>OX246753.1:310246823-312646823 GCA_945910035.1 Brachypalpus laphriformis | reverse complement strand
AAAGTGGGAGACTAAAGGATTACTCATCTGCTCTTTGCGAATGATTTGGTAATCCTTCGGTCCTCTCAAACCGAACTTTAGCGCGTATTCGAAAAGTTTGTAGCCGTTTGTGATGACGCTGGAATGAAGGTAAACGTGAACAAATCGGAAGTAATGGTTGTTTCCCGAACGGGAAACACTCTTTGTGTAAGTGGAGTCCCGCTGAAGCAGGTGGATAAGTTTAAGTACGTCGGGGTCTTATTAACGAACGATGGAAATAGCAATACCGAGTTATCCTGTAGAATTGGTCAGGCTGGATCAATTTTGAGAGAGGCTAAAAAAAAATGTTTGACGCAACAGCTCTTCAAGTGCCAGGACCTAGCTTCTCGCAGCCACTCATGTTGTGTGCGTTATATTTTTCGCACGAATGGAAGGGACCTACAGTTTAGTGCCATATCCGACAGGCAACTTGTTTTGAGCTTTTTCGAGACAACAATACTCTCGGATGTTTATCAGACGTTCGCGAGAGGTCCGTGAAAAAAATGGTTGGTG
Source organism: Brachypalpus laphriformis (assembly GCA_945910035.1). Lineage (NCBI taxonomy): Eukaryota > Metazoa > Arthropoda > Insecta > Diptera > Syrphidae > Brachypalpus > Brachypalpus laphriformis. The sequence continues at coordinate 312,646,292 of OX246753.1, read as the reverse complement.
TTTTCTGGGATTCGAACTTGGAACCTCACGCGCAGTGTTCCAACACACTAACCACTTACGCCACGGCACCCACTTTAAGAGAGGTTGGTCAATCTATTATAAGGAAGGCCGAACTTGGTATTCAAGCTGAACTATCGGTTTTTAACTCGGTGTATGTTCCAATTCTCACATAATGGTCATGAGATTTGGGTAGTGACCGAAAGAATAAGATTGCAAATACAAGCTGCGGAAATGAGGTTCCTATGCTGGAATAACTCGTAGGGAACGAGTACGCAACACCAAAGTACGAAAGGCGATCAATGTTAAGCAGCTCATTCTAAGAATGGAACTATCAATGCTTTGATGGTTTGGTCACGTAGTGCGTATGTCCCCAGACCGGCTTCCAAGACGTGCCATAATTGCCATGCCATCGGTAGACCCAGAAATAGATGGTTGGATCAACACCCCTCTTGGAGCCATCTGGTGAGTTGGAGTCAATGGCAGAGAGTCCAGAAGGATGGAGAGTCCACCTGAATATCCTACCCCCGCGACTTTCATGAAGGATGAGCGAATTATTGAAAATGTATGTTTGTTTTTTTTTTCTCAGTTCAATTGGGGGATTTGTGAATGATTGTAAAGTTTAATTTAATAAATTTAACATCATATGTGAATCAAATATTTGCAAATATTATATGTGCCCTATAATATAATAATCCCTTGCTAAGGTTTGGGACAAAATAAATTTAACTATACAATGTTACAGATCTAAAGTGAAAAAAATTAATAAAATACTATACTTACATTTGGAGAAAATTTCATGTATAATTATTAAGTAGTAATCCAAAGTTTAAAAAAAATTTAAAAAGTAAACTTGCAATAATCGGAGTTTTTAAAATAATTAAGCTTTGCTTTCCTTCTCCAAGTATTGTATTTGTGTATACATATATATATGTAAGTATCAATAATTTCTTGTTTTAATATAAGGTTTAAATTAAGTACAACAGTACAGTCGTATTTTAAGTATTTTCTTTCTTTTTTCAAATCGTGTTGATAGTCTATATCGGTATTCTTTTATTTTTTTATAAGAATTTATATTATCACGTTTTTTTGTTTCACTTCATTTATATTTGTCGATCACATTCACTTTTAAGATTTCCTTTTATTTATTTATTTCTATTTTTTTTTTACTTTATTACATACATTTTGCAAGAAAATAAAATATTGTTGACACTATAAGAAAAATAAGAAAACAAATTCAATTAAATAATGCACTTCACAGTAAAAAAAATAAAAAATAAAGATTAAATAGTATTATGAAAAAAAAAGACTAAAAATGTGTGTTCAAACAGTGGTGTTGTAAGTATAATTTGTGTGCGTCGTTTCGCGGCGGGAAAGTCGGAAGTGTATTGCGTGTGAAATGCAAAAAAAAAGAACGACATTTCCTGTTAAACTTTTAATAGTATATTTGCAGTGTTTCTGTTGAGAAATTCGCATTGACGCAGATGCTAGCTATACACTTTGTGATAAATTAAAAGCGGATACAGTCAGTTTTGTTCAGTATGCAACGCATATTTCATAGGGAAACATGATTAAGTACAGCAAATCATTTTTCAATGGCAAAAGATATTAAGTCCCCAAGATAACGAGGTGTAAAATGCAAACGTTACATAGTTACTATTTCAAACACTGAGTGTGTTGCGTATGCTTGTCTTCAATCAAAATTTATTGCAAACGGAAGTTATCACTAAATTAAAAAAAAAAGAAAAAAAAGAAGGAAAACATCCGAAGAGGCAAAGCCAGAAGATCGTGGCGAACTGGGAATTTAAAAAAAAATCCACCAAGCGGACAGTCATTTGTTTTTATTTTATAATCCGAGTGTACACACTTTTCAAATTATGCACTGTAATTCCAATAGATGCACTTAGATACAAAAAAAAGTATCTCTTTGGATATTTTTTTTTCTCTTCTCTGTTCGCACAGTGTGATCGCCACAGATCGTACAGCAATGATAATGTGATGTTCGTTGATGCCACCAACCACCACTACCAACAGTACACCACCACCTTCTTCATTCACTGTTGGAGGATTGGATATTGCTTGCTGCAATGTGTGGTTTGCGGCATGCAAGAGTAAAAGTATCGCTCTCTATCTAGATACACGGTTCTAGTATGTTTGTTGGCTTAGTGCGGGTACACACTTTACAGTTACCGCTTATAGAGGAGACGATACTCAGACACTATCGTTTACAATCGAATTAAACTGGAGAAAATTACATTTGTTTATTTAATTTAATTATATGTACTGTAACAGTTGCAACAAGAGAATGTGTCTTTCCGTCTGCCAGAAGAGGCAGGATTGCATGCATGCAGATGCTCTACAATCAGACAGACAGACGATCAGTAGCAGCATCAGCAGCGAAATTCCCCACACACACTCTACACTTGCAATCTTCTTTTTTTTTTCTTTTTTTTCATTTTCTCGGATTCCGATCTTCTTTTGTAGTTTCTTATTGTTTTAGGAACTCTTTTGCATATTCACACACAACACACTTAAGGGATACCCGAAAAAATACTCAGATACGAGTGCATTTATAAGTCGCCACACTATCTATCTTAAGAATCTTAAATACACTAATTATGTATACAAGAGCCTCATCAGGTAGACAGGCGTCAAGTGTTCACAAGAAAAGTATCTTTCGCCTTTTATCTTTATTATTTTCAGATTCTTTTTTTTTTTTAAGAAATTCTCTTGAGAAAAACGCGCGCTTTTCATTCACAAAAGTGCCGCGCGATACAAATTCATAATGAGATACATTACACTGTGCACACACTCGGAAACAGTTGAACATGAACAGATGAAAAAAAAAGAATTCACTTCGAGACTCAGAATATAAATTTGTTGACAGAGATAGATGCTTACTTGTTGCTTCTTATTTAAGGACTAAACAGAAAATTACTGAAACGAATGTATTTGAAGAGTATATCCCCACTACCAAGCGAGATATGTGAATGAAAAATAAGAAAAAGCAAAAAACTACAGACTAAACCCAAAGCAAAATTTTTATATGAAATTCAACTCAAAGCACACTGATGGTGTCGGCAACGATTGACTGCTAGCAACACACTTCAACACCATGGAATACACCATCAAGCAACATTTATCTGTTGAAATCCGTTCATTGGATTTCGTTTTTTGTTTCAATTATTTTATCTCGCTTTCCTTCAGATACCGCAGAGAGATTCGCATTCATACAATTACAAAGGCATTTTAATTTGTCTTTTAGTTTTCATCTGTTGGATACATGTTGCGGGGGGTTTGAGAATAAATTGAGTTCCAATTGATCTGTGTGAGTTTTGAGTGAGTTGAGAAATGTATCTAGAAAGGAGATTTGTTGGGAAATGATCGTATCTGTGAGGGTTTTTACACAATTGGATTGTTTGGTTATATTTTCTGCTCTAAATACCCTCTCTTCGAGTTAAGAGAATTCTTTGAAAAAAGAGCACGAAAAAAACCACCAACAGGTACTTAGAATCGAACAAGTGAATGGATGGCGATGGAGGTGGATTTGGATTTGATATTTTTTTTGTCGTTTTGTTTTATTAATGAGGTTGTTAATCAATTTTAGGGTAGAATTGCCAGATGGAAGGGGTTTGGTTTCAAAGTTGTGTTTCAGTTCGCAGTACCTATCTATAATTTATAGTAAGTACACACATAATTAAGTTATAATTTTGAAGGTTTGACAGACGCCTTATTGAAACGGGGAATTTCAGTTGAATTGAAAATGTTAATTTCATTTAAAAAGAAAAGCATGGTAGACTAAGAGTACGTAAGCGAAGAGCTTATTAGAAAGTACGTCGTTTCGTTAGAAGTTTGGATTTAGAAGATTTAATAATAAATGTGACCAAATCAACCTTTTCACAAACGTAGTCAGAATATTTACTCCTATAGGTCGAAGCTCCTCCTTCAAACTCCTCACAGGTAGACATTTTAGTTATGGTGACGGCATTAACAATAAAACGAACGGGTTTACCAATAAAAAAGGACTCCAACGATCCAGTAACACAATAAAATCTGTGTAGTTTTTTGGTGCTATAATTAGGTGTTTCTTTTTTTGCTCACACTCAAGAGGTTGTGAATACCCTTAAAATGTTTTATACAGTGCGGGCGCTGGAAATAAAGACAGAGAGAAAGACTGGTGTACCGCTTGGAAGCTCAGATATTAGGTGTCAGAAAAAATGTGGGGGGTGGTGTCCATATAAATGGGGAGATTTGTTTTGTTATAACCTGGCTAAGCAACTATACGAAGAGGCAAACAAAGCCTACCCAAATACATATATGCATAAAAAACCGCAATTATACTCGAATTATCTAGCAAGCTACTCGCATGCTACTCGTATTGGGAAGTAGAGACAGCCGTTGTTTCTGGAAATTAGTTAGAACTCTCAACGGAACTTTCAGCGCAAGGGGTATTCAAATTGAAGCTCCTGCATTGGCAGAACATTATGCAAGTCTATGAAATCCAATGGGCTGCTACACCTTTAGAGATCTAAGGCATCGATTTACGAGTTTGGAGCTTACTGTTGGTAATTCAAGGATTTCCTGACTATGCCGATTCCTATACGAAAGCCGACAGTGAGGCCTGTTCATTAGATCATTGTGATTTCCTTCTGATAGGTTCTGTAATGATCCAATGACTATTTTTAATGTCCGATGGGTTATAGAGAACTTCTAGTCCCATATCATACCCCGTAAGGAACACTTCTGCAGATTGTTAAACGGCGATGACGACCAATATTCCGCTGTCAGGCAGAATGAGCCATTCAACAGTGACGATGACAGTCAAGATTCCCGTCAACCCGATCAGAATGAAGTGAGGATAGCGATATCTAAACTAAAATCCAACAAAGCTGCGGGAGCCGATGGCCTTGCCGCTGAACTTTTCAAGGTAGGAAGAGATGAGTTGGTAAGGAGCATGCACCAGCTCATCTGTAAAATCTGGTCGGACGAAAGTATTTCCGATGAATGGAACTTCAGCATCGTTTGCCCGATCCTGAAGAAAGGAGACCATCTGAACTGCCCCAACTACAGAGGTATAAGTCTCCTAAATATCGCATATAAGATCCTGTCTGCCGTACTATGCGAACACCTAAAACCGATCGTCAACAACCTGATAGGTCCTTATCAGTGCGGTTTCAAGCCAGGAAAGTCCACCATTGACCAAATATTCACACTACGGCAGATCTTGGAAAAAACCCATGAATATAAAATCGATACGCATCACCTTTCCATCGATTTCAAAGTTGCCTATGATACGTGTATAGAGACGAGTTATACAGAGCCATGTCTAGTCTTGGCATCCCTGCCAAGCTCGTCCGTTTGTGCAGAATGACGATGGAGACTCTCGCCGCTCCATCAAAGTCGGTAAGAACATCACCGAACCATTCGATGTCAGGAAAGGTCTTAGACAAGGTGACGCGCTGTCATGCGATCTCTTTAACATAGTACTTGAGAGAATTGTACGAAACTCACAAGCCAACCCTGGAGGTACAATCTTCTTTAAGTCTATACAACTACTCGCTTATGCCGATGAGACCGATGCAGCAAAGATGGGTCTAGCGGTCAATGAAAGCAAAACAAAATATATGCTGTCTACAAAAAAGGACACCCAACATCGGCGTCTTGCACAGAACGCCACAATAGACAGATACAATTTTGAGGTAGTAAAGGATTTTGTCTATCTAGGCTCTATGGTGAGCTCCACAAATGACATCAGTAGGGAGATCACACGAAGAATTACTCTTGCCAATCGTTGTTTCTATGGGATAAAACGGCAATTGAGTAGCAAAGCCCTATCTCGAACTGCTAAGGTAACTCTTTATAAGACATTAATCATCCCAGTCCGGCTGTATGGCGCAGAGGCATGGGCTTTGACAAAACCGGATGAGGATGCCCTTAGTTATTTCGAAAGAAAAGTTCTTCGAGCGATCTTTGGTCCCGTCTGCATAGACGGTGAGTGGAGGAGAAGGTACAATGCCGAACTATACGGCCTGTACAAGGACATCGACTTAGCCAGAAGAGTTCACATACAGCGACTAAGGTGGCTGGGTCATTTACAGCGGATGGAGCCCAACTTTCCCGCTAAGAAAGTATTCGAATCCACCCCGGACGGACGGCGCAGTAGACGATGACCTCGCGGTAGGTGGCGCAAACAAGTGGAGGGTGACCTCAACCAACTTGGCGTGAGCAGCTGGAGGCAGCTGGCTCGTAACCGTGCTAGCTGGAGAGGTTTGTTGGTTGAGGCCCAGGTCCACCCCGGACTGTAGCGCCATCTAAGTAAGTAAGAATTCTTTTGAATTCATGGTTCCACCTCTCGCGAACGTCTGACAAACATCCGAGAGTATTGTTGGCACGAAAAAGCTTCTGAAAAACAAATTGCCCTTCGGATACGGCACTAAGCTGTAGGTCCCTTCCATTTGTGTGAAAAAATACAACACACGCAACAGGAGTGGTTGCGAGAAGCTAGGCACTGGCACTTGAAGAGCTGTTGCGTCAAATATTTTTTTTTTAACGTACAAGTGCAATTCTCTTTGTACAAATCTAGTGCAGTTGAATTTTCGATCAGAAGCTCTAGTAGGTTTCAAATTATTATTAAATTGAAAAGAAATAATCACTCATCGTTCGTTAACGGGCTGCACTGACGGTAACGCGAGCTTCAGACTCAATAAAAAAAGGTCCGATAATGCTACCAGCGTACAATGCGTACACAATAGTTCATTTTTATCTTCACTCCAACTACGACAATTTTTATTGTTTACTAGAAATGCGGCTCATCGCTGAAGAAAAAAAAATAAAAACAAAACTATCCACTTCCAGCTTATCTAGGGCCTAAGTACCGAAATTACGGCGTAAATGACGTCCATTTGGCTTCAATTCTTGTAACAATTAAATCTTTTAAGTCTTTAGACCAAGATCTTTTTGCAAAATCGTCACATAGTGTACGGACAAAGCCCCATTTCCTGTAATATTGTCGAATTGAGCTCTGATGTTTAAAGTGAATTTCCACAATTTCAAAGCGTTGTGGCACTATAAGCCTTTCCAGCATTTCCATGATGATTTGCCACAGTATACTGAACATGTCATCTTGAATGCGAAGAATGACTCACATTTGACACTCTATCCCTATGGAAAAAGTAGGACAGTTTAAAAAAAAAACGACACCCTTTAGAACCTATAGCTTCGACTTGGAAGTCTTTGGAAACTTTATTCCGAGGATTATTTTCATAAACTTAAGTTAAGGCAAAGCCTTTGCTCCCTTTTAGTGGAAATATATAGTCGGCTCCGCTTAACTGGAACACCAATTTGCCATAATAATTTTTTTCACTTAAGCGGTATTTTCTCTTAAGCGAACTTCGGATAACTGAAAAAAAATTAATTTAACCGGAGTTCGGATAACTGAAAAACAATTTCACTTATCCAACATGAAAATCAAAAAAATACCAACAAAATCATTTTTAATACGTCAATATTTTATCAAAAAAAAACTCGAAACAAAACAAAACTTCGATAAAGTGTAAATAAAGAAAAACAAAAACAGGAAAAATAAATACTTTTGTGCTAATTTACAGGTCACTTTTAGGGATGGGCGCATTCAGTAATTTGATTTCAGTTTTGCGGAGTGATTTGAGTATAAATTAACAACATCTGTTGTAAAAGTTTTTTCAGTTAACCAGGTTTTTTAGTTAAGCGGAGTAATATGTATGAAAATTGTGAAAAAATACTCCGTGAGAAATTTTGTGTTTCAGTTAACCGATTTTTTCAGTTAAGCGTAGTTCAGATAAGCGGAGTTGACTGTATATATATTCAAGTTCAGTTTTTTAAATAAATCCTGTACCGTCTTATCAATTTAGTTTTAGTAAAAAACATTCGACTGTACAACAAGTGCATAGTATTTTGAGGACAGAGAAAAAGCACTTGAGTACAAAAAAGTTTGTTCTAGACGTAGCACAAGCGTTTGATAAAGTCTGGCATCAAGGACTAGAATTTGAATTGCAAAGGGATCTACCCTAAGAGTCCTATATGATTCTAAACTACTTCAGAAAGTTACTTTTGAGTAAGATTTTGAAGATGAATACTCTAATTTAAGGAAAATATCTGCAGGATTTCCACAACGAAGTGTCTTGGGACCAATCCTTTATCTCCTATACCATATACAAGAGACCTACCTCAGCAGGAAGAAGTTAGCTTGGCGACTTTCGCTGACGATACCGCAAATATGACTTTTGGCAATAATGCTGGTGAAGCAGCGAAAAAATTACAAAAGTGATTGGACAAAAAAATGGAAAAAAACACTGTAACAGTTAATATTGATGGAAAAGAAGTTGCGTACGTAAATACTGGTAAATATCTGCGTATAATACTTGACGCCAAGCTCAGATGGAAGGAGCATGTCGATAAGAAATAAGAGGAGCTATTAGAATCGGACAAATGCATTGGTTAATGGGAAGAAATTCCCAGCTATCAATTACTAACAAACTGCTATTATACAAGCAAGTTCTGAGACCTGTATGGACGTATGGGATACAGTTTTGGGGTTGTACTAAAAAGACAAATCTAAGAAACAAATCTTACAAAACAAAGTACTAAGAGGTATCTTTAATGCACCTTGGTATAAAATGACAACCTACACAAGGATCTACAAGTACAGAATGTTAGTGAAATTGAGAGAAAAACTGCATTTGGGCACTACCAACAAACCAAGACCATGTAAATCCTTAAATGCATTACATGGCGGAAGAAAACAACAATATTATTAGGCGGCTTAAAATATACAGGCCGCATGACTAAATCTCTTAACGAAAACTAGGTATAATTACGAGTATAAAAACAGAATTGTATTATATATACATACACAGGTATATCTATAACCTATAAATAAAATGTTACGTACATGCAAAATTCATTTTGGGGTCAGCTAATGAGCTTCATCCCTCTAAACGTTAATAATAATATATGTAATATATTAGAGAAAAGTTACTGGATGAGACTTCCTCTTAGTTGTAATTATAGGAGGTGTTTTCTATTTGGGATGTTTCCCACACTGTAAGCCACGGCTGGGAACCCCCCGGAAGACTTTATGCCTTTGGCAGCATCGTCGGGAAATGGGGTTGGAAGCAGGGGCAGTCTCAGTTAGAGTTTAAGTCACACACTCTGGCTTTCGATGCATTCCACCTTCTTTAAAAAACAAAAAGGCTACAGGTTCGATTGCAACGAGTCGTAAGGGCAATTGTGGTCAAAAACGCAATCTCACGGCTCATAATGACAAAATGTTGGTTCGAAGCTGTGTGATAAATACTGTCGATGTTCAAAGTGAGCCGCAAGATAGGAAGACAACTCAAGAATCATTTTGTTAATGACCCTGTGAGAAAGAAAAGACTGTAATGGGCAGAGACACATAGATATTGAACTTCAGAAAATTGGAAAAAAGTATTTTTTTCAGACGAAAACTTCGATGTGCAGGGATACAGTGCAAGTGTCGTGAAAAGAAATGACAGTGAAATTCCCCACCCGGTCATATTGTCCAAGCCCCTAAGCATCCACCCAAAGTTATGTTTTTTTTCTGAGTGTCCTATCTCGTAGGCATGATGAATAGCAGCAAATATGCAGACGTCTTGACCCAGATGACCCATCTCACACGTAAAAAAGAAAATCTAAGCAATTCTTCATGGAGAATAACATAAATGTGCTGGAATAGCCTCACAACTCGCCTTACCTCAATCCGATTTAGTATGTGGGTCATTACTAAAGCGAGGCGAATGTATGGTTGCATGATGAATTTCCGCGCGCCAGGAAATCATTATGCCACACCTCCTAAATAGGTGGCACAGCACAGCACTTGGGCATATACCAAGAATCTGAAGAAGGGCAAAGGCTATACTTATCTCGAAAGTAGGTAAAAGAGACTACGCTTTACCAAAATCCTTTAGACTCATCAACCTAACCTCATTCATGCTAAAGACCTTAGACAAGGTCTTAGATAATCACCTATGGATGCCTGTGCTGGAAAGAATACCTCTCCACCACAATCAACATGCCTACAGAGATCCACTTAAATTGCGCTCTACCAGCTGATAAGTTGGATTCAGGATGCATTGGAGAGCAAGGAAACTGCAATATACGCTTTTCTAGACATCGAAGAAGCCTTCGACAACACCTCCCAAGAAGCAATCAGGAGGGGTCTCGAAATAAAAGGAGTACATCACACCACATGTAATTAAATGTGTGCGATGCTGAGAACTAGAATTGCTGAGACAGAGGTGGGACAGAAAACGATCACAATAAGCACCACTAGAGGCTGCCCACAAGGACAAGGACAACGATTGATGTGGAGCCTAGTAGTAGATGAACTACTGCACAAATTGACAGATGCTGGCATTAAATACCAGGGGTACGCCAACGATATAGTCATAATCGCAAGACGAAAATTTGAAGAAACGCTATGTGAAATCATTCAACCATTTACTTAGAGTGAACCCTACCAAAACCACAGTGACACCGACAAGTACTAATTTAAACAACACGCAATTAAATGATACACAAGCGGATCGAAAACATCTACTGGCACTGGGGCAGAAGTGTACGGGCCCAGGACTAGATACTCAGAATCACTGGGAATATTCCCCAGTATATTTCAAGCAGAAGTTCACGCGATCGAAAGATGCGCGCAATTCAACATAGACAGGAAATATCGCGGGCAGGACATCGCAATACTGTCAAACAGCCAAGCCACTACCAAAGCACTGACCTCGAACGAAACTGGTATGAAAATGCCTCACCAGGATCAAAAAACTGGGAGAGGTGCATAAAGTAACACTGTACTGGGTACCAGGACATGTAGGAGTGGAGGGAAATGAAGCAGCTGATGAACTAGCATGAAACGGATCAGAGACTCCGTTCCTTGGACCAGAAGCTTTTTGTGGGATAGGACCTAACAAATACGGGAAGAATTATGAGAAGAAGAAGAGAACAAAAGGGTCAAGCATTGGGGCGATATCCCCCAAATAAGACAGGCAAACAAATTTCTGCAGAAATACAACCAGAAAAGAAGTAGAACATGGCTTAGAGTTAGAAAGAATCGATTTCGCATCTTCACGGGCATGTTAAAAACTAACTGCAGACTCAAGGAGGACTCACTGGGAATAGAGAAGGACGGGGACTGCAGATTCTGCAGGGACTTAGCAGAAACACCAGCGCATCTTAAATTTGTGCGGGAACTTAATACTAATATTCAACAGCGTAAAAGAATTCATTCATGCTAAAGGTGGGCATATTAAGTAGTAATCATATAAATATAAAGATGGTAGTTAGATGGTAGCAGGGTGTCTAAGGCCTTGTGGCCTGTGTTAGAGCGCAGAAAATCTGGGGAGATCATTAAATTAGCAAGATCACGTCTAAGAATAGCGATAGGAATACTCTCGGCCACTGTCTCTTAACGAAGCATGCTAGGCTACTAGGATTATCTAGCACGGATGTTTGTAGGTGCTGCAATGACCTACATGCCTCAGAGGACATAACACATATACTCTGTGAGTGCTAAGGAATACTTCTTCGATAACCTGGAAGAGGTGACGTCCTTGAACCACAACAATGATCTCTTTAAATTCTGTAGGGAGATTAATTGTCTTGGGTGAATTGGTTTAGGTCTTTTGCCGTGAAGGTTCCCTAGGGATCGCTATGGGCCCACTTTGGTGCCTAATGTTTATATGATAACCTCATAACCCTACCTAACCTAACGTAACATATAGTCCTTATTTTGATTGGGAAGAACTTACATATACGTATATACATACATCACCAAAATGGTTGAATTAATCGAACAAGATTTCCAGGGAAGAAATCCTTTTAAATAAGGACTGAGGAGTTCTGCTACAGCACATTGCATCATCTTTACCTAGGCCCTCTAAGCAACGAGTACATGAGACGCCAGACGAAATTGTCACGAAAAGTTTTTAAAGAAACTCTGCTTTAAAATTCATAATTTGACTTTGAGCTCTTCAGTAGTCATAATTTTAAAGGAATCTCTAAGTAAATGTCTAAAAAGAAGAAGAAAATCTATGACAAACCGAACTACATGTGATAATTAAAAATAGTCTCCAAGAGTTTCTCACATTTGGTAAGAATGACTCAAATGGAATTAACAGACGTTCACACCGGTCATGGCTCCCAACTTAGATGCGTAAGCCGAACTTAGTTGATGGAATCATTATATTCGAGAACGTTCCTCAGGCACTTAATGGCACTCAACTTCCACGAGGTCAAACTAAGGAAAGGTTTGCACAAATTCTAGACCGTTTAACCAACAAGCAGGGCTAAAAGGAACACATGCAACAACGTCGTTTGCCTTCGAGTTAGAACAATGAATGGTCGATGTGACAACAAATGCGATAATTTTTCAGTGAAATGACGTTTATGCTTAAGTCATCAACTGTGTATAACAGACATTCACGTCAAACTGTATAGGGTAGCACGTGTTGCTCTGCAAGTTTTTCGTCGATTAGCCGGTTTAAGTTCCATGGATTAGAAAATAAATTTCCCGGAAAAGATGGGAGACATCGGGTTCAGATGGCTCAGAATTCTCAGCTCCAAATTTACGAGAGGTAATTCAATGCCCAATCGATGGAGGCAAAATTACCTTCTCCCTCTATTCAAAGGATAGGTTGATACACAAAACTGTGATAACTACCGCTCGATCAAGCTGATGTCACACCATGAAAATCGTTGAGTGGGTATTAGGTGACCGACTGCAAAAAATAATGCGGCTGTCTGATGTGGGTTTGTCGCGGGTAAATACACCGCAGATGTAATCCAAAGTATAAGGATCATAATGGAAAAACATCGTGATTCCTTAAAGGAATTGCATATTGTATTGGCTGACTTTGAAAAGGCATTCGACAGACAACCACGAGATCTATTATGGGTGGCGCTAAGACATCGAGGGGTTCCAGAAACCTATGAACAGATGATCATGGACATGTACGAAGGAGCAAAGACAAAAGTAAGATGCCCCGCTGGAGTAACCGAAGAGTTCCCAATCAAAGTCGGGGTGCACCAGGGAAGCGTCTTGTTGCAGTCCTTTGATCTCTATTACTTGATTATCTGCTTGAAGGTAAAGTGACGGACCCCAATGTACTACAATTTTTCTTTGCTGACGATGGAGCCATCATAAGTGAGGATCCTACATCACTGCAACGGGCACTTGATGTGTGGGTGGACGTTTTGGAGGGAAATGGGTATCGCATTAGTTAAAAAAAGACAGAGTACTTGTGCTGCCCGTTCTCTGATCCACTCAGGCATATTCCAGAAATTTATTTGAATGGAACAGTGCTTCCCAAGTGCGAAAAGTTCAAATATCTGAGATCTATGAACAGTAAAGCAACCTGTGATAACGACATCAATCATCGCGTAAGCGTAGGGTGGATGAAGTATCGAGAAAACTCCGCTATCTTCTGTGACAGAAGGCTTTACACCGGAGTTGTGCATCCAGCGCTCACATACGGTTCACAATGTTGGACGATGTACAAAAAGTATGAAAGTAAATTAACGGCAGCTGAGATCAAGATGCTTCGCATGACAGTAGGAGAGACAAAGCTTGATTGAATAAGAAGTTCGAAGATTCGTGGAAGCCTTCCTGTCAATGAAACCTTCTTACGAAAAATAGACCACGACCGGCTCAGCTGGTATTGCCACGTTCAAAGAAGAAATCATTTGAACCCTGTAAAAAGGGTAATATCAATGAAAGTTCCAAAGACATCGTGAGCCAGGAGAAGCAGGCCTATAAACGCCTGGATCACACAAATGCAACGACACCAGCATTTGATTGGTCTCAGTAACCCAGTGATCCAAAATCAGGAGGCCTACCGATATTTTCTGAGGTCAAATAGGCGAACCCGACAGGCGGATCAGTACAAATGAGGTGAAGTGGGAGGGTTATGATCTCTTGTTTTCAGATCATAACACCGCCGAAATAGGAAGAAGAAGATTAGAAAATAAATTGCATACCATACTATATTTTAACAATGGATACCTGCATAGGAAATAGTTGGTATCGTTAGAAACTACTTGTCGATTTCTTTGAATTTATACTCATTCTTGACATAGTCTGTCTAGACCACAGAAGTGTTAAACACCCTGTCATCCATCACCTAGAAAGACAAAATCATCTTTTTTTTATATATGTATGAGAAAAAGATACATTCAGAAAGTTGTAAAAATACCACAATGATTCAGCGAAATTTTTTTTAAGTTACGCTATAAAAAGAAGAAACGCAACAGATACTCGTATTATTTTAATTTTTTTATGGTCAAAGATCACATGCTTAATATCCACCACAGATCACCTGCTTATGATTATGTGAAAATTGGTCAATTTGGGATTTCTTGCCATAACTAAAACGGGCTAATTGCCACTCTGTGATTAATTTTGTGAAAGGTTTTTTTTTTATCTACATTAAAGAAGTCTTAAAATTTAGATGACTAACTCGAATGACCGTGTGTGACGTCAAAACAACGCAATTAGAGTATTTAGTTCGTGACTGGCTGATTTCAGGGTAGATCACCCGAATCCATTGAAAACTAAGTTTCATCATTTGCCCCACATCTTACGGGCGCAAAAAATGTGAATGAAATCATTTTATGTTTTGGCGGGGGCGCGTCGAGTTGAAAGGGATTTCTTGAAACTGCCGACAGAACTTTCCATATCCATAATAGATAGTCAGTGGAAAGCTATACAAACAAATTAATTAACTGAAATGGAAAACAATAACATGATTTATACGTCAGTGAATGACGTATTCGCAAAGTCATCTAAACAAAGTTTATTGCAACGATTTAGCTAAACGGTTCCCTATAAGCTTTATTGTTAACGAATGACTCAAACATTTAGAACTATAAATGATTTAGATATGCAAAAAGATTAGGTGCGCTACTATCTTTGATCGGTGGCTGACGTTAACATTATTGTATTTGCCACTGCTTGGCAGTTAATTTTAATTTATCTGTGAATGGGGTAACCGCAATTAGAGTTCAAATCCTGGTGAAAGGTTGACGGGAGTGTTGTATTTTTTTTTTTTTTTTTTGTTTTTAAAGATAAATTCAGTCTGTGAACCTAATGATAGTCTCACCTTAACCAATGCAATAAACATATTATTATTGGTTGATTTTTGAAGATTTATTGACCTTGTTGTTCCATTTAATATTGGTTATCCCCCGACCACAACCAAAAGTTGTTGATCATGTTTACGAAAAAAATCAATCAGGGCTGGATTTGAAGAAGGATATTATGGTAAGTGTACCTGGGCCCAAAGGATACATTTCCATGATGATGCCTGTAAAGAATTTCGCGAACCACTTTACCACAAGTAAACCACAGGAATGTCTTAATCCCCTTAGATTACCAAAGACAGGTCGATCGAATGGACAGTCGAATTATCATTAAGCTAAGATAAAATACTGACTGCGATCTATTTGACTTTAAAAATAATTCCAGTGCTACAATACGGACGTTGTGAAAGATAATAAAAGTGCTGTATACCTTATAGGAAATGAGTCGAATACCTGAGCAAATTATAGTCATTATAATGAAGAGAATTGAGTGGTATGTACTATGAGTGCGAAACTTGGTTGTTCCATTGAATGCATCCAACAATTTTTTCCTAAGAAACCATTAGTATTTGTTTAGTCCTGGATTGACAAAAAGAACTATCTAGCAGATCCTCAGCTGACCCTAAAACGATCTCCAACCTCTTTGCAACCTTCTTCGGCCAGTCCTATATTGATCACTTGTATGAACCGGATCCTGTTTATTTCAGCTACTTGAACTGTGCGCAAATTTCTTTTGTTTCAATTGAGGTTACGACAAACATGGTTCTTGAAAAGATCAGTAGGCTCAAGGAAAACTATTCTCCTGCCCCTGATGGGCTGCCTGCTATTGTTTTGAAGAAATGTATGAATGTTTTATCACAGCCTCTTAGTGCCCTTTTCCAGCTGTCATTCTCTCAAGCCGTCTTCCCTTTTCTGTGAGAGGACTCTTTCATTTTCCCTATCCGCAAGAAAGGCAGTAAAAGCGAGATCTCAAATTACCGACCCATTGCCAAACTGTCATGCATCCCCAAGCTCTTTGAAAGCATTGCTTACGACTCATTGTATTTCCATTGTAAGCCAATCTTTACCCCACCTCAACATGGATTTTTAAAAGGTAGATCTACCACGACCAACCTAATTGAATTTGTTTCTCGAGAATTACACGCATTAGAGAACGGCAATGAAGTCGATGTTATTTCTACATATTACAGCAAAGCGTTGGACAAAATCTCACATAAAACTATTTACCGCAAACTCAAAGCCCTAGGTTTTCCATCATCCTTTATTTTATCAAACGCGAGTCTAAAGAATTCTCGAATCCTTATGTCACTAAATCCCTGTATGTTACCTTTGTCAGACCCATCCTTGAATACGCTAATCAAGTTTGGTCACCGCATCAAGTTACGCATTCCTTGAGCATTAAAGCTGTCCAACGAAGATTTATCCGTTTCGCTCTACGTGGTCTCTCTTGGGATGATAGACATAATTTGCCTCGATATGAAAATCGGTTAAAGCTGATTAGTCTACAAAATCTAACAAATCGCCATCATCTTGCTGATATACTCTTCGTGCTTCAACTATATGTAGGTTCGATTGATTCTCTATTATACGTACGATCTACCTAAATACTAACCCTCATAACATTAGATCGATACCCCTCTTTGGGATGGCAAACGACTAACAAAGGCCTCGTAGGGGTAGCATCTCCCGATAGGTGCTGGTCCGCTAAGTAACGAGAAGGAGCCACTGCAGCCGAAAACCTAGCAGCTCTGTTAGTAAGCCCTACTCCCACCTCCTCGTGGTGTCATCTGGGAATTTATTCTGAAATTGCTAACGGGAGAGGACGAATGGCGAGCTTCCTGCGCCAAAAAACAGGATAAGTGTCGGTTGGTCTGTGGCCCAGCGAGCCGCAACCGTAAAACAAACTATTGCTCCGAAACGGAAACAATGGCCTCGGATAAGGACGGATAATTTGTTGACGACCTTTGGCTAACGGACACGGACAACGATCGGATTCTAGAACGTTAAGACCCTCCTGGACTCACTCAAGGAAGGGCCTTATAACGCCAGATTCCTCCAATTGGAGCGCGAATTCGCACAGTATAAAATCGACATCTTAGGGCTGAGCGAGATAAGATGGTACGATGCTGGGGAAAACATCTCCCCAACAAAAAGCACTGTGATGCTCTACTCTGGTAAGCCAGCTGGAAGTGCACAGAGTTCTGGCGTAGGACTCATGCTACTCCAGCAGCACGTAGTAGCCTCATATCCTGGAAACCCCATAGTGACCGGATATTGACGGCTAGGCTCCAGAGTAGAGTTAGAAAAAATTACCATCATACAGTGTTATGATCCGACTCTAGACGCGACTGAGGATGAAAAGGATGATTTTTATAGCCACTTAGGCGCCGCCTATAACCAAACGCCTAATGGGGACATCGTAATGGTAATCGATGAGCGTACAGCAATCAAGGCTCGGATTGCAGCGGCCTCAGCAGTAGAGAGAACCGAGCTTAAAGCCCAATATCGTACGAAGAAGAAAGAAGTGCAGCGTAGTGTGAGACGTGACAAACGTCAATATGTCAACTCACTGGCCTCAAGGGCTCAAGTTAATATCTTCTCCCTTTTCGAGGAAAAGAAATTAGTGAGTAAACTTGTTTTATTATTTTACTCGTTCGAATTCAAATATAAGAAAATTCCCTTACCTTGAAGCGAGTATTTAGGCACTCATAAGTCTTCTTCTTCCTTTTATCAGCGAGGTTATGATTCGAAAATAAGGGATCATAACCCTCCCACTTCACTGCATTTCTACTGATCCGCCTGTGGGGTTCGCCTATTTTACCTCAGAAAATATCGGCAGGCCTGCCGATTTTGGATCACTCGGTTACTGAGGGCAATGAAGTGTCGATGTCGTCGCATTTGTCTAATCCAGGCGTTTATAGGCTTGCCTTTCCTACATCGCGATGTCTTTGGAACGTGAATTGATATTGCCTTTTTAACAGGGTTCAAATGATCTCTTCTTTGAACGTGGCAATACCAACTGAGCCGGTCGCGCTCTATTTTTTGTACGATGGTTTCCTTGATGTGAAAGCTTCCACGGATTTTCCAACTTCTTATTCGATCAAGCTTTGTCACTCCTGCTGTCATGCGAAGCATCTTCATCTCAGCTGCCGTTAATTTACTTTCATACTTTTTGTATATCGTCCAACATTGTGAACTGTATGTGAGCGCTGGATGCACAACTCCGATGTAGAGCCTTCCTTTCAACTTAGGTGGCATTTTTCTGTCGCAGAAGATAGTGGAGTTTTCTCGCCATTTTATCCACCCTACGCTTACGCGATGATTGATGTCGTCATCACAGGTTGCTTTACTATTGACCACAGATCTCAGATATTTGAACTTTTCGCACTTGGGAAGCACTGCTCCATTCAAATAAAGGTCTGGAATAGGCCAGAGTGGATCGAAGAACGGGCAGCACAAGTACTCTGTCTTTTTTGAACTAATGCGATACCCATTTCTCTCCAGAACGTCCACCCACACATCAAGTGCTTGTTGCAGGGATGTAGGATCCTCACTTATGATGGCTCCATCGTCACCAAAAAATAACTGATGTTCCTTGGGGTCCATCGCTTTACCTTCAAGCAGATAATCAAGGACTGTAATAAAGAACAAAGGACTTAAAACGCTTCCCTGGTGCACCCCGACTTTGATTGGGAACTCTTCAGTTACTCCAGCGGGACATCCTACTCTTGTCTTTGCTCCCTCGTTCATGTCCATGATCATCTGTAAATAGGTTTCTGGAACCCCTCGATGTCTTAGCGCCACCCATATCAGATCTCGTGGTTGTCTATCGAATACCTTTTCAAAGTCAACCAGTACAATATGCAAATCCTTCAAGGAATCACGATGTTTTTCCATTGTGATCCTTATACTTTGGATTGCGTCTGTGGTTGATTTACCCGCGACAAACCCGCACTGATTATCAGATAGCCGTATTATTTTTCGCAGTCGGCCACCTAATACCCGCTCAACGATCGATGGAACGGTTATTATCAGAGTTTCGCGTATCACCCTTCCCTTTGTATACTGGGAGAAGGTAACTTTCCCTCCATTGATTCGGCATTGGGTCACGCCTCACAAATTTGGAGATTAGAATTCTGAGCCATCTGAACCCGATGTCTCCCATCTTTTTCCAGAACTCAGATGCCATCTCGTCTAGCCCAACCGCTTTTCGTTTTTTAGAGTATTTGACCACCTCACTAACTTCTTCGACTGTAATGTCGGGTATTTGTTCACAGTTAGGGGTGGCTCTTGGAAAGTATAGCCGGGGAAACTGTTTATTTAAAAGTTTCACAATACTGCCGTCACCTCTGCAGAATTTTCTCGTCATCCACAAGAAGGTGGCCATGAGCATTGTTAATGAACTTTGGCGAGCGAATCTCCTGGGAAGGAGGAATTTCTTTGGGCCGCTATTTTGAAGATGGTTGCGCTCTTATTCATATTGTGTCTTCGCAGCTCCTGGATAGTCTGGTTCGCATCAACAACAGGTGAAGATATTTTCTCCAGCTCCCGATACAGGCCCTCCGTACTCTCTGCTTGAAGCTGGGCGCACTTCTTCTTCGCTTTTTTCTTGCAACATCTGTATTCCATTTCGAGGCGAGCTTTTTCGTCACTATTATTAGAGGGGCACTTTGACCAAGCTTTGAAAGCCGCTTTCTTCTCATTTATCACTTTCTTAGCTTCATCACTCCACCACCATGTTTCTTTGGAGTGTTGATGGTGGCCTTTTGAAGCTCCAGTGAATTGGCCTTCTTAAAGCAAGCTCGCTGTAGGGAATCCCACATATTTTGTGCTCTGCACACTTCATCCTCAGCTCCGTTGATGGTGTGAGAGAGGTCATTTTTCATTACGAAAACAAAAGCCTCGCCTTTTTCTTTGTCCAGATTGTACCACTTGATTTTCTCAGAGATCCTTGTTTGTTTGCTTTTCTTTCGTGTTTTCATAAAAATTTCTGTTAGCACAAGACAGTGTTGCCGAGCGACTGCCTCTCCCAGGATCACTTTGCAATATTTTACCCGAGGCTACATGAAACTGCCTACCAAATGGTAGTCAATCTGGGGTTTATCTCCACCACTGCTGAAAGTAATCAGGTGTCGGCTTTGTTTGACGAACATTGTATTTAACACGATAAGACCGTGTGATTTGCACATGCTTAGGATGTCTTCACCAGGAAGGTTCCTGGTGTCATATCCTAGTCCTCCTTGGCAGTCTTCATAGTCTTCGCTTGACTTCCCGACATGTCCATTCAAATCTTTTCCAACAAACAGAAATTCTTCCTTTGAGATGTTCTTAAGGAGATTGTGGAAATCTACCCAAAATGCGTCTTTATCTCTCTGATTGCACCCATTTTGGGGAGCATATGCACTGACAATATTTCACACCTCTCCTTGTATTACTAGTTTGAGAGACATCAAACGGTCGCTGGACTTCGAAATGCTCAAGACGTTATCAAGTAGCTTTCGCGCAAGAATGATACCGATTCCGTTCATAGCCTTTTCCGTTCCGTAGTAGAACATCTTGTAATCTTTTGTCCTAACGTCCAAGAAACGCGCCCGATTTCCGGTGTTTTTCCATTTCGTGTCTTGTACACACAAGATATCTACCCGCCATCTATTCATCATCTTTTCCAGCTCGTAACTTCGACCGGTCATGCTTCCAATGTTCCAACTCGCGACCCTTAAATTCCTTCCAAACTGTTTCATTATGTTGCTAGCCCCCGGAATCCGTATAGCTCTGACCCGAACATTTCTGCTCGGTCCAGGATCAGTACCATTTACAGCAGTGATAGTGCCTTTCCTTTTAGCAAGTATTACCATAATGATACAGTTTTGCAATATTACCATATTGCGATGGTGTTTTTTGTTTGACACGTGCATGCTCCTGTTTTAGTATTGTTTGATCTTTCTTTTATGGCACCGTTGATCTCCAGTCGTGTCACTTAGGCACTCATAAGTCATTAACAACAAAACTAAAGAATGTTTTACTAGATTGGATATAAAGTCGATCTTCGAACGTTCTTCTTCGATTGTTACTAATACCAGAAGAAAACTAAATAAAATTTATAGCATTTCGTTGTAGGAGTACTGAAAGAGTAGACAAGAGCAACCAGAGTTGACACATTATTTACGGTATATGTACCAATTCCTACTTTCACCACACCTTTCCTTGTACTTAAACTAGAGATTACATTTAAGAACATTTGAAAGGTCCTTAGAGACACCAAAGGGAAGGATAAATGTTTCCACTTTTTCGTGCTAGACGGAAATCTAAGAATTTTTCAGATGAAAGAAATGGTGGTCTCTACAGTTTTAGTCCCATTGAATCCAGGGGCTATGACGCCTGGGTATTTCTCCAGCTACCTAGAAACTTAATATTACGATACAATCACAGCCCCCGTGCGGCCAAACAACTAGCGCAGCTTAAAGAACTTTCGTCCAAACAGCCAAAAAGGGACCATGTTCTCGCAATCATTCGCGTTAAAAATTTCGGAATTAGTGTCGACTGTGCAGGGTGCACGATACGGGCTGACCAGTTTGCGGTTGATGTGAGGTAGGGCATTAAATATTCAACGGCTACAATAGGAAAAGACCACCAGAGCCTTTACTAACCGAGTGCCCTTAACTTTTATAGAAGTATAACCGCCAACGTGAGGCGCTAATAACCAATGACGTCACTCCCAACAAACCATCAAAGGTGCTGCCTCAGAAACAATGTGCTTGCAGAGAGCTTTAAAGCAACATTATAAAGCAAGAGCTGCTTAGTAAACCTATCATATAAGCAAAAGTGAAGAGCATAAAAATAATTCCAGCATTGGGCGCCATTTAAGAAAAGTCACAATTTCTGTAAAGGTATTTTGAATAACGAATGCGTGTGAGTGCTAGTTTTAGCTTTCTTCAGATAACTCAATTCCTCTCACGAGTATGTGTCTGTAATCTACGAAATAGACTTGAGCGATCTAAGGGCAAGAGCTACTTGGCAGACACTTAAGCATAAGAGAAGAATGTAGAAACTATTCAAGCGCTGGGCGCTATTTAATAATAATCTCGGATGTTTGTCAGACGTTCGCGAGAGGTGGGACCGTGAAAAAACTTGTTGGCGTTTTCTGGGATTCGAACTTGGAACCTCACGCGTAGTGATCCAATACAATAGCCACTTACGCCACGGCGCCCACCATTTAAGGAAAGTTCTAATTTGCCCAATAAAAACAAAACAAATATTTGGCGCAACAGCTCTTTAAAGTGCCAGGGCCTAGCTTCTCGCAACCACTCATGTTGTGTGCGTTATATTTTTCACACGAATGGAAAGGACCTACAGTTCAATGCCGAATCCGAACGGCGATTTGAGAAGCTTTTTTCGTGACAACAATACTCTCGGATGTTTGTCAGACGCTCGCGAGAGGTGGGACCGTGAAAAAACTTTTTAGTATTTTCTGGGATTCGAACTTGGAACCTCATGCGTAGTGATCCGACACACTAACCATTTACGCCACGGCGCCCACAATGCCATTTCGAATAACGAATACATGTGAATGCATGAATGAATAAGCACAGGCATTAATGTCTTTCATATAAATGTAGCACGTAGCATAAGAAAAGGCTTGAACAATATTTTTAAAAATATTATCGCTATTATATATTTTTTATTGGTTAGTCTTAAAACACGCACTATATGTATAGTGGAAACAAGACATGTCTAATATAATTGCCTTTTAATACCATCTTTTTGTTAAAAATACAAATGGCTATCATAGCATCGGGCCACTAAAGACAGCAAGACCAATTCGCAATCCATCTTTCTCCATGCACTAAATACTTATGCTTTGATTTCATACATTGTGCTTACACTCCTATTCGATAAGACAACTTTTCTTTCCATGATACAGTGCATAATGCTTATATAATCTTAAACTCCGTCCATAGAAAGTGAAACCCCCTGCAAACCCCCTAAGCCACCTGCATAAGTATATTTCACTTTTTCTCAGTCCATTCCATCTTAATAATAAATCCCCCTTTTGGTCTACATCCGACAAGTGAAACTGAATCACCCGAAAGGAATTGTAGGTACATACCTCTACTTGCAATAATTTTCCACTTTTGTTATTACGAATAATCTGATTGATGTAATTATTTGTTGAGTGGTGGTAAAGACCTTGGTACCGTAGGCATGCCAACTGTAGAAGGGGTGGAAAATTTTCCACATTTAGAAAATTCCTTCGCATAAGAACACTACTATACATTTTTCCCTACACCGCAATGCCGAGGTACACAATCGGTAAATTGAATAATAGTAATGACATTTGTAATGCAATAATTATTACAAAGCCGGTCGTACAAGCTGTTACTGTATCTGTACCTCGGACTAGACTCGCTTTTCATTCACCATGTACGGGTGGAAAATTACGTATCTGTCAACGGGTTGTCGTTTTATACACACGTAACTTGCAAGTAGATTTGTCGATAAAAAAAAAAAACCATAGCTATTACTCGTATCTACACCTACATATTATAGGAGATTAATAATTGATAAGATTTTCAGTAGGTCTTAAGGTTCCAATATTAAGATTGACCTTTAGCATGGTGGTGAGTGCTCTGGCTCAGTAATTTTTGTGTTGACTACTGAGAGTGAAGGTCATGGTTCGAATTTTAGAAAACACCAAACTTTTATTTTCAGTTTCAACGATCGTAAATGACTAATAAAGAAAGAATTCATAAAGAAAATTTTCAAACATACTCGTACATACATACATTTTCAATGACCTGCTAATCCCTTATGAGTGTCGTGGAGAAAGGGTACTCAGGTGGAGGAAGAGGAATCCCCAGACGTTTTCAGGAGAGATGTCGGACTTGATCCAACCACCTATTTCTAGGCCCACCGAGGGGTCGCTTACCTGATCGCACGGCAATTATAACACGCCTTGGAAATCGGTTTGGGGGACATACATACGTACTACGTGACCAAACCGGTGCCATGACATAAGGCCAAATTTTAAAATTTGGCCTTATGACGTTTTCGGAAAGTGGCATAAGACCATTCATTCATTCATTCATTCTTTTATTAACATTAAATAGATTTACAATATTGCAAAACAAAAAAGAAAAGTTTACATAACGAAATTGCCCTCTGTCAGGAATTGACTTTACTCTACTTTACAGAAAAAAATATAAATAAATAAACAACAAAGATATAAGAATAATTAATATGAAAATAAGGCTAAATTGCAGAATTATGTGCATACCATGTTAAGTTTAAGTTATAAGTTAATAAAGCTGTTACGATAATTCAAGGCGTGATTACAAAAGAGAAAAAGCAGATTCCATCCCTGGGCTTCATTAAAGATCTGTTTAGTTTCATCCAGTGTGAGAGATCCTTTAGAAAAATAAAGTAAACGCAGTTCTAATAAAATTGGGCAGACTGCAATAAAGTGATATATGTCTTCAACCCCATTACGATTACAAAAGGTGCAGATGGACCGAATATCTTGCCTATATGGTACAGTGCTGTGCAAATTAATTGGGACAGTCACTTTTTTCAAACATAATCATAAGTAGGCCGTGTTTTTTCTGTTACTTCTTTAAAAGTTGGACTAGAATTTTACAAATTAATTATGGCTCATATTTTCTGCTGGCTTTTACGAAGGTAGGTTGCATTTTTGATTCATTTTATTAAAGTTAGGCTTCATGGGGCTTTCATCTAATGTTTTATTAGATTTGTTCAATTTCGATCGTGTAAATTTAAAAATGGATATCTCTATGGAAAAGAGGGCTAAGATTATTGCTTTGCATGAGCATACTAACAAGAGCATAAGGGCGGTTTCTGGAGATATTGGAGTCTCAAAATCGAGCGTTGCAAGGATCATAGCGCTGCACAAAGCTTCAGGGTCAACTGCAACGGGTCGGGCAGGACACTGCGGACGAAAACGCAAAACCACGGATCATGACAATAAAGTTTTGATCCGAAATAGCTTTATTCAACCTTGGAAGACATGCGGTGAGCTTCAAAGGGACTTGGCATCAGCTGGTGTGGTGTTGGATTCATCAAATGTTCGAAGGCGTCTTCTGGAAGTCGGCCGCAGGCCCAGAAGACCTCTGAAAAAACAACTTCTTAACGAGGCTATGGTAAAGAAAAGGCTGCAATGGGCCAAAAAACACAAAGACTGGTCGGCAGACGACTGAAAAAAAGTAATCTTTTCAGATGAGAGCCAATTCGTTCAGGGCCACCGGGTAAGTGTTGTGAGAAGAGGTGACAACGAAAAGCTTCGACATGGTCACATTATTCAAACCCCTAAACACCCAGCGAAAGTAATGTGTTGGGGTT
The DNA here is from genome assembly GCA_945910035.1 of Brachypalpus laphriformis. NCBI lineage: Eukaryota > Metazoa > Arthropoda > Insecta > Diptera > Syrphidae > Brachypalpus > Brachypalpus laphriformis. The sequence continues at coordinate 312,620,804 of OX246753.1, read as the reverse complement.
GTTTCACCCCCGCGGGTCCTGGAAACTTGAAGCCAATCGAAGGAACTGTTACGCGAGCCCAGAAACATAAACCGCACAACCGAGAAACATCGCGAAAGTCGTAGAAATTGTCAACGAGAAGGCACTAGAAATTGCCAGACTTTTGACACTAAAGTTCCAGCGGCGAAGTGGAAATCTGGAAATTCGCCTGGAAAGCCGGAGCCAAATATAAAAGAAAGTAGGCAGAAACCAAGGTGGGAGTTCTTTGTTGGCAGCAGTGACAGTGATCACTAGAGACGCGCAGTTCTCAAGCAAAAAAAATAAAATTGTACTAGATTTAATTTTTTTGTTTAAAGTAAATTTTGTCAAAAATATTTTTAAATAAAAAATAACCCTCTCGGGAACCAGAGATATTCGGTTATTTTTGTCTCCATCATCCTTTGCAGCTTTGAAGTATTCGGCTTGATCGGCAATTTTTGTTACAGAACGATGAATAGCATCAAATACGCAGACGTCTTGAGCCATATGCTCTTGCCCACCATGCAAAGGCAATTCCCGACTGGAAACGCAATTTTCCAACAGGATCTTGCTCCCTGCCACACTCCGAAAAAAATGAAACAATTCTTTGCGGAAAAAAATATAGAGGTGCTGGAATGGCCGGGCAACTCCCCTGACCTCAATCCAATCGAACATTTTTGGGCCATTATTAAACCGAGGCTCAGGAAACGGGATTGTACCACACAAAACAAGCTAATTTCAGCTATTATTGAAGTGCGGCTTCACGAGGAAAAAATAAAAAAAATATGTGAATCCTTAATTCTTTCTATGCCAAATAGAATAAACGAGCTTATTGGTGCTGAAGGCAGTCATATAAATTATTAATACAAAAAAAAAATTATAATGTTTTGCAAATAAATCAAAATATCATCAAAAATTTGTCTGTCCCAATTAATTTGCACAGCACTGTATAGTTGAGTTGAGTTTTAGAAGCTCAGTCCTCGTCTACTTAGTGGTGTCAAGGACGTTTGGGCTCTGGTCATGCATTCCTGATACCACAGATCGTCGACTCTTTTTATACTTTTGTATAGCTTGTCTTCCCACTCATTTAAGTTCACTTCTGTAAGGCTAAGAACGATATTATAAGAGGATGCAAGCTCTTTCCATTCTTTGAACGGCGATAAATTGGACTGAAGTACAAAATTCATTAATCGTTTTTGTAAATTATCATTCGACCTGCACATCACTTTAAGTATGTAGTAGCATAGGTTGGAGTTGTTGACGGCAGTTTAAAAACACGCTTAACGAAAAAGCGTTGGACGAGTTCAAACTGTTCGAAGTATTGGTAGCCATACACTTGATTAGCATAGCAGAGACATGCTTTTATCGCAGCGTCAAATACTTTAAACTTCGAATAAGTATCAATTAATTTATTAGCGACGAAACTTCTCCACATGATGTTAATAGCCGTTTTAGCCACTACTGACTTCTCGTGAATATGTGGGTCCCAATATTTGAACGGTTTAACGACTTCAATCTGTTCACCACCCAAAGACCAGTTCTATCGCAGTGTACTTCTACAGAGTCATTTTGGACTAAGTGGTATTTATTTTAAGATCCCAAAGGTCGCAGTAGCGCTTTAATTTATTTATTTGGAACTGAAGAGTACATGGATTTTCAGCTAAAATGAGGAGAACCTTTACCTCGACATCACCGACTTTAACACCACAGTTAGTTAGGTCGCCAACATTAAGGGAGAACAAAATTGGACTCAAAACACAACCTTAAGGTACACCCGTTTCAGTACTAAAGTATTTTGAAAAGGTACTCCCATTCCACACAGTAGCGGATGTATTTGATATGAGTTGCCTATAAACTCTAATAAATTTACTTGACAAACCAATAGTTGATAACTTGTACAGTAACGAATTCCTATTTATCGTGTCGAAAGCAGCCCTGAAATCTACGAAAAAGGCATATAATTTGTTACCCCTATCTTCGAACCTTTTAGCAATAGTCGACAGCGAAAAGGTTTGATCAACCGTCGAAAACCCAGGTCGGAAGCCAGCCTGAAAAATGCTTAGGCGGTTATTGTCTTGCACCCACACTGTCAGACTCTGGTACAAAATTTGTGTGAAGATTTTTCTAACCCCGCAGAGAAGAGAAATGCTTCTATAAATTTCCGGCAGACTATTATCTCCTTTTTTAAAAATAGTGAAAATGATTGACTTTAAGGATACGTCTGGTATTATTTCAGTATTATAAATACTAAATTATAAAAGGACAATAGATATTGTAGAAAAACTGGGGTAACATTTTTATAAAAGTCAACAGGAATACCATCCACCCCCGAAGTCTTATTGTCTTTAATTTTTTCCAGGGCTGTTATTAACTCAGGCATTAGACAGACATAAGATTTCAGAAGATGAGCTTGCAAGAAATTTTAACTTTTGGCCTTACGTCGTTTTCACAAAGTGACATAAGGCCAACTAATTTTGAGATATAAGACCAGGGGCTTATTTGTACAGCGACAAAACTTGTTTTCACGCAACTTTGTTGCTCTGCTAAGGGTAAGTGCTTATTGTCTGGCAGGTACCTATGCATATCTTAGCAGTACTTCGACTCATACACCGGATTCGCGGGTTAAAAGAATTTCACACTATAAGACATTCTTCGACTCATACACCGGCCTTCGACCTCTTATGTGGGTGCTGTTCAGGCGTGTAATCAAGTATAGAATAACTCCACATTAAATGTGAAATTATGTATTTCTTACTTTTACGCAAACGTCTAAAACAAAACAAATAAAAAGTTCAGGTCAATTTTTTATTTTATTAATTGTTGCCTCCATATCTACAATACATTTGGTTGCACGACGCGGAGCGGCGCCCGGAGCCGTTGCATGTGAGGCCAAAGGCCGTCCGGTGTATGAGTCGAACACATGTCAAACATTGTGAAATTCTTTAAACCACGAATTGCACCACACAATTGCTGTTAAGATATAAGCGCATGCACTTACCCTTAGCGGAGCGCTGAAGTTGCGTGAGCGGCTAAACCCTGCGGAGAAAAGGGTAAATTCCGTTTACGTTTAAAACATTACATACATACATCATTAAATGAGAATTTATATCATTGCTATTTTTTCCTGTTTTGATTTTTGTATTATTGGAAATAATGTCAGGCTGTGTTGGAAACTATGTATTTCTCACTTGAATTGATTTTTTGTTCGCATTTCTTCAAAATAAAAATATCTGAAACTATTGCAGATTTATAGCTATTATGCCTTAAATTTTTCCGACTTTTCAGAATGGTGAATGGATCTTTCTGTAATCTTATGTCACGTTCACAAAGCGACATAAGGCCAAGCTTTAGAATTTGCCCTTATGTCACTTTCCGCAAGCGTCTTTTTCTTCCTTTTTCAGCGAGGTTATGATTCGAAAATAAGGGATCACAACCCTCCCACTTCACCGCATTTCTACTGATCCGCCTGTGGGATTCGCATATTTGACCTCAGAAAATATCGGCAGGCCTGTCGATTTTGGATCACTCGGTTAAAATAAATAAATATTTGACGCAACAGCTCTTTAAGTGCCTAGCTTCTCGCAACCACTCATGTTGTGTGCATTATATTTTTCACACGAATGGAAGAGACCTACAGTTTAGTGGCGTATCCGAACGGCGATTTGAGAAGTTTTTTCGTGACAACAATACTCTCGGATGTTTGTTAGACGCTCGCGAGATGTGGGACCGTGAAAAAACTTTTTGGTGTTTTCTGGGATTCGAACTCGGAACCTCACGTGCAGTGATCCGACACACTAACCACTTACGCCACGGCGCCCACTCGGTTACCGAGGCCAATGAAGTGCCGATGTCCTCGCATTTGTCTAATCCAGGCGTTTATAGGCCTGCCTTTCATACATCGCGATGTCTTTGGAACGTTAATTGATATTGCCTTTTTAACAGGGTTCAAATAATCCCTTCTTTGAACGTGGCAATACCAGCTGAGCTGGTGGCGCTCTATTTTTCGTAAGATGGTTTCCTTGATGTGAAGACTTTCACGAATCTTCGAACTTGTTATTCGATCAAGCTTTGTCACTCCTGCTTTCATGCGAAGCATCTTCATCTCTGCTGCCGTTAATTTACTCTCATACTTTTTGTACGTCGTCCAACATTGTGAACCGTATGTGAGCGCTGGACGCACAATTGCGGTGTAGAGCCTTCCTTTCAACTTAGGTGGTACTTTTCTTTCACAGAAGATAGAGGAATTTTCTCGCCACTTTATCCACCCTACGCTTACGCGATGATTGATATCGTCATCACAAGTTGCTTTGCTATTGATCATAGATCCCAGATATTTGAACTTTTCGCTCTTGGGAAGCACTGTTCCATTCAAATAAATTTCTGGAATAGACCTGAGTGGATCAGAGAACGGGCAGCATAAGTACTCTGTCTTTTTTAAACTAATGCGTTACCCTCCAAAACGTCCAGCCACACATCAAGTGTTCGTTGCAGTGATGTAGGATCCTCACTTATGATGGCTCCATCATCAGCAAAGAATAACTGATGTACCTTCACTTTACCTTCAAGCAGATAATCAAGGACAGTAATAAAGAGCACATGACTTAAAACGCTTCCCTGGTGCACCCCGAATTTAATTGGTACCTCTTCGTTTACTCCAGCGGGACATCTTACTTTTGTTTTTGCTCCTTCGTACATATCCATGATCATCTGTACATAGGTTTCTGGAACCCGTCGATGTCTTAGCGCCACCCATATCAGGTCTCGTGGTTGTCTGCCGAATACCTTTTCAAAGTCAACCAATACAATATGCAAATCCTTCAAGGAATCATGATGTTTTCCCATTATGATCCTTATACTTTGGATTGCATCTGTGGTTGATTTACCCGCGACACACCCGCACTGATCATCAGATTGCCGTATTATTTTTCGCAGTTGCGCACCTAATACCCGCTCAAAGATCTTCATGGTGTGTGACATCAGCTTGATCGAACGGTAGTTATCACAGTTTCGCGTATCACCCTTCCCTTTGTATATGGGGAGAAGGTAACTTTCGCTCCATTGATTCGGCATTGGATCACCTCTCACAAATTTGGAGCTGAGAATTCTGAGCCATCTGAACCCGATGTCTCCCATCTTTTTCCAGAACACAGAGGGCATCTCGTCTGGCCCAACCGCTTTTCGTTTTATGAAATATTTGACCGCCTCACTAACTTCTTCGACTGTGATGTCGGGTATTTCTTCACAGTTAGGGGTGGCTCTTGGAAAGTATAGCCGGGGAAACTGTTCATTCAAAAGTTCTTTACAATACTGCCGCCACCTCTGCAGAATTTTGCCGTCATCCACAAGAAGCTGGCCATGAGCATTGTTAATGAACTTTGGCGAACGAATCTCCTGAGCATTCCTCCTTCTTTGGGCCGCTATTTTGAAGATGGTTGCGCTCTTATTCAAATTGTGTCCTCTCAGCTCCTGGATAGCCTGGTTTGCATCAGCAACCGGGGAAGATGTTTTCTCCAGCTCCCAACACAGGCCCTTCGTACTCTCTACTTGAAGCTGGGCGCACTTCTTCTTCGCTTTTTTCTTGCAACATCTATATTCAATTTCGAGGCGAGCTTTTTCGTCACTATTATTAGAGGGGCACTTTGACCAAGCTTTGAAAGCCGCTTTCTTCTCATTTATCACTTTGTTAGCTTCATCACTCCACCACCATGTTTCTTTGGCGTGTTGGTGGTGGCCTTTTGAAGCTCCTAGCAGTGATTTGGCCTTCTTTAAGCAAGTTCGCTGTAGGGAATCCCACATATTTTGTGCTCTGCACTCTTCATCCTCAGCTCCGTTGATGGTGTGAGAGAGGTAATTTTTCAGCACGAAAACAAAAGCCTCGCCTTTTTCTTTGTCCAGATTGTACCTCTTGATTTTCTCAGAGACCTTTGTTTGTTTGCTTTTCTTCGGTGTTTTCATAAAAATTTATGTTAGCAGGAGACCATTGGTGCGAAAAATATAAAGACAATACTAGTGGTTGCGAGATGCTAGGCCCTATGCCCTTTAGGAGCTGTTTTCGCCAAAATATATGTATATATGTATAAGAAACTAAGGGGCTCAAGGAAATTCTTGGGATTCTATATGGAAAGGCTAAAAGGTTGCAGAAAAGTATGCGCCTAAGCTGCTAACATCATCAGTATTATGGGCAAATTCGAACGCATTATTTCGGAACTAATGCAAGGTGCCCTTAATTTAACTTCTGAATGGTGCTGGAGCAAGGGTCTTACCATCAATATCGGAAACTTGTACCATTTTCCAGGAAAAGGAATCACGTTCTTAAGCAAATCACACTGTTAAACGTTTACATATATCGACTTATCTAGGGAAGCGAAATATCTTCCGGGTCATACTCAAACTTGACAAAATGCTCCCCTGTAACTCACATCTGAACAAACTTACAGAGAAAGCGACAAGAGCATTGCTTATGTGTCACCGCCTTCACTGTAGAACTTGGGGGCTAAAACCCAAATAATTTACTGGTCGTACAGTGCCATTATCAAACTTATGGTCACCTATGCGTCGTTGGTTTGGTGGCGAAGAACCCTACAGGTCAAAACAAAGGAACTATTAAATTAAATTTATCGTCTAGCAAGTCTGGGTATCACAGGGGCAATGAAACAGTGCCCCCAGGTTCCAATGTGCAGTAGCGCTTGGGAAATCACTAACAGTATTTCAAGCGGAAGTCAATGCAATCGAACTCTGTGTACGAGAATTCCTGCGAAGAGGGGTCGATGGTGCCCGCATTTACCTCTTCTCGGACAGCCAGGCAGCATTTATGGCACTCAAATCCTACACGGTAGGTTCCAAACTTGTATGGGATTGTTTCAATCTACTTGAAGATTTTGCATAATAAAACACCACCTCTGTGGCCTGGATACCAACACGAAGGTTTCAAACGCAACGAACGGGTGAACTGCTTAGCGAGAAGAGGTGCCAGCTGCTCACTATTCGGTCCTGAATCCTATATTTGATTAGCCTAGAGTAGTACACACCTCAAAATAAAACAATGGTGGCCACGCCAAGTACTGGGCCAAATCCACGGAATGGCAAACAAGTTTATTAACATTAACAAATGTAAGGCTAAGAAGCTAGTTGGTTGCAAAGTACACTGCCTCCTCGTGGTGCAACCCGGATAGCACTAAATAGTGTACGCTATTGGTCGCCGGACATTAAACAGATATAACAACACTAATTGTTCTCCCGGCAATCAATAACAAGAAACAGGAATAAAACTAAGACAAACAGATGAATAGAAAAAGAAAAGGCAAAGTTTCACATTCAATCGGTACTTCTAAGCACCAATTGCATGTCGGACCATCAGTCCGCATATGCCAATTAAATATCGAAGGCATAAGTAAGTCCAAAAGATCCAATAGAAGCCCAGCTGTTAACCCCAACGATGTCGCAAACCACATACTCAAAATGCCCAGAGCACCAGCAGACAAACAGCACGCCATCAGAGTCAAACGTGATCTTAAAACTTTAAAACAGAAATGCCCAGAGGCAACAGTTGCCGTGTTTTTTTTTAAACCTAGCCAGCCAGTCGTTCATTTAAACAATTTGCCAGCCAGCCGATTTCATACGAACATATATCTAGGAACCAAGCAACCTCGCAGTGACAGCAACAACAAATAACTAAAAAACATTCGTTTTTGCGCCGCCTGAAATTAGGCATCACGAAATTCTCAGCCAGTAACTTTTTGCTGGCGATAAAATCAAGAGTAGTAGCCAGCCAGTTGTTGTATTTGTTTTATGCGTACAATTTTACTTTACTAGCAACTACTGGCTAGCTAGTCAGTCACACTAGAAGAAATATCAACTGTCTTGACGTCGGTGAAAACGGGTAAAGCAATAGGTTTCGAAAATATATACCCTGAGTTTCTAAAACATGCCGGGCTTAATACTCAACGATGGCTGGCGTCGCTTCTTTCCAAAATTATAGAGACGGAGCAACTCCACCAGCATTTTAAGAAAAGAAAAATCATAGCTCTTTCTGAACCAGGAAAACCAGCTGACAAACTCGAAAACTACCGCCCAATAGCTCTCCTCTGTTCCTGTTACAAATTACTGGAGCGAGTTGTCTTCAACAGGATCAGCGCTAAAATAAATCACCATATCCCAACCAACTAAGCTGGCTTTCGGACTGGTCGTAGCTGTACGGACCAAGTACTAGTCCTGACGACACACATTGAAGCCGGATATGAAAAGATGCACAAAACATTTGTGGCATTTATAGATTTGACAGCAGCTTACGACACGGTATGGAGACAAGGCCTAATCTACAATTTGCTGCAGATTATACCCTGTCGGAAGACAGCTAACCTAGTCAACAATAAGCTGTCTAACCGGACATACCAAGTCTTCCTAAATGATGCTAAGAGCGACATAAAAAAGCTGAACAATGGGTTATCACGGGGGTCAGTTCTAGCACCAACTATATTTAACGTGTACACCCAAGATATAACTCTGACTGAGTCGAGAAAGTTCTCATATGCTGATGATATTGCCATGCCCACACAACACCAGAGTATAGAAGAAACCGAGCGAATTTTAAACTTCGATCTGGAAGTCCTGAACAGATTCTTTAGAGAATGGCGTCTGTGCCCATGAACAATATGTCAAAGACCGAGGTTTGTTGCTTCCACCTAAATAATAGACTGGCATCCTACAAACTGAGGGTGTTCTTCGATGTTGCTCTGCTGAACCACAATCATAACCCGAAGTACCTGGGAGTGACGCTTGATAGATCATTATGCTACCGGACCCAGCGCTCAAACAGAGCGGGAACATTCAGAACGAGGAATAACATCATCCAAAAACTTGCCGGTACGACATGGGGAGCAAACGCAACATCACTTCGGTCCGCAGCAATAGGGCTTGTATACTCTGCGGCGGAATACTGCTCTCCGGTGTGGATGAATAGTGCGCATATCTCAAAAGTGGATGTACAACTCAAAGAGCAAAATGAGACAGCAGAACAAATTCTTTATGAATGCCCCGTGGCCGCAAGAAAAAGACTTCTCCATCTTAAGCGGATTTTACTGAGCCCTGCACGCATTCGGAACATTGAACATAGAACTATGTTGAGGTTTATCAAGAGCCTTAACCTAGTCTTCGGCTAAACACCGGGCTGGCACAATAGATCTTATAGGATGCAGTGCGTACGAGGCTATGGTATATTATAGTAGTATAGCATTCTCGAGGAGGAGCAAGAGGATGCGACTTCTCATCTCTCTATCGAAGAAGAAAGCATCATCTTAGAACATTTCTTTTCAATAATCTTGACGACCAGGAAAACATAAATGTTATTGGCATTCATTCATGCAATGGTAAGTAGTAAGAAATGGATAAGTCTGCGAAAATCAAAGTTCCTTGTCGTATTGCAATGGAGCCATTTGCATCTTTGCATCTACTCAGGCTATCAAGCTAATAAAGTGAACGTCTGCTTCTATATTCTCTCTTTTTCCACTGGCTGATACATGTAGTAGGCAAAACTTCCTTTAGATGATGTAAAATGCAGTAGCACTTAAGTTTGGCGTTGATTCAGCTTGCAAAGAATTTCCTGCAATTCTGGGTAGAAACTTAATAAACCATAAGCCGCATAAAAACCTGTAGGGCAACTATAAAATATGTTGATTGCTATTCTCAAGGTTGACTTTGTAAAGAGTTTTTCTATGAAAGTACAAAAGGATGTAATTGCCATATTAAGTACTTAACACGGTTCCCCGTGCAGGGACGGGTTAAGAATATCACTGCAGCGCCCCCCCAACAACCAGCGCTTGTCGTAAAAGGCGACTAAGGGGACAAATCAGATCTAGGTAATATAACACCCAAGTGAGCCTAGCGACACATATACTACCTTAAAGACCCTCCCACAAGTGTGCATGCGAGTCCGTGGGTTGACACGACTGGAGATCACCGGTGTCATAAAAGAAAGATCAAACAATACTAAAACAGGAGCATGCACGTGTCAAACAACAAACACCATCGCAATATGGTGCAAAAAATTGTATTGCAAAACTGTATCATTATGGTAATACTTGCAAAAAGGAAAGGCACTACCCCGCCAGGCACTACCACTGCTGTGCATGGTACTGATCCTGGACCGAGCAGAAATGTTCGGGTCAGAGCTATACGGATTCCGGGGGCTAGCAAAATAATGAAACAGTTTGGACGCAATTTGAGGGTCGCGAGTTGGAACGTTGGAAGCATGACCGGTCGAAATTACGAGCTGGAAGAGATGATGAATGGAAGGCGGGTGGACATCTTGTGTGTCCAAGAGACGAAATGGAAAAACACAGCGAATCGGGCGCGTTTCTTGGACGTTAGGACAAAAGATTACAAGATGTTCTACTACGGAACGGAAAAGTCTAAGAACGGAATCGGTATCATCCTTGCGGCAGAGCTACTTGGTAACGTCTTGAGCATTTCGAAGTCCAGCGACCGTTTGATGTCTCTCAAACTAGTAATACAAGGAGAGGTGTGGAATATTGTCAGTGCATATGCTTCCCACGATGGGTACAATCGGAGAGATAAAGATGCATTTTGGCTAGATTTCCACAATCTCCTTAAGAACATCCCAAAGGAAGAATTTCTATTTGTTGGAGGAGATTTGAATGGACATGTCGGGAAATCAAACGAAGACTATGAAGACTGCCATGGAGGACTAGGATATGGCACCAGGAACCTTCCTGGTGAAGACATCCTAAGCATGTGCAAATCACACGGTCTTATCGTGTTAAATACCATGTTCATCAAACAAAGCCGACACCTGATCACTTACAGCAGTGGTGGAGATGAAACTCAGATTGACTACCATTTGGTAGCCAGTTTCATGAAGCCCCGGGTAAAAGATTGCAAAGTGATCCTGGGAGAGGCAATCGCTCGGCAACACCGTCTCCTGCTAATAGAAATTTTTATGAAAACACCGAAGAAAAGCAAACAAACAAAGGTCTCTGAGAAAATCAAGTGGTACAATCTGGACAAAGAAAAAGGCGAAGCTTTTGTTTTCGTAATGAAAAATTACCTCTCTCACACCATCAACGGAGCTGAGGATGAAGAGTGCAGAGCACAAAATATGTGGGATTCCCTACAGCGAACTTGCTTAAAGAAGGCCAAATCACTGCTAGGAGCTTCAAAAGGCCACCATCAACACGCCAAAGAAACATGGTGGTGGAGTGATGAAGCTAAGAAAGTGATAAATGAGAAGAAAGCGGCTTTCAAAGCTTGGTCAAAGTGCCCCTCTAATAATAGTGACGAAAAAGCTCGCCTCGAAATGGAATACAGATGCTGCAAGAAAAAAGCGAAGAAGAAGTGCGCTCAGCTTCAAGCAGAGAGTACGGAGGGCCTGTATCGGGAGCTGGATAAAATATTTTCCCCGGTTGCTGATGCAAACCAGGCTATTCAGGAGCTGCGAAGACACAATATGAACAAGAGTGCCACTATCTTCAAAATAGCCGCCCAAAGAAGGAACAATGCTCAGGAGATTCGTTCGCCAAAGTTCATTAGCAATGCTCATGGCCAGCTTCTTGTGGATGACGACAAAATTCTGCAGAGGTGGCGACAGTATTGTGAAGAGCTTTTAAATGAACAGTTTCCCCGGCTATACTTTCCAAGAGCCACCCCTAACTGTGAAGAAATAGCCGACATTACAGTCGAAGAAGTTAGTGAGGCGGTCAAATACTCCAAAAAACGAAAAGCGGTTGGGCCAGACGAAATACCCTCTGAGTTCTGGAAAAAGATGGGAGACATCGGGTTCAGATGGCTCAGAATTATTATTTCCAATTTCGTGAGAGGTGATCCAATGCCGAATCAATGGAGGGAAAGTTACCTCCTCCCTGTATACAAAGGGAAGGGTGATACGCGAAACTGTGATAACTACCGTTCAATCAAGCTGATGTCACACACCATGAAGATCGTTGAGCGGGTATTAGGTGGCCGACTGCGAAAAATAATACGGCTATTTGATGATCAGTGCGGGTTTGTCTCGGGTAAATCAACCACAGATGCAATCCAAAGTATAAGGATCATAATGGAAAAACATCGTGATTCCTTAAGGGATTTGCATATTGTATTGGTGGACTTTGAAAAGGCATTCGACAGACAACCACGAGATCTGATATGGGTGGCGCTAAGACATCGAGGGGTTCCAGAAACCTATGTACAGATGATCATGGACATGTACGAAAGAGCAAAGACAAGAGTAAGATGTCCCGCTGGAGTAACCGAAGAGTTCCCAATCAAAGTCGGGGTGCACCAGGGAAGCGTTTTAAGTCCTTTGCTCTTTATTACAGTCCTTGATTATCTGCTTGAAGGTAAAGTGATGGACCCCAAGGTACATCAGTTATTCTTTGCTGACGATGGAGCCATCATAAGTGAGGATCCTACATCCCTGCAACGAGCACTTGATGTGTGGGTGGTCGTTTTGGAGGGAAATGGGTATCGCATTAGTTCAAAAAAGACAGAGTACTTGTGCTGCCCGTTCTCTGATCCACTCAGGCCTATTCCAGACATTTATTTGAATGGAACAGTGCTTCCCAAGTGCGAAAAGTTCAAATATCTGGGATCTATGATCAATAGCAAAGCAACTTGTGATGACGACATCAATCATCGTGTAAGCGTAGGGTGGATGAAGTGGCGAGAAAATTCCGCTATCTTCTGTGACAGAAAAATGCCCCCTAAGTTGAAAGGAAGGCTCTACACCGCAGTTGTACGTCCAGCGCTCACATACGGTTCACAATGTTGGACGATGTACAAAAAGTATGAGAGTAAATTAACGGCAGCTGAGATGAAGATGCTTCGCATGACAGCAGGAGTGACCAAGCTTGATCGAATAAGAAGTTCGAAGATCCGTGGAAGCTTTCACATCAAGGAAACCATCGTACAGAAATTAGAGCGCGACCGGCTCAGCTGGTATTGCCACGTTCAAAGAAGAGATCATTTGAACCCTGTTAAAAAGGCAATATCTATGCACGTTCCAAAGACATCGCGATGTAGGAAAGGTAGGCCTATAAACGCCTGGATCAGACAAATGCGACGACATCGGCATTTCATTGGCCTCAGTAACCGAGTGATCCAAAATCGGCAGGCCTGCCGATATTTTCTGAGGTCAAATAGGCGAACCCCACAGGCGGATCAGTAGAAATGCAGTGAAGTGGGAGGGCTGTGATCCCTTGTTTTCGGATCATAGCCTCGCTGATAAAAGGAAGAAGAAGAAGAAGAAGTACTTAACACGGTTTGCATCCACATTTTAGTTCAAAAAGACCATGGCTTACTGTAAGTCATATGAAACCTGTTTGCTTCTTTCATTAGCTGAGTTGATGTACGAGTACAATTTCCTTTTGAACTTGATGTTATCAAATATATAGTCATATTGATTTCCGGGCAGTTTAACACGTCAAGATTTTTATTTAGCTTTAAAGATCTGTTTAAATCTAAGGCGACGTTTGCTCAAAATAATGCACTGAACCCGTCTTGCAAGATAAACTCAAAAAATCACATCACACATCCGTCAAGCGTGCTAGAGCCATTGGCGCCGTCTTCGACGTTAATGACCAACCGACAAGGGATACTTTTCAATGCCAAAAGACCACATACCATTAACCATAACCACAACCATTAGATACTAAAATGTTATTACATTGCCGCCATAGTGTCTACACAGCGTCTGCATAAGACTCCAAGTACTCCAAGTAAAATTTCATAAAGCATACCACAGATACTGGTATGGATATATGTACATAAGTACGAGATACTCTCTGAAATGCGTACAAATTCAGTTGTTGTTGTAAAGTTTTTTTTTTTTTTTGACAATCGGACAGGAAGGCCTTGTAACAATTCACAATGTAATAACAATCAAGTAGTGTTCCCGCTTGTAGTGTCAATAAACTAAATTTGGGCCAACCCGGACTATTCTCTCACTGCAATTGAAAATGTTGCCCAAACAATTTTTACATAGTCTGCCTCCCTTATAGGGGTGCAATTGACTTTTAAATTGATCTCCATTTTCATTTCATTCTCAAAGGCGTAAATAGGTACAAAAAATTTATTCCAAAGTACATACTTACCTTAAGCACTTTTAAATACTGCCTTCGCCAATTAATGGTAATTTTATCGAGGGAGGGGGTCGACAAAGGCGACTCAATATGTATATATGTTGAATGATTTTAATCCACCAAAAAGTAAAATGTATCTATGTGAGTGCGTGCGCAAGTGTGTGTGCATTAGTGGCGATAGTAAAATAATTCAAATCCTCTCTGCACGACTTAATTTTCTCCATTTTGTGTGAATTTTCGTTAGATCTTTATTTGTTCGATGATCCGGATACATATGTAGATACTTTTGTATCTTTCTCACTTCACTCTATAACTACCCTTAGTGCTAAGGCACACAGCCTCACAGTCGGAGTGCAACACATCAAATTAGACGCACATTTTACTATCTAATTGCATTTGCTTAACACCATCATTCGAGATATCATACTCGTATCTCTGCTACTTCTGATCATGGAGATGCAAAGTGAGCGAAAACCGAGCGAATTTTATTTATTTTTTTATTTTTTTTTTGAGTGTAACTCTGTGTTATGAATAAATTCACTTCAATTACAATGAAACCGTATAAATCGTCACCGAGTTTGTATTTTTTTTTATTTTTATTTTTGGTTCTAGATATGAGGAAGCAGACTGGAAAACTAGCGATGGAACGGAACGTTACGGTCACACGATAATTTCGATTCGAAAACAACACAATGAAACTGAAAATGCGTAAATTTGTTGGTTTATATTTTCCAGCAGATATTTAGATACTTTAGAAAGATTGTATTCTTAAGAAACGACAGCTTTCGGGAGAGTTTTTGTATGGAAACGAAATTTAGTACGTATAACCGACGATAAATGAAATATCAAGACAGGGAGACGCGCTTAAAGCCCAGCCCATGAATGCATAAACAAACCAACTAAATACGAATTTCTTGTGTGTGGGGCTTCCATGCGGAGTCTGATTCACAAATTGAATATATCCCCCCATTGAGTAATTTAAATTGTGCGTAACCTAGTGCGTTAGTTTGCAGTTTTACTTTGGAATGGACTTTCTTTTAGTAGTCTGAGAATGGTTTGAACTGTGAATATAGCTGCCCTTTGAATTTAGCGAATATTCTTGATGGTGGACAAGATGCGAGCTACATACATTTCTATGGGAATAAAGATTAATTATCTATATAACCCCACCTATTGTCATCAAAAATTCTACTACAAGGTTAGTCAGACACCATCCAATAGAGGATTTTTTAACCATTTTCTGAGAGAAGACTAAGGCTAGATGCCTTTTGAGAAGCCAATTTGTATGGTACGTTGATTTTCAGCTTGCTTTTAGATTTTCGAAGGTTTGTGTCTAGGGAATAGCAAATTTCCGAAAATGCTTTTCACTGACAGTTGCCTACTTTTCATTCGAAAGAGTATACAGAATCACTCCAAGGCTGCTACTGCTCCCTTAAAGGGAGAAGGAGCGACAGCTAGAGCTCCAGCGAGCCCAGCAACAAGAACAACCACAACAACAGCAACAGCAACATCCACAAGATAAACAACAACCACAAAAACAACAACCACAATAACAACAACCCCTACAACAACAACCACAAAAACAACTGCAGCAGCTAAAGCAGCAGCAAGTGAAACAGACATAACAACAGCACCAGAAGAAGTCGCAGCAACAACAACAGCAGCAATTTAAGCTGCAGCAACAACAACAGCAGCAGACACAGCAGCAGAAGACAATAAGGACGAGGGTGCCACCAGTCAACACCTTCAAAGTCGAACTAAAAGACACCATCGAGTTGTGTAAGTCGGCCATAGGTAGTAATTTTTGTATTAAAAGATTTAGTGCAGATAGGCATGCTATCCACTGCAATACGGTGGATCAGTATAATACGATTAAAAACCTATTAAAAGACTCGACGACGGAGTTCTTCTCCTTCACCCCGAAGGGGAAAAAGTTGCAAACTATGCTTCTGAAGGGGGTGGAACCGTTTACCGAACCGGAGGAGCTCTTAAAGCTGCTCAAAGAGAAAGAGTGTGATGGGCTCAATTTCGTAGGGGTCAAGCCATTCATCACAGCTAAGGCCAAAAGGGAGAAGCGGAAATTACCGTTCTTCCTGGTTCAGCTCTCACCCAATAGCAAACTTGATGGTCTAAGGAGTATTAAAGTTCTAGACTACCAGGTCGTCACATGGGAAAAAGTAAAGAGGGGCGAAGGCATGTTGCAATGCATTCGCTGTCAGAGGTTCGGGCACGCTGCGTCGAACTGCGAAATGCAGCCTCGATGTGTGAAATGTGGAAAGGACCACAAAGCAGAGGAATGTGCGATAGGTAGGGATGGCGCGACTGATAAAAGTCAACTCACGTGTGCATTATGTAGGACTACGGGGCACACCGCAAACTATCGGGGTTGCCCTAAATTCCAGTATATTATAAAAGTAAATCTGGCTCGGCAGCAGAAAGTGGAAACCAAGCGTCCGCCCGTGTCAAGTGTTCCTGCACAATCCGTCACTCTCCAAGTGACCTACGCCCTAATGGCGTCAGGCCGGGGGAATACGGTACAGTCGCAGCCGAAGGTTGTTCCGCAGGCTCCAAAGCCGAGAGCACCGGAGGCTGAACCTGATTTGTTGGCTATCTTGCTCTCTATCCAGGGGCAGATGGGCTAATTTCAGAGACAAATCCAAGAGCAAGCGACGCGGGTGGACCAGATCTACGCGCTTCTGCCGGGCCTAACGCACCACCAATCGTAATGGGTACGAACATGGCGGAGCAATCCTTTAAGATCCTTGCGGTGAATGTGAATTCTCTGATTAGGATCGAACGAAGAGCCGTACTTTTCCAGTTGCTTGAAGATCATTCTCCCGATGTACTTTGGTTAGAGAAACTAAGCTATCTCAGAAACACAAGTTGAGGCACAATAGTTATATTATCATAAGAAGAGATAGACCCAACTCTGTACAAGGAGGAGGTGTCGTGATCTTCATTAGAAAAAATTGCGTCATAGAGTAGTGTACACCGGTGAAGTGCATAGGTTCCAGGAGCTGGAAGCATGTATTGTGTACATCCCCCTCCATAGTGGAAAGAAGATGTATATGGTTGCGGTCTATGGTCCTGAAGCTACCCAATCTACTTGTTTTATTTCAGAGCTCGAGACACTTTTTCGAATACTAAGGCTGGAGTCGGAGGAGAATTTTTTCTTTACAGCCGGTGATTTGAACGCCAAATATAGAGATTGGGGAAATAGCACACCAAATTTAGAGGGAACCTACTATTCAATTGGTGGGGTCTGCACAGTGTTGAGTATCGACTAGATTTAAAAGCGACGGATAGTCCGTCGTATCCCAGAAGCGGATCTTATCTGGATCTAATGCTGTTCGACGTACGGTTACAACTGACCGACATGGACCGACAAACTTTAAACTGCTTACACACTTTTGTGTATGACAATGACCATTGCGGACTCAGTGCCGAAATAACGATTCCCAACGAAATTGCGGAATTGGAGGAGTTTGTACAATCGCACGCCTACAATTACAGTAGAACGCGATAGACTCGCTTCTCCAGACAGTTGACAGGAGCAGTCTCCCTGAACATGCTCGACCTACCGTCCAATAGGAATCTATCAAACGAGAAGATTAATAGATATCTAAAAAAATGGACGAGACAATAAAACGAACGATGGACAGTACGATACCTCGGTTTCAACACACTGACAACGTGGATATATACCGCAATGCACGAACATAAAAGTAGACTGCTGTCAAGATTAAAAACCTTTTATAGACAGTTTACTGATAGACAGAATTCGTCGGAGGTTAGAACGCTGAAGTCGTTGATTAAAAACATTTCGAAATTAATTAAAAAATATTACAGACTTTCTGTAAATTTGCATTGGGGCAGGAAAATTCGGGCTGTAAAATCCAACAACCCGAGTATGTTCCCGAAAATAAACAAGATCTTTCGGAGGAATAATCAAAACGATCTTCCGCGTCTTAAAATCCCCCGAACTACGAACAATGTGCAAATACTAGTGACAGCAGGTATAGATCCGGATAACGCAGCTGAGGATGACAATTTCTTTGTGATCGAAGATCCGCAGGAGAAGGTAGAGGCTATAGGACGACTTTCAAGGACGTGTATAAGGTGAATGATAGTATTTGCCCGAACCACGATCTCGAAAATCAGGTCCTTGTGCAGAACTTTTGCCTTCGAAATGACATGGAGAACTGGCGATCTGAGAATACTGGTTTTACCGTGTTCAATGAAAGAAATATGGCAAACAATGCCATCGCCTATGAAAGGGTGTATCCCCCGTTCATTTCGAAGGCAGAGTTCCAAGCGATCTTCCAATCACTGGGGAAAAAGAAATCCGTGGGAATCGATGGTATACCCTACATTGTACTTAGACATATTCCTCCAGAAGCGGTGCACATTTACACTATTCTGTTTAATAATGCAATGAATAATGCCATTATCCAGCGCATTGGAAAACAGCGGTGGTGCAGCCCATTCCAAAGAAAAATAAAGACAGCTCCAATCTGGGGAATCTCCAGTCGATAAGTCTCCTTCCGAACATCAGCAAGGTATTCGAAAAAGTGATCAATAGAGCTCTGGTTGAGGACAGGCACCTAATTCCGGATAACCAATTCGTTTTCAAGGCGGGGCATGATACCATACATGCCGCGTCTAAACTGGTATCGGATATCCAATGGAATAAAAGTAAGAAACAATGCACGGGTGCCTGGGTTGATTTGGAGAAGGCTTTCGATACTGTATGGTTAGAGGGACTCTTTTACAAGTTGAGCAGGCTGGGCATAAGTAAACCGCTGTACATACCTTACGACATGCTCACCAGTAAGAAGTTCATTGTGAAGAATGGCAATGTGACGTCTGCTGGAACTTTTGAAGGAAAAAAATGGTCTGCAACAGGGTGCGGTTAATTCGCCGATCCTATTCAACATTTACACGAGCGATCACATAGGTTCACTTCACCATGCCATAGCGTACGCAGACGACTTGGTCGCGTACAGGTCAGGGCCTAAGATCGAGGTCATTACATTACTTTTGCAGCGTGATTTCGATAAGATTAAGAGATACTGCGACGACTTACTTATGTCCTTTAACCCCTCGGGGGGCATAGGGCGTCAACCACGCCTGCGCGCCATCGTGTTCGGAGTTCTGCAACGCGTTTGAGCTGCCTCCAACTCATTCCTAAAGAGCTCGATTCCTCCTCAACTGTTCTGCGCCACGTTTGCCTAGGGCGTCCCGCTATTCTGCCTGCCTGGGTGAGCGGATTCCACTGCATAGCGTATTTCGCAATGGAGTTGTCTTCGCGCCGTAGGGTGTGTCCAATCCATTGCCACTTTCTTCTTCGTATAGTAATGCTTATAGGTTCTTGGCCCGTTCTCAGATAAAGCTGTTCGTTGGAGATGCGGTTCGGCCAAAAAATCCTCAAGATGATTCTTAAGCATTTGTTTACGAAGACTTGCAGCTTGCGTGTGTTAATGGTGTCCACCTTCCAGGAACTGCACCCATAAAGCAGCACTGATTCTACGTTGGAGCGGGACAGTCGTAGCTTGGTTCTTATGCTAATAACATTGCTTCTCCAGATTTTGGACAGCATTCCGAACGCAGCTTTAGCCTTCCCGATTCTGCTGCACACATCCAGTTCGGTGCCACCGCGATTAGCCGAGACGACACTTCCTAAATATAGAAAGTTATCAACTTTCTCGACTTGCTTTCCGGCAATGTTAAGTTGAGCGCGGGTATTGGAAGTACTCAGGGCTTTTGTTTTGGCTGTGTTTATTTTTAGCCCCACTTTGTTTGCCTCAGCTTCTAGATTTTGGGCCATCAAATGAAGATCCATTATCCGATGTGAAAGTAGACAAACATCGTCAGCGTAATCTAGGTGTTTAAGGTAAGATGTCATAGTCCAACGAATTCCAGAATTAGCTTCCGTCAATGCTGCACGGAGTACATCGCTGATAACCACCAAGAACAATAGTGGAGACAGTATGCACCCTTGACGTACTCCACTTTGGACTTCAAAGTCCTCCGACACCTTACCATTGTGCACGACGTGACACTTGCCGCCCTCATATGTAGCCTTGATAATAGCTATAAGCTTTTCTGGAATGCCTCTCCTGCGCAAGGCCAGCCAGATAGCATCTCGATTCAAGTTGTCGAAAGCCTTCTCGAAGTCGATAAACAGTAAATGTAGCGGAGACCTATACTCAACGCATTGTTCGATTATGATCCGTAAGGTGTTTATGTGGTCGATGCAGGAGGATCCAGCGCGAAAGCCTGCCTGTTCGACATCGAGAGTTGAATCTAAATGATCTTTAATTCGTTTTAGAATTATTCTAGCTATTATTTTGGCTACAGCTGGAAGAACACATATACCTCTCCAGTTACCGCACTCCATCAAGTTACCCTTCTTTGGAAGCTTAATGATCATCCCCCTTTTCCACTCCTGTGGAAATTGTTCACTATCCCAAGCTCTCCGTATTAGCGGATGCAGCAAATCTGCCGATGTATTTGGCGCTGCTTGAAATAGCTCGGCAGGGATGCCATCAATACCCACCGCTTTGTTTTTCTTGAGGGACTTGATTGCTGTTATTATTTCAGCTTTACTGGGAGGTACGGTGCGAATTCGGGAATTTGTTGCTTCGAACTGCTCATTCGAATTCAAGATCATACCGCCGTCGTCTAAGTGATTTAGCACTGCAGCAAAATGTTCTCTCCATCTAGTGAGCTGATCCTCATCCGAAATCAGAAGGTTACCGTCTAGACTCTTCACTGGATGTTGTTTGGAGTTTCGACCACCAATGAGCTCCTTAGTGATGTTGTAAACAGTCCTACTGTCGCACCTTCTCGCTGCTTCTTCAGCCCTTGAGGCCAGTGAGTTGACATGTTGACGCTTGTCACGTCTCACACTACGCTGCACTTCTTTCTTCTTCGCACGGTATTGGGCTTCAAGCTCGGTTCTCTCTACTGCTGAGGCCGCTGCAATCCGAGCCTTGATTGCTGTACGCTCATCGATCCGTCTCCAGGTGTCTGTAGAAAGCCATGTGCGGTGGTGTTTCTGCTTTTTACCGACATAAGTGCGTGCCCCAGTCGCAAAAGCATTTTTCACAGCACTCCAGTGGTCATCCATGTTCTCTATGCTGCTGATTGCTTCTGCTTCTAAGGCAAGATGGTCCCTGAACTGTTGGCGCACTTGGGGAACCTTGAGCCTGTCGATATTAAACCTGGTGATGTTAAGCAGGTTTGAGCGGTTGCTGTTGACGGATGCAGTACGAAGGCGTAAATGAGCTACCATAAGATGGTGATCTCGTTCTTGTCCGACGTCAGCTCCACGTCTGTTTCGGACGTCCAGGAGACAATTTCTAAAGCGGCGACTGATCGCAATGTGGTCGATCTGGTTGGATGTTCGTTGCCTATCAGTAGAGACCCAACTGATCTTATGGCAGGTGTTATGCTTAAACTGCGTACCTCCGATGACTAGGCGGTTGGTATTGCAGAAGTCCACAAACCGCTCACCATTGTCATTACGGTCTCCCACGCCGTGAACTCCCATCACGTGCTTAAGCATGGTGTTATCGCTACCCACCTTGGCATTGAGATCTCCCATTACCATTACGATGTCTCCATTAGGCGTTTGGTTGTAGGCGGCACCTAAGTGGCTATAAAAATCATCCTTTTCATCCTCAGTCGCGTCTAGAGTCGGAGCATAACACTGTATGATGGTAATTTTTCTAACCCTACTCTGGAACCTAGCCGTCAATATCCGGTCACTATGGGGTTTCCAGGATATGAGGCTACTACGTGCTGCTGGAGTTAGCATGAGTCCTACGCCAGAACTCCGTGCACTTCCAGCTGGTTTACCAGAGTAGAGCATCACAGTGCTTTTTGTTGGGGAGATGTATTCCCCAGCATCGTACCATCTTATCTCGCTCAGCCCTAAGATGTCGATTTTATACCGTGCGAATTCGCGCTCCAATTGGAGGAATCTGGCGTTATAAGGCCCTTCCTTGATTGAGTCCAGGAGGGTCTTAACGTTCCAGAATCCGATCGTTGTCCGTGTCCGATAGCCAAAGGTCGTCAACAAATGATCAGTCCGTATCCGAGGCGTATGTTTCCGTTTCGGAGCAATAGTTTGTTTTACGGTTGCGGCTCGCTGGGCCACAGACCAACCGACACTTATCCTGTTTTTTGGCGCAGGAAGCTCGCCATTCGTCCTCTCCCGTTAGCAATTTCCGAAGAAATTCCCAGATGGCACCACGATGAGGTGGGAGTAGGGCTTACTAACAGAGCTGCTAGGTTTTCGGCTGCAGTGGCTCCTACTCGTTACTTAGCGGACCAGCACCTATCGGGAGATGCTGCCCCTACGAGGCCTTTGTTAGTCGTTTGCCATCCATACTGCGACGACTGGAAGCTGAAAATTAACTTTCAGAAGTCGGAGACCATCCCGTTCAGAACGCCGTTGTCTGGAGCCTTTTGGGACACCAGAAAGAATTGGCGAAAGTTCTCTATCGTGGGACAGCACGGGCAGCCACTTGCGAGTCGAAGTGTAGTCAGGTACCTTGGGGTCTGGCTAGATCAATATCTATATTTTAACAAACATATAGATGCTGATCTGGCTAAAGCCAAAGTTGCTTTTGCTTTTGCTCGCAAAGATACTGTTTTAAAGCAGCCAACTCGATGCGAAGGTGAAGGTAATCTGCTACATGGCCCTTATTCGGCCTATTCTCGCATATGGATATCCCGTGTGGTTCAACGTGGGGCCAAGCTTGTTGGAAAAGATGCGGGTGTTTGAGAGGGCTTGCCTTCGTTTGTATAGAACACCAGAGTCTGAGTACATAAAATTCTATCGTAATGAGGTCCTGTACAACAGGGCGAATCTGATAAGAGTGGATAATTTCTTGATCAAGTTGATTCGAAGGCATATTGCAAGAGCAATGACATCGATGAATAGCCTGATCTTTGGGGCTTATTACCCCAATAATCTATATCACGAGAGTGTGCGCCTTAACGGCTTTATCCCTCCTGAAGCATTCCTATATCTTGATCAGAGAGGTCTGATCCAGGATAAGTTAGCGGTGCCGCTAATCTTCCACGTCGCCAGAAGAGCTGTGGATAGGCGACTCAACTACGACCGACACGACGCACAGGGTAGTGTAGAGCGACTACGGTTCAGTAGGGCGGTTTCAGTCCGCGATATTGAAGATGTTAGTAGACAGCACAACCAATTTTGGTGGCTTAATGAAGAAGAGGGAACGCCGCCGTCGTTTCCTCCTAATCCGGGTGTTAGCCTATAACGGAGGCATAGCGGGTCGCCTATTTGTTTTCCACAATAGCCATGGCCGGCTTACATAGTTCTAAGGTAGTCTTAAGTTGGTATGTTAAAAAAAAAAAAAAAAAAATAGCACAGCACTTGGCTAAACAAAAAAAAAATAATAAATAGAAAAAAACATATAAATCAAGCACAGCACTTGGCTTAAAAAAAAAAAGAGTGTATTTAATTACACATCGTAGATAAGTTAGCTTAAGATTATTTTAAGGTAGTTTATAAGTTTTATCAAAAAGTTTTTTTTCTATAGTAAACATTTTTCTTAGTTTTTATTCATCAATTAGTTGTTATAATAAATAAATTAGTTAGGTTACGTCGAAAGACATAGGTTAAGTGTTAAGTTTAGCTTAGAGCGCTTGCATTGGGCCAGTAAGTTAAACTAAGATAGTTAAGTTAATTAAGCTAGTTTTAAGCGTTTTTGTTAGCATGTAAGGTATACTGAATTACAAAATAAAATGCATTGAAAATGAAAATGAAATGACCGCTCCCTTAAGTAGTAGACTTTCCGTGGTGCGTACAAAACATCACGTAACATCTATCCAGGAACTATATGTGCAGAACAAGTGAATATGCGATTTTGGAGGTGTTCGTGGAGTAACGGTACTATGTGACAAGCGATCGGGAAGACTGAGAGCTTGTCTAATTGTGCCGAATTTCTTCCCAGTAAATAAGCTTGGACAATTTTGTGGACAGGACTTGGTTCTGCAGCTGTAAGTTACGAAACGAACGGAAGTTGAAAAAGCTTCGTCGTTGCGTCGCGACTTCCCTTATGATTCGGTAATGTGAAGGTACAACTTTGCTGAAGAGGAATAATCTGAGGAAAACTAACTAGGTGCGTTTTAGCGAAGATCTAGACAGTTCTGTCAAAACTCCAACTAAGCTCAGAATGAAACGAAAGGTTGAGGATGCTATTCAAAACCTGACTAGCGTTCTTACCAAATGTTTTGAACTGACGTGCCCAGTGACAAAAAACCCGTGCAGAACACTGGTTCGCTGATGGAGCCCAGAATTGCATCGACTTAGGAAAGAAACTAGAAAACTACTAAACAGGTCACTCAAGACAAATTTAGAGGGCGACTGGGATCTTTTTAGATCGAAGCAAAAAAAACCGTAAGAAGTTAACTCGGTTTTAACACGGACTACACCATCCTTCGTCTAAACTTTGACAAGAACTTCCTTGTCACCATCCCTTCCAGATCACTCTGGAATGAAGAAGCTTTCATAGAAGACGACTCCATCCACTTCTACACTGACGGCTCGAAATCGAAAGACGGTGTTGGTGGAGGTGTTTTCTCTGACAGGCTTAATCTTGGGCTCTCCTTCCGTCTACCAGATTATTGTAGCGTGTTCCAGGCGGAACTAATGGCGATTAAGGAGGTCTTACCTTGGCTAATGAAAAACGTAATATCCGCCAAGGACATCCGTATCTTTTCAGATAGCTAAGCTGCAATCAAATCCTTGGAATCAATCTCTATAAATTTAGTAGTCTCTTGTGGAGATGTCGGAGCAGTTTAACATTTACCTCTATTGGGTGCC
The DNA here is from genome assembly GCA_945910035.1 of Brachypalpus laphriformis. Taxonomy (NCBI): domain Eukaryota; kingdom Metazoa; phylum Arthropoda; class Insecta; order Diptera; family Syrphidae; genus Brachypalpus; species Brachypalpus laphriformis. The sequence continues at coordinate 312,595,853 of OX246753.1, read as the reverse complement.
GGGGCATAGGGATATTCCGGGGAATTGTAAGGCTGACGAACTCGCCAAATTAGGAACAACTGTACCCATCCTTCCAGATAAGGATAATGTAGGTATACCAATCGCTACTTGTAAACTTAAATTCAAACTAGATGCAATCGAAAGAACAAATCTTAGGTGGACAAGTGGTACAGCATGGCTAGCGACTAAGCAGATTTGGCACAAGTTAGATCTGAAACGCTCTAAGAAATTGATCTCTCTCAATCGATTGCATATTGGCTCTATTATAGGTGTAATTACAGGATACTGTCTCATAGACAAGCATGCAACAAGGCTTGGCATATTTTCAAATATTTTTGCAGAAGCTGCATGGACGAAGAAGAGGAAGAAACCATTACTCACCTTCTTTGCGCATGTCCAGCTCTCTTCCATAGAAGGAAGCTTCACCTAGGAGCTTTCTACTTTAACGATCTGATAGATTTAGAAATCAGGAGTCTCCTTCTCTTCATCAGAAGCTCTAATTGGTTTTAACGAGTAGGCTGCGATTACATGATCCTCGTGGTACCACAACGGACCTTTCTTGGTCTATGTGTGTTGGAGTAAGCTGGCAGCCACTTCAACCTAACCTAACCCTAACTCGGTTTTCGAAAAGTGCTTTTTATAGAGATTTTTGTGAAAAGATCGAGACACTCGGTGAAACCAGCACGTTGGTTAAAGTCCTCAAAAGGGGCAAGCCGACTAAACCGGAGTCAGTCAGAAAGTCTGATAGCAAGTTTATTGAGACGAAAGAGGAAACTTTTAATCACCACTAGCTCGCAGCTTAGCCCGCTTATCGAGGCTGAGTTTGATCTTAGTCAGAAAACTCGGCGCAGCTGGCATATTGGATCAGCCGTGGTAACAGTTGAAGCCATCAAATATGCTGTGGCATCGTTTGATGGTTTCAAATCATCTGGCACCGATGGAATATATCCAGTTATGCTGCAACAGGGTATAGATCAGCTGCTGCCAACTCTTAAAATAATTTCCACCTCTGGCTTGGCGCTGGCATATATTCCTACACCTTGGCGGACAGTCAGAGTAGCTTTCATACTGAAAATTGTTAATGAGGACTATTCGCTCCCCAAGAGTTTCAGATTCCTTAGTTTGACGTCCTTCTTACTGAAAAGTATGGAGATACTGGTGGAATTTCACATGCAGAAAGTTGCTTTAAAGTTGGATCAACTATCGGAGATGCAGCATGCTTATCAGCGTGGGAAATTCTGCGAGAGTGCACTTCAAAATTTAGTGCTATATAGAATCGCAAACAAGTTACGTTTCAAGGAATAAGAAAGTTTACGAATTGGAGTCAACGAAAAGCTTTTCGAAAAGAAATCGAGAAGTGTCCAGGAAACAGCAAATGATTCGAAAAGACATCACGAGCGAATTTTTCACTCTGTATTAGATGGTCCAGCAGAAGGCTCCACACATTTTTCTTCACGGAATAAGTGCAATTCAAAATGTTGACAGACCGTACAAAATTTGTTCGTGTATGTATTTTTGGAAAATGTGGAGTTTTCGGAGTTGAGCGTTTCTAAACTCTGCAAAATGTCGCTGACATTTAATCATCCATGTGGAGAGTAGATACCAATGAAAATTTCATTCAGCTCAACCAGCTTTTGACGTTGATAGGCATTCAAATTCAATACAATTGCGATCGAATATGGTGGGGTGAATAAATACCCGGCTTACTGTCTTATTTTATATACATGCGAGGAAACATGATACATATAACATAAGAAATTTAATTTTTAAGGCAAATAGCTGGTTACAGCTTGCGCCACCACCCGGTGAAGAGTTTGGATGGGTTTCTTCTGATTTCCTTGTCACTGGGCACGTCAGTTGAAGACATTTGGTAAGAACGCTAGTCAGGTTTTGAACAGCATCCTCAACCGTTCGTTTCATTCTGGGTTTAGTAGGAGTTTTAATAGATCTGTCTAGCTCTTCCCTTAACCGCACCCAATTGGTTTTCATCGGATTCATCCTCTCCTGCAAAGTTATAGCCACGCATTCGATTTGGAAAGCGATGTATCTATGGTAGGTTACATACTATCACCACTATTCTTTCTGGTGGTAGTTACTGGTGTGTTGCGGTGCGCTCTGTCGACAACAAGTGTTGGAATCCAATGGAGCCTTACACTCTATCTCAAACTGACGGTATTTGCGTACTACCGCACAGAATCATGAACCTGCATCAAATGACCACTGGTTTGGTGGCACAGCAACATACTTCGTAGGTTTCAGGATTTACTCCGCCAAAATTAAAATCCTAAATCTTACGATACGATACGATGTGTGCTGGCCCAATGGTTAACCAGAAGTAAAATTGAGGCTTTTGATAAACCTCGATAATGTCTTCGATTCCACGTTTCAAGTATCCGCTGGGCCCATCGAGACCCGCGTTAGATGGAGTAATCGTTTCCTTGCGGCACCTAAGCATTCGCAAAGAATGTGTTCTTCTGTTTCTATTTTTTCCCCGCAGAGTCTGCCCATGGCTCTATCTGATTATTTAGATTAGAGAGATCGCAAATCGCCTTTGCTGAATCCAAGTAGTTTGTTTGCTCTATTTTTGTTGCGGTTAATGAACTTTTGGTTGGCTCGTTGTTCGGCGAGTCCTTTAACTTCCCATTTTGTAATTGTGAAGTAGATATCACTGGGTGGCACGCCGAAGTAGGATTCAGGGCCGATGAGTGGGCGCCCAGCGTATCTCCTCGCCAGATAGTCTGCTCGTTCGTTCCTCTCAAAGTCTTCGTGCTCAGGAATCCATGCTATGGCAACCTCATTTGTGGATGAGAGACTATCAAGGAGGTCGAGACAGTCCCACACGAGCTTTAACCCTGCCGTTAAGGGCCCTTAGTGCTGCCTGACTGTCTTTGTAGATGTAGATGCGCGTTCCGGTAGTGTTTCTTAACAGGCATTCCCGATGGCAGTGCCAGTGGGCGCCGTGGCGTAAGTGGTTAGTGTGTCGGATCACTACGCGTGAGGTTCCGAGTTCGAATCTCAGAAAACACCAAAAAGTTTTTTCACGGTCCCACTCCTCGCGAGCGTCTGACAAACATCCGAGAGTATTGTTGTCAAAAAAAGCTTCTCAAATCGCCGTTCGGATTCGGCATTAAACTGTAGGTTCCTTCCATTCGTGTGAAAAATATAACGCACACAACATGAGTGGTTGCGAGAAGCTAGGCCATGGCACTTTAAAGAGCTGTTGCGCCAAATATTTGTTTTGTTATTCCCGAATGCATAGTTCTATAGCATGGACGGTAGGTGATTTACCAAGCGCTGCCGCACGCTGAACGTTGGGAACATAGACCCCAACTCCTGAGTCTTCGTTCGAACTTATCAATAATTTACAACAGCATTGCAGGACAACAGGTTGGATGAGAGAGTAGAAACCTTCTGTTAATTTGAACGAGTAATCTAGATTGATGGTGGTACCGAATTAGAGGTTAGTAACCGCATATCTAAAGCTAAGACTATATTCAGTATATTGTTTAAAATATGGAAAAGCAGTGCAATCATCTTAAATACCAAGCGGCGACTGTTCCACTCTAACTTGGAGTCGGTGCTGTTATATGACTTTAGTGACCATCAATATGACAAAAGGTTGATGCCTTAAGATCCATAAGGGGACACAGGATTTAAGTAAGTAAGTAAACAGCTAATAGAGGGCCAGATGCATAGCGTCTTAAGTCATTCTCGCATCTATAATACTTGTTTCTGTAAATAGTATAAGAGTCAGTATACTGCCATTCCGTTTATGGTTGGAGTGAAATTTTCAATTGCATTTCGAGTTTCAACTTCACATAGTTTTAAGTCACGGCTTCAACCAGGGTGCAGATTACCTTATTTAACCAGATCTTGTAGAAACCCATGGAGTAACAAAGGAAGTAACGATTTTCGGGATTTCATCTGAAATTGCATAGCGTATTTGGCATTGCACTGGTGACTGGTTCCATCTGTTACTCGCCAAAGTTGAGAGGTATCACTTTCACATAGATTAACAATTCATTGAATTATCTGTTAAAATAGAGTAACACTCTTACAGATTTTTGCGATCAAACTGACACTGATTTTTTTTTAAATAAAAGTGAAAACTCCAAGCTTAAGTCAATTTCATAATGAAACCATCCATGAGACCAATCATTAAACGTAGGGGAAGCTATCGTCCCGCAACTAAAAGATTACCCGTAAAATCTACCAATGATGACGGACCATCGACATCAAAGCAGGTGGCTGAAGAGGCTAGTCGAAAAAAAGAAAAGTACGGACATTCCTTTGTAGATTCTTTTAAGAAAACAACTTTCGAATATGTGGCAGAATCTCCTATTCACGGATTCCAATACCTACGCGAAGAGCGAAGACACAGAGAAAAAATCTTTTGGATAGTTTTACTAATAATTTCTATGATTGTTTGTGCATATCTCACCATAATAGAATATTTGCGATGGAGAGAAACTCCTGTTATTCTCAGTTTCGCCGAAAGAGCACATGAGGTTTCCCAGATACCCTTCCCTGCTGTCACAATTTGTACTGAGACCAAATACAGGATATCCGATAAAATTAACTTCACTCGATTTTACAATTACATCTATGATAACTATCTCAATAGCTCGGAATTTGTTGAGCCACCGCCATGGTTGAGTGACGATGAATATTTGAAAATGAGAGCTTTACTGCAGGTGTGTGGGAATTACATGGTGAAGGACATGAAATTCAAAACATATCCAGAATTCAATATAGTCGATCATTTGAATGCGATAGTGCCGAAGTTCAATGATAACTTTTTATACTGCAAGTTCAATGATTCACTTGGGTGTCCAGCGCTTTTTGAAAAAATCTACACAGAGGAGGGAATATGTTACACATTCAATGGCTTTAATGCGACGGAGTTATACCGTGAGGATACCCACCAATATCAACATTTCCTGGTTGATGAACATATCCGGAATAGAGAAAAGCATATCAGTTGGAACATAGTCGACGGGTATTACGACAAAGAGGATTACGATACGTATCCTGAACGCGTGCTAGGAAGTGGATTCGATTCGGCCTTGCTTATTATTATGGAAGGCCTTCACGAGAATATGGACTATGTTTGTCCTGGGCCTGTGCAGGGCTTTAAGGTGATCTTACACTCACCGGATATTGTGCCACAAGTTGAAAAGCGTTTCTTCCTTGTGCCTTACGATGAGGATGTTCTTATGCTGATTACGCCCGCGCTTACATACACCACGGAAAATGTAAGGGACATTAACACAAAAAAAAGAAAATGCTATTATCCTGATGAACGTTACTTGAGATTTTTCAAATTTTACAATCAAAATAATTGCGAGATCGAATGCGCAGCCAATTTCACATTGCGGAAGTGCGGTTGTGTGCATTTCTCCATGCCAAGGATTGAAGGCACAAAGGTATGTGACGCCGAGCATATTAATTGTTTTGATCAAGCCGAAAACGATTTTCTACGCAGCGAATACACTGGATTGGGCAAACCGGAAGAGAAGTGTAATTGCTTGCCGGATTGTTGGATACTTGACTACCATGTTGATGTTTCGCACGGAAATTTTAACATGATGAAGGTTTTAGAGGGTACTGAGCATAATGACTCTGCCGATGCATCTCGTGTATCTATCTATTTTAGTTCGAATGAATTTCGTGCATGGAAACGATCGGCATTTATTACAAAGACCGATTTTATAGCTCAATGTGGTGGACTTTTTGGCGTATTAATGGGAGGAACAATTGTGATTATATTGGAGTTATTTTATTATTTAATTGTTCGTTTGTGCTATAACTACACAAATGTGGATTGATTAGAAATATTGTAGATGTAACAATAAATATTTAACTTAAACTATGTATCTTGCTTTTTTCAATCATTATACCTCATGAATATATGAATGTTGACACTTCTTATAACAAATTCCGTTTTCCATTTTCATCAGCCTCGGATAACCAGGCCCATCGTGAACAAATTCCCCCTATACAATAAATTGGTATCTCGGAAAACTGTCGTGAATGATAATGTTAGAAATTTTTTAACGCAGTTTTTCTCCGCGAATTTATACATAGGTACAATGAAAATAAATCTAATGATCTAAACAATTCAATAACATTCCATACATACATCCAGATAACTCTGCGAGGGGTGGAAGTGCAGTAATTATAAAAGACAACATACAACACAATGAAGAGTCGAAATTTGCAACAAGTGAAATCCAAGCAACTGCAGTAAGCATAAAAACCCGAAACTGTGCTATAATTGTTGCTAGCTTTTATAGTCTTCCCAAACATGCAATCAAACAGCAATTCTATGAACAATTTTTTAAGCAAATGGGTAGTAGATTCATTGTTGGTGGGGATTTTAACGCCGAAAACACTCTGTGGGGCTCAAGATTAACAACTACTAAAGGAAAAGAGCTGCTAAATGCTATTAAAAATATGGGATGCAGGGCTATATCCACTGGGAAACCAACTTATTGGCCATCAGATCCTGCTAAAATACCTGACTTAATCGACTTTTTCGTTATTAAAAATATAAACAGCGATTTGTTAAAAGTAGAAGAAAGCCAAGAAATGAGTTCTGACCACTCACCGATTTTACTTACCTTGAGTGAAAACGTTGCTCCGAAAGAGGTAAACCCTAGACTTACAAGCTCTCGGACAAATTGGAACGGCCTTAAAACTATTCTTGAGGAAAGGATGAAACTAAGAGTACCGACGAGATGTGCGCAGCACTTAGATGATGATCTCGAAAAATTCATAAAAGATATCCAACACTCTACTTGGAAAAACACTCCACAATATAAACAAAGGCTGAGAGGAAATAATTATCCACTCGAAGTAAGAAAACTAATTGCTGAAAAACGGAAAGCAAGGAAATGATGGCAACATACTAGAGCCCCTCAGGACAAAAATATATTTAACAGGCTTACACAAAAGCTTAGAAGAACGATAAAAGAATTTAATGATGAAAAAACGTCTGCCTATCTATTGAGATTATCGAATGATAAAAGTTCTAACTATTCCCTCTGGAAAGCAGCTAAGGACATAGAAAAGACAACTTTACAAATCCCCTCTATCAAAATGGTTAATGGTAAATAGGCAAGGAATAGCGAACAAAAGGCAAATACATTTGCTGAATATCTTGAAGACATATTTAAACCGAACCCCGCTCAAAATAATAACGTATTGGACATGGACATAGAACAAGAAGATGTAGATATAGAGCCAACTACAATAGCTGAGGTAAAAAGCATAATAAAAAACATTAAACCAAAAAAGGCTCCTAGGTTCGATCTTATAACTGGAGAAATTCTTAAAAAAACTTAATAAGAGAAACATAATAAACGATTCTCTTAGATTAAAGTATGTCCCACAGCTCTGGAAAATTGCAGAGGTTATAATGATAGCAAAACCAGGGAAACCATCACACGAGATATCCTCTTATAGACCGATATCCTTGCTGCCTATTATATCTAAAATTTTTGAAAAAATTCTGGTGAAAAGGCTATATACAATAGTATTATTGAAAGGAAAAATCTAATTCCGGTACACCAATTTGGTTTTCGAAAAAAAACATTTAACGATTGACCAGGTCCATAGGATAGTCAACGCCATAGAAAACGCACTAGAAGGGCAGAAAGTTTGTTCCACTGTCTTTCTTGATGTGGCTCAAGCATTTGATAAAGTTTGGTATGATGGTCTGATTTTCAAACTTAAAAAAAGCCTGCCAAAGCAATATTCTACAATATTGGATTCTTATATTTCTAATAGATACTACAGAATCAAACATGAAAACGCGTATTCTGAACTGGAAGAAATACAAGCTGGTGTTCCTCAAGGCAGCGTATTAGGTCCAGTTTTATATCTACTCTATGCTTCAGACATCCCACACTTAGACAGCAATATCATGGCAACATTTGCCGACGACACAGCCGTAATGGCAGTTGCAAACACGAATGCAGATTCAGTCGCTAAACTGCAAACTGCAATCTCAAAAATAAGTGAATGGACGACAACCTGGAGAATCAAATTAAATGAATTAAAGTCAGTGCACGTCGACTTTACAAACAAAAAGATAAATCATATGCCAGTTAATTGTAAAGAAGTTCCTTATGGAAATGTGGCGAAGTACCTCGGCATGACTTTAGACGCCAAGCTCAGATGGAACGCCCACGTTAAAAAGAAAAGAGAAGAACTAGACATTCGATATAAAAAAATGTATTGGCTTATGGGGCGACACTCCCAACTATCAATATTCAACAAGCTCCTGCTTTACAAGCAAATGATAAAACCAATATGGGCCTATGGGATGCAACTCTGGGGTTGCACCAAACAAAGTAACATCGACATCATTCAACGCTTCCAAAACAAAGTACTCAGGAACATTGTAGGCGCTCCCTGGTATATAAGAAACAGCGACCTTCACAGGGATCTTAATGTGGAGCTGGTCCAAAACGAAATTAAAAACGCAGCAAGAAGACACGAGAAACGGCTACGAGAGCACGTAAACCCTGAGGCTCTTCTACTTGTAAACCAGAATCACTCGGTCAGAAGACTAAAAAGGCGTAAAACTCTTGAACTGCGTAGATAGAGGGATGTAAATTTAAATGATCCGTACATAATACGAAAGGTGACAACAACGAGCGACAAGGGGCGCTCGGAGTAAATAAAACCCCAACCGCCTTGAGTGACTTAAATTCCACTTATGCTTTGAGTATTATTAATGTTATTAGCTCATTGTTATTTATATTCACATTTACTGCAAATTCCTATAAGTTATTATTTTATTAATTATTACTTAATCATTACTCAAAGAGAAAAACGAAAAAGGCAAATATAAATTATATGTTATATTATAGCATCTTATATCCTTTTCCGAATTGTAATTATACTGTAACTTATGATTATCAAATTGCGCATTAGTCCTAAGACTAGATTGTAATATAATAATAATCATAAAAAAAAAAAAAAAAAAAAATAACATTCTGTACCCTGGGATGAAAGGGATTTCGTAAGGGCTCGATGAAAGAAATATTTAAAATGTTATTTGAAGCTTCCTGTATTTCGAAAATTAAAGACTGACTTTCAAAGTTATTTTCTATGGTCCTTGCTATAGGACATATAGATATTACAAAACTGTAGGTCCCTCCCATTCGTGCCAAAAATATAACACACAAAATACGGGTGGTTGCGAGAAGCTAGGCTCAGGCACTTGATGAGATGTTGCGCCAAATCTTATATAAATACGTGAGCACAAAACTTATCGTACGTTTTTTTAGTATTTATTATAAAAGGAGGGGGATGAAACATATATCATTCGAAAGGTACTGTCCCATAGATATGCAGAAAAACAAAAAAAAAAAAATAAAAATCATGTGCATATGTTGCCGTAAAGCAAAGTGAATATATGTATATACATGATTTTTCCATATAAAACGCTTTAACCAAATTAATGAAAGCATTTTGATCACGTTCATGGCTGTATGAACTTAAATCCCTTTGACTATCCTGCGCGGAGAATATTTTTGGCCATAAGCTGAATTAGCTTAAGGCGACGTAAGTCAAAATTGAATTAATTATAGAAAAATGTTTCCAATTACACAGAGTATTCTTTCTCAATTTTTTATTTGCATATCTGTAAAGACTGCCGAGTTACGGCTATCAGAGTAGTGGCACAATTCAACAATTTCATACGATTTTCACATGGGCGACAACTTTAAATGCCTCTCCTGAAGAATCGTATAAGTAGACTTACCCGTAAGCTACTTCAGCTTATTGCCACAGATCTTACAAAAAAAAAAAGTTATGTAAGTTTTTTTCCCTTGGTCGAACTTCGACCACACGCGGGACTAGTTATTATTATTAGACAGGGATATGGATCTCAGAGTGTTAGTCAGCTCGGGAAGGGGTTCCGCTGGATTAGAATTATCTAGATAGGAACATGAATCGCAGGAGGTCGTTCAGCGCAATGTGACGTAGATCATCCAACTCAGTGAAGAAGAAACTACTGAGAGTCCCCATTCTTCTATCGGCAAGTGCAGGGCATTCGCAAACCATGTGACAGACAGATTCAATTTCTTCCTTTTCCCTGCAGCTCCTGCAGAAGCCGTTGGGAGGGACGGAGAAAGGAGACCCCCTCAACTGCGCCAATTATAGAGGCATCAGTGTCCTCAACATCGCTTACAAGATCTTTTTTGCGATATTGTGTGAACGCCTGAAACCCTGATTGGACCCTATCAGTGCGGTTTCAGGAAAGTCATAGGAAAGTCCACCAACGATCAAATCTTCACACTTCGGCAGATCCTGGAGAACACCCAAGCAGTCCAAATCGATACTCATCATCTGTTTATCGATTTTAAGGCCCCCTATGACAGCATCTATAGAGAAGGGCTTTATAGAGCCATGTCTAGTTTTGACATCCCTGCCAAACTTGTCCGTCTGTGCAGGATGACGATGGAGAACTCTCGCTGCTAAATCAAGGTCGGTAATGACCTCACCGAGACCTTTGATGTAAAAAAAGGCTTTAGATAAAGTGACGCGCTGTTATGTGACTTCTTTAATATTGTACTTGAACGGATTGTGCGGAACTCACAGCCAACACCGGAGGCACAATCTGTCACAAGTCTGTACAACTGCTTGCATACGCCGATGATATTGACATAATTGGAAGAACTCAGCGGGCTGTCACCGGTGCGTTTGCAAGCATTGAGGCGGAAGCGACCAAAATGGGTTTAGCGATAAACGAGGGTAAAACCAAGTATATGCTGTCAAGAAGAAAGGACAGCCAACACCGACGAATTGGACAAAACGTCACAGTGGGCAGCTTAACTTCGAGGTAGTAAGGGACTTTGTCTACCTTGGCTCTGCTATAAACTCGAAAAACAAGATCAGCGCAGAAATCAAACGAAGAATAACTTTTGCTAAACGTTGTTTTTTGGACTTTTAAGGCATTTCAACAGTAAAGCCCTATCTCGAACAACTAAGGAGACTCTGTATAAGACCCTGATCATCTCAGTCTTGCTTTACGGCGCTGAAACATGGACTTTATTTAAAGAGGATGAAGATATCCTTGGTCGCTTCGAGAGAAATATTCTTCGTAAGATATTCGGTCCCGTTTGCGTTGACGGATTTTGGAGGAGAAGATTCAACGACGAACTATACGACATCGATCTAGTCAAAAAACCGAGTATTTGACGTCTGAGATGGCTAGGACATGTAGAGTGAATGGACACGAACGCTCTGGCCCGCAGAGTCTTCGAATCTAGGGACGACGCAGTAGAGGACCTCCTCGCCGTAGGTGGCGCGCACAAGTTCAAGGGGACCTCGACCAACTTGGAGTGCGCAACTGGAGGCAATTAGCTAAAGACCGAGTTAAATGGAGAGGCTTGTTGGTTGAGGCTCAGGTTCACCCCGAACTGTAGCGCCACCAAAGTAAGTAAGTAAGTAGCCGCATATCTAAAGCTAAGGCTACATTCAGTATGTTGTTGAAAATATGGAAAAGCACTTCAATCGTCTTAAATACCGAGCTGCGACTGTTCCGCTCTAACGTGGAGTCGGTGCTGTTATATGGCTGTAGTGACCATCAGTGTCACAAGAAGGCTTCAAACCTTTGTTAATCGCTGTTAAAGAAACATATTACGAGTGTTCGTATCCCAAACGAACAGCATCATGAGAGAAGGCACCAGGAACGTATAGATGCGATTATACAAAAGCGAAAATGACAGCGGATTTGTCCCATCCTCCGTAAGGACGAACATTTTATTGTCTAACAAACCATGCAATGGAACCCGCTAACACCACAAGGGCGAATACCGAGATGTTTTCGTATGACGTGACGTCGAACAGTGGAAAATGGATCTCAGCAACTTGGAAACAGCTGGTTGGAGCTGAACCACATCATCAGGAATCGAACACGACGGCGCGTAGGCGTGGTTGATGCCCTAAGACCCATAAGGGGACACAGGATTTAAGTAAGTAAGTAAATAGCTAATAGAGGGCCAGATGCCTAGCATCTTAGGTTGAGGTATGGTATACTGGCATGAGGAGGAACAGCGCAAACGCACATTGATAAACTGCAACGCATTCAAGATAGAGCCTTAAAACTTATATCATCAAGCCAATCAGCAAGAAATAGAGTAAAGGTCTAAATTGTAAAGAAGATTTTTGATATGACAGCCGCATTAGAATACTATGATGCTCTTCGCTTCCGGATACCAATTAACCACCAGTTCAACACAAGAAGGCGTGCAGAGGGCCTGTACCAAACTCCAAGTTTCAACAAAGTCTACGGGAAGAGACGGCTGATATATATATATACCGTGCCGAGCATTTTAAATAACCTGCCACAGAATCTCAGAAACTTAGTTGAATTATATTTGAGAAAAAGTAGATTAAAACAACATTTTATGGAAACAATAACTTAACCTTCATTTGAAATATCACAAGTCTTAGTGGGAATGAAAAAGTTTAATACTTAGTATCAAATTGCCTCCTTTCTTATCTCTTTTTTATTATTTTTTCTTTTCTTTTTCATAATAAATTTTTATAATTTCATATATTCACTATTAATTTATATTAATTAGCAATTTAATGCAAAAAAAAAAGATCACTAGATGTCATAATAAATAAATCGTATTGAATCCTGCAGATGAGCCATGTTGGCTTCGCAGGCAAATACAAATATGTAATACAATCCAAAATTATACAAATAAAATAAATAAAATGAATTTTCACAATTATAATACTTGTTTCTGTAAATGGCATAAGAGTAGGTATACTGCCATTCTGTTTATGGTTGGAGTGAAATTTTCAATTGCAATTCGAGTTTTAACTTCACATAGTTTTAAGTCACTGCTTCAACCAGGGTGCAAATTAACTTATTTATATTCGAACAGAACCACACGTGTTGGCACGTAGATCTTGTAGAAACCCATGGAGTAACAAAGGAAGTAACATAAAGCAAACGAATTTCGGGATTTCATCTGAAATTGCATAGAATATTTGGCATAGCACTGGTGACTGGTTCGATCTGTTACTCGCCAAGTTGAGAGGTATCACTTTCATTGAATTATCTGTTAAAATAGAGCAACACTCTTAAAGATTTTTGCGATCAAATTGACACTGATTTTTTTTAAATAAAAGTGAAAACTCCAAGCTTAAGTCAATTTCATAATGAAACCATCCATGAGACCAATCATTAAACGTAGGGGAAGCTATCGTCCCGCAACCAAAAGATTACCCGTAAAATCTACCAATGATGACGGTCCATCGACATCAAAGCAGGTGGCTGAAGAGGCTAGTCGAAAAAAAGAAAAGTACGGACATTCCTTTGTAGATTCTTTTAAGAAAACAACTTTCGAATATGTTGCAGAATCTCCTATTCACGGATTCCAATACCTACGCGAAGAGCGAAGACACAGAGAAAAGATCTTTTGGATAGTTTTACTAATAATTTCTATGATTGTTTGTGCATATCTCACCATAATAGAATATTTGCGATGGAGAGAAACTCCTGTTATTCTCAGTTTCGCCGAAAGAGCACATGAGGTTTCCCAGATACCATTCCCTGCTGTCACAATTTGTACTGAGACCAAATACAGGATATCCGATAAAATTAACTTCACTCGATTTTACAATTACATCTATGATAACTATCTCAATAGCTCGGAATTCGTTGTGCCGCCGCCATGGTTGAGTGACGATGAATATTTGAAAATGAGAGCCTTACTGCAGGTGTGTGGGAATTATATGGTGAAGGACATGAAATTCAAAACATATCCAGAACTCAATATAGTCGATCATTTGAATGCGATAGTGCCGAAGTTCAATGATAACTTTTTGTACTGCAAGTTCAATGATTCACTTGGGTGTGCAACGCTTTTTGAAAAAATCTACACAGAGGAGGGAATATGTTACACATTCAATGGCTTTAATGCGACGGAGTTATACCGTGAGGATACCCACCAATATCAACATTTCCTGGTTGATGAACATATCCGGAATAGAGAAAAGCATGTCCGTTGGAACATAGTCGACGGGTATTACGACAAAGAGGATTACGATACGTATCCTGAACGCGTGCTAGGAAGTGGATTCGACTCGGCCTTAATAATTATTATGGAAGGCCTTCACGAGAATATGGACTACGTTTGTCGTGGCCCTGTGCAGGGCTTTAAGGTGATCTTACACTCACCGGATATTGTGCCACAAGTTGAAAAGCGTTTCTTCCTTGTGCCTTACGATGAGGATGTTCTTATGGTGATTACACCCGCGCTTACATATACCACGGAAAATGTAAAGGACATTAACACAAAAAAAAGAAAATGCTATTATCCCGATGAACGTTACTTGAGATATTTCAAATTTTACAATCAAAATAATTGCGAGATCGAATGCGCAGCCAATTTCACATTGCGGAAGTGCGGTTGTGTGCAGTTCTCCATGCCAAGGATTGAAGGCACAAAGGTATGTGACGCCGAGCATATAACCTGTTTTGATCAAGCGGAAAACGATTTTCTACGCAGCGAATACACTGGATTGGGCAAACCGGAAGAGAAGTGTAATTGCCTGCCGGATTGTTGGATACTCGACTACCATGTTGATGTGTCGCACGGAAATTTCAACATGATGAAGGTTTTAGAGGGTACTGAGCATAATGACTCTGCCGATGCATCTCGTGTGTCTATCTATTTTAGTTCGAATGAATTTCGGGCATGGAAACGATCGGAATTTATAACAAAGACCGATTTTATAGCTCAATGTGGTGGACTTTTTGGCGTATTAATGGGAGGAACAATTGTGATTATATTGGAGTTATTTTATTATTTAATTGTTCGTCTGTGCTATAACTACACAAATGTGAATTGATTAGAAATATTGTAGATGCAACAATAAATCTTTAACTTAAACTACGTATCTTGCTTTTCTTCAATCATTATACCTCATGAATATATGAATGTTAACACTTCTTATAACAAATTCCATTTTCCATTTCCACCAGCCTTGTATTACCAGGCCAATCGTGAACAAATTTCCCCCTAAACAATAAATTGGTATCTCGGAAAACTGTCGTGAATGATAATTTGAGAAATTTTTTAACGCAGTTTTTCCCTGCGGATTTATACATAGGTACAATGAATATAAATCTTATGGATAAAATACCATATTTCTACAGACACACAATGAAGATAATTCGATAACATTCTGAACCTTGGGATGAAAGGGCTCGATGAAAGAAACATTTCAAATGTTATTCGAAGCTTTCTGTATTTCGAAAATGAAAGACTGACTTTCAAAGTTATTTTCTATGGTCCTTGCTATAAGTGTACAAAGCTTCAGATATTTCAAAACTGTAGGTCCCTTCCCATGTGAGAAGCTAGGCCCAGGGGTACTTGATGAGCTGTTGCGCCAGTTATTAATATCTTCTTATATCTTATATATTAATATGTGAACGCGAAACTTATCATACTTTTTTTTAGTATTTATTATAAAAGGAGGGGGATGAAACATACATCATTCGAAAGGTACTGTCCCGTAGATGTGCAAAAATTACGTGCATATGTTGCCGTAAAGCAAAGTGAACATACACACATGATTTTCCCATATAAAACGCTTTAACTGAATTAATGAAAGCATTTTTTCCACGTTCATGGCTGTATGAACTTAAAGCCCTTTGACTATCCTGCACGGGAGAATTTTTTTTTTTTTTTTTTCCGAGGGTAGGTGAAAATCTTCAACAAGACACTATGAGGATCGACAGCGCGTGCTCATAGTAGTGTGGGATTCTTACCCACTAAAAAACCTCCCTTCAAAACAAACTTGTTTATATTTTTTTACTACAACTAAGTATTCGACTTATCAAGTAGTTTTCGTTTCACGAAATAAGGACGTTTTGCAGGTACGTTCCCATTAGAAGTTCCTGCTAGCTCCGCAGTTTAGACGCGGTTACTTATCGCGCTAAGTCTAAAGGTTTTGTTCTTTGTAGACGGCGTAGTAAGTTTCTTTCATCCAAAACTTGGAGGACTGTTATATTAACGTGACTTTCTAGTCGACTTTTATGTTTTCTCGCGTAGTTTTTGATTTCGTCTTCGACTGTTTTAATGCCAAGATCTCTGTGGATATCGCTATTTCTAATATACCATGGCGCATTTACAATACCTCTTAGCACTTTGTTTTCAAAAGTTTGTAAAATTTGAATATTACTTATTTTGGTACAACCCCAGAGTTGTATACCATATGTCCATACAGGCTTTAGCACTTGCTTATATAAAAGCAGTTTGTTCTCTATATTAAGCTTGGAATATTTTCCAAGTAACCAATACATTTCTCGATATTTGTTATCTAGTTCTTTGCGTTTTTTCTTAACGTGCGTTTTCCATTTCAGCTTTGTATCAAGTGTCATTCCAAGATATTTAGCCTCGTTTGCAAATGCAATTTGAACCGAGTTTGAAATGATCGGCAGATTATTTATTTTCTTATAAGTAAAATTTACATGAACAGATTTGGTCTCGTTGAGTGCGATACGCCAAACCTTTGTCCATTCATTTACTCTATCTAAAGCTTCTTGCAGTTTTTGTGTTCTATCTGCGACCGTTTTACATACTGCCAAGATAGCAGTGTCGTCGGCAAATGTAGCTAGCTCAGAGCCTTCTACTTGCGGTATATCACGAGTGTATAATAGATATAAGACCGGACCAAGAACGCTTCCTTGCGGCACCCCAGCCATTATTTCCTTAAAATCCGAATATTCGTTTCCACATTTGACGCGGAATAGTCTGTTCGTAAGGTAGTTCTTCAAAATATTATATAGGTGCTCTGGCAGAACTTGTCGTAATTTAAACTTTAAGCCTTCGTGCCAGACCTTGTCAAAGGCTTGAGAGACGTCAAGGAATACGCTTGAACAAATCTTTTTTTCTTCAAGTGATTTTTCGATTACATGTGTTATTCGATGTTCAACTGTAGAATGCTTACTTCTGAATCCGAATTGATGATCCGGAATTAGATGCCCTTCTTCTATAACCGGCTGTATTCGCCTAATCAATATTCTCTCGAACACTTTGGATAAAATTGGAAGAAGCGAAATCGGTCTATAAGACGTTTTTTCATTCGGAGGTTTTCCGGGCTTAAGGACCATTATAACTTCGGCGACTTTCCATTGACTGGGAACATATTCTAGTCTAAGTGCGGCGTTTATAATGAACAGAAGCTTAATTAGAGCTTTTCTTGGTAGTGCTTTAAGAACATCTCCCGTAATTAGGTCATATCCAGGAGCCTTCTTAGGTTTAAGTTTCTTTATTTCTTCCTTAATTTCGGTAAGTGTTGCATTTCTTATTACGCTATTGGCTATATATGACGTATTTATATTTTGAATAAGAGCTTGTCCGTCCAACGGTTTGAAAGTTTCTTCCAGGTGGGTGGCAAAAACTTGCGCTTTCTCTTTATCATGTCTTGCCCATTCGTCTTGATTTTCCTAATTGGGGCGGCTTGAATTTGAGGTTTTTTAATACCTTTTATAGCCTTCCAAAGCGAGTAATTAGAATCTTTTTCTGCCGTTAAACTTTCTAGGTAAGTTTGCATTTCATTATTTTTAAGGTCTTTAATAGATCTTTTTAGTGAGTTGCACAAACGGTTAAGATGTGCTTTATGTTGCGGAGCCCGAGTTTGTTGCAATTTTTTGCGTGCTTTTCTCTTCTCCTTAATCATCTCTTTTATTTCCTGTGGATAAGTTTGAATGTAACTGGCCGGCGTTCTCTTTGGTTTGGGAGTATTCTTCCAATCGGTATTCTGTAGGATTTCGACGAAGCGGTCAACTTCAACTTCAAGTTCATAGGGCGTTTTAAGTGATACGCTCAGCTTAATATTTGCTTCAATATATTTCTTGAAGCAATCCCAAGTAGTTTTCGCGCTGGTTAATCTGACCGGTCCGACTTTTTTAAACAGAGCATCGCTTATCGTCATAATGATTGGAGAATGATCAGAGGAGAGATCAAAGCTTTCTTCAACTTGTGTACAGTTGCCAGATATTCCTTTAACAACGAAGAAATCGATCAGATCTGGTATCTTATTTCTATCAGTCGGCCAATATGTTGGTTTACCCGTCGAGTGAAAATCACAACTGTATTGTATACTCGCATTATAAAGCTTTCTACCTTTCTGAGAGGCGTACTTTGAACCCCAGAAGGGGTGTTTCGCATTGAAGTCGCCACCAATAATAAAATTTGGTTTCAGTAACTTGAAGATGTTTGTGAAATCACTTTCTTCAAGTTTACATCGCAGTGGACAATAGTTATATAGACGAAATAATAACAGCAAAATGTCAATTTCTAACGCGTACCGTGCTTACTTGCATTGCTTATAATTCAATCTTTATTTTTGCTGAGTGTTCGATAGATTCTTTTATAAACAAAGATGATCCGCCTCTTGCTCTTTCCGATGGGTGGAAGGCGTGATACACGCTATATCCCCTTATCTTAACATTCGATTGTTTTGTCAGATGAGTTTCACAGACCAAACATATATCAATATCTTTTTCTCGTATAAAAATTTCTAACTCGTCGAGTCTTCGTATAAGCCCGTTGGCGTTCCAAGTAAGAATTTTAATCATTTCTTTCATATTCTGGTTGAAGTGCGCGTGTTATGAATGTTGTTTTCTCTCGAAAATAAGTTTGTTTGTTTTGGATTGCTCTTCAAGTTTCGCAAGAATTAGGGAAAAAACATGGGATACATGATCTTGTGAGCTACCTCTATCACCGTTTTCCAATATCGCAGCTTGAGCAGGAGTCTTTACGTTAGGAATTGGACGATTTCTTGCTTTGATCTCCCGTGAGCTGTCGGTCTTGTACTTGCCATTAGCTGTCATCGCCGCTTGAGCATAAGACTACACGCCAATATTCGAGGATTTAGTTCCGGTCACCTTTTCTCTACTACGTTTGGGTTTTTCTTCATTACCCGATCTTAAGAGAATATTGACGGATTTTTTATCTTTCGCTGCTTTTTTCGTAGCTATTTTGGGTCTATTCTTAATTGGTTTTGGATTCGTGCCCATGGAATTTTTGAGCGTATCGCGCCTTTTTTGGAGCTCTTTCGCCACTTCGCAACCTCGATAGTTCGCAGGGTGTTTTCCTTTACAGTTTATGCAAGTGGCTGGGGTTTGCTTATTCAGGCGACACTCATCTGAGAGATGTTCACCTGCGCATTTGACGCATCGTGGTTCTTTCTGGCAGTAAGTGTGCGTGTGATTGAAACCTTGACAGCGCTTACACTGCGGGATCGATCTGGAGCTCTTACGCATAGGTTCGATTTTGACCACGATGTTTAAAATAGTCTTAATACCATAAATAACATCTTTATTTTCGTCTTTATCGAAACTTAGCATGAATAGTGGAAGACCACGCCTTACCAATTTTTCCTGATCTCCCTCCGACTGTTGCTTCTCCTTCTTGATAATATTGACGGCATCAAGAATTTTAAAGCCTTTGTCTTGAAGGTCGTTTATAACATCTTCTTTAGTGCACGAGGGGTGGAGTCCCCTTGCTACAACACGCAGTGGTCTTTCCAACTTATGTTCATAAGTATACCACTGAATCTTTTCGGCATTCAATTTTTTAGATACTAATCGGTAACCGTCGGCATCATCGACATTGATTTTCCACGTATTGTTTCGCAGAGATGTCACCTTAAACTTCGATGTCGCAGTTCCTTTAAGGACGCAATGCAACTTGTTGTAGTCCGTAATTCCAACGACGTTTATCGGTGGCGGAGGACGTATTTTTTTTTGTTGTTGCTTTTCGTGCAACTCCTTGCGCTTTTCATCTTTTTGTGGCTCGACTTCCGGTGACGAACCAGCTTTGCGTTTTTTGCTAGGTCGTTTCTTTTCGATCCAATTCGTTTCACGTGTTAGCTCCTCTTCGTCCGTCTGGTATTCACGACTAGGTGAGCGTTGTGGGCTAACTGTATTTTCTTTTTGTAGATACGACTTTTTTAAGGCATTATTTTCTTGCCTGAGTAAATCTACTTCTTTCTTAAGCTCACGATAGAGTAACTCCCTTTCGGTAAGCTTGGTACGGAGTACGTTGTTTTCCTCCTGAATACTTTTTGATTTCGCTGAGTCCCGTTTTTCACGCGCTTGCGCTTCCGGCGGACTTCTTTTACCGGAGACGTTCGATCTTGTTGGTGGAGATCGAGATACCCTTGTACTTTTTGAGAAGGGATTTATTAGGTGCAATAAGTGGCTCTCCCCAGAATCCGTAGAGCCGACCTCCGAAGAGGGTGGATTTGCCAGTGTAGCTGGACTGCCACCTGGGGTATTAAAATCTTTTGTTTTGTTCATTGCATGTTTTTGTATACACCATACTCGGTATACGGAGGGTGGATTTTAGTCGCCTCTTACGATAGGCATGCCTACCTCAGGTATATTCTGACCCCTACCCGAAGGGGGTTGGGGTTGCACGGGAGAATATTATAAAAAAAAAAGTTTTGTAAGCTTTTTCCCCTCGGTCGGATTTCGACCACACGCGATATTAATTCTTCTTCTTCTTCCTACCAGCTGAGCCGGTCGCGCTCTAGGTATTTTTTGTGCGATAGTTTCCTTGATGTGAAAGCTTCCACGGATCTTCGAACTTCTTATTCGATCAAGCTTTGTCACTCTTGCTTTCATGCGAAGCATCTTCATCTCAGCTGCCGTTAATTTACTCTCATACGTTTTGTACAACGTCCAACATTGTGAACCGTATGTGAGCGCTGGACGAACAACTGCGGTGTAGAGCCTTCCTTTCAACTTAGGTGGCATTTTTCTGTCACAGAAGATAGTGGCATTTTCTCGGCACTTCATCCACCCTATGCTTACGCGATGATTGATGTGGACATCACAAGTTGCTATGCTATTGATCATAGATCCCAGATATTTGAACTTTTCGCACTTGGGAAGCACTGTTCCATTCAAATAAATGTCTGGAATAGACCTGAGTGGATCAGAGAACGGGCAGCACAAGTACTCTGTCTTTTTTGAACTAATGCGATACTCATTTCCCTCCAGAACGTCCACCCACACATCAAGTGCTCGTTGCAGAAATGTAGGATCCTCACCTATGATCCTCCATCGTCAGCGAAGAATAATTGATGTATCTTACTTACTTACTTACTTAGGTGGCGCTACAGTTCGGGGTGAACCTGGGCCTCAACCAACAAGCCTCTCCATTTAGCTCGGTCTTTAGCTAATTGCCTCCAGTTGCGCACTCCAAGTTGGTCGAGGTCCCCTTGAACTTGTGCGCGCCACCTACGGCGATAATTCCCTCTACTGCGTCGTCCCTCGGGGTTAGATTCGAAGACTCTGCGGGCCGGAGCGTTGGTGTCCATTCGCTCTACATGTCCTAGCCATCTCAGACGTCCAATACGCAGTTTTTTGACTAGGTCGATGTCGCTGTACAGCTCGTATAGTTCGTGATTGAATCTTCTCCTCCAAAACCCGTCAACGCAAACGGGACCGAAAATCTTACGAAGAATTTTTCTCTCGAAGCGACCAAGGATATCTTCATCCTCTTTTAATAAAGTCCATGTTTCAGCGCCGTAAAGCAGGACTGGGATGATCAAGGTCTTATATAGAGTCTCCTTAGTTGCTCGAGAGAGGGCTTTACTGTTGAATTGCCTTATAAGCCCAAAAAAACAGCGATTGGCAAGAGTTATTCTTCGATTGATTTCTGCGCTGATTTTGTTTGCTGAATTTATAGCAGAGCCAAGGTAGACAAAGTCCCTTACTACCTCGAAGTTATAGCTGCCCACGGTGACGTTTTGTCCAATTCGTCGATGTTGGTTATCCCTTCTAGTTGACAGCATATACTTGGTTTTGCCCTCGTTTATCGCTAAACCCATTTTGGCCGCTTCCGCCTCAATGCTTGCAAAAGCACCGGTGACAGCCCGCTGAGATCTTCCGATAATGTCTATATCGTCGGCGTATGCAAGCAGTTGTACAGACTTGTAATAGATTGTGCCTCCGGTGTTGGCTTGTGAGTTCCGCACAATCCGTTCAAGTACAATATTGAAGAAGTCACATGACAGCGCGTCACCTTGTCTAAAGCCTTTTTTGACATCAAAGGTCTCGGTGAGGTCATTACCGACCTTGATGGAGCAGCGAGCGTTCTCCATCGTCAGCCTGCACAGGCGGACAAGTTTGGCAGGGATGTCAAAACTAGACATGGCTTTATAAAGCTCTTCTCTATAGATGCTGTCATAGGCGGCCTTGAAATCGATAAAGAGGTGGTGAGTATCGATTTGGAATTCTTGGGTTTTCTCCAGGATCTGCCGAAGTGTGAAGATTTGATCGATGGTGGACTTTCCTGGCCTGAAACCGCACTGATAGGGTCCAATCAGGCTGTTGATAAAAGGTTTCAGGCGTTCACACAATATCGCAGAAAAGATCTTGTACGCGATGTTGAGGAGACTGATGCCTCTGTAATTGGCGCAGTTGAGGGGGTCTCCTTTCTTGTGAATCGGGCAAACGATGCTGAGATTCCATTCATCAGGCATACACTCCTCTGACCAAATATTAGAAATGAGTTGGTGTATGCACTCTACCAATTCATCCCCAGCTGCCTTGAAAAGTTCGGCCGGTAAACCGTCAGGTCCAGCAGCCTTGTTCGATTTTAGCTTGGATATTGCTATCCTCACTTCGTTTTGGTCAGGTGGACGGAAATTTTGACTATCATCGTCCATGTTGAATGGTTCATTCTGCCTGACAGCGGGATGTTGGTCTTCGTCGCCGTTATACAGTCTGCAGAAGTAGTTTTTCCATATTCTCAGCACCGACTGTGATTCTACTACGAGGTTTCCATTCTCATCTCTACAGGTTTCTGTACGGGTATTACTTCTCTGACACGTTCTTTTTACCTTTTGGTAAAACTTCCGTACATTGTTCCTGGAGTATAGACTCTCGATATTCTCAAACGCGCGCTTCTCATGCTCTTTCTTCTTCTTTTGGAGAAGCCGATGTTCTTCCCGTCTCTTTTGCTCATAGAGCTCACGAGCAGCTCTCGTCTTCCTTTGCAGCGCCGCTTTGTATGCCTCTTGTTTTGCTGCATGCACTCGCCGGCATTCTTCGTCAAACCAGGGGTTTCGCGGTGGTGGTCGAGCGAAACCCAGCACATCAGTCGCGGCGTTTCTGATGGCATGTTGGCAGCGTTGCCACTGGTCTTCGGTACTTGATGCTGGCGGCAAAGGGGTGATTGAGAGATTTCGGGATACGCGTTCAGCGAAGAGTCTGGCGGTCTCTTGCGATTGTAGCTTTTCGACGTTAAATTTTCTCACAGTGATTCTTCTTTGTTGCTCAGATTGGGATATCCGCATTCGTACCTTGGCTACAACGAGGTAATGATCCGAGTCTATGTTGGCCGCTCGGAAGGTCCGGACATCCAGAATACTGGAGGCATGCCTTGCGTCGATCGCAATATGATCAATTTGGTTGATCGTGACATGATCATTGGACCGCCATGTCTGCTTATGAATGTCGAGATGAGGATACCATGTGCTTGCTATGGTGACATTTCGCTCCACAGCGAAATCAATTAGCCTTAGTCCGTTATCAGACGTGGTGTCGTGTAGGCTATGCTTACCGACTGCTCTACCGAAGACGTCCTCCTTTCCTATTTTGGCGTTAAAATCGCCCAATACGATCTTAACGTCGTATTTAGGACATTGCTCGTATGTTTTGTCGAGGAGCTCGTAGAAACACTCTTTGGAGGCAGGGTCCTTTTCTTCTGTGGGGGCATGAACACATATTAGGCTTATGTTAGCGAATTTAGCCTTGATCCGGATAGTCATAATACGCTCGCTCACGTGTCGGAAGCTTAAGACTTCTTGCCTAAGTCTGCCGCGTATGACAAATCCGCATCCGAATAAGCGTTGCCTGTTGCCTCTGTAGCAATCACCGTAGTAGATGTCACAGTTTTTCATCTTCTTTTTGCCTGGCCCATCCCATCGCACTTCCTGGATGGCGGTAATATCTGCTTTATAGCAGTCTAGGGCCTCTGCTAGTTGTTCGGCTGCACGTGGTCTGTAAAGGGACAGAACGTTCCACGTACAGATCCGAAGGTCGTTGTCCTTATTTCGTTTGCTGGGATCGTCATTAGTTGGGTCATCCTTATCCGAGGCTTTTGGTTGTTTCGGAACCATGCGTTTTTTACGTGGTAGGGAAGTTACCCCGACGGCACAACCCCCAACCTGGAGGGCCAGTTCCTTAATTATTCCCCTAGGACGAGGGGCCGGGTACACCGGTGCCAGTAGTCCACTACGGAAGTATGAGCGCTGCCGTTGGCCCATCAAGGGCTCCTCCGCCACCATCTCTATTCCAATGTCCTGACCAACATTGGAAATTCCTTACCGACCTGTGATCCGAATACGTCGAAGCAGCTCGCGCAAGGTATTCACTAAGTTCAACCTAACTGGAACTATAGACGCCACCGTTGACTCCGTCTAGGGAATTCGTCCGCTGCCGCCTGGAACAGGAAGAAGTGCTCTAGTGAGAAAAGCACTCTTCCCCCCCTCTCTCATCTGCTGCCACCAAGAATCCGCCAAACGGGTTGGTTACCCATTTCTTGGATTAAGGTACTAAGCACCCGGCTGTCACCGCGTGGAGGTTGAGAGTAGGAGTTGGTAGGCCTCAGCTGAGTGAAAATGCTTGTGTTTTCATATGATCGCATGCACTACCGTTTGATGTATCTTGGGGTCCGTCACTTTACCTTCAAGCAGATAATCAAGGACTGTAATAAAGAGCAGCTGACTTAAAACGCTTCCCTTGTGCACCCTGACTTTGATTGGGAACTCTTCGGTTACTCCAGCGGGACATCTTAATCTTGTTTTTGCTCCTTCGTACATGTCCATGATCATCTGTACATTGGTTTCTGGAACCCTTAGATGTCTTAGAGCCATATCAGATCTCGTGGTTGTCTGTCGAATGCCTTTTCAAAGTCAACCAATACAATATGCAAATCCTTCAAGGAATCACGATGTTTTTCTATTATGATCCTTAGGACAGGGCATCTCGTCTGGTCTCACCGCTTTTCGCTTTTTTTGAGTATTTGACCACCTCACTAACTTCTTCGACTGTGATGTCGGGTATTTCTTCAGAGTTAGGGGTGGCTCTTGGAAAGTATAGCCGGGGAAACTGTTTATTTAAAAGTTCTTCACAATACTGCCGCCACATCTGCAGAATTTTGTCGTCATCCACAAGAAGCTGGCCATGAGCATTGTTAAAGAACTTTGGTGAACGAATCTCCTGAGCATTCCTCCTTTTTTTGGGCGGCTATTTTGAAGATGGTTGCGCTCTTGTTCATATTGTGTCTTCGCAGCTCCTGGATAGCCTGGTTTGCATCAGCAACCGGGGAAGATATTTTCTCCAGCTCCCGATACAGGCCCTCCGTACTCTCTGCTTGAAGCTGGGCGCACTTTTTCTTCGCTTTTTTCTTGCAAAATCTGTATTCCATTTCGAGGTGAGCTTTTTCGTCACTATTATTAGAGGGGCACTTTGACCAAGCTTTGAAAGCCGCTTTCTTCTCATTTATCACCTTCTTAGCTTTATCACTCCACCACCATGTTTCCTTGGAGTGTTGATGGTGGCATTTTGAAGCTCCTAGCAGTGATTTGGACTTCTTTAAGCAAGTTCGCTATAGGGAATCCCACAAATTTTGTGCTCTGCACTCTTCATCCTCAGCTCCGTTGATGGTGTGAGAGAGGTAATTTTTCATCATGAAAACAAAAGCCTAGCCTTTTTCTTTGTCGAAATTCTACCACTTAATTTTCTCAGAGACCCTTGATTGTTTGCTCTTCTTCGGTGTTTTCATAAAAATTTCTTTTAGCAGGAGACGGTGTTGCCGAGCGATTGCCACTGCCAGGATCACTTTGCAATTTTTAAACGCGATACTTATTATTATTATTGTACAGGGATATGGATTTCAGAGGGTTAGTCAGCTCGGGAAGGCACACCGCTGGATTAGAATCATCTAGATAGGAACATGAATCTCAGGAGGTCGTTCAGCTCAATGTGACGTAGATCAGCCAACTCAGTGAAGAAGAAACTACTGATAGTCCTTATTCTTCTGTTGGCAAGGGTAGGGCATTCGCAAACCATGTGACAGACGGATCCAATTTCTTCCTTCTCTCTACAGCTCCTGCAGAAGTCGTTGTGAGGTACGCCGATATACTCCGCGTGAACCCCAATAACACATTGTCCCGTGATTATGCCAGAGATGACCTGCGTACTGTTTCCTAAGCCTAACCCGAGAACGTGTTCTCCTAAAATTGCAAGCCGGTCACAGCGTTCTCGCATTGACGCATATATCCATGATCTGGATCTATCGTCTGCTGGCTTCGCTAGTGACTTTGTCTCCAATGATTTTATTTATAGAGTTGATAGGAACCTTCAGGCAGGGGAGGGCTTGCGAGATGTGCAACGCTGACCCAATTCTAGCAGGTTCGCTTGCAGATTCTGACAAGTTTACGATAGATTCTACAGCTGTAATGACTGCCTGGCTATATATGTAAACGGTAAGCAACTTGTCCATGATATTATTATAGGTGACAATTTTCGCAGTCTTGGTAACGGCTGTGATTTCGGCTTGACAGACACTTCATTCTTTGTTTATTCTCATCCATTCATTCACATCCATTTTGGAACCGTCAGTGTAGAAGGCCAATTCCTCATTACTCGTAACATGCTCATTTTTCTAGTCATTTCTGTAAGAAATTCTGATATTGCATCTCCTGTCAAAAGTCAGCATCGGAGTCATGTGATTGGTTGCTATCTGTCTACTTGTTACCTCTCGTCTTAATAGGATGGAGGCGTGACCGTTTGGTCCAGATGACCAAAGTCTTGCTTTCCTCAGCTTGAGTGCCGATTTGGCCGCCATGCTTATGCAGAATAGATCCAGCGGGATGATTGTACGTAACGATTACATGACCCCGATGCAGGCTGGTTTCTGGATTTTGGTGAGACTTGAAAGCTAATACTTCTTGTCCAGTGACTTCCACCAAACTAAAGACCCATAGATTAGGATATGTCGCCCAACAGCCGTAAATTATATACCAGAGCGGGCTTATGACCCCGACTGTTGCCAAACGCTTTTTTTGGACCGTAAAAGGCTACACATGCTTTGTTAATGAAATCCTCGATGTCCCCTTCAGTTTAATTTGGAATCTAGAATAACGACCAGATATCATGCTAATTTAGTACAACACCTCCGATCCTAGGAGGATTGAGTTCAGGGATTGACGCGACGAGGACAATCTCTGTTTTTGCGGTGTTCACACTCAGACGTCGGCTACTGAGCCACTTATTAACTAATAGCAGTGCATAATTGAGTCCTATAGCTAAAGATCGGAAGGTATTTCCTTAAACACGGATAGCAACATAGCAAAATAGGAAAATGTTATTTTTAGTATAATTGAATGCATCTATACTCTGCTTAGGCTAATTTCCGCCATAATTATTTATCCGTGTAGAGACAATCGAATCGGGTCTAAGATTACAAAATCTCACCTCAAAAGATTAACCCGAGGCTTAAATAAGACGGTTTGAGAAAGCGAGTTATATTTATTACACTGTTGGCAATTAATTGATTCTGGGATTAGCGCGGGAAATGGGGATATCAATCGCAGATCAGCTAATCCAAATATATCTCCGAAGTCTAAATTAAGCAAAGTAGTACGCAGTAAACCAGCGGAATCCTTAGATCACAGTAGATGGGCCAGTAATATCTACACAATTTATTATTATGCCGCACTTCCAGATAACTCCAGACAAAGTACTACAAAATAACTTTCTAACTGTTACTTAAATCGTTTCACCCCACTCTACCCTCGAGGGGCATAGAGCATCAAAAACGCCAGACAGTCTTGTTCGGAGTCCTGCAACGCGTTTGAGTTGCCTGAAACTCATTCCCAAAGAACTTGATGCCTCCTCGACCGATTCCACTAGATGGCGTATATCGCAATTAAGTTGTCTACGTGCGGTAGGGTGTGTCCAATCTACTGCCACTTTCTTCTTCGCACAGTAATGTCTAAAGGTTCTTGACTTGTTCTAAGATAAAGTTGTTCGTTGGAGATCGACAAGATCCTCAAGATGATTCTTAGACATTTGTTTACGAAGGTTTGCAGCTTGCCTGTAATAGTGGTATCCACCTTTCACGTACTGCACTTGTACCGCAGTACTGATTCTACGTTGGAGCGGAACAGTAGCAACTTGATTCTTAAGCTGGGAACATTGCTTTTGCAGACTTTCGATAACATTCCGAACGCAGCTTGCCTTCCCGCTTCTGCTGCACACATCCAGTTCGGTGCCAGCGCGGTCAGCCGAGACTGCACTTCCTAAGTATAGAACGTTGTTTACTTTCTCGATTTCCTGTCCGGCAATGTTGTGTTGAGCGCGGGTTTAAGAAGTACTCAGGGTATTTGTTTTGGCTGTATTTATTTTAAGCCCCACTTTGTTTGCCTCATCTTCTAGGTTTCTATTCATTAGACGAAGGTCCATTAGCTATCTGCCGAGATGTGAATAACTCTATCGTCCATCGAATTCCATTTTTACCATCCTTCAATGCTGCACGGAGTACGTGGCTGATAACCACCAAGAACGACAGCGATGACGGTATGCATCCCTGACGTAGTCCACTTTGGATTTCAAAATCCTCCGGCACCTTACCTTTGTGTAAGACGTCACTACTACCCTCGTATTGATAATAGCTTTGCGTTTTTCAGGGATGCCTCTCCTGCGCAAGGCCAACCAGATAGCATCTCGATTCAAGTTGTCGGAAGCCTTTAAGAAGACGATGAACAGTAGATGTTCTCAACGCATTGCTCTATTATGATCCGTAAGGTGTTATGCGATGCATGACGATCCAGCGCCAAAGCAAGCCATTTCGACATCGAGAGTTGAATCTAAGTGTTCTTTAATGCGTTCTAATACTATTCTAGTTATTATCTTGGCTACGGCCGGGAGAACCAATATACTTCTCCAGTTTCTACAATTCATAAGATTTCCCTTTTTCGGAAGCGTTGTGATCATCCTTCTTTTCCACTCTTGGGGAAATTGTTCATTTTCCCACGTATGAGCGGAAAACTCATTAGAGTTCGACATCGCATTACCATCGTCTAAGTGCTAGCTAAAGGACTGTAGCAAAATGATCTCGGTATCTAGTGAGCTGATATACATTTGAAATCAGAAGGTTACCATCTAAACTCTTTCCTGGATGTTGCTTGGAGTTCCAATCACCAATAAGCTCCTTGGTGATGTTATAGGCACCTGCTTGCTGCTTCTTCAGCCCTTGAGGCAAGTGAATCGATGTAATGACGTTTGTCAAGTCTTACACTATGCTGTACTTCATTTTGTTCACGTGATATTGGGCTTATAGGTCGGCACTCAATACTTCTAAGGCCGCTAATTGCTGTACACTCATCGATCTGTCTCCAGGTGTCTGCCGATAGCTATGGGCGGTGATGGTTCTACCTTTTACCGTCATAGATCCGTGCCCCAGTTGCAAACAAATTTTTCATGGCATTTCAGTGGTCATCTACGCTTTCCTTCATTGTTCTGCTGATTGTTTCTGCTTCTAAGGCAAGATAGTCCCCGATTGTTGGTGCACTTTACTACCTCTGAGCCTGTCGGTATTGAACCGGTTTGAGTGGTTGTTGTTGAAGGATGCAGTATCGCGTTCCTGTCCAATGTTGGCTCCATTTTTGTTTCGCACGTCTAGGAGACATTTTTAAAGCGGCGAGTTCTCGCATTGTGATAGCTGTGGTTGAATGTTCGCTGCCTGTTAGTTGAGACCCAACTGATTTTGTGGCAGGTGTTTTGCTTAAACAGCGTACCTCCAATGATTAGGCGGATGGTATGGCAGAAGTCCAAACACCGCTTTCCGTTGTCATTCCGGTCTCCAAGGGCGTGAATACAAATCACGTGCTTGAGCGTAGTATTGTCGCTTGCTAGCTTGGCGTTGAAATCCCTCATCACTAATACGATGTCACCATTAGGCGTTTGTTTGTAGACGGAGACTTAATGGCTATAGAAATTGTCCTTATCCAACACTGTATGCTGGTAATTTTTCTTACTCCACTGTGGAATCTAGCTGTCAATATTCGGTCACTGTAAGGTTTCACGATATAAGGCTAATTCGTGATACTTAGCATCAATCTAATTCCAGACCTCTGCACATTCCCAGTTGGTCTATCAGAGTAGAGCATGACAGTGTTTTTTTTTTTTTGGGAAGTAGTATTCCCCGGTATCATACTATCTTATTTCTGTCAGCCACAAGATGTCTATCTGATATTGCGTGATCTCACGCTCTAATTGGTGGAATCTGACGTTTTTAGGTCCATTCTGGAGTGAGTTGAGGAGGGTCCTAAACTAGAAATATCTGCGCTATCTGATAACCAAGCCACCAAAAGATATCCTAAGCTCCATTCTGAACTCAAGATGGTTCAGGGATGCGTCACAATAATCCTGACCAAATAATCCTACACAAACTCTCCTTTACCTTTACTTCTCATTTCGATATATCCCACACCTGGGGAACACAATGGATCCATAGGAATCCAAGTGAGGGCCGCATCTCATATCCAGTCACCCCATAGACCCAACCTAATGAACGACCACATCTACGCATATATTCTACATACAGATTATACGCAAGCGCCATTAAGCATCCGAGAGAAGTGGCAAAGTGGAGAGTTGTGCAAGCAACCCAGTAATACATATTACGTACTCGTATATAACCTTAGTAGGCAAGAAAGCTAACTCAGTAGTCAGAGTTTTAAAATTTATAGGTACTGCATTGACTTTTCAGTATAAAGCTTTCCATAATTTTCTTTCAATCAGGCCGGCTTTGTTTTTTTGAAAATACTTCGAGCTTAAATTTCATAATGAAACCATCCATGAGACCAATCGTAAAACGTAGAGGAAGCTATCGTCCCGCAACTAAAAGATTACCCGTTAAATCTACCAATGATGACGGACCATCGACATCAAAACAGGCGGCCCAGGAGACTAGTATCAAAAAAGAAAAGTACGGATCTTCCTTTGTAGATTCTTTTAAGAAAACAACTTCTGAGTTTGTAGCAGAATCTCCTATTCACGGATTCCAATACCTACGCGAAGAGCAAAGACGCAGAGAAAAAATCTTTTGGTTAGTTTTACTACTAATTTGTATGATTGTTTGTGCATATCTCACTATAATAGAATATTTGCGATGGAGTGAAACCCCTGTAATTCTTAGTTTCGCCGAAAGAGAGCACGATGTTTCCCAGATACCATTTCCCGCGGTCACAATTTGCACCGAGAACAAATACACGACATCCGATAAAATTAACTTCACTCGATTTTACGATTATCTCTATACAAACTACCACAATAAGACGGAATTTGTTGAGCAGCCTCCATGGTTAAATGACGATGAGTATTTGAAAATGAGAGCCTTACTACAGGTGTGTGGCAATTATTTAGTTGAAAACATTACCTTCAAAGAATATCCAGAATTCAATGTAGCCGACCAATTGAATGCGATAGTGCCGAAGTTTAACGTTAGTTTTCTGCACTGTAAGTTCAATGAAACACTTGGAGGGTGTGCAACGCTTTTTGAAAAAATCTACACAGAGGAGGGAATTTGTTACACATTCAATGGCTTTAACGCAACGGAGTTATACCGTGAGGATACCCACCAGTATCAGAATTTCCTGGTTGATGAGCATATCCGGAATAGAGAAAAGCATGTTCGTTGGAACATAGTCGACGGGTATTACGACAAAGAGGATTACGATACGTATCCTGAACGTGTGCTAGGAAGTGGATTCGACTCGGCCTTAATAATTATTATGGAAGGCCTTCGCGAGAATATAGACTACGTTTGTCGTGGTCCAGTGCAGGGTTTCAAGGTGATTCTGCATTCACCGGATACTGTGCCACAAGTTGAAAAGCGTTTCTTTCTTGTGCCTTATGAGGAAGATATCCTTATGTTGGTTAATCCCGCGTTTATATACACCACGGAAAATGTGAGATATATCAGTACAAAAAAAAGAAAATGCTATTATCCTGATGAACGTTACTTGAGATTTTTCAAATCTTACAATCAAAATAATTGCGAGATTGAGTGTGTAGCCAATTTCACACTGCGGGAGTGCGGCTGTGTACATTTCGCCATGCCAAGGATTGAAGGCACAAAGGTATGTGATGCCGAGCATATTAATTGTTTTGATCAAGCCGAAAACGATTTTCTACGCAGCGAGTACACTGGATTGGGTAAACCGGAAGAGAAGTGCAATTGCATGCCGGATTGCTGGGCACTTGACTATCATGTTGATGTGTCGTACGGAACTTTTAATATGAAGCCATTATTGCAGGGTACTGACCACGAAAATGCAGAAGCATCCCGCATGACAGTGTATTTTAGTGCGAATGAATTTCGTGCATGGAAACGATCGGAATTTATTACAAAAACCGATTTTATAGCACAATGTGGTGGGCTTTTTGGCGTATTAATGGGAGGAACAATTGTGATTATATTGGAGTTCTTTTATTATTTAATTGTTCGTTTGTGCTATAACTACACAAATGCAGATTAATTTATAATGGTATTCGTAAAACAATAAAGATCAATCAATAAATTGTGTACTTTTCGTTGGGTGAAAAGGTGTGATAGTTCCTACAGGATGTACCAAACATAATTGTTTCAATGCAGCCTTTGGTCTTGCAATATCTAAGGCCTTCAAATTGGGATCGAAGACAAACAACATAAAAATAAGCGACATAGGTACGAGTATATATGCAAAATGCTCGCTCATAATACCTAAAATGAGACATTCCTTTACACCTTAATTCTACATCCCCGGTGTATAACAACGTGTATAATTGATGCTTTCAAGCGCCACCCTGCAGCTGGGGCAATATTATTTTTCTCCCGCATATGCGAAAGTAAATATACATAGTTCTGCCACCTGTACTTTAGTATAAAGGATACTCCTTTATTTTGGATGTGGATCCTTTTTAATTTGAATCCTTTTTTTGCGCTTTTTTCGGTCTGAAAAAAAGTATATAGAAACACAACTGTCTACAACAAACGCATCCATTTACTATAAACGACTTCTGTCACGTGAAATTTTCCTAGCTGGTCGGAAATAAGACTTCATGAAAAAAGTGTCCGCAAAAACTTCGTTCGACAAGTACGCACATTCTTCGAATGTACTCTGCTCTGCTCTGCTCTTCAGATATTGATGCTGAAAGCTATTTTAACTGTGGAAATCAATTTGGAATTTACGTGCAAAATTGCGAGCCAGAAGAACTACACATAATTTTGAACTGACAGAAGGTCAAGCCGAGAAAGGTCCAGGCACAATGTCAACATTGATGTGAATGAAAGTTATGCCGTTTTCCATTGGGCCAAAAGGAGTATTCTTTTTGTGTTCTGCACAGAAAAAGCATCCCCAATCATGTTCCATTGGCTGTTTGGAGTGCTGTTCCGGGAGTGTTTTTCTGTTCCGGATTTCATTTGGGAGTGCTTTCAAAATGCACTCACACATTTAAACCCTTACATCGGACTACTTGTTAAAGTCATATGGTACAAGACGCATTCCTTTGTTTAATTTATTTTCTCAGTTGGGGCAAGTTAATAGAAACAAATTTTACATGGATATAATTAACAAATTGATAATATTTTAATAAAAACATGATGGGATTGCTAATATCCTTTTCCATTGTGCAAAAAGAAGCCATTTTTTGCTTTGTTTGTCTGTAAAAAATGTAAACAAAAATCAGACATTCACCAACACACGCAGAAGTAAGCAGAGGACGATTTCACATGTTCCATTGGAATCAAAAAGGAGTGAAATCGGGAGTGAAACCAATGGAAAACGACATTAATAAATTGTTTTGGTTTTTATTTTCAACTCATTTTTAAACTTAAACTCTGATGTTACACAAAATTTCCGCTCAAATACATGTACTTTTGAATACTTTGCTTTCAAAGCAGCTATGTACTCTTTCAATTTTTTTTATAAATATATGTGGCGCTGGTCTTTAAGTGCTTCAGCCTAGCTTCTCGCAACCACTAGTATTGTATGCGTTATATTTTTCGCACGAATAGAAAGGACCGTCAGTTTAGTGTCGTATCCGAAGGGCAATTTCTTTTGAGACGCTTTCTTGTGACAACAATACTCTCCAATGTTTGTCAGACGTACGCGAGAGATGGGATCGTGGA
The DNA here is from genome assembly GCA_945910035.1 of Brachypalpus laphriformis. Lineage (NCBI taxonomy): Eukaryota > Metazoa > Arthropoda > Insecta > Diptera > Syrphidae > Brachypalpus > Brachypalpus laphriformis. Next base: position 312,561,612 of record OX246753.1, on the reverse strand, counting down.
ACAAGTTTTTGGTGTTTTCTGGGATTTGAACTTGGAACCTCATGCACAGTGGTCCAACACACTAACCACTTGCGCCACGACGACCCTTCTGTTAGTGACCTAATAACTCGAGAACCACATCCGATTTACTTGCTTTTTTATTTTTAAATCATAGATACGTTCTCTCGCCAGGTTTACGTATATTATATTTTGTGACGTTAGGTAATATACGTATAAGGAAAAGAAGTAACGATAATAGTGAATCAACTGGGGAAAAAACAGATTTTAAGCACATTTATGTATTCCTAGAACACATTTTGTTTATTTTCCACACTTCTAACTTAAAAATGGCTAAACCAATTTGAATATAATTAAATTGTCTCATTAGTGCAACAATCGATAAAGAGATTGAGATATCAATCATTTATCTGCGCTTCTTAAAACCGGAGTAGTGAGCCAATACATAAATTGATGCGTAAACGAAAAATCATAAATAATCGCGAGTCATCGCAATCATCAGGGCCAGCAGTGGCTAATTATAAACATACATACATATGTAAGTGTTTATGTTCATTTAAGAGATGGTTTTCTTTTTTGGTTTTTTAGTTTTTTCCTCTGGTTTAGCTACGGCAAAGTACGATTGCACTCTTGAAATGAACTGGAGGTAAGTATAAGTGTAAGTGAAAAAATTGCTTTAGGCGTTTCTGTTTGAATCGAAGATATTAAATGCTTATGTATGTATGTTTTATTTTGTTATATCATTTTGCGCGCACTCAAGATGTTAAGAATAACCTTAACATGATTTATATACAGTGCGGGTGTTGGAAAGATAGATAGAGTTTGAGAAAGATTTGAAACTCAGTTGTTTATGCATCAGAGAAACCCCGGGGGTGGCGTCCAGGTAGCTCGAGAGATTTTGTTATTTTTTGTCTTTGCTTCTGATTCACAGTATTTTTTTCGCAATCACCGTATTACTGGCGTACAATGAAAATTGAGGGCTGCATTCTTTAGCTTAATGGTAAAAAATTTGAAGAAGTTGCAGGATGCGAATAAACGTGGATGGATCAAATAAGAGTTCACGCGAATGAAGTCGCAGGCGCAGATATCTTCTTCTCTTTATAAACAGTGGTGGACACTTAAAAAGCACATTTCTATTGTTTGCCTTAAGACTTACATTTGCTGTTAGAAATACATAATACATACAGTACACCCCCCTATAGCACGGTAAATTCGTTCTATGTTATATGAATCCGTGTTATATCACTCACTTAGATTATACAATTACATGAGCCGCTTGGAGCTAAAACGTAATAAAATCGCAACATCTGTCTCATTCTTTTACCATTTTATACGAGCCTCTTTTAGCGTGTTATACGAACACGATCGCAATTTTTCCTCCGTGTTATACGAATCCGTCTTACATGAACCCGTGTCATAGGGGGGTCTACTGTACAAAAAAAAAAAAAAAAAAACCCATGCAAACGCTCAGAGAAACACAAGATAAGAGTTAGCGTAAATAAGTGGGAGAGAGATCGTTGACAGAAGACGTTTATACGAAAGCTGATGATATAAGTGACAAAAATCATAGTTTTGTGGATTTATACATCTCAAAAACAAAATTTAGTGAAAGAAATTCTAAAGTGCATGAAGATTTATCAAAAGTTCTGTATCAATAAATTGAAGTAACTTAAGTCCATTTGTACGATTTTTCAGGAGAGGTTGTTCAGGTTGTCGCTCATCTGAAAACAGAATGAAATTTTGGAAATGCGCAACTACTCTGATTGCCGTAACTCATCTTTACTGAAATGCAAATAAAAAATTGAGGAAGAGTGCATTGTGTAAGAAAAAAGACAGATAATTTATTTAGCTACAATATCTACATAAGGATTTGTTATCACACATTTTACAGTACAGATATTCGATATAGTGTGTTTATTATATCTTTCAACTGAAATATTATACTATTTTAGAACAGGGCACCGAAGATAACAGATCTATTGTCGAGAGTAGGGCGGAAAGTAGTCCTACGGTAGAGGAAGTAACTTTGGCGATCAAGGCGCTAAAGGTTGGCAAATCTGCTGGTGTGGATGAAATTCGTCCAAAAATGCTCAAAGCTTTAGGTAAAGAGGGAGTGCAATGGCTCTCGCGTGTCATTAAAGTGGCCTGGGAACGCGGTGAAACCCCTGGTGATTGGCAAATGGGGGTGATAGTTCCTCTTTTCAAAAAAGGGGACAAAAGAGATTGCTCCAACTATAGGGGTATATCTCTTTTAAGTCTCCCTGGAAAAGTCTTCGCTAAGGTGGTAGAAACGCGTTCCAGAGCTGTGGTTGAGAACAGTTTGGGGATGAGCAGTGCGGTCTTCGTGCCGGTAGAAGCACAACCGACTAGTTATTCACTCTCAGAATGGTTCCTGAGAAGGCCTGGGAGTATGCTAAACCTGTCTACACTTGTTTTGCGGATTTGGAGAAAGCATATGATAGGGTTCCTCGAGGCAATCTCTGGAGTGTTCTGCCGGAGTATGGGATTGATGGTTCCCTGTTAAGGGCGATTCAGTGTTTATATACAAACTGTAGAAGCTGTGTTCAGATAAACGGTGTTAAATCAATACCTTTCACTGTAGGCGATGGACTCCGCCAAGGGTGCGTTTTGTCACCTCTCCTCTTCATTGTATATACGGATTGGATGTTGCAGCGCAGCCGTGGCGGGGAATGTTTCAAAGTGGGAGACCTAAGGATTAGTCATCTGCTCTTTGCGGATGATTTGATCATCCTTGGGTCCTCTCAAACCGAACTTCAGCGCGCACTCGAAAGGTTTGTAGCCGTTTGTGATGATGCTGGAATGAAGATCAACGTGAACAAATCGGAAGTAATGGTCATAACCAAAAAACGCGTTCAGTGCACTCTACATGTTAGTGGAGTCCCACTGAAGCAGGTGGATAAGTTTAAGTACCTCGGGGTCTTATTCACGAGTGATGGGAGAAGGAATGCCGAGTTATCCTGTAGAATTGGTCAGGCTGGATCAATTTTGAGAGAGCTTGGCCAATCTGTTATAAGGAAGACCGAACTTAATGTTCAAGTTAAGCTATCAGTTTTTAACTCGGTGTATGTTCCAACTCTCACCTATGGTTATGAAATTTAGGTAGTGACCGAAAGAATAAGATCGCGGATACAAGCTGCCGAAATGAGGTTCCTTCGCGGTGTTGCTGGAATAACTCGTAGGGATAGAGTGCGCAACACCAGAGTACGCGAGGCGCTCAATGTTGAGCAGCTACTTCTCCGAACGGAACGATCTATGCTTCGATGGTTTGGTCACGTAGTGCGTATTCCCCCAAACCGGCTTCCAAGACGCGCCATGGTCGCCGTGCCACCAGGTAGGGGACTTTGCGGAAGGCCTAGAAAAAGATGGTTGGACCAAGTCCGACATCTCTCCTGGAGCCGCTTAGGGATTCCTCCTGATAAGTTGGAGTCAATGGCGGAGGATTTAGACGGATGGAGAGTCCACCTGAGCATCCTACCCCTGCGACCCTCATGAAGGATTAGCGGGCCATTGAAAATGTATGTATGTATGTAAGTTGATGTTGCCCTTGAAAAGGTTGCAGATATGGATTCTTTTGCCCTGATGGGTGACTTCAATGCTCATGTGGGTGTAGATGTTATGACATGGGGGAGTGTGATTGGGAGGAACGGTGATCCAGATTAAAATGCGAAGTGAGAGAAGTTGTTGGATTTTTGTTGTGAAAATGGCTTATCCATCATGAGCACTATCTCTCCACACAACGACATTCACAAATACACGTCGTACCGTCAGAGTCTTCAGCAGAAGTCGCTGACCGATTTGTGGTACCATCGAGTCTGAAGAGAATGGTTTGTGATGTTCGCGTATTGAGAGGAGCCGAACTGTCAACTGATCATCACTTAGTGCTGTGCAAATTAAGAGAGAGTGCCTACCCTACCAAAGCGTAAACCAAGGATGGTTACACGCATACGATGGGAAATGTTACAGGACGATGAGATACGGGAGACATTTGCGTGGCAAATATCTGAAAGGTTTGAACGAATTCCAACTGTTCCATCAAATGTAGAGGAAGAATGGCTACTGTTTTCAACAGCGGTTATTGCCTCTGCGGGAGATGTCTAGCTCAGCGCCTTTTACCTGAATTTTTCCACTAGAAAGAAAGCAAGGTTTTCTTTTTCGTGTGGAAAAAATTGCTGGCATTATATTCTCATTTAATTTAATTTACCATTTGTGGAAATATTGCAGTAGTATTTCTATCTCATTGTTTAAATTTGTCTCGATGTTGAGAGCAAATTCATGCGATGAAAATACAGCGGTTCCATCAGCATAAATAGCTGCTTTACACTCTGGAATGAATGGAAAGTATGACGTGTATATGTTATACAAAATAGGACTGAGGACAGAACCTTGTGGGAAACTAGAATGGAAATATTATATCACAGAACACGCTTTATTGACAAAAACTCTGAAACAACGGCCAGAAAGAAACATTGAACTACTTTACACAAATAAACAGGAATTTTAAACTTGAGCATTTTATATATCAAACCATTATATCACACTGTATCTAAGGCCTTTTCTATGTCTAGAAGCACCATGCCCGTTGATTTGCATAGTGTGCGATTGAGCTTTATGTGCTTACAAATCTAGCTGTGGAGGGGTATCGCCTAAATCCAAACTGCTCATTGGGAAATATTTTCCGGTCAGTGACAATTTTTAAATTTTATTTGGCTTAGGTTGCTAAGTAGACTAATCGGTCTGTCTGGCTGAACACAATGCATGCAGCTGCGGCGTAGCAGTAGCGTAGTACGTAGAGCTGTCAAATGGTGTAGAGCTACACTCGCAAAATTCGCCCACAATGGTGTAGCGCGTAGTAATGTCAAATTAAGGCAGCTAATTAAAATTGTGTTTTTCTTTTTGAGTGCTATTTTGAGATTTGATTTTTTTGTAGGATTATTGTGCTATAAAAGACGTATTTTATTATCACTTATGATCTATATGGATCATTGGTTTCTATGCAATACAACAACAATACGAGACCTTGCTTTCTATCAGGATCAATTTCGTGATCTAGAATTTTTTTTTTATTCCTTGGTAATATAATCAAAATATTTCAAATTTGTTGCGCTACTGCTGAACTAAGTTCAAGAAACCACCACGAAAATATCGTATAGAAAAGCAAAACAGTCTTCAACAGTCGTCAGTTTCTCTGCCTGTCACTTGTAGCACTACACAAGTTAAAAGTAAACCAACTTCGTATTACACTACTGCTACTGCTACGCCGCAGCTACCTCATTTTGGTCGCACTATTGAGTTCCCATATATTTCTACTTTGTGTCAGGTCGTACTACGCTACTGCTACGCCGCAGCTGCATGCATTGTGTTCAGCCAGTGTAGCTCTTAGCATTTTCAGCAGGCTTACCAGCCTTTAATATTGGAACAACCTTTGCAGTCTTCCAAGCAGTCGGAAAAAACTGCAATTTAAAGCATGCATTAGACATAAATGACATAAACTTTAAACCTGTTTTGGGTAGCACTGTAACGAAGTAACATGTTTCTCTTTACCGGCCGAGACGAAAGTAAAAGGAAAGGTAGTATACAGTCGGGCATCCTGCGTAGGCCGACCCACGGCGATAAAAAGAGTTGCATACCTTCCGGCACTTGTGCAAATGCCGAAGACTACCATTAGGTAAGGGGGCAGAGTATTGCATACTCTCAGGCACTTCGCAAGGAATTAGAGCCACGAACAACAACAAAAGACCAGGAGATAAAAACAACAACAAAAGACAAGGGAATTTTTAAAATTCACATTTCGTTCCTACAGGAATTATGCATAAATAAGAGGATATATGATGCAGTTGGCAGAGTCTACTCAGTGGTAACACTTATTAACCAAGCCTCTTCCAAATTCGGCCTCCAAAGTAGTACTTTGATTTTTGATTTTGCCTTCACAGTCGTGATTGAGCATCCAGTCCCAGGTCCACTGATTCGTTTTGGGGTGGTCATTACCCGACCGTCCTTTAGCGGATTTTACCGCTAGTCCTCCTTTGAGCTTACGCTTACAAATTGCTCTTCGATAAGCAGTCCCACTGTAACAATATCTTTAACATTCACTAATAAAGTACCTCTTTCCCAAAGTGTTAGGGTATTTCTTTGGGTTGACCCTGGAGCCGGTGAGCTTCACCTCAGCCTTCGACAAAAAAGACCTTTACAGCACTTTAATCTATACATTGCTGATACCATCAATTCCCCCTACTTTCTTTAATTTTAAGTTAGTTACAAAAAAATGTACATCATCCATCGTGACAAATTCACTTACTGGTGAGTGGGTTGATAAATCATCAAAGTTAACAACAGTATTGTCAACAAGAAGATATGTAGACGCAACACCAAGGTTTTGGGGCACTACATTTTTTTTGTTTTTGCCGAGAGCTGTGTCTTCTAAAGACACCATAAGGTCCGACCGCGCGTGCTTATGGTAGTGTGAGATTTTTACTCACTAAAAAAACACCTCTCTTCAGAATTAATACTACAACTAAGCCAGTGCTTATTCAGCAGTTTTATTTTCGCTTACAAGAATCGTGATTATAGAAAAAGATGTTCGTATGTGATTCAAAATAAATGTAGCACTTTAGACAGGTTAAATTCCAATGAAAGTTCCTGCCTTTTTCACGACCGGCATATGCTATGACGCGAGGTCAAAAGGTTTTGTCCTTTGAAGACGACGAATGATAGTACGGTTACAATGGCCGTGAACACGATCTTTGTGTTTACGCGCAAATTTTGTTATCTCTTCGACGACGCTGGGAATTCCCAGATCCCGATGAATATCTTCGTTACGTACATACCACGGTGCGTTAACGATCGTTCTAAGAACTTTATTTTCAAAAGTTTGTATGATGTTTCTATTGCTTTTCTTAGTACAACCCCATAGTTGTATACCATACGTCCACACTGGCTTTAGCACTTGCTTATAGATAAGCAGTTTGTTATGTAGGCTCAACTTCGAATGTTTTCCGAGTAGCCAGTACATTTGTCGGTAATTGTTTTGAAGTTCGTCGCGTTTCTTTTTCACGTGCGATTTCCATTTGAGCTTGACAGAGTCATTCCTAGATATTTTGCTTCGTTTGCGTACGGTATTTGAGCCGAGTTTAGATATACAGGCAATCTATCCACTTTTTTGTACGTAAAGTTGACGTGAGTAGATTTGCTTTCGTTCAGCACAATATGCCAAGAATTCGTCCAAGCGTGGACTTTATTAATAGCATGTTGAAGCTTTCCGGTTGCTGTTTCAATGGTATCTCCCGTTGTCAATATCGCCGTATCGTCCACAAACGTGGCGATGACACAGTTTCTTTCTTGCGGGATGTCACGCGTGTAGAGTACATATAGAAGTGGGCGAAGGACACTTCCTTGCGGGAATCTCCTTGAAGTCAGAGTAATCGTTTCCATGCTTAACACGAAAGAGTCTCTCGGTGAGGTAAGATCGTAAGATTGATAAGAGTTGCCGTGGCAGTAGCCGTTGCAATTTATATTCCAAGCCTTCGTGCCAAACCTTATCGAAAGCTTGTGAGACGTCAAGAAATACACCACAACAAATCTTTTTTTCTTCCAGAGCTTTCTCAATCACGTCAGTTATTTTGTGGACTTGGTCAATTGTAGAATGTTTCATTCTAAATCCAAACTGATGGTGAGGAATGAGACGTCTTTCGTCGATTTCGGGCTGTAGCCGTTTGGAAAGCAATTTTTGAGATAACCGGCAATAGGGAAATAGGCCGATATGATTTCTTCTCATTTAGCGGTTTGCCTGGTTTCGGGACCATTATAATCTCGGCGACTTTCCATTGTCTCGGAACATGGAGCAATCTGAACGAAGCGTTGATCAAATAGAGCAGTTTAATAATAGCTTTATTCGGCAATTCTTTAACTACCTGCGCCGTTATCAAGTCGTAACCTGGAGCTTTTTTCGTCTTTAAATTTTTAATCACTTCCCTCAGTTCAATCAATGCAACTTTTTTTACTTTAAAGTTGTCAGATGTCGTGACTGGGGAGTCGAGCGTTAACGAAGGGCCATCGAATGGCTTAAACGTTTCTTCCAAGTGCAAAGCAAAAAGTTCTGCCTTTTCTTTGTCGCTCTTGGCCCAGTTTCCATCGTTTTTCGGAATTGGTGGCGCTTGCATTTGAGGTTTCCGGATGCCTTTTAGCGCTTTCCAAAGTGAATAATTTGATTCTCTTTCACCGGAAAGATTTTCAAGATAGGTGGATATCTTTTTGCTTTTAAATTCGCGAATACTATCTCTAAGGCGATTGCATAGTCGGTTAAGGACCGTTTTATGCTGCGGTGCACGAGTGATTTACCATTTCTTTCGTGCTTTTCGTTTCTCTCTCACCAGTTCAATGATTTCTCTGGCATACTTTTCGTTGCGTTCTAGAAGGAGTGTTTTTCCACGCCGCTCTTTAGATTGTTTTCACAAAACGATCAACTTCGTCCTCTAGTTCACAAGGTGTTTTAAGTGATACATTTAAGGCGATATTTGTTTCGCAATTATTTCTAAAGCCCTCCCAGTTTGTTCTACTGCTAGTAAGTCTTGAAGGCCTTTTTTTCTTGATCAGCGCTTCTCCAAGTAATCAAATTACCGGCGAGTGGTCAGAAGAGAGATCAGAACATTCTCTGACTGTAATAAACTTCTCGTAAATGACTTTTGTAACAAAAAAATCGATAAGATCGGGAATTTTTCCTGAATCGGTTGGGCAATAGGTCGGTTTTCCAGACGAATAAAAACACTTTCTGCCACTTCGTAGAGAATTTTTCCTTTAGAAGATGTACATCTTGAACCCCAGAAGGTGTGCTTCGCGTTGAAATCTCCACCAATACGGAAATTTTAACCAAGGGCATTGAAGACACGAAAGTAGTCATCTTTTTCTAGTGAGCACAGCGGCGGACAGTAAACAGATGCTATATTGTAGCTCAGGTGTTTATTTTTAACCCTTACCGAGCACATTTGAAATTTTTCCAGCTCTATGCTTATATCGACCGAATGCTCCATGTTAGTTTTAATGAATAAGGATGAACCGCCCCGCGCTCTATCAGAAGGATGATAGGCGTGATAACCAGCGTTGCCTCTTATCTTTATTTGCGATTCCCTTGTTAGATGGGTTTCGGAGATCAAACATATGTCGATATTTTCTCTTATTAGAAACATTTCTAATTCGTTAGATTTTTGTAAGAGTCCATTTGCATTCCATGTTACTATTTTAAGCAAAGGGTCCATATCTACTTTGATTTAGATATAAGGTTAGCCATACAAAAGCTTTCGACGTTACTGAGACGTTCGAGAATCCGTTTGTTAGTTTCACATTGTTCTTCGAACTTAGCGTAGATGCAGTTCAGAATTTCATTCAACGGATCAGAGGGTAGTCCGTCGTTTCGTTTGGTTGCTTTGACTGCAGCCTGAGAATACGTCAGACGTACGGGGTTCGCTGGCTTATCCGAGGTTATTTTTCGTTCAGCCTTTTTAGTGGACGACTTTGACGTACGTTTCAAGAAAACTACATGATTTTCAAGAAAAGCGGTTGCAAGTGCATTTGCCTTCTCCAGATCAGTGAGGTATAGTACAACGAACCGGAGCTTTGGATAGCAGAGATTTGTCTGTCTTTGGTTTGTTCTTATTATGATCCAGAACGGCTTAGTACCTTTGTCAAGACCATTTAACTTCCGATTGCAGGACATATTTCGATGACACTGTATATGGTGGGCAATTAACCTATTGAGGAATAAAGATTGTTCCTTATATATTGGCTGCCGATACCTTTGTCAATTTCTCCTTTGTGAATTCCTAATTTTAATAAGCTCTAGGATGAAAGACGGAAGTTTTGCATAGTAGTCCTTTTTAGTTTTCCTTGGAGTACATGTTTCAATGGAATTCAGTATGGTATTGGAAAACTCTTGAACGATGTCATCGACATTTTCTTTATATTTGGAATCAAATCTTGTCAGCGTCGCTGATGTATACGTACAGCCGTATAACATGAGGAATTCGCGCAACCTTAGGCCGAACAGATGTAACAGCATTAGCACAGTGTTAATTAATGTATGAGGAATTGATCGTATTTAACAGCTTACCAAATAAAGAATTTTACTGTTTAAACAGAAATTTATTTCATTTATTAAAAGTAGTTATAATTAATTAAGGTTATTCTTCTGGTACTTTTTTTATATAATTTGTTGCACGTATCATCTTTTGCACCTCTGTAATTTCAAAACTATCCCCTAGAAAGCTTTAGGAGTCAGTCCATATTTTAGAGTAACGATCCGTAGCATCGTCAATTGATCAAAAAAAGAAATTACACATGCACTTCTTCCATTTGCCCTTCAATTGAAAGTAAGTATATTTTGAACTAAACTAAGATAAAACAAATATCAGGAAACGTCTAGAATGAGAAGAGGGCGACATTGTTCCGAGGAAAAGCGACAGTTTATCTGCGCTTCATATCGCTAATGGTTTTCTGATTTCTGAGCAAATTTGTTCTAGAAAGCAGGTTTATAATGCATTAAACCACTTGGAAGAATTTGGAAGCGCTAAAAATGTTACAAGAGCCCCAAGACCTCGGAAAACGACAACAAAAGAGGACAACTTAATTCACAGAGCTAGCGCTAGCAATCGATTAGGATATGAAAGGATATGAAGAACCAGTACTCTCTCTCTGTATCAGACGGAACCATAAGACGGCGCTTGAATGAACAAATGACGGGCATGCATTCCACAAAGAAATCTTCTTGTGACTGAAAAAAAAATTGAAGCTACACAATCTGTTTGCAAAGAAACACCTTCATAAACCCATGGCTTTCTGGAAAAATGTTCTCTGGAGCGATGAATCCAAGTTCTGCAGATTTGGATCAGATGGGATCCACACCTTTGGTTGGCGTCCACCAAATCAACAGCACTCTCCAACATACACAGTGAAAACTGTAAAACATGGTGAAGAAAATTTTATAGTGTGGGCAGCATTTTGATGGCATGTGGTTGTGGCAATTGTAAAAATAAATACCAAGATGGACAAGCACATTTATAAGGGCATATTAAAGGACCATATGATCCCATTAGCTGAGGACGATATGCCGCTGTTGTGGTATTATATGCATGACAACGATCCTAAGCACACTTCTCGCCTTGTTAAGAGTTGCCTTAGTGTCCAAAGTACAAGCATTCTGGAATGGCCGGCACAATCTCCTGATCTAAATCCGATCAAACGTTTTTGGAATGATGTCGAGCATCATATATCAGCAGTTAACCCAACAACTGCAGCCCAATTATGGGATCGAATTCAAGTCGTTTGGAGATCCATACCCATCAAACGTTGCCAGATCCTTGTGGAGAGTCTTTCCAAAAGATGCGTAGCTGTTCTTAAGAATAAAAGTTTTCCGACGAATTGCTAGCTTTTTACGATATTTGGTGCGTTTTGGTGAAACGTCACTTCTCAGTGAAGTAAGATTTAATACGGAGTACAACAACACAAAGTGACTTGGAACCACTTTAACTTTTTTTCTCAGTCGAAAATGAGTTGCGATGGATGGGAAGAGCTTTTTCATTCAACTGGAATGATTAAGTAGTATTTCATACGTTTAAGCACAACTTTTTCATACGTTTTACTCCAATTTCAATTCAATCCCCAATCTTCAAACAATTAAAAAAGTTTTTAGCCAGATTGACTTAGAATCGTTTTGTGGAGAAGCTTTTACTTTGCTTTGCATAGTTATCACGAAAACACACCAATTGTAGTATCAAGTACATCGTCAGGTACTGTGTGGTTTCTGTACATAAACTGTAAGCAACGACATCTATTGCAAAAACCTGCTAGCAGTAAATATTCCCAACTGATGAGCTTACGTTCCACAATTGTTCCACACATTATCCCAATTATTCCAGGATCATCAATTCATCCCGGGCGACATCTAGTATACTCTAGAAGGTCTTGTATTTTATGTAGATACACATACCACAACAATCGTCGACACAGTTTTTTATAAGTGCATACAGCGATTACAAGAGGGAGATTAGACCAGTGGTGGAAACAAGCGACCTATTGAAAGTAAATCTGTAGCGACAGTTTAATTTGAAATAAATAAAGAATAAAGTGATTGAATATTGTGTTGAAGTAAAGTTAGTAGTTGACAATAAATAAACAGTGAAATACACAAAAGACAGTTTTATTTAAACGAACCCCAGCAAGAATATTACAATATGTATAAAAAGGTATTAATAGAATCTAAAGTTTATTATGGCAATAGAACATAATGTGCTATTTATTTATTTTTCCTTTACTTTCAGGGGAATCATCAAAGTTTTCGTTAAATAAATGCCTTTCAGAAAAAAAAATTGTATTTTATTACCTTTTAGCCAGCACACTAATGTGCTATTTATATGTCCACCACTGTATACAAAACGCAAAATGTGTTTTTGCTGGTGTCCTAATAACTCGAGAAGCACTTATCCGATTTATGTGCTTTTGTTAACTTATAGATACACATGTTCTCTGGCCAGGCTTTAGTATATATTTTGTTACTTTAGGTACGAGTAACATAACGAGGGAGCGGAACCACGGCACAGCTAGTATGCATATATTTAGTGAAATAGTTTATCAAGTGCCTATGCCTAGCTTCTCGCAACCACTCTTATTGTGTGCGTTATATTTTTCGTACACAATGGAAGGGACCTACAGTTTTGTGCCGTATCCGAAGGGCAATTTTTATTTTTGTTTTTGAGGGGCGTTCTCGTGACAACAAATACTCTCGGGTGTTGATCAAACGTTCGTGTCTACGGCGCCCACAAGCCACCAAAAGACATCCTAAACTTCATACTGAACTCAAGATGGTTCAAGGATGCGTCACAATAATTCTCGCAAAATAACCCTACCCAAACCCTCCTTTACCTTTACATCTCATTTCGATATATCACATACCTGGGGAACACAATGGATCCATAGAAATCCCAGTGAGGGCTGCATCTCATATCCAGTCACCCCATATCCAGTTAACCAAACCTAATGACCAAACACATCTACGCAAATATCCTACATATACAGTTTACACGAGTGAAGAGCAAAGTGGAGAGTTGCGCAAGCAACCTAGTTCCAACGAGTACTTCTTCTTCCTTTTATCAGCGAGGCTATGATCCGAAAACAAGGGATCACAGCCCTCCCACTTCACCGCATTTCTACTGATCCGCCTGTGGGGTTCGCCTAGTTCCAACGAGTACATACATACCATACCATATGTAGGTTAGAAAGCTAACTCAATAGTCAGAGTTTTAAAATTTATAGATACTGCATTGACTTTTCAGTATAAAGCTTTCCATAATTTTATTTAAATTAGATCGGACTTGCTTTTTTTTTAAATACTTCAAGCTTAAATTTCATAATGAAACCATCTATGAAACCAATCATAAAGCGTAAGGGAATCTTTCGTCCAGCAACTAAAAGATTACCCGTTAAATCTACCTACGATGATGGACCATCGACATCAAAACAGGTGACCCAAGAGACAAGTAGCAAAAAAGAAAAGTACGGATCTTCCTTTATAGATTCTTTTAAGAAAACAACTTCCGAATTTGTGGCAGAATCTCCTATTCACGGATTCCAATACCTACGCGAAGAGCGAAGACGCAGAGAAAAAATCTTTTGGTTAGTTTTACTACTAATTTGTATGATTGTTTGTGCATATCTCACCATAATAGAATATTTGCGATGGAGTGAAACCCCTGTAATTCTTAGTTTCGCCGAAAGAGAGCACGATGTTTCCCAGATACCATTTCCCGCGGTCACAATTTGCACCGAGAACAAATACACGACATCCGATAAAATTAACTTCACTAAGTTCTACGATTACCTCTATACAAACTATCTCAATAGCTCAGAGTTTGTTCAGCCTCCTCCATGGTTAAATGACGATGAGTATTTAAAAATGAGAGCCTTACTGCAGGTGTGTGGCAATTATTTAGTTGAAAACATTACCTTCCAAGAATATCCAGAATTCAATGTAGTCGACCATCTGAATGCGATAGTGCCGAAGTTTAACGTTAGTTTTCTGCACTGCAAGTTCAATGATTCACGTGGAGAGTGTGCAACGCTTTTTGAAAAAATCTACACAGAGGAGGGTATATGCTACACATTCAATGGCTTTAACGCGACGGAGTTATACCGTGAGGATACTCACCAATATCAGTATTTCCTGGTTGATGAGCATATCCGGAATAGAAAAAAACACGTTCGGTGGAACATAGTCGACGGGTATTATGACAAAGAGGATTACGATACGTATCCTGAACGTGTGCTAGGAAGTGGATTCGATTCGGCCTTAGTTATTGCTATGGAGGGCCTTCGGGAGAATATAGACTACGTTTGTCGTGGTCCAGTGCAGGGTTTCAAGGTGATTCTGCATTCACCCGATACTGTGCCACAAGTTGAAAAGCGTTTCTTTCTTGTGCCTTATGAGGAAGATGTCCTTATGTTGGTTACACCCGCGCTTACATACACCATGGAAAATGTAAGATATATCAGTACAAAAAAAAGAAAATGCTATTATCCTGACGAACGTTACTTGAGATTTTTCAAATATTACAATCAAAATAATTGCGAGATCGAGTGTGTAGCCAATTTCACAATGCGGGAGTGCGGTTGTGTGCATTTCGCCATGCCAAGGATTGAAGGCACAAAGGTATGTGACGCCGAGCATATTAATTGTTTTGATCAAGCCGAAAACGATTTTCTACGCAGCGAATACACTTCATTGGGTAAACCGGAAGAGAAGTGCAATTGCATGCCGGATTGTTGGGCACTTGACTACCATGTTGATGTGTCGTACGGAACCTTCAATATGAAGCCGTTGTTACAGGGTACTGAACACGAGAATGCAGAAGCATCCCGCCTAACAATATATTTTAGTTCGAATGAATTTCGTGCATGGAAACGATCGGAATTTATCACAAAAACCGATTTTATAGCACAATGTGGTGGACTTTTTGGCGTATTAATGGGAGGAACAATTGTGATTATATTGGAGTTCTTTTATTATTTAATTGTTCGTTTGTGCTATAACTACACAAATGCAGATTAATTTATATTGGTATTTGTGAAACAATAAAGATCAATCATTAAATTGTGTACTTAAAGGTGTGAGAATTCCTACAGAATGTTCCAATTATGTTTACATAATTGTTTCGATGCAGCCTTTGCTCCTGCAATAGCCAAAGCCTTCAAATCGGGATCGAAGACAAACATGTTGATGATAAAAATAAGCAACACAGGTATATATGCAACATTTTCGGTCAACAAACTTAAAATGAGACATTCCTTTCCACCTTCTAACAACGGGTCAGTTAATGCAATATAATGGATGCTATCAGGCGCCACCCGGCAGCTGGGGCAATATTATTTCGGCCTACATACGCTAAAAACATATGTATATATCATCACTGGTGTAAATGTGTTGCACGCTCTAACAAAAAAAGGATCAGAAGTATACAGAATTATATGCATATCCATATAGGTATATACGTATATGTTTGGCGCAATAATTTATCAAGTGCCTAGGCCTAGCTTCTAGCAACCACACGTATTGTTCTAGACGTAAATTTAAGAAGAATCTTCTCTTAACCCTTTCATGCCCGATGTAGCCTATAGGCAACATTGTATGTTTTAGCTTCTAAGTCGCGTAATTTTAATTTATTCTCTTACGACTTTTTTTAGAATAGCTTGATATGTTGTGCAAGTTTGTTGTACAATATTGTTTTCGAATATTTTATTAAAAGTATTGCTAGTGATCACTTTGTAGCTGATCTTCGTTGAGTGCAGATGTACATTTTTTTTCTTCTTCTTCTTCCTTTATCAGCGAGGTTATGATCCGAAGGTAAGGGATCATAACCCTCCCACTTCACCGCATTTCTACTGATCCGCCTGTGGGGTGCGCCGTAATGTAAATTTTTTTCTATGCAAAATATGAGTTTACAAATTATTTAAAAAATATATAAAGAAATTTAAGTGTATAAAACCAAGTGTATAAAATAATTAAACACATGTAAGAAAATTAGGAAAAACAAAAAAAAAAAACCTAGTTTATGGTCAGCCATTTTTTCAAACTTTTTAGGCAACATCTTATAACTTCTAAACCAGGGCACATAGGACTTTAAAATTGATACCACTTCATATCTACGTCTAGGCTAACAACTCCATATCCTTAAAAAAAAGTATTAGCCACTCCCCAATTAATTCGGGCATGAAAGGGTTAACCTTATCTGATAACTTTTGATTGTTGAAGTTCCTATCTAATTATTGAAATTGCTTAAAGAAAAGAAAATAGATTATGAATTGAATTTGTTGAATGTACGTAGTTGGTTTTATATTCCAAATACTTCTTAATTTGTTATTTAGTCCGTAAGATATTATTATACTCTGTTTCATGAAATAAATAAATAAAATAAAAATAAAGGCAGCGCTATCGTGGTTAAGGTATAATGTAATATCTAATTGGGATATCATCATTTGCACTGACAGTCAAGCTGCGATCAAATCCCTGGAACCTTCAATTCAAAAACTGCTTTAAGCTGTCGCCTGTCTCTTAACAAGGTGGCTTAACAGTTCAACATTCATCGCATTTGGGTTTCGAGATACAGGGGGATTCCAGGGCATTGCATGGCCGACGAACACGCCAGGCAGGGCACTGGCCTAACGATTTTACCAAACAAAGGGTATATCGGTATGCCTCTTACTGCAGTGGAACTGCTGCTTAAGCTTAACACTATCAACGTAACCAACCACAGATGGGCAAACGGAGGTGCGTGCCTCATCACTAGACAGATCTGGCCCTGCTGGATCAAAACCGCTCGTATTGGCTTGACGGTGTCATTACAGGACACTGCATCATTGGAAGGCATGCCACCAGGCTAGACTTCCTCGCAAATGACTTCTTTTAAAGCTTCATAGACGAGGAAGAGGAAACTATGTTACACCTCCTTTACACGAGCCAGGCTCTCTTCGCTCGTAGAAGATTGCACTTGTGAACCTACTCGGCTAACGCCAACACCAACAGCCTCCAGCGCCTTATGACAAGCTCCAATTGGTTCTAAGGGTAGTTCTTTCTGGGGATCATAGATCCATATGGTACCACAATGGACCTTTGCTGGTCTAAATGAGGCTGCATCTAATGCACACTGCCACGCTAACCTAGCCTAACCTAAGAATTGCAGGAAATTTATGGTGTGTTCACTATTTCTTTGTAAAGTGGAAATAAGTCCAGTTTAGCGTCCGCCGTGATAAATGAATTTTTTAAAAGTTGAAGAAGCTGCGATTTTAGAGCCGTATATAAAAAAAATACGTTGTATTGCGGGAATAGGCCCTACAAGCACAGTGACCGAGAAGGATTTACTGTGCTAGCCTTGTATGTACCCGAGAGCCCGGTTGTGGTACTTGATATACTTCAGTATGTCTCTCGGGATAAGTGGCGTAATCTGTTATTGGCTGCCGCATAACAGTTGCAGAGAATATTTCTGCCATTTCTTTTTACTCTTCGTGAAGTCGACATTCAGATAGACCCATGTTGTTCAGATTGTTCTTAAGCGGTTAGCATCCTCAGTTCTTCTTTGTTTAGTTTTAGACACTTTCGTGCGATTTTTTTTTTTTCCTCTTGTACAACCCATGCCCGCGTGGCAACGACACTGCGACCTGAAAGATCTATTGTATCGGAGGGTTGGAGTTAATCTAACAGACGTACTACCTTCCTTATGAAAGTAAGTATGTGTTTAGTAGCGGAGCATTTCAGTTCCACTGAAGTAAGTATCTCCTTGTGGAGAATTCGTTTCCTTAACCAGTGTAGTGCCGGGCATTCACAAAGAATGTGTTCGGAAGTTTCATTCTCCTCTAAACAGAACCGACGGTCCTTCTCTTGGCACAGGTTCATCTTGTTAAGGTGGTATCTCAGGCCGCAATGGCCAGTAAGAAAGCTCACAAGCTTCTTAATGCTTTCCCTTTCTAAGTTAAGGATTTCCTTATAGGAGTAAGGCTTGATTAATCGTTTGGTTTGTCTTAGACCTGGCCCACTTGTCCAGTGGTCTAGAAAAAGTTTGTTTTCCCATTCGTTAATCAGCGTTATAGCTGTCGCCCAATTGACGCCACAATAAGGTTCAAGACCCATGAACACAGATTCTCAGCCAGCCCTAGCAAGCTCATCTGCAGATTCGTTGCTGCCCACAATCCTTTTGTATCCAGGTACCCAACCGAGTTTTACCCTGTTGTATTTGGCAAGGTCTTGTAATGCATCGTAGTAGCATTTCACGGTTCTGGAATCCATTTGGTTGGACGACAGTGCCATAAGTGCTGCTTGGCTATCTGAGAAGATATGTATTCTAGCGCCTTTGATCCCCTTGCGGAGATTGTGTCTGCCGCAAATCTCAATGGCATGGATTTCAGCCTGAAACACAGTGGGAGTCGTACCCATAGGTTCCAAAATCTTTGTGTTGGGCCCAAAAACTCCAGCTCCAACTCCAGAATCCATCTTCGTACCGTCAGTGAACCAGACCAGTCTTCTAGGGTCCAGTGTTGGAGCACCATTGGACCAGTTTTCGCGGTCCAATATTTCAACCTCGAATAACCTACCAAAGCAGTGTTGCCTGACCATAATATCTGGTAAAGTGCAGAACATGGCTCTTTTAGGGATTGAGTTGAGTATCTTTCAATGTCCCACAAGGTCACCTGGTTTATACTCGTGATATAGCTGCAGCCAGATGGCATATCTAGCAGCCAACTTCCTAATGAAGATTGGTAAGGGTGTAAACCAAACAATAGCTTCCAGAGCATGTGCACATCGCATTATATGTATATACCTGTCTTGGCATTACAGGTGCGATGTGCACCTGCCCTATGACAGCTCTGGAAGCTATTGTTGGGCTTACATCCTTACCAATCTTCATTAGGAAGGGCAGGTGCACATCGCACCTGTAATGCCAAGACAGGCAATACTTTGCAACTTCTGCAATTTGTTTGCCGTTGTCTGCTGGAGAGCTTTTGGCCACCAGACGATTGCCGCGTATCTGATAATGGGTCTAAACATCATTATGTACAACCAATGTATCATCTTAGGAGAGAGACCCCAAGTTCTGCCGTGTAGGCGTTTACTGGCTCACAGTGCTCTAGTAGCGCGCTCAGTGGCGGACTTGATATGTGAATTCCAATTAAGTCGTTTGTCAAGAATTACACCACGATATTTGACCTCGCTGGAATAAACTAGTGTGGTGCCTTTGATTGTAATAGGATTGATGGATAGTCCTTCTTTGTTACACCATTCTACTACTTGAGATATTGCACTTTGCATGACGTTGGAAATTGTCGTGCCGTGTTTACCTCTGATAAAAACCGCCAAGTCATCAGCATAACCGACGGTGGTGTAGTCTGATCTGTGACGATCTACTAACAAGTTGTCGATGACTATAGACCATAACAGGGGGGAAAGAACTCCTCCTTGAGGACAGCCTTTGGCTGAAGTTATAGACACCGACACTCTCTCAGAGGAGGAAGTAATGAATCGACTTACCGGCATGGCCCTGATCCATTTGGTCGATTCATTCATTCGTGCAGTTGGGGTTGATGAACCTTTCCGCCTGTTTTAGGCTCTTAGTTTTGGCCCAGTTATCAATGAAGTTATATAGTTTCCACTTTAAAGTGAGGATCAGTTGGCGGTATGTCAAAGTATGGTTCTAGCTAGACAACCCACTCTTTCATTCCCTCGAAACCTTTATGACTTGGTATCTCCGTTAAGGTGACATTATTGTTAGACTCCAAGTTCACAAAGAGTTTGTAGAATTTAAGGGTCCTGAGTGCCGCTTGCCTGTCAGAAAGAATAAAGATGCAGGTACCATTGGTCCTTGTCCTCAGGCTCTCATGTACACATAGTGCAATAGCAATAACTTCGGTTTAAAAGATGCGACCGCCCCTTGAAATCTGGGCCTAAAGACACCACTGCTGACATTGTCCAATTTTGAACCGCCCGTCTAGCAGACCTAGTTTGGTGGTACCGCGAGACCTTCATTGTTCGATCTTGGCGATCACTTATGACTATTTTTACATTTGTGGAGAAATAAATAATCTTTTAGGCATTGTATCTGAGATTTTGAGAAACGTGTTCACACCATAACTTCCGTCAATGTGGAGACAGCATTCTTTCTAAACCGCATTGAAGAGAAGGGGATGCTCTAAGATCGTATTTGTGTTTCATCCCCCATTAAAGAATTATAATAGCCGACCTTGGTTGGCATAGAAATAGATGATTGGATCAAATCCGATGTCTCTCCTGGACCTGCATGGGGATCCTTCCTGATGAGTTGTTTTTGACTGCAGAAGATCGGGAACGATGCAGTGTTCGACTGAACGTCCTAGCTCATGAAGGATAAGCAATTCTTTTGAAAATGATGATGATAATAGCCGCGATAAGAGTGATCTCTCAAAAGGAAATAAGGACTTGACAGCAATCTTATCCAACTCTCCAAAGCTTAACTGACAATCGCGACAAACCTTCTGCATCTAAAATTCCCGGTATCTTCGAATGTTTTAGGAGTTGTTATGGTGGAGGGTAGCTGGGGCTGTGTAAGCCCTACGATACACAAATAGATAGACATCCAAAGGATTCACATGTGTATATATTATAAATAAGCCTAGAGCTACATTGGCTATGAAAGCATTGAGGAGCTCATTCTACGCGGGCTTAAGCCAGTACAGTAACCATCAGAACTAATCTATCAAGTTGAGTTGCTGCTTAAAGTGAAATGACAGGAATGCTCAATGTGGTATACGTGCTTATGGAGAGCAAAAAAAAAAAAAACTGCTGCTCATATTTAATGAAAATATTCGCACAGAGAGTGCCCATATGCTGAATGAGTTGCGCCGCTCTGTTGTTGTAGTGCCATAGTATATACATATAATTATCAGGTTTAAGGCTACGTACGGCTTATTACCTTACAAATTACATTATGGCAACATTTTAATCTAAGAGTCATGTGAGTAGCCATACGTTTATCCGCACAGCACAGCGTACACAAGTAATGAAGCGAGCAGAAATAAAATAAAACATCAAAGCGACAACAGCTCGCCGCTATTAGCTTAATTTGAAATTCGTTCGCTTTGCATTCGCTCGCCTTACCTCTGATCTGCAGTGACGCTGACGCCCAAGGAGCAAACCGTTGACATCTAAGTGGGTCTCTCAAATGTCGGTTATTTAATTCAAAAGATATTGGGTTACTTTTGTTATTTTTAAACTTTTCTGCGGTTACACTCGGTTGCAATGAACTCTGTATTGATTTCCTGGTGTGTGAGATGACTTAACCTCCACAGCGTGACTTTCATTTATTTTCAAATTGTCGCCACCGGCCGAACAGAAACAAAACAATAATAATAAATCGGTCTAAGTAGGGCTTGGTAGGGGCAGGGGAGAGACGTCTGAAAAACAATAAATTGGAATGGTATTGCTACACTTATGATGCGTAATTAGCCGCGCAAATTTTAATAGTCACCGCGGTATTCTGCGCGCAATTTAATGCGAAGTATCTCACACCTAGGTGTTAATTTGTACTCAATTTCTGTTGGCTTGTTAAACTTGATTATCTTTATCTTTAATCAACAAACAGTTTGCATTGCTTCTTGATTATTATCGATTGATTCTAGATTACCATGCGTTTTGGAAAATTTCCACTGAAGCGCACAGTTCGAATAAATAGGAATGTAGACTTCAAGAGATACATATGTATGTACAATGGACATATACACAAAAGTGTAATAAACATGTGCACTTGTCCTATAGTCTAGGTTTCGATCAGATAATTTTGTGAAAATATACACGTGTGTAACTCAACTGGTGACACTGTGTCTCGGATTTCAAGGTGTTGAAACGTCCGTTTCCTGCATGCGCCAATAAAGGAGATAAGAAGAACATCTCAAAGATAAATCACGTGTATCTAGAGAAGGTAGTAGCCGGCAGCACAATAGGGTGTGAGATTTGATTTATCGTGTATGCAAGCTCTTTCAAGGTCATATGGTTAGTTTACACTTATTGCAAGATGAAGGTTTTGTTTTGACTGATTTTCGGACAATGAGTTCGTATCAAAGCAATTTACAATTTACTTTTGATAGACCTTTACTGCATGTGGCCTACCACTTGAGACACACAATTTTTTTCATAAGATTCAAGGAAGCTCTCTGAAGAGTTGTCCATAGCTGTTAGAAAGTTAAAACCTTGCACCGCTTAAGGGGCATAGGGCGTCAACAACGCCTGTGCACTATCTTGTTTGGAGTTCTGCAATGCGTTTAAGCTGCCTCCAACTCATTCACAAAGAGCTTCATCCCTCTTCGACCGTCCTACGCCACGTTTTCCGAGGGGGTTCCGCTGTTCTGCCTACCTGGGTAAGCGGATCCCACTACATGGCGTCGCGCTGTAGAGTATATCCAATCCACTGCCATTTTCTCCTTTACACAGTAGTGTCTATAGTTTCTTAATCCGTTCCCAGATAAAGTTGTTCATTGGAAATACGATTGGGCCAAAGGATCCTCAAGATGATTCTTATACATCTGCTTATGAAGGTTTGCAGCTTGCGTGTGATAGTAGTATCCAAGTACTGCACCCATACAGCAGTACTGATTCTACGTTGGAGCGGAACAGTCACAGCTTGTTTCTTAAGCTGAGAACATTGCTTCTCCAGACTTTCGATAGCATTCCGAACGCAGCTTTTACCTTCCCGATTCTGCTGCACACATCCAGTTCGGTGCCACCGCGGTCAGCCGAGACCACACTTTGCTGACGACATCGCTGTTGTTACAGTACCAAAACAAATCAGTGAAGTAGAATCAGCTACGAATGTGGCAATCAATCAAATCAAAAGCTGGCTAGGATCCGCCGGTTTAGAATTAGCTGACCACAAAACTGAAACTGTTCTAATAACCAGTCGGAAATCTGTGGAATATATGAATGTCCAGGTTGGAACCCAAATCATCAGATCCAAAGAAGCAATCAAATACCTAGGAGTAATGTTCGACAATAGACTGTGGTTTAAACAGCATGTTGATTATTCGAGCAAAAAAGCGTCACGACTTCAGGCAGCACTCTCAAGGATAATGCCCAACATTGGAGGACCTGGATACGCTAGGAGGATCCTACTATCCAGAGTTGTCAGCTCAGTCCTTCTTTATGCGGCTCCGGTTTGGGCTGGGGCTCTCGCGACCAAAGAAACAAGGAGGAAACTTACATCAGCCTACAGACTCTGCGCTATGTGTGGTTTAAGAACTATCTCTGACGAAGCAGCCCTTGTCATAGCAGGAATGGTTCCTATCGACACCCTCGCGAACGAGATGCAGAGAATCTACAATCGGTGAGGCTCGAGCCATCAAGAGGCTATCGAAAGAAGAAGGGTTATAGAAGAAGAAAAAGCAGCTTCAAGAGCTGTGTGACAAGATCGGCGAGATAATGCGGTTAAAGGCAGATGGGCCTATAAATTAATCCCCACCATCGACATTTAGATAAACCGAGCACATGGGAACTGCACCTACTACCTCACACAGTTCCTGTCTGGCCATGGAGGTTATCGCAAATATCTTTACCGGTTTGGACACGATAGCTCTCCGTTGTGTCCAGAATGTCCAGACCAGGACGAAGATACGGAGCATTCAGTCTTCTACTGTAGGCGATTTGAAAACTGGAGAAACGAACTTCCCAGTCCTCCATTCCTCATAGATCATATGGTACAATCTGAGGAAAAATGGATGGAAATTTGCGCGTTTATTACGCACGTGCAAATGCAGCTTCGAATTCAAGAAAGAATACGTGGAGAAGCAGAAAGTACAGCATAAATTGCTAACCAGCCCCGCGAAGTAATACCTAACGGCAGTCCCGTGGGGAAAGTGGTACAAGTGTGTAGGGTGTATGTTAGTACGTAGGCGTATTCCTGGAATCGATTACTCAGGTCAAAAAAAAAAAAAAACCCTTCCTAAGTATAGAAAGTTCTCTACTTTCTCGACTTCCTGTCCGGCAATGTTAAGTTGAACGCGGCTGTTAGAAGTGCTCCGGGCTTTTATTTTGGCTGTGTTTACAGCTGCACTACACTACGCTGCACTTCCTTCTTTTCACGCGATATTGGACTTCTAGATCAGTACTCTCTCCTGCTGAGGCCGTTGCAATCCGGGCCTTGATTGCTTTACACTCATCGATCGGTCTTCAGGTGCCAGCCGATAGCCATGTGCGCTGGTTATTCTGGCTTTTACCAACATAGGTGCGTGCCCCAATCGCAAAAACATTTTTCAGAGCATTCCAGTAGTTATCCACGCTTTTCCCGTCTAGAGCTGTCCTTCATACAAAATAAAGTATTTGGAACTCCTTTTGCATCTTCCTTCTTTGCTCATAAAAACCAAGATCATCCAATAGTAAGACCACCTTTCTTAGGGATGGCAATAGCGGAGTAAGTAGTATGTTTGCTTGTTAACTGTGTGTGCCCAGCGGGGAAGAACAATCAACAGCCATCCGAGTTTACATAAAAGGGGAAATAAAAGGGGAAATGAATAACATCGAAGGTTTCCCAACTACCGCAACAAAAAAAAGGTTCTTGCCTGCTAGTACAATGGACCGCAACAAGTTTGAGTGCTCTGGGATTTGAGTTTCATTTAAAAAAAAAAACCTTTATAGAATAGCACGTCTTTCATAAGCTTCTGCAACCTCGTACATCCTAAGCACCCGGCTGAATCCACTTGTCATGCTCGCGCACACCCTCTAAAAATATGGGCTGCTACGAAATTCGCAAACTAATCGATGACATTAGATTGTGACTGACGGACTGAAGTGAGTACATATGTAAGTCTATACCGCATTCCTTCGCATCCACTACATAAATTGAAACAAATAACTATTTGGCGCGAACGGTTTATAAAGGCGTAGGGCCTAGCTTCCCTAAGCCAATCGTATTGGCGTAACTTACGTTTATGCTATATATAAAGGGCGGACTTTCCCATAATATTTGTTAGAAGTAGAGCTGTTAAAAAAGTTTCGTGTTTTCTGGGATTCGAACCATAACCACGGCAGTTTTTCTCTGAAGTGGATTGTTGCCGAGAAAATGATCAATAACCATATTTTGTCCTCGCAAAAGCACTTGCAGATAGATACGAATACGAGTTTTGAAGAATGTTGATGAGCGATTTTTGACTAAAGGATACATCGAAAAATACATTTGGTGTTTTTTTTTTTGGTGGGGCGTTTGTAATAAGTTTACACATTAATTGCATAAATAACAATGAGGTTCACAACCTTAATAAGATAAAGATTCATCCGCTTTTGTATCAACGGGCGGTAAAGAGGAGTTTGGAAGTACAGTCACTGAAGAGAAAAATAAAACAGATCCCTGCCATTATGAAAATGTGAATAATTAAATAAAAAACTTAATTGAATGCCCTTATCATGCAAGTAAGGTAAAAATAACTAAAAAACGATGCTACATGGTTGGGCTACTTTCCCCAAGTGCGCCAACAGTTCAGGGACCACCTTGCCTTAGAAGCAGAAGCAATCAGCAGCACAATGCAGGAGAGCATGGATGACCACTGGAATGCTGTGAAAAATGCTTTTACGGCTGGGGCACGCACCTATGTCGGTAAAAGGCAAAAAAACCATCGCACATGGCTATCAGCAGACACCTGGAGGCGGATCGATGAGCGTACAGCAATCAAGGCCTGGATTACAGTAGCCTCAGCAGTAGAGAGAACCGACCTAGAAGCCCATTACCGTGCGAAGAAGAAGAAAGAGCAGCGTAGTGTGAGACATGACAAACGTCAGCACATCAACTCACTGGCTTCAAGGGCTGAAGAAGCAGCAAGCAGGTGCGACAGTAGGACTGTTTATAGCATCACTAAGGAGCTGACTGGTGGTCAGAATTCCAAACAACAACCAGTGAACAGACTAGACGATAACCTTCTGATCTCGGATGGGAATCAGCTCGCTAGATGGAGAGAACATTTTGCTGCAGTGCTAAACCACTTAGACGATGGCGGTATGATCTCGAATTCGAATGAGCAGTTCGAAGCAACAAATTCCCGAATTCCAGAAATCTATATACAGATGATCATGAGCAAGTACTAGGATGCAAAGACAAGAGTAAGATGCCCCGCTGTAGTGACCGAAGAGTTCCCAATCAAAGTTGGAGTGCACCAGGGAAGCGTCATAAGTCCTTTGCTCTTTATTGCACTCCTTAACTATATGCTTGAAGGAAAAGTGACAGACCTCAAGGTACATCAAGGTTAAGCTGACTCGACGGACTTTGTCCTGTCCAAATTTCAATAAATTAGTTTGTGATCGTTTTGTGAATTTGTGAACTGTGTAAACAAAATGGAAATGTATAAACAAAGTAATGAAGGAAAACGGCTTCAACGTGACGGCCTATGCGGACGATGTCGTTATCCTGGTTTCGGGAAAATTTCCTCCAGTCCTAAGTGAAAGGCTCAATTTCGCGCTACAACTAGTGGACAACTGGGTAAACAGCAAAGGGCTGGGAGTGAATCCTTCAAAGACGGAGGTAGTTCTCTTCACTAAGAGGAGATCAATCCCTACCTTCAGACCCCCAAATATTGGTGACACTGAACTAAGTATCTCAAGTTCATCTCGGTATCTGGGCGTAGTTCTAGATTCCAAACTTAACTGGAAGGAAAATATTGCCGAACGCGTTAAAAAAGCAGGCGTAGCTTTCTACGCAAAAAGGCTTTCAGCAATACGTGGGGCTTCAAACCGGCTGTGGTGTACTGGATATACACGGCGGTTGTAAGACCCATTCTCACATATGGTTCACTAGTATGGTGGACGGCACTTGAGAGGCAATACCTGCTTTCAAGCCTCACCAAAATCCAGAGGGCGGCGTGCATCGGTGTCATGGGATCAATAAGAACAACACCAACGGCGGCAATGGAAATCATGCTTAGTTTCATTCCGCTTGACATATACTGCAGCAGTCTGGCGGCTAAAACCGCTGTAAGACTGAGAGAAGGCCGGTTGTGGTCATCAAGGCTTTACGGCCATGCCTCCATTCTGTCCCGATGGGGGATCACCAGCGGATTGACAGGAACTGATCACATGAATCCGACGCTAGCATTCGAAAGGAGATTCACTACAAGAATTCCCGATAGAATGTACTGGAAGAATCGTAGAACCATGAAGAAAAAGGAGTTGGCTCTCTATACCGACGGTTCTAAGATGGACGTTGGCACGGGAGCCGGAGTTTATTGTGAGGCCCTAGGAATAAACCGCTCCTTTAGAAGAAACGACGACTGCAGCGTCTTCCAGGCCGAGGTCGCAGCCATTATACAGGCTGCTGAAATTGTACGTGAGAGTAATATCGTTGGCAAAACGATCATTGTCTATATAGACAGCCAGGCAGCCGTTAAGGCTCTGGACTCTGTCGTAGTTAGGTCGAGGCTCGTGAGAAGCTGTAAATCACTCTTAAACGAGATATCCAGAGCCAATGCGGTGACCCTCTGCTGGGTACCAGGGCATATAGATATCGAAGGTAACGAAAGGGCTGACGAGCTTACTAAGAAAGGGTCGGCGCTGCACTTATCGCGGGCCCTCCCCTCTGTAGCAATCCCGATCACCTCCTTGCGGAAAAAAATAGAGGATGGAGCCACCGGTCGAGCAAACAGACGCTGGGCTCATCTGGAAACATGCGCTACGGCCAGGGCGCTATGGTCGGCCTACAGCAAGAAGAGATCAACCTCTCTGGTAAAACTCAGTCGTTATAACGCACGAGTCATTTCTGGCATAATTAACGGACATTGTGCCATTGGCGTTCACGCAGAACGACTCGGTGTGCTGCATAATGACTATTGCAGAAGTTGCAGGGACGAAGAAGAAATTGAATCTGTTCGTCACCTGTTGTGTGACTGTCCTGCCCTATCCGTCAGAAGAATGAGGACTCTTAGTAGTTACTTCTTCTCGGAGCTGGAGGACTTGGGTAGTGTTGAGATAGCAGACCTGAGATTCATATCACTTTCTGGGTGGTTTTAACGGCGGATTTTCTTTACAGCGTTTCCAGGGTTAAATGATTGGGCACAATGGACCCGTACTGCTGGTCTGAGTGAGCAGTGACTCCTTGTCACAAGGCACCCATCTACCCAACCTAATCATAAACAAAGTAAAATGAGAAGAAAACCTCAACCAAATGATTTATTTTTCTCCATTACATTTTCATACAACAATCCCATGGAAAAGAACACTTTCAGTTTTTCCAGAATTTTCCAGTTTTCCGGCAACTTTTCCGATTTTTCTTTTCGTAAAAACATTATTCGGACTATTACGAACACTTTGAAGAAAGTCAGCCAAATCGGTCAAGCCGTTTTTAAGTGATGTGCTTACCAATGAACAGCAGTTAATTTTTATTTATATGGTATAGAAGATAGAAGATAGATTAGGGAAGAAGTTACTGGGTTGTTAAGACATACGAGTACATATATCCAAACGACAGCAAATTTTATAGACCACTATTAGTTTTCATCAGATTACAATTCAAAATTAGGCATCAAATTACCAATTTTTGCCTATATCCAGCCCTTGGAAAACACTTCATCTTAGCTTTTCGCCCATATTCGCCTACAGATAATTTTCTCCTATTGAGCATAAAATTTGAAAGTTAATTGGATGTGAAATCTTTCTACAGCATTTAGGTATATATATTCACGGTTTTCGTTTGAAGTTTTAAAAAAAAATATGTCTAAAGAACATATTAAATATTTAACAGGATGTCCTTGGTGTCATATAAATCCAATCAAATTAGGAGACAGCATTTACAAATATAAGATATTTTAGGGAAATATGGGATGAGCGCGATTAATTAGTTTTGTAGGGTGAAATAGATAGAGATAGATAACCAATTTTATTTCATGTAAATACAAGATGTTTTGATGTACAAGAAATAATATAGGTGACAATTTTTATTTGTTATACTGAAAGTATTAAAATAGTGTCAAGTGCAACTTCAATGGGCTTTACTATAATTTGATTTAATAACCGGTAGGGTAACCCTTGGAACGGAATTTACATTATTGAAAGATAAAAGAAGATAAAAAACAAAACAAAAATAGATAAATAAACAATAAGATTCAATATACGTAGATTGCGGGAGTTTATTAAAAAGACGTCACGATGAAGTCAAATAGAAATTACGAAAAGGAATAGTTGGAGAAATTAGTACAGATACAATCGAAAAGTTTCTACATAAATTATGATTGGAAATCAATCTGCAATTGAGATTTGCTCTCATAAAGAAAGCTTTTAGTACATTAAAACAATATAAATGACGAACTGGAAATAATTTCGAATCAAAGGAAGACAAGAGGCTTGTTTTGGTGAGAATTCTTCTCACGAAAACGACCCGGAGTCAATCTGGATTTGAAGGTTTTCTTTTCTAATATTTGATGATTGGTACACCTGCTCACCATTAGCCTGACAAGATATTCGCGCTGTAGAAAAAAATATTTTCAGTGCCCTCTGAAATTGAGTGTTACAAACTATATTTTTATTTTTTTCTGTTTGTTTATTTATCCGCTTATACGCTATTACCTATTTTATTGTTTAAATAAACTAAAAACTACAGCAATAATTATAACTAAAGGCATCTGACCTGAGGGGTTCTCAATACTTACACTATTTATAAATACTTAGTATATTTGCATTATTTTTTATTTTATTTAATTTCTTTTTATGCGTATTTTTATTTTTTTTGCTTTAATGGGAAATGTGGAAAAACCTTGTACAAATCTTTATTATTTTTATTCAACTAAACTAGAGGGTAAAACAAATAAAACTAACTTATCCTATGTTAAACCTAACCTAACCTAACTTAGCCTAACTTAACTTACGGCAGAACTGGGCCCTGATATGCGATCTTCAGCCCGAAAGGAACAGCGAATGACAAATGTCATTCTCCTTTTTACCGGCGAAACAAGAATCACATACCAGGGCCCAGTCCTACTTAACCTACACATTAGCTTCAACGCAGTCGAGCCACCAGTATTTCTCCCGATTAAGCCGGTCGGTGTTAGTTATATCCCTTTCAGGTATGCTTACGCAGTATCTTAGGACGGCATTTCGATCTCCCGAGTCAATAGGGCTATTGAGAATACGTTTATCTGTTGCCCTTCTAGCAACATGATAGATAATTGGCACGTTCGTCGAGTCCGATAAATAGCCGTGTGCATCCAGATGCAAGAATGCCTTAGGTGGTATATATCCACTCTCCATAGCATTTCTGAAATACCCAGGGTTAGGGTAAAATAGGCCCGACACAAGTTCGTTCTCTGTAACGGTTGCTGACCGTGCAAAATGATTCCTCACAAGATCCAGAATGAAATTGTCGATTCTGGATACCCTGGAAGCATCCAATAGCCTTTTGTTAGAGACGTAATGCCGAAAGTCGGAATGTGTGCTTCTGTACATCCGCATACATGCACGAATGCACTTTCTCTCGAACAATCGGAGCTTTTCCATATACGATGGACTTATGTTCCACCATACTGGACTCGCATAAGTCAGGATTGGACGAACGAAGGCTTGGTAACATATGACCTTCACATCGGATCTCAGATAATTGGAGTAAAAAAGGCGTTTGAGAGACATAAATGCCGCCCTCACCTTTTTTAACTGCATATTTATGTGTTCATTATAGTACAAGAATTTGTCTAAATGGACACCTAGATAGCTCACAGTCTTTGATTCGATGCGAAGACCATTAGAACTCGTGATTTGTACATTTTTCCAGTTGCGTCTAAAATCTGAATTACCGCGTCTTACTGGGGTGCGGAACAATATGGTTTCACATTTCGCGTGGTTGATCTTATGCTTCCATTCGGAGCAGAATGTTCGGAGCTTATCAAAATTATTTTGAAGTTCATCTTGAATATCTTGTATTTTTGAGCCACTTGCATACAGAATAACGTCGTCAGCAAAAGCTAGAGAATTATCCAAACCCCTAAGCTTTTCGGAAACATATATAGAAATAGCCTATAACATATACATATAATTAAATAGAAGCGGTGCTGTAACTGTGCCCTGTGGGAGACCATTGGTGACATTAAAGACTTTAGTCGTCGTATATTGCCTATCTGTTACCACGAATTTCTTCTCATACATCATTGATGTAATCATCTTTATAAGATAATACGGAAATTCATATCGGATAAGTTTATATAAAAGCCCGTTGATCCATACCGTGTCGAAGGCTTTTTCGATATCCACCAGACGTACATCTTTTGGCGTTAAGATTCCAACTAACGTCAGAAATCAATTTTGTAACAGCGTGCACCGCCGAATGGTTTCTCTTGAACCCAAATTGGTTCCGCGGTATAATCTCCTTAGGCAGGAGACTTATTGGCCTATAGTTGGAAGGATCAGAGGGATCCTTCTTCTTTTTTATTATTGGAAAAACCTTCGATGTTTT
Source organism: Brachypalpus laphriformis (assembly GCA_945910035.1). Lineage (NCBI taxonomy): Eukaryota > Metazoa > Arthropoda > Insecta > Diptera > Syrphidae > Brachypalpus > Brachypalpus laphriformis. Next base: position 312,530,131 of record OX246753.1, on the reverse strand, counting down.
CCAATAACTGGGAAAGTAGCAGTTGTTTAACAAATTATTAAATATTACGCAATATTGCCGTATAATTTCGTCCGGTATATGCTTTAGAATAATATTGGGAATGTTATCTAAACCACTTGACATTTTGTTATTTAGTTTCCTGAATATGTATGTCAGTTTCTCTAGTGTTGTGAAGTAATTGTTAGTCTGTTCGTCTGTTAGTTGGTCTGCTCTTAGTCGCTCAGAAAATCTCAGAAGAGTTCGTGTTTCGCCATTGCGAAACCTCGACAATTCGTCATTTACTTCGCTAGTTTTGCAGCTTGGTAGATCTCTAGCATGGATTGCCTCAAAATGAGAGCCGATTAAGTTTAGCTTGTCCGCTCCGCTATCTATGACGAAATGGTTATCGATAATGGGGCAATATTGGCTTTTCTCCGCCTGGAAAAGAAGAGACTGTGAAGATATTGGAATTTTTAGTTTTGGAATTTTTACGACGTTACGAGGCTTAAACATCTGATTAATTTTAGAAAACATGTTCCTGGAATCAGACTTCAATATATTTTCGGCGCGTTGCCTCCAATAATCGTTGACATTATTCCGAAACCGCTGACGTAGCAGTGTCTTCACATTTCTCAGGAGAGATTTTAACCGTTGCAGCTCTAAATTGGGCGATTCTTCTTGGAACTGACGTCGTATTCAATTTATCTGAGTTATTAAAAAGCTTTTATATGTTTGTAGGGTTTTAATGTCACGGTTTAGATAACATTCAATACCGTCTTTGGATTTCATTTTCTGAACTGACGACTCCATAGCTTGTAATACCACCGTATTTAAATTCCAGATATAGGAATCGCACTCCTCATTAGAAAGATTCCTATTACTAGGAATATTAGAAGAGGAAGGGCAGTTCCTATATTTTCTGATGGCACAATGTTGGAATTTGCACCAATCAGTCTGCCTAAAATTCAATTTAGGGACTTCGTGCTGCGTTGCGAAGCTAAACGTAGAGTCGCTATCAAATGTCGTCGGCATAACTATTGCATTATGGTCGCTATCATACGGCAATATAGAAAGTTTATTATCGTAGATCACTTGAATTTGCAATCGCGCGTCCGCAATGCCGCAATGCAAATGTCGGGATAGGAATTTCCAGAAGGATAACTCGGTGTAACTGGGCTGTATAGCTTCAGCTTATATGTGATCTGATTTTCCTCAATAAAGCGATTTAGGAAGCTGCCTCTTCCGTTCGCTCTTGGGTCCAACCAGTCCGGGTGTCTCGCATTTAAATCTCCCGCTAGGACGAAATAGTTATTTAAGCTATCTAGTTCTAGATCTTCGAACAATTTTTCGATTTCGGCTTTGAATTGACTAACGATCCCAGACGCAGCATACGCCGATATTAAATATAGACAACCATTATCCCTGATACGCAGTGAAATAATGGTTGTCTCAAGACAACTAAAGTTCCTAATATCACTCCTTTCGATCGTAGTGAAATGAAGCGGTTTTCGAACTAAGATCGCCGTACCGCCACCTTGAGTAGAGTTACGTCGATCAGTCCGTACTACGTCATAGCCTTTTATTTCTAGAAACTATACATACATCCCAACTCACTTTTGACTGAAGATAAACGCTAAAGTAGTCGCTAGACATTTTTTGTTATTGTACTCGGTGCTAAATCTTACTTTATTGAGAATTACTGTCTCACCAAACCACGCCTAACGATGTCGACGAGGTTTACGGCATATTTTTCTTAAAACATTCTTTTCCAGGATTAGGAGCTGCTGAATTTTATTTCTGCAAGTTCATGCAATATCATATTGGAGTTTCGAATGGAAAATGTCATAATAAATAATTCTAAGAAGTTTAGTGGAACAAACATTTTTCAGATAATAAAAATGTTGATGAGTGCGGCGAAAATATTTTCTTAAATATTCCTTATGATTTGCAAAGCTCATCCGGGAGTCAGAAGTGAGTCCCAAGTACTTAAACTCGTCAACTTTTTGGATTTGAAAGCACTGGAACTGAGAGTATTACAAAAAGGTGAACAAGGTAGGGCGCAGACACAAGTGCAATCTGCCAGTTGGTTTTTTTGACACTCTGGTGCGTGAAAGAATACTTCCTGCATTGATACCGATTTGGGAAGAGAGATTAAAGAATATAATTATAATCTTAAAGCTAATATTTAAACTATGCTCGACAGTTAATAAATTAAGATCCCAGTCGATATCAGATACCAAATCCCAAGCATTGTCAGAGCCATAAGAGCAACGTATATCATCTGCGGAGCAGTGATTGTTGTTTTAAAATTTAGTTCAAGCAGAGAGTTGATGTAGATGAGAAATAAAATGAGTCCCAACGCAGAACCTTGAGAACTTCCCAAGTTGAAATATTAGATTTCGCTCCTAATTCCACTGATTTTTACTCATTGAGATCGATTTGAAAGGTAAGAACTAAACCAATCGAGCATAAAGTCACAAAAACCAGCTTTTTCAAGTTCCCTCAGCAGCATAGAGGGGTTGACCATGTCAAAGGCTTTCGTAATATCTACAAAATGCCTGCATTGAATTTTTTCCCATCAAAATTGGAAAAAACACTGGAACAAAATGTCTTCAGCTGATTTACGTTTCTGAAAACCGAATTGCACAGACCTGAAAAAACTGAAAAAGATACTATCCTCTCCTTTACAATTTATAAAAAAAAAAAATTACTAAAAGCTGGAATAAGTGAAATAAGTCTGTACTTAGTCATATCCTTTACCGAGCCTTTTTTAAACAGTGGATTTGAGACTATCAGGAAAAACCCCCAAAAATATTCTGCGGTTAAAGACACAAGTTACTGCTAGTATATCAACTACGAAGCATCCACAATACTTTAGAATTACATTGGAAATGCCATCAAGCCACAAGGGCGAGCATTTCTAAGAGAATCAATCGCATTTAGAACTTTAAAAGCAGATATTGGCTGAGAGGCAAAACTATTTCTGTGCAAACACTCACCATCGTTACGAGAAACCGAACATGAACCGCAGCTCATTTGGGCTGTTTGGGTTGGTAAACTGACAGCTATAGCGGCAAACCACTTGTTAAAAGCATTTGCAATGTCAAGTTCATCAGAAACTACAGAGACATTTACCTGAATTGTAGTAGGCTTTTTGTTTAAGGCAGACTGGTTCAGAATACTATTTACAATCTTAAAATCTCTTTTCAAATTTCCATTAGTAAAAATGAAATGATCACGATAACAATTATCGCCGTAGATGGGAATTTCTTTTTTGAGTTGAGAGCACAGCTTTTTGAACCTATTTAAGAACCTGAGATTGTTAGGATGCTTAGGACACTTGATTCTAAGATTATTTTTAAACTCAACCTTGTTGTTTTGTTATCCACGGCTTAAGTCCTTTAGAGAATTTTTTCAACGGAATTTTGGGATACCGTTGAAGATATGAATTGTGATACAATCAATAAACAGTGTATAGGACACAGAAGCATTACTTTCGAAAAACACATCATCCCAAATCTCATGCAATCGATTGGTTTTTAGTTTGATTAAATCAATTTTTGCCACTGTTTTGATTGAATTTGCGTTACGCCTTACTTTATTAGGATTTATGTTTACTAACAACCCCGTCATCGAGTGATCGGAAATTTTCAAATCAAAAACTCACTTCTCGCAGGTAAATTGGTAAAACGGTCATAGATGTGGTCCAAACGTCTACCCGACCCCATCCTAGTAGGTTCTTTTATAAAGCATGATAGACCATGAGACGCTTTCATCGAGGTGTTCCAGAAACCTATGTACAGATGATCATGGACATGTACGAAACAGAAAAGACAAGAGTAAGATGCCCCGCTGGAGTAACCGAAGAGATCCCAATCAAAGTCGGGTTGCACCAGGGAAGCGTTTTAAGTCCTTTGCTCTTTATTACAGTCCTTGATCATCTGCTTGAAGGTAAAGTGGCGGACCCCAAGGTACATCAGTTATTCTTTGCTGACGATGGAGCCATCATAAGTGAGGATTCTATATCGCTGCAACGAGCACTTGATGTGTGGGTGGACGATTTGGAGGGAAATGCGTATCGGTATCGGTATAGTTCAAAAAATACAGAGTACTTGTACTGCTCGTTCTCTAAACCACTCAGGCCTATTCCGGACATTTATTTGAATGGAACAGTGCTTCCCAAGTGCGAAAAGTTTAAATATCTGGGATTTATGATCAATAGCAAAACAACCTGTGATGACGACATGAATCATCGCGTAAGCGTAGGGTGGATGAAGCGGTGAGAAAATTCCGCTATCTTCTGTGACAGAAAAATGTCACCTAAGTTGAAAGGAAGGCTCTACACCGTAGTTGTGCGTCCAGCTGTTCACAATGTTGGGCGATGTGCAAATAGTATGAGAGTAAATTAACGGCAACTAAAATGAAGATGCTTCGCATGACGGAAGGAGTGTCAAAGTTTGATCGAATAACAAGTTCACTTCAGAAACAGTCCTATGTGCCTTCAACAACACTTCCGATGAGGCTATCAAAAAGGCTATTGTAGTTCCTCTGATCATAAACTGATCATGACATTGTCATCAGCGTCAGAGACAAATTTGACGACATAATTTCCCAACTAATGCAAGGTGCCCTCAATCCAACTTCCGATTGGGGCAGGATAAAGGGACTTACCATCAACCCCGAAAAAACTATACTTGTACCCTTTTACAGGAAAATAAATCATACTCTTAAACAAATTACACTGGAAAAAGTCCCAATCGACATATCCAAGGAAGCGAAATACGAATTGACAAGACGCTCACCTGGGATTTAGACCTGAGAAAGCGACAAGAGCAATGATTATGTGCCAGCGCTTACATGGTAAAACTTGGGGGCTAAAACCCAAGATAATATATTGGACGTACAGCGCCATTATCCAACCCATGGTCACCTATGCATCGTTGGCTTAGTGGCCAAAAACCTTACAGGCCAAGACTCGGGAACAGTTGAATAAAATCCATCGTCTAGCCTGTCTGAGTATCAAAGGAGCAATGAGAACGTGCCCCACGGCAGCAATGGGAGCAATGTTTAGCCTCACACCGTTGCACCTTGCAGTACAAAAAGAAGCTATGCTGAGTGCTCTTAGGCTGCCCAAGATCTCGGACCTTAAAATCGGCAACTTTACAGGCCATTTGAAGTTTCTAGAGTATATTCAAAATGACCCTATTCTCAAAATCCCAGATACAATGCTCACGAAATACCGGTTCTCCAGAAAATTCATTGTGGTCATAGGTGACCGCCACACATGGAGGAATGAAGGACTTGTAGTCTTACCAAACTCTCTAACTTGGTACACAAATGGTTCCAAATTGGAAACGTGCGGCAACGCTTGGGAAATCACCAACAATATTTCAGGCGAAAGTCCATGCACTCGAGTTCTGTGTACGAGAATGTCTGCGAAGAAGAGGGTACTCGTATCTCCTCTCGGACAGACAGGCAGCACTTATGGCTCTGAAAAGGCAATAGGCAGAGGAGGCAGGCCTATAAACGCGTGAATCACACAAATGCGACGACAGCGGCATTTCATTGGCCTCAGTAACCGAGTGATCCAAAATCGGCAGGCATGCCGATATTTTCTGAGGTCAAATAGGCGAACACCACAGGGTCAGTAGGACGGTTATGATCCCTTATTTTCGGATCATAACCTCGCTGAAAAAAGAAAGGAAAAGATAGACCATGAGGCGCTAAAATGGCCAAATAATTAGACTGTTGTCCAGTAGGTTTAGATCGAAATCTCCCAAAATAATTTAATTTTTTTAATTTTAGGTTGTCTAAGAGACATGAAAATACTATCCATACTCCGTTAGTTTGTCTATCTTAAATATGCTCACCCACGACAAAAATTGTGAAATACGAGAATGTTACTAATAAAATTTCGTATTAAATGCCTTTAGAGTTATTAAATATTTCTTAGTATTATAATTTTTGTGTAATAGAACAGCGGAGTTTTAAATGTGTCAGCGTTTTTTACTTTTAACTCCCGAACATCCATTAGTTTGTTTAACAAATATCTTTGATTTTCAAACACTTTTCTCAAAATCGGAGCTTAGTGCTGGAGATTTGAGTAGCGAAAACGCAAATTTTCAAGGCTATACTCGTATAAATTCTTATTTTGCAGATTATAAAACGACAGAAATATGAAGAATGTTTTTCACATCTTTCCTGCTAATGGTAGAGCCCATTGATTCAAGTTGTTCTCGGTCGATATATACAGAATTTGTACTACGTCTGATGTATGTTTTTTGAAGATTGCAAGGAACTGGTATATTTAGAGATCTAATGTTTTTTTGTATTTAGAGAATGTGATACAACTTTGGCAGTAAAAGAAAATAGTGTTCTTAATATTTCTGAACATACTCGTGCACAACATCTTGGCAACTTTACATAATGAATAATCTGTATTTTGAAATCTTAGGTTTAAAGCTGGTTCTTCGTTATCAAATATTAACTAAATCAATTTGTGCATATTTTTAAGTGCGTCATGCATATCACTATTACTTATTCAATATCACTGTTCTTTCACTTTAACTTTTTTCTTTTTGAAATTTTCACTTGTATTTTCACCTACCTTAAAATCAATTCAATTCGAACCCAGCTAGATAAAATCCACAAAGGGCTTTCGCCTGTATATTCACTGAAATCACAGAAGGCAAGGAAATCCGGGAGTCCTGGAACAATATCCTTTTTCTGCGTCTTACACTCGAAAAGAACCTCAATGAAAATGTTTCTATCGGTTCTAGTTAACTCCTTAACAGTTCCAAATGAAATAGTTTCGACTACAATTCGTTTGCGGCTTTTATACGAGTATGTTAAGGCTCGCTGGGGAGGTCGCTCGCTTATACCCCCAGAATTTGCCAAACAAATTATTGTCTTCCAATCATGCAACAAATCGCAAAATCGACTTGAGACCACCCATTACACATCCCACTATATCGTCTTTATGACATTCATCCTTTTATCTGTCTTAGATGATAGTGTGTACCCGTGCAATTGGATAATTCACTTGAAACAGTCAGTTCTGGTAGAATCATTCAATGCTTGGGTTTGGGTATACTTACAATGGATGCATAAGCAGGGCGATTGCTAACCGTTAAATGAATGGATGTCACATCGTACTCCAGCGCACTCTTGGTGGCAAATTACAGTCCTACTTTGATAACTGTGAATGGTAGTTGGTTATGGGTTCTCAATAATTTTACCGAGAAAACACAACACACATCCTTGTCATTTGGAATTATGGTGTCAATTCGATGCTTCTTGTGCGTATATTCTTCGCTGATGCGCTCATCAATCGTAATACGTATTTCGAAATTAGTTGTAAGTATTATTTGTAGATAACTGTGGTGTTGGACTATAATTATTGGCATTTGTGATGGTGAATGGTTGACGTTGATATGTCAAGGACTCTGTATAGCTTTGTCCTGTGGGTTATATTTCTATTGGTGTCTATTTTAAATTTGAATGGATTTCATCACGTGGAGGCAGAAGGGTGAATGAAGACGAAATTAGAACGTAATTTTGTATATTAATAAAAAATTTGCACAAAAAGAAGAATTTGAACAGTGAGGGTTATGTTCAGAATTGTTGTCCTAAGGTCAGCTTTTTTCATGGTGAATCATGGTATAATAAAAGAAATATGGCTTTAGTCTGAAGGAACTAAGGAAATCGAACAAGATATTTAACAGGGATCAGAGCAATATCGCCTCGAAACACTTTCAAAAAAAATCATGAATGTAACTCTCTTATTCGGCTGCAAAGCTAAATTCTCTGATACTTGGTTGGGTCTGTACAAATGCATTGGATTTCCCAAGATCCAAACCTGAGTTAGGTCGTTCTGCATCCGCTGTTAGGCCTTCTATTGACAATTGGGGTTCTCGCGAATACAATCGTATGCCGATGACTCTCAGGTTAACTAAACCGAAGCTCTCAGCCATCTCTAAGAACTCAGTGATACTCTTGCTGCATCTCAGCAGAAAAGACTGCAGACAACTTATTGGCATCTTGATAGACCTCTTCGCTTTCGCTAAGCATCTTAATTTTTTTATTTTGTTTTTACAAAAAAGGAAACCGATATCCCAGAGCACTCAGACTCTCCGGTCCAGTGTACTACCAGGCAGGAATCTTTGTTTAGTGCAGTGGTTGGAAAAACTTCGATGTAATTCGTTATATTATCGTTTATACTCGGGTGACCGATGATTGCATATACGTATCAATATTAAGTACTAAGCTTAGGTTAGGATAGTTATATGAGTAAGCTTAGGGCACAAGCAAACTCCATACCAAACTCAGCTTAGTATAGACTCACTGTGATTATTATTATTATTTGTGTAGGGTTATTTTGCACTGCGACCTAATGGTCTATTGTGCCCCTTGCTAATACCTTGGAGAGGTTTGTTCCCTCGTTAGAGTCCCTTCGCAATTGCAATTCCTGCGAAATTGTGTTTGAAGGTCATATGCTCTTACTTTCGCTCGGCGAGAATAATTCACCTTAGAGCTCTTTCTCCAGACCAGTTTCTTTTAAGAATCTGAGAATGAGAAGTGGGTCCATGGTTGGCATATCCTCTTCTGATACTTGGTATTTGCCCAAGTATTTCAATCTTTTGTGGGTCAGTGCCCCACAAGACTCCAGAAGGTGTTCCGGAGTCACACATGAATCGTTGCAGAATCTGCAAAGGCCTTTATTTGTTATACCTAGTTTCCGTAGATGCTCCCTGAGTTTGCAGTGCCCCGTTAGGAAGCCTGTTAGGATCCGTAGGTTAATCTTGCTAAGGCAGATGCAGGCTTCGAATCTTTTCCGGTTGTAACTTCCCAGTAGTTTCTTAGCTTGTTTCAGCCCTGTGGTGTATTTCCAGGTTCTTGCCCTGTCTTCTCTCCCCATTTTTCTGAATTTTTCGCGTATGGTGTGTTCCCCCATTCCACGGAATGGTTCAGGCCCAATGAAGGGTTCTGCAGCCCCTTGTCTTGCCAAGCCGTCTGTTGCTTCGTTATATTTGATCCCGACATGACCGGGTATCCAGTAAAGTATGACTTTATTGTTTTTGCCCAATTCGTTCAGTTTGCATAGGCATTCCCATACAAGTTTTGAGTTAATGACATAGGAGTCAATTGCTTTGATAGCTGCTTGGCTGTCTGACAGTATTGCTATGTCGCAGTTGGTGTATCCCTTTTCGAGATTGAGTGGGATGCATCAGTTTATAGATGCTGGTGCACTTGCCCATGGGTTCTGAGTGATTGGTCCGTGGCCCTAATACACCCGCCCCTGTGCCCTCTCCAGTTCTCGAACCACTTTATCGTGTGGCTGCCCAGTCCGTATGCCGTGGATTCGTTGCTCCACTCTTTCTTGTTACTTAACTTTGTATTAAAGTTTTTCCCAAAGTTACATTTTCTGATACTGTCGTCCCTGAAGACTGCCAGAAGGGGAAGTTTTTTGAGAAGTGCATCGTATTCTCTCGAACCAACGTATTTCTCCCTTCCAATACCTTCTTTTGCCATCATTAGGATCGTTCGCTGTGGATTTTGCTCCACTACGCGGTGTTAGCTCCAGGAGTACTTCAATGGCTGCAGTTGGACACATTCGCATGCCTCCAGTGATGCAGAGGCACGCAAGTCTTTGCACTTTAGTGAGTGTCTCCTTCGTAGTGACTAGACTTGTTCGCTTTGTCCATGCTATTGCTCCATAAGCGATCATTGGTCTCACAATGGCAATGTACATCCATCTTAGAATGTTTGGACTAAACCCCCAAGACTTACCCGCTAGGCTCCTGCATATCATTAGAGCACGGGTAGATTTTTTGGATATCTCCTCTATGTGTTTGGCTATCTAGGTGTAGTCCTAGATATTTCACTTCCTTTACCGGTGCCAGTATCGTGCCCGACAGTCGGATTGGCTTCTCTTCCTCGTGAACGGTACTATTGTGGTTTTGGCCGGGTTTATATTGTCTCACTGTGATATTCATAGGGGAAAAAAAAGAATCCCCTCCTCGTGTAGAAAGAAAAATACATATATTTATTGGTTAGTCGAAGCATTTATGCACGAAATACAAACCAGTGGACTTAATAAAGTTAAAAATGTCGTTCACAACTCTTCTAAATCCTGAAAGAAATACTGTTCGAAGAACTTGTTTCCTAGATGGTAGATGCCTGGGCAGTGGCAAATAAAGTGGGTTGTGTCCTCCTAAACTTCCACAGTCCCTACAGAGGTCTTCCTTCCGTCACATGTAAATTTTTCATATGGTACCGCATAGTGTTATGCCCCGCACTGACTCCTATTAGAGAGGGATTTTCTGTGAGTCTGCATAAGTCTATCCGTCCTTTCTTTGTCGCATATAGGCCACTGTTTCCTAGTAGTATTGCAAGTATCTGGAGAGGTCCACCTATTGTTTACCTCCGTTAAAGCTGTATTCTCTGCTTCGAGCTTAAGTGTGCAAGGCGGGGTGTTCACCGAGGGGTGAAATTCCAGAGGGAACCTACTATTCAATTGGTGGGGTCTGCACAGTGTTGAATATCGACTTGATTTAAAAGCGGCGGATAGTCCGTGGTATTCCAGAAGCGGACCTTATCTGGATCTAATGCTGTTCGACGTACGGTTACAACTGACCGACATGGACCGGCAAACTTTAAACTGCTTACACACTTTTGTGTATGATAATGACCATTGCGGACTCAGTGCCGAAATAACGATTCCCAACGAAATTGCGAAATTGGAGGAGTTTGTACAATCGCTCGCCTAAAATTTCAGTAGAACGCGTTAGACTCGCTTCTCCAGACAGTTGACGAGAGCAGTCTCCCCGAACATGCTCGGCCTACCGTCCAATAGGAACCTATCAAACGAGGAAGTTGGTAGATATCTAAAAGAAATGGACGAGACAATAAAACGAACGATGGACAGTACGATACCTCGGTATCAACACACTGACAACGTGGACATATACCGCAATGCAACTTTTGACGCACTGCACGAACATAAAAGTAGACTGCTGTTGAGATTAAAAACCTTTTATAGACAGTTTACTGACATACAGAATTCGGAGAATGTTAGAACGCTGAAGTCGTTGATAAAAAACCTCTCAAAATTAATTAATGAAAATTACAGACTTTCTGTAAATTTGCATTGGGGCAGGAAAATTCGGACTGTAAAATCCAACAACCCGAGTATGTTCTCGAAAATAAACAAGATCTTTCGGAGGAATTATCAAAACGATCTTCCGCGTCATAAAATCCCCCGAACTACGAACAATGCACAAATACTAGTGACAGCAGGTATAGATTCAGATAACGCAGCTGAGGATGACAATTTCTTTGTGGTCGAAGATCCGCAGGAGAAGGTAGATGCTATAGGAGCGACTCTCCAGGATGTGTATAAGGTGAATGATAATGTTTGCCCGAACCACGACCTGGAAAATGGGGTCCTTGTGCACAAGTTCTACCTTCGAAATGACATGGAGCACTGGCGATCTGAGAACACTGGTTTCACCGTGTTCAATGAAAGATATACGGCAAACAATGCCAAACGATCTTCGAATCACTGAGAAAAAATAAATCCGTGGGAATCGATGGGATACCCAACATTGTACTTAGACATCTTCCTCCAGAAGTGGTAGACATTTACACTATCCTCTTTAATAATGCAGTCAATAATGCCCATAATCCAGCGCATTGGAAAACAGCAGTGATGCAGCCCTTTCCAAAATAGCTCCAATCTGGGGAATTTCCGGTCGATAAGTCTCCTTCCGAACATCAGCAAGGTATTCGAAAAACCGATCCATAGAGCCTTGACTAAGTGGGTTGAGGACAGGCACATAATTCTGGATAACCAATTCGGTTTCAAAGCGGGGCATGATACTATACGAGTACATGCCGCGTCTAAGCTGGTATCGGATATCCAGTGGAATAAAAGCAAGAAGCAATGCACGGGTGGTGCATGTCCGATTGACTTGGAGAAGGCTTTCGATACCGTATGGTTACAGGGACTCTTCTACAAGTTGAACAGGCTGGGCACAAGTAAACGACTGCTGTACATACTTTATAGCATGTACTCATGTGCTCACCAGTGAGAAGTTCATTGTGAAAAATAGCAATGTGACGTCTGCTGGAACTTTTGAAGGAAAAAAATGGTCTGCAAAAGGATGCGGTTAATTCGCCGATTTTATTCAACATTTACACGAGCGATCTCATAGGTTCACTTCACCATGCCATAGCGTATGCAGACGACTTGGTCGCGTACAGGTCAGGGCCTAAAATCGAGGTCATTGCATTACTTTTGCAGCATGACTTCGATAAGATTAAGAGATACTGCAACGACTGGAAGCTGAAAATCAACTTTCAGAAGTCGAAGACCATCCTGTTCAGAACGCTGTTGACTGGGAGCTCTAGGGACACCAGAAAGAATTGGCGAAAGTTCTCTATCGTGGGACAGCACGGGCAGCCACTGCAAGCCGAAGTGTAGTTAGATACCTTGGGGTCTGGCTGGATCAATATCTATATTTTAACAAATATATATGTAGATGCTGCTCTGGCCAGAGCCAAAGTTGCTTTTGCCCTCACAAAGAGACTGTTTTATAGCGGCCAACTTGGTGCGAGGGTGAAGGTGATCTGCTACATGGGTGTTTGAGAGGGCTTGCCTTCGTTTGTACAAAACACCAGAGTCTGAGTAGGTACATAAAATTCTATCGTAATGAGGTCCTGTACAACAGGGCGAATCTGATCAGAGTGGATAATTTCTTGATCAAAATGATTCGAAGGCACATTGCAAGAGCAATGACCTCGATAAATAGCCTGATCTTTGGGGCTTATTACCCCAAAAATCTCTATCATGAGAGTGTGCGCCTTAACGGCTTTATCCCTCCAGAAGCATTCCTATATCTTGATCAGAGAGGTCTGATCCAGGATAAGCTAGCGCTGCCGCTAATCTTCCACGTCGCCAGAAAAGCTGTGGATAGGCGACTCAACTACGACCGAGACGTCCCACAGGGTAGTGTAGAGCGTCTCCGGTTCAGTAGGGCGGTTTCAGTCCGCAATATTGAAGATGTTAGTAGGCAGCACAACCAATTTTGGTGGCTTAATGAAGAAGAGGGAAGCCGTCATTTCTTCCTAATCCGGGTTAGCCTGTAACGGGACAGAGCGGGTCGTCTATTTGTTTTATATAATAGCCATGGCCGGCTTACATAGTTAAAAGGTAGTCTTAAGTTTGTATAGTAATTAAAAAAAACAGGCACAGCCACTTCGCTTAGAAAAAGAAGTGTGTATTTAATTACACATAGCAGTTAAGTTAGCTTAAGATTATTTTAAGGTAGTTTGTAAGTTTTATCTTAGTATAATATATTTAAGTTAATTAAGCTAGTCTTAAGCGTTTTTGTTAGCACGTAAGATACCCTGAATTTATAAATAAAAATGCATTGAAAATGAAATGAAAATGAGATTTCGGGATACATGTTCAGCGAAGAGTCTGGCGGTCTCTTGCGATTGTGGCTTTTCGACGTTAAATGTTCTCACAGTGATTCTTCTTTGATGCTCAGTTTGGGATATCCGCATTCGTACCTTGGCTACAACAAGGTAATGATCTGAGTCTATGTTGGCCGCTCCGAAGGTCCGGTCCATCCAGAATACTGGAGGCATGCCTTGCGTCGATCCCAATATGATCAATTTGGTTGATCGTTACATGGTCATTGGACCGCCATGTCTGCTTATGAGAGACGTCCTCCTTTCCTATTTTGGCGTTAAAATCGCCCAATACGATTTTAACGTCGTATTTAGCACCCTGCTCGTATGTTCTGTCGAGGAGCTCGTAGAAATAATCTTTGGTGGCAGGGTCCTTTTCTTCTGTGGGGGCATGAACACATATTAGGCTTAAGTTAGTGAATTTAGCCTTGATCCGGATACTCATAATACGCTCACGTGTAGGAAGCTGGCTGGTCAAACGGTAGTGCATGCGATCATATGAAAACACAAGCGTTTTCACTCAGCTGAGGCCTACCAACTCCTACTCTCAACCTCCACGCGGTGACAGCCGGGTGCCTAGTACCTTAATCCAAGAGATGGGTAACCAACCCCGTTTGGCGGATTCTTGGTGGCAGCAGATGAGAGAGGGGGGGAAGAGTACTTTTTTCACTAGAGCACTTCTTCCTGTTCCAGGCGGCAGCGGACGAAATCCCTAGACGGAGTCAACGGTGGCGTCTATAGTTCCAGTTAGGTTGAACTTAGTGAATACCTTGCGCGAGCTGCTTCGACGTATTCGGATCACAGGTCGGTAAGGAATTTCCAATGTTGGTCAGGACATTGGAATAGAGATGGTGGCGGAGGAGCCCTTAATGAGCCAACGGCAGAGCTCATACTCCCGTAGTGGACTACTGGCACCGGTGTACCCATTAAGATGTCACTGTTTTTCATCCTCTTTCTTCCCGTCCCATCCCATCGTACTTCCTGGATGGCGGTAATATCTGCTTTATAGCAGTTTAGGTCCTCTGATAGTTGTTCGGTTGACGTGGTCTGTAAAGGGACAGAACATTCCACGTACAGATCCGAAGGTCGTTATCCTTATTTTGTTTGCTGCCGTCGTCATAAGTTGAGTCGTCCTTTGTTTCGGAACCATACGATTTTTACGTGGTAGGGAAGTTACCCCGACGGAACAATCCCCAACCTGGACGGGCAGTTCTTTTAGTTATTCCCCTAGGACGAGGGAGCGGGTACACCAGTGCCTGTAATCCACTACGGGAGTATGAGCTCTGCCGTTGGCTCATTAAGGGCTCCTCCGCCACCATCTCTATTCCAAGGTCCTGACCAACATTGGAAATTCCTTACCGATCTGTGATCCGAATACGTCGAAGCAGCTCGCGCAAGGTATTCACTAAGTTCAACCTTACTGCAACTTAGACCCCACCGTTGACTCCGTCTAGGGAATTCGTCCGCTGCCGCCTGGAATAGGAAAAAGTGCTCTAGTGAGAAAACACTCTTCCCCCCCTCTCTCATCTGCTGCCACCAAGAATCCGCCAAACGGGGTTGGTTACCCATTTCTTGGATTAAGGTACTAGGCACCCAGCTGTCACCGCGTGGAGGTTGAGAGTAGGAGTTGGTAGGCCTCAGCTAAGTGAAAACACTTGTGTTTTCATATGATCGCATGCACTACGGTTTCACCAGCCTATCTTCAAAATAGCCCCAAAGGAAAAAGTCATATCGCGATCGACGCAAGGCATGCCTGCAGTATTCTGGATGTCCGGACCTTCCCAGCGGCCAACATAGAGGCTGAATTCCTTAACGTTAAAATAATGCGCATCGTGAATGCATCACTGCCATTGTGATGCGATGTTATAATACTTTCGTTATACGATACTTTGAAGATGCGTTGCAATCTTTGACGTTTTGGAACTTTATGAATCAAAACAAAAACTATTATCCAAAAAAATAAACATTTCCTGGTAGTTTTTAGTAAGTTTTACAAAATTGAATATGCAATAAATAATTTAAAACAATAGTTTCTTACGAATCTGGAGAGGATGCTTCCATTTTGGCGAAAGAAAAAACAATAAAATGTTAAATGACATTTGCATCACATCAGTTCATGATGCGCTGTTTGCTTTTGTTAGCGCAGTAGATACATTCACTATGCCTTGTGGAACGGTGTACATTGCATCACTGCACCGCTACCTTTGACGTTTAGGAACGCTTGACTTCGCAGTACTACATTAAGGAATTCAGACAGACTCGGATCATTACTGTTTGTGGCGAAGGTACGAATGCGGATATCCCAAACTAAGCAACAAAGAAGAATCACTGTGAGAAATTTAATGTCGAAAAGCCACAATCGCAAGAGACTGCCAGACTCTTCGCTGAACACGTATCCCGAAATCTCTCAATCACCTCTATGCCGCCAGCATCAAGTGCCGAAGACCAGTGGCAATGCTACCAACAAGCCATCAGAAATGCCGCGAGTGATGTGCTGGGTCTCGCTCGCCCACCACCAAACCCCTGGATTGACGAAGAATGCCGGCGAGTGCATGCAGTAAAACAAGAGGCATACAACAAAGCGGTGCTGCAAAGGAAGACGAGAGCTGCTCGCGAGTTCTACGAGCAAAACAGACGGGAAGAACATAGGCATGAGAAGCGCGGGTTCGAGAATATCGAGAGTTTATACTCCAGGAACAATGTACGGAAGTTTTACCAGAAGGTAAAAAGAACGTGCCAGAGAAGCAATACACGTAAAGAAACCTGTAGAGATGAAAATGGAAACTTCGTAGTAGAATCACAGTCGGTGCTGAGAATATGGAAAAACTAGTTCTGCAGACTGTATTACGGCGACGAAGACCAACATCCCGCTGTCACGCAGAATGAACCATTCAACATGGACGATGATAGTCAAAATTTCCGCCCACCTAATCAAAACGAAGTGAGGATAGCAATGTTGGATTGTTGCTGAAATCCAACAAAGCTGCTGGACCTGACGGCTTACCGGCCGAACTTTTCAAGGCATCTGATGAGGAATTTGTAGAGTGCATACATCAACTCATCTATAGGATATGGTCCGACGAGTGTATGCCTGATGAATGGAACCTCAGCATCGTTTGCCCGATCCACAAGAAAGGAGACCCCCTACACTGCGCCAATTATAGAGGCATCAGTCTCCTCAACATCGCATACAAGATCTTTTCTGCGATATTCAGGGTTATCGTGAATAAATTTTCCCTCGGAATTTTTCCCCCGAACAAAAATTCGGTATCCAAAAAAGAGGAAATAATTCCGCGGATAAGAAATAGGTACCATGAATGACAATTCAGGAGAATTTTCGACGCAATCGCGATGTTTAATTTTTTCCTAATGAATTTTTTCCCTGTTTTTGAAGATACCTAATTTTTGTTCGGGGAAAAAATTCCGAGGGATAATTTATTCACGATAACCCTGATTGTGTGAACGCCTCAAACCTTTCATCAACAGCCTGATTGGACCCTATCAGTGCGGTTTCAGGCCAGGAAAGTCCACCATCGATCTTCACACTTCCGCAGATCCTGGGGCCTCACTCTGTATTGCCAATCAAAAGTCATATTTTTGCGAAAGTGTTTTGCGATTCTAATCTTAGCCGGCACTCTGTAATGTCGTTTTCCTTTGGTTTCACTCCCGATTTCACTCCTTTTTGATTCCAATGGAACATGTGAAATCGTCTTCTGCTTACTTTTGCGTGTGTTGGTGAATGTTTGATTTTTGTTTACATTTTTCACAGAAAAATAAGGCAAAAAATTGCTTCTTTTTGCCTAATGGAAAACCACATTAGCTATTCCATCATGCTTTTATTAATATATTATCAATTTGTTAATTATATCTATGTAAAATTTGTTTCTACTAACTTGCCCCAACTGAGAAAATAAAATAAACAAAAGAATGTGTACTGTACCATATGACTTTGACAAGTAGTCCGATGTAAGGGTTTATATGTATGAGTGCATTTTGAAAGCATTCCCAAATGAAATCCGGAAGAGAAAAACACTCCCGGAACAGCACTCCAAACAGCCAATGGAACATGATTGGGAGTGCTTTTTCTGTGCAGAACACAAAAGAGTACTCCTTTTGGCCCAATGGAAAACGACATAAGAAAACAGAATCGAATGGAAGTATTGCCAACTGGAGCTGTGTAATCTGCGAATCTAGCTTCGAGTATCGAACTTAGAAATGTCACTTTGAAGCAAATTTCGTTCCAAAGAATTTTGTGTTTTATTCATATTTGAGAAAGAAAGTTAAATATATGTTATAGAAATGGAACTGGATGCTGTCGAGTTGTGGTTCCATCAAGATGACACACAAGGAGAACGAATAGAACGCAGGCGAATTAGAGATAGGTCGAATATAATGGAGCTAAGTGATAAGAAGTAGAACAAAAATATAGCAGTGGTAGGCTCAACCCGAAACTGAGAGTATTAAGTGGGAAATACACGATACGACCGTCGTACCGAATTGTGTTGTACCAACATCGGCATACTGTTGTATGCAGCACACACATACAATTTGCCTACGACTTACGTACAACCAGACATTTTATTCAGCCATTTTACACATACACACCATATAATTTCCATACAATTTGTGTATGTTACAGCGGTTGTAGAGTCAAGACCATGCGACTATACGACATCTGTACAACGGTTGGTCATGTGACTACACACGACACAATTATCGTATACAACACCAAAGCTGTCAAACTGTTGGCACAACAGTTGTATCGTGTATTTCCCACTTTACTTATTCTATCCACTGCTGCCTTCAAGAGAAGTTAAGGTTGGAGCATTTACATTTGATTTTTGGTGGACTGCCCTCATGTTCTAAAACACGTTTTAATCAAGTAATTTAACAAAATTGTTTTATGTATATCACTTTCATTGTATTTTAAGTTAAAAATAACATTTTATGTCATAAAATACTTACATTTTAAAAGAAACACAGTTGCTTACCTCAATATCCGCAAACCAAATAGCAATAGAACAAAATGATGCGAATTCGAGTTACTTTGACATTTCGTTTAGCAATACAGAGTGCCGGATTTGCGATAAAAAATTGAAGTTGGCAACAAAAGTTTGTTCGATTCTCGTAAATTTGGATTTGCGATTCGAATTACAGAGTGACAATTGTGCGAATTCGAATGATTTGACTTTAGAGTAGCAATACGGAGTGAGGCCCCTGGAGAAAACCTAAGAAGTCCAAATCGATACTCACTATCTCTTTATCGATTTCAAGGCCGCCTATGACAGCATCTATAGAGAAGAGCTTTATAGAGCCATGTCTAGTTTTGACATCCCTGCCAAACTTGTCCGTCTGTGCAGGCTGACGATGGAGAACGCTCGCTGCTCCATCAAGGTCGGTAATAACCTCACCGAGACCTTTGATCTTAAAAAAAGGTTTTAGACAAGGTGACGCGCTGTTATGTCATCATGATTATGGATGAAAGAATTCCTTGATTGCAATGAAAATTTCCAGAAATTTCCGGGTTTTCCAGAGCGCGACGACTACTGTTAATAAGTGCGCACACGGTTCCGTCCTTAACACAGTATAAACTAGAAAAAACTTGTCCAACCAAAGTAAAATAAATAAAAAAATCTTTAAGTTTAATTGGCATTTGCATATCTATTTTATTTTAATCTTCCTTCTTTTTAAATCTTGTTTAATTCAACAGTGTACTAGGTAATAATTAATATGTCCATTATATAATAATAATAATAAGTTCTTAAGGCGAACGAATACAATCTTGACAATATCATAAAGAAAACCACCATACATACATCATTATATCCATAAATTAATAAAGTAATAGATACGATAAAAAAAATTAAAAAATTAAGAATCAATATATATTGACAATTTAGCAATAATTTCCAAAAAATAAACATTCAATAGTTTGTTTCATCTCAATGTGTATCATAAAAATTTTGCAGTTATGGAAGAAATAGTATAATTAACAACTTTTAGAATTTTATCAATTTTTTCCTATCCCATAGAATTTAACATCTGTATCAAATGTCCAAGGGCTGGTGACAGAGATAAAGACAGCGGATTGAAGATATACCCCATCAAAGACCAGCAAAATTGATGTTTCCATCAAACTCACAACTGAGCTTGCTGGACATCAAGTCGAATGAGTCTAGAATTACTAATATCTGGGAAATATCTACCCCTATTCCCGTTGTCAATTATCGGAAAATGACGATTATTTCATTGTGTTGTTAAATTTCAGCAGAAATTTATAATATAATTCAAATTCTATTAAGAATGTTGATGGACTTACGAATTATCGATTTAGAAACTGCAGGACATCGTCGTTTATCGGAATACAATGTTTGGCGAATCTTCGCGCGTTCTAGTGTTAAATCTTAACAGGCATTCTCTTCTGTTATCTAGCATACAACTACTAGGTGTCGTGCTGATTGATTTACGGAATATCGATCGATTCGATTCCATTATTATATACGAAAGTGTAACGCCAACCGAGGAGACAGCGGTGACCGAACAAGGACCAACATGTTCGCCAGGCAGATATATCATCGAACCCCTACAAACAACGATCGATGCAGTGAGCGAGGGAGAGTCAACGATGTTTGTATACGCCTACAGCTTAGGCAATAAAGATAACCATTTATATTAACCGAACCCCACAGGCGGATCAGTAGAAATGTGGTGAAGTGGGAGGGTTGTGATTCCTTGTTTTCGGATCATAGCGTCGTTGATAAAAGGAAGAAGAAGATTAACCGATAGAAAAACTAACGCTTTATTTAAATTGACGTTTCTGAATCGGTATTCCGCAACTTGTTTTACACAAAAGCACAATACGGCGAATAAATCAACAAAAAAATATGGGAAAGGGAATAGACACGTTTGTTTGCGATAAGACGATGTGGTCTTATGTTGTCTAAGATTTGGAGAAACAGTTCACTCGACTGAGTCGGTGCTGCTATGTGGATGTAGTACAAATCATGTAAATCGGCGTTCTCAGTGATTAAAGCATATTTCAAATGAATATTTTTAAGACGGAACAGCACCGGCGTATAGGTGCGATTTTATAAGAACAAAAGTGGGTACATTCATGCAGAATGATAGCTTGATAGGCTCGTTCAGTATAGGTTATTGGGTTTCTCTTGAAATATTTACAAAGAGCCAGTCAAAGACTAATCTGCTTCGAGCTAAACCAAAGCGCCAGAAGCCGCCTACATCGAAACTAACTTGTCAATGGACATGAGATGGGAATGCTATGAAAACAGAGAAGTAGATTAGTGATATTTAAAAAAAAAAAAAGACAAAACTGAAATCGAATCAAAAGTAAAATAAAAAATAAAAGGGCATCCAAGGCTGCTTCATTAGAACCTAATACTTAATTAAAATGAAACAAATTTGAATACGAAATCACATTCCTTGTCAATAATTATATCCATTTACCCAGCCAGGTAGGGTACGTGATTATTAATAACAGTAACTTACAATACTACTCGTACATATACATAAATGAAAAGGTACAACCTTGTTTTCTACATGTCTCAATTTCTAGCCCCGTCCAAACAATGATTCACGTGACTCTGAAGAACACCGAGGGTCTTGAAGGATCGTCCACACACGGGACAATTGTAATTCGGAGGCATGTACATCTATAGGGAAGAGGCATCGTTAAATCGTCGCTTTGGATTCACAAAAATATTCAACTTACAGCAGTTCCGGCTACTCTTGGCGTAGGAACCGGTACCTGTTGAGCTCTTGTTTTTGGAAAGGCTCCTGTTCCGGCCATCACTTGTCTAGAATGTTCCTCATAACTAGAGAAGAGAAAGCATTAGCAATAGATGAAAGGAGAGATTCAAGTTCCTTACTTTTTCTGTGCCTCTTCGATGAGCTGTTGATTTTTCCTCTGTAACTCTCGCAGGTCGGAAAGCAATTGATCCTTTTCATTACTTAAATTCTCTCGTGCTTCTTGTTCGATTTTAAAGTCTCGACTGTAGATGTCGACTTGGTGACGCAGAACATCCATCTCAAGCTTTAAGGCTTTGTTGTCATCTTCGAATTTAGTGAACATTTCATTCTTTTCAAAATCATTGGATTTGAGGAAGTTAATGTCGGCGTGAGCTTTCTTAATTAGCTCCTCGGCAGAGACTAGGTTAACTTTGAGGCAATTTATTTCGTCAATATATTGATTTTGCTACAAGAACAATATATATTGAAATCATGTTTGAAAGCTGACCGATTGTCAAATCAAACTTACCATGTCTTTCAAATCTAGATTCTCGGCAACAATTCTAGACATTTGTCTTTCGAAATCCTTAACAACTCGTTGATGTTCCAATGTGGACACATATTCAGTTGAATCGTTTGATTGACTTGAATCCTTTGGAGTTTTCGATATGTACTCAAAGGTAGCCTTAATGGGAGTCGATTAGAAGTAAACGAATAAATTGAGTTAAGACTTACCAACTGATGCTGTTCGAGCTTTCGGATTTGTACGCTCATGTTCTCTATCTGAGCGGATTTTTCCGAAAGTCTTCGAACTAATTCTTCGTTCTCTTTGCGACGTAATTCTTCGTTGATATTGATCTGTTCTATTTTCGCTTCAAGATCTAAGACAACATTAATTTAATGATTTTAGAAAATAAATTTCACAAAATGTGGCTAACTTACCTCTCCTAAGCTCCAGATTTTCATTGCGAAGCTGAAATCAAATAGAAATAAAAAATAATTTTATTTTCATTTGAGTTCTGCTACTAATGCAGAGGTCGAATCGCGTCCTCCGTGAACGGATAACTCGTCACGTAATTTGTATGTATGTTGTTGCTAGATCTACCAACCACACAATACAAATTACGTTACCAGTTATCCGTTGAAGGAGGACGCGATTCGATTGTAGATTTGTAAATAAAGCCAATACCGTGAGAAGATGATAGAAAATGAACAAGTGACCAAATTATTATATTCGATGGCTCTTGTCCATTCTCCGAGATCCCAGACTCTAACCACATCTGTACGAAGAGAAGGAAAAAATTACCATTTATTACGAGGGATAGTGAATACATTAGAGTAACCGTCCACTTCATTAAGTCTGCCTACAAACTAGATAATTACTAAAGAATCATGTCTCAGGAATAGACAACTATTATGACCAAGCCCCTATTCAAGCCTAGCCCTGACAACTAACCGTAGGACAACATGCAATAGATTAAACTAAATATATGGACCTGCTTGTTCATTCACTGTGGCGACGGAATTATACAACACTAGATGCCTTGGCGTGGCAAAATCGCATCATCACCTCCCCGTGGTGCCCGCTGGATAGCTATCTGATAGTGAACTAACGATGAGCATATGCTGAGTCTACCGATGTATATGTAGCCGAACACTCAGACCTGCGTAAGCACATCTGGGTGAACTTCAGCGCTCAGATGTTTAAGCGGACGAGGCATCTCTTGTTGACCTGATTGGCTGAAATATGCGTCTCAGAAGTTTAGCAAGAGCTCCTCAGAAGGAGGACGCGCGGCGGATGAATTCTCCCGATGGAGAATTCTCCCAGCGGATACCTTACCGGAGCTACTTCAACATATTTTGAGCTGAGGTCTGTAAGGATTTCCAATACTAACTGCGTCAGGGTAAAAATGGGCCAACGGCAGCGCTCATATCCCCGAAGCGTGTTACTGGCATCGGTGCATCCGGCCCCTCGTCCTAGGGGGGTTAACTTCCCTACCACGTAAAAAACTTTTGGTTACGAAGCAACCAGCAGCCTCGGATACGGATGATTTTACTGTTGACGACCCAAGCAAACGTAAAAATGACAACGATCTTCGTGTCTGCACGTGGAATGTTAGGTCCCTCTACAAACCACGTGCAGCCGAACAACTTGCGGAGGCCCTAGAGTGTCTCAAAGCAGACATTACCGCCATCCAAGAAGTGCGATGGGGTGGGCCGGACAAAAGGAGTATGAAAAACTGCGACATCTACTACGGCGATTGCTACAGACAAAGAGAACAGCGTCTATTTGGGTTCGGATTTGTCATTGGAGGCAGACTTAGGCAAGAAGTCTTGAGTTTCCGGCATGTGAGCGAGCTCCTCATGATCCGTATCAAGGCTAAATTTGCCAACATTAGCCTAATATGCATTCACGCCCCACATGAGAAGAAGGACAAGAAAGGATGACTTCTACCAGTTCTTGGACAAGACGTATGAGCAATGCCCTAGCCACGACGTTAAAATTATCCTAGGTGATTTCAACGCAAAGCTAGGAAGAGAGGACGTCTTTAGTAGCGTGGTCGGAAAGCACGGCCTGCCCGACATCACATCCGACAACGGACTCAGGCTAGTCGACTTTGCAGCGGGGCGAAACTTTGTCGTAGCTAGTACGCGGTTCCCACGTCTCGACATTCACAAAGGAACATGGCTCTCCTTTGATCGAAAAACTGTCAACCAAATCGATCACATTACGATAGACGCAAGGCACTCTTCCAGTATTCTGGGTGTCCGGACTTTCCGAGGAGCCAACGTGGACTCGGATCATTACCTAGTTGTAACCAAGGTACGGATGTGGATATCCACAACGGAGCGAAATCAACGAAATACTGTGAGGAAATTTGACGTCGGGCGGCTACAATCGCAAGAGACCGCCAGAACCTTTGCCGATCGAGTTTCTTCTAATCTTAATCTAAGTCCTATGCCGCCAACAGCAAATGCGGAAGAGCAGTGGCAACGTTGCCAACAAGCCATCAGAGATGCCGCCTCTGATGTACTGGGTTTCTCTCGGCCACCACAACGAAACCCCTGGTTTGATGAGGAATGCCGGCAAGCACATGCAGCTAAACAAGAGGCGTACAAAGCGGCGCTGCATAGAAGGACTAGAGCTGAAGGACTAAGAACATCACCGAACCGTTCGATGTCAGGAAAGGTCTTAGACAAGGTGACGCGCTATCATGTGATCTCTTTAACATAGTACTTGAGAGAATTGTACGAAACTCACAAGCCAACACCGGAGGTACAATCTTTTACAAGTCTGTACAACTACTCGCTTATGCCGATGACATTGACATAATCGGAAGAACTCAGCGGGTAGTCAATGGGGCATTTACAAGTATTGACATCGAGGCAGCAAAGATGGGTCTAGCGGTCAATGAAAGCAAAACAAAATATATGCTGTCTACAAAAAAGGACACCCAACATCGGCGTCTTGGACAGAACGCCACAATAGACAGATATAATTTTGAGGTAGTAAAGGATTTTGTCTACCTAGGCTCTATGGTCAGCTCCGCAAATGACATCAGTGGAGAGATCACACGGAGAATTACTCTTGCCAATCGTTGTTTCTATGGGCTAAGACGGCAATTGAGTAGCAAAGCCCTATCTCGAACTACTAAGGTAACTCTTTATAAGACTCTAATCATCCCAGTCCTGCTGTATGGCGCAGATGCATGGGCTTTGACAAAACCGGATGAGGATGCCCTTGGTTATTTCCAGAGAAAAATTCTTCGAGCGATCTTTGGTCCCGTCTGCATAGACGGTGAGTGGAGGAGAAGGTATAATGCCGAACTATTAGGCCTATATAAGGGCATTGACTTAGCCAGAAGAGTTCACGATGGCTGGGTCATTTAGAGCGGATGGAGCCCACGTTCCCGATAAGAAAGTTTTCGAATCCACCCCGGATGAACGGCGCGGTAGAGGACGACCTCGCGGTAGGTGGCGCAAACAAGTGGAGGGGGACCTCAACCAACTTGGCGTGCGCAACTGAAGGTAACTGGCTCGTAACCGTGCTGGCTGGAGAGGTTTGTTGGTTGAGGCCCAGGTCCACCGAAGACTGCAGCGCCATCTAAGTAAGTAAACCTCTCCAAGGTACTATCAGGGGGCACAATAGACTGTTAAGTCGCATTGCAAGATAATCCTACACAAATAATGAGTAAATGGGGAATTCATGATACATGTCGTATCGCAAAGGACACATCTCTGGTCTAGTTATGTTGGCGTAAGCTGGAGGCCACTTCAACCTAACTTAACTATGCCCGTCGATAGTGGACAACTTCTAGACTTACGAGCTTCATTACACAATACTGCAGAGTAAGCTGATAATGGAAGTATAACAGTTTTATGAGGGTGAACGACAAGAAAAAAATCTATAGCCCCATGGACCCGCAAATGGGCCAAATTTATCTCATTCGTAAGAAAGATTGTAAATCTAGAAAAAACAAATACAAATATTTGGCGCAACAGCTCTTTAAAGTGCCAGGGCCTAGCTTCTCGCAACCACTCATGTTGTGTGCGTTATATTTTTCACCCGAATGGAAGGGACCTACAGTTTAATGCCGAATCCGAACGGCGATTTGAGAAGCTTTTTCGTGACAACAATACTCTCGGATGTTTGTCAGACGTTCGCGAGAGGTGGGACCGTGAAAAAACTTTTCGGTGTTTTCTGGGATTCGAACTTGGAACCTCATGCGTAGTGACCCGGCACACTAACCACTTACGCCACGGCGCGTAAATCTAGAAATGGCCCTAATTTTTCGGTTCTCAGTATAAACAGCAGACAGCTCTGTTGTCTGTATCGACAAGTGTAGATCCCCGAAAAAGCCCCAAGAAAGAGGCCGCCGAATTGACACTGATAACGATTACCATTGTGTTGGAGCTTATTATGGAATGTTTCTTGTATGCGACCTGATAACAAAAGATTGTAAACAACTGAGCACTTTGATCATTCATTTGAATACTTATCAGGGTTTCCAACTTCAACGAGAGAACGAAGGGATATCTTATGAAAATGAGAGTATGTATTGTGAAATTTCGCACCAAATAGTATAAAAACTATCGACAAGGAAGCGCAACTACTTCAACCAGAGATAGTAATCTAAATGAGTCATTGAGAACGGAAATTGCAATCGACATGATTCAATAACAATGTGAAATGCTGTCCTGATTACTACCGTGGCAACAATGCCTGTCGCCACCTTATCGACGAACTAGTCTGGCCAAAAGTAAGCGTTCATCACCTAATCACGAAATCGTAAACATGTCACGCATTGCTTGATGCGCACAGCCAAAGATTTTAGTATAAACCCATACGTCAACCATCTAATTTAAATGTTTACATAAGACAAGTCGAGCAACAGATGCAAGTGAGTCACTGCGCAGCAGCTAATTGACGAAATGAATCTCTGGAAACTATGTGCTTACCTTAGCGATCTCCTTCCTGCGTTCTTCCTCCATCGCGTTGACATCGGTTTTCCACTTCTGGGACTGATCGTAAAACTGCTTCATGGTTATGTTCGTGTTCAGAAGTGTTTCTGGAAGGGATTCAAGATTTTGAACGACTGAATGTGGGAGGAAATGTGTTCGTTAAACTTACTCTTCAGCTCCACGTACTCGCACAGTATGTCCTGCATCTTGACGACATCCTCGAGGGAGGGGCCACCAGGCGAACGAATAGACGGGAACTGCGAGTACACGCTCGTCTTGAGCACGTCCGAGTTGACTTCGCCCATAATGAAGCACGTCGCTAGAGTTTTCTCAGCACCGGCTGCTACCGACTGCTTTATCGAGTTTATGGCCGATGCGGATGCAGTCTCGGAAGCACTGGTTGCCGGCTCTGCAACATTCGTGCTCGGAATACAGATGCAGTCCGCTATCATTTCACCGTCATCTGGCTTAAGCGCTCCGTTGGTCGTAGGAGGAGCAGCAGCCTGGACCTCCCCGTTATGGATGACACTACCGAACTGGCTGGCGTTCGAAGATGACGACATTGTTAGCTGGCTATCGGTGATACCGTTGATCTTGCTGAACGCTTCCTTGGACGCCGCAACCTCAGCTATAGACAGCGACTGCATGTCCAGCGATGAATTGGGCGACGTGCCCAGTATGACAAACGACTCCTCGTCGGACATTGCGCGAATAGGTCGAGGATCTCTTGATGAAAATTTGGAAAATCCACCCGAAAGCTGTCAAATGCGCAAACAACGCAGATTCACCAAAAAAAAAAAAAAAAAAGATTTATGACTAGACTCCACACACTGCGGCACTGAAAGGGAAATTTTTGGTTTTTTAGTTCAGTGATTCATCTTACAACTGAAAGTGCTTAATAATGGTTGATAAGATGTCAAGTAACTCATCAATATTTACGGGATTCACCTCTGGAGTAAACAATTACAAGATACAGCAGAGAAAAGCGACAATTAATTGAAAATAGGCGAGGGAATTTTTTTCCAAGTCGACTCCACTTCACAAATACAAAGGAAATGACAGCAAACATCTGCTGGGTAAATTAAAGCGATGCGGTGATTTCAAAAGCAGAGGGCGAAAGAGATGATTGAAAGGTGAGAGATTTTTGTTTTGAACTCGTTTGTATGTTAAGGGGGAAACACAAAATTAAAAAAAAGGAGGCTAACTGAATCGCATGCATACGCACGTTTTATCGTATGCTGTTCAGTTGCAATTTATTCAGTATTGTAATTCGAGAATACGATATTTTTTGTTAACTATTTAGAAAATGCGCATCCATCTCCGATTTCAATGAAATTTGACACCCCTATTATGATTAGCGAATCGAACGTTCGACTGAAGTCGAACTGTCAGCGAATTGCTTCTGTCGTGGTATTGCTGTTAGCAAACATTTTCATTCGAATAAAGAATAAGTGCTGACAAAGGACAAAACAATTAAATGTAATCTGTGAAGTGTATAAAGCGATAGAAGTAATTCGCCGGGAGGTTCGACTTGAATCGAACGTTCGATTCGTTAACCAAAATAGGGGTGTTAATATGTGATAGAAGGCATTTTTTGGAGAATTTTATACATATTTCGAACTCCGCCATCTCTCCTACCCAACTGCGCGAGGGGACACACTTACGCGCGTTAGCATGATATCGGTTCATAAATTTGGCAATATATGCCATTAAGCTTCTCGGTTTTCATTTTATATTCAGCCCAATTATGAATATTCGCGGGGAATTTTTTCCCGCGGATTTTATTTTTATCGAGAATTAAATCCTATTCTGAATGAACGGAAAAATAATTTTCACTTCGAATCTGGGAAAAGGAATTTCCTTAGTTTCGAAATCATGTTTTGGACAATGAAATGTCATTTTGCGAATTGTGTCAAAACGGTAGTGCATGCGATCATATGAAAACACAAGCGTTTTCACTCAGCTGAGGCCTACCAACTCCTACTCTCAACCTCCACGCGATGACAGCCGGGTGTCTAGTACCTTAATCCAAGAAGTGGGTAACCAACCCCGTTCGGAGGATTATTGGTGGCAGCAGATGAGAGAGGGGGGAAAGTGATTTCCCACTAGAGCACTTATTCCTGTTCCAGGCGGCAGCGGACGAATTCTCTAGATGGAGTCAACGGTGGCGTCTATAGTTCCAGTTAGTGAGTGAGAACTTAGTGAATACCTTGCGCGAGCTGCTTCGACGTATTCGGATCACAGGTCGGTAAGGAATTTCCAATGTTAGTCAGGACATTGGAATAGAAATGGTGGCGGAGGAGCCCTTAATGGGCCAACGGCAGCGCTCATACTCCAGTAGTGGACTACTGACACCGGTGTACCCGGCTTATCATCCTAGGGGAATAATTAAGGAACTGGTCCTCCAGTTGTGCCGTCGGGTTAACTTCCTACCACGTAAAAAATCTATGATTCCGAAAAAACCAAAAGCATCGGATAAGGATGACTCAACTGATCCCAGCAAACGAAATAAGGACAACGACCATCGGATCTGTACGTGGAATGTTCTGTTCCATTACAGACCACGTGCAGCCGAATAACTAGCAGAGGCCCTAGACTGCTATAAAGCAGATATAACCGCCATCCAGGAAGTGCCGGGCAAAAAGAGGATGAAAAACTGTGACATGTACTACGGTGATTGCTACAGAGGCAACAGGCAACGCTTATTCGGATGTGGATTTGTTATACCCGGCAGACTTAGGCAAGAAGTCTTAAGCTTCCGACACGTTAGCGAGCGTATTATGACTATCCGGATCAAGGCTAAATTCGCTAACATAAGCCTAATATGTGTCCATGCCCCCACGGAAGAAAAGGACCCTGCCACCAAAGAGTGTTTCTACGAGCTCCTCGACAAGACATACGAGCAATGTCCTAAATACGACGTTAAAATCGTACTGGGCGATTTTAACGCCAAAATAGGAAAGGAACATCGGCTTCTCCAAAAGAAGAAAAAAGAGCATGAGAAGCGCGCGTTTGAGAATATCGAGAGTTTATACTCCATTAACAATGTACGAAACCTCGTAGTAGAACCACAGTCGGTGCTGAGAATATGGAAAAACTACTTCTACAGACTGTATAACGGCGACGAAGACCAACATCCCGCTGTCAGGCAAAATGAACCATTCAACATAGACAATGATAGTCAATATTTACGTCCACCTGACCAAAACGAAGTGAGGATAGCAATATCCAAACTAAAATCCAACAAGGCTGGTAAACCTGACGGCTTACCGGCCGAACTCTTCAAGGCAGCTGGTGATGAAGACGAGCGTATGCCTGACGAATGGAATCTCAGTGTCGTTTGCCCGATCCACAAGAAAGGAGACCCCCGCAACTGCGCCAACTATAGAGGCATCAGTCTCGTCAACATCGCATACAAGATCATTTCTGCGATATTGTGTGAAAGCCTGAAACCTTTTATCAACAGCCTGATTGGACCCTATCAGTGCGGTTTCAGGCCAGGAAAGTCCACCATCGATCTTCACACTTCCGCAGATCCTGGAGAAAACCCAAGTCCAAATCGATACTCACCATCTCTTTATCGATTTCAAGGCCGCCTATGACAGCATCTATAGAGAAGATCTTTTTAGAGCCATGTCTAGTTTCGACATCTCTGCCAAACTTGTTCGTCTGTGCAGGATGACGATGGAGAACGCTCGCTGCTCCATCAAGGTCGGTAATGTCCTCACCGAGATCTTTGATGTTAAAAAAATGGTGGAGAGGCTTGTTGGTTGAGGCCTAGGTTACAATCGTCCAAATTTGCGTTTGTTCTACTCATCTGGTTGTGCCAGTATCTTCCACGATTCTATGCTATGCGCAGTTTGGGGTTGTTTGTAGTACAAATGCAAACTATTCTGCAAATACAAATTATTCTGTTCAATGAATATTGGCTTGTTCTTTCAGTATAATAATTGCAAAAAAAAAATTGCAATTATATTCTATTTTCGATATATTGCATGTAAAAACATACACATTTTGATGAAATTTGCTTCAAATAGTCCATGATCGTTACAGTGAATAACCTCGTTCCAGTGAACAGGCACGGTTTTTTTAGTTCACTATATCGAGCATCTACTGTACTTACATACATATGTATACAGACACTTGAAGACTACTAACGGGTTGGCCATCTAGTGGTTTCTTTTTAAATCATAGGTTATTTTGACAATGACAGCTGTTTCCCGCTCGAAATCTTAACAGAGAGTCAGAATCATACCTCCGCGGAATGAAATGAGTCCCTTTACGCTTGAACAACATTGGGAAATATTGAAAACTTATTTCCAAAGTGCTGTGTAGCCCAAACAGTGCGTCTTTTGAAAAGAAGTTTTGGCCGAAATGAAGCACCCACCGCGCCTGCTGTACGCAAGTTTGTGCAAAAAGTTCGTGAGACTGATATGCTAGTGGACAACACTCATAGTCCCCGTCGTCGTACGGTGCGCACAGACGAGAATGTGGCTGCTGTAGCCGAGAGTGTGAGACTCAATTCACGAACATCAACTCGCCATCGATCTCAAAAGCTCAACATTTCACGCACTAGCCTGAGGAGAATTCTGCACAAAGATCTGGGATTATTCGCTTACAATGTCCAATTGATTCAGCAATTGAAAGCGCACGACCATCCGGTTCGTTATCGCTTCGCAGTTCGGGCCTTAGAGGAGCTTGAATTGAACAACGATTTTGGGCGAAAAATCATCTTTTCTGACGAGGCACATTTTCATCTCGGCGGCTACGTTAACAAACCAAATTGCCGCATCTGGGGCTCGGAAAACCCGCACGTTATTGTGCGTGCCCCAAAGATGTCAAAAAAAGGGATGCAGTCACGTCATTCCAGCAAAGCTGTTTTTTTTTATATGAGTAGTTTACTTGTTTATGTAACATATTTTACCACTGCCAGACATTTTGACCGGGTTCAAAGGGTTGCCAGACAGGCTGAAACCTGTATAAAAATGAGGATCGGTAACGTCATAATGGCAAGGCTATTTTTTTTTAATCGTTAATTGAGATCACCGTGAGTAATTATTCGGAACTGCCAGACGAAAAACCCGGGTCTAACATCCTGCCAGACGCAAGCGAAGTTTGAATGTCGCTACTAAAGTGATGTGCGACAAATGTATCTAATAGCCGATTTTCATCGAAACTATTGAAGCATTTGAAAACTTACTAAGTGTGTCTTATAGGAAATAAAATTTTAAATAAAATAGTATATATACAAAATTTTCATATATCCAGTAGAACAGAAGATATTTTAAAAAGAGTCAGTAGCCGCGATACGAAACCATTTGTTTCGTATTAAGATATCATTTTCCTACAAAATGCATCATATGTCTTCTGCCTTCAGCTGTTCTACGTGGGAAAAACAAAATAATCATGATTTCAATAATTTGCGGTTTTTTTATTGGGTTATAAATGATTTGGAAGAATATAACTTCCTGTATTACGATATTTTAATCTTGTATATGATCGTCGTCAGGTTCAAATCCATCATCATCACCTAAATTAAAGAATTTAACAGCTTTTTTTAGTTTGCATGGAATAATCAATATGCAATAATATTGCAATAAAAATAATGCATTATAATATTCATAATGTGTATGTACCTGAATTCTCGTTTTCATCATTAATACGAGTATCAGGAGGTTGGATTACAACGTCTTTCACTAAAGCAGGTAATTGATCACCGTCGAACCACTCATATACACCATTAGATTCCAACCATCCATTTTCAATTGGGGATAAATTAGTTGAATTTTTTAAATGTGCATTTCTCCAAATATTTTAAATATAATGAGCCCGTAAGAAATGTTGACGCAGCTCTGATTTACACGGTGGCAAATTTCCAGCGTCAAAATTTTAAAATTTAAAATTTTTTAAAATCGTCATTCATGTTCATTGCATTATATGCTTTTGTAAATATCTCATATCTGGATTTATTGACGTCATTCATATTACGGATATTATACAAACGACATACAAACTCCTCTAAGACTTCAAAAACTTTTTCCCTCAAGCCTTGTACATCCAAAGTACCAAGATCAGTAAATGCTTTTTGATATTTGCGGGACTCATTCAATTAAAAGGTCTTCGTTTTCTTTTTCTGTAAAATGCAGCAATATAATCGCAACCAGTTGCTGCATGAAATCCTGGTAAAGAATTACACAAAGACTTTCCTAGAGCATTAAACAATTTGGATAAATCTACAAATTGTTGTGAATTTCCAACGCCAACCCCCATCCTAATATTCATAATCACAATAATGTCTGTATCTGAGCATTTTATTAAAACATTTGCATCTTGATCGATGTTGCAAACATGGTAGACGATTTTGGTGTCAGCTTCTTCATATTTTTCACAAGATAAATTGTCTTCCACAGTTTTTTTTACTTTTCCATTGGCAGTTTTAAAACCATAGCAAAAGTCATAATTTATGTATACAGTCTTTGGGTAAAGGGTGCTATGTCATCACTAGCCCAATGGATTGCTAGGAAATTAACCATCGCTTTCTTAAATTTGATATTTTTAAGTTTCCTTGCAAAATCTGTTGGACGTACTTGATCAGGCCCAGAAATGACGTAGTTGTGGTTGTCCAAGCTATCTCTCAGAAGATGTTCGCCATCTTTGATAGATGGTGAAAAATAACGATCGAAAATAATATCGATTCTGGATGCAGAATACCTAGTAGCCATTTGCAAAATTTTTTTTTAGGTGTTGCCGAATGTTTTTGAAACTCCCTTTAAGAAATGCAGCATGAAAAAGCCATCGATAATTACAATATCAATATTGCGTACTGCCTGACTATAAACTTTTGCCTCCAACAATTTCATGAGAACAGATTTATCGGTTTTACAAACTGTTCCATCTAAATGGCGCATTGATAAAGGAACAGCCGTCAAAGGATACGATAAAACTTTTGCAATATCTATATTTTGGTCCATTGAAATACATAAAAGTCGTCCGAATAGATCCCGTTGCATACGAATTTCTTGTATTTTGCCAGCAAATTTGACCTTCTTCCTTTTGCCTGCAGTTGAAAAGGTTAAGATTTCATGTTTTCTAATTGATTTTTCAAAATGGTCAGGGTTTTAAGCACATTCAGAAATGAATTTCTCACGTAGATTACTTCTTTTTCTTTCGATGTTCAATAAGAAATCAGCTATAGGGTTTAGTGCTGCTCGTCCTGTTGCAATTTTATATAAGAAATCGTTACTCAATTCTGGTGCAAAAGGATTTATATTTTGTTTAATGTAATGCATAAAATTCTGAAGCTGCACGCAACTTTTTTCCATTCTACTTCTTTCCAAGTCTGCTGTAATATCTAGAGCTTTATGCAATCCACATTCCTCAAATACGTTCGATATTATCGTTGATTTTATGCTGTGACTTTTAGACCAGCTTTGACGAGCAGATATCGAATTGGTGAAATGTATAACTCCTGTCAATCTTTTTGCAGCATCTGCATTTATTGTCTGTTCCAACGTCAAATCTATTGGCTGTCTAGAGAAGGTTTTTTCGGTTCTTTTCACATCGAAGAGCCCTTTCTCAAAAAGTTCTCTTAGTCCTGGGTCAGTTTCGTCGATTTTTAATAAATTATCGTGGTACTTGACCAACCACCGTGCGTAGTTGGGTTGGTTGAATATAAAAAAATAAATTTGCGATTTTGGGCAATATATGTATATTTAAATAATTCGAATGCTTCGTGTCAAAATTAAATAATAACTAACAAGATCTACATAAATCATTTAGAACTGCGGTGTTTTGTCAAATTGTCCATTAATCGTTGCTTCTTGATATTCATTATATTTTCTAAACAATTGTATAAGGTAAGCATGGTCAATAGTGGGACTTGATGTCTGTGTAGATTGAAAGTCATTAAGATAACTGATTATATCATCGCCAATTTCTATTTGTTCTTCCTTCATAAAAGTTTCAAAATGTAAGATATGAAAGCCCAAAGTCATTGAAGGATGCAGTCTTTTGCACCTGTTAAAATGCTTTCCAGCTATAAATCCAGCTAAAGGTTCGCTATCCACCATTACATAAGTCAATGCAGAATCATCTATAAACTTTCCGATGACTTTGAAATAAGCCATCATGATGTTGAAGCTGCTTGGATGAATAAAAAGGTCATTGAATCTTGGTTTTTCAGTTGCTTGAATTTGAAAAGCGGCTACTGACTCTTTTTAAAATATCTTCTGTTCTACTGGATATATGAACATTTTGTGTATAACTATTTTATTGAGAATTGAATTTCCTATAAGACACACTTAGTAAGTTTTCAAATGCTTCAATAGTTTCGATGAAAATCGGCTATTAGATACATTTGTCGCACATCGCTTTAGTAGCGACATTCAAACTTCGCTTGCGTCTGGCAGGATGTTAGACCCGGGTTTTTCGTCTGGCAGTTCCGAATAATTACTCACGGTGATCTCAATTAACGATTAAAAAAAATAGCCTTGCCATTATGACGTTACCGATCCTCAATTTTTTACAGGTTTCAGCCTGTCTGGCACCCCTTTGAACCCGGTCAAAATGTCTGGCAGTGGTAAAATATGTTACATAAACAAGTAAACTACTCATATAAAACAAATCAGCTTTGCTGGAATGACGTGACTGCATCCCTTTTTTCGACGTCTTTGGGGCCCAGCCCCCCCCAACCGCACCAACAGACAGCTGCCAGATGTTGATATTTGTGACCATTAGCTCAAATTTAACAAAGAAATACATTTATTTCCTGTGCTAAAATGACGTTTCAAAAACGTTCATTAACTCTTAGACTAATGGGAATGTTTGCTCTTACTAATAAAGCCATAATACATGAAAAAAATTTCATTTTGTTCATTTTATTGCATTTTTAAAAAGAAATTTGTAGTTGGCCCACCCTGTAGTACATTACGTAAACAAAGAAATCCTTTAGTAGAACGAATGCCGTCTAAGTATGATGAATGGGGTATACTACGATACCCGTGGCGCCACTTACTGACAATATTTTCTGACAGATCTCGACAATTTTTCGATATCTCCTTAGCTTTCGAGATATCGAATTTTTTAAACCTTATTTTCGACTACTTTTTGACGTTATAATTTTAATTAATATAATCGATTAATTAAGTTCCTTAGCATTACTCAGAATCAACGTCATGGACGTTCGCCAGTTCTCAATGTGTGGTTACACGCCTCACACCTGCAAGTGAGGCCGAAGGCCATACGGTGCACGAGTCGCAAAATAACCCATAGTGTGAAATCCTTTTATCCCACGAAGCGGGCCACCGAAGTAATGTTAAGATATTAGCGCCTGCCAGACAACAACCACTTACCCTTAGCGGAACACTATTTTGATTCATTTTACTGCATTTACAATAAGTGGCGCCACGGAAATCGTAGTCCTGCCAGGCATATTGCTAAGGTTTCCGATTAAAAATATTTATTTTAGGGTATAATCCAATAAGTATAACGTGTAGGTAAAAGACTTATTACAGTTTTAAGTATTCATGCACAAATCAACTTTTATTACGAAGTTCCGAAACTGTAACAATCTATTAAATTTGTAGAATGCCGATCAAATGACCAATGTTACAATTTTACTAACGCACCTTTAGATACACTTGAAGTCTTCTAGATAAGATATTGCACACATCAATCGTTCAAAAAGAATAGAGCAACAAATTAACTAATTTTTCTAATATTTTATTACAAATATTGACCAAATAAAATTTTATTCAAGTAATTCTTAGTCCGAACGGTAATTATTTCACTGATAACTTGCAGCAACACTGGCATTTTTTTAATAATCTCTACATTCCACGCACGGATTTACTACTGCATGGGAGAAATATTTATGATTACTTTTGCACTTTGCCTTTAAATGTCTTTCAACAAAATCAGAAGAGACGACTTCTGGGGATTCCCCCATTTAAAAAAAATTGCATTACCAATGACGAGTAAAAGATCATAGTGAAACACTGATACATGTGCACACTTGCAATGTGGTGCAGTAACTGAAATTAGATAATTGAAAGTAAACAGAAAAAATAATAATGGATAAACTTACGAGTACAAAGAAATGATAAAAAAAAAAATAAAATAAAAAATAAAACATCACTCAGCAGAAGTGCCTAGATGTATACTTGAAAACTTTTTGGTTTGGGTTAGTCTTGATATTTAAATGTACCCAATGCCTTGTATAGCTATAGGTGCAACATGGACATTATAGGTTGTAATTGCTGATGTGGTTGTGGTATATATTTAATATGATAAGCGGTATATATGTATCTACATATAAAAAATCTAAAAATTAGTTTCACTTATCGAATGTGTATATGGTAGTTCGAAGAAAATGTGTGGAACCGTGGTTCGATGTAGAATGTAAAAGGGCAAGGAAATTATCGTTCGCATGGTTAAAATCTTTCCGTGAAGCCAATCATGGTTTCTGTAAACTTTTTTATATTGAAACCATAGCCAATACAAAACAAAAGGAGAAAGAAAGCTACTACGAAGCAGAAATTTTAAAGTTAGCTTATTGTAGAAACTCATCAAATTGGTGAAGACTAGTTGCAAAACTTATTGAAAAGCAATCAAGAGCTTAGTTAGCTACCGACCTGTCTACACACTATAACGAGTTGTCGAATCCTATGGCTAGTAAAAACATGTTTCCATATGCCACACCGGACTTAGAAGATTAACTATTAAGCTCGAAAATAACACATCTCGAAGTGTTCACGGCAATAAACATTAATAAATACTGTAATATTCTTGCTGGGGTTCGTTTAAATAAAACCGTCTTTTGTGTATTTTAACCGTTTATTTATTATTAATCACCAACTTTACTTTGACACAATATTCAATCACTTTATTCTTTATTTATTTCCAAATTAAACTGTCTCCACAGATTTACCTTCAATCACAATGTCGCTTATTATCACCATTAGCCGAATTTCTCCTTTTAATCACTGTATTCACCTTATTAACAACTGTACCGACAGTGGTTGTGGTCGGTGTATTTATACAAAATTGCAAGAGGTTCTAGAATATGCTAGATGTTTCTCGGGGTGAATTGATGATCGTGGAACAATTGGGATATTGTGTGGAACAATTGTGGAACATTAGCACATCCGGTAAGGTGGGAATCTTCGAATCTAATCCCGAGGGACGACGCAGTAGAGGGAATCATCGCCGTAGGTGGCGCGCACAAGTTCAAGGGGACCTCGACCAACTTTGAGTGCGCAACTGGAGGCAATTAGCTAAAGACCGAGCTAAATGGAGAGGCTTGTTGGTTGAGGCCCAGGTTCACCCCGAACTGTAGCGCCACCTAAGTAAGTAAGTAAGGTGGGAATATTTGCTGCTAGCACGTTTCGCGTTGCTACAGATTGGAACACAGTGTTTTAGTTTGGTACACAAACCATGTGACTCCATGCTACAATACTACTATCGCGTATGGTGGAAATTCGACAGAGGGGAAATTAACAAAAGTGATTTTGCTTTTCTGCACATCTATGGCACAATACCTTTGGAATGATATAAGTTTCATCCCCCTCCTTTAATAATAAGTACTAAAAACACGTACGATAAATTTCGTGTTCACGTATTAATATATAAGATTAATAGGTTGAAGGATGACAAAGCGGCAGGATCTGATGGAATACCCGTCAAAGTTTTATAAGTGTGGGACCAATGAGTTTTGGCACAGACTTACTAACTTCTTTAATAATATGATGGATAATGGGGATATACCACTACAGTTTAAGGAGGCTTTCATTTTTTTTATTCATTAAAATGGTTGCACGAGGGATCTGGAAATTATCGTAGTATTTATTTGCTAAATGCAACGTAGAAGATTTTCACTTCGGTTTTGTAAAGCAGGCTTACGGAATGGATTGACGTAAAAAACCTCCTAAAATAATTCAGATTTTAGACCAGGATACTATACAATAGACCATATACAGAATCTATTAAAGAAAGATAAAAAAAACTCTACGTATTCTACGTCCAATTTAAAGCAGCCTTTGGTGCAATAGACCAATAGTTTGGAAGAATCATCGAGAACGTTTATAAAGATACACACGTGTTGGTTTGAAATGAAATGAAAAAATTCGAGTGGTTCCAAGCTAAATCAGGAAAACGACAATACTGCCCATTGAGTCCGCTGTTATTTGCACTATTTATAGAAGATTTAGTGGACTCCCTGCCAGGAGGTTCTATGCCAATATAAGCTGAATATAACAGCTGAACTGAAAAATTTGACGCCCTTTAATTTGTCTATCACGGATCGTTTCGTTTTGAGCACGGAATGGTGCTATCCCAATTCCTAGTAATTTTTTGGGCATTTCCATGCCTTTTGCACTGCAACTTGCCAGCAGTATCGAGCTTTCATAGGGATCGAAGCAAAGAGTGCCTTATGGGACAAATGTGAAAATATGACTATATAATGCTGTGTAGTAAGACTAAGAACGCAGGCGATAGTGTTTCATTATAATTTAATATAAGCGTCAATATAATATTTGTTAAGCGGCGACAATCCGAATGATCGCAGTGGTCGATAAAGCTCTGTCCCTTACTATTGCAGATGGCCCTTTTTAAAACGTTTCTTCAGAATGTTAAAACTGTCTCTATGGTGGATGAAATACTCGCAATCTCTTCATTTCACCGGTACCAGAATATTTGGCGCAACAGCTCTTTAAAGTGCCAGGGCCTGGCTTCTCGTAACCACTCATGTTGTGTGCGTTATATTCTTCACACGAATGGAAGGGACCTACAGTTTAATGCCGAATCCGAACGGCGATTTGAGAAACTTTTTTCGTGACAACAATACTCTCGGATGTTTGTCAGACGCTCGCGAGAGGTGGGGCCGTGAAAAAACTTTTTGGTATTTTCTGGGATTCGAACTTGGAACCTCATGCGTAGTGATCCGACACACTAACCACTTACGCCACGGCGCCCACCGGTACCAGAAGTAAGAATAAGTTTTGGAAAAGTGTTTGATCTCGAGATTTTGATGAATCTTGGCATTATTATTGTATATAATGTTTATGCATTGTGGACTTATATACAAAATACATATGTTCCAATTCTTTCTATGACTTGGAACGCCAGCGTTGTCTAAGGATACTCCGCTGCCATTCCCATTTATCTGCAGTCCGTACATAAGCCCTCCGTCCGTACCCCGTGCACTACAAGCGCTTCGATTGTCACCCAGGATAGGCAATTGTACTAGTTTGGTTCGCTGCGAGTATTTGATTTCCTCGGTACCTCCCATATCTAGAAGGCGTTCCCCTATACACTACCAGTGAAGGCACCCGATGGAGGACTAGGGACCCCACGCAGAGAAATCTTAAATACTTTATTTTGTTATTTTTAGATAAAGCTTTTTTTTTTTGTGGGCGCCGTGGCACAAGCGGTTAGTGTGTCGGACTACTGCGCGTGAGGTCCCAAGTTCGAATCCCAGAAAACATAAAAACAAGTTTTTTTTTCATGGTCTTACCTCTCGCGAACGTCTGATAAACATCAGAGATTATTGCTGTCACGAGAAAGCTTCTCAAACACTAAAGATACTGCACTAAACTGTAGGTCCCTTCGAGTGAAAAATATAACGCACACAACACGAATGTTTGCGAGAAGCTAGGCACAGTTTTTGAGAAATTTATAAGTTATTTATTAGTTATTTTAAAAAATTCGCGCCAATTTTTTATGCACATGCTTTTTAATATATAGAAGCAAATTTCTTTAAATTTTGGCCCGCTTCGTTCACTTTAGATTAAATTAAATTGGTAAACATTCCCATACTTGTTCTCTCTCTAAGTTATAAGAATAGTTGTGGGTGTATGGCCTACTTCCTCTTTAAGATCGTAGAACTATGGCGCGAAATATTGTGGACTTTTTGCCCATCTGGGTGGGTCATAACGACTCCATTGTGGACTTCTGGCGTGTGGATTTATAACTCTCCGCTATTTGGGGTATGTAGGCTTCACAGTAAGAAACCTGTTCCAACGATCACGTTCAAATTGAATATCTAAGTTAGTTGAGATATTTCCTAAAAATTTATATAACGATACTTCGCTTATTTGGCTGTATAAATACAAAAACAGGATATGATTACGTTTCAAAAATCTTAAAAATATTTTCTTTTTATTTTTCAATGAATTTTTGGAAAGAAGGACTAATTTTTGAATCAGAATATGTAATTTGCAAGAAAAAACATTATGCTGTTGCAAGTATATGCGACTCAGTTGTGCTCATTATTTTATTTCACCGACTATTTTTTTTTTTTTTATATATAAGTTGCGCTTACTTAAGGGGTTATGAAATATCCTTAAAATGCTTTACACATTACGGACATTGGAAAAAGAAGAGGATGATTAGTGTAGTGGTTTGGAAATCTGATGTTATCTTTCAGAAAAACTCCGACATGGCGTACAGATAACTGGGGAAATTTTTCTATTTCCTTCTGATTCGCAGTTGTTTTTCTCCTAACCACCTGATGTCATAGGTATATCAATCGAGCAACAGAGCAAACAATTGTTCCAGCCGCATGATTAACCTACTGCCAGGGTTATGACTTTACAGTAGTGTTGACACAAGCTTTGATCGGACCGACTCTTTATTTCATGAGAAATAAATAAATAAATGCTTGCTGACATCAGAACTTGAATCAAGAACCATCAGCCTAGCAATCTATGACGCTATCACTACACCATCGCCATTCCACTTTTATTTAATTTAATCGGGTATTCATTTTTAGATTGGCGTTGCCTTTTCTTTGATAAGAGGCGAAGTCAATTAGAACTCACAGCACATGTTACTTTACCTACTGTCTATCTAAATGTGAGGAGAGAGCGATGAAGGGGCTTCCCGGAAAAATATTCTCATAAAAATTAGGTTTTGATTAGTTTCCTGTATACATGGTGTCCCAGTTAAGCAGTATAATCCTTTAACCCTTTCGGCCCGATTGGGACAATATATCCCAAAGAAGTTTGAAAAATGAAAATGTTCGGGTCGAAAGGGTTAATAGGAGATACCTGAAGTTCCAACGAACAAAAAACTGTATGGCAGGGGGGCGGGGGTCTATTCTCACCACATTTTAAGTTATAGCCCATCAAAGTGGGTGACCTCTTATTTGGAGGTGTAACCACTTTAAACGCTATAACTTCTAAACTGTTATAGGTACAAAAATAGTTTTATACATTTTGGAAAGACAATTTAGTAGCGCATACAAATTTCGAACACATTGGCTCTGTATGTGAATCTTACGAAACAATTCGAAAAAGATCCACAGGGAAAATTAGCGAAAAGAACTTGAAGAAAAACGATAAGTTCTAGAACGATGAACGATTTGTTTTATTCTATTTTTCAATAGGTGTCTGCGATATAATTACGGAAAGAAAAGTCTATTTTTAAACAGGTTGATGAAACAAGAAACAAGTAACTATTAACAATTAAACAAAAGCATTGTGGCAAATTACGTTATGTTGGGCACATTCGACCAAGAAAAGAAACTGATATATGTACATGCAAGTAATTTTAAACAGGCTCCTTAAACTCAAAATAATGAAAATTTCTTGTTCCATTTTCTCACTTAAAATGCATTTTTCTCAAAATTTTTACGTAAAATTTTTAGTTTTTTATGTAATTTGTATTCCTAAAAAAATTTCCTTAAAATTATGTCAAGCAACTTTTTTACGCACGATCAAAAGAAGTTGTAGTAAAAGCCATTTTTTGTCAGACAAAAATGGTCAAAAAGAAGTGTAGGTAGGTACTTACTGAATTAGTCTTAAAACAGAACAGTTTATGGAATGTTTACAGCAATTGTTCGAAGTGCATTCCTTCCATTTGAATACACTTTCGGGCACGTTTAAGCATTCGGATGGCAGATTAACGAGCAACAAACTTCTTCTCATCTCTTCTGAAACGGCACCAATTTTTTCTTGGAGCTCTTCCAGACTCGGCATTTCTCTAAAATAAACTTTTTCTTTCATAGCACCCCAGATGAAGAAATCCATGGGTGTTAGATCAGGAGATCTGGATGGCCAAGCGTTGGGGCCAAATCGACCAATCCACTGTTCGTTAAAAGTATGGTTGAGGAACGAGGTTACTCCGCTGCTACTGTGACAAGGTGCTCCATCTTGTTGAAAGAACATCGCCCTTCTCTGAACAAGAGGAACATCTTCAAGGAGCTCCGGCAATCGTTCTACAAGAAATTCCAGGTAGTAATGGGAATTAACTCTTCGTGGAAGAACATGCGGGCCAACTAAAGTGTTTCCTATTAATCCGGCCCCTTTAAAATAAGCAACACATTTTAAAGAAGTTGTTCACAATAATTAAATTCTTACCTTTGAAACGATGTTTTGCGTATTAAATGGGGATTGGAGTCTGACCAATGGTGTAAATTATGGCGGCTTGTTACCCCATCTCTTGTGAATTGCGCTTCGTCAGTCAGTCAGTCACAGAATGTTATTGAGGAAGTGCCCGTTTTCTGCTTGTTTACGCAGTAGCCATTGGCAAAATTACACTCTTCTTTGCGAATCTCCTGGTAGTAAATCCTCTACCGGTGTTAAATGGAAAGGGTGTAATCTATTACTCTGTAAAGATCTATGAATCCTGGTTCTGGGAAGTTCCAACTACACAGCTAGTCTGCGGCGTCACCATTCGCATTTCCAATGAAGCCAAATATCTGGGAGTGATTTTAGATAAGAAACTTCATTGGTCTAAACACGTCGAGTCGAAAACATTCAAGGCGCTCTCAGTCTTCTGGCAGTGTAAGGGTGCTTTTGGCAAGACTTGGGGCTTATCACCGAATAAGGTTCTCTGGATCTACACGGCTATGATAAGACCATTCCTCGCATATGCGTCGGTTGTTTGGTGGAAGGGGCTCTCGTGTAAATATGTGGTTGCTTTTTGCACGAAACTCCAAAGAACGGCTTGACTCGGCTGCTCGGGAGCTTTCCCGAGTACGCCTGGCTCTGCTCTAGACGCTTTGCTAAACTTACCTCCCCTTGATACTTATACCATGGGTTGCACTATCAAAGCCATCCATCGTCTTAGGCGGGGCGGTTTTTAGTATACTCCACACTGGAACTTTGATGAACTTGCGCGACACTTATCTTACGACTCCTGTCTTATGGACATGCCGTCTGATGCAATGACACCAGAACTCCAGCTGATGCGCAAATTCAGAGTCGACTTTCCTTGTGCCCAGGACTGGCTTCGGTCAGAGTCTGAGCCGGGAATGGAACGTAGTCGTAATTTCACGGATGGTTCCAAAACCAGTCAAGGGTCTGGTGCTGGTGTCTTCGTGGAAGTCGACAACATTAGACTTCATTTCTCGTTAGGCAAATATGTGTCTGTTTTCCAAGCGGAAACTAAGAACAGGTGGGAGGGACGTAGCATTTGTGTCTGTAGTGACACCCTTTAACCACTTCCAAAATAGTTCGTGAAACCAAAAACTCTTTGAACTCGGTCGCAAGGCTGAATTCTCTGTCTCTTATCTGGGTCGCAGGTCACACTGGGATCCAGGGGAACGAGATCTCCGATGAGATTGCTAGACAAGGCTCAGAGGAGGCTTTCTCAGGTCCCGAACCCGCGTTGGGTCTCTCAGCGTCCTCGGTTAGAGCTTTTATTGATGATTGGGTCTCTTACGAGCACAATTGTGTGTGGCGTGACTCTCCAGGATGCAGGTTGACTAAACGCATGCTCCCGGACGTCTCTAAGAAATCAGTGGCATTCTTGCTGTCTCTTAGCAGAAAAGACTGTAGACAACTTATCGGCGTCTTGACAGGCCACTTCGCTTTTGCCAAGCACCTTAACGTGTTAGGCTTAGGTGACACTACAATCTGCGACGCTTGTGGAGTGAGCGACAACACTGCGGAACATTATCTCTGTGAGTGTCCGGCCTTTGCTCGTATCAGGTGACAGATCCTCGGTGCGGATGTGGTGAGTGCTGGTACTGTAAGCTCCTCATCACTGAAGTGCTTGCTTGGCTTTCTTAGAAAGACAAGGAAATTCCAATGAAATGGATAAATCAGGGTTTGCTCTC
Source organism: Brachypalpus laphriformis (assembly GCA_945910035.1). Lineage (NCBI taxonomy): Eukaryota > Metazoa > Arthropoda > Insecta > Diptera > Syrphidae > Brachypalpus > Brachypalpus laphriformis. Next base: position 312,485,409 of record OX246753.1, on the reverse strand, counting down.
TGGTAGTATAATGGACCAGTTGCGTCTGAGTGCTCCAGTTGAGCGTTACCTATCCCGAAAAAAAAAAAAATAGTCTGCGGACGGTGACTGAAGGCTGAACTTCCACAGCACGCAAAATCCCACTCTCAACTTCTGCCGCCGCTGCGTCTGAATGTCGTTCCGTTTTATTTGGTGCAGCTGACCCAGTATCAACAAGGCGCTGATACGGAGCAGCGAACATCCGACTACATAGTGTTCTACGATTTGGGTATCGTCGATGGAACTCCAATCTTTCCACTGAAGCGTTTCCATTGCAGAACCCATATACAAACTATTTCCGCGTATTCACGTTTTGAATACATTTTGTGGGGATCGGCTGTTACCTTACAGAGCAAAATGTCGATTGTAAATCAGTTGAAACAAAATTACGATATACTTGCAAATCTGTGATAATTCTCTGTTACGCTTTTTTTACCTATTCGACAATTAACTGTTAATTGCATTGCTCATAGGTAGGTACGTTAGTTTATTATTCTCACTTAATTTTGTTTGACCATTTTTGTAAGACAAAAAATGGGTTTTACTACAACTTCTGTTGATCGTACGTAAAAAAGTTGCTTAACATAATTTTAAGGAAATTTCTTAGGGATAAAAATTTCATAAAAAAAAAAATATTACAATATGTAAAAATTTTGAGAAAAATGCATTTCAAGTGAAAAAATGGAACAACAACAAATTTTCATTATTTTGAGTTAAGGAGCCATAACTTTTTTGTAGCTGCTGTGTTTAAAACTTGTATGCGCTACTAAATTGTCTTTCCAAAATGTGTAAAACTACTTTTGTTCCTATAATAGTTTAGAAGTTATAGCATTTAAAGTGGTTACACCTCCATATAAGAGGTCACCCACTTTGATGGGATATAACTTGAAATGTGGTGAGAATAGACCCCCCCTGCCATACATTTTTTTATTCGGCGGAACTTCAGGTGTCTCCTTTTAAATGATTATACTGCTTAACTTCGACACTCTGTATTTTGTAGTCTTTACTTTCTTGGTGAAAAGAAATAAATCTAAACTTCTATAAAACCTGAAGTGCTTCACAATTCCCATATTTTTTCTTTTAGGAAATCCGTTAGGTAAACCAACAAGAATATAAATTATTTCCATCAAATAATATTTATTTCTTATAAAAAAATAATATAAAAAGAAACACACTTCAGTTATATCACACAAAACAACATGGAACTAAATACATAATCTTTGGTAAACATTCCAAAACACTTATACAAAATGGTATTATCACTAAAATTGTGGTGGACCCTTAACTTTCTTTGAAACAGCAACACGATACCGGAAGACCGGTCTAAATATATTAACTTCCGCCAGTTCTAAATCATCGGGATTCTCATCAAATTCAACATCAGATGCTTTGGTGTCTAAAAAAGTCAGCACGATATTGGAATCTTCTTCAAGTGGGCGTGTCAGCAGATCAACTTTCAAACTCTCCCCTCCATTTAATTTTTCAATTTCATATCCGCTTAGCGGATATCCGTGAGCAATTTTCCAAACCATTACCAGTGGCAAAGCAAATTTCTACAGAAACGATAAAAATCTTTGTTAAATCATTTGTAATTGATAAATTCAATTAGAGAACTTACGTATACAATAATTATTGATAACATCTTGTGACGGATCTCGTGGAGTCAGTACCCTGCGGGCGTGTGTTTGAATTTGTTTTGACATTTCGTACTGCAAATCGCTTTTATAGGCCAATAGTCGCTCGTGATTGGATGCAAATTCGACTAAAACAGCGCTGCGTATTAGCACTTGGTTGTAAATTAAAAGAATGCTCTCTTAAACTAAACTATAGTAATTAACAAAATATTTACATGGAAGGGGTGTTCCAAGCCTACGTGTGACTATAACTAATTGGCGCGAAATTATTTCTCTTAACAGTGCATTCACAGGTTTCTCACGATATTCACAGGTTGTCAGATCTAAATTATTGGAAAATGTAAATCTGGATTCGTTGAAAACAGTAGTAATGTGAAACGAGTGAGTCAGGTGAATCATACACAATGTTTGATATTACAATAAGCCAGTGAAATGTTAGTCAGGTGGTGGAAAAATTATTATGATTGTCTATTTAAGGAACTATTTGTAATACAGCACTTTGTAGTTTTGTAATGGGCAGGCACTGTTTGTGCCTTGAATGTATGGCGACAGTAGTGAATCACTCATTCCAGCGACTCATATGAAATCATTATTACGAGTATTTTCAGGAGACTGGCGATACCTAACAAGTTAAATACTTCATAGTCCTAGTTTTAGTTATAATATTTTATTGAGAGGCATTGGGAGCAAACCTTTCAGGCTATTAACTATAAACCGTACAATGCTGACAATCCGAGTCGGAGTATTTTTAAAGCAACAATACTTCTATTGTAATAGGAAAATGATAAAGTTTTTGGTAGAAAATATGAGAAACCTTACATATTTCGACCATGTTATAGTCTGCGATGAACTTGGTTCCTTCCAGCCCGTCTGGTTATTAGTTAGTTGGCTCAAGTTTTGATCGCCCCACCTAAGGTGAGGACTTCTTTTACTGCGTTTTCTCTTTGTGTTTTATTAAAAGACTTTCAGGACCAGAGCGGTAATGTCTATACACAATATCTGTCCAATCTACTTCAGTCACCGTATGTGCACTGCTTCTGGTTAGATTTATGTCCATGCCTCTGCACCATACAACAGAACTTGGATGCCTTGAGTTTTGTACAGGATTACTTTAGTTGTTTGAAAGAGGGCTTTGTTACTTAATTTCCCTTTTAGCCCAAAGAAGCAGCGATTAGGAAGACTTTTTTTTTGACGAGTTGGGGTGACAGGGCAAACAATGACCCACGAAGCACTACGACCCAAAGAGATCTTTTGTTTTATCCCCTGGTATGTTGTTCGAGAAGTAGTTGTCCGTTAGCTGAAATCTAGTTCATTGATGAAGCTAAGGATAGTTCAAGTTGAAGAAAAGGTGACATCAGAAGGTGATGTAAAGCCTTTGTTAAAGTGCTTAAGCCTAAGCCGTGCAATGGCCGGGTAAACATATAGTATGTGATGTGTTGATTCGGTGTCTTCAAGACAGGCGGTTTATTTTCTTGAGCTGGTAATTGAGAGAGCAATGTCCAGTTAGGAAGTCAGTTAAGATCTGTGTTCGCTCATTTAAGGATATCTCTGGTTCTTTCTTTTTTTCGAGAAATTGATAAATTTCTTGAAGTGTCTTAGGCCAGGTGGAGCATTCCAAGGCGAGAGCATTTGTTCACGCTCCCAATGATATAGCTCTATCTTTACCTGGCTGGTAGGTAAACGGCATAAATCTTCAGGTCCAATGAGAGGAGATTGGTCACGTAGTCTAGCAAGCTCATCAGCAGCTTAGTTACCAGGGATGCCTTTATGTCCAGGGACCTAACATACATTAATGTGATTTTATTGTATGCAGCTAGCTGCAAGAGAGTCTGCATATAGCTTCAAACCAGCTTAGAATCAAAGTCGAAGGACGTGAGAGCTTTGAGTGCTATTTGGCTATCTGAAATTATATTAATATGTGATCTTCGAAAGTTTCCTCTAATGCATACTCTGGCGCAGAATTCGATAGCATAAACCTCTGCTCTCACGATAGTTGTGGATTGGCCTAGTGGTGTAAGGTGTTTGTAGTTGGCGACAAAGATAACACCTCCTGCCCCATTTGAGTTTTTTGAACTGTTAGCGTAATAGTTGAGTTGATGTGTTGTTTGAGGGATTTAAGGATAATCCCAATAGCTGTGGTTCGGGATGGTAACTGTGAAAGGGTGGTTGAGATGGATTCTTTGTGGCATGAGGTCTGAGATGCATATTACTGGAAGAGATAGTAGCGGATTTTTCTCATGTGGCCAACTAAATTTGAGTTTGCGCTGTTGCATAAAAGGTGAAGCTTTAGAGCCATCATAATATTTATGTGTTTTTTCCAGCGCAGCAGTTGAGCAGGTGCGCATTGTGCCCGTAGTACCTACACAGGCAACTCCTTGCATCTTCTGGAGTGCGGAGTGGGTAACAGCTTGATTTACTTTTTCAAACTAGCAAAACTTATTTGTCGTTTAGTTTTCGGACGATATAATTGCTCGAACTTAGAGCGGATCTTAGGTAACCAAAGCCTCTAACTATCTCAAAGTTGAAGCTGCTTATTGTGATATTCAGTGGCACTATCCCTTTTTGTTGACAGCCCTCCTTCAATTTTAGACTCATTTATTTCTGCTTCAACACCCACGAAAGTAACACTGGTATCACGCTACATTATTCTGGTCGGTGTATGCGAATAGTTGTACAGACTTTTGATAGATTATACCATTTATGTTGGCTTGTGTTTGGGAACCTGCATTGCGATTGATCGGGAAACTACTGACTGCCCAAAACTTGGCTTGGGCCAGTAGCGCAACAATCAAGTTCTTGATGAAGTGCTTACTTTACCTCCTAGTGGTGGTCCCCGGGCAACTATACGTATAAACCCTTATACGTATAGGCCAAAATTGTAAGTGCGGGTTGTCTAGGGCCTTGATTCTAGGCTAGGTAACGTGGGCCAGCAACCTGCGTTACCGAAAATTTCTCGCTACAGAAACCGACACTATGCCTCGGATAAGGAATGATCACATGTTGACGACTTTTGGCTATTGTACCCGGACAAAGATAGGTTTCTGGAATGTAAAGACGCTCCTCGACTCGGGAAGAGAAGATTCCTCCAATTGGGAAACGAATTCATGCGATATAAACTGGACATTTTGGGGGTAAGTGAAGTAAGATGATTAGAAGCGGGCGAGTACCAGTCTCCAACGCGTAACACTGTACTACTCTATTGTGGAAGACCATCCGGAAGTCCGCGGGAATATGGAGTCGGACTACTGCTAACAACAACAGCACGCAAGGGCCTAATTTCCTGGCAGCCTCATGGTGATAGGATTTTGACGGGCAGATTCCGGACTAGAGTACGACGCGTCACCATCATACAGTGTTACGCCCCAACGAATAGTTCATCTGAGGACGAAAAGGAGAGCTTCTACCATCTCTTAAGCGCCGTCTTCAACACAACACCAAATGGAGACATTGTCATAGTGATGGGGGATTTGAATGCCAAGGTAGGCAGCGACAACGAAGGGCTCAAACATGTAATCGGGAAGCATGGACTAGGCAACCGCAATGACAACGGCGAAAGACTTGTGGATTTCTGCAATGCCAACCGCCTTGTAATAGGTGGCACCATGTTTGAGCACAAGACCTGCCACAAAGTCAGCTGGATTTCCAACGACAGGCAAGCAACCTCCAACCAAATTGACCATTTTGCTATCAGACGCCGCTTTAGAAGTAGTCTCCTGGACGTCCGAAACAGGCGAGGGGCAGATGTGGGGATAGTACGTGATCACCATCTTATGATAGCTATTCTCCAACTACGTACTGCTGCAGTTCGAAGATCCCACGACAACACAAGAATTCCCAGGTTCAACATCAATAGACTTAGTGATCCCTCAGTGCGCCAACAATTAAGGGTGCACTTTTCGCAAGGTGTGGAAGCAATAAGCAGCTCAATGCCCGCAACCATCCAAGACCATTGGTGTGCTGTAAAAAATGTTTTTACATCTGGTGCTGAAAGAATTGTCGGTCGATCGCAGGGAAGACATAGGGCGTGGCTTTCCGAGGATACCTGGAGACGGATTGACGAACGAAAACGCTGAAAGCTCGCCTTGCAGCTACCCCAGCAGCAGGGAGAAACGAGCTAGAGTCCCTATATCGCATGAAGATGAGAGAAGTTCAGCGTAGCGTACGACGTGACAAGCGCAACTACATCAATGCGTTGGCTACAGAAGCAGAAGAAGCAGCACAGAGGTGCGATAGCAGGACTGTCTACAGAATCACGAAAGAGCTGACAGGTGGTTGCAGCTCCGGCCAATACCCAGTGAAAAGCCTGGACGGTTCCTTGCTCATTTCGGATGAGGACCAGCTCAAGAGATGGAAAGAGCATTTTGCTACGGTTTTGAACCGTGTATTCGCTAGCGATATGCTCCCAAATCAGACTGAGATGCCCGAGGTGAGAAGTTCCCGAATACGCACCACGACTCCCAGTACAGATGAGATCATTACCGCGATCAAGGCACTCAAAACCAACAAGGCGGTAGGACTTGACGGTATTCCAGCAGAGCTCTTACGAGCAGCGCCAACAACATCGGCTGAGCTTCTGCTTCCACTTATAGATAGAGCTTGGGAAGCTGAGAGCTTTCCTAACGAGTGGAAAAAGGGAATGATCGTCAAGCTTCCTAAGAAAGGAAATTTAATGGAGTGCGGAAACTGGAGGGGTATCTGCGTGCTGCCTGCTGTAGCTAAGATAATAGCTAAAATCATCCTTGAGCGAATCAAACAACATCTCGAAGACACACTCGATGCCGAACAAGCAGGTTTCCGCTCTGGATCCTCCTGTGCCGACCACATCAACACCCTGCGGATTATCATCGAACAGTATGTTGAATATCGGTCGGCATTGCACCTGTTATTCATCGATTTTCAGAAGGCGTTCGATAGTGTCAACAGGGAGTTTATTTGGCGTGCCTTACGCAGGAGAGGTATTCCCATAAACTAATTGCTATTATCTAAGGCTCTAAATGTCAGGTTCTGCACAGAGGAAGGTTGTCTGAGGAATTTGAAATCTAAAGTGGGGTAAGACAAGGCTGTATCCTTTCACCAATATTATTCCTATTGGTGATTAGCGATGTGCTTCGTGCAGCTTTGTCGACGGAAACAGAGGCATTCGATGGACTCTTACATCCCAACTGAAACATCTTGACTACGCTGACGATGTATGCTTACTCTCCCACAGAATTATGGACCTCCACCAAATGACAGAAGATGTGGAGAGGGAGGCAGGTGTCGTCGGGCTGAAAATTAATACGGCAAAAACTAAAATTATCAGCCTTGGAACAAACTCATGGGCTCAAATATGCATTGCTGGACAACCGGTAGAGAGAGTAGAGGATTTCCAGTATCTTGGGAGTATTGTCTCGACCGATGGTGGAACCGAACTGGATATAGCCAACAGGATCGCCAAAGCAAAGTCCGCGTTCGGGATGCATGGCGAAGCAATGCAATCAGTTTGAGCACCAAAATAAGACTGTTCCGCTCCAACGTTGAATCCGTGCTGCTATATGGTTGCAGCACGTAGAGAGTGACCACTACTATCACCAGAAAGCTGAAAGCGTTCGTTAATAGGTGTCTGCGCAATATCTTAAGGATTTTCTGGCCCAATCGTATCTCTAACGAACACCTTTACGAGAGAACGGGTCAGGAACCAATAGGCACAACTATTCAACGGCGGAAGTGACAGTGGATTGGTCACACGTTCCGAAAGGGTGACAGCTCCATAGCGAACCATGCTATGCAATGGAACCCTCTAACTCAGGATGGCAGAAGACCTGGCAGTCCGAGGAGAACATGGCGCAGAACAGTCGAGAAGGAGGCACGGCAGTTAGGGAAAAGTTGGGGAGAACTTAGACACATTGCCAGAAACCGTACACGATGGCGCGTAGGCGTAGTAGAGGCCCTAGGACCCACAAGGGTATACAGGACATAAAGTAAGTAAGTATGTTGGCTTGTAAGTTAAGCATTACCCCTTTAAGAATAATGTTCAAAAGTGGCATGATAGCGCATCATCTTGTCTAAACCCTTCTTTGATATCGAAGGCCTCGGGTAAAGTTATTATCCACTTTGATAGAATAGCGTGAGCTCTACAACGTCATCATTTATAGGTGGATGAGCATAACAAAGATACCAAAAGTAAACGCGGCTCTGCATAGTTCATATTCTGTCATAGGCGGTCTTAAAATCAACAACAGTAATGATTATCAACCTTAAATTCTTGAGTCTTCTTCAAGATCTGCTGCAGTGTGAATATTTATCGGTGCTAGACTTTTCGGTTTAACCTAGCACTGAAATGAATTAATCAGATTGGTGACAAATGATCTTAAGCATTAACACAAAACAGCAGACAATATGCTTTATGCGATGTTTATGAGAATAATGCTCCTGTAATTGTACAAATAATGCTGATGTTCCACTCACCTGGTATACTTTAATCCGAACAAATCTTACAGATGAGTTGGTGTATGCTCCTTACTAAGTTATCTTCCTCTGCTCTTAAAGTTTCGGCGGATAGAATGTTTAATCCAGCAGCCTTTCTGGACTTAAGTTTAGATCTCCTCATATTCACTTCATCATGGTCGGGAGAACGGTAATGCTGACCATCATTGTCCAGGCTTTGGATTGGTCATCTTCACCTTTTAACAGTCTGCAGAAATATTCCTTTTATATCTTCAAGATCGATTGCGAGTTTACTTCCATCTTTATCACTGCAGGCTCTTAGTCTAGTTTCAAAGCCTTGACATTGCCTTTTTACATTTTTCGCAACATTTTCTAAAAATGTTTCTCTATCTTCTCGATTAGACGCTTCTCATATTTCTTCCCTTTCTTTTTGAAAAGTCGATTTTCCTCCTTTCTCCTCCATGCACAGATCCCGTGAGCAGCTCTATCCTTTTATGTAGCCCCCTCTGTATGTCAGGTGTTTACTATATGAAAATAGAACAAATCAACTGTTACTTACGTACATTATGTATTAGTTAAAATGTTAAGTAACTTACTTATCATCACATTCTTGTCATCATCATTCGTTGGGTCTTAAACTACATTTTTGAACTACTCTTGCAAAATTCGACTTTCGATTGTTTGTGGTGATACCGATAAGATGATAGTGTAACTCTAATATCGTCGTCGATATTCTTCTAGAACAGAATTCATTGGGGACACCTGAAATGAAAGCTGTCCGAGCTTTGATCCATTTGCCTTTCCTGCACGGGAAAATATTACAAAACAAAAAAAAGTTATGCATGCGTTGTTTCACTCGCTGCTTGTTTATTTCCCTATCACATCATTCAACAGCATTGCAAATAAAAGCTGTGAGAGCTTCGAAGTGAGAAATTTTTTGAATGGCCGTTATTTCGGATCAACTGAAGCGCTATGGTGTATTTATGAATTTACAACGCATTTTCAATCGCACACTATCATTAGACTTGATATTCATTTACCACGTAGACAGAATGTTTACTTTAGAGTGAGATAAGGATGGAATGCAGTTGAAAGTGCTAAACAAACCAAATTGGTATCATTCTTGGCATTAAATGAAAACCATTCATCAGCGAATGTAAATCACTATACTAAAATTCCTTTACACTATGTTTGGATAGATGGTAAACAAAAAAAATGGAAGAAAAAAGTACGTGGTGGTGATAAAATCATTACACGCGCGTACATGTATGTATGTACAATAGTATCTCCAAAGGACGAAAGCTTTTTCATTTGCGTTTGCTATTATTAGGGGAGCCCCCTGGCAGCTGACCTCCTCGTGGTGGGGGGGGCAACGTGACTGGGATGTGCGAATGGGGTAACTTAAATAGTTACCCCCATCCATACAATCCAGTCACGGCTAACAAAGCACAAACCCCATGATGACAAGAAGAAGACGACTGGCCTCGGATATTGCCAAGCCTGGTAAGCCAGGGCATCCTTTGGAGTCAGGCCTGAAGGATGTCAGGATGCGAGCGTCTGGTGGTCGGCTTGTCCCGCTCGGCAGCCGGCCGGGTCAAACCCGAAATGGCTACGAGCTTCCTGTCAATGGTCTCGCGAACCATTACGGGGGTCAAGGGGTGAGCGCGTTGTGCACCGATAGGGGCACAGATGGACTCTCTGAAATTCGACAACGGCATCGACTTAGGATAGGCACATGGAACGTCTCATCGCTCACAGGGAAGAATCTTGAGCTTGTTGGGGAGGCTGTTAAAAGTCGATTAGATATAGTTGGCGTCTCTTCAACAAAGCAGAGAGGTTCTAAAACTGTGGACCTTTCGGGTGGGTGGAAGCTCTTCCTGTCAGGAGTTGCACCCTCAATGTCTGCTCGGGCGGGAGTGGGGATACTCACAAGTCCCAGGTTGACAGACAGAGTATTGGAGTGGATACCATTAGGAGGGAGAGTTGCGATCTTAAAGCTCAAGCTTGAAGGATCAACTCTGGCATTGGTGCAGGTGTATGCACCGAACCTTCAGTCAAAGTATGCAGCTTTCTTAGATGAAGTTGATGTTGAAAAGGTTGCAGATATGGATTCTTTTGTCCTGATGGGTGACTTCAATGCTCATGTAGGGTGTTGATGTTATGACATGGGGGAGTGTGATTGGGAGGAACGGTGATCCTGATCAAAACGCGAACGGAGAGAAGTTGTTGGATTTTTGTTGTGAAAATGGCTTATCCATCATGAACACTATCTTTCCACACAAAGCCATTCACAAATACACATAGTACCGTCAGAGTCTTCAGCAGAAATCGCTGATCGATTTCTTTGTGGTACCATCGTGTTTGAAGAGAATGGTTTGTGATGTTCACGTACTGAGAGGGCCCGAACTGTCAACTGATCATCACTTAGTGCTGTGCAAATTGTATCTTAGCGAGAGAGTGCCTCCCCTACCAAAGCGTAAACCAAGGATGGGTACACGCATACGATGGGAGAGGTTACAGGACGATGAGATACGGGAGACATTTGCACGGCAAATATCTGAAAGGTTTGAACGAATTCCAACTGTTCCATCAAATGTAGAGGAAGAATGGCAACTGTTTTCAACAGCGGTTATTGCCTCTGCGGGAGATGTTTGTGGAGTCAAGCGGCTTGGTGTGGCGGCTGGTGGTGAGAAAAAGACTGCTTGGTTTAAAACGGCGGGAGTTCAAGAAGCCATCAGAGAGAAGAAGAGAGCCTTTAAGGTGTGGATTCACTTGGGGCACTCCAATTCTCGAAGAACCTGCAAGTTAGCTGTGAAAGCAGCGAAAAAACAGTCTTGGAAGGAGTTTGGCGAAAAATTGGAACGTAACCACAGATCTGCAAATAAGATGTTCTGGCAAAAAAAAGTTGAATATCATTGAAGGAGTTAAATCCAAAGACGGTACAATCCTTTCCAATGAGAGGGACATCTTATGCAGATGGAGCGAGCACTTTTCAGAATTACTCAATTCCGAATAGGGCACCGAAGATGACAGACCTATTGTCGAGAGTTGAGCGGAAAGTAGTCCTACGGTAGAGGAAGTTACTGTGGTGATCAAAGCGCTAAAGGTTGGCAAATCTGCTGGTGTGGATGAAATTCGGCCAGAAATGCTCAAGGCTTTAGGTAAAGAGAGAGTGCAATGGCTCACGCGTGTCATTAAAGTGGCCTGGGATTGCGCTGAAACACCTGGTGATTGGCAAATGGGGGTGATAGTTCCTCTTTTTAAAAAGGGAACAAAAGAGATTGTGCCAACTATAGGGGTATATCTCTTTTAAGTCTCCCTGGAAAAGTCTTCGCTAAGATGCTAGAGACGCGTTCCAGAGCTGTGGTTGAGGACAGTTTGGGGGATGAGCAGTGCGGTTTTCGTCCCGGTAGAAGCACAACTGACCAATTATTCACTCTCAGAATGGTTCTTGAGAAGGCCTGGGAGTATGCCAAACCTGTCTTCACTTGTTTTGTGGATTTGGAAAAACATATGATAGGGTTCCTAGAGGCAAACTCTGGAGTGTTCTGCTGGAGTATGGGATTGAAGGTTCTCTGTTAAGGGCGATTCAGTCTTTATATACAAACTGTAGAAGCTGTTAAATCAATACCTTTCACTGTGGCCGTTGGACTCCGCCAGGGGTGCGTTTTGTCACCTCTCCTCTTCATTGTATATATGGATTGGATGTTGCAGCGCAGCCGTGGCGGGGAATATTTCGAAGTGGGAGACCTAAGGAATAGTCATCTGCTCTTTGCGGATGATTTGGTCATCCTTGGGTCCTCTCAAATCGAACTTCAGCGCGCACTCGAAAGGTTTGTAGCCGTTTGTGATGACACTGGAATGAAGATTAACGTGAACAAATCGGAAGTAATGGTCGTTTCCAAAAAACCCATTCAGTGTACTCTGCATGTTAGTGGAGTCCCACTGAAGCAGGTGGAGAAGTTTAAGTACCTCGGGGTTTTATTCACGAGTGATGGGAGAAGCAATGCCGAGTTATCCTGTAGAATTGGTCAGGCTGGATCAATTTTGAGAGAGCTTGGCCAATCTGTTATAAGGAAGGCCGAACTTAGTGTTCAAGCTAAGCTATCGGTTTTCAACTCTGTGTATGTTCCAACTCTCACCTATGGTCATGAAATTTGGGTATTGGCCAAAAGAATAAGATCGCGGATACAAGCTGCCGAAATGAGGTTTCTTTGCGGTGTTGTTGGAATAACTCGTAGAGATCGAGTGCGCAACACCAGAGTACGCGAGGAGCTCAATGTTGAGCAGCTACTTCTCCGAACGGAACGATCTATGCTTCGATGGTTTGGTCACGTGGTGCGTATGCCCCCAGACCGGCTTCCAAGGCGTGCCATCAGGTAGGCGACTTCGCGGAAGGTCTAGAAATAGATGGTTGGATCAAGTCCGACATCTCTCCTGGAGCCGCTTAGGGATTCCTCCTGATGAATTGGAGTCAATGGCGGAGGATCGAGAAGGATGGAGAGTCCACCTGAGCATCCTACCCCCGCGACCCTCATGAAGGATTAGCGGGCCATTGAAAATGAATGAAATGAATGGCTGGTGAATATCCCCGGCTATCTGGACACCACCCCTAGAGCTTCTTTCAAACTTAATATATAAGTTTCAAACGAGTGTACCAATCTTTCTCTCTCTCTCTGTCCACCATTTGGGTGCCTGCAAATTATTTATAAAAAATGTCTATGATTTGTAATATGATACTCTTTGTCAGAAGGTTCGTACAACTATACTTATTCACTGGTTTGGAAAATCGGTTCTATTAAAGTTCTTCTGACCCGATTTGGCGATTTCTTGTTATCTAACGTAAGATGGTACGTGACCCGTTTTATTTTCTCAAATCACGGAATATGAAAAGTATAGTTTAAGTTTATTGAAGTCGACATAAAGCTATGTATATATAACTTAAGGAGTGGTACAACGGATATTGATGAAATTCGCTTCTCTAATATAACTTAAGACGTAGATTATGCATTATTATGAGTCATGAGAATTCCGTATCAACCGTGGCTTACCTATTTGCCTGGTCTACCTATAGGTGCTCCCATCACATAAACAATTTTGTAGAAGAATTGGGCCCGCCAATCAAAAAATTCTTTATCCAACGTCTTTGTGTAAAAAATGAATAAAGCTTGTGTTGTATCCGATTTCGTATACCCGCTGCGGGATGTGTGCAAAACGGATCTAAGTGGTGATAAGAAATTGGTTTTACATTCGTGATTCTTTATTTTATAAATATTTTCACTCTAATTACATTACGTTCTAAAGTGGTCATCTGTCTTGGCAGGTTCATTTTGAATTTTCAAGATTTTGTATAGAAATTTAGAGAATTTGCACAGCATTGCTGATTTTTTAAGAAATTCTGAAATAACCACTTTTTTTTTAGAAAAGAAAAACAAAAAGAAGAACATATGAGAATATTTTGAAAAATTCATTAATCCAAACATACTCTAATGTTAGTTAGACTTCATAGATATACAAGTTCTTATGGAGAATTCGTAAAAATACCAATAAGCCGGCGCACACATAAAAAAAACTTTTTTTTGAACGCACGTTCATATATCAACAAACACATATTAATAAATCAACATACACAATTTTGGACCTATGTATGTAGATTTATCTAAACTAGTATCGCGTGTGGTCGAATTTCGAAAGAAGAGAATTTACCTAACTTTAATGTTACATACGCACATGTTTTTTTTTTTTCTGATCTCTATGGCACAGGACCTTTCGAATGATATAAGTTTTAGCCCCCTCCTTTTACAATAAATACTAAAAAAAACGTACAATACGTTTCATGCTAACGTATTAATATATAAGATAAGATTTAATTTACTTATACGAACAGTTTTTTCCTTGTGTGAAACTATATGCTTCAACCTTATAGAACGCATATACGTGCATAAACATTTATATGCTTAAATATACCACTTTTATGTACTCTGTCTGTTTCACAGGATTGACATGAACATATATTGATCTAGGGTTTGTTAAAAAAAACTGTACATCGATTCTCCAAACACAAATAACCACTAAAATCTGGCGTATACAAACAGTCACGTTCATATCAAATACTCTACCACGTGAGCAATACTACAACATTCAACTGACGTACATTTTTTTATCAGTATTGCTACAATTAATTAGTATTAATTAAATACTTCACATTTTTCACATACTTCTGCCCTTCTCTCAAATTCTTATTTTTGTCGAAATCTAAAAGAGATACGCGCGTCAATAGCAAATAAACCGAAAGCCTTGCCACACGCTTATCAAATAAAAAAAAGTCATAATAAATTATTGTCTCTATTTTGGACCCGTCCGAAATAATTAGCAGATTTGACAGAGAAGAAATAAAATCGTGACACATGAATCGTATCTTTTAGATAATTTAAGATGAGAAATTGGCAGCAGAAGGTATACGTAGCATGTCGCCTGCTCGAAGTTTCTTTGGCGTAATTTTTTGTGTACAGTTTAAAATTAAGTTATGTCAATATTTAGGATTTTTTTCAATCGTCTGCAAGTTGCGTAACTACATTCTGAGTTGTAGCTACAATAAACAATCTTTTTTATATACTTTTGACATCTTGATCGCTGTTCAATCCGGCACAAAGTCTCACGTTAAACTGAATTTTATTAGTCTGTGAAAAGTATCTTGAAGACTACGGTCAATTACCACTACGAAATCATGGCCTATGAAACCATCTATGTATACATAGGTGAACTTTTGATCGAAAAAGGCATACATAGGCTTTTGTTGTGATACATAAAGAAGAGGTATGTAAGGGATTGGCTGGCGCCCTACCATGTACGAAAGCAACTGCTTTGTGTATCTTCCTTAAGATGTTTGCCAACTTTGGTAGTCTAAGGCAACTATATCAACAACATGAAAGAGGTGGATACGATCGGCACAAGGCGGTGATTATGACTTTCAGTAGCTACGTGATTGACGTCAAAGCCATGGTGACAAAGGTAAAAAATTAACAAAACTGTGTTAACGGCTATACAACGTTATGGTGCAGAGGCATTTATAGTAGTTTAACTAATTTTTAAATCATAAATTTCATTAAATTAGTTTTAATTGAAATTGCAAAATTGTTAAGTTACTGACGCACTTAACAAGAAAATTAAAACCGTGGCTTTTATAACTAGACTAAAAATTCTCTTAAGCAATACCGAAGATTTAATACATCAAGTTTTAGTTGGAAAAACTCGAAAATAAGAAAAAAATCCTTGCTGGGATGCAGGGTCGCTTTTTCCTGGAGGCGAGTGAGGCAATTGTTTCATATTGTTAAAATGATGAGAAATAATGGGTTTTACTCTGCTGGTATGGATGATGTTTCCGCACGATCGATGCTAAGAATACTATCAAATGCACGTGAAGGGTTTAAGGTGTGTCACCTCAACGCTCGTAGCCTCAATGCAGCTAAATTGGATTATATTAGTTTCATTCTTGATAGTTCGGAAGTTGATGTAATTTGCATTACAGAAACCTGGTTTAAGCCAGTTCTTACAATTTTTACAATATACTAAAATACAAACTGATTCGCAACGACAGGATCACTGATACACATGGTGAGAGTATTGCGATGTATTGTATTGCATCCCTAAATTGTAAAATAATTGGTAAGTCTGAAGAAAGTGGTATGGAGTACCTATTTCTTGAAGTTACGGATGGCAACGTCAGGTATTTCTTAGCTCCGCAGCCACAACAGGCGTTCTTCTTCTTCCTTTTATCAGCGAGGTTATGATCCGAAAACAAGGGATCACAACCCTCCCACTTCACCGCATTTCTACTGATCCGCCTGTGGGGTTCGCCTATTTGACCTCAGAAAATATCGGCAGGCCTGCCGATTTTGGATCACTTGGTTACTGAGGCCAATGAAATGCCGATGTCGTCGCATTTGTCTGATCCAGGCGTTTATAGGCCTCCCTTTCCTACATGGCAATGTATTTGGAACGCGCATAGATATTGCCTTTTTTACATGGTTCAAATGATCTCTTCTTTGAACGTGGCAATACCACCTGAGCCGATCGCACTCTATCTTTTGTACGATAGTTTCCTTGATGTGAAAGCTTCCACGAATCTTCGAACTTCTTATTCGATCACGCTTGGTCACTCTTGCTGTCCTGCGAAGCATCTTCATCTCAGCTGCCGTTAATTTACTCTTATACGTTTTGTACATCGTCCAACAATGTGAACCGTATGTGAGCGCTGGACGCACAACTGCGGTGTAGAGCCTTTCTTTCAACTGGGGGGGGGGGCATTTTTCTGTCACAGAAGATAGCGGAATTTTCTCGCCACTTCATCCACCCTACGCTTACGCGATGATTGATGTCGTCATCACAAGATGCTTTGCTATTGATCATAGATCCCAGATATTTGAACTTTTCGCACTTGGGAAGCACTGTTCCATTCAAATAAATGTCTGGAATAGGCCTGAGTGGATCAGAGAACGGGCAGCACAAGTACTCTGTCTTTTTTGAACTAATGCGATACCCATTTCCCTCCAGAACGTCCACCCACACATCAAGTGCTCGTTGCAGGGATGTAGGATCCTCACTTATGATGGCTCCATCGTCAGCAAAGAATAACTGATGTACCTTGGGGTCCATCACTTTACCTTCAAGCAGATAATCAAGGACCGTAATAAAGAGCAAAGGACTTAAAACGCTTCCCTGGTGTACCCCGACTTTGATTGGGAACTCTTCGGTTACTCCAGCAGAGCATCTTACTCTTGTCTTTGCTCCTTCTTACAAGTCCATGATCATCTGTACATAGGTTTCTCGAACCCCTCGATGTCTTAGCGCCACCCATATCAAATCTCGTGGTTGTCTGTCGAATGCCTTTTCAAAGTCAACCAATACAATATGCAAATCCCTTAAGGAATCACGATGTTTTTCCATTATGATCCTTATACTTTGGATTGCATCTGTGGTTGATTTACCCGAGACAAACCCGCACTGATCATCAGAGCGTTGTTATCCGGAACCAATGTTTTCTGCATTCCAATAATTTTCAGCGCTTTATGAGCATATACGTATTATTATCTGTAGAGATTTTAATGCTAATCTGCTCAAAACTTGGAGAGCTCTTGAATCTCTCCAGTTGCCCGATCTGGTTGCCGCTTCCGGGCTGTCAGTCGCCAACTCCTATGCCACTCGTTTTGCCCCTAATAAATCTCCTAGCCTTCTTGATTTGTTCATTGTTTCCGATCAGTCTAATGTTTCTCTCTTAGAACAGCTATCTTTAGAAGGAGTATCGGACCATGATTTAGTGTTCTGTACGTACAATATAGACTTTTCTCGTGCTCTAACATCATCAATCTTTCAGTTCAGAAATTTCGAATCCGTTGATTACAGAACATTGCTGTTGCATGCAAGTCTTCTACCATGGAACCATTGTTATTACGCTACTAATGCAAATGATAAAGTTGCTCATGTTCAAGCCCTATTACTTCAAATACTTGATAGACATGCACCTTTAAAGACTGTTGTAGTACGTAACTAGAATTGTCCCTGGTTCACGTCTGAGGTGCATAATGCAATACGAATTCGAAGAAAGTTGTATTTGAATTGGAATTGTAGCCCGACGAACTGCAATTGGGAAATATACTGCCAAGTGCGTAATTTCTCAACCTTTGTGACTCGTAGATCCAAGAAAAGATACTTTTTATCTAAACTGAGCACACAACAAGCTCAAAAAAAAAAAACTCTGGAGAAACTAACGTAGCGTTGGCATTGATAAAAATGACGTTTCTGGCAATATGCCTGATCCCGATGATCTTAACAATGCTATTATTCCTAGCTTTATAGAAAACACGCTCTTTGTATCCGATAATGAACTAACATATGAACCATCAATTGCTTTTGACTTCGCAGTTATTTCGGAGCTCGACGTGGTTCAAACCATTCGTGCCTTTAAATAAGATGCTGTAGGTGAAGACGGAATATCGATACTTTCTGTTAAAATGGTCTTACCGCACATTTTAGGATCTCTAACCCATCTCTACCCAAGCCATCAGAAATGCCGCCTCTGATGTACTGGGTTTCTCTCGGCCACCACAACGAAACCCCTGGTTTGATGAGGAATGCCGGCAAGCACATGCAGCTAAACAAGAGGCGTACAAAGGGGCGCTGCATAGAAGGACTAGCGCTGCTTACGAGCTCTACGTGCGCAGGAGAAAAGAGGAACATAGACTTTTCAGAAAGAAGAAAAAAGAGCATGAGAAGCGCTCGATCGAGGAGATTGAGAGACTCAATTGCAGGAATAATGTTCGAAAATTTTACCAAAAGGTAAAAAGAACATGCCAGGGCTTCAAAGCCAGGACAGAAGCCTGCAGGGACGAAAATGGCAACATAGTAGTAGAATCGCAGTCGGTGCTGAGGATATGGAAGGAACACTTCTGCAGACTGTTAAACGGCGATGATGATCAATATTCCGCTGTCAGGCAGAATGAGCCATTCAACAGTGACGATGACAGTCAAGATTCCCGTCAACCCGATCAGAATGAAGTGAGGATAGCGATATCTAAACTCAAATCCAACAAAGCTGCTGGAGCCGACGGCCTTGCCGCTGAACTTTTCAAGGCAGGAGGGGATGAGTTGGTAAGGAGCATGCATCAGCTCATCTGTAAAATCTGGTCGGACGAAAGTATGCCCGATGAATGGAACCTCAGCATCGTTTGCCCGATCCTGAAGAAAGGAGACCCTCTGAACTGCGCCAACTACAGAGGTATAAGTCTCCTAAATATCGCATATAAGATCCTGTCTGCCGTACTATGTGAACGCCTTAAACCGATCGTCAACAACCTGATAGGTCCTTATCAGTGCGGTTTCAGGCCGGGAAAGTCCACCATTGACCAAATATTCACACTTCGGCAGATTTTGGAAAAAACCCATGAATATAAAATCGATACGCACCACCTCTTCATCGATTTCAAAGTTGCCTATGATAGCGTGTATAGAGACGAGTTATACAGAGCCATGTCTAGTCTTGGCATCCCTGCCAAGCTCGTCCGTTTGTGCAGAATGACGATGGAGAACTCTCGCTGCTCCATCAAAGTCGGTAAGAACATCACCGAACCGTTCGATGTCAGGAAAGGTCTTAGACAAGGCGACGCGCTATCATGCGATCTCTTTAACATAATACTTGAGAGAATTGTACGAAACTCACAAGCCAACCCCGGAGGTACAATCTTCTTCAAGTCTGTACAACTACTCGCTTATGCCGATGACATTGACATAATCGGAAGAACTCAGCGGGCCGTCAATGGGGCATTTACGAGTATTGAGACCGAGGCAGCAAAGATGGGTCTAGCGGTCAATGAAAGCAAAACAAAATATATGCTGTCTTCAAAAAAGGACACCCAACATCGGCGTCTTGGACAGAACGCCACAATAGACAGATACAATTTTGAGGTAGTAAAGGATTTCGTCTACCTAGGCTCTATGGTCAGCTCCGCAAATGACATCAGTAGGGAGATCACACGGAGAATTACTCTTGCCAATCGTTGCTTCTATGGGCTAAAACGGCAATTGAGTAGCAAAGCCCTATCTTGAACTACTAAGGTAACTCTTTTTAAGACGTTAATCATCCCAGTCCTGCTGTATGGCGCAGAGGCATGGGCTTTGACAAAACCGGATGAGGATGCCCTTGGTTATTTCGAGAGAAAAGTTCTTCGAGCGATCTTTGGTCCCGTCTGCATAGACGGTGAGTGCAGGAGAAGGTACAATGCCGAACTATACGGCCTGTACCAGCACATCGACTTAGCCAGAGGAGTTCACATACAGCGACTAAGATGGCTGGGTCATTTAGAGCGGATGGAGCCCAACGTTCCCGATAAGAAAGTCTTCGAATCCACCCCGGACGGACGGCGCAGTAGAGGACGACCTCGCGGTAGGTGGCGCAAACAAGTGGAGGGGGACCTCAACCAACTTGGCGTGCGCAACTGGAAGCAGCTGGCTCGTAACCGTGCTGGCTGGAGAGGTTTGTTGGTTGATGCCCAGGTCCACCCCGGACTGTAGCGCCATCTAAGTAAGTAGTAACCCATATGTTAAATTTCTGTATTACGTCTTCATCCTTTCCTGATGTTTGGAAATTGGCTAAGGTAATCCCTGTTGCAAAGAAATCGATACCCTCCTCGACAACAGATTTTCGCCCAATTAGCATATTGCCGTGCTTATCGAAAGTATTTTAGAAAATGCATGCCAAACAGATGTCGATCTACTGGTATGGTTAAAGTGCTCGATGACATGAGAATCAAACTTGACTTAGACTACGTAACAGTCCCGTGTTTTCTTGATTTCTCGAAGGCCTTTGACGTTAATCACGTAATTTTGTGTGAGAAACATAATTTATATTTCTGGTTTAGTAATAGTTCTGTCTGTCTAATTAGAAATTATTTGGATAACCAAAGTCGAAGGATTAGCGTTGGTCACAAATCATCTCAATCAAGGAATTTGCTTGCTGGTATACCTCAAGGCTCAATATTAGGTCCTATTCTATTCTGGCTATATATCAATGATCTTCCTAAGGTATGTTCAAATGTTTCGTTGCATTTATATGCAGATGATGTACAAATTTACTTGTCTAGACCTATCGGCCTTGTGGAGGATCTTGTTTGTAGAATGAATGAAGATCTTTTAATGATTCATAACTGGTCTCTCGCGAGCGTCTGAGAAACATCCGAGAGTATTGTTGTCACGAAAAAGCTTCTCAAATCGCCGTTCGGATTCGGCATTAAACTGTAGGTCCTTTCCATTCGTGTGAAAAATATAACGCGCACAACATGAGTGGTTGCGAGAACCTAGGCTCTGGCACTTTAAAGAGCTGTTGCGCCGAATATTTATTTATTTATTTTTTTTTAACTGGTCTCTAAAAAAGTGGGTTATCTATTAATCCAACAAAGTCTCAATCGTTAGTTATTTCGAAGAACTATTCTTATACTGAAAATGTACCACCTATTTTCATCTCTAATACTCCAATACGATTTGTAAATACCGCAACAAGCCTTGGTTCCAAGATAAATAAGTCTCCTTTCGCCTGTGACCACACTAATTATACAGTTGGTCGGATCTATGGTGGTCTGCGCAAACTTTGGCTGATATCTATTTTTACTCCTATAGACACAAAATTACGACATATAAAGACCTTATTAGTGCCTCTTATCGATTATGTAGTAGTTGTGTACTGTAAAATCGATTCTCAGTCCTTACATAAACTACTTGTTGCCTTCAACGACATGGTACTGTATGTATTTGGACTTCGTAGACAAGACCATGTATCACACTACCATAAAATGGTTCTTGGATGTTCTCTACAACAGTTTTTTGACGCTAGGTCCTGAGCATTCATGCACAAGATCATTGTCGCGCAAAAGCCCCATTTATCTCTTTGAAAAACTGCAATTTGCACAGTCTGCAAGAACTCGAAACCTAATAACTCCGTTCATAAACTATTTAAACTCGGC
Organism: Brachypalpus laphriformis; assembly: GCA_945910035.1. Taxonomy (NCBI): domain Eukaryota; kingdom Metazoa; phylum Arthropoda; class Insecta; order Diptera; family Syrphidae; genus Brachypalpus; species Brachypalpus laphriformis. The sequence continues at coordinate 312,463,820 of OX246753.1, read as the reverse complement.
ACGCCTTTTCTTCGTCCATGCTAACAGACTCTGGAATGCTCTGCCGACTACAATAAAACAAATAATCGGAGACACAAAATTTAAAAAGAGTTGAGTATTATTCTTAACAGCAATTATCACTTAGTTTTCTCGCATCCTCCTCTATTTTGTCCACATCCATTCCGAATTTCTTAACTTCCTTTCAATTCTTTTTCTTCTGTCTTGTTCTTAATTATTCAATGTATTATACAATTACTAAATCATTTATCCATGATATTCTCTAAGGGTTAACTTAATTTCTTAGAAATTTCTTTGCTTTACTCACTGAATGTTTTTATTTTTATTGCAAGTTGTATAATATTGTTATGTACTATAAAAGACATAGTCTTATTTGTACCTTTCCTTTAAATTATTCATAATAAGAATAAGGGAGGGCCCCGCTTCCGGAGCTTTAAGAACATCGATGGAGGTATCGTGGGGAGTATAAATTGTAGGAATTTTGTGACTATAAGACAGGGCAGCTTTGGTATTCACAACTAAAAGGCGTTAGAAGAGCAGTTTGATATTTCCTCAGACAACTCTGCAAGTGAACCACCTCAGCCTATTATAAAGCTATAAAGAGAACGTAAAGCACGCTTGGAGATTCTTTTACGCCCTTATAGAATAAACTAATGAGGCGTCCTGCCTAATTAAGATCCTGAGCAAGACATCAGCCCTAGCATCCAATATTAAGGAAAGTAATGGTACTTGGACAGAGTCACATGAGGAAACGCTGAACATACTATTGAGCACTCACTTTCCCCGATGTACATCAGTCTCGGAGATTATCTACCCATTCCAGAGACGACATCGGGCATAAGCGCGGAAGAGACGGTAAAAATAATAGATGATGATAAGATAGCTTGGGCAATCAAGTCATTTGCACCAGGAATGGAAAACATTCGACCTGTGATGCTGCATAAGTCAGTGGAAATTGCTATTTTATGGCATAATTATATTTTCACATGATGCTTTAACCTAAGATATGTTCCTAAAGCATGGTCGGAGGTGCGTATTGTATTTATTCCCAAAGCAGGGAAAACTAGCCACACAAATGCAAAGGATCTCAAACCGATCAGCCTGTCGTCTTTTATGCTGAAAACCTTGGAACGTTTAATAGATGCGTGATTGGCAATAATTATCGATCTAAATCACAATATGCTCCATAGGGTCGTATCAACATCAGGAAGATCTTTCCGCCTCAAGGAGGTCATTCTTGGCGGGTTCCTGAACATTGAAGGGACATTCAACAACGTAAGTACTGATATGTTCCTGAACAGTCTACATACAGCTTAACCTTATACCGGCCTCTGCAACTGGATTACACAGATGCTTCAATCGAGAATCATATATGGTATTCAACACCGGGATATGCAACCATCTGGAGAAGGGTCTGCAGAGGAACCTCTCAAGGTGCAGTTCTGTCTCCTCTAATATTGTTGCTTGTAGTGAATGAGATCTTAGTAATACTGAAGGCAAACGGCTTCAATATGACGGCCTATGCCGACGATGTGGTTATAGTAGTTTCGGGTAAATTTTCTCCAGTCCTTAGTGAAAGGCTAAATTTCGCACTACAACTAGTGGATAACAGGATCAGTAGCGAAGGGCTGGGAGTGAGCCCCTCAACGACGGAGGTAGTTCTTTTCACTAAGACGAGATCGATCATTACCTTCAGGCCGCCAAATATCGGTATTGAACTAAGTATCTCTAATTCAGCTCGATACTTGAGCGTAGTTCTAGATTTCAAACTAAACTGGAAGGATAACATTGACGAACGTATCAAAAAAGTAAGCATGGCTTTCTATTCCTGCAAAAAGGCATTCAGTAATACGTGGTGCTTCAAACCAACTGTGGTGTACTGGATGTACACGGCGGTGGTAAGACCCATTTTTATATATTATTCACTAGTAAGGTGGAAGGTACTTGAGAAGCAATACCAGTTTTCAATCACCAAAATCTAGAGGGCAGCTTACATCGGAGTCATGGGATCAATGAGAACAACATCAACATCGGTAATGGAAATCATGCATAGTTTCATTCCGCTTGATATATACTGTACAGTAGCAGCGTCCGAACCCGCTATAAGACCGAGAGAAGGCCGATGGTGGTCATCGAGCCCTTATGGCCATGCCTCCATTTAGTCCGAATGGGGGACTACCAGCAGATCGATTCAAACTGATCACATTAACCCAATGCTAGCATTTGAAAGGAGATTTGCTACAAGAATTCCTGACAGAATGTAGTAGAAAAACCGAAGAGCCACGAAGTAAAAGGATTTGGCTTTCTATACCGACGGTTCTGAGACGCGTTGGCACGCGAGCCGGAGTTCATTATAAAACCCTAGTAATAAACCACTCCTTTAGAATAGATGACGACTGCAGCTTTCAGGCCGAAGTCACTGCCATTATACAGGCTGCTGAAGTTATATGCAAGAGCAGTATCCTTGGTAAAACAACTACTGTCTATAAAGATACGTAGCCAGGCTCAGTCGTTAAGGCTCTGGACTCTGCTGTAATCAGCCCGACGCTTGCGAAGACTTGTAAATCACTTTTAAACTCGGATATCTAGAGTTTATACGTTGACCCTCTGCTGGGTACCAGGGCATATGGGTATCGAAGGAAACGAAATAGCTGACGAGCTTGATTGGAAGGTGTCGGCGCTGCATGTATCGCGGGCTCTCCCTTTTGTAGTGACTCCAATCAGTTCTTAACGGACGAAAATAGAAGATGCAGCCACCGGTCGACAAAACAGACGCTGGGTTCACCTGGACGCAAGTGCAATGGTCGGCCTTTAGCAACAAGAGATCAACCTCTCTGGTGAAACTTAGTCATCATAACGCCCGGATCATTTCTGGCATAATTACTGGTCACTGTGATATTGTCATTCATGTGGAACGACTCGGTGTACTGCACAACGACTATTGCAGAAGTTGCAAGGACGAAGAAGAAATTGAATTTGTTTATCACCTGCTGTGTGATTGTCTTGCCTTATCTGTCAGAAGAATGGGGACTCTTGGTAGTGAATTCTTCTCGAATCTGGAGGACTTACGTAATGTTGAGCTGATGAACCTTCTCAGATTCATATCACTATCGGGTGGTTCTAAGAGCGGACCATATCTACAGTGTTTCCATGGTTAAATAGTTGGGCACAATGGACCCGACCTGTTGGTCTAAGTGAGCAGTGACTTTTTGTCACAAGGCACCCTTCTACCTAACCCAACCCAAAACCTATTTATATAGTTTCTGATCCTGTAAGTATGTGGGCGCCGTGGCGTAAGTGGTTAGTATGTCGGATCACTATGCATGAGGTTCCAAGTTCGAATCCTAGAAAACACCAAAAAGTTTGTTCACGGTCCCACCTCTCGCGAGTGTCTGAGAGTATTGTTGTCACGAAAAAGCTTCTCAAATCGCCGTTCGGATACGGCACTAAACTGTAGGTCGCTTACATTCGTGTGAAAAATATAACGCACACAACATGAGTGGTTGCGAGAAGCTAGGCCCTGGCACTCAAAGAGCTGTTGCGCCAAATATTTATTTATCCCGTACGTCTCCCCGTGGGTAAAGTAAAGTCCATTATAGTATTAATCATGTAATGAGCACTTCCGCAAATCATATCTAGAATAGATTTTCCTTTCTAAGCAGTCAAAGGGTATATTCATTGGGCTCTAACAGAGTCTAGTACTTTGTCTTATACATAAGTAGGTGGCGGTAGTACTTTGATATGAAATTAATAAACAATGGACCTTCTAAGTTCTGAGCAGATCTTTTAGCGCTTCCTAGAATAACATGGGCAATGGAGAAACTAGTAAAAAGTTGAAACGTTCTAACCCTTATGACCACAAAAGCCTTATCGAAAAACTCATCAAAAGAAAAGAAAACCTGTAATTAGATCATCAGGGAATTTCTCAAACAACGTGCAAAGCAGATGGTTCGAAAATGGAAAAATATTCTTCAAATTACCAAACTGCTAAAAACTGCATAGTGATTTGCCGTTCAGTCCCACTCACCTGAGTTCTCGGAATTTAGGGATCGAATGTAGTGCGATGGAATATAGCATGTCTATTGGTCAAATTAGACTGAAATATTTCGGTACTCCCCCACCATTGATTATTATCAGAGCACGGATTAGATAAATATATCATGCGTAGTGTAAAACGTTTAAGCTGAATGCTGAGTCAATATCGAAATCACGTACAAATGTCGGACTTTATTTTTTTTTGGTTCATTATTTCAGGAATTGCACGTACGTTATAAGCGTTAATTTTCTTTGAATTTTTGACTGTAAATTAACATTGATGTGGCAAATTTTGCGAATAACCCAGCGCCGAATACTTCCGTTCCTTGTTGTATGTATTTTTTTCTAGAAAGCTTAGTATTGTAAAGGTAATAAGGTGACAATTGTTTGGTGATCTTGAACTAAACAAAGTTTCACTTTTTAAATGAGTATTGGTACTTTTGCGATGCCCAACTGAAAAAAGTTAGCAAAGATAAATAAGTAAATATTGTTTTTTTTTTAATTTATAAATTTACCATATATTTGGCTTTCGATGGTTTAGTCACGTAGTACGAATGTGCCTAAACCGGCTTACAAGACGTGTTATGATTTCCGCGCCATTAGGTAAACGACCCCTTGGTAGGCCTAGAAATGGATGGTTGGATTAAGTCCGACATCTCTCCTGGAACCGTCTAGGGATTCCTTCTGATAAGTTGGAGTCAGTGGCGGAGGATCGAGAAGGATGGAGAGTCCACCTGAGCATCTTATTTCCGCGACCGGTAGGATTATTTTTAAGGCTATCCTGAGCCGATAAATAATTTTTTCGATAAATAGCCTAATTGAAAGTTAGAAGATCTTAACCCTTCGGATGATCAAAATTAACTTCGATTTTATTCTTCAATTCTTAACATATTTATACAATATTTCTTGCATACTAGTTTATTAACAATACAAACTTTGTTTTTTAATTTGATGCATGAATGAAAATTAGAATGTTACATGTCGTTTGTAATACTTTGTTATGTGGTGTGGTACTACACTACTTAGTAGGTCTTATTCTGAATCGGAACCTTTTAAACCTTTCCACTTTTTCAACCTCAGCGATCGACATTTCTCTTTGCTCTTCTGTGGCAAAACCATGTGGCAACCAGCGTTGCCATATTATTTCTGTGGAAAACTCTCCACAACAGAAAATAAAACTGTTTTCTTAATAAAACAAACTGTCACTTAAAAAAAAAGAAGAAAATATTTATTTTTTGTTTAAACATAAAGAATTCAATTCATTAACAAAATATTATATGATACAATAAATAAAGTAACAAATAAATGAACAAAGTCTGTGTTGTCCATTCCATGCATTATAGAAAATAAATTTACTCAATCAATTAAGTATAAAAGTTTATACATTTATTTTGCGTATATTTTTTGTGTAAATTTCTGAAACATTTCCTTTGTAGGAAGAAAATTTGTACAATCTCTATATTTCCTTAGTAGGTCTTTTGTTTTTAAAATACCACATAATGTAGTAATTTCTAATTTATTGCGGATTTTTGTTTTATTGATATATTTATCTGTGAAAAATAAATAAAAATATGAATTTTTTTCCCATGGAAAACCGACTATATTTGAAGAAAAATATAAGCAAAAATAATTAAAACTTGCTAAAACTACTAAAATTTAGAAAAAACTTTAATTTTGGAGAAAAAACTTAAAAACTGCACGACTTCAAAAAAAACTGTCATTTTCAGATTAATCTGTCAATATGGTAACGCTGGTGGCAACCATTAATAACCATGCTTGGGAGCAAAAAATCGTAAAAGAGAAATTACTAAACTTAAGAATAAAATTTGCTCTCGAAGAGAGAAACTACGAAAAAGTAAAGGAATGCGTTAAACACCAAATGTGCACATAATTTAATGCCAACATTTTCAGCTACTTCTGTAAGGTGCTGCACATCCGTGAAAAACATTTTTAGTGAACTTTAAAGGTAATTAAAAAAAGAAAAAGAAAAAAAAAAAATTGGCGCAACAGCTCTTTTAAGTGCTAGGGGCTAGCTTCTCGCAACCACTCATGTTCTGTGCGTTATATTTTTCACACGAATGGAAGGGACCTACAGTTTAGTCCCGTATCCGAAGGGCAATTTGTTTTGGGAAGCTTTCTCGAAACAACAATACTCTCGGATTTTTGTTAGACATTCGCGAGAGGTGGGACCGTGAAAAAACTTTTTGGTGTTTTCTGAGATTCGAACATGGAACCTCATGCGCAGTGATCCGACACACTAACCACTTACGCCACGGTGCCCACATGTTCAATATGCCACATTCGTTTTCCCAAGACAAAACGGGAGGAAAATAAGTTTATAAGTGCTACCTGCCTTGAAGATAGTTTTTCAATGTAAGACTTCTAGACCTGATCAGAAGTATTTTTTTCCATAATAGTTTCGATTGTTTGTGGTGATAAGCTCATAGTGAAACACTAATATCGTCGCCGATATTCTTCTAGAACAGAAGTCATTGCGGACACCTTCTCAATTTAATAAAACTTGTTATGTCAGTGTTATCTATGTCTTATCTTATATATTAAAAGATGAACATGAAATTTGTCGCACGTTTCTTAGTATTTATTATAAAAGGAGGGGAGTGAAACTAACATCCTTCGAAAGATACTGTGCCATAGATGTGTAGAAAAAATAAAGTTATGTGCGTATGTTACCGCTAAGTTAAGTAAAATAAAGTGAACGTACATATATAATTCCCCCAAATAAAATGCTTTAATCAATTAAACGAAAGCATTTTGATCACGTATTAGCTTAGATCCCTTTGCCTTCCCTGCACGGGAGAATATTATAAAAAAAAAGTTACCTTAACGTACATACGGTCGAATTTCGACCAACGCGATACTAGTTTACAAAATAATGTTGTCAGGCGATAGTAAACTTAAAGCCAAACCACAACGCAATGTGGCGTTGGGACGGTCGCGCTCTCACATATTGTGTAGAAACAACGTGTGGATATGAGTTAGAACGAAATGTGTAAAACTTCTATCTACAATGTTATGCGTTTGACAGCTCACAGCTGTTTTTGCATATGTTTTTCAGACACACATCCTACACATCATGACTGCTGCCCGATTTCTTTGTTGAGATTCTTGTATTTAAGTGGAATAACTTCCTCTGATATAAAGATTCCCCTAGAAATAAGGCCGCGAGTGAGTTATGGAACTCGAAGAAATAAAAACAAAAATGCTTAACCAGATTCGCTAATAAAAAATGTACCATCAAAAGAAAAAATAATTGAGGGATATGTGTTCATTTTATTTACGCTAATTAAATGAGAGCCAACCTAAAAAGGAAATGGTTCCAATTCCTTCCACAGCAGAATAGAACTTATATTCTGTCATATTCGACGTGACAAGAGCGATGTACTTTTTTAAAAATTCCGTGGTCCCAATTTATTAAATGTAGATATCTAGAATCGGTATTTGATTTCTGTATATAACAACGGCACTGACATTTTTAAAACAAGATCGAAAAACCGGAAAAGAAAATATATGCTTTTCGTTCCGAAAAGAAACGAGCGGAAATCTCGTTTTACATCCCCACATTAAGTTTAAGACATGCAGCACTCTTTCTTTAAAATAAAACTAAGTAGCATATATTTTACCATTTTTTTAATTACACAAACTACAGCAATGTTGAGATTCTTTACTAATACATGTGAGCAAATAAGCGGTAACTAACTTAAACGTGGCTTAGTGGTTAGGGTGTCGGACCACTATGCGTGATGTTCACTTTTCTTCTTCTTCATTTTTTCAGCGAGGTTTTGATCCGAAAACAAGGGATCACAACCCTCCCACTTCACCGCATTTCTACTGATCCGCCTCTGGGGTTCGCCTGTTTGACCTCAGAAAATATCGGCAGGCCTGCCAATTTCGGATCACTCGGTTACTGAGGCCAATGAAATGCCGATGTCGTCGCATTTGTCTCATCCAGGCGTTTATAGGCCTCCCTTTCCTACATCGAGATGTATCTGGAACTCGCAATGATATTGCCTTCTTAACGGGTTTCAAATGATCTCTTCTTTAAACGTGGCAATACTAGCTGAGCCGTTCGCACTCTATCTTTTGTACGATGGTTTCCTTGATGTGAAAGCTTCCACGGATCTTCCAACTTCTTATTCGATCACGCTTGCTGTCATGCGAAGCATCTTCATCTCAGCTGCCGTTAATTTACTCTCATACTTTTTGTACAACGTCCAACATTGTGAACCGTATGTGAGCGTTGGACGCACAACTGCGATGATTGATGTCGTCATCACAAGTTGCTTTGCTATTGATCATAGATCACAGATATTTGAACTTTTCGCACTTCAGAAGCACTGTTCCATTCAAATAAATGTTTGGAATAGGCCTGAATGGATCAGAGAACGGGCATCACAAGTACTCTGTCTTTCTTGAACTAATATGATATCCATTTCGCTCCAAAATGTCCACCCACACATCAAGTGCTCGTTACAGGGATGTAGGATCCTAACTTATGATGGCTCCAACGTCAGGAAAGAATAACTGACCTACCTTGGGGGTCGTCACTTTATCTTCAAGCAGATAATCAAGGACTGTAAAAAAGTGCAAAGGACTTAAAGCGCTTCCCTGGTGTACCTCGACTTTTATTGGAAACTCTTCGGTTACTCCAGCGGGGCATCTTACTCTTATCTCTGCTCCTTCGTATATGTCCATGATCATCTGTACATAGGTTTCTGGAACTCCTCGATGTCTTAGCGCCACCCATATCAGATCTCGTGGTTGTCTGTCGAATGCCTTTTCAAAGTCAACCAATACAATATGCAAATCCCTTAAGGAATCACCATGTTTTTCCATTATGATCCTTATACTTTGGATTGCATCTGTGGTTGAGTTACCCGCGACAAGCCCGCACTGATCATCAGATAGCCGTATTATTTTTCGCAGTCGGCCACCTAATACCCGCTCAACGATCTTCATGGTGTGTGAGATCAGCTTGATCAAATGGTAATTATCACAGTTTCGTATATCACCCTTCACTCTGTATACAGGGAGAAGGTAACTTTCCCTCTATTGATTCAGCATTGGATCAAAATAAAATACAAATATTTGGCGCAACAGCTCTTTAAAGTGCCAGGGCCTAGCTTCTCGCAATCACTCATGTTGTGTGCGTTATACTTTTCATATGAATGGAAGGGACCTACAGTTTAATACCGAATCCGAACGGCGTTTTGAGAAGCGTTTTCGTGACAACAATACTCTCGGATGTTTGTCAGCTGATCGCGAGAGGTGGGACCGTGAAAAAACTTTTTAGGTGTTTTCTGGGATTCGAACTTGGAACCTCATGCGTGGTGATCCGACACACTAACCACTTACGCCACGGCGCATTGGATCACCTCTCATAAATTTGGAGATTAGAATTCCGAGCCATCTGAACCCGACGTCTCCCATCTTTATCCAAAACTCAGAGGGCATCTCGTCTGGCTCAACCGCTTTTCGTTTTTTGGAGTATTTGACCGCCACACTAAGTTCTTCGACTATAATGTCGGGTATTTCTTCACAGTTAGGGGTGGCTCTTGGAAAGTATAGCCGGGGAAACTGTTCGTTCAAGAGCTCTTCACAATACTGCCGCCACCTCTGCAGAATTGTGTCGTCATCCACAGAACTTGGCCATGAGCATTGTTAATAAACTTTGGCGAACGAATCTCCTAAGCATTCCTCCTTCTCTGGGCGGCTATTTTGAAGATGATTGCGCGTTTGTTTATATTGTGTCTTCGCAGCTCCTGAATAGCCTGGTTTGCATCAGCCACCGGGGAAAATATTTTCTTCAGTTCCCGATACAGGTCCGAGGCTTACTTTTCGAATCCCAGAAAATAGCAAAACGTTTTTTCTTGGTTCCACCTCGCGCAAACGTCTGACAAACATAGGAGAGGATTTGTTGTCATGAGAAGCCTTCTCAAAAACAAATATGCCCTTCGGATATGGCACAAAACTTTAGGTTCCCTCCATTCGCACGAACAATATAACACACACAACACGAATGGTTGCGAGAAGCTAGGCCGAGGCAGTTAGTGAGTTGCTGCACCAAATTTATATTTTTATATATAGAAAGATCTGATAAGTCGCCTTTCTTAAAGGATTTGCGGTACATCACCAGAATTCAAGTATGTTGTTGAATACCTCAGTCATGATAGACAAAAATTCTCCAGTGCTATATTTGTAGAATTCTGCGGGGATTCCGTCATACCCTAGAGCTTTAGAGTTTTTCGATTGAATAAGCGTTTTTTAATTCCTTGATTAAGGATAAAACTGTCTAATGTTCCATTGAAAAAGTATGACTTGGCGTACAGAATAGGGCTTTTATCGTTATGGACTTAGAAGATTCTCAAAATGACTTTAAAATACTTGGACAGTTACCTAATTGTTGATTTTTGAAGAAATACCATCAAGTTTTGTTTGCTGTATTCTAAAAATCGGCTAAGTTCTTGCAATTTGCATGATTCTTAGCTTCGTTGCCGAGTAGTCCAATTTACTCAGCTTTCGTAGTTGTTTGTACTGAGCATTTACTTTGGTGTATAACTCCTTGAATGTGGGACTGTTGTATTTCCTAAACAGTCAAGGAAAAGAGTATGAGATGTTGTTACGTGTTAATGTCCTTACCGTTTTTGAGCAAATCCCTTATCACTCCTATCAGAAGCAGACAGACCGCTTTTATGTCACCGCTTATTTACAATCATTAACCTGATTGAAGTTCATCCTCAGAAGAAATAAAAAAGGTTCATTTACACTATATTTATATAATATATGTATGTACATCAAAAAATCAATGCAAACTCACTAATCTAATCCTAAAACCGGAATACTTCTTCTGTTTCTGATCAAAAGCGCCTGTCTAATCAGACTTAGAAAAAAACGTGTCCACTTCCAATTCGGATATCCAATAGCAAATTTGTTCTTTACAAATACACCTCTTTTTTATCAATAACCAAAATGAGTATATCCAGTTGCCCAGTCCGATAACATTCATATTTTTCAATTCTTGTTTGCTCAAACATTAACGACTTTAGATTCACAAAATATCAATAAATTTCAATATAACCCAACAACACACATTCGCTGAGAGATGAAAAGCGAATATTTGTGCAAGTGCTGCTATTTTACCTCATTTAGTGGCCACATAATAAATTCATTGACCATTAATCTTAACATTTAATTCAAGAGTGTTAATTCATTAAAAGGGAAAAAAATATTTACGCTTCACATATAACAGAAAATAACAATTTCCACTTCGTGTTTTGACTGTTTGTCCTCCTCTAGTAGATATATGTGTATAGATCTAAATATTTGCTTGGGAAAAATACAAATATTGACCCGTGAAAAAGGTGTCAATACTAAGAGTTTTGGATATAAGCAGATTACCATAAATATTTACAATAACTTTGGAATGCAAAATGTTGACCAACCAATTTTTTTGACCTCGGTATATTTTTCAAGGCAACAGGGAAACACCTCTAACGTCGTGGTGCTCTTATTAGTCACGTTTCTGACTGAGGAGTAATTGTTCCATTTTTTTCTGTATCGTAAAATATATAGTATTATCTCTAGTCAAATCTTTCTCATAAAAATATTTTTTTGACAACAACTATCAAAAAATAACACAACAAATCATGACTGCATACAGGTGGCGATGAATATTTCTTCTTTTTTTTTTAAATAAACATAAAATCTTTGTTAATTGTTTTCCTTGACCTATTTTGATATTTGTATCTTTTAAGAATATTCTACATATTTTCCTACATCATGCATAATGTAATAATAGTGAGAAAAATTCACCCAAGGATTTATTAATTTACAATACATTGTTATATATTCTTAGTCCAATATGTTTTTATAAACATTTGATGTTATGATAATCACGCAGCAAATTTAACAAAACAATAATTTTAATTTACTTTCCAAATGGATATGCTAAATGCTCTATGATCACGTCTTTAAAACCTGGTAAAGGCATAAACACGTAGCGTTATAAACATCTTTGACGTCATTAAGAAGTTCTAATTTGATTTTGTGGAGTTATATGATGCAATTCGTTCTTATAAATGATGCGAATAATGGTTAATCAATAAGATGCTAAATTGATTAAAATGCAGCATTCGCTTCGGCATCGCTTTTTAGTCCTTGGAAAGCCTTTCAAGGTTACCAAAATCCAGATTCCTATTTTCATAACCTTTGTAAAACAAGATTTTACTAATAGTATTCACGTTGTTCCGCTTTCCTTATCCTTATCTTATCTTTCCATTGTGAGATGTATGGAACAACTGTTTTAAAAATTGTTGGGCTTACTATGGCGTATACGTAATATTTTTTTTCTTCTGTTTGTAAGGGGATGTAATCTAATACATATTTAAAGTAAATCTGTTTAATTAATGCCAATACGTGTTTTTTTTTAGAAAACCGTCTCCTCAATGCTACTGGGCCTATATATGTATGTATCTTTTACACAAATGTCATCGAGGATTTTAGTCCGATAGTGTTTTGATAACATATTTTCCCATACTCAGCTAACGCCTGTGTGCTCTAAGGACACAGTACTAACACAGTACTAACTTTTCAAAGTTAATCTATTAACGTGTTCTCTGAATACAGTAGTCTTGACTTCACTCATCTGGTAAAGACTCGACAGCAAGGTCTCATAATTGACTACCATCAGCAGCAACAAACACAAAAAGCTGATATTATATTATATTAACACGTTGGCTGCGAGTGCATCACAACAAAAGTTATTCCCCAGATGCCAATGTGTCACCGCTGATCACATCAAAAATCTTTCCCCAGGTGCCAAACCGAAATATACAAGTTAGGGTGAGTTGGTGGCTGAGATTTTTTGCACTTCTAATATACGTAGTTGGTATGCCAAGATATGTTTGAATATGCTTTTTATAGTGATCGCGGGTGATGCATTTGTGTTTAGGATACAAATTTAACTCTTTTTCTGCGCGGAGGAAGAAGTCATTCAGTTCAGTTAAACGTGTTTTAATTGTTTGTACTTATATCGTAAAATTAAAAAAAAAAAAGGATCCCGAGCATATTGTTGAAATTTTCGAAGCGACAGAAAATTCAATGGAAGTTCGAAAGAAGAAGAAAGAGTGAGATAAGACAGAAATTCGTGTAATCTGGAATTCTCAAACAACTGAAGACACTTTGAAGCAATTATCAGAAAATTTCACACCGCAACAGATTAGTCAACAGAAACGCGATTGCCGTCTGAAAATTATAGACATTTTTTGATGGATACGATTTTAGAAATCATTGTAAAAGAAACAAGTAAATATAGCTTGTAGGCACATACTGCTCAGAATGAGGATCCTTGGGGATATTAACGATAGTCGCTCTTTTTGAAAACTGGCAACATTCCTCAACGGTACGAAGTTTGCACGAAGCATCCAAGTTGAAACCTCGGTTCTCGCCGACCATTTTGAACATTTATTGAACCCGAGTTGTAGTGCAATCCAGATGAGTTATGCGATGATTACACAACAGTAGATAAATTAGACCGAACTATCACGATTCAGGATGTCTGCAGGGTATTGCATAGGTGCAATCTGAATAAAGATCCTATCCCATACGAATTTTTCAAATTTGCTACCAGCGAATTCCTCGAAAAGCTCACTCTAGCATACAACCATATTTCTGACACGGGTGAAATATCTAACAGCTTCAGAAGGAACATAATTTTTCCCATATTTAAGAAAGGAGACGCGAAAGACCCAAATAATTATAGAGGAATATCCTTTCTGAACTCAATAGCAAAAATATTCACAGGAGTCATATTAGAACGTGTTACCAATTGGGTATGTGATCATGATCTGCTGAGTGAGTTCCAAATGTGCTTTAGGAAAAATTAATCAACAGTGGACAATACCTTCACATTAACGAGTATAGCTCAATCGTATCTGGAATGTCCCGAATGAATGGACATGTCGGGAAGTCAAACGAAGACTATGAAGACTGCCATGGAGGGATAGGATATGGCACCAGGAACCTTCCTGGTGAAGACATCCTAAGCATGTGTAAATCTTATCGTGTTAAATACCATGTTCATCAAACAAAGCCGACACCTGATCACTTACAGCAGTGGTGGAGATAAAACTCTGATTGACTACCATTTGGTAGCCAGTTTCATGAAGCCTTGGGTAAAAGATTGCAAAGTGATCCTGGGAGAGGCAATCGCTCGGCAACACCGTCTCCTGCTAACAGAATTTTTTTATGAAAACACCGAAGAAAAGCAAACAAACAAGGGTCTCTGAGAAAATCAAGTGGTACAATCTGGACAAAGAAAAATTACCTCTCTCACACCATCAACGGAGCTGAGGCTGAAGAGCGCAGAGCACAAAATATGTGGGATTCCCTACAGCGAACTTGCTTAAAGAAGACCAAATCACTGCTAGGAGATTCAAAAGACCACCATCAACACGCCAAAGAAACATGGTGGTGGAGTGATGAAGCTAAGAAAGTGATAAATGAGAAGAAAGCGGCTTTCAAAGCTTGGCCAAAGTGCCCCTCTAATAATAGTGACGAAAAAGCTCGCTTCGAAATGGAATACAGATGGTGCAAGAAAAAAGCGAAGAAGAAGTGCGCCCAGCTTCAAGCAGAGTGTACGGAGGGCCTGTATCGGGAGCTGGAGAAAATATCTTCCCCGGTTGCTGATGCAAACCAGGCTATTCAGGAGCTGTGAGGACACAATATGAAAAAGAGCACAACCACCTTCAAAATAGCAGCCCAAAGAAGGAAGAACGCTTAGGAGATTCGTTCGCCAAAGTTCATTAGCAATGCTCATGGTCAGCTTCTTGTGGATGACGACAAAATCCTGCAGAGGTGGTGGCAGTATTGTGAAGAACTTTTAAATGAACAGTTTCCCCGGCTATACTTTCCAGGAGCCACCCCTAACTGTGAAGAAATACCCGACATCACAGTCGAAGAAGTTAGTGAGGCCGTCAAATACTCCAAAAAACGAAAAGCGGTTGGGCCAGACGAGATGCCCTCTGAGTTCTGGAAAAAGATGGGAGACATCGGGTTCAGATGGCTCAGAATTCTCATCTCCAAATTTGTGAGTGGTGACCCAATGCCGAATCAATGGTGGGAAAGTTACCTTCTCCCTGTATACAAAGGGAAGGGTGATACGCGAAACTGTGGTAACTACCGTTCGATTAAGCTGATGTCACACACCATGAAGATCGTTAAGCGGATATTAGGTGGCCGACTGCGAAAAATAATACGGCTATCTGATGATCAGTGCGGTTTTGTCTCGGGTAAATCAACCACAGATGCAATCCAATCATAATGGAAAAACATCGTGATTCCTTAAGGGATTTGCATATGGTATTGGTTGACTTTGAAAAGCCATTCGACAGACAACCAGGGGATCTGATATGGGTGGCGCTAAGACATCGAGGGGTTCGAGAATCCTATGTACAGATGATCATGGACATGTACGAAGGAGCAAAGACCATAGTAAGATGCCCCGCTGGAGTAACCGAAGAGTTCCCAATCAAAGTCGGGGTGTACCAGGGAAGCGTTTTAAGTCCTTTGCTCTTTATTACAGTCCTTGATTATCTGCTTGAAAGCACGCCGAACTACGTGTTGCACCTAGAAACTGGACTGCCTTCTTTGTACATCTTCACACTTAGACTGCATTTTCTGTATATCTTGAAAGTAATGGCACTTCGCAGCTATCGCCTCCCATACATCGTTGCAAAGAACTTGATACATCGAAGGTCTCCATTTTTTAAGGAATGGTCCAGGTTAAGCAACCAGCATAATGTTCCTCTACCAGATTATAATCCAGAGGTTTGGAAAAGTACACTGCAAAAGCTATTGATTACTATCGAGGAGTCTACGCGTATTGCTTGTAGAGTGAAAGCACAGAAAAGTGAAGCTAGGATTACATATCGAATACTAGACCATGACCTTAAGACGAAAAATTACTTTTACGACAGCAACAGCTTGGATAAAATTTCAATGATTTCCAAGGCCAGAGGTGAACTGCTGGATCTTAGTTTTATGCTGCATAGAGCTATGGAGAATGCAGAGTGCTCTCTATATAACCTGCGCATAAAAGAAGATGTAATCCACTTCATCGGAATATGTCTAATTTTAAAGTCTATAAGACAGGCTCACTGGGGAAAATATATGCTCTCGGAAAACGAAGTCATCCTAATCCTAAATGGCCAAGACTGGAATGTCCTGTATAGCTTCCTGAAAACTGCCTGGAAATACGGACAGCAAATAAATAATGAAGCGTTTAAACATCACACTGTATCAAAATACCTAATGAATTTAGCCCAATTTTCTCAATTCTGTAAACTTTGTTAATTCCTGTAAATTCCTAGTAGTTATCTTTATGTATTTAACTAAATATCTCTCTTTTCGGCTGACGGCAAATACCAATGTCTTTTATTGCGAATTATTTTGCAAAGCAAAAAAAAAATAGTGTATAGAAATAAAAACACAATTCTTAATCTAATCTACTGCTCAGAATGTCCTGTGAAGCAATTTCTATGCCTCGATCATTTTCAACAAATACATTAAGGCGCATAAGGTCTGATTTGTTTTTAATGAATTTTATTCTTGTCTGTTTATTCCTTTTCTTCTTCTTCCTTTTATAAGCGAGATTATGATCCAAAAACAAGGGATCATAACACTCCCACTTCACCGCATTTCTACTTATCCGCCTGTGGGGTTCGCCTGTCTGTTCATTCTATTTTAAGTAATTGTTTTGTTTTTTGGGCCATAAAATATGTTTACCTTCCAAACAAATCTATAAATTTCTATAAAATCTTTTCACTATTGTGGCAGAACCGAAATTCTAAATGTCTATGGGTGTATCATTCGTGATGCACTGTCACTTTGGCAAAGTTTTCCGATGTGATCACCGATGTTTCATTCACCCCTGGAAGACAACTTTTGTTGTGATCACCGGTGATGCACTGGTGGCCAACGTGCTAATTGAATGATTTCAGATGGAGTAGAATGGGCAGCACAGAAAAGACAAGATTTTTTTCTTGGTCAATCTCTTTAGAGAACTGGTGATATGCCCGAGCTAGAAATTACAGAGGATCGTCGTCGACAATTCCAACACTAGGTAGGTAGGTAGAAGTGGTTGTGTCAGTAAACCATGCCGAAACTTAATTAGCGCAGATGCGCCGTTTGAATACCACAACTCGATTGACCTATTGGATGTAAAAAGTGAGTTAACTTGTAGGGAAAGGGAAAAATAGTAAGGAAATCTACCCCGTTACATTGAGGAAACTGATAATATCCCCAATTCTAATCTCTACTAATTCTTTTAGGCTATCGAAAAAGGATTTACCTACGGTGCGCTATGTGGCCTTGAATAAAGCCAAGCTGGACACTTGCAGAGGAAGTGTAAGATTGTTTCTATCTCGTTAGCAATATTGCAGCTGCGACAGTGTGCATTTGGGGACCTGCATTGCGATTGATCGGGAAACTACTGACTGCCCAAAACTTGGCTTGGGCCAGTAGCGCAACAATCAAGTTCGTGATGAAGTGCTTACTTTACCTCCTAGTGGTGGTCCCCGGGCAACTATACGTATAAACCCTTATACGTATAGGCCAAAATTGTAAGTGCGGGTTGTCTAGGGCCTTGATTCTAGGCTAGGTAACGTGGGCCAGCAACCTGCGTTACTGAAACCAGCTCGCTACTGAAACCGACACTATGCCTCGGATAAGGACTGATCACATGTTGACGACTTTTGGCTATTGTACCCGGACAAAGATAGGTTTTTGGAATGTAAAGGCGCTCCTCGACTCGGGAAGAGAAGGTCCTTACAATGCCAGATTCCTCCAACTGGAAAAGGAATTCATGCGATATAAACATTTTGGGGGTAAGTGAAGTAAGATGGTTAGAAGCGGGCGAGTACCAGTCTCCAACGCGTAACACTGTACTACTCTATTCTGGAAGACCATCCGGAAGTCCGCGGGAATATGGAGTCGGACTACTGCTAACAACAACAGCACGCAAGGGCCTGATTTCCTGGCAGCCTCATGGTGATAGGATTTTGACGGGCAGATTCCGGACTAGAGTACGACGCGTCACCATCATACAGTGTTACGCCCCAACGAATAGTTCGTCTGAGGACGAAAAGGAGAGCTTCTACAATCTCTTAAGCGCCGTCTTCAACACAACACCAAATGGAGACATTGTCATAGTGATGGGGGATTTGAATGCCAAGGTAGGCAGCGACAACGAAGGGCTCAAGCATGTAATCGGGAAGCATGGACTAGGCAACCGCAATGACAACGGCGAAAGGTTTGTGGATTTCTGCAATGCCAACCGCCTTGTGATAGGTGGCACCATGTTTGAGCACAAGACCTGCCACAAAGTCAGCTGGGTTTCCAATGACAGGCAAGCAACCTCCAACCAAATTGACCATTTTGCTATCAGCCGCCGCTTTAGAAGCAGTCTCCTGGACGTCCGAAACAGACGAGGGGCAGATGTGGGGATAGTACGTGATCACCATCTTATGATAGCTACCCTCCAACTACGCACTGCTGCAGTTCGAAGATCCCACGACAACAAAAGAATGCCCAGGTTCAACATCGATAGACTTAGTGATCCCTCAGTGCGCCAACAATTAAGGGAGCACTTTCCGCAAGGTGTGGAAGCAATCAGCAGCTCAATGCCCGCAACCATCCAAGACCATTGGTGTGCTGTGAAAAATGTTTTTACATCTGGTGCTGAAAGAATTGTCGGTCGATCGCAGGGAAGACATAGGGCGTGGCTTTCCGAGGATACCTGGAGACGGATTGACGAACGAAAACAGCTAAAAGCTCGCGTTGCAGCTACCCCAGCAGCAGGGAGAAGCGAGCTAGAGTCCCTATATCGCATGAAGATGAGAGAAGTTCAGCGTAGCGTACGACGTGACAAGCGCAACTACATCAACGCGCTGGCTACAGAAGCAGAAGAAGCTGCACGGAGGTGCGACAGCAGGACTGTCTACAGAATCACGAAAGAGCTGACAGGTGGTCGCAGCTCCAGCCAATACCTAGTGAAAAGCCTAGACGGCTCCTTGCTCATTTCGGATGAGGACCAGCTCAAGAGATGGAAAGAGCATTTTGCTACGGTTTTGAACCGTGTATTCGCTAGCGATATGCTCCCAAATCAGACTGAGATGCCCGAGGTGAGAAGTTCCCGAATACGCACCACGACTCCCAGTAAAGATGAGATCATTACCGCGATCAAGGCACTCAAAACCAACAAGGCGGTAGGACTTGACGGTATTCCAGCAGAGCTCTTACGAGCAGCGCCAACAACATCGGCTGAGCTTCTGCTTCCACTTATAGATAGAGCTTGGGAAGCTGAGAGCTTTCCTAACGAGTGGAAAAAGGGAATGATCGTCAAGCTTCCTAAGAAAGGAAATTTAATGGAGTGCGGAAACTGGAGGGGTATCTGCGTGCTGCCTGCTGTAGCTAAGATAATAGCTAAAATCATCCTTGAGCGAATCAAACAACATCTCGAAGACACACTCGATGCCGAACAAGCAGGTTTCCGCTCTGGATCCTCCTGTGCCGACCACATCAACACCCTGTGGATTATCATCGAACAGTGTATTGAATATCGATCGCCACTGCACCTGCTGTTCATCGATTTTGAGAAGGCGTTCGATAGTGTCAACAGGGAGTTTATTTGGCGTGCCTTACGCAGGAGAGGCATTCCCATAAACTAATTGCTATTATCAAAGCTACATATGAAGGCTCCAAATGTCACGTTCTGCACAGGGGAAGGTTGTCTGAGGAATTTGAGATCCAAAGTGGGGTAAGACAAGGCTGTATCCTTTCACCAATATTATTCCTATTGGTGATTAGCGATGTGCTTCGTGCAGCTTTGTCGACGGAAACAGAGGCATTCGATGGACTCTTACATCCCAACTGAAACATCTTGACTACGCTGACGATGTATGCTTACTCTCCCACAGAATTATGGACCTCCACCAAATGACAGAAGATGTGGAGAGGGAGGCAGGTGTCGTCGGGCTGAAAATTAATACGGCAAAAACTAAAATTATCAGCCTTGGAACAAACTCATGGGCTCAAATATGCATTGCTGGACAACCGGTAGAGAGAGTAGAGGATTTCCAGTATCTTGGGAGTATTGTCTCGACCGATGGTGGAACCGAACTGGATATAGCCAACAGGATCGCCAAAGCAAAGTCCGCGTTCGGGATGTTGTCCAAAATATGGCGAAGCAATGCAATCAGTTTGAGCACCAAAATAAGACTGTTCCGCTCCAACGTTGAATCCGTGCTGCTATATGGTTGCAGCACGTGGAGAGTGACCACTACTATCACCAGAAAGCTGCAAACGTTCGTTAATAGGTGTCTGCGCAATATCTTAAGGATTTTCTGGCCCAATCGTATCTCTAACGAACACCTTTACGAGAGAACGGGTCAGGAACCAATAGGCACAACTATCCAACGGCGGAAGTGGCAGTGGATTGGTCACACGTTCCGAAAGGGTGACAGTTCCATAGCGAACCATGCTATGCAATGGAACCCTCTAACTCAGGATGGCAGAAGACCTGGCGGTCCGAGGAAAACATGGCGCAGAACAGTCGAGAAGGAGGCACGGCAGTTAGGGAAAAGTTGGGGAGAACTCAGACACATTGCCAGAAACCGTACACGATGGCGCGTAGGCGTAGTAGAGGCCCTAGGACCCACAAGGGGATACAGGACATAAGTGACAGTGTGCATTATACGTAATGCCTATTCTGGTCGCTTGAACCCCGATGGGCCAGTGGCCAGTACTAACTGCCAGAACTCTTGTGATATCTGCACGGAATCTGTTTAGTAGATCTTGCGTTCTTTTCCGGGAGTATTTGGGCCACATCATAATCCTTTCATAAGCCATCATAAGCCTTTAGCAGATAGTGCGCGAAGATGCCGGACCCCCAATGGGACGTTCACCTCCTTTGCTAGGGAAGCATCAAGGGCAGATCCCTTCCTCGCGAGTTCATCAGCTCGCTCATTTCCCTCAATGTTGCTGTGACCCGGAACTCAAAGGAGACAGATCCTTAACAGATGAACTATCGAGGCGAGTTCCTTTTTGCACTATTCTACTAGCCTCGAGGATGTAGTGGCAGATACTATAGCCTTGATAGCGGCTTGGCTGTCAATGAGGATGGCAATGTTATTTAGGGGTGTAGAGGTTTGCTTAAGTAGGCGGCAGGCCTCACGCACAGCAAAAACCTCCTCCTGGAAGACACTGCACGAATCAGGAAGCCGCTAAGACCTGGAAATATTGAGGGAATCAGAGAATATCCCCGCCCCTACCCCGCAGTCCATTTTTGAACCGTCGGTGAAGATTGTTGTTTCGGCCTTATTTGTCAGTTTGCCAGCTTCCCATTCCGCCCTAGTTGGGAATCTGACTGTGACGTCATTTCTAAAGTTCACTGTGGGAGTTATATAGTCGGTCAGATTAGCTTCCAAATCCTGCGGTAGCAGATTCAGGATACTGTTGTGACCATACGGATTAGTGCACCAGCATCCTGTTTCCATTAGCCTGACCGCACTACATGATGATAGATGCATAATGTAAAAATCGAGTAGTAAAAGGTGCAGGATAACGTTAAAGACTTCGGTTGGACATGTTCTCATGGCACCCGTTGCGGCTATAGCTACAGTTCTTTGTATCCTGTTGATAAGTTTGATGTTATACGCTTTCCTTAACGCAGGCCACCAGACTGGCGATCCATAGGAGAGAATAGGACGCACCACGGCAGTATACACCCATAAGACTATCTTCGGGCGAAGTCCCCACTTCTTACAAAAGGTCTTGCTGCAGGCATAGAAAGTCACACAGCCCTTCTTTACCCGTTCTTCTTCTTCCTTTTATCAGCGAGGCTATGATCCGAAAACAAGGGATCACAACCCTCCCACTTCACCGCATTTCTACTGATCCGCCTGTGGGGTTCGCCTATTTGACCTCAGAAAATATCGGCAGGCCTGCCGATTTCGGATCACTCGGTTACTGAGGCCAATGAAATGCCGATGTCGTCGCATTTGTCTGATCCAGGCGTTTATAGGCCTGCCTTTCCTACATCGCGATGTCTTTGGAACGTGCATTGATATTGCCTTTTTAACAGGGTTCAAATGATCTCTTCTTTGAACGTGGCAATACCAGCTGAGCCGGTTGCGCTCTAATTTTTGTACGATGGTTTCCTTGATGTGAAAGCTTCCACGGATCTTCGAACTTCTTATTCGATCACGCTCGCTGTCATGCGAAGCATCTTCATCTCAGCTGCCGTTAATTTACTCTCATACTTTTTGTACATCGTCCGTATGTGAGCGCTGGACGCACAACTGCGGTGTAGAGCCTTCCTTTCAACTTAGGGGGCATTTTTCTGTCACAAAAGATAGCGGAATTTTCTCGCCACTTCATCCACCCTACGCTTACACGATGATTGATGTCGTCATCACAAGTTGCTTTGCTATTGATCATAGATCCCAGATATTTGAACTTTTCGCACTTGGGAAGCACTGTTCCATTCAAATAAATGTCTGGAATAGGCCTGAGTGGATCAGAGAACGGGCAGCATAAGTACTCTGTCTTTTTTGAACTAATGCGATACTCATTTCCCTCCAAAACGTCCACCCACACATCAAGTGCTGGTTGCAAGGATGTAGGATCCTCACTTATGATGGCTCCATCGTCAGCAAAGAATAACTGATGTACCTTGGGGTCCATCACTTTACCTTCAAGCAGATAATCAAGGACCGTAATAAAGAGCAAAGGACTTAAAACGCTTCCCTGGTGTACCCCGACTTTGATTGGGAACTCTTCGGTTACTCCAGCGGTGCATCTTACTTTTGTCTTTGCTCCTTCGTACATGTCCATGATCATCTGTACATAGGTTTCTGGAACCCCTCGATGTCTTAGCGCCACCCATATCAGATATCGTGGTTGTCTGTCGAATGCCTTTTCAAAGTCAACCAATATAATATGCAAATCCCTTAAGGAATCACGATGTTTTTCCATCATGATCCTTATACTTTGGATTGCATCTGTGGTTGATTTACCCGAGACAAACCCGCACTGATCATCAGATAGCCGTATTATTTCTCGCAGTCGGCCACCTAATACCCGCTCAACGATCTTCATGGTGTGTGACATCAGCTTAATCGAACGGTAGTTATCACAGTTTCGCGTATCACCCTTCCCTTTGTATACAGGGAGAAGGTAACTTTCCCTCCATTCATTCGGCATTGGATCACCTCTCACGAATTTGGAGATGAGAATTCTGAGCCATCTGAACCCGATGTCTCCCATCTTTTTCCAGAACTCAGAGGGTATCTCGTCTGGCCCAACCGCTTTTCGTTTTTTGGAGTATTTGACCGCCTCACTAACTTCTTCGACTGTAATGTCGGGTATTTCTTCACAGTTAGGGGTGGCTCTTGGAAAGTATAGCCGGGGAAACTGTTCATTCAAAAGCTCTTCACAATACTGCCGCCACCTCTGCAGAATTTTGTCGTCATCCACAAGAAGCTGGCCATGAGCATTGCTAATGAACTTTCGCGAACGAATCTCCTGAGTATTCTTCCTTCTTTGGGCGGCTATTTTGAAGATAGTGGCACTCTTGTTCATATTGTGTCTTCGCAGCTCTTGGATAACCTGGTTTGCATCAGCAACGGGGGAAAATATTTTCTCCAGCTCCCGATACAGGCCCTCCGTACTCTCTGCTTGAAGCTGAGCGCACTTCTTCTTCGCTTTTTTCCTGCAACATCTGTATTCCATTTCGAGGCGAGCTTTTTCGTCACTATTATTAGAGGGGCACTTTGACCCAGCTTTGAAAGCCGCTTTCTTCTCATTTATCACTTTCTTAGCTTCATCACTCCACCACCATGTTTCTTTGGCATGTTGATGGTGGCCTTTTGAAGCTCCTAGCAGTGATTTGGTCTTCTTTAAGCAAGTTCGCTGTAGGGAATCCCACATATTTTGTGCTCTGCACTCTTTATCCTCAGCTCCGTTGATGGTGTGAGAGAGGTAATTTTTCATTACGAAAACAAAAGCCTCGCCTTTTTCTTTGTCCAGATTGTACCACTTGATTTTCTCAGAGACCCTTGTTTGTTTGCTTTTCTTCGGTGTTTTCATAAAAATTTCTGTTAGCAGGAGACGGTGTTGACGAGCGATTGCCTCTCCCAGGATCACTTTGCAATATTTTACCCGAGGCTTCATGAAACTGGCTACCAAATGGTAGTCAATCAGAGTTTCATCTCCACCACTGCTGTAAGTGATCAGGTGTCGGCTTTGTTTGATGAACATGGTATTTAATACGATAAGACCGTGTGGTTTGCACATGCTTAGGATGTCTTCACCAGGAAGGTTCCTGGTGCCATATCCTAGTCCTCCATGGCAGTCTTCATAGTCTTCGTTTGATTTCCCTACATGTCTATTCAAATCTCCTCCAACAAACAGAAATTCTTCTTTTGGGATGTTCTTAAGGAGATTGTGGAAATCTAGCCAAAATGCATCTTTGTCTATCTGATTGCACCCATTGTGGGGAGCATATGCACTGACAATATTCCACACCTCTCCTTGTATTACTAGTTTGAGAGACATCAAACGGTCGCTGGACTTCGAAATGCTCAAGACGTTTCCAAGTAGCTCTGCCGCAAGGATGATACCGATTCCGTTCCGTAGTAGAACGTCTTGTAATCTTTTGTCCTAACGTCCAAGAAACGCGCCCGATTCGCGGTGTTTTTCCATTTCGTCTCTTGGACACACAAGATGTCCACCCGCCTTCTATTCATCATCTCTTCCAGCTCGTAACTTCGACCGGTCATGCTTCCAACGTTCCAACTCGCGACCCTTAAATTGCGTCCAAACTGTTTCATTATGTTGCTAGCCCCCGGAATCCGTATAGCTCTGACCCGAACATTTCTGCTCGGTCCATGATCAGTGGTAGTGCCTGGCGGGGTAGTGCCTTTCCTTTTTGCAAGTATTATCATAATGATACAGTTTTGCAATACAATTTTTGCACCATATTGCGATGGTGTTTGTTGTTTGACACGTGCATGCTCCTGTTTTAGTATTGTTTGATCTTTCTTTTATGACACCGGTGATCTCCAGTCGTGTCAACCCACGGACTCGCATGCACACTTTTGGGAGGGTTTTTAAGGTAGTATATGTGTCGCTAGGCTCACTTGGGTGTTATATTGCCTAGATCTGATTTGTCCCCTTAGTCGCCTTTTACGACAAGCGCTAGTTGTTGGAGGGGGCGCTGCAGTGATATTCTTAACCCGTCCCTGCCCTTCTTTACCCGTTGATCAATATTAAGCTTCCAGCTTTGTTTTGGATCAAGTACCACACCTAGGTACATAGTACTGGAGGATAGGGAGAGTAGATGATTGTTTAGCCGTGGAAGCGTGAAGGTCGGTATTTTGGTTTTAGTGCTAAAGAGCATCAGTCCAGTTTTGTGTGGACACATCCAGTAGCCCATGAGCTAATCTTGTCCAAGGCACCTTCCAAAATCTCACTGATTATGGATGGAAACATCCCCGATACCAGTATTACCACGTTATCCGCATACGCGACAACATTAACTCCATCCCTATCAAGTCAACACAAGACTTTTTTGATTACCATATGCCATAGAAAAGGAGATAAGACTCCACCTTGAGGAGTTCCTCTATCGACAGATATGGTGGAGCTGCTGTTGCCGGGAGTCGATTGAATGATTCTAGTTTTTAGCATTGTCAATATCCATTTGCTAAAAATCTCTTCCCCACCCAGCTGGATCAGAGCTTCCTGAATCGATTCCGTACTGACGCTATTGAAGGCGCCTTCAATGTCGGAGAAGGTAGCTAGGGTATATTGTTTGAAGTGGATTGTATTTTCTATTGTTGGCATAACTTCGTGGAGCGCCGTCTCTGTCGATCTCCCCTTAGTGTACGCATGTTGAGATTTGGATAGAAGCGATTTATCTAATATCTATCGAATATGTGTATCTAAGATGCGTTCGAACGTCTTAAATGAAAAGAGGATAAGCTGTTGGGTCTAAAATCTTTTGCGGATCCATGACCCCGCTTCGCAGCTTTCGGGATAAACACAACACGAATACGCCTCCAGCTCAGGGGAACGTGGTTTAGAAGAATACAGCTTCTGTAGATCGGTACTAGCCATAGGACCACCTGGTTCAATGTTTCTTGCAGCATAATCGGGAGAACTCTGTCAAGGCCGGCCGATTTATAGGGAGAAAAACTGTTAATAGCTTACTTACTTACTTCCGGGTGAATCTGGGCCTCAACTAGCAAGCCTCTCCATTTAGCTCGGTCTTTAGCTAACTGCCTCCAGTTGCGCATTCCAAGTTGGTCGATTTCCCCTTGCACTTGTGCGCGCCACTTACGGTGAGGAGGTCCTTTACTGCGTCGTCCCTCGGGGTTAGATTCGAAGACTCTGTGGGCCGGAGTGTTGGTTAGACAAAGTCCCTTACCACCTCGAAGTTATAGCTGGCCACTGTGACGTTCTGTCCAATTCGTCGGTGTTGGCTGTCCTTTTTTGTTAACAGCATATACTTTGTTTTGCCCTCGTTTATCACTAAACCCATTTTGGCCGCTTCCACCTCAATGCTTGCAAACGCACTGGTGGCTGTTAATAGCCCAGGAGGTATTAACTGCTGTAATTGTTGTCTTACTGTCATTCGAGGATGAAGATTGCGCGACCTGAGAAACTGGTGGGAGGGCAATCTCATTTTTACATCGTGAAAAGTGTGCTTGCATTAAAAGTTCCAGAGACCCGCTAGAGGAGTTCGTCCAAGTCCCATCCGTCCCTTTAATAAAGGACGGGCTGGAATATTCCTTAGACAGAAATTTACTCAGCCTGGCAGAGTCTTTTATGGTCTCAATGGACTAACAGTAGTCTTTCCAGGCAAGATACTTGGCACTTTTAATGGATTTCTTATATTCCTTCAGACAATCCTTATATAGTCAAGGTTAACACTAGGTTCCATGGAAATCTCAAGAATTCAGATGACCATTGTTATTGGAAAAAGAATTGTTAATTCCGTTCTATTTGTCAAAATGCAACAATAATTATATCTCAGGAAGGTTTGACTTAACAGGTAGATTAAGCCAATTATTCCAGTAAGGCGAACCCCACAGGCGGATCAGTAGAAATGCAGTGAAGTGGGAGGGTTATGATCTCTTATTTGCGGATCATAACCTCGCTGATAAAAGGAAGAAGATTCAAGTAAAAGCAAAATTCTTTCGCCATCTTCTTGGTCATCCACATAGTCTTTGTTAACATAAGCTTTGGCTAGTGAATCGTTTCCAAGCAGGCATTCCCAACTAGCCCAGTAACGGGCCAGCTGCCACCAGTTGTGCACACCAAGTTGGTTGAGGTCCCTCTCCACTTGTTTGCGCCACCTCTTGCGAGGTCTTTCTCTATTGCGCCGTCTATCTGGGGTGAATTCAAAGATTTACCAGCCTAGAATGCTGGGCTCCGTACGCTCAGCCACCTCTTCTAGCTAAGTTAATGTCATTGTGTAGGCCGTATAGTTCGGCATTATATACGTATCTTCTCCACTCGCTGCCTATCGCCTATGCAGATGGGACCAAAGGTCACTCGAAGAACTTTTCTCCCAAAGTAACTAAAGGCATCCTTATCCGATTGGGTTATAATCCGTGGAATTGCGCCATACAGCAAGAGCAGGATGATTATTGTCTTATACAGAGTTCCCTTATTAGTTCAAAATAGGGCCTGTCTATTGTGTCGTTCTATCCAAGGCGCAGTTATTGGGTGTCCTTTCTAGTAGACAGCATATGCATATTTTGCTTTTCTTTTATACTCCCAAGCACCACACTGTCGGCCCACTGAGTTCTTCCGACTATGTCAATGTTATCGGCGTATGTGAGTAGTTGTAGAGATTTGTAAAAGATTGTACCTACGGAGTTGGAGTTTCGTACAATTCTCTAAAGCATTATGTTAAAGAGATCGCATGACAGCGCGTCATCCTGTCTTAGACTTGTCTAAGACTTTTCCTGACATCGGGTTTGGTGGTGTTCTTGCCGACTTCGATGTTTTCTATTGTTATCCTGTACAGAGGGACAAACTTGGCAGGGTTGTTGGGGCTATACATGGCTCTGTATTGGGCTCTGGATCTGTGCTCTTTAGGACTACGATTTAAGAATTGAAAAATGTAAATATGATGTATTTGATCATAAAAGAAGTGGTCTAGGTTCTCTGAATGATTATAAAAATTCATGCTTTCGACATTTATTAGGCGTTTCCTTTTCTCTTTATTTACTTTTCAGATAATTTCTAACAATGTTGACCAAAAATAATTTTTCGGATTCCAGACGTTCTTAGAACGTGACTTGAAATTTGTAATTAAGCTGAAAGTTAAATTGATGAATAAAGCTTCTCAACAAATCGCACTGACCTTACAAAAATTCACAGTTTAATCATCAGATTAATCAACAGATTTATTTTCTTGACTCATGTGTTCTAGAATTGCACTTCTGCTCAGAGTCAGAAAATATTTGGACAAATATGCGAACTTTCTCTTAGGTGAATGAACTCCAGATCAAAATTTAGAAAACTATCAGAAGACCTTAATTATCTTAATATGCTTAAGTTCTAAGCTATCCGTAGAGGTAGTCGATAACCGCCAAAATCTGGCAGCCGGTTTTCCTCCAGAAACCAGTACGAAGCAGATTTCTTATTAAGTGGTGAATTCTATGATAGGGTTTCCTTGAAATGACAATACAAGTTGCTCAAACATAAATGCATGTCAATCAATTATCAAATTTCATACAAAACCCCGGAAACTAGACGCCTGTTTCCGAAAAAAACCCTAAAAATACCAACTTTACGTTAATTCTAAAACTATTCCACAATGTCATAGTAATTTCCCAGAACATTGCTATTTCTTCCAAATACCAATTCCAAAAACTCCACACACTTCTTTGTTTGCTCAAATAAATTAAAGCGTATTTAGTCATCGGATTCATCCTAATATTTACCAAGCGAATTAAGCCAATGGTTTTGCTATCAAAGATATCGTAAACAAATTAATATACAAAGACTCTCGCATCGACTTCCTACATCTCCGCCATATCCATTTAATGGAGGCACTGTCAAGACAATTAATTAGAGCCTTTTTCTGTGAGTCAATCTCTCTTTGAATCGAGAAAATACTACTACGCTGAGAAATAAAAAAATAAAATCTTAAGACATGTGTGAAGTAAAGTGCAAATCGATTTGTGAAAATCGTGCAATCCCCGACTATATAAGGAAATGGTTCTTACTGAATTGATATCACATTTGAATCGGCATCATTCAGCAAAGAACATATCTAGATACAATTACTATAAATTGATATTTCTTAACAAGTGGATTACGAAAAGATACAAGATGAAAATAACGGTAAGAATCATTCATAATCGACTAATTTTCAATTAGATACAATTACTTCGAACAAGTTTGCTAAAAATTATTTACTCGTTTTCTTACAGATAATTGGCACATTTGTGCTTTTTGCACTGGCATGTAATTTTGCAGTCTCATCAGCCTACCCAAACTCATATTCGATTGATAAATTCGATGGAGATGTGACCGGATTGGAGGAGACCGATAATGACTATGACTATAAAAACAGCCGGCTAAGGAGGTCTTACTATGACGACGACTACTACTACGGCTACTATCCATCCTATCAATCATATAGTGCACCAATACGCAGAGAAGATACAGACATCGACAGAGCTTATAAGTACACTCCCCTTGTTCGTTACAAGTCGACACGTACCAAGCGCAAGAAGTTGTTCGTTCCAAATCTTTGGGGTTAAGATCTTTAACTCTACAGGATGACGTATCCAACGGAATCTTGTTTGGTAAAGAGAGTATAGACTGATGAGTTGTATATGTATTGAGTGCCGTGTTTTTATTGAAAAAAAAGTTTATCTTTAATTTTTAAAATATTTTATATAAGAAAATATAAAAAACAAATATTATTCATTCCTACTAATTTACTTGTTATTATGTGTTTCGAAAATGGCTGATTTTGTTTTCAGTCAGAACGATTTGGATTATCCGTCAGTGAATCATCAAATAATGTGGTTCAATACTAATACCCCTCAGCCCAACAAAGATAAAGATGACTGCAAATCATCATCATTAGCGCGTAGTGAGGTATGACGGCTTCTGAGAAAATTGATCGATTCTTTGCTGAAAGTTTGATTATCTGTTCAATAATTGAGTTTATGGTTGCTGACATAATGTCACGTTCACGAAGTCACGTAGTTGCATCTGAAATTACTCAGAAAACCGTTGAAAACAGGAATAAAACAGTATAAAACCCGAGTTCGAGTAAAACTTGTATTCGGCGAAGTTTCCAAATCTTTGCATTTTTCCATTTAATTCTAATATGTCATCAGAAAGATCAGAAAGAATAAAAATGGTCGAGTTGTACTTTACGCAGCCAATGCACAAACCAATTGATTCTACTGATTAGCAATAGAGGGCACATCTTAACTATAGGTTAGCTACATCTTTTATTTAATTTAGACGTTGTATACCCTAAAGTCAAGAGTAATTGAAGTGCATTCGTATTTAGACTTACTCATACAAGAGCCGTATGTAAGTGATTGGAGTGATCGTCCCAAATGTCGATACTCCTCTTCAAAAATATAAACAACAAATATTACTCATACAAATCTATTTGTTATTACTTCGGATATGGTTGCTTTTTTTAGTTAAAAAGATTTGACTCATCCGTCAGCTAATCATCAAACGATGTGGATCAATAATAATACCACTCCGCCGAACAAAGAAAAATATGATTGCAGTGAGGTGCGACCACTTCCGAGAAAGTTATCTATCCCTTGTCTTAAGTTTGATTATCTGTTCAATAACTGGCCTTAAGGTTGCTGCCACAACAATACGTTCACGAAGTCACGTAGTCGCATCTGAAATTACTCAGAAAACCATTGTAATCAGTATAAAACCTGAATTCGGGTAAAACTTGTATTCGGCGAAGTTTTCAAATCTTTGCATTTTTCCATTTAATTCTAATTTGTCGTCAGAAAGATTGGAAAGAATAAAAATGGGTGAGTTGCACTTTACGCAGCCAATGCACAAACAAAATGATTCTACAGAGTAGCAATAGATGGCGTATCTTTATTTACTAACTATAGGGTAGCTACGGCTTTTATTTATTTTAGAAGATGCATACCTTAAAGCCAGGAGTAATTGAAGTTGGATTCGTTTTTAGACTCACTCATTTTGACCATGGGCTCTTGTACAGTGAGCTATGGAGTAATCGTCCATAATGCCGATACTCTTCCTCAATAAATTAGAGGTCATTTTTGGGAGAACGACATTTTCTCTGTTGTTTTGGATTCATTTGCACACTGTGCAAAGCAATTACCAGTCCACTTTATTATCTTGTCCAACATTGGTGATCACTTAGTACACTCAAATTGCACCATCGTATCGGTTTGATAGTTAAGAAGTCCATCAGGCTCAATTATTTTGGCTAATTGCATGTCCCTCTAGATCATTTAAAACACGCCGAGTGGAAAGGATATCTAACTTAATACCACTGTTACCTATACCAATATACAGAATCTTCTAGGAATTTTGGTTATCATGGTTTTCATGAAATGATATTCTCCTCCATTTTTCTGCAAATGCACGACTTTGGTTTTTAGCACTTCAGTGTTTTTCTATTCTTTTTCTTCTATGATTATGATCCGAAAAAAGGGATCACAATCCTCCCACTTCACGGCATTTCTACTGATCCGCCTGTGGGGTTCGCCTATTTGACCTCAGAAAATATCGGCAGGCTTGTCGATTTTGGATCACTCGGTTACTCGGTTGTCTGATCCAGGCGTTTATAGGCCTGCCTTTCCTACATCGCGATGTCTTTGGAACGTGCATTGATACTGCCTTTTTAACAGGCTTCAAATGATCTCTTCTTTGAACGTGGCAATACCAGTTGAGCCGGTCGCACTCTATTTTTTGTACGATGGCTTCCTTGATGTGACAGCTTCCACGGATCTTCGAACTTCTTATTCGATCAAGCTTTGTCACTCCTGCTGTCATGCGAAGCATCTTCATCTCAGCTGCCATTAATTTGCTCTCATACCTTTTGTAC
The DNA here is from genome assembly GCA_945910035.1 of Brachypalpus laphriformis. Lineage (NCBI taxonomy): Eukaryota > Metazoa > Arthropoda > Insecta > Diptera > Syrphidae > Brachypalpus > Brachypalpus laphriformis. The sequence continues at coordinate 312,431,620 of OX246753.1, read as the reverse complement.
ATCGTCCAACATTGCGAACCGTATGTGAGCACTGAATGCACAACTGCGGTGTAGTGCCTTCCTTTCAACTTCGGTGGCGTTTTTCTGTCACAGAAGATAACGGAATTTTCTCGCCACTTCATTCACCCTACGCTTACGCGATGATTGATGTCGTCATCACATGTTGCTTTGCTATTAATCATAGATCACAGATATTTGAACTTCTCGCACTTGGGAAGCACTGTTCCATTCAAATAAATGTCTGGAATAGGCCTGAGTGGATTAGAGAACGGGCAGCACAAGTACTCTGTCTTTTTTGAACTAATGCGATACCCATTTCCCTCCAGAGCGTCCACCCACACATCAAGTGCTCGTTGCAGAGATGTAGGATCCTCACTTATGATGGCTCCATCGTCAGCAAAGAATAACTGATGTACATTGGGCTCCATCACTTTACCTTCAAGCAGATAATCAAGGACTGTAATAAAGTGCAAAGGACTTGGAGCGCTTCTCTGATGCACCCTGACTTTGATTGGGAACTCTTCGGTTATTCCAGCGGGGCATCTTACTCTTGTCTTTGCTCCTTCGTTCATGTCCATGATCACCTGTACAAAGGTTTCTGGAACCCCTCGATGTCTTAGCGCCACCCATATCAGATCTCGTGGTTGTCTGTCGAATGCCTTTTTAAAGTCAACCAATACTATATGTAAATCCCTTAAGAAATCACGATGTTTTTCCATTATGATCCTTATACTTTGGATTGCATCTGTGGTTGATTTACCCGAGACAAACCCGCACTGATCATCAGATAGCCGTATTATTTTTCGCAGTCGGCCACCTAATACACGCTCAACGATCTTCATGGTGTGTGAGATCAGCTTGATCGAACGGTAGTTATCACAGTTTCGCGTATCACCCTTCCCTTTGTATACAGGGAGAAGGTAACAATTCCCTCCATTCATTCGGCATTGGATCACCTCTCACGAATTTGGAGATGAGAATTCTGAGCTATCTGAACCCGACGTCTCCCATCTTTTTCCAGATCTCAGAGGGCATCTCATCTGGCCCAACCGCTTTCCGTTTTTTGGAGTATTTGACGGCCTCACGAACTTCTTCGACTGTAATGTCGGGTATTTCTTCACAGTTAGGGGTGGCTCCTGGAAAATATAGCCGGAGAAACTATTCATTTAAAAGTTCTTCACAATACTGCCACCACTTCTGCAGAATTTTGTCGTCATCCACAAGAAGCTGGCCATGAGCATTGTTAATGAACGAACGAATCTCCTGAGCATTCCTCCTTCTTTGGGTGGCTATTTTGAAGATGGTTGCGCTCTTATTCATATTGTGCCCTCGCAGCTCCTGGATAACCTGGTTTGCATCAGCAACCGGGGAAGATATTTTCTCCAGCTCCCGATATAGGCGCTTCGTACTCTCTGCTTGAAGTTGAGCGCACTTCTTCTTCGCTTTTTTCTTGCAACATCTGTATTCCATTTCGAGGCGAGCTTTTCCGTCACTATTATTAGAGGGGCACTTTGACCAAGCTTTGAAAGCCGCTTTCTTCTCATTTATCACCTTCTTAGCTTCATCACTCCACCACCATGTTTCTTTGGTGTGTTGATGGTGGCATTTTGAAGCTCTTAGCAGTGATTTGGTCTTCTTTAAGCAAGTTCGCTGTAGGGAATCGAACATATTTTGTGCTCTGCACTCTTCAGCCTCAGCTCCGTTGATGGTGTGAGAGAGGTAATTTTTCATTACGAGAACAAAAGCCTGGCCTTTTGCTTTGTTCGGTGATATAATAGTGCACAAAAGGTCCTTGTGTGAAATGGCCCACAAACGATTGGCTGCTCTTAGAAGCTAAAAAGGCGGTGAACGTTGAAAATATTTATCAGCATCCTACAGACCAATCTTAGCTTACCTCCGATTGTATCAAAAATCTTTGAAACGTTTTTATATGATTGGAACCATTTCTAACCATCTTTAATATAGTGCTTAGCCATCAAATTGGATTTACAAAACGACATTCAATAATCGAACAAATTCACAGAGTGACTAATAAAATAACTATGGACTTTGAAGGAAAAGGATACTGTGCACGTATCTTTTTGGATGTGGCAAAAGCTTTTGACAAAGGACTTCTACAAAAGCTTGCTACCAGAAGACTTTTTCACAATAATAAATAGCTACTTAATTGATCGATGCTTCTACGTGAAATACCTGCAGGAGTTCTACAAGGAAGCATTTTGGGACACCTATTATACGTTCTTTTTACTGCAAACATCCCGTATCGCAGAGACAGAACCTCAATGATTGCCATATTTGCTGATGATACTATTTTGCTCTATTCTCACAATAATCTACACACAGCGAGAACACAATTACAAAATATCCTGGATAAAGTGATGAAATGGTTTGACAACTGGCACATCAAAGTCAACGAAGAAAAGACAACACAGGTTATCTTCACTAGCTGTCCACTTCGAGAATCTGTTATACCCGAGCATTAGTTCTAACCAAATACAATATGTCATGCCATTTTTTGAAAATGCAGATTTGTACCATTCGATCACATTTCAAGAAGTCATTAAAGTTGTTCAACGCTGCAATCTTAAAAAAACACCTGGGGAGGATCGCATACCCTATGAATTCTTTAAGTACTCGACGGAACAGTTCATGTATCACCTTACAGAAGTATACAACTTCATTTTTAACAGTAATCGCTTACTTACTTACTTTCTTCACGACAAATTCAAATTTTATTCCTGGCCCACTAAAAATCGACTCAAAAGACATTCCCATCATCTCAAGTGCAAAATACTTAGGCATGCATCTGGACTCCAAACTGACATGGAAACAGCACATACAAAAAAAAGCAATCAAATAAAAGAAAAATACAGACAACTCAACTGGCTACTACGTAGAGACTCAAAATTATCTATCAACAATAAACTACTACCTTACAAAGCAATTATTAAACCAATTTGGACATATGGAATCCAACTATGGGGTACAGCCAAGAAGACAAGCATAAATATTTTACAAGGACAACAGTCTAAAATCATACGATGAATTGTAAATGCTGACTGGTACAGATCAAACAAGGACGTACATCGTGATCTACACATTACGTCGATAGCCCAAGAGATATCTAAAGTAAGCAGAAGGCATATCTCCACTATACTCACCCATACCAACAACGATGTCAATACACTCTTCGACCAAGAAACCACATACAGACGCTGCCTCAAAAGCACTCGACCCAGCGACCTAATCTATGTATAATGTGAAAACTATAATGCTAAAAACTTAAAACTTTCTTAAAATCTTAATGGAAAATTTAAATTGTAAAAAATAATAACGTAAAAACTAAATTGTTAACAATATTATGCATTTGTGTATGTATGTATAATATATATGCAAACTTAAGTAATTGCATTAATTATAACCTCAATGTAAGGACTTATAACCTCAATGGTCTAAAAGTCAACTCAATCCCTTTCTTTCCTAACAATTACTCAATGTCTAATCATAAACTACTCAAAACAAAATAGGGCCCACTAAGTTTTTTGGCTTTCATTTGAAAAAAAATTAGTGATTATATTTTTTTTTTGTTATTATGTTTTAGCTTAGTATTAAGAAATTGAGTACACATAATCAATACGGAAAAATATTTTATTATTAAAATTACACACAAAAAACATTTTATGGGAAAATTTACGAAAAATAAAGAAAAATAAAACTTTACATATCACTATTTTTGGTAATGATTTGTTGTTGATTTGTTTTGCTTAGTAGCGAGTAGGGCCTCCTCTATTCCGTATGCACTGTATTAGCCTATCTGGTACGCTTTCGATCAGATGCGTTACATTTTGTTCGGGTATGCGCTCCCAACAGGCTTTTAACGCGTTTATCAGCTCCTGTTTTGTGCTGACATAGCTGTGGTTTTCTTTGAGGCTTCTTTTTAATTAGTCCCATAAATGCTCGATGGGATTGAGGTCTGGGCTGTTTGCTGGCCATGGCAAAAGTGAAATATTGGCGTCAGAAAGAGCTGCTTGGGTAATACGGGCCGTATGTGGGCGAGCATTGTCTTGCATAAGAATAAACCCATCGCCAACTCTCTGGAAAATGGGATCACAACAGGTCGTATTATCATCTCAACGTAACTGGCGGCGGTAACGGTGCCCTCATCCAGGATTACCAGCTCTGTTGTGCCTAGCAAACTTATTCCAGCCCATACCATAACACTGGGGCCCCCAAATCGGTCAGACCCGTGAATGCACGCGTACTCGTTTATCATCACTCAAAAACTTTATCTTGCATTCGGGTGTAAAGAGTACAGACCTCCAGTTGTCCATGGTCCAATTTGAACGCTCACGGGCGTACTTTAAGCGCGCTGCCGATGGGCCGCTGTAAGTTTCGGCCGAATAGCACGCACTCTGGAACGTTGACCATCTTCGTGGGGTTTGATCACTGACTTGAGTGCCAGTTGACTGCCGCAGTTGAGTTTGTAAAGCCCGGGCGGTTACGGTACGCGCCGGACGTGCAGTTATTCGAATGTACCGGTCTTCTTGCCGAGTTGTGACTCTGATTCTTCCTGATCCAGGTATCCTTGCTATACTCCCGGTCTCCTGGAAGCACTCCCACACATTTCGGATAGCTCGCCTCGACACACCGATACGATTTGCAACAGCCCTTTGAGACTGTCCTTGCTCCAGCATATTTACCGCTTTTATTGCGTTTTCAGTATCCAAATGATGTCTCGAACCGGGCATGGTAATCACGTTTTATCACGAAGAAATTAAGAAAAACAATTTTAGAAAGTAACACTTAGCAACAACGCTATAATCGGACTGAGAAAACAAATGCAATAATCTTTGAATTGATTGTTTTTTCGAGCCATGGGCTTTTTTTTGCCTACTCACTTGGAGGTAACGGTAAAATGGTTGTTCAAAGCATTGATAAGGACTCATACACATGCAAACTCTACAATAAAATGCTTCGTTTCGATAATGTTTACCAATCAAGTATTTTTTAGGCAAAATACCAAATAAATCTTGGATGGGCCCTATTTTGTTTTGAGTTGTTTAGATAGATGTAAAAATTATTGGGAAATAAAAACAAAACAAATTTATCCCCTTGTAGTATAAGGTAGTCAACCATCAATCACACACAGAAAAGACCAGTATTACTATAGAAGCAAAACATTGACAAGGCTACAGATTCTTATGGCAAGCCGTGTCGCATAATACTGGAAAACACCCGGTGTTCTATGCAGTTTGGAAAGAAATCATTTCAACTTTTTGGAATTTTTTACTGAATATAGGCAAAGAACAGGGTTGTCATGACAGTTTGCAGTGAAGGTGGAAGTCACTATTTTTACAAGTTCCTCTATCACCTGAGATTCGCTAACGATATTGACTGCATTAGATACTACCAGAAGCTTTGGCGGCTCTTGGAGATCTAAATACGAATTGATTTTAAAATGATCATATATACTGTTATATTCTCGCCGTTATAATAAAACTGTCTTCTATGTAAACTGTTTATTTATAAACAATTACTAATTCACTTTCGCATACCTCAAAATTATTAAACCTCTTTATTCCTTATTAATCTTAATTTAAACTGTCTTTACATATTCATCCTTAATCAAAATATCGTTTATTCTTAATACCAATTACCACAGTAATCGCACTTATTAATCGCTATATTCAAGCCTATTGACACTCTGTTATCTGTTGTTGGTTAGTGTATTTATACCTTCTACTTCCTTTTATCGGCGAGGTTATGATCCGAAAACAGGGGATCACAACCCCCGCACTTCACCGCAATTCTACTGACCCGCCTGTGGGGTTCGCCTATTTGACCTCAGAGAATATCGGCAGGACTGCCTTCTTAACAGGGTTCAAATGATCTCTTCTTTGAACGTGGCAATACCAGCTGAGCCGGTCGTGCTCTATTTTTTGTACAATGGTTTTCTTGACGTGAAAGCTTCCACGGATCTTCGAACTTCTTATTCGATCAAGCTTTGTCACTCCTGCTGATGTGAAGCAACTTCGTCTCAGCTGCCGTTAATTTACTCTCATACGTTTTGTACATCGTCCAACATTGTGAAGCGTATGTGAGCACTGGACGCACAACTGCGGTGTAGAGCCTTCCTTTCAACTTAGGGGGCATTTTTCTGTCCACGCTTACGCGATGACTGATGTCGTTATCACAAGTTGCCTTGCTATTGATCATAGATCCCACATATTTGAACTTTTCGCACTTGGGAAGCACTGTTCCAATCAAATTAATGTCTGGAATAGGCCTGAGTGGATCAGAGAACGGGCAGCACAAGTACTCTGTCTTCACTTATGATGGCTCCATCGTCAGCAAAGAATAACTGATGTACCTTGGGGTCCATCACTTTACCTCCAAGCAGATAATCAAGGACTGTAATAAAGAGCAAAGGACTTAAGACACTTCCCTGGTGCACCCCGACTTTGATTGGGAACTCTTCGGTTACTCCAGCGGGGCATCTTACTCTTGTCTTTGCTCCTTCGTACATGTCCATGATCATCTGTACATAGCTTTCTGGAACCTCTCGATGTCTTAGCGCCACCCATATCAGATCTCATGGTTGTCTGTCGAATGCCTTTTCAAAGTCAACCAATACAATGTGCAAATTTCTAAGAAATCACGATGTTTTTCCATTATGGTCCTTATACTTTGGATTGCATCTGTGGTTAATTTACCCGCGACAAACCCGCACTGATCATCAGATAGTCGTATTATTTTTCGCAGTCGGCCACCCAACACCCGCTCAACGATCTTCATGGTGTGTGAGATAAGCTTGATCGAACGGTAGTTATCACAGTTTCGTGTATCATCCTTCCCTTTGTATACAGGGAGAAAGTAACTTTCCCTCCATTGATTTGGCATCGGATCACCTCTCACTCGGAGATGAGAATTCTGAGCCATCTGAACCCGATGTCTCCCATCTTTTTACAGATCTCAGAGGGCATCTCGTCTGGCCCAACTGCTTTTCGTTTTTTGGAGTATTTGACCGCCTCACTAACTTCTTCGACTGTGATGTCGGGTATTTCTTTACAGTTAGGGGTGGTTCTTGGAAAGTATAGCCGAAGAAACTATTCATTTATAAGTTCTTCACAATACTGCCGCCACCTCTGCAGAATTTTGTCGTCATCCACAAGAAGGTGGCCATGAGCATTGTTAATGAACTTTGGCGAACAAATCTCCTGAGCATTCCTCCTTCTTTGGGCGGCTATTTTGAAGATGGTTGCGCTCTTATTCATATTGTGTCTTCGCAGCTCCTGAATAGCCTGGTTTGCATCAACAACCGGGGAAGATATTTTCTCCAGCTCCCGATACAGGCCCTCCGTACTCTCTGCTTGAAGCTGGGCGCACTTCTTCTTCGCTTTTTTCTTGCAACATCTGTATTCCATTTCGAGGCGAACTTTTTCCTCACTATTATTAGAGGGGCACTTTGACCAAGCTTTGGAAGTCGCTTTCTTCTCATTTATCACATTCTTAGCTTCATCACTCCACAACCATGTTTCTTTGGCGTGTTGATGGTGGCCTTTTGAAGCTCCTAGCAGTGATTTGGTTTTCTTTAAGCAAGTTCGCTGTAGGGAATCCCACATATTTTGTGCTCTGCACTCTTCATCCTCAGCTTCGTTGATGGTGTGAGAGAGGTAATTTTTCATTACGAAAACAAAAGCCTCGCCTTTTTCTTTGTCCAGATTGTACCACTTGATTTTCTCAGAGACCCTTGTTTGTTTGCTTTTCTTCGGTTTTTTCATAAAAATTTCTGTTAGAGGGAGACGGTGTTGCCGAGCGATTGCCTCTCCCAGGATCACTTTGCAATATTTTGCCCGGGGGTTCATGAAACTGGCTACTAAATGGTAGTCAATCTGAGCTTCATCTCCACCACTGCTGTAAGTTATCAGATGTCGGCTTTGTTTGATGAACATGGTATTTAACACAATAAGATCGTGTGATTTGCACATGCTTAGGATGTCTTCACCAGGAAGGTTCCTGGTGGCATATCCTAGTCCTCCATGGCAGTCTTCATAGTCATCGTTTGATTTCCCGACATGTCTATTCAAATCTCCTCCAACAAACAGAAACTCTTCCTTTGGGATCTTCTTAAGGAGATTGTGGAAATCTACCCAAAATGCATCTTTATCTCCCTGATTGCACCCATTTTGGGGAGCATATGCACTGACAATATTCCACACCTCTCCTTGTATTATTAGTTTGAGAGACATCAAACGGTCGCTGGACTTCGAAATGCTCAAGACGTTTCCAAGTAGCTCTGCCGCAAGGATGATACCGATTCCGTTCCTAGCCTTTTCCGTTCCGTAGTAGAACATCTTGTAATCTTTTGTCCTAACGTCCAAGAAACGCACCCAATTTCTGGTGTTTTTCCATTTCGTCACTTGGACACACAAGATATCCACCCGCCTTCTATTCATCATTTCTTCCAGCTCGTAACTTCGACCGGTCATGCTTCCAACGTTCCAACTCGGGACCCTCAAATTTCTTCCAAACTGCTTCATTATTTTGCTAGCCCCCGGAATCCGTATAGCTCTGACCCGAACATTTCTGCTCGGTCCATGATCAGTACCATGCACAGCAGTGGTAGTGCCAATGATACAGTTTTGCAATATTGCCATATTGCGATGGTGTTTGTTGTTTGACACGTGCATGTTCCTGTTTTAGTATTGTTTGATCTTTCTCCTATGGCACCGGTGATCTCCAGTCGTGTCAACCCACGAACTCGCATGCACACTTGTGGGAGAGTTTTTAAGGTAGTATATGTGTCGCTAGGCTCACTTGGGTGTTATATTGTCTAGATCTGATTTGTCGCCTTTTAAGACAAGCACTGGTTGTTGGGGGGGGGGGCGCTGCAGTGATATTCTTAAGCCGTTCCTGCACGGGGAGGTAAGTGTATTTATACCAAATGCAAGAACCTCTAGAAGATTTCCCAATATGCTTGAAGCCGAAAACGCTAGATGTCTATAGGATGTGGAACAAACTGATGTGCCTGATGACAGGTTTGATAGATGGCAGATTGACAGTTAATATTGCCACACTTTGCTTATTGATAATGCAGTGCAAAAAGTACTTTTTGTGGATGATACAATACCTATATACTCGTAATCAGTACATACACACTTTTACTAAATAAAGCATCATCTGTTCACGGTATTCATCTCCATACATGAAAATCGTGGAGATTAAAACAAGAATAACTCACAGAACCGTATCGATGTTCCACAGAATGTTAATGTTACCAAACACATCACCCTATTTGCTGAATGATAAGTGAAAAGCATAACAAATACTGTGTTCCAGCTCTCAGAGCCTAGTAACTAATTAAATTCAAAATCTTTTAACATGTTTCACTACATACATATACTAATACTTAAGGAAGAGCGCATTGAACTATATGATGACTTTGATCGTTTCGGTCGTAAGGACTTTGATGAAAATGTTTTGACTAAGCATAGCGAAGGTTGCACTCAAACCATTGAATTTGACGAGTGTGTGTGCAATTCATTAAATTTCAAACATTTTAAACACAACCAAACCAACAACTTAACCGGTGATTCTACAAACTGGTAAAAGTGAAAAAATGTCACGACGAAAGGTACACAATACTCCATCTATTTAGAGAAGAAGGACTAAATCATAAACTAAGATGCCTCCTACCAAAACAACATGCTGCAATCTTAGAATCATATCTAAGCGGAAGTTTTTTCAGAATAAAACAGGAAGATTTGTACTCAGAACTAACGAAAATTAAAGCAGGAGTTCCGCAAGGTAGCATACTGGGCCCAATTCTAAACCTCCTATGCACTGGTGACCTCCCAGAGCTAGAAAATAACACTTTTGCCCCATTTGCTGATGACATTGCAATCCTAGCGGTAGGAAAGAACAATATAGAATCAATGCAGAAACTGCTGTAAAGAAAATTTGTAATTGGACAATAAAATGGCGAATGAAGCTTGATGAAAGCAAATCAATGAACATCAAATTCGCTTCTTCTTCTAATTCCTTTTTATCAGCGAGGTTATGATCCGAAAACAAGGGATCATAACCCTCCCACTTCACCGCATTTCCACTGATCCGTCTGTGGGGTTCGCCTTCCCATCAAATTCGCTAATATAAGAATAGATCATATTCCGGTTACTGTCAACCAAAAAGTAGTTCCATACGCGAATACAGCAAAATATCTTGGAATGACCCTGGACGCTAAGCTAAGATGGAAAGAACACGTAAAAAAGAAAAAAAAAACCGAATTGCAAATAAAACACAGAAACATGTATTGGATGAGGGAAAAGGATTCGCATCCATCTATAATCTAAAATATCAATCCATAATAATCTGCTATTATATAAGCAATCATTGACGCAAACAAGGACATATGGTATTCAACTATGGGGCTGTACCAAAAAGAGCAACGCAGACATCATCCAAAGATTTCGAAACAAAGTACTAAGGTACGTACAGGTTATGCACTTTGGTACATAAGCAATAATGACCTCCATAGGGATTAAGGAGTGGAATGAATGCATGAATCAAGGCTTCAACAAAACACTTACACTGAGGTAGCACAACTTTTAGACAATGTAAACATAGTGCGAAGGCTCAAAAGGACAAAGACATCTGAATCGACCTAGATGTATCAGAGCACACACATCTAGAAATATATATATAGTACTTACTTATGCCCTGTATCCCCTTGTGGGTCATAGGGCCTCTAATACGCCTACGTGCCATCGTGTAGGGTTTCTGGCAATGTGCCTGAGTTATCACCAACTTTTCCCCAACTGACGTGCCTCCTTCTCGACCGTTCTGCGCCATGTTTTCCTTGGACCGCCAGGTCTTCTGTCATCCTGAGTTAAAGGGTTCCATTGCATAGCATGGTTCGCTATGGAACTGTCACTCTTTTGGAACGTGTGAACATCCACTGCCACTTCCGTCATTGGATGGTTGTGCCTATTGGTTCCTGACCCGTTGTCTCGTAAAGGTGTTCGTTAGAGATACGACTGCGCCAGGCACCTATTAACGAACGTTTTCAGCTTTCTGGTAATAGTAGTGGTCACTCTCCACGTGCTGCATCCATTTAACAGCACGGTATTGTTTCGCCATATTTTGGACAACATTCCGAACGCGGACTTTGCTTTGGTGATCCTGTTGGCTATATCTAGTTCGGTTCCACCATCGGTCGATCTACTCCCTAGATACTGGAAATCCTCTACTCTCTCTACCGGTTGTCCAGCAATGTATATATGAGCCGATGAGTTTGGCTGATAATTTTAGTTTTTGTCATATTTATTTTCAGCCCGACGACGCATGCCTCCCTCTCCACATCTGCTGTCATTTGGTGGATGTCCATAATTCTGTGGGAGAGTAAGCATACATCGTCAGCGTAGTCAATATGTTTCAGTTGGGATGTAAGAGTCCATTGAATTCCTCCGTTTCCAGTCGACAAAGCTGCACGAAGCACATCGCTAATCACCAATAGGAATAGTATTGGTGAAAGGATACAGCCTTGTCTTACCCCACTTTAAATCTCAAATTCCTTTGACAACCTTCCTCTGTGCAGAACGTGACATTTGGAGCCTTCATATGTAGCTTTGATAATAGCAATTAGTTTATCGGGAATACCTCGCTTGCGTAAGGCACGCCAAATAAACTCCCTGTTGACACTATCGAACGCCTTCTCAAAATCGATGAACAGCAGGTGAAGTTGCGTTCGATATTCAATGCACTGTTCGATGCTAATCCGCAGGGTATTGATGTGGTCGACACAGGAGGATCCCGAGCGGAAAACTGCTTGTTCGGCATCGAGTGTGTCTTCGAGATGTTGTTTGATTCACTCCAGGATGATTTTAGCTATTATCTTAGCTACAGCAGCCAGTACGCAGATACCCCTCCAGTTTCCGCACTCCATTAAATTTTCTTTCTTAGGAAGCTTGACGATCATTCCCTTTTCCACTCGTTAGGAAAGCTCTCAGCTTTCAGAGCTCTTTCTATGAGTGGAAGTAGAAGCTCAGCTGATGTTGTTGGCGCTGCTCGTAAGAGCTCTGCTGGAATACCGTCAAGTCCTACCGCCTTGTTGGTTTTGAGTGCCTTGATCGCGGTAGTGATCTCATCATTACTGGGAGTCGTGGTGCGTATTCGGGAACTTCTCACCTCGGGTACCTCAGTCTGATTAGGGAGCAAATCGCTAGCGAATACGCGGTTCAAAACCAAAACCATGATCTATTCATCTCTTGAGCTGGTCCTCATCCGAAATGAGCAATTAGCCGTCTAGGCTTTTCACTGTGTGTTGTTGGCGCTGCGACCACCTCTCAGTTCTTTGGTGATTCTGTAGGCGGTCCTGCTGTCGCACCTCTGTGCAGCTTCTTCTGCTTCTGTAGCCAGCATGTTGATGTAGTTGCGCCTGTCACGTCACACGCTTCGCTGAACTTTTCTCATCTTCATGCGATTTAGGGACTGTAGCTCGCTTCTCCCATCTGCTGGAGTAGCTGCAATGCAGCTTTTAGCCGTTTTCGTTCGTCAATCCGTCTCCAGTTATCCCATGTCTTCCCTGCGATCGACCGACAATTCTTTCAGCACCAGATGTAAAAACATTTTTCGCAGCACACCAATGGTCTTGGATGGTTGCGGGCATTGAGCTGCTGATTGCTTCCACACCTTGCGAAAGTGCACCCTTAATTGTTGGCACACTGAGGGATCACTAAGTCTATAGATGTTGAACCTGGACATTCTTGTGTTGTCGTGGGATCTTCGAACTGCAGCAGTGCGTAGTTGGAGAGTAGCTATCATAAGATGGTGATCACGTACTATCCCCACATCGGCCCCTCGTCTGTTTCGGACGTCCAGGAGACAACTTCTAAAGTGGCGGCTGATGGCAAAATTGTCAATTTGCTTGGAGGTTGTTTGCCTGTCATTGGAAACCCAGCTGACTTTGTGGCAGGTCTTGTGCTCAAACATGGTGTCACCTATCACAAGGCGGTTGGCATTGCAGAAATCTACAAACCTTTCGCCGTTGTCATTGTGGTTGCCTAGTCCATGTTTCCCGATTACATGTTTGAGCCCTTCATTATCGTTGCCTACCTTGACATTCAAATCTCCCATCACTATGACAATGTCTCCATTTGGTGTTGTTTTGAAGACGGCACTTAAAAGATCGTAGAAGCTCTCCTTTTCGTCCTCATATGAGCCATTCGTTGAGGCATAACACTGTATGATGGTGACGCGTCGTACTTTTGTCCGGAATCTGGGTCTAATAATCCTATCGCCATGAAGCTGGCAGGAAATTAGGCCCTGCATGCTGTTGTTAACAATAGTCCGACTACATATTCCCGCGGGCTTCCGGATTGTCTTCCAGAATAGAGTAGTAAGTGTTACGTGTTGGGGACTGGTACTCGCCTGCTTCTAACTATCTGATTTCACTTACCCCCAAAACGTCTAGTCTATATCGCTTTAATTATTTTTTCAATTAAAGAATCTGGCATTGTAAGGACCTTCGCTTCTCAAGTCAAGGAGCATCTTAATATTCCAGAAACCTATCTTTGTCCGGATACAATAGCCAAAAGTGGGCGCCGAGGCGTAAGTGGTTAGTGTGTCGGATCAGTACGCATGAGGTTCCAAGTTCGAATCCCAGAAAACACCAAAAAGTTTTTCACGGTCCCACCTCTCGCGAGCGTTTGACAAACATCCGAGAGTATTGTTGTCACGAAAAAGCTTCTCAAATCGCCGTTCGGATTCGGCATTAAAAACTGTAGGTCCCTTCCATTCGTGTGAAAAACATAACGCACACAACATGTGTGGTTACGAGAAGCTAGGCCCTGGCACTTTAAAGAGCTGTTGCGCCAAATATTTGTATTAGTAATAGCCAAAAGTCTTTAGTTTTGAAATATTCTTTTTGTATGAAGCCTTTGTAATATCTGAAAACATAATGAAATATGAAAAATTCTTTAGCGGGTTCGAATTAGAGTGGATTCCAGCAACGAAAATACAAAGTCGCGGTAGAGCAAGCGACGGATGCCTATTCGGGTATAAAAAGTGCATAAAGTCATGCTACCAACTCAACTTCACCAGGCACAATGATATCATAACTCTAAAAGGATATTTCGCAGGATCTGTTCTCAACATCGTACCGGCTTACATTAATTGCAACCACTGGAGAAATGATTTTGAAAAACTCAAGAAATTTTTCGATGAAACGGATCCAGGTAATTTTATCTTAGTCGGAGACCTGAACGTGAGGACTGGTACAAAGGGATCTGTCGATGTCCAACTTGCATGTGGACAATTGATCACCCATACAAGGAACTACTCGAAAGATGCCATTACCGATAGTAATTGCAATATGGTTACTGAAGAGATTGGAGCGTTCATTCTGAATGGTAGAGGCTATGGCGACCAGTCTGGCGAGTACACATTCGTGAGCAGCAGGGGCTCTTCTGTTATTGACTATTGTTGCCCTTCGTACGAAGCAGTTGATATGATTAAAGAATTTGAAATACGATGTAAAACCTTCTCTGATCATATGCCTCTGATATTGAGACTTAAAACTGTTGAGAGCGGAAAAACCATTGAAGATCTGATGATAAAGGTTTTATTATATGCTGACGACATAGCAATACTTTCTGACAGCGCTGCTTCCTTACAAACCATGACTACTGCCAGAAATGGAATTTGATAGTAAATCTGACTAAATCAGAAATAGTCATTTTCAGAAACGGAGGTCGCAGAGGGGCAGATGAAAAATGGTTTTTCAACGGCACTGAAATAAATGTTACGAACAAATACAAATACTTGGGAGTAACTCTTACGTACAACATGTCTTGGTCGGAGTCTTGGTATAGATACCAAAGACTCGCAATGTCCTCAAACTCAATAAACGCCACATGGTCCCATCTCATCAAAAACAAAAATATCCTCCATTCAGCAAAATATAAAATATACGAAGCCGCTGCGAAGTCAATAATGAATTACTGCGCTCAAGTGTGGGGGTATTCCGAACACATCCATCATAAAAAGATGTTTCCTTCTCCCAACCAACTATGTCCTTAACATAGAAACAGGCCTCCCTAAAGCGTTCCTTATAACTCTAAAACTGCAATTCGGATATATTCGGAGAGTCGCTGAGCTTCCTCAAAATAGACTGCCACGTAAATTGACGGATATAATAATAATCCGTATAATCTATTGGGCCAAGGAATGGTCTGCGCTTTTCCAGGGAACTGGTATCGAATTCAATTGGACTTTGAAGTCTGAATGGAACAGAGTACATGATACACTTCTCACTAAACTTAAGGAAAACCACTGGGCGGAATTCACCAACCGCGCACTTCAGTCACAGTTTCATGATGAGTACTGCAATGTATCATACGCTGATATTCCCAACTACTTCGAAGACACCAATCCCCGCGATATGATCAGCCTTATTTTGAAGTCCCGGTGCGAGCTACTCAATCTAAATGCCAGGGCCTTTAGGAGCGATACAGTTGGTATATGTACAATCTGCAACCTTGATGCAACCGAAAATACATTCCACTTCGTAAGTGTATGCCCTATTTTCAGATCATACAGGAGACAATTCAATTCAATTCCTTAGGATTCAAAATGGAAAAAATTACCTCCAGTTATACAATTTCCTGAAACACGCTTTAAGTACCATACCTTGTTAATTAATGAATACTTTTAAATGATTCTCACTAAGCTTAAGTTATAAAATAGAACCGCTTTAACCTGACAGACAACTTTTAAAATTATTGTCATGTATTTAATTTTTGAATAATTTGAATTAATTTGAATACTGTTTTTATAAAAACTTTATGAAGAAAATAAAATTATTTTACCTACCTATCTATCTATCAATAGCCAAAAGTCGTCCACATGTGATTATTCCTTATCCGAGGCATAGTGTCGGTTTCTATAGAGAGCTGGTTTCAGTAACGCAGGTTACTGGCCCACGTTACCTAGTCTAGAATCAAGGCCCTAGTCAACCCGTACTTGTAACTTTAGCCTGCACGTATAAGGGTTTATACGTATAGTTCTCCGGGGACCACCACTAGGAGGTAAGGCAAGCACTTTATCACGAACTTGATTATTGCGCTACTGGCCCAAGCCAAGTTTTGAGCAGTCAGTAGTTTTCCGATCAATCGCAATGCAGATTCCCAAATATATATAGTAGGTATAGTATGTATCTGCATATCTACCTAACATTCGAAAATATGTATATACGAGTGTAATGGAATGACAACAATGAGAGTCGGGGCGCTCGGTGTGAATCTATACCCCAACGTTTTGAGTGGATTGAATCCCATTTATGGTCTATGTACTTACTTATATATATAAGAAGGCACTATCATCTGTCGAGAGAAGCCAATAGGCGGAACTCTCGAATCGAAAATAATGACCTTAGAGATCAGAGAAAAATTGCCAATTAGTCCAGGTGACTAGATCGCAATATCATTGAAGAGCACAGAACGTGGACTGTGCTCCGTCCGAGCCTAACCAACAGTATTACCTGGGGTAGGTAAACACCTAATATTAGGCGTGTCTAAACTCGAAAAAAAAAATAAAAATAAATAAATAAATTTGGAGAAGAAAAAGGATTTATAGTACTGCTGCGCAATGTGTGTCACTCAGCAGTTAAAGAAGAGATAAAATATGAGACATACGAAATGCGTCATAAAGTCGCAAATATAATTATACAACATCCAACAAAGAACTATCAAAAATAAACCTTTTCCATTGAACTACAATATCACCAAGTCGTGTCAAAAAAAAAGTTATCATAAGAAAAAATAATTGAATTAAATTAAAAACGATTAACCATAAGAAAGAAACTGATACCTTCATCCTGTGTCGACTACCTAAACAATATACGGATGATAATCGTCTCGACTACACATGCTTTTCATTGACTTCGAAAAAGCTTTCGATAGTGTGAACAGTGTGAACTCCAAACAATAAAGTTCATTTCATTGCAATCGGTGAAGCCCTTATGACTTTACTTAGATTAGTAGCAAGCTTCTTGATGTTGTACTTAGATATAGCATCAAAATGCATGTCTAGGATTACCCCTATACCCTAATCGTTAGTGTATGTATTATTTGTGAAGATAGGACTATAAAGTCGAAACTAAATATAGAAATAAACTAAACATCAAAGCCATGCTAATGAAATATTCTTAAAATCTGCTTGGAAACAGTGCATGAAATAAAAATCGTAAATTTTTGCTCTGACGTCCATCCTATTATAGTATAATACGAAATCCCGTCAAAATAGCCATGAAAGACGTCATAACAAATTAGAAAAAAAAAAAAATTATCATACGGTCAGTTTCAGCCGGTTTAATACGTAGGAAGTAACGTGCATTCTTTGATTATCATGTTGAAGAATCGGCATAAATATTGACTAGGTATAACTGCTGATAAACAAGGTCATCGTCAGATGTTAAAACAGCTTCATTCTAAAACTGGTGCGAAAAGGCACGTACTATGCTATGGGCCCTGAAGTACACGATTTTGATGTAGATATATGTGTATCTTCTCTGGTAATTTCACATAAGTATCAATGATTTCTTCGGGTTGCTACCATCACCGTTCCTATTCGCACCTTATTGTTAATTTACGTTAACTTCATACTACAGGCCAGCCGTAATCAAGGAACTTCTGTTTACTATTGAAGACCACCTGTTAGCAACATGCTTAATTAATTTTCTATAAATGGTTATATGTTTGTCATTGGACAAAAAGAAAGCATTTTTGACGGCACATTTAAATTTTCAGAGTAATGTGAATCAGTGAAATCTATGTAACCAGACTTGATAATTATTTTTTATTTTGTTTCTTAAAGTGGGGAGTCGAGTTATAGGAGGGTGCTCTAAGACCCAACGAAGTACTTCCACCCGCAAAGTGATCTCCTGTACTAATCCCTAAAGGAAGGCATGTTGCAATGGTGTTCTAGCTGAAATCAAGTTATTGAATCGTGTCAGATGGAGTGATGAACTCTTTAGGAAAAATATTGTGTCTGCTGCGAGCGATGACGGGACATTCACACACAATGTGCTCAGCAGTTTCATTGACAGTGACTCAGTGCTCTCAGTGACTTATTTTTTATTTTTTTGTTGTTTTCAAACATAATAAACTACAAGGAATCTCAAATGTTTGTTAGCACTGCGATTAGTTGTACATATAACTAACGAACAATTTGTTTTTGATAATTAGGAGGGAAAGACAAGTAAAAGGTTAACAATTTACCATTTTTCAGATGCATTACTCGTAATTGGATGGCAAACGACTAACAAAGGCAACATCTCCCGACAGGTGCTGGTCCGCTAAGTAACGAGAAGGAGCCACTGCAGCCGAAAACCTAGCAGCTCTGTAAGTAAGCCCTACTCCCACTTTCTCGTGGTGCCATCTGGGAATTTCTTCGGAAATTGCTAACGGGAGAGGACGAATGCGAGCTTCCTGCGCCAAAAAATAGGATAAGTGTCGGTTGGTCTGAGGCTCAGCGAGCCGCAACCGTAAAATAAACTGTTGCTCCGATAAGGACTGATAATTTGTTGACGACCTTTGGCTATCGAACTCGGATAACGATCGGATTCTGGAACGTTAAGACCCTCCTGGACTCACTCAAGGAAGGGCCTTATAACGCCAGATTCCTCCAATTGGACCGCGAATTCGCACGGTATAAAATCGACATCTTAGGGCTGAGCGAGATAAGATGGTACGATGCTGGGGAATACATCTCCCCAACAAAAAGCACTGTGATGCTCTACTCTGGTAAACCAGCTGGAAGTGCACGGAGTTCTGGCGTAGGACTCATGCTAACTCCAGCAGCACGTAGTAGCCTCATATCCTGGAAACCCCTTAGTGACCGGATATTGACAGCTAAGTTCCAGAGTAGAGTTAGAAAAATTACCATCATACAGTGTTATGCTCCGACTCTAGACGGGACTGAGGATGAAAAGGATGACTTTTATACCCACTTAGGCTTCGCCTATAACCAAACGCTAATGGGGACATCGTAATGGTGATGGGAGATCTCAATGCCAAGGCGGGTAACGACAACACCAAGCATAAGCACGTGATGGGACTTCACGCCATGGGAGACCGTAATGACAACGGTGAGTGGTTTGTGGACTTCTGCAATACCAACCACCTAGTCATCGGAGGTACGCTCTTTAAGCATAACACCTGCTACAAGATCAGTTGGGTCTCCACTGATAGCCAACGAACATCCAACCAGATCGTTCACAGTGCGATAAGACGCCGCTTTAGAAATTGTCGCCTGGACGGCCGAAACAGACGTGGAGCTGACGTCGGACAAGAACGAGATCACCATCTTATGGTAGCTCATTTACGCCTTCGTACTGCATTTGTCAACAGCAACCGCTCAAACCTACTTAACATCACAAGGTTTAATATCGACAGGCTCAAGGTTCCCCAAGTGCGCCAACAGTTCAGGGACCATCTTGCCTTAGAAGCAGAAGCAATCAGCAGCATATTGCAAGAGAACAGGGATGACCACTGGAGTGCTGTGAGAAATGCTTTTGCGACTGGGGCACGCACGTATGTCGGGAAAAGGCAGAAACACCACCGCACATGGCTTTCTACAGACACCTGCAGACGGATTGATGAGCGTACAGCAATTAAGGCTCAGATTGCAGCGGCATCAGCAGTAGAGAGAACCGAGCTTGAAGCCCAATACCGTGCGAAGAAGGAAGAAGTGCAGCGTAGTGCGAGACGTGACAAACGTCAATAAGTCAACTCACTGGCCTCAAGGGCTGAAAAAGCAGCGAGTAGGTGCGACAGTAGGACTGTTTACAACATCACTAAGCAGCTCATTGGTGGTCGAAACTCCAAACAACATCCAGTAAAGAGTCTAGACGGTAACCTTCTGATTTCGAATGAGGATAAGCTCACTAAATGGAGAGAACATTTTGCTACAGTGCTAAATCACTTAGACGATGGCGGTATGATCTTGAATTCGAATGAGCAGTTCGAAGCAACAGCAATCAAGTCCCTCAAGAAGAACAAAGCGGTGGGTATTGATGGCATCCCTGTCGAGCTATTTCAAGCGGCGCCAAATACATCGGCAGGTTTGCTGCATCCGCTAATATGGAGAGCTTGGGATAGTGAACAATTTCCACAGGAGTGGAAAAGGGGGATGAACATTAAACTTCCAAGGAAGGGTAACTTTATGGAGTGCGGTAACTGGAGAGGTATATGTGTTCTTCCAGCTGTAGCCAAAATAATAGCTAAAATAATTCTAGAACGAATTAAAGAACATTTAGATTCAACTCTCGATGTCGAAGAGGCAGGCTTTCGCGCTGGATCCTCCTGCATCGACCATCGACCGAGAAGGCCTTCGACAGCTTGAATTGAGATGCTATCTGGTTGGCCTTGCGCAGGAGAAGCATTCCAGAAAAATGTATAGCTATTATCAAGGCTACATACGAGGGCGGCAAGTGCCATGTCGTGCACAATGGTAAGGTGTTGGACGATTTTGAAGTCCAAAGTGGAGTACGTCAGGAGTGCATACTGTCCCCACTATTGTTCTTGGTGGTTATCAGCGATGTACTCCATGCAGCATTGACGGAAGGCAACTATGGAATTCGTTGGACTATGACATCTTACCGTAAACACCTAGATTACGCTGACGATGTTTGTCTACTTTCACATCGGATAATGGATCTTCAAGAACCAAGCTACGACTGTTCCGCTCCAACGCAGAATCAGTGCTGCTTTATGGGTGCAGTACCGGGAAGGTGGACATCATTAGCACACGCAAGCTGATAGTCTTCGTAAACAAATGCTTAATAATCATCTTGAGGATTTTTTGGCCGAACCGCATCTCCAACGACCAACTTTATCTGAGAACGGGCAAAGAACCTATAAGCATTACTATACGAAGAAGTAAGTGGCAATGGATTAGACACACCCTACTGCGCGAAGACAACTCCACTGCGAAATGCGCCATGCAGTGGAATCCGCTCACCTGGGCTGACAGAATAGCGGGACGCCTTAGGCAAAGGTGGCGCAGAACAGTTGAGAAGGAATCGAGCTCTTTAGGAATGAGTTGGAGGCAGCTCAAACGCGTCGCAGAAATCCGAACACGATGGCGCGCAGGCGTGGTTGACGCCCTATGCCCCACGAGGGGTTAAAGGGTATAAGTATTACTCGTAATTATTTAATTGTAAAATGCTTTTAACTTTTAATAACAGTAACAGGAGCATAGATGGGACTTAATCCATCCAAAACCTTGGAGGTTAAGTTCAGTCCGAGCGCTTCATTTTGCTCGTTGTTGTCGCTCTGTTACTGTCTCGTTGCTTATGTGATAAGTTCTGCAGTTTCCAGTTACCGGGCAAGATCTGACAGTCTTGTACGTTGCTTCTTCGTTAACATGCTCCTGGAGTCTTTTCTCGTATGCTTTTGCCTTGGAGTTGATTTCTTCAAGAACAGTAGGAATCTTTAAATCCCGAAGAAGGTCACTGTTTCTGATGTTACATGGGGCATTCACAATACTTCTAAGAACTTTATTCTGAAAGCGTTGAATTACTGCAATATTGGTTGAGCTGGCACATCTCCAGAGTTGAGCGCCATAGTTCCACACTGGTTTTAGTACCTGGTTATAAATAAGAATTTTATTATTGATTGATAGACCTGACTTCCTGACTAAAAGCCATTCAATTTTTCGGCATTCAATGTCTTAGTCTATTCTTTTGATTTTGATATGCTCTTTCCAACGAAGCTTGGCATCTAAGGTCATACCTAAATACTTCGCTGAATTAGCATATGGTTTACTGTGCCTGATATTTCTATGGGGGAGTATGAGACAGACTTATTTGTGAAGTCAATATGTACAGATTTGCTCAACTTGAGTTTTATTCTCCATCTTTGAGTCCACCTGACTATTTGACCTGTAGCAGCTTGTAGTTTTTGGGTCGAATCTAACGTTGTGTCTCCCATTCCTAGGATTGCCGTGTCATTGGCAAAGGCTGCAGTCTTGGTGTAGAGTGTTGTTGATAGATCTTTGGTATAGAGGAGGTATAACAGAGGTCCGAAGACACTACCTTGAGGAATTCCGGCTTTGATCTGCACTAGCGTAGAGTAACTGTTTTCTTGCTTTATGCGAAAGTAAAGCGATGTTAAATAAGACTCCATTAGGTGGAAGTACTGTTCTGGCAGGTACACTTTTAATTTATTGAGTAGACCATCATGCCATACTCTGTCGAAAGCCTGTGCTACATCTAAAAAGATTGCAGAACACACTTTTTTTTTCTCTAATTCTCTGTCGATTTCAGATGTTATTCTGTGTAATTGTTCTATTGTGGAGTGCTTGCTTCGAAATCCAAACTGGTGAGTTGGGAATAGGTTTCCTGATTCAACGATTGGTTTGAGACGCTTACAAATCAATCTTTCAAATAGCTTTGAATTCAAAGGAAGTAGGGATATTGGCCTATATGAGGATACCTCGTGAGGGTCCTTACCGGATTTAGGGACCATAATCACAGCAGCTACTTTCCAAACTCTTGGTACATACTCAAGGCTAATTGTTTTATTCATTATCCGTAAGAGTTTAATCAACCCTTTGTTTGGAAGTCGCTTCAGGATTTCCGCAGTGATTAAGTCAAAACCTGAAGCTTTTTTGTCTTCTAAGCACTTTATCTCATACTTTACCTAGCGCATCGTGATCAGAGTAATCGTAGAGCTGAAATTTTCACTGAGATTTAGAAACTCATCACAGATGGCATCATTAGGCTTAAAGGTATTCGCTAGTCTGCAAAAACAGTAGCTTTTTCATTATTGCTTTTAGCCCGTTGCCCGTTCTGGCATCTAATTAGTGGAACATGATTTGTTGGTCTTTCGATTTTAAAGTTTTCAGCCGAAGGTTTAACATAAATTTTATTATAGAACGTGAGAATTGACCAAGCCTGGCAGAAATAGTTCTGCTACTTAGCATGGAGCAAATCCATGTGGTATTGTGTTGGTCGATGCCTTTGGCATTGGCTGCCGTTCTTATAGAATGAAGCGAAGTGTCGTCAAAGGCTCCAGGGTGTCTGGGAAATTACAACGTGTGATGTCTTTGTTCAACAGCAACTTTTCAATATTTTCAAGTGGTGGAGAGCTGTTATTGTTGATTTACCTATTTGGCAAGTAAATTGGTATTCATTAAGAGTGTGTTCTATTTAAGCGTTATCCTTAACATGGAAGTCAATTATGTTCTTCATTTATTTAAAAAGAACTGAGATTAAGCCAATAGTCCTAAAATATTTTGGGTCTAAAGAAGATCTGCAGCCGACCGGTTTTGGGAATGAAAACTGCATTGATATATCTCCAGACAAGGTGGGCATAAATCCTCTTCTCTAGTCCTCCCCGTGGGCGCCCGCCGGAAATGGCTAATCCTAGTTCGCTAGGTTAGTGTCAGCTAAGACTAACACGCACGCATCAATCGTGCGCAGTGGTCATTGAGAATAAGGTAACAACAGATACCTAACTCCCTGGTGGTGTGAGCTTTAGAACCGTGCCGAGGGATGGAAGACTGGGGATTAAACCAGTCCTAACGAGCTCCTGTGGGCGCCCTGGCAGGGCTCGCAGTAAGTTGCGCCTTATCTTAGCACGCCGGTAAACTAAGATCGACCAGTTGTTCCGTGCCTACTCGTGGGAATCAAAATGAACAATGAAAACCTAAACAAACAAATAACAAATATAAATTTACAAAAAACACAAAAAAATTTAATTTTACCTGGGGAAGTACTCTCTGGACAGACAGGAATGGAACTGGGGGGCGATGTCGTAGTGTCATCCCCACAGTCTTCCGTGTCTGGGCTAGAGCAGGAGTTAGAGGACGTTTTACTGGCTAGCGACAGCGAGGATGCGGACAGCACACTCACTGACGCTAGCGCAGTGGGAGGTGAGCAGGCTAGCACTCTCACTTCTATAATTAAGGGCGATAGTGGATTGGCTAGTACTCCCATCTTATTAGAACAGGGCACACGTGAGTTGGCTGGTACTCTCACGGTAGTTAGAAAGGGTAGCAGTGAGTTGGCTGGCACTCTCACTAAAGGTGGCAAGGGATCAGTGACCAAAGGGACTAGTAGCGCAGCTGGCGAGAACTCTGCTGTTCCTAGCTTCTCTGAGGTCGTGCGGAAGGGTAGCAGGAAAAACGCACACCAACTGGAGAAGATGCTTGTGCGCAATGCTCGGCGGAAGGTCGAGAGTGCTAAGCGCAAGGTCCAACAGTTCGGGGGGTGTGACGTTAACTCCTTGAGTGCTTGGGATAGGTTGCAGCTTGATCGGGCTAAGGCAGTCTTAGCCGATGAGGCTGCCAGGAAGGTAGCGGTCGCACAGGCAGGTGAGGCTAGAAGTAGGGAGGAGCTGGGGGCCTCTACGAGTGGAGTAGAGCCTCCCAGCAGAACTGAGGGCACAGGCAGGGAGGGGGAGACTTCAGCTGCGGGGGCCAGTAGGGTGGCGTTCCAAAGCAAAAGGAGCAGGTCGGACGATGTCGTGGAACCGAGCGCGGCGAAAAAGGTTGGTATTTCGCCTTCGGCGCGCCCGAACTACGACCCGGAGGATGAGCTTCTGGTTGCTATTGTCAACGAGCAGGAGCCCTGCGGTCGCCTGACCATGGACCAGTGGATTGCCGTCGAGGAGAAGTTTCAGGATGCTCTGTGGAAGAAGATGTCTTCCACTGAGGATAGTGACCTTCAATTCGACGGTGCTGGATGGGAAGGGGGCCGGAAGGTTGTTGCCTGTGGCAACAAAGCCTCTGCTGACTTCCTCAGACAGTTTATTTCGGAGGTTGGGGAAGTGTGGAGCGGGTCTCAGCTCAAGTGTGTGACTATGGCGGAGTTGGCGAGATACACTCCGCCCAAAGCTTGGGTCCGGGTTCCGCTGCCATACACCTACCCAGAAAAACTGCTTGGTCTCCTCCACATGCAGAACAGGGAGTTGAAGGCCAATACATGGAGGGTGCTCAAGACTGGGCCTAGGAAGCAGTTTGGTCAGCACTTCTTGCTGGCCCTAAATAGGGAATCGCTGCCACCCCTTGAAAAGACCAAAGGGATGGTGCGATATAGCATGGGGAAGGTCATGCTAAAGATCATGACCAAGGGTGTTGAGGAGGAGGAGGAGCCCAAAGATGATGGAGGTGATGCAGATAAACCTGCATCACAGTAAGGCTGCGACGGCATGCTTGATCAACTATATCATCAAGCATGACGTCTCGGCCATACTGGTACAAGAGCCATGGATCAGCGATAACAACCAGATCCAAGGGCTCAAAAACAGGAATTACACGTTGTTCTACAAAGCCAACGAAGGTAAAATCAGGGCTTGTATACTTTTAAAAAACAACATAAGGGCATTTCTTTTGAATAATTTCAGTGACGGCGATCTAGTAGCAGTCTCCTGTGAAAGAGAGGGAAGTAAACCGCTGTGTCTGGTCTCTGCATACCTCCCGTACGAGCAGGCGAAGATTCCATCTGTGAAGTTGAAGCAGTTGGTAAGGAAGGACAACTGGCTCTTCATCGTGGGCTGTGATGCAAATGCGCATCACTCACAATGGGGTAGCAGTGATACTAATACAAGAGGTGAGTGTCTTTTTGATTTCATCCTTTCGACCAAGCTCACCATATGCAACAAGGGTTCTACGCCAACGTTTGTACTAAGGAACAGACAAGAAGTGATTGATATAACCTTAGCTTCTTGTTCTGTTCACCTAACGGTAGAAAATTGGAGGGTTTTGGAGGAGGCATCTCTGTCTGATCACAGATGGATACGCTTTCAAATTAATTTCGAGACTAGGGTTAGCAACAGCTACAGAAACCCTAAAAGTACAGACTGGGGTATGTATACAGAGCTAGTAAGGAAACATCTTAAGGATGGGCCTATTCGCAACGGCGATCCTCAAGATATAGATAAGGCGGTAGATAAGTTAGGCAAAGTAATGAACATGGCATTCGAAAGGGCCTGTCCACTAAGAAAGAAGTCCAAGAGGTCCCAACCTCCTTGGTGGAGCAAGGAAATCAACTCCAAGAAAAAACAGGTTAGGCATTTCTACAACAGGACCAAAGAAATAGGAGACGGTACCACATGGGATGAATATATGGACCGCAAGCGGGAGTTTAAGTACTTAATCAGGCAATCAAAAAGAAAGTCCTGGAAGGAATTTTGTCAGTCCATTGCGGATACTAGTGAAGCTTCCAGACTTCGCGAGATGCTAGCCAAAGACACTTCTGTCCCAAGCTTCATCAAAAAATCTGACGGTTCGTGGGCAGAAAGTAGCGAAGAAGTTTTAGAAACGTTAATTGAAGCTCACTTCCCAGGAAGTAGATCGCCAATGGATTCTACTACTAATAGCTACTCGTACAATGGTAGGTCAATAGGGGACGACGTAGAGAATCTCATTACATGGAAGAATCTGCGATGGGCCATTATGTCATTCGCACCATTCAAAGCACCAGGCCCTGATGGAATTTTGCCAGCTATGCTGCAAAAAGCTCCAGCCAAGGTCAGAAGCAGGCTTAGGGAAATTTTTAAATATTGTTAAAGGTCATGTTACGTACCAGTGGCATGGAGGGAAGTGCGGGTTATATTCATACCTAAAGCAGGTAAACCAAGTCACACTTCCGCGAAAGACTACAGACCCATAAGTCTCTCGTCATTCCTCCTCAAGACACTTGAAAGACTTCTTGATATTCACATCAGAAGTAAGTGTTGCAACGGGATTCTATGCAAAGCTCAGCACGCATATCTGAAGGGGAAATCGGTGGAAACAGCTTTACACGACGTAGTAGGGAAGATAGAGACTAGCCTTCACCATAAGGAATATGCACTAGCAGCCTTCCTAGATATAGAAGGGGCGTTCAATAACGTAGAAGGAAGGGCCATCAAACAGGCCCTGGAAACAATGAACGTCGAGCATAGCATTACCAATTGGCTCTGCAATATGCTAGGCACTAGAAACATTAACTCCACTATCGGAAACAGTTCAATAAGAAAATCCGTTACCAGGGGGACTCCCCAGGGAGGCGTTATCTCACCCCTCCTCTGGGTTCTAGTCATCGATGAGATACTTAAAGAACTAAGCAACACAGGCATAAGCGTCACTGCTTACGCAGACGACGTGGTGATTTTAGTTCAGGGCAAGTTCCTTGACACATTAAGTGAAATTATGGAATCAGCTCTTAATAGTCTAGAAAAATGGGCTAGAGGGTGTGGACTACACGTCAACCCGGATAAAACCGAATTGGTACTATCCAGCAAAAAATACAAGATACCACCCTTCAAACTGCCTAAGCTAGCAGGGGTGGAGCTTTCCCTTTCGGATCGCGCTAGATATCTTAGGATAATGCTAGATAGGAAACTAAATTGGAAACTTAACATACAGGAAAGGGTCCGCAAAGCTTATAATGCTCTTTTCATCTGTAAGCGGACTGCAATGATGCACTGGCTATACATCATGGTAGTCAGACCCATACTCACGCATGGGGCTCTTGTGTGGTGGAAGGCAACGAATACGAAAAACACACGGGATATGTTAGCCATGGTACAAAGAACAGCTTGCATTGCCATCACGGGTGCTCTACGCACAACACCTATGGCTGCACTCGAGATCTTTCTGTATCTTTTACCATTAGACCTGCAAATTAAATTTCAAGTGGGCAATAGTGCGCTTCGGCTCGCTAACGTTGGTCTCTTCAGGACTAATAACATAGGACACAGCTCCATTCTCAAGGAATCTTTTCCCGGTATCCCTGACGAATCGGACGATATACTTGGCACCTTAGACTTCGACACACCATACGAAGTACTGTATCCAGTTAGAGAGGACTGGCGAAGGAAGACAGTCTCTGTCCATAACGAGATTGCAATATACACAGATGGTTCTAAGACCAACGAGGGCACGGGGTCAGGTATTTACCCAAGAGATACGAACCTACAGGTGGCCCTGAGACTTCCGGACACATGCAGTGTGTTCCAAGCAGAGGTTCTAGCTGTACTTAAAGCTGCGGAATTACTTGAGATGGGATCAATATCCGATAAGAATATCGCCATCTACATTGACAGTCAGGCTGCGCTAAAGGCGCTAGAGTCTTATGTCACCAAATCTGATATAATCAGGAATTGCCGCACAATGCTTAGGGCATTATGTACGCAGAACCGAGTCAGATTATGCTGGGTACCTGGACACTGCGATATTGAAGGCAACGAGCAAGCCGACGGGCTGGCTAAAAGAGGAGCGGGGCTCCCACGTAGCGATATAATTGGTAGCATTAAGCCACCAGGGTGCGTGGCCAAGGGAATTATCCGGTTTTAAAATCATTGACACGGCTAATCTAAGATGGTCAAACATAGATGGTCACAGGGTGTCTAAGACCTTGTGGCCTGTGCTAGATCGCAGAAAATCTGGGGAGATAATCAAGTTAGATAGATTGGTTAAGAACAGTGATAGGAATACTCTCTGGTCACTGTCTCCTGGGGAGGCATGCCATGAGACTAGGGTTATCCGATACGGATGTTTGTAGGTACTGCGACGACCTACATGCCTCAGAGGATATAACTCATATACTCTGTGAATGTCAAGGAATTGCCAGGACAAGGCTAAAGCATCTTGGAAGATACTTCTTCGATAACCTTGAAGAGGTGAGGTCCCTAAACCATAACAAGGATCTTTTCAGATTCTGTAGGGAGATTAATTGCTTGGGAGAATGGGTTTAGGTCTTCTGCCGTGAAGGTTCCCTGGGGATCGCGATGGGCCCACTTTGGTGCCTAGTGTTTTATGATAACCTCATAACCCTACCTAACCTAACCTAACCTAACCTATCTCCAGACAAAGGGAATGTAGTAGTACTTAGAACGCATTCCGTCTGCATGAGGCTTAATAAAGAGTATCATGCCTTATATCTAGTTAATTTTATTCCGAGCATAACACATATATATTTCCTTGCAACGGGTATTCAATAGGCACTCTGTCCCCTAAGAACTGTTGAAAGAAAATCGTGATTAACTAGAACTACTCGTACAACACCAATCTGTAGCCATTCTCAGAAAATAAGTTCAAAGTTTTCGTTTTCCAGAAAAGGTATGGGAATTCGGAATTTTAGTCTTGTTCCTTTGCCTATAACTCAATAAAGATAATAGGTAATAAGGTAAAAATTTGGTGCCATAAACTTCCAACAGTAGAGCATCTTATGGCGTCCTTAACTCAATGGCCTAACTGGACT
Organism: Brachypalpus laphriformis; assembly: GCA_945910035.1. Classification (NCBI taxonomy): domain Eukaryota; kingdom Metazoa; phylum Arthropoda; class Insecta; order Diptera; family Syrphidae; genus Brachypalpus; species Brachypalpus laphriformis. The sequence goes on along the minus strand of OX246753.1, from coordinate 312,402,372 downwards.
TAGGCGGTTCAACCTTGTGGCCACAGATAGCAACAGAGTAGAACGCCACGAACTCAATAACCCAATAGTGATGTATGCACAAAAGTATTAAATCATCAAAGCTAATTCATTTATTGTTTTACCACACATGGACAATTTTAAATTAAATGTCAGTTGGAATTTTTAAATTTCTGGTCAAGATAATGGCCGCAAGTCAATTACTCCAAATTCTATGCCACAAATTGTATCCTAATTAAACTATTTGCCCAAACGTATGCAATGGGTATTTAATAAATTTCTTAGCTGAACAGTTTGAAAGACACTCGAACTAAGTTTGGTATGCAATAGAGCCCTCCTAAGAGTATACAATGCAATTTAAGACACTCGAGGCTCCATGAATTCATTGTTGTCCATGATGTGAGATGAGAGAATTCAAGTACTGATAAATGAAAGAAGGGTTTCTTTGAACCATCTTAAGATTTAGAATTTTAGAGTGTCTATTGGTGGTTTTATGGACCATTCGGAAAGGTCGTTGAAGGAATATTCTGAAAGGGTTGTCTGCCTGTTCCCCGCAGAAAAGTTGTTTCCCGCATGTTGGCTGTATGTAAGGGGGTAGCCAACACAATTTCTTCATACACTATCCCTCCGTTTACATTCAATAATATGTCTGCTTCTTTACTTTGTTGTTACTTGTTGTTGCTGTTGTTTTCCTTTCCTAACTGTCGAATGATCATTGCTTTTGGTTACTCTTAAAAAGTAAAGAAACGCAGTTCGTGCTGCTGGTGCTCTGTGCTTTCCCTTTATAAACGGGAGAAGAAGTGGGATAGTGAGATAAACGAAAGATTATCTCAACTACCAACTTTTTTAAGAATTTTAAAAACATCGTGGTATAAGTTAGATCGATACAAGACTATCTCAACTAACATCTTTTTAAATTTTAAAGCGTACCTGGGGCTAGAACACCAGAGGTAATAGTGAAAAAAAATAAATAAAAAATAAATAAATAATACATAAATATACGAGTATATGAAATAATAATTTCTCTCAACAAAACATACCTGGGGCTAAAACACCAGAGGTGTTAGTGAAAAGTAAAAAAAAAAAAAATAATAATAATAATAATAAATAAATAAAGTGAAAAACCCGAAAAAAGTGAAAAGTTAATAAAAAACAAGTAATAATAAACATAAAAAAACAAAATTTAAGAACGGTAAAAAAAGTGAAGTAAAGTCTCAAAACCATAAGACCTGGCGAATTCTTTAAAGGACGCCGGAGGCAGAACTTGAGCAGTGTTAAAAGACCAGGCCATAATGACCATCTATAGGGCGCGAAGTCTCCCAGGCAAGTCAACAGCAGCAACAACTACAACAACAAACATCAGTAACATCAGCAGCAACAGTAGTAAAAGCAACAATAGTTTAACAAGTAACAACACAAAAAAAGAAAAAAAAAGAAACAAAAAACAGAAGATATTTTTAAGAACATTATCCTTTTTAAGTAATATTAAATTTATGATAGCATGCAATAAAGGATCAGGAGCTAATTCTTTTGTTTATATACAAAAAAAAAAAAATGTTATATCACCCCTTATTCCCAAAATACTTCATCCCTTGCATGTTCTTGAGGGTAGTTTTGATTTTAACTTCGATGGAATCATTGGAAATGATTTCCTGACGAAATCATCGGGTATAATTAATTACGAGCAGAACAACCTAAAAATGTACCCCTTTCTCGACAATTCTACTACCGGCATGCAGCTTAGGGTAAGTGCGAAGCTTTCAAATCCTGAGAATAACGCTGAAAAGTCCAACTTAGTAGTTGCGCAAAAGGATCCCATTCCCAAATCCGATACTACTTACTTACTTAGGTGGCGCTACAGTTCAGGGTGAACCCCCAACCAACAAGCCTCTCCATTTAGCTCGGTCTTTTGCTAATTGCCTCCAGTTGCGCACTCCAAGTTGGTCGAGGTCCCCTTGAACTTGTGCGCGCCACCTACGGCGATGATTCCCTCTACTGCGTCGTCCCTCGGGATTAGATTCGAAGATTCTGCGGGCCGGAGCGTTGGTGTCCATTCGCTCTACATGTCCTAGCCATCTCAGACATCAAATACGCAGTTTTTTTTGACTAGGTCGATGTCGCTATACAGCTCGTATAGTTCGTGATTGAATCTTCTCCTCCAAAACCCGTCAATGCAAACGGGACCGAAAATCTTACGAAGAATTTTTCTCTCGAAGCGACCAAGGATATCTTCATCCTCTTTTAATAAAGTCCATGTTTCAGCGCCGTAAAGCAGGACTAGGATGATCAAGGTCTTATATAGAGTCTCCTTAGTTGTTCGAGATAGGGTTTTACTGTTGATTGCCCAAAAAAACAGCGATTGGCAAAAGTTATTCTTCGCTTGATTTCTGCGCTGATGTTGTTCTCAGAGTTTATAGCAGAGCCAAGGTAGACAAAGTCCCTTACTACCTCGAAGTTATAGCTGCCCGCTGTGACGTTTTATCCAATTCGCCGGTGTTGGCTTTATCATCTTGTTGACAGCATATACTTGGTTTTGCCCTCGTTTATCGCTAAACCCATTTTGGCCGCTTCTGCCTCAATGCTTGCAAGGAGAGGAGGAGACTGATGCCTCTATAATTGGCGCAGTTGGGGGGGTTTCCTTTCTTGTGGATCGAGCAAACGATGCTGAGGTTCCATTCATCAGGCATACACTCGTCTGACCAAATTTTAGAGATGGGTTGGTGTATGCACTCTACCGATCCATTCCCAGCTGCCTTGAAAAGTTCGGCCGGTAAGCCGTCAGGTCCAGCAGCCTTGTTGGATTTTAGCTTGGATATTGCTATCCTCACTTCGTTTTGGTCAGGTGGACGGAAATTTTGACTATCATCGTCTATGTTGAATGGTTCATTCTGCCTGACAGCGGGATGTTGGTCTTCGTCGCCGTTATACAGTCTGCAGAAGTAGTTTTTCCATATTCTCAGCACCGACTGTGATTCTACTACGAGGTTTCCATTTTCATCGCTACAGGTTTCTGTACGGGTGTTACTTCTCTGACACGTTCTTTTTACCTTTGGTAAAACTTCCGTACATTGTTCCTGGAGTATAAACTCTCGATATTCTCAAACGCGCGTTTCTCATGCTCTTTCTTCTTCTTTTGGAGAAGCCGATGTTCTTTCCGTCTCTTTTGCTCGTAGAGCTCACGAGCAGCTCTCGTCTTCTTTTGCAGCGCCGCTTTGTATGCCTCTTGCTTTGCTGCATGCACTCGTCGGCATTCTTCGTCAAACCAGGGGTTTCGCGGTGGTAGTCGAGCGAGACCCAGCACATCAGTCGCGGCGTTTCTGATGGCATGTTGGCAGCGTTGCCACTGGTCTTCGGCACTTGATGCTGGCGGCATAGGGGTGATTGAGAGATTTCGGGATACGTGTTCAGCGAAGAGTCTGGCGGTCTCTTGCGATTGTAGCTTTTCGACGTTAAATTTTCTCACAGTGATTCTTCTTTGTTGCTCAGATTGGGATATCCGCATTCGTACCTTGGCTACAACAAGGTAATGATCCGAGTCTATGCTGGCCGCTCGGAAGGTCCGGACATTCAGAATACTGGAGGCATGCCTTGCGTCGATCACAATATGATCGATTTGGTTGATCGTTACATGATCATTCGATCGCCATGTCTGCTTATGAATATCGAGATGAGGAAACCATGTGCTTGCTATGGTGACATTTCGCTATATAGCGAAATCAATTAGCCTTAGTCCGTTATCAGACGTGGTTTCATGTAGGCTATGCTTACCGACGGCGAACCAAAGACGTTCTCCTTTCCTATTATGGCGTTAAAATCGCCCAATACGATAACAACGTCGTATATAGGACATTCCTCATATGTCTTGTCGAGGAGCTCGTAGAAACACTCTTTGGTGGCAGGATCCATTCTGCGTGGCGGTATGCACACATATTAGGCTTATGTTAGCGAATTTAGCCTTGATTCGGATAGTCATAATACGCTCGCTCACGTGTCGGAAGCTTAAGACTTGCCTAAGTCTGCCGCATATGACAAATCCGCATCCGAATAAGCATTGCCTGTTGCTTCTGTAGCAATCAGCGTAATAGATGTCACAGTTTTTCATACTCTTTTTGCCCGGCCTATCCCATCGCACTTCCTGGATGGCGGTAATATCTGCTTTATAGCAGTCTAGGGCATCTGCTAGTTGTTCGGCTGCACGTGGTCTGTAAAGGGACAGAACATTCCACGTACAGATCCGAAGGTCGTTGTCCTTATTTCGTTTGCTGGGGTCGTCATTAGTTGAGTCATCCTTATCCGAGGCATTTGGTTGTTTCGGAACCATCGATTTTTTACGTGGTACGGAAGTTACCCCGACGGCACAACCCCCAACCTGGAGGACAAGTTCCTTAATTATTCCCCTAGGACGAGGCGCCGGGTACACCGGTGCCAGTAGTCCACTACGGGAGCATGAGCGCAGTCGTTGGCCCATTAAGGGCTCTTCCGCCACCATCTCTATTCCAATGTCCTGACCAACATTGAAAATTCCTTACCGACCTGTGATCCGAATACGTCGAAGCAGCTCGCGCAAGGTATTCACTAAGTTCAACCTAACTGGAACTATAGACGCCACCGTTGACTCCGTCTAGGGAATTCGTCCGCTGCCGCCTGGAGTAAGAAGAAGTGCTCTAGTGAGAAAACACTCTTCCCCCAATCTTTCATCTGCTGCCGCCAAGAATCCTTCAAACGGGGTTGGTTACACATTTCTTGGATTAAGGTACTAGGCACCCGGCTGTCACTGCGTGGAGGTTGAGAGTAGGAGTTGGTAGGCCTCAGCTGAGTGAAAACGCTTGTGTTTTCATATGATCGCATGCTCTACCGTTTGACCAGCCGCATACTGTCCCCACTATTGTTCTTGGTGGTTACCAGCGATGTACTCCGTGCAGCATTGTCGGAAGGTAACTATGGAATTCGTTGGACTATGACATCTTACCTTAAACCCCTAGATTACGCTGACGATGTTTGTCTACTTTCACATCGCAAGCTGCAAGTGTTCCAAGTGTTCGTAAACAAATGTTTAAAAATCATCTTGGGGATTTTTGGCCGAACCGCATTTGCAGCGAACAACTTAATCTGAGAACGAGCTAAGAACCTATAATCATTACTATACGAAGAAGAAAGTGGAAATAGATTGGACACACCCTACTGCGCGAAGACAACTCCATTGCGAAATACGCCATGCAGTGGAATCCGCTCACCCAGGCAGGCAGAATACCGGGTCGTCCTAGCCAAAAGTGACGCAGAACAGTTGAGGCGGATTCGAGCTCTTTAAGAATGAGTTGGAGGCAGCTCAAACGCGTTGCAGAACTTCGAACAAGACGGCGCGCAGGCGTGGTCGACGCCTTATGCCCCCAGAGAGGTTAAAGGATCTAATGTAAATGTATATATATCTCTGCATGACAGATGCTAGTCTCGACATATCGCATACAACTTTACAAGTTGCCGTAGAACTATCACTTTTTTATGGAAAAAATCATTCCACTACGTTCTTTAATTCTTGGCTAAAAGATGATATAATTAAAAGTAAGATACTATTTCGAAAAATTAACTAGAGATCACCAGCGAGGATTTTTTTTTTTTTTTTATAATTTGCGCGCACTCAAAGGGTTATGAATACCTTTAACATGTTTACACACAGTGCGGGCGTTTGGAAAGGATGGATAGAGAGAGAGAGAGAGAAAGATGTTGGTGTAGTGGTTTTTGAAGCTCAGTTGGTTATGCTTCAGCTATTCTCCAGGGGTGGCGTCCAGATAACTGGGGAGATTTTTTGTTATTATTGTCGTTGCTTCTGATTCACAGTACATTTTTCCCGATAATCGATGTCAAGGGCAAATCATCATCAACAGACCGAACAATTTTTCCAGCCACATGACCAAGCTACTGCCAGTGTTATGCCTTCGCAGTAGTGTTCACAGAAGCTTTTGCAAATGATCGGACTGACTTTATATATTTCATGAGAAATAAATAAATGCTTGCTGACATCAGGATTTGAACCATGAACCATTAGCGTGGCAAGTGACGATGTTACCACTACACCATTGCCACCCCTTAAATGTATAAAAATAATACACCTCGATTTATAACAAAACATCAAGGAATACCCAACGAACTTTCTGATATAATCAATATATGGGTGAAGAAGGTAACTGCCCATCTTATTGCTTTGTAGTTAGATACTTACGTATCATCTAAAGGACTGTCTTGCTAAATCGTTACTTTAACGCACAGCTCTTATGAGAAGATTTAAGGAAAATCTAGAGCGATATATGTACATACGTAATCGATAACATATCAGAAGACTTTTAAGTTCCAAGAAGGGCGTTACACGATCGCGTACTATAGCCACTTCGTGCATCTAAAAGCGAAAAGAAAACAAGAAATTCACGCTTGTCACTATTGTGCACAAATGACAAAATGATACAATCCAATCACTTAACCTACACCCAATCCATCTCAAAGTGTACATAACAATACCTTAACGCCTAATAACAATAACCAATTTGCACATAAAAGAAATACACAACTTAATTATGTTGATAATGCTCATAAGCATATTTATGACTCAGTAGATGTGACAAAATCATAAGCCTCTTGCCTATCAACACTCGTGGTAGGCATCTTAAAAGCTCTTTACGCTAACAAATGTGATTTTAAAACTTAATGAGTTTCAAATCCAATGCGCCATCATTAGCCGGGCGGCAAAATTACACGGATATTTATTGAACAATAACAAAGCATTTGTTAAGTGATTGGTGACAGGCAGATGTATTAGGTGACTTCCTGGAGAAGTCTCTTGGTACTAAAATAGAATTTAACAATTTGATTCAAGAATGAAAATCTTGATTGTCTTCCGGCTTAGGTTACCATACGAAATCGATTATGACTCTTTGACAAAAGTAAAGTTAACATTTAGCAGTTTCGAACATTGGCTACAGCATGGGCTGTAAAAGAATGCATTCATTACCGAATGCAATGCAATGAGATCAATTTAGATTAAAGTCGGGACTAGAGCAATCATTTTTAGTAATTAAAATGTCAAGAAGAGTGCAATTATTCTGATTGATCTACATTCTTTGAAGTCATTCATTAGCATTCATTGAGCTCCTTGAATTGAAATCCTTCAGCTCATTGGGTTCACTCAAATCATTAAACTGTTCAAACACAAACATTACAGTTCAATATGTAGTAATACAATGTTGATATTTCGTTAACACTGATCTTCTTCTTCTTCCTATTTCGGTGAGGTTGTGATCTGAAAACATGCGATCACAGCCCTCTCACTTCACTGCATTTCAACTGATCCGCCTGTGGGATTCGCCTGTTTGACCTCAGAAAATATCGGCAGGCCTCCCGATTTTGGATCGCTTCGTTACTGAGGCAAACCAAATGCCGTTGTCGTTGCATTTGCCTGATGCAGGAGTTTATAGGCCTGCCGTTCTTTCACGATGTTTTTGGAACGTCCATTGAACAGGGTTCAAATGATCTCTTCTTTGAACATGGCAATACCAGCTGAGCCAGTCGCACTCTATTTTTTGTGAGATGGTTTCATTGACGGCTTCTACGGATCTGCGAACTTCCCAATCTTTTCCAATCAAGCTTTGTCACTCCTGCTGTCATGCGGAGCATCTTCATCTCACCTGCCGTTAATTTACTCCTATACTCTTTGCACAATGGTCACTATTGTGAACCGTATGTGAGCGCTGGTCGCACAGATGACGAAGTCTTCCCGCCACTTCATCCACCCTATGCTTACGCGATGATTGGTGTCCTCATTATAGGTTGCTTCGCTGTTGATCATACATCCCAGATATTTTAACTGTTTCCACTTGGGAAGCACTGTTCTATTCAAATAAATGTCTAGAATTGGCCTGAGAGAATCAGAGACCGGACAACACAAGTACTCGGTCTTTTTTTAACTAATGCGATATCCATTTCCCCCCAAAACGCCGACCCATTATGATGGCTCCATCGTCAGCAAGAATAATAATTGATGTACCTTGGGGTCCGTCACGTCAGGTTAGGTTAGGTTGAAGTGGCTGCCAGCTAAAAATCGCCAACACACTTAACAATATGTCCATTGTGATACCACGTGGATGATGGAGCAAGTTTCTTTCTATAAACTAATTTGAGGTTCCTGTGAAGCGTAGGAGGCTCTCAATATCTATGTCTATCAGATTACCTATATCGCTGTAGTAGAAGGCTCCTAAGTGAAGCTTCATTCTACGGGAGAGAGCTGGGCAAAAACAAAGAAGATTAGGAATAGTTTCATCCTCTTATTTATCCATGGAGGTTCTACAAAGGCCTACCAACTCCTGCTCTCAACCTCCACGCAGTGACAGCCGGGTGCCTAGTCCTTAATCCAAGAAATCGGTAACCAACCCCGTTTGGCGGATTCTTGGTGGCAGCAGATGAGAGAGGGGGGGAAGAGTGCTTTTCTCACTAGAGCGCTTCTTCCTGTTCCAGGCGGCAGCGGACGAATTCCCTAGACGGAGTCAACGGTGGCGTCTATAGTTCCAGTTAGGTTGAACTTAGTGAACACCTTGCGCGAGCTGCTTCGACGTATTCGGATCACAGGTCGGTAAGGAATTTCCAATGTTGGTCAGGACATTGGAATAGAGATGGTGGCGGAGGAGCCCTTAATGGGCCAACGGCAGCACTCATACTCCCGTAGTGGACTACTGGCACCGGTGTACCCGGCCCCTCGTCCTTGGGGAATAATTAAGGAACTGGCCCTCCAGGTTGGGGGTTGTGCCGTCGGGGTAACTTCCCTACCATGTAAAAACCGCATGGTTCCGAAACAACCAAAAGCCTCGGATAAGGATGACTCAACTAACGACGACCCCAGCAAACGAAATAAGGACAACGACCTTCGGATTTGTACGTGGAATGTTCTGTCCCTTTACAGACCACGTGCAGCCGAACAACTAGCAGAGGCCCTAGACTGCTATAAAGCAGATATTACCGCCATCCAGGAAGTGCGATGGGATGGGCCGGGCAAAAAGAGGATGAAAAACTGTGACATCTACTACGGTGATTGCTACAGAGGCAACAGGCAACGCTTATTCGGATGCGGATTTATCACACGCGGCAGACTTAGGCAAGAAGTCTTAAGCTTCCGACGTGTGAGCGAACGTATTATGACTATCCGGATCAAGGCTAAATTCGCTAACACAAGCCTAATATGTGTTCATTGCCCCACAGAAGAAAAGGACCTTGCCACCAAAGAGTGTTTCTACGAGCTCCTCGACAAGGCATATGAGCAATGTCCTAAATACGACGTTAAAATCGTATTGGGCGATTTTAGCGCCAAAATAGGAAAGGAGGACGTCTTTGGTAGGGCAGTTGGTAAGCATAGCCTACATGAAACCACGTCTGATAACGGACTAAGGCTAATTGATTTCGTTGTGGAGCGAAATGTCATCATAGCCAGCACATGGTTTCCTTATCTCGATATTCATAAGCAGACATGGCGGTCCAATGATCATGTAACGATCAACCAAATTGATCATATTGCGATCGACGCAAGGCATGCCTCCAGTATTCTGGATGCCCGGACCTTCCGAGTGGCCAATATAGATATCAATGCGGATATCCCAATCTGAGCAACAAAGAAGAATCACTGTAAGAAAATTTAACGTCGAAAAGCTACAATCGCAAGAGACCGCCAGACTCTTCGCTGAGAGGCGTATCCCGACATCTCTCAATCACAAATATGCCACCAGCATCAAGTGCCGAAGACCAGTGGCAACGCTGCCAACATGCCATCAGAAACGCCGCGACTCATGTGCTGGGTCTCGCTCGCCCACCACCGCGAAACCCCTGGTTTGACGAAGAATGCCGGCGAGTGCATGCAGCAAAACAAGAGGCATACAAAGCGGCGCTGCAAAGGAAGACGAGAGCTGCTCGTGAGCTCTACGAGCAAAAGAGACGGGAAGAACATCGGCTTCTCCAAAAGAAGAAGAAAGAGCATGAGAAGCGCGCGTTTGAGAATATCGAGAGTCTATACTCCAGGAACAATGTACGGAAGTTTTACCAAAAGGTAAAAAGAACGTGTCAGAGAAGCAGTACCCGTACAGAAACCTGTAGAGATGAAAATGGAAACCTCGTAGTAGAATCACAGTCGGTGTTGAGAATATGGGAAAACTACTTCTGCAGACTGTATAACGGCGACGAAGATCAATATCCCGCTGTCAGGCAGAATGAACCATTCAACATAGACGATGATAGTCAAAATTTCCGTCCACCTGACCAAAACGAAGTGAGGTTAGCAATTTCCAAGCTAAAATCCAACAAGGCTGCTAAACCTGACGGCTTACCGGCCGAACTTTTCAAGGCAGCTGGGGATGAAGTTGTAGAGTGCATACAACTACTCATCTCCAAGATTTGGTCAGACGAGTGTATGCCTAATGAATGGAGTCTCAGCATCGTTTGCCCGATCCACGAGAGAGGAGACCCCTCAACTGCGCCAATTATAGAGGTATCAGTCTCCTCAACATCGCATACAAGATCTTTTCTGCGATGTTGTGTGAACGCCTGAAACCTTTTATCAACAGCCTGATTGGACTCTATCAGTGCGGTTTCAGGCCAGGGAAGTCCACCGTCGATCAAATCTTCACACTTCGGCAGATCCTGGAGAAAACCCAAGAATTCCAAATTGATACTCACCACCTCTTTATCGATTTCAAGGCCACCTATGACAGCATCTATAGAGAAGAGCTTTATAGAGCCATGTCTAGTTTTGACATCCCTGCCAAACTTGTTCGTCTGTACAGGATGATGATGGAGACCGTTCGCTGCTCCATCAAGGTCGGTAATGACCTCACCGAGACCTTTGATGTCAAAAAGGTTTTAGACAAGGTGACGTGCTGTCATGTGACTTCTTTAACATTGTACTTGAACGGATTGTGCGGAACTCACAAGCCAACACCGGAGACACAATCTATTACAAATCTGTACAACTGCTTGCATACGCCGACGATATAGACATTATCGGAAGAACTCAGCGGGCTGTCACCGGTGCGTTTGCAAGCATTGAGGCGGAAGCGGCCAAAATGGGTTTGGCGATAAACGAGGGCAAAACCAAGTATATGCTGTCAACAAGAAGGGAAAGCCAACACCGACGAATTGGACAGAACGTTACAGTGAGCAGCTATAACTTCGAGGTAGTAAGGTACTTTGTCTACCTTGGCTCTGCTGTAAACTCTGAGAACAACATCAGCGCAGAAATCAAGCGAAGAATAACTCTTGCCAATCGCTGTTTTTTTTGGGCTTATAAGGCAATTCTACAGTAAAGCCCTATCTCGAACAACTTAGGAGACTCTATATAAGACCTTGATCATCCCAGTCCTGCTTTACGGCGCTGAAACATGGACTTTATTAAAAGAGGATGAAGATATCCTTGGTCGCTTCTATTTTCTACTCTCGATCAGATGCAGCTTATAGTTGAGTTTGCAAGTAGCGATTGGTATATCTTAGGTGCCTTTGTCCGGCAGGATCAATATAGTTGCTCCTTTTCTGGCGAGTTCATCGGCCTTACAATTCCCCGGAATGTCTCTATGCCGCGGCACCCAACACAGATGAATATTGAACTGCTCAGTCATCTCCACGAGAGACAATCGGCGGTGTAGAGCTACTTAAGAATTTATAGGAGTTGCCTAGGATTTGATTGCTGTCTGCGTTTAGCAAAAGCTCTGCTTTTCTCAAACCATAAAAATAAACAAACAAATATTTGGCGCAACAGCTCTTTAAAGTGCCAGGGCCTAGCTTCTCGCAACCACTCATGTTGTGTGCGTTATATTTTTCACACGAATGGAAGGGACCTACAGTTTAATGCCGACTCCGAACGGCGATTAAAGAAGCTTTTTCGTGACAACAATACTCTCGGATGTTTGTCTGACGCTCGCGAGAGGTGGGACCGTGAGAAAACTTTTTGGTGTTTTCTGGGATTCGAACTTAGAACCTCATGCGTAGTGATCCGACACACTAACCACTTACGCCACGGCGCCCACGAAAACCATAAGCAACTTCCAAAAAACTGGCGTATTTTTAACATTCCTTCCAGTATGCGTAAATTAGTGTCATACAGCTACTGATTATCATGTATCTTTAGCAGTAAACAGTTTCTCCAGATGTCTGGTTTTAACAAGTAACATCTATGTATAATTTGCGAATAACAATACGTGCGTCTATTTTCGCAGATTCGCGAATTTAAAGATTTTAATAGATCCAAGGCAGTGATTATGAAGTGGAAACCTGTTGAAACGCGAGTTTCCTAAGTCAATGAATCGTTCAAATTAAATAAACAAACAGTGTCCCATACCGTCACTTCTGTCAGACATGTTTTTCTGATTTTTACGAGTATAAGCAAAAGACAAATTGGCACTCATTGTTGAAGTACTTATATAAATCATTCCAGATTTCTAATACCATTGGTTGTTCATCTTTGGTTCCGGTTTTTATGTGCAGTCTGTTAAATACGAGAAAAAAGGTCAAATCCACTTCAAGCTGGTTGGCAGTTAAACGGCTTCATTGTCGTTCAATATTTTATGGTTCAGGAAAGAAAGCGGATTGTATTGATGAAAAATTGAATTTCTTTTCAAAGAATGAAAGCAGTTTCAATATAATTAAATGATGCAAATTATTCTTCAAACGAGTTCAATGAAATATGATCTGTTGGATTTTTAAGGAAATAAGGACAATCAAGAAGAGGAGCATACTTACTTACTTAGGTGGCGCTACAGTTCGGGATGAACCTGGGCCTCAACCAACAAGCCTCTACATTTAGCTCGGTCTTTAGCTAATTGCCTCCAGTTGCGCACTCCAAGTTGGTCGAGGTCCCCTTGAACTTGTGCGCGCCACCTACGGCGATGATTCCCTCTACTGCGCCGTCCCTCGGGGTTAGATTCGAAGACTCTGCGGGCCGGAACGTTGGTGTCCATTCGCTCTACATGTCCTAGCCATCTCAGACGTCCAATACGCAGTTTTTTGACTAGGTCGATGTCGCTGTACAGCTCGTATAGTTCGTGATTGAATCTTCTCCTCCAAAACCCGTCAACGCAAACGGGACCGAAAATCTTACGAAGAATTTTTCGCTCGAAGCGACCAAGGATATCTTTATCCTCTTTTAATAAAGTCCATGTTTCAGCACCGTAAAGCAGGACTGGGATGATCAGGGTCTTATATAGAGTCTCATTAGTTGTTCGAGATAGGGTCTTACTGTTGAATTGCCTTATAACCCCAAAAAACAGCGGTTGGCAAGAGTTATTCTTCGATTGATTTCTGCACTGATTTTGTTTGTAGAATTTATAGCAGAGCCAAGGTAGACAAAGTCCCTTACTACCTCGAAGTTATAGCTGCCCACTGTGACGTTTTGTCCAATTCGTCGGCGTTGGCTTTCCCTTCTTGTTGACAGCATATACTTGGTTTTGCCCTCGTTTATCGCTAAACCTATTTTGGCAGCTTCCGCCTCAATGCTTGCAAAAGCACCGGTGACAGCCCGCTGAGATCTTCCGATAATGTCTATATCGTCGGCGTATGCAAGCAGTTGTACAGACTTGTAATAGATTGTGCCTCCGGTGTTGGCTTGTGAGTTCCGCACAATCCGTTCAAGTACAATATTGAAGAAGTCACATGACAGCGCGTCACCTTGTCTGAAGCCTTTTTTGACATCAAAGGTCTCGGTGAGGTCATTACCGACCTTGATGGAGCAGCGAGCGTTCTCCATCGTCAGCCTGCACAGACGGACAAGTTTGGCAGGGATGCCAAAACTAGACATGGCTCTATAAAGCTCTTCTCTATAGATGCTGTCATAGGCGGCCTTGAAATAAAGAGGTGGTGAGTATCGATTTGGAATTCTTGGGTTTTCTCCAGGATCTGCCGAAGTGTGAAGATTTGATCGATGGTGGACTTCCCTGGCCTGAAACCGCACTGATAGAGTCCAATCAGGCTGTTGATAAAAGGTTTCAGGCGTTCACACAATATCGCAGAAAAGATCTTGTATGCGATGTTGAGGAGACTGATACCTCTATAATTGGCGCAGTTGAGGGGGTCTCCTTTCTTGTGGATTGGGCAAACGATGCTGAGATTCCATTCATCAGGCATACACTCGTCTGACCAAATATTAGAAATGAGTTGGTGTATGCACTCTACCAATTCATCCCCAGCTGCCTTGAAAATTTCGGCCGGTAAGCCGTCAGGTTTAGCAGTCTTGTTCGATTTTAGCTTGGATATTGCTATCCTCACTTCGTTTTGGTCAGGTGGACGGAAATTTTGACTATCATCGTCTATGTTGAATGGTTCAGAAGAGGAGCATGCACGTGTAAAATACCATCGCAATGATATTGCAAAACTGTAACATTAAAGAAATATTTGCTAAAAGAAAGGCATCGGGTTCAGATGGCTCAGATATCTCATCTGCAAACTTATGAGAGGTGATTAAATACCAAACCAATGGATGGAAAGTTACGTTCTCCCTGTGTACAAAGAAAAGAATGATACACGAAAGTGTGTTAATTATCGTTGGATCAAGCTGATCTCACACACCATTAATATCGTTGAGAGCGTTTTGGGTGGCCGAGTGCGAAATATAATATGGCTATCTGATGAACCAGTGCGGATTTGTCGCGGGTAAATCAACTACTGACACAATCATAATGGAAGAACAAAATGACGCATCATCACCTCCACGCGGTGCCCCCTGGATAGCTACCCAGTAGTGAACTAACGATGAGCGTATGTCAAATCCGTCTATGCATTTGTACCTGAACACTCGGAGCTGCGCGAGCACGACCGGGTGAACATTAGCACACTTGAGTACCGGACGAGGCATCTCTTGTTGAACTGAATGGCCTAAATGCATCTCAGATGTCTAGCAAGAGCCCTCAGAAGGAGGTAGGATGGCTGAAGAATTCTCGACGGAATCCATAGACGGTTTTGAAAGACACCTTACTCGAGCTACTTCGTCATATTCGAAGTTCAGATCTGTAAGGATTTCCATAGCTTTATCAGGGTTATGGAATAGAGATAGTACCGGATGAGCCATAAATGGGCCAACGGCAGCGCTCATATCTCCGAAGCGGAATACTGATCTCGGTTCTCAAACCGGCCCCTGGTCCAAGGGGTTAGGTTATGTTAGGTAGATGGGTGCCTTGTGACAAGGAGTCACTGCTCACTCAGACCAACAGTACGGGTCCATTGTGCCCAATCATTTAACCCTGGAAACGCTGTAAAGAAAATCCGCCGTTAGGACCACCCAGAAAGTGATAAGAATCTCAGGAGGTCCGCTAGCTCAACAGTACCCAAGTCCTCCAGCTTCGAGAAGAAGTAACTACCTAGAGTCCTTATTCTTCTGATGGATAGGGCAGGACAGTCACACAACAGGTGACGAACAGATTCAATTTCTTCTTCATCCCTGCAACTTCTGCAATAGTCATTATGCAGGACACCGAGTCGTTCCGCGTGAACGCAAATGGCACAATGTCCGGTAATTATGCCAGAAATGACCCGTGCGTTATAACGATTAAGTTTTACCAGAGAGGTTGATCTCTTCTTGCTATAGGCCGGCCATAGCGCCCTGGCCGTAGCGCATGTTTCCAGATGAGCCCAGCGTCTGTTTGCTCGACCGGTGGCTTCATCCTCTATTTTTTCCGCATGGAGCTGATCGGGATTGCTACAGAGGGGAGGGCCCGCGATAAGTGCAGCGCCGACCCTTTCCTAGCAAGCTCGTCAGCCCTTTCGTTACCTTCGATATCCATATGCCCTGGTACCCAGCAGAGGTTCACCGCATTGGCTCTAGATATCTCGTTTAAGAGTGATTTACAGCTTCTCACGAGCCTCGATCTAACTACGGCAGAGTGCAGAGCCTTAACAGCTGCCTGGCTGTCTATATAGACAGTGATCGTTTTACCAACGATTTTATTCTCGCGTAAAATTTCAGCAGCCTGTATGATGGCGGCGACCTCGGCCTGGAAGACGCTGCAATCGTCCTTTATTCTAAAGGAGCGGTTTATTCCTAGGGCCTCACAATAAACTCTGGCTCCCGTGCCAACGTCCATCTTAGAACCGTCGGTATAGAGAGCCAACTCCTTCTTCTTTATGGTTCTTCGGTTCCTCCAGTATATTCTATCAGGAATTCTGGTAGTGAATCTCCTTTCAAATGCTAGCATCGGGTTCATGTGATCAGTTCCCGTCAATCCGCTGGTGATCCTCCATCGGGACAGAATGGAGACATGGCCGTAAAGGCTTGATGACCAGAACTGACCAGGTGTGATTGAAAGATTTCGGTATACGCGTTTAGCGAAGACTCTGGTGGTCTCTTGCGATTGTAGCTTTTGCATATTAAATTTTCTCACAGTGATTCTTCCTTGTTGCTTAGTTTGGGTTATCCGCATTCGTAGCTTGGCTACAACAAGATAGTGATCCGAGTCTATGTTGGCCGCTCGGAAGGTCCGGACATCCAGTATACTGGAGGCATATCTTGCGTCGGCAGCAAGATGATTGTGGAAAATAAATCAAGGAACCCAGTAATAGGAGAAAGAAAATACGATAGGTCAATTTTAATTCACCTTTATTAGATTACCTATGTCGTTTATAATAACCGATATTATCGGCTCGGTGGTCTGACTAAAAAGAGAGCGATACAGAGTAAAATTAGCTGTCGTCGGCCGAGAATCTCAACCGATATTAACGGGTCAGTTATCTGACATAAGCAAATCGGTTTTAAGGGTCGATGGTCTGAAGAAGAAAACCTTAATTTTTCACATCCTCCGGCGGGGGCATATGATGAATCTCCAGTGGGTATAATAGTTGTACAGGACGCCTCATCCTTTTGCCATCAGCAAGTCGTATCTCGCAAGCTTGCACCTTGTTGTCACGTCCAGGAAAGCAAGTTTCTATCATCCCAAGTCTCCAATTTATGCGTGGTTTCAGATCGTGCACCAACACAACATCCCCCAGTTGGATGTCTCTGGTAACTCGTTTGCTCGAGTGATGAGCTGATCTCAAAAGACGAAGATATTCGCACCTCCATCGCTTCCAGAGAAAAGAGGTGAACCTTACCCGTGACCTCCACTTAGCGCATATATCAGGCGAACTTGTTAATACCTCCTCTTTTTCGCCGGTTGATTCAAAGAATCCGATTAGAAATTTCTCAGGTGTTAGGGGGGACAAGTCCATAGGGTCATCGCTTAGGTACGTCAAAGGTCGCATATTTATGACACGCTCAGCTTCCGTTAACAAGGTTTGCATTTCCTCATTAGAGATCTTCGCTTTCCAGATCGTTTTCTTCAGGATATCCTTAACGCTCTTTACCAAGCTTTTTTTTTTTTTTTTTTTTTTTTTCCGAGGGTAGGTGAAAATCTTCAACAAGACACTATGAGGATCGACAGCGCGTGCTCATAGTAGTGTGGGATTCTTACCCACTAAAAAACCTCCCTTTAAAACAGACTTGTTTTTATTTTTACTACAACTAAGTATTCGACTTATCAAGTAGTTTTCGTTTCGCGAAATAATGACGTTTTGCAGGTACCTTCCCATTGGAAGTTCCTGCCAGCTCCGCAGTTTAGACGCGGTTACTTATCGCGCTAAGTCTAAAGGTTTGGTTCTTTGTAGACGGCGCAGTAAATTTCTTTCTTCCAAAAGTTGGAGGACTGTAATATTTACGTGACTTTCTAGTCGACTTCTATGCTTTCTCGCGTAGGTTTGAATTTCGTCTTCGATTGTTTTAATGCCAAGGTCTCTGTGGATATCGCTATTTCTGATATACCATGGCGCATTTACAATACCTCTTAGCACTTTGTTTTCAAAAGTTTGTAAAATTTTAATATTACTTATTTTGGTACAACCCCAGAGCTGTATACCATATGTCCATACAGGCTTTAGCACCTGCTTGTATAAAAGCAGTTTGTTATATATATTAAGCTTGGAATATTTTCCAAGTAACCAATACATTTCTCGATATTTGTTATCTAGTTCTTTGCGTTTTTTCTTAACGTGCGTTTTCCATTTCAGCTTTGTATCAAGTGTCATTCCAAGATACTTAGCCTCGTTTGCAAACGGGATTTGAACCGAGTTTGAAAAGATCGGCAAATTATTTATTTTTTTATAAGTAAAATTTACATGAACAGATTTGGTCTCGTTGAGTGCGATTCGCCAAATCTTTGTCCATTCATTTACTCTATTCAAAGCTTCTTGCAGTTTTTCTGTAGTATCTTCGACCGTTGTACCTACTGTCAAGATAGCAGTGTCGTCGGCAAATGTAGCTAGCTCAGTGCCTTCTACTTGCGGTATATCACTAGTGTATAATAGATATAAGACTGGACCAAGAACGCTTCCTTGCGGCACCCCAGCCATTATTTCCTTAAAATCTGAATATTCGTTTCCACATTTGACGCGGAATAGCCTATTCGTAAGGTAGTTCTTCAAAATATTATATAGGTGCTCTGGCAGAACTTGTCGTAATTTAAACTTTAAGCCTTCGTGCCAGACCTTGTCAAAGGCTTGAGAAACGTCAAGGAATACGCTTGAACAAATCTTTTTTTCTTCAAGTGATTTTTCGATTACATGTGTTATTCTATGCACTTGTTCAACTGTAGAATGCTTACTTCTAAATCCGAATTGATGATCAGGGATGAGATGCCCTTCTTCTATAACCGGCTGTATTCGCCTAACCAATATTCTCTCGAACACTTTGGATATAATTGGAAGAAGCGAAATCGGTCTATAAGAGGTTTTTTCATTCGGCGGTTTTCCAGGCTTAAGGACCATTATAACTTCGGCGACTTTCCATTGACTGGGAACATATTCTAGTCTAATCGCGGCGTTTATAATGAACAGAAGCTTAATTAGAGCTTTTCTTGGTAGTGCTTTAAGAACCTCTCCCGTAATTAGGTCGTATCCAGGAGCTTTCTTAGGTTTAAGTTTCTTTATTTCTTCCTTAAGTTCGGTAAGCGTTGCATTTCTTATTACACTATTGTCTATATACGACGTATTTATATTTTCAATAAGAGCTTGTCCATCAAACGGCTTGAAAGTTTCTTCCAGGTGGGCGGCAAAAACTTGCGCTTTCTCTTTATCATGCCTGGCCCATTCGTCTTGATTTTTCCTAATTGGCGCGGCTTGAATTTGAGGTTTTTTAATACCTTTTATAGCCTTCCAAAGCGAATAGTTAGAATCTTTTTCTGCCGTTAAGCTTTCTAGGTAAGTTTGTATTTCATTATTCTTAAGGTCTTTAATAGATCTTTTTAGTGAGTTGCACAAACGGTTAAGATGTGCTTTATGTTGCGGAGCCCGAGTTTGTTGCCATCTTTTACGCGCTTTTCTCTTCTCCTTAATCATCTCTTTTATTTCCTGCGGATAAATTTTAATGTAACTGGCCGGGGTTCTCCTTAGGTTGGGAGTATTCTTCCATGCGGCATCCTGTAAGATTTCGACGAAGCGATCTACTTCAACTTCAAGTTCATAGGGCGTTTTAAGTGATACGCTCAGCTCAATATTTGCTTCAATATCTTTTTTAAAGCCATCCCAATTAGTTTTCGCGCCAGTTAATCTGGCCGGTCCTACTTTTTTAATCAAAGCTTCGCTTATCGTCATAATGATTGGAGAATGATCAGAGGAGAGATCAAAGCTTTCTTCAACTTTTATACAGTTGCTAGATATTCCTTTAACAACAAAGAAATCAATCAGATCTGGTATCTTATTTCTATCAGTTGGCCAATATGTTGGTTTACCCGTCGAGTAAAAATCACAACTGAATTGCATACCCGCATTATAAAGCTTTCTACCTTTCTGAGAGGCGTACCTTGAGCCCCAGAAGGGGTGTTTCGCGTTGAAGTCACCACCAATAATAAAATTTGGTTTAAGGAAGTTGAAGATGTTTGTGAAATCACTTTCTTCAAGTTTACATCGCAGTGGACAATATATAGACGAAATGTTGAAAGCAAAATGTCTATTTCTAACGCGTACCGTGCTTACTTGCATTGCTTCTAATTCAATTTTTATTTCCGCTGAGTGTTCGATATTTTCTTTTATAAACAAAGATGATCCGCCTCTGGCTCTTTCCGATGGGTGAAAGGCGTGATATCCGCTATATCCCCTTATCTTAATATTCGATTGCTTTTTCAGATGAGTTTCACAGACCAAGCATATATCAATATCTTTCTCTCGCATAAATATTTCTAACTCGTCGAGTCTTTGTATGAGCCCGTTAGCGTTCCAAGTAAGAATTTTAAGCGTTTCTTTCATATTCTGGTTGAAGTGCGCGTGTTATGAATGTTGTTTTCTAGTGCAACTAGTCTCTCGAAAATTAGTTTATTTGTTTTGCATTGCTCTTCAAGTTTCGCAAGAATTAGGGAAAAAACATTGGATACATGATCTTCTGAACTACCTCTATCACTATTTTTCAATGTCGCAACTTGAGAAGGAGTTTTTACATTAAAGTTTGGACGGTTTCTTGCTTTGATCTCCCGTGAGTTGTCGGTCGTGTACGTACCCTTAACTGTCTTCGCCGCTTGAGCATAAGACTGCACGCCAATATTCGGAGATTTTGCTTCTGTTACCTTATCTCTATTACTTTCGGATTTTTTATCATTAACCGATCTTAAGTTAATATTGACGGACTTTCTATCTTTCGCTGCTTTTTTCGTAGCTATTTTGGGTCTGTTCTTGATTGGTTTCATATTCGGACGCGTCGAATTTTTTAGCGTATCGCGGCGTTTTTGAAGCTCTTTCGCCACTTCGCAACCTCGATAGTTCGCAGGATGTTTTCCCTTGCAATTTATACAAGTGGCTGGGGTTTGCTTGTTTAGGTGACACTCTTCCGAGAGATGTTTACCTGCGCATTTGACGCATCGCGGCTCTTTCTGGCAGTAAGCCTGCGTGTGATTGAAGCCTTGACAGCGCTTACACTGCGGGATCGATCTGGAGGTCTTACGCATGGGTTCGATTTTGACCACGATGTTTAGAATAGTCTTGATACCATATATAATGTCTTTATTTTCGTCTTTATCAAAACTAAGCATGAATAGTGGAAGACCGCGCTTTACCAATTTTTCATGATCTCCCTCCGACTGCTGCTTCTCCTTCTTGATAATATTGACGGCATCAAGAATTTTAAAGCCTTTGTCTTGAAGGTCGTGCATTACATCTTCTTTAGTGCACGAGGGGTGGAGTCCCCTTGCTACAACACGCAGTGGTCTTTCTAACTTATTTTCATAAGTATACCACTGAATCTTTTCGGCATTCAATTTTTTAGATACTGATCGGTAACCGTCGGCATCATCGACATTGATTTTCCACGTATTGTTTCGCAGAGATGTCACCTTAAACTTCGAAGCCAGAGTTCCTTTAAGGAGGCAATGCAACTTATTATAGTCCGTAATTCCAACGACGTTTATCGGTGGCGGAGGACGTAATTTTGGTTGTTGTTGCTTTTCTTGTATCTCCTTGCGCTTTTCATCTTTTTGTGGCTCGACTTCCGGTGAGGAACCAGCTTTACGTTTTTTGCTAGGTCGTTTCTTTTCGACCCAATTCGTTTCGCGTGTTAGCTCTTCTTCATTCGTCTGGTATTCGCGACTAGGTGAGCGATGTGAGCTAACTGTATTTTCTTTTTGTAGGTACGTGTTTTTTAGGGCATTATTTTCTTGCCTGAGTAAATCTACCTCTTTCTTGAGCTCACGATAGAGTAGCTCCATTTCGCTAAGCTTGGTACGGAGTACGTCGTTTTCCTCCTCAATGCTTTTAGATTTCGCTGAGTCCCGTTTTTCACGCGTTTGCGCTTCCGGCGGACTTCTTTTTCCGGAGACGTTCGACCTTGTTGGTGGAGATCGAGATACCCTTGTACTTTTTGAGAAGGGATTTATAAGGTGCAATAAATGGCTCTCCCCAGAATCCGTAGAGCCGACCTCCGAAGAGGGTGGATTTTCCAGTTTACCTGGACTGCCACCTGGGGTATTTAAATCTTTTGTTTTGTTCATTGCATGTTTTTTGTATACGCCATACTCGGTATACGGAGGGTGGATTTTAGTCGCCTCTTACGACAGGCATGCCTACCTCGGGTATATTCTAACCCCTACCCGAAGGGGCTCTTTACCAAGCGTTCCCAGAACCCACCCCACCAGGGTGCTCTTTCAACACTAAATCGCCAATTTATGCCTCTATTACTTAAAAATCCATTAAATACTTCACCATTTACAATGTCACCAACTGCCTTTAGCTCCATCGCTGCTCTCTTGAAGGTCTTCGCGTTATCTGAGTATACAACCTTAGGTATACCGTCTCATTGCCAAAATACAGCTTTCGGTTGTGAGGCTATGAACAAGCTCCAAATGTACAGCTCGGACTACGGCACAGGTAAAAAGCATTATATACACCTTTGTAGAGTCATCATCACCGACTGTATAAAGCGGCCCGGCAAAATCGACGCCAACAGTTTCAAAGGGACGAGAAGCTAACATGCGTTCCCTAGGTAAGGGAGCAAACGGTTGTGAGCCAGGCTTACCATGCAGCCACCTGCAAACTCTACAGCCAGATATGGTCTTCTTGATACGCTGCCTTCCACCCAACAGCCAAAATTTTTCCCGCAGCTTCGCCATCAATGTATTTACTCTTCCATGCAGCATCCTATCATGGTAATAAGCCACAATTACCTTGCTCAGATAGCTGTCCCTAGGTAGAATGATCGGGCTGGATAGTTCTAGCGGCTCACGTAACTCTTTAAGCCTAGTTCCAGCACGCAGAAGACCTATATCGTCAATAAACGGATTAAGAGTTATCAGGACAGAAGATGTTGGAATCATTCCTTTGGCCTGCAATGACAAAATATCTTTATTAAAATGTAACTTTTGAAAATATTTCAACCAAAAGATTTCAGATTCCTGCAACTCTGTAGCTTCTAGAAACCGATTGAAACTTCGATCCTTACTACGCATGATCTTTATGGCCCGAAAAATGTAGGCCGTAACTCTCAAAAGTTTCCTCCAACTACTAATCTTCTCGAATCTCAACATCGGCTCGGAACTCATCGACGTTACCTTTGCTATCTCCGCTTCTTCGAATATAGCTAAAAGAATGCTGGTCTTATTAGACTCTTGACTTTCCTTAGGCCACTCATCTTTTCCCTTTAGCAGCCAGTATGGACCACTCCTCCAAATTTCGGAACTTGAAAACTTGTCAACTGGAATCCCTCGAGTAATTAGATCTGCAGGATTCTCTTTTCCCGAACAATGATGCCAATTATCAATACAAGTTAGCTCCTGAATTTCTTTTACCCTATTAAAAACAAATGGCTTTCATCTTCGCATATCACCTTTTATCCAGTGCAGAGTTATTTGGGAGTCTGACCAGAAATAAAATTTCCCAACGCCAAGCCTTAATTTCTTTAAATATGATCCCAGCCTAGCAGCAACAAGCGCCGCAGTAAGTTCCAGTTTCGGTAGACTTAAACTCGTTTCAACGGGGCTACTCTTGCCTTTGCACAGATAAACTTGATTTGAATGTCATGTTCTGACTCCAATCTAAGAAATGCCACCGCTCCATACGCCTTCTGGCTAGCATCCGCAAAAATATGCACCTCTGTTAATGCCTCGTTCTTAGCACCTAGCCATCTGGGCAATGGAAACTCTCTTATCTTATCGAGATCCGAAACACAAGCTCTCCATTCGGCGGCCAAATCATCCTTAAACTTTTCATCCCACGCAAGCTTTTCGCGCCACAATGTTTGGAAAAAGATTTTTAGTCTTATAATTATCGGACTCAGATATCCAAAGGGATCAAAAACTTGACCAATAGTTCTCAAAACATTCCTCTTGCTTTCTAAAAACAGTTTTCCGTAATCGCCAAAATTCGAGTTGATGAAAAGCTCATCACTAAAAATATTCCATCTAATCCCTAAGACGGTTTGCCAACAATCATCGCTCGACTCCGATCCCAATAATCCCCGAATACTGTTATCGTTACTTTTCCATTTTCTTAATTTCATGCAAGCGCGATTCATGATTTCAACAGACTCATGATAAAACCTTTTGGCCTGATTTCTGTTATTCAGACTAACGATAAGATCATCCATGTAAAACGATTCTTCCAAAATCGAGCATGTTTCCGCAAATTCTTGTTTAACGGAATCTATATGTAAATTTATGGTGGACGATAAAAGGAAAGTGCTACAGGTTACACCAAAAGTTACTCGTGTTGCACGAAATTCTTTGACTCTGGGTAGCTGGGATACTGAACGCAGTTTTTCCTCGAACCATATAAATCGATGGCTTTCTCTGTCCTTTTCAGCTAATTTAATTTGTAGAAATGCTTTCTCTATGTCCGCAACTAACGCGATTTCACCCAGCCGAAAACGAACCAATATTTTCAAAATGTCAGGAAGCATATTCGAGCCAGTCCACAAACAATCATTTTGGGAAAGCTTACCTTGACTATGCGATGAAGCATCAAAGACGATTCTTACCTTCGTGGTGGACTTCTCCGGTCGGTAAACAGGACTATGAGGCATAAAATACACGTTCTGCCCTTTGGTGGTGGGCGCTGGTTCCGCAAAATTATAAATGAATTCGCGCATGGCAGCATCGTACTCAAGTAGCTTTCCGGATCTCTTGCCAATCTTCTGACCAGAGAATGCAGTCTCGACACCGCCTGATCCTTATTATCCTCCAGCTGGCCGTTGAACTTTTTCCAAGGTAACGCTGCTTCATATCTCGTCTTGGTTTTAGTTATGCATTTTGTTTGAAGCTCCTTGGTGAACGCGTTCTTCTCCATTTCGTCACTACGAATGCCCAAACTTTCCAAGGCCCACATATTTTCGAAACATGAAAAACTACAAAGCGTGGAAGTATTCTGAATATTATTTGACATCTCACCTATTGTGCATGCGCCCTGGATTGTCCATCCAAAAATCGTTTTTACTGCTGCCAGCCGATCGGTAATCTTTTGGTGTTCACCATCCACGGTCCTCCAAAAATAATCAGCTCCCACAAGTACGCTCAGTCCCTCCTCCCGCGATATCGCTTTATTATTGGAATCCGCCAATTCAATGTCATCCAAATTAAGATTCGAGCGATCTGGCAAGGGCAATACATCAATGCAAATCTCCGGAACTACGACAGCAATCACCTCCACAAGCGCATGTTTAAACTGACTGTGGAGGAACATCCTCACGGTTTGGACTTCTCTAGGACTGGATATCTTCGAGCTACCAAAAGGAACAACAGATAAATTAATTGAACCAACAAAATCTAAATCAAGTTTTCTAGCCGTGGATTCTCTAATATATGTCCGCTGACTACCTCCGTCCAAAATAATCCGCACAAACAAGTTAGGTTTTGGTTTCGCTGAAGCTGATAAGAAACTCTGGCTGTTTGCAAAAAAAACTTTAGTCTGGGGTGGAAATTGATTATTGGGCACACACAAATTCAATGCCGGTTGAGATTTAGTTAATTCTTTGGAATTTTCACTACCACTCCTGATATTTTTTGGCTTTGCAAATAATTTGTTTACGTCGCACAGAGTAGTGGCATGCTTCCGTTTGCACTTTTGACAGGACAAATTTTTCACTCGACAAAACTTGGAGGTGTGACCGGGATGGGTGCATCGGTAACAACGACCATCTCGCTTCAATATATTTTTCTTTTCTTCAAGGGACATTTGTCTGTCACACTCTTTTGAAGTATGCTCCAACGACTCGCAAAAAATGCATGGCGACTTGCTTGTGTTGGTGGGTGTGAGAAGGCCAGCTGCTGTTGACGGTGGGGAATGCTTCACGTTCGGCCTTACAGTTTTTCCAACATGTGCTCTCTCAACTGATTCGACCTCCTGTTTAAGAAAACGTAGTATATTTTTGACCTGCTTGTCACCATCGAATGTTAAGGTCGATCCGCTATCCGAAGTCTCCTCATCTCCCTCTTTCGTATCTGCTGTTGGTTCCCTTTGCAGACGGTGGTAATCAATTCGTAACTCATTCGGCATACACTTGAGAAGGATTGTTTTGAGCATTATATAGTAATGTGATGACGGCACACCTAATGCTGTAAGAGAACGACTTGTGGAAATTACTGTATTGTAGAGCTTTCTTAAGCCCGCCGCATCTGTTCTGCTTTGAATTGCGGGAAGATCCATGAGCTGCTGCATTAGTTTATCCGTCAATTTCTCCATATCACCATACTCCTCCTGTAGCAGAGAAATCGCTCCATCGTAGCAGGAATCGGTGGGGGTGAAACCTGCTATGGTTCTCGCGGCATTTCCAGATAACACGGATTGTAGATAGCTGAACTTTTCCGCACCTGTCAAAAATGAATTCTCGTGCACTGCAACTTTAAAATTTTCCCAAAAGGGCAACCACTCTTGGTAGTCTCCTGAGAATCGAGTCAGCTGCAGTTTAGGCAATTTAGTGCAACTATACTTTGATGGAAAAGATGCTTGTTGAGCGCTGGTGTCTGGTCGAGTAAGTGGATTCAATCGCTGTTGGACCTTTGACGTACGTGCTTGCAATCTCGCGATCGCTCCTACAGCAGCATCCTCGTACTCTGCAATTTTTTCTGGATTCTTGTCCTCGATCTCCTTTTCCTTAATCTCCTGGTTGATTGTACACAGACTATCGTTCGCTGCTTTAATGCGCTGTATGTACCACATCAGTTCTTCTTCGATGGTCTCCAATGCGGAGATATCTTCTGTTTCACGCACATTGCAGGTATCCAAATATTCTAGTGCTTCTTTGACGACCTTCGTAATGTGGCTCCGATAGCCAGACCGTACTGATAATAACATTTTAAATATCTCTATCTCCAGGTCCCGGGTTTCGGCACCAATGTGGAAAATAAATCAAGGAACCCAGTAATAGGAGAAAGAAAATACGATAGGTCAATTTTAATTCACCTTTAATAGATAACCTATGTCGTTTATAATAACCGATGTTATCGGCTCGGTGGTCTGACTAAAAAGAGAGCGATACAGAGTAAAATTAGCTGTCGTCGGCCGAGAATCTCAACCGATATTAACGGGTCAGTTATCTGACATAAGCAAATCGGTTTTAAGGGTCGATGGTCTGAAGAAGAAAACCTTAATTTTTCACAATGATCAATTTAGTTGATCGTTACATGATCATTGGAACGCCATGTCTGCTTGTGAATATTAAGATGAGGGAACCATGTGCTTGCTATGGTGATGCTTCGCTCCACAGTGAAATCAATTAGCCTTTGCTGTCAGACATGTTGTAGTATAGGCTATATTTACCTACTGCCCTACCAAATGCGTCAGCCTTTCCAATTTTGGCGTTAAAATTGCTCAATATGCAATCGTCGTTTATTCTAAAGGAGCGGTTTATTCCTAGGGCCTCACAATAAACTCCGGCTCCCGTGCCAACGTCCATCTTAGAACCGTCGGTATAGAGAGCCAACTCCTTTTTCTTTATGGTTCTTCGATTCCTCCAGTATATTCTATCGGGAATTCTTGTAGTGAATCTCCTTTCGAATGCTTGCGTCGGATACATGTGATCAGTTCCCGTCAATCCGCTAGTGATCCCCCAACCGGCGTTCTCTCAGTCATACAGCGGTTTTAGCCGCCAGACTGCTGCAGTATATGTCAAGCGGAATGAAACTAAGCATGGTTTCCATTGCCGCCGTTGGTGTTGTTCTTATTGATCCCATGACTCCGATGCACACCACCCTCTGAATTTTGGTGAGGTTTGAAAGCAGGTATTGCCTCTCAAGTGCCGTCCACCATACTAGTGAACCATATGTGAGAATGGGTCTTACAATCGCCGTGTATATCCAGTACACTACAGCCGGTTTGAAGCCCCACGTATTGCTGAAAGCCTTTTTGCAGGAGTAGAAAGCTACGCTTGCTATTTTCCTTCCAGTTAAGTTTGAAATCTAGAACTACGCCCAGAAACCGAGCTGAAGGGGTTAAAACTCATGGATCTGGCCCTCCAGATTGGGGGTTGTGCCGTCGGGGTAATTGCTTTACCACGTAAAAAAAGCTAGTTATAAGAGAGACACTAGCCTCGGATAATAACAATAATCCCCCTCAATTGGCAAATCGACCCGGAACGTCCACGGACTACGATCTATGCACCTGGAATGTGCAATATCTGTACATTCTGGGTGCCGCCCAAAAACTTGAATCTGTCCTCACGCAGTACAAGGCAGATATTATTGCGATTCAGGACATACGATGGATAGGATCAGGAATGCAAAAATGACCCAGCTGCGACATTTATTACAACTGTAACAGAAGGCTGCACAGGCAGGGGTGCGGATTCGTCGTGGGAAATCCGCTTCGATCAAGGGTTATCGACTTCAAGCCTATAAATAAAATCAGAGCTACTTTCTATAATAATTTCAGCCTAAAATGTGCACGCGCCCCTATCGATGACGCTGAAGCCCCTGTCAAGGAGGAATCCTCCTGGACGTTGCCTACGGAGCCTGTCCGGAGTCTTCTTCTTCTTCTTCCTTTTATCAGCGAGGCTATGATCCGAAAACAAGGGATCATAACCCTCCCACTTCACCGCATTTCTACTGATCCGCCTGTGGGGTTCGCCTGTCCGGAGTATGATGTGAAAATTCTACTCGGGGACTTGAATGCGAAAATCGGTAAGGAAACCATCTTTGGCGGACTGGTCGGTAAACACAGCCTCCACGACAAGACAACAGACAACGGTTTCCGACTAATTGATTTTGAAGCGGCTCGTAATATGGTGATAAGTAGCACTGGGTTTCCTAGACTAAGAATCCACACAGCAACACGGCTTTCCTTTGATGGTAGAACACGCAACCAAATCGACCACGTGCTAATCAACGCAAAACACGCGTCTAACATCTTGGATGTGCGCATTTTTCGAGGGGCCAACGTCGACTCTGATCATTTTCTTGTTGCAGCTAGATTCAGACCTAGACTGTCCAACGAAAAAAATATGAAAGCCGCCCAGAAGAAGAAGATAACGTTGGTCACTTTAGCACGTCAGAAGGAGCCAGAGCCTACAAAGAGCACCTGTCCGAGAAACTCTCTGCAGTGCATTCACAAACCACAAACGCAAACAATCAGTGGACCGAATACCAAAACATGATTGAGGAAGTGGCCGTGACTACCCTTCCCTATCAGCCACCACCTAAACGGAGTCCTTGGTAAGATGATGAGTGCGTTCAACAGAAAAATGTGACAGAAGATGCACGTAAGAAAGCGCTGCAGCGCAAGACAAGAGCAGCAAAAGAGGAGTACCAGATCAGAAAAAGGGAAGAGAAGAAAATTCTGCATAAAAAGAAAAGGGACCACGCAGCCTTACAGATCTAGGATATCGAAAAGTCTCGTGAGCGCTACAACATCCGGAATTTCCATCGAAAAGCCAAACAGCTGGCAGCTGGCCTTAAACCCGGAACACAGGCTCTTCGTAACAGCGAAGGTAACCTAGTCACCGAAACGCAGGGAATTGTTGATGTGTTGACGTGTGCAAACAGAGAGAGTGATAGGGCAAGAAAAAAACCCACTTCCAGTCAATGACGAACCAATACAATGGAAGAACATCGTGATTTCTTAAAGGATTTGCAAATTGAATTGGTTGACTTTGAAAATGCATTTGACAGACATTCATGCGATCTGATATGGGTGGCGCTAATACATCGAAGGGTTTTAGAAACCTATGTACAGATGATCATGGACATGTACGAAAGAGCAAAAACAATCGTAAGATGAGTAACCGAAGTGTTCCCAATCAAAGTCGGGGTGCACAAGGGAAGCGTTTTAAGTATTTTGCTCTTTATTACAGTCCTTGACTGTCTGCTGGAAAGTAAAGTTGCGGACCCCAAGGTATATTCATTATTTTTTCCTGAAAATGGAGCCATCATATACATAAGTGGGCGCCGTGGCGTAAGTGTGTCGGATCACTACGCATGAGGTTCCAAGTTCGAATCCCAGAAAACACCAAAAAGTTTTTTCACGGTCCCACCTCTCGCGAGCGTCTGACAAACATCCGAGAGTATTGAGGGAAATGGGTATCGCATTAGTTCAAAAAAGACGGAGTACTTGTGCTGCCCGTTCTCTGATCTACTCAAGCCTTGCGAAAAATTCAAATATCTGGGACCTCTGATCAATAGCGAAGCAACCTGTGATGACAACATCAATCATAGCGTAAGCGTAGGGTGGATGAAGTGGCGAGAAAACTCAGCTATCTTCTTCCTTACTTACTTATGTCCTTTAACCCCTCGGGGGGCATAGGGCGTCAACCACGCCTGCGCGCCATCGTGTTCGGAGTTCTGCAACGCGTTTGAGCTGCCTCCAACTCATTCCTAAAGAGCTCGATTCATCCTCAACTGTTCTGCGCCACGTTTGCCTAGGGCGTCCCGCTATTCTGCCTGCCTGGGTGAGCGGATTCCACTGCATAGCGTATTTCGCAATGGAGTTGTCTTCGCGCCGTAGGGTGTGTCCAATCCATTGCCACTTTCTTCTTCGTATAGTAATGCTTATAGGTTCTTGGCGCGTTCTCAGATAAAGTTATTCGTTGGAGATGCATTTCGGCCAAAAAATCCTCAAGATGATTCTTAAGCATTTGTTTACGAAGACTTGCAGCTTGCGTGTGTTAATGGTGTCCACCTTCCAGGTACTGCACCCATAAAGCAGCACTGATTCTACGTTGGAGCGGAACAGTCGTAGCTTGGTTCTTAAGCTAATAACATTGCTTCTCCAGATTTTGGACAGCATTCCGAACGCAACTTTAGCCTTCCCGATTCTGCTGCACACATCCAGTTCGGTGCCACCGCGATTAGCCGAGACGACTCTTCCTAAATATAGAAAGTTATCAACTTTCTCGACTTGCTTTCCGGCAATGTTAAGTTGAGCGCGGGTATTGGAAGTACTCAGGGCTTTTGTTTTGGCTGTGTTTATTTTTAGCCCCACTTTGTTTGCCTCAGCTTCTAGATTTTGGGCCATCAAATGAAGATCCATTATCCGATGTGAAAGTAGACAAACATCGTCATAGTCCAACGAATTCCAGAATTAGCTTCCGTCAATGCTGCACGGAGTACATCGCTGATAACCACCAAGAACAATAGTGGGGACAGTATGCACCCTTGACGTACTCCACTTTGGACTTCAAAGTCCTCCGACACCTTACCATTGTGCACGACGTGACACTTGCCGCCCTCATATGTAGCCTTGATAATAGCTATAAGCTTTTCTGGAATGCCTCTCCTGCGCAAGGCCAGCCAGATAGCATCTCGATTCAAGCTGTCGAAAGCCTTCTCGAAGTCGATAAACAGTAAATGTAGCGGAGACCTATACTCAACGCATAGTTCGATTATGATCCGTAAGGTGTTTATGTGGTCGATGCAGGAGGATCCAGCGCGAAAGCCTGCCTGTTCGACATCGAGAGTTGAATCTAAATGATCTTTAATTCGTTCTAGAATTATTCTAGCTATTATTTTGGCTACAGCTGGAAGAACACATATACCTCTCCAGTTACCGCAATCCATCAAGTTACCCTTCTTTGGAAGCTTAATGATCATCCCCCTTTTCCACTCCTGTGGAAATTGTTCACTATCCCAAGCTCTCCGTGTTATTATTTCAGCTTTACTGGGAGGTACGGTGCGAATTCGGGAATTTGTTGCTTCGATCTGCTCATTCGAATTCAAGATCATACCGCCGTCGTCTAAGTGATTTAGCACTGCAGCAAAATGTTCTCTCCATCTAGTGAGCTGATCCTCACCCGAAATCAGAAGGTCACCGTCTAGACTCTTCACTGGATGTTGTTTGGAGTTTCGACCACCAATGAGCTCCTTAGTGATGTTGTAAACAGTCCTACTGTCGCACCTACTCGCTGCTTCTTCAGCCCTTGAGGCCAGTGAGTTGACATGTTGACGCTTGTCACGTCTCACACTACGCTGCACTTCTTTCTTCTTCGCACGGTATTGGGCTTCAAGCTCGGTTCTCTCTACTGCTGAGGCCGCTGCAATCCGAGCCTTGATTGCTGTACGCTCATCGATCCGTCTCCAGGTGTCTGTAGAAAGCCATGTGCGGTGGTGTTTCTGCTTTTTACCGACATAAGTGCGTGTCCCAGTCGCAAAAGCATTTTTCACAGCACTCCAGTGGTCATCCATGTTCTCTATGCTGCTGATTGCTTCTGCTTCTAAGGCAAGATGGTCCCTGAACTGTTGGCGCACTTGGGGAACCTTGAGCCTGTCGATATTAAACCTGGTGATGTTAAGCAGGTTTGAGCGGTTGCTGTTGACGCATGCAGTACGAAGGCGTAAATGAGCTACCATAAGATGGTGATCTCGTTCTTGTCCGACGTCAGCTCCACGTCTGTTTCGGACGTCCAGGAGATAATTTCTAAAGCGGCGACTGATCGCAATGTGGTCGATCTGGTTGGATGTTCGTTGCCTATCAGTAGAGACCCAACTGATCTTATGGCAGGTGTTATGCTTAAACAACGTACCTCCGATGACTAGGCGGTTGGTATTGCAGAAGTCCACAAACCGCTCACCATTGTCATTACGGTCTCCCACGCCGTGAACTCCCATCACGTGCTTAAGCATGGTGTTGTCGCTACCCACCTTGGCATTGAGATCTCCCATTACCATTACGTAGATGGTAGATAGAGCGCGACCGACTCAGTTGGTATTGGCACGTTCAAAGAAGAGATCATTTGAACCCTGTTAAAAAGGCAATATCAATGCACGTTCCAAAGACATAATCGAGTGATCCAAAATCGGCGGGCCTGCCGATATTTTCTGAGGTCAAATAGGCGACCCCACAGGCGGATCAGTAGAAATCCAGTGAAGCTGGAGGGTTGTGATCCCTTATTTCCGGATCATAACCTTGCTGATAAAAGGAAGAAGAAGACATAGCAAAACAACTTGCCGAACAGACGTTTTAACTACACCAATAGCTGGCGTGTTTAAATTAGGACTTTTTCTCCTCAGTGGCTTAAAGGGCTTAGCTGTATCGAATGGGTGCTCAGATCCATTTGTGCTCCCCTGACGTGGAAACACTGAAAGATAGGAAAAGAGTTTTGTGGTATTGGAGCGGCCTCTTCTAAACCATTCTGAAAAGGTGGCTTTTCAGAGAGGTCGTCGAGATGGTTGAAGAAATACTTTCCGAAGGCTGTCTTTCTGGTATTTCAGTTTCTTCCCAGTAAGCGGTAATAATAAATGCGTTATGATACTTACTTACTTACTTATGTCCTGTATCCCCTTGTGGGTGCTAGGGTCTCTACTACGCCTACGCGCCATCGTGTCTGATCTCTCCCCAACTTTTCCCCAACTGCCGTGCCTCCTTTCTCGACCGTTCTGCACCAGGTTCTCCTTGGACTGCCAGGTCTTCTGCCATCCTGAGTTAAAGGGTTCCATTCGCTATGGAACTGTCACCCGTTCGGAACATGTGACCAATCCACTGCCACTACCGTCGTTGGATGGTTGTGCCTATTGGTATCTGACCCGTTTTCTCGTAAAGGTATTCGTTAGAGATACGATTGGGGCAGAAAATCTTTAAGATATTGAACCTAGGTCACTCTCCACCTGCTGCATCTATATAACAGCACGGATTCAACATTGGAGCATAACAGCCTTATCTTGGTGTTCAAACTGGTTGCATTGCTTCGCCATATTTTGCATAACATCCGGAACGCGGACGTTACTTTTCTGTTGGCTATATCCAGTTCCGTTCCACCATCGGTCGAGACAATACTCCCAAGATACTGGAAATCCTCTATTCCCTCTAGCGGTTGTCATTTTAGTTTTTGCCGTATTGGCTTTCAGCCCGACGACGCATGCCTCCCTTTCCACATCTGCTGTCATTTGGTGGAGGTCCACAATTAGGAAAAATGTCGACTTGTTCATTTTATTTTATTAAATTGCAATTTGTGTATTTCAATTCCTGTTTATTGTTTGCATTTAATGAACTGGTCTATTCTGTGTATTAAACTTTTAATTCTTTGCTGTGACTGAGTCTTACAAATTGGCAGCACTATTTTTTGCCCAACAATATGAAATACCTAAAAGTCTCAAACGGGAAATTTATCAGAGAGCAATTTTCATCTTACAGTTCTAGAAAACATTGTTAACAATCATATCAGAGCTAGTTGTTTAGACAATGACCAACTAATTAGAAGGGTCGTGTGAATAAACGATCAATCCAGTCAGTCTCAGGAAGATGAATGCGGTTTCCGGTGACTCTAAATGGGGAATGCATTACTCACACACAATCTACCGCCGACTTATCGAGATCCCAACATGTGTCAGATTTTGCAAATTTTCCATTGATTCATTGTGAGGTCAGACAAGAAATGAAATGATGTCGATTGATTAGCAGATACTTCTTTCTGATGATACCGAAAAAAAAAAGACAAATGTAAGCGAAATCGCCGAAACAATGATGGATTTGTGAGTTAACACCTCTTGGGCCTGACATCGCCTTATACCGCTATGAGTAAGCTGGCAAAATGCACAATGACAAAAAAGTGAAGTCTTTTCTTTTGAGGTAAATCCGTTTTATCAGCCATTTTTAATGTTTATGATCGGTGATCACCCACCTCAATAGAGATGTCACCGAGAGGTGTCGCGGAAGGTGGCACCAAAGGTGGCAAAGGCTTGGTTGAAAGTTTCGTGGCATTTTGAAATGACAGTTAACATTTTGTTGGCTAGTCTATTTATTGGCATTCTAATTCTATCCGCCTCCGCACAGCATTACATCAAAATAAAATTCGACCGTCATATGCATGGCATGTGATGATTTCACACATAATTTATAATTAACGTACAATTTGATTAAGGAGCACTTAGCCGAACGTCTAGGCTAGAAGTTCGATCGAAAGAAATTATCGAATTAAATTATGCGAAGTCGTGCCAGTCAAGTGTCTTATATTAGTTGCGGTTCTGTAAACTTTATTGTGCGCCATTTGAGGAAGGGCACGGACAAATATGGGCACGACATACTGTCAGACTGTATGGCAGCATTAGCCATCGGTTATCATTAATATATAGATGCAAATTATGAACAAATAAATCGCTAATGGCTAAAGGTGTAGCGTGGTATAACATTTTAGATGATCAGCAACAAAACAAAAATGTCTTACGTAAGCTTGACAATGGCTTTGTGCTTTGAAATGCCTATTCTACATCAACAAGTTACTTAGTGACTTAGGCTGACATAGATATCAGACAAGCGCCACAAGCAACTTACAGAAAATATGAGGAGAAGACATGCAGTGGCAGGAAAAATAACCAATACCTTGAAGATACTTTACAGCGAAATTGACATTCTGGGTGTACTACATTCGAGTGAGGGTATTTTCATCAAGAAATAGTGCACTTAGGCCTTTTCACATTGTTGAAAGTTTTAGAATAAATGTTGAACACGCGGTTGTGCTCCTGAAGGCAGACAGAAGATACTGCGACGATGCAGATGGTCTTCTCTGCTTATACGAATGCAATGTCATGGTCCTTTTTATTTCTAGCGCTGTGTAAAAATAAATAAATATTTGGCGCAACAGCTCTTTAAGTGCCAGGGCCTAGCTTCGCGCAAACACTCATGTTGTGTGCGTTATATTTTTCACACGAATGGAAGGGACCTACAGTTTAGTGCCGTATCCGAAGGGCAATTTGTTTTGAGAAGCTTTTTCGAGACAAAAATACTCTGGGATGTTTGTCAGACGCTCGCTAGAGGTGGGACCATGAAAAAAACTTTTTGTTGTTTCTGGGACTCGAACTTGAACCCCACGCGTAGTGATCCATCACACTAACCACTTTCAGCACGGCGCCCACGCTGTGTAACCTGAACCCAATTTTATATTTATTTAGTTGGTCAGCAGGCATTGCAAGTACCCATGAATCAGGAGTTGGAGATGGTATAAAGAAATAGAATAATAAACTTTGTATTCAAGCCACCTCCTACTATACTATTGTAGTTAGTCGCTTTGGGAAGTTTGTGACTAGGAACAAATGAGTTAGACAATTTTATTGAATAGGACGTGACATATAATTTAAATAACAGTACCGTGACAAGTCACATAAGATGACTATCATATTGCGCGCCAGCTCTTTCTAATTAAGGAAATTCATAAATCTAAACAGCAGACGATAGAAGATGAAATTCGTTATGGAAACGTGATTCAACAATTTAAGTAAACATATTCTTAAGATTGAGTTGATAAAGTATAGAACTTGTCCCGGCTACAATGATGAGGGGAGAACGGCTTCCCTGTAAATATCTTACAACAATTGTGCTCAGAAACCAAAAAACGAACTGAGAAGTTACAAATTTGTTTTATATTCCAACATAATCTCCTCTAAGCGCAATATACTTCTTCTATCTGGTCTCTAAGGACATTAAAAGCTTCACTTGTTAAGAATCCTCCCATAGTCGCAAATGAGATCCTTTTAAAATTAGGACGCAGCGGAGTAAAAGTTGTTGTTTATGCAGACGACATCGTCCTACTTATGTCCGGCAAATTTCTCGGCACTATCGCCGAACTTCTGCAATCGGCCCTGAATACCCTCCATAATTGGGCGACAAGTTTTGGACTGACCGTCAATCCAGCGAAAACAGAAGTGGTCCTTTTCATCAACAAAAGATTAATCCCAGGTTTCGGATCCCTACGACTCGGTGAAACTCCACTCCAAATCTCGGATAAAGCACGGTATCTTGGGTGCATACTTTACCGCAAACTAAGCTGGAGAGATAACACAAATGAGAGAATAAAGAAAGCGTACATTGTGTTCCATGCTTGCAGCAGAATTTTTCGTGAACAATTGGGACCCAAACCTGCCATCATCCATTGGATGTAAATAGACATAGTGAGACTCATTCTTACATATGGGTGTATTGTCTAGTGGCGAATAGCAGAGAAAAACACGCATATCAAAGAGTTGATTAAAATCCAGAGATTTGCCTGCATAGCAACTACATGCGCCATTAGAACTACTCCGACCGCAGCACTTGAAACAATTCTCGCACTGATTCCACTAGACTTATTTGTTAAGAAATTAGCAGCGATGAGTGCTCGCGGCTAAAAGAATCCAACCTATGGAGAAATGGCCATACGGGCTACCGTCGCATCTCAAGGTGGGTTCACCTAAACGCTACCACAGATTATCATCTGCCATCCCCCGACTTCAGCCTAAACGTCGAAGACGGTCATCCTATCAAGGGAACACTGGGAAGACGGTAACCCGCATAGTATTTCAGTCTTCACTGGCGGGTACAAAACAAACGAAGGAGTGGGTTCGGGTATCTACTCAGCGGAACCTGATAATGCAATATCACTAAG
The DNA here is from genome assembly GCA_945910035.1 of Brachypalpus laphriformis. Lineage (NCBI taxonomy): Eukaryota > Metazoa > Arthropoda > Insecta > Diptera > Syrphidae > Brachypalpus > Brachypalpus laphriformis. Next base: position 312,365,093 of record OX246753.1, on the reverse strand, counting down.
GCTTCCGAACCACAGTAGTGTGTTCTAGGCAGAAGTAGTAGAGATAGCAGAGGCGGCACGAGAACTATTCCCAAAACTTGTTACTAGGAAAGTGATTGATATTTACTTAGATAGTCAAGCTGCTATAAAGGCCATCTCATCCGCGGTTATAAAATCAAAGCTAAAAAAACGCTGCCGCGAGAAGCTTGACATGCTTATCCAAAGCCACCATGTAACACTCTGGTGGGTCCCAGGACACAAAGGGATTCCAGGGAATGAGATGGCGGATGAACTGGCAAGAAAGAAATCAGAACAAGCCCTGTCAATGGTCCAAAGCTCAGTCCTACCTCCCCTAATACTTGTTAAATTAAATATAGCACTTGACTTCAAACGACAAGCATAATAAGGAGGGAGAGCTCTACCTTCATGCCGTGTCCCCAGAAGCATCTGGACAAAGCATGGCAAGATGAAAACCAAGCTCATCCTTACTCAAAAAATAGACAAAACTTAGTGCTCTCGTAGGTATCATTACCAGGCACAACCTATTGGTGGCCCACCCGAAGAGAATGCGGCTAAGTACAGATGAACTCTGCAGAGGATGCGGCAATACAGATGTAGAGGTACACTTGTATTGTATTGTATTGTATTTATTAAAAACATGATGACAACATACTACAAGATTAAAGTATCTTTTCAAAGTATTAATATCTTAAATTACATAATTAAAAATTTCACCTCATAATTAAATTAAATAAAAAGACAATATAAGCATATTTAATGGATTAAGAATAGGCAAATAATTAAAGTTTAAAAATAAAGGATAAAGTTAAGTAGAGATTGTCAGATTGTGAGATTGTTGTCAGATAGATAGATAAAAAGCTTTTTCCTGAATTCGGCAAAAGAGTTGATTACCTGCAATTCGTGTGGAAGCCGATTCCACAGACGAATTGCAGAGACAAGGAAGGAGTGTTCTCCAATGCAGTGCGCAAATCGTGGAACAATTAGTTTTAAACCCCTAGTAGGACGGGCGAAAGTTAGCATATCATATAGGTAGGATGGGCTCTTTAAGCGGATGATCTTGAATAACTTTAGAATGTTACGAAAATGACAATACACATCCCAACTCAACCCAAAAACACTTAACTTTAAATGGGAAACACTACAATATCTGGGAATGTTATAAATAAAATGGGTACAATCATTAAATGCAACATTTATTCTGCATTTACACTTGTAATCTGGACAGGAATACACAGAACATTTAAACATAAGAAATGGCATTAACAAAGTTTTAGCTAATCGTGTCTTGAGATTTATCTGCAATAAGTTGGCAGAGTTTCTTAAGGAACGCAACCCAGCATAGACCTTCCTAATAGTATTTGAAGTTGCATCGCAACAGGAAAGCGTAGAGTTGATATAATATCCAAGATATTTCACAACTTCGACGACAGGGATAAAGTCTCCATTAAGAATGATAGGCGAGAAGTCAGTAGTAGCATAGAGAGCATATTATGCTAATAGTTTTAGCAGTATTAAGTTTAAGTTTGTTGATCTTAGACCATTTATAAATATTTTCAAGAACTTCATTTACTCTGGCAATACAAACTTCACGCAGGCCAACTGGACGACAAAAGTAAACTAAAACGTCGTCAGCGTACATATGGTTGGTTGGTTAGATCCTTTAACCCCTCGGGGGGCATAGGGCGTCAACCACGCCTGCGCGCCATCGTGTTCGAAGTTCTGCAACGCGTTTGAGCTGCCTCCAACTCATTCCTAAAGAGCTCGATTCCTCATCAACTGTTCTGCGCCACGTTTGCCTCGGGCGTCCCGCTATTCTGCCTGCCTGGGTGAGCGGATTCCACTGCATGGCGTATTTCGCAATGTGTCCAATCCATTGCCACATTCTTCTTCGTAAAGTAATGCTTATAGGTTCTTGGCTCGTTCTCAGATAAAGTTGTTCGTTAGAAATGCGGTTCGGCCAAAAAATCCTCAATATGATTCTTAAGCATTTGTTTACGAAGACTTGCAGCTTTCGTGTGTTAATGGTGTCCACCTTCCAAGTACTGCACCCATAAAGCAGCACTGATTCTACGTTGGAGCGGAACAGTCGCAGCTTGGTTCTTAAGCTGATAACATTGCTTCTCCAGATTTTAGATAGCATTCCGAACGCAGCTTTAGCCTTCCCGATTCTGCTGCACACATCCAGTTCGGTGCCACCGCGATTAGCCGAGACCACACTTCCTAAATAAAGAAAGTTATCAACTTTCTCGACTTCCTGTCCGGCAATGTAAAGTTGAGCGCGGTTGTTAGAAGAAGTGCTCAGGGCTTTTGTTTTGGCTGTGTTTATTTTAAGCCCTACTTTGTTTGCCTCAGCTTCTAGATTTTGGGCCATCAGATGAAGATCCATTATCCGATGTGAAAGTAGACAAACATCGTCAGCGTAATCTAGGTGTTTAAGGTAAGATGTCATAGTCCAACGAATTCCATAGTTGCCTTCCGTCAATGCTGCACGGAGTACATCGCTGATAACCACCAAAAACAATAGTGGTGACAGTATGCACCCTTGACGTACTCCACTTTGGACTTCAAAATCCTCCGACACCTTACCATTGTGCACGACGTGACACTTACCGCCCTCGTATGTAGCCTTGATAATAGCTATAAGTTTTTCTGGGATGCCTCTCCTGCGCAAGGCCAACCAGATAGCATCTCGACTCAATCTGTCGAAAGCTTTCTCGAAGTCGATAAACATTAAATGTAGTGGAGACCTATACTCAACGCATTGCTCGATAATGATCCGTAAGGTGTTTATGTGGTCAATGCAGGAGGATCCAGCGCGAAAGCCTGCCTGTTCGACATCGAGAGTTGAATCTAAAGGTTCTTTAATTCGTTCTAGAATTATTTTAGCTATTATTTTGGCCACGGCTTGAAGAACGCATATACCTCTCCAGTTACCGCAATCCATCAAGTTTCCCTTCTTTGGAAGTTTAATGATCATCCCCCTTTTCCACTCCTGTGGAAATTGTTCGCTATCCCAAGCTCTCCATATTAGGGGATGCAGCAAATCTGCCGATGTATTTGGCGCCGCTTGAAAAAGCTCGGCAGGGATGCTATCAATACCGACCGCCTTGTTCTTCTTGAGGGACTTGATTGCTGTTATTATCTCGGTTTTACTGGGAGGTGCGGTGCGAATTCGGGAATTTGTTGCTTCGAAATGCTCATTCGAATTCGGGATCATACCGCCATCGTCTATGTGATTTAGCACTGTAGCAAAATGTTCTCTCCATCTCGTGAGCTGATCCTCATCCGAAATCAGAAGGTTACCGTTTAGACTCTTCACTGGATGTTGTTTGGAGTTTCGACCACCGATGAGCTCCTTAGTGATGCTATAAACAGTTCTACTGTCGCACCTACTCGCTGCTTCTTCAGCCCTTGAGGCCAGTGAGTTGACATATTGACGTTTGTCACGTCTCACACTACGCTGCACTTCTTTCTTCTTCGCACGGTATTGGGTTCCAAGCTCGGTTCTCTCTACTGCTGAGGCCGCTGCAATCCGAGCCTTGATTGCTGTACGCTCATCGATCCGTCTCCAGGTGTCTGTAGATAGCCATGTGCGGTGGTGATTCTGCTTTTTACCGACATACGTGCGTGTCCCAGTCGCAAAAGCATTTTTCACAGCACTCCAGTGGTCATCCATGTTCTCTATGCTGCTAATTGCTTCTGCTTCTAAGGCAAGATGGTCCCTGAACTGTTGGCGCACTTGGGGAACCTTGAGCCTGTCGATATTATACCTGGTGATGTTAAGTAGGTTTGAGCGGTTGCTGTTGACGGATGCAGTACGAAGGCGTAAATGAGCTACCATAAGATGGTGATCTCGTTCTAGTCCGACGTCAGCTCCACGTCTGTTTCGGACGTCCAGGAGACAATTTCTAAAGCGGCGACTGATCGCAATGTAGTCGATCTGGTTGGATGTTCGTTGCCTATCAGTAGAGACCCAACTGATTTTGTGGCAGATGTTATGCTTAAACAACGTACCTCCGATGACTAGGCGGTTGGTATTGCAGAAGTCCGCAAACCGCTCACCGTTATCATTACGGTCTCCCACGCCGTGAACTCCCATCACGTGCTTAAGCATGGTGTTGTCGCTACCCACCTTGGCATTGAAATCTCCCATCACCATTACGATGTCCCCATTAGGCATTTGGTTGTAGGCGGCGCCTAAGTGGCTATAAAAATCATCCTTTTCATCCTCAGTCGCGTCTAGAGTCGGAGCATAACACTGTATGATGGTAATTTTTCTAACTCTACTCTGGAACCTAGCCGTCAATATTCGGTCACTATGGGGTTTCCAGGATATGAGGCTACTACGTGCTGCTGGAGTTAGCATGAGTCCTACTCCGGAACTCCGTGCACTTCCAGCTGGTTTACCAGAGTAGAGCATGACAGTGCTTTTTTTTGGGGAGATGAATTCCCCAGCATCGAACCATCTTATCTCGCTCAGCCCTAAGATGTCTATTTCATATCGTGCGAATTCGGGTTCTAATTGGAGGAATCTGGCGTTATAAGGCCCTTCCTTGAGTGAGTCCAGGAGGGTCTTAACGTTCCAGAATCCGATCGTTGTCCGTGTCCGATAGCCAAAGGTCGTCATCAAATTATCCGTCCGTATCCGAGGCGTTGGTTTCCGTTTCGGAGCAAGATTTGTTTTTACGGTTGCGGCTCGCTGGGCCACAGACCAACCGACACTTATCCTGTTTTTTGGCGCAGGAAGCTCGCCATTCGTCCTCTCCCGTTACCAATTTCCGAAGAAATCCCCAGATGGCACCACGAGGAGGTGGGAGTGGGGCTTACTAACAGAGCTGCTAGGTTTTCGGCTGCAGTGGCTCTTTCTCGTTACTTAGCGGACCAACACCTATCGGGAGATGCTGCCCCTACGAGACCTTTGTTAGTCGTTTGCCATCCAAGCGTGCATATGGGTTTTGCAATTTTTAACTACGATAGGGAGGTCATTACATTACCTTGAGGGACAGACCCTTGAGGGACACCTACATTAGTGACATAAGGATCAGAAACTCCAAATTCCGTGACCACTAGTTGAATACGATTGTAGAGATACGCCTGAATTAACTTTACAGAAGATGGTGAAAAATTAAATTTGTTTTGTAGTTTAGAGAGTAGTATTGAGTGGTCGATGCAGTCAAATGTTTTGAGAAGTCCAGTAAAACTATTTTTTTTTTTTTGGTTGCGCCTGGAGGTGCAGGAATCTTCAAAAGATACCAATGGTTATGCCCGATTCATATATCTGACAATGCCATCAGTGCTAGTCAGTATATGCCTACGGGCTAAACCTCACCCCTCAGAGAGGCACTATGAGAACCGGCTGCGCGTACTCATAGTAGTAGGAAGTTCGTCCCAAGGAGCATTCACGATTGCTCTTAGTATTTTGTTTTGAAATGCTTGCAGTAGAGACATATTGCTTGGTATTAGCAAATATTATCAAATGTCCAAGATGGTTTTAGCACTTGCTTATACAGAAGCAGTTTGTTGTATACGCTTAACTTCGAGTATCTTCCGAGTAGCCAATACATTTCTCTAAATCTGATTTCGAGCTCTTCGCGCTTCTTTTTAACGTGTGGTTTCCACTTAAGTTTTGCGTCTAGGGTCATTCCTAGATATTTTGCCTCGTTTGCGTACAGTATTTGCAGCGAGTTAATGGATATAGGTAAGTTGTTTATCTTTTTTAACGTAAAATTGGCATGCGTTGATTTTGTCTTATTTAGGACTATTCGCCAGGTTTTTGTCCATTCGCATACTTTGTTCAAAGCTCGTTGGAGTTTTCCCGTTGATGATTCGACTGACACATCCGTTACGAGGATAGCCGTGCCGTCTGCGAACGTTGCTACAACGGTCCCTTCATCTTGTGGTATATCTCTTGTGTAGAGCAGGAACAGGATTGGACCGAGAACACTTCCTTGCGGAACACCGGCGTAGATTTCTTTGAAACCCGAATATTCACTCCCGTGTATAACACGGAAAAGTCTGTTTTCAAGATAAGATTCCAATATTCTGTACAACTTTTCCGGTAAGATTACCCTTAGCTTATACCTTAGTCCTTCGTGCCATACCTTGTCGAATGGTTGCGATACATCAAGAAAAGCGCTAGAGCATATTTTTTCCCCTTCTAGAGCTTTTTAAATTTCGTTCATTATTCGATACACCTGATCGACTGTGGAATGTTTGACCCGAAGGCCGAATTGATGATCCGAGATCAAGTGTCTTTCTTCAATTACTGGTTGCAATCGTTTCAGCAGCAGTTTCTCGAAGACCTTAGATATTATTGGCAGAAGTGAAATGGGTCTATATGATTTCTTGTCCTTTGCACATTTCCCCGGTTTCAGAACCATAATAACTTCGGCGACTTTCCATTGCCTTGGAACATATAATAGTCTTAAAGAAGCATTTATAATGTAGACCAACTTAACCAGCACTTTTTTCGTTAGCTCTTTCAAAATTTCGCCAGTGATTAAATCATATCCCGGAGCCTTGTTATTTTTCAATTTTTTTTATTGCCATTCGAAGTTCGGACAGGGATACGGTTTCTTCTTTAAAGTCGTCGGGTGCCATATTGTCATTTGGATCTTCGATCAACGGTTGTCCATCGAATGGCTTGAACGTTTCCTCTAAGTGATCGGCAAATAATTCTGCTTTCTCTTTGTCTTCTTTTGCCCACTCTCCGTTGGCTTTCCTAATTAACGGCGAGTGCATGACATGTTTCCTTCTGGACTTCAAGGCTTTCCATAGAGAGTAGTTTGAATACTTATCAGCGGTCAGACCCTCGAGGTAAGTAGAAGTCTCGTGATTTTTTAGGTCCTGCAGCACATTTTTTAGCTTGTTACAAAGGTGGTTCAGATAAGTTTTATCCGGTGGCGCGCGGGATTGTTGCCATCTCTTGCGCGCTCTCCTATTTTCTCGTATGAGCTCTTCGATTTCAGGCTGGTATTTGACTTTATTGTTCCGTGCTTCTGTCTTCCGCAAAGAGTGTTTTTCCACGCTGAGCTCTGAATTTCTTCGACGAGTTTGTCGATTTCTTCTTCTATTTCGAACGGTGTCTTTAGCGGTACATTTAAAGCAACATTTTCCTTGCAGTCTCTTCTGAAAGCGTCCCAGTTAGTTTTGTTACTAGTTAACATAGGCGGTCCTTCCTTTTTCACTAGACTTCCACCTATTTTCAGAGTGACTGCTGAGTGATCTGAGCATAGATCATAGCATTCTTCGACTTCCGTCAAATTTTTAGTTAACCCTTTTGCGATAAAGAAGTCGACGAGGTCAGGGATCAGAAGTCTTAAGCTTCCGACATGTGAGCGAGCGTATTATGACTATCCGGATCAAGGCTAAATTCGCTAACATAAACCTAATATGTGTTCATGCCCCCACAGAAGAAAAGGACCCTGCCACCAAAGAGTGTTTCTACGAGCTCCTCGACAAAACATACGAGCAATGTCCTAAATACGACGTTAAAATCGTATTGGGCGATTTTAACGCCAAAATAGGAAAGGAGGACGTCTTTGGTAGGGCAGTCGGTAAGCATAGCCTACACGACACCACGTCTGATAACGGACTAAGGCTAATTGATTTCGCTGTGGAGCGAAATGTCACCATAGCAAGCACATGGTTTCCTCATCTCGATATTCATAAGCAGACATGGCGGTCCAATGATCATGTCACGATCAACCAAATTGATCATATTGCGATCGACGCAAGGCATGCCTCCAGTATTCTGGATGTCCGGACCTTCCGAGCGGCCAACAACCTTGTTGTTGCCAAGGTACGAATGCGGATATCCCAATCTGAGCAACAAAGAAGAATTACTGTGAGAAAATTTAACGTCGAAAAGCTACAATCGGAAGAGACCGCCAGACTCTTCGCTGAACGCGTATCCCGAAATCTCTCAATCACCCCTTTGCCGCCAGCATCAAGTACCGAACGCCAGTGGCAACGCTGCCAACATGCCATCAGAAACGCCGCGACTGATGTGCTGGGTCTCGCTCGTCCACCACCGCGAAACCCCTGGTTTGACGAAGAATGCCGGCGAGTGCATGCAGCAAAACAAGAGGCATACAAAGCGGCGCTGCAAAAGAAGACGAGAGCCGCTCATGAGCTCTACGAGCTCAAGAGACGGGAAGAACATCGGCTTCTCCAAAAGAAGAAGAAAGAGCATGAGAAGCGAGCGTTTGAGAATATCGAGAGTTTATACTCCAGGAACAATGTACGGAAGTTTTACCAAAAGGTAAAAAGAACGTGTCAGAGAAGTAATACCCGAACAGAAACCTGTAGAGATGAAAATGGGAACCTCGTAGTAGAATCACAGTCGGTGCTGAGAATATGGAAAAACTACTTCTGAAGACTGTATAACGGCGACGAAGACCAACATCCCGCTGTCAGGCAGAATGAACCATTCAACATGGACGATGATAGTCAAAATTTCCGTCCACCTGACCAAAATGAAGTGAGGATAGCAATATCCAAGCTAAAATCGAACAAGGCTGCCGGACCCGACGGCTTACCGGCCGAACTTTTCAAGGCATCTGGGGATGAATTGGTAGAGTGCATACAACTACTCATCTCCAAGATTTGGTCAGACGAGTGTATGCCTGATGAATGGAATCTCAGCATCGTTTGCCCGATCCACAAGAAAGGAGACCCCCTCAACTGCGCCAATTATAGAGGCATCAGTCTCCTCAACATCGCATACAAGATCTTTTCTGCGATATTGTGTGAACGCCTGAAACCTTTTATCAACAGCCTGATTGGACCCTATCAGTGCGGTTTCAGGCCAGGAAAGTCCACCATCGATCAAATCTTCACACTTCGACAGATCCTGGAGAAAACCCAAGAATTCCAAATCGATACTCACCACCTCTTTATCGATTTCAAGGCCGCCTATGACAGCATTTATAGAGAAGAGCTTTATAGAGCCATGTCTAGTTTTGACATCCCTGCCAAACTTGTCCGTCTGTGCAGGCTGACGATGGAGAACGCTCGCTGCTCCATCAAGGTCGGTAATGACCTCACCGAGACCTTTGATGTCAAAAAAGGCTTCAGACAAGGTGACGCGCTGTCATGTGACTTCTTCAATATTGTACTTGAACGGATTGTGCGGAACTCACAAGCCAACACCGGAGGCACAATCTATTACAAGTCTGTACAACTGCTTGCATACGCCGACGATATAGACATTATCGGAAGATCTCAGCGGGCTGTCACCGGTGCGTTTGCAAGCATTGAGGCGGAAGCGGCTAAAATGGGTTTAGCGATAAACGAGGGCAAAACCAAGTATATGCTGTTAACTAGAAGGGAAAACCAACACCGACGAATTGGACAAAACGTCACCGCGGGCAGCTATAACTTCGAGGTAGTAAGGGACTTTGTCTACCTTGGCTCTGCAATAAATTCTACTAACAAAATCAGTGCAGAAATCAATCGAAGAATAACTCTTGCCAATCGCTGTTTTTTTGGGCTTATAAGGCAATTCAACAGTAAAGCCCTATCTCGAACAACTAAGGAGACTCTATATAAGACCTTGATCATCCCAGTCCTGCTTTACGGCGCTGAAACATAGACTTTATTAAAAGAGGATGAAGATATCCTTGGTCGCTTCGAGAGAAAAATTCTTCGTAATATTTTCGGTCCCGTTTGCGTTGACGGGTTTTGGAGGAGAAGATTCAATCACGAACTATACGAGCTGTACAGCGACATCGACCTAGTCAAAAAACTGCGTATTGGACGTCTGAGATGGCTAGGACATGTAGAGCGAATGGACACCAACGCTCCGGCCCGCAGAGTCTTCGAATCTAATACCGAGGGACGGCGCAGTAGAGGGAATCATCGCCGTAGGTGGCGCGCACAAGTTCAAGGGGACCTCGACCAACTTGGAGTGCGCAACTGGAGGCAATTAGCTAAAGACCGAGCTAAATAGAGAGGCTTGTTGGTTGAGGCCCAGGTTCACCCCGAACTGTAGCGCCACCTAAGTAAGTAAGAGGTCAGGAATTTTATTTTTGTCAGTTGGCCAATAAGTTGGCTTCCTGTCGAAAAAAAGTTCACCTCATGTTTCATGCTGGCTTTGTACAATAATCTGCCTTTTGTCGAATTGCATCTTGATCCCCAGAATGTGTGTTTCGCGTTAAAGTCACCACCTAAGACGAAATTAGGTCCGAGTGTGTCAAAGAGACGAACGAGGTCGTCTTCTACTAGCTTATATCCCGGAGGGAAGTAACTAGATCCGATGTTGTAGTCTAAGTGGTTTATTTTTACGGAGACTGAGCTTATTTGCATAGAATCAAATTCAATTTCTATGTCTTCAGAATGCTTAATACAGTCTTTGATGTAAAGAGAGGACCCGCCTCTCGCATTTTCCGAAGGATGATTCGCATGATAATCGCTGTAACCTTTTATTTTGGCTCTAAGTCCATTTTTTAAGTGCGTTTCCGATACCAAACATATATCAATATTATTTTTTCGTAGAAACACTTCTAACTCATCGATTTTTTTCAGAAGGCCGTTTGCATTCCACGTTAGTATCTTAAATAGCTGTTTCATATTCATGTTTTTTGATTGTCTTGCGAGGTTTGAACTCGATCTTGGTCAATTTGTCAAGTATAATTTTATTAACTTTGGTTTGCTCCTCAAATTTTTCCAATATAATGGTAAATATATGGCTCACCGGATCTTTTGTAGCTGATCTTAATTTGTTTTCCTTTGACGCGACTTACGCAGTAAAACTATAATGCCAATTTCATCAGCATCCAAAGCCATACGTAGATCACTGGTAACTTTGAGAACAGCTGATTCACAGCTGTACTCACTACCAAAACCATACTGCCACTTCGACAGCAAGTTGTTAACATTTAAATAACGTTGAATTTGGTTAGCAAGTATTTGTTCAAAGGCTTTGGACAAAAAACAAAGAATACTAATAGGTCTGAAGTCGGAAGGGTTTTTGGGGTTAGTTTTTTTCTGGACAGGGATAATATTAGTATATTTCCATTGCAGAGGAAATCGACAGCTGTATAAGCAGTAATTGAAAATATATCGTATGTAGGGAAATAGGTGACGAAGAAGTAACTTTAGAAATCTGGGCGATATACAATCTGGTTCTGTAGCATTTGATTTCACCGAAAGAATTGCTTTAAGTACATCGTCCTGTTCAACACAATCAAAAGCAAAAGATCGATTTCCAGGGAAGAAAGATGAGTTTGATCAGAAATCTCAAATATTGAATTGGAGGAATCTGAGCTAAAAAAGGAATACATTACATTTGGACTTAATGGACACTTTGGCGCATCTTTGTTATGTGCAACACCAAGCGCTTTAAAATTTTTCCACAGATCCCTAGAATTCAATTTAGTATCGAGCTTACTGTGGAAATATAATTTCTTTGAGTTACGTATTAAAAGATTGACCTTATTCCGGGAGTACCGTCATACTGTCTTCTATTAAATTCAGAGCGATTTTTCTGGTATTTTTTTAAAAAATGTTCCCTTTCCATTCCAATGTTTCCTATACCATGGACAAGACTTAGGTTTAATACGTTTAGATACAAGGGGGACAGAGTTGTCGAAGAGTACATTTAAAAGAAATTTAAATATCTGAACTTTACTGTTAACATCAGGTACAAGAAAAATATCAAACCAATTAAGATTTTGTAAAGCTTGGACAGTTTCCGCTAAGTTGAAGTTTTTATATGATCTATAATTAATAGATCTGTCACAGATAGAAGGATTGACATTGAAATTTACGGAACAAAATAAAAAATTATGAATAAATTCACTCGTGGGTCTTACTTGGTCAAAACACAAAATATTGGGAACAGAGTTAGTTAAAAACATATCAATCAGCGACGGGTTAGTAGGGGACTGAGAACAAGTAGGATAACGTGTATTTACGAGAGTCAGGCCAGTTTTATCACAGAAGTATTGGAATAGATTATTGCACTTAAGGTTATTTACATTAAAATCACCCCCAATCACGATATTGTTGTATTTTGGACTAAGACTTAGTAACGTCTCTTCTAATTCTAATAGATTTTCAGCTTTAAAGCTGTAAGGTGGAAAATAAACTACAACTAGGAGACATTTATCGAAATCAGAATTCACTTCCACGCAAAGAAATTGGATAATAGACTTACAAGATATATAAATACATTTAGATTTTTAATTACTTCTAACATACATGCATACAGACTTCCTTTGCAAATGTCCTAGTCCCTGCAGTATCAGGAAGATGACCCTTGAAGAGCATTTCTTCAACCATCTGGGCGACCTGTCTGAAAAGCCACCAACCACCATCATGAAATTTATAATTTCTTCAGGGTGGTTCAGAGGAGGAAACTTCACATCAGGGGAGCACAATGGATCCGTTTGAAATCCGAGTGCAGGCTGTACTCATTCGTTGCAGCTAACCCCTTTAACCTAACATAATTTAAGAATCCTCCCATACTTTTTTAGATTGGGAAACAGATGAAAGGCACATGAAGCTAAATCCGGTGAATAGGGAGTTTGCGGCTGTAATTGAAATCCAAAATTATGGATTTCAGCCATTTCGTTCATTGTCGTGAGAAGACAAAACTTTTTTTCTTAATATTTCTGGACCCTTTTCCTTTATTTCCCCTCGCAAAAGGCCGCAGTAGTAATCGGAGTTAATTGCTTGACCCGTGGCAAGGTGATCAACCATGACATGATGATTCTCTCTGTATCCCAAGAAAATGATCCCATTACTTTATCCGCCCATAATTAATCTTTAGCCTTCTTTGGAGTTGGTGACCCAAGTCTTTCCCATTCTTTTTATTGGTCTCACCTGCCGTTACAAATCTGGTCAAAAATCTAAAAAAAAAAAGAAAAAAAAGATTATTATTTACTTCCTTGTATTGCTGTCTTCTTCTGCATGGAAAGGAGAGAGTCTTCAAATGATAATGACGGGCCTGTACCCACGTAATGGATTAGATGATTTATCTCTGCATCATCTGTAAATAATTCTTTGTTCGGATTCTGAGTTAAGTCATTCTCTAGAAGATATTTGTCACTGTATTTCGTTCCATAATGACTCGTATTAACCTTCGTACTCAACTTCAGTCGTCCTTCATGACGATATGATGAAGATATCTATTAATTCAAGATTGAGTGGGACAATCATGAACATTGCTCCTCCAGATTTTTCAAATGTATACTTTTTTACGTTTTAATACCATATTACTGAGAAAGAATCTAACCACAGTCATTCTCAGTAAAATTATCCTCAAATTGAGTTCTTCTGACTACAAGTTTAGGGGTGACGATGCTGTAGTGGTTACATCATCGTTTGCAAGATAATGGTTCATGGTTCGAATCCTAATGTCAGCGAGCATTTATTCATTTATTTCTCATGATATATATAAAGAACCAGTCCGATCAATCGTGAAAACTTGAGCCAACACTATGCAAAAGGTTGGTTGGTCATATCATGACGGGAAAAATCGTTCGTTCTGTTAGATGATTAATGTGCCTTTGATATCAGGCAGTCGGAAAAAAAGTACTGTGAATCAGTAGCAAAGACAAAAATAACAAATATCTCCCCAGTTATCCAGACACCATAGCCGGTGTCTTATAACTAATATCCGATATTCAAACCACTCCATCAATCTTTATTCTCCAACACCCTCATTTTGTAAAACATTTCAAGGGTATTCCCCCCCCTTGATATTGATTAGGTTAGACGGAAACGTGTCTGCGTTCTATTACCGAAGCAAGAGGCAACCAAGAAATTCAGATACTAAGTCTGGCCATCGTAAACAACGCCTAATATGGTCAGGTTGTAAAATGTGTCAAAAATATTTTGGTTACTAGGTTAAAATGATTCATATGCTTTTCATTAACATATTTGTAACTATTGCATATGTTTATGAATTCAAACTCCCACTACTCATTGTATGTTTCGTCTATAATATATTCCTCGTACTTAATTCTGTTCTTCAAGCCCTAAACGTGCGTTCGCAGTTCAGCTTTTAAAAGCTCATGTCCACGTTGATTTGTTTTTATAGACGAACACAGAATTTTATACTGAAAACAAAATACAGTCACTGCTATAACAATAAACGGATACACAGCAAAAAACAATTTGTGGTTACTTTTATTATGAGATGAAAAATCGAAATTCTCTGTTGTCCCAAATTATTAGCGGAATTTTTGTCTTCAACAAAACAAAAGTAAGCAAATGGCAAATATGTGTTTTGTATTAACGTAACAATAACATCTATTAGCATACATACATACATATATTCTCTCAGATGATACAGATATTAATTGCCCGCTATTACGGGTGTCATTGATGTATCCGCCGAATGTATCAATTGAATTAACTCAGTTTAAAGTATCCGAATTTCGGTATAAATTTAGATACTGCGTAGAATACACATTAGGCATTTTGTTGATATGTTAAAGTTTTCTGCACGTTTTCCGTGATTGATAATTTCTTGTGAAAAAAATTTATAATTAAAAATATTTTACAAGAGACTGCTCTATATGGCTTTGGCGAATGGTACGAATTTAATTGGGTTGTTTTTAGATGACATTTGCGTAAGATGAGCGACTTTTTTTTTCTTAAATTGGAGATATGAGCAATTTGCTGGTAAAATTGCCACCAAGGTTATTCGATCTCTTATTAAGTATCTAAAAAAAGAAACATGAGGAATACATTGGGGGGTTGGTGAACGTTCAAGTCATTGCATCTTATGCTAATTTCTATCTGTCGTGCTTCTACTATTTACCGAAGATTTGATCTAATTAGATGATTGGAACTTAATTTATAGTTACTTCTTCATTAGGTTTAAGTGGACATTTCACAAGCTTCTATTTACTTAACCGAATAGTAATCTAAAATGCAACACCCAAACAAATCAATAGTGTGAGTGAACGATTTATGCGTACAGTGTATGTAACCTGTTTAAAAAGTACCGAGAAAAATTTACAAATTTTCATACATACTTCCTTTACTACTGTCCAAGTGTTAGCAGACACAACCATCTAGAAAGATTCGTTTTCAATTATCTAAGGAAGCTAGCAGGCATACCCATTTAATGGATCGAGCGATCTTGCAGCTACTCCAGGCAGAAGGGTTCTCCCTTGAGCCCGATACAGTATCAAATAATCGGATTTAGGTGATTCAGTTGAAAAAGGAAATTTTCCTCAGCTTATTACGCTAAACACGCAAAAATTACGTAATTTTTATTGGCAATTAGCTTGTGTCTCCATAAGTTCTATTAACTAGATGGAATATATCTCCAGTTTGAATATAGGTTAGGTTAGGTATGTGGGCTGGCAGGGAGAGACGCTCTCTGCCACACTCAGGTCAGCGTTGGCCCATTGTGGTACATAATTGAATGTGGTACCAGTTTGAATATACTTAACACCAGTCTACTACCAAATGTCAAAGAGTTCTCAATTCATATCTCACACACAATCTATCATCCTTTACACTAAATGAGAAGACTCTAACCTTACGTCTAGCACAAGTATTTACCAGGATTTCTCTCATAGTAAAATCTCACACACAACAACCCAAAAAGAAATTTTGAATTGACTCTTATCCGTAATTTGTCCGTACGCGGTGGAAAATGGAAGAGATGAAACAATATCATCTATAAACTAGTCTACACGCATTGAATCCTCCACTTCAAGCGTTGCGTTTAAGATTATACTTTATTCAAACTAGGAGCTCAGTCAAAATACAATAAATAACTAATCATAGGAAATCTATAAAGAATTCATTTTAATATCCCTGGATCTTGTAGCCGCCAATATGTCCACCCTGTAGCCAATGTCCACCACCACCTCCGACTTGACTTGAATTTCTGTGGTGTCCTCCTGTACCACCTCCAATTCCTGAGCCACCACCATGACCAGCTCCACCTCCCTGACCTCCTGATCCACCCCATCCTACAGATCCACCAATATTACTTCCTCGTCCATTTGGACCTCCTGCTTCACCCCAACCTCCAGTACCACTGCCATCTCCTCTTGCATTTGGGCCTCCTCCACCGTTTTCACTTTCTCTTTCGCTTGGACTTCCGGTTTCACTCCAGCTTCCAAAGCTACTACCATGGCCCAATCCTGGTCCAAAACCACCGCCTCCACTCTGATTTCTTGGTCCAACCCAACCTGCAGTACCTCCACTTTGAGCACCCCCATTCGGACCTCCTGCTCTACCCCAACCTCCGGTACCACTGCTTTGGCTGCCACCTCCTCCTCCGCTTTGGCCTCCTAGTCCATTTTGGCCTCCTTTTCCGCTCTGACCTCCTGCTCCACCCCAGCCTCCAAAGCTACTACGATGGCCCAGTCCTGGTGCAAGACCTCCGCCTCCACTCTGGTTTCTTGCTCCACCCCAACCTGCAGATCCCCCACTTTGACCATCTCCACTCGGACCTCCCGTTCTACCCCAACCTCCGGTATTACTGCTTTGGGTGCCAACTCCTCCTCCGCTTTGGCCTCCTAGTCCATTTTGACTTCCTCTTCCACTTTGACCCCCTGCTCCACCCCAGCCTCCAAAGCTACTACGATTGCCCAATCCTGGTCCACTCTGGTTTCTTGCTCCACCCCAACCTACAGATCCCCCACTTTGACCACCTCCACTCGGACCTCCTGCTCTACCCCAACCTCCGATACCACTGAGTTGGCTACCACCTCCTCTTCCGCTTTGGCCTCCTAGTCCATTTTGACCTCCTTTTCCGTTCTGACCTCCTGCTCCACCCCAGCCTCCAAAGCTACTACCATGGCCCAATCCTGGTGCAAGACCTCCGCCTCCACTCTGGTTTCTTGCTCCACCCCAACCCGCAGATCCCCCACTTTGACCACCTCCACTCGAACCTCCTGCTCTACCCCAACCTCCGATACCACTGAGTTGGACACCACCTCCTGTTCCGCTTTGGCCTCCTAGTCCATTTTGACCTCCTCTTTCGCTTTGACCTCTTGCTCCACCCCAGCCTCCAAAGCTACTACGATGGTCCAATCCTGGCCTACTCTGGTTTCTTGCTCCACCCCAACCCGCAGATCCCCCACTATGACCACCTCCACTCGGACCTCCTGCTGTACCCCAACCTCCGGTATTACTGCTTTGGCTGCCACCTCCTCCTCCGCTTTGGCCTCCTAGTCCATTTTGACCCCCTGCTCCACCCCAGCCTCCAAAGTTACCACCATGGCCCCATGCTGGTCTGAAATCTCCGCCTCCACTCTGGTTTACTGCTCCACCCCAATTTCTAGTTCCGCCCCTATGATCGCCTCCTCCTCCACTCGGAGCTAATGGTATACCCCAACCATCGGTACTACCACCATGCCTGCCATCACCACTTCCGCTTTGGCCTCCTAGTCCGTTTTGACCTATTGCTCCACCCGAGCCTCCAGAGTTACTACCCTGGCCCCATACTGGTCCAAAACCTCCGCCCCCACCCTGGCTTCCAGCTCCACCCCAACCTGCAACTCCGTCATTATCACCGCTTCGCCCTCCACTTGGACTTCTTGCACCACCCCAACCCCCGATACCACTGCTTTGACTGCCACCACCTCTTCCGCTTTGTCCTCCTAGTCCATTTTGATCTCCTGCTCCACCCCAGCCTGCAGAGCTACCACCATGGCCCTCTCCTGGTCCAAGACTTCCACCTCCTGGTCTAACCCAACCTCCAGATACGCCAATATTACCGGCTCCTCCTCCACTCGGACCTCCTGCTCCACCCCAAATTCCGGCACCACTACCCTGGTTGCCACCTCCACTTCCGCTTTGGTCTCCTAGTCCGTTCTGACCTCCTGCTCCACCCCAGCCTCCAGAGCTACCACCATGCCCCCCTCCTGGTCCAAAACCTCCACCTCCATACTGGTTTCCTGATACTCCCCAACCTCTAGATCCGCCACTATGACCGCTCCCTCCTACACTCGGAACTCCTGCTCCACCCCAACCTCCAGTACCACCGCTTTGGGTGCCACCTCCACTTCCGCTTTGGCCTCCTTGTCCGTTTTGACCTCCTGCTCCACTTTGACCTCCTGCTCCACCCCAGCCTCCAGAGCTACCACTTTGGCCCCATCCTGGGCCAAAATCTCCACCGCCACCATGTCCTCCTATGCTAATCGAGTTATTAGACTCAGCACCATATCCTTGAGTTGGTGCAGTAATGAACAACACCAACAGTCCGCAATAGATCTATAAATAGGGATTTGTCTAAGAAATGCATCCGCGACATATTGTAAAGAGGGCAACTTACAGGTAATTTACTCATTTTCCAGAATCTCTATCCAACGGATGAATGCAACTGTACTAAGTTCATGTAAATATCTGTCGTCGCTTTTATACAAAATCATTTGGTGGAAATTAAAATAATTTTCTGCTTGATTAACATTGATCCTGAATCGTAAAAATACGAAATATAATCTCTATACGAATATTAATTACGCACAGATTATTATGAACAGATCTGAGATGTTGAGGTTACGAATGTCGATCTGGAGGTTACGCATAATGGGTGCTGAGCTCTCTTACCCCACGACTCACTTTCTTATATTTCTTACAAGGTTGCTATATTTTAGGCAACTGCAAAGAGATTTTGTGTACAAAGTAAATAAGCAAATTAGAAAAACAAAATATTTGGGTAGCAAGCAGTATCAATTTGGGGTCATTTTTAGCCTCATTCGGTGATAAGAATCTCAGCTTTTGACCAGATAATGGGCATTTTAGCTGGCATAATTACCGTATTGTATGCGATGGCACTTTGTTTATTTATCACTGTCCAAGTGTTAGCAGACAAAACCGGGCAATCGGGCGATTTGGCAGCAACTCCAAACAAAACGGTTCCTCTTCGAATCCGATAGTATAGTTTCAAATAATCAGCTTTAGCTAATTCATTTCACAAACTTATTAGGTGTGCGACACAATAAACTACAGAATTTTTATTGACTAATTGGCAATTAGTTTAGGTCTCTATGTATAAGCTCTTTAACTAGAAACATACTCCTGTTCGAATATACATACTTGACACCAGTCTACTATCAGAGGTCATAGAGTTCTCAATTCATATCCCATGCTCAATCTATCTTTAAATAATAAATAAATAAATACTTGGCGCAACAGACCTTCAAGTGCCGGGGCCTAGCTTCTCGCAACCACTCATGTTGTTTGCGTTATATTTTCCACACGAATGGAAGGGGCCTACAGTTTAGTGCCGTATCCGATGGGCAATTTGTTTTGCGAAGCTTTCTCGAGACAGCAATACTCTCGGATGTTTGTCAGACGTTCGCGAGAGGTGGGACCGTGAAAAAAACTTTTTGGTTTTTCCTGAGATCCGAACTTGGAATCTCATGCACAGTGGTCCGACACACTAACCACTTACGCCACGGCGCTCACATAATTATATCATATTATATTTTTCCATCCACTAAAAAAGCTGACTCTAGCCTTGCACCTAGCACCATTATTTTCCAGGACTTTTTTATTATTCAAAACTCATTAATATTAAGCACTCAAAAAATTAATTTTTTATTCTCCCCTATACGTAATTTGTCCTATAGAAGGATGCCACGTACGCGGTGGCAAGCGGAGGAAAAGAAACAAAATTATCTAAAATCTAGCCTACACACCATATGGGACAGTCGCCAATAAAGTAAGAGGTGCTTACCTTGTCAACCCCCAGATTGATAATCGCACGCATTGATTCTCCCATTTCAAGTCCTTGAGCTTAAGATTATATTTTATTCAAACTAGAAGCTCAGTCAAAATACAATAAATAACTAATCATGGTAGAGCTGTAAAAAAATAATTTTAATATCCATCGATCTTGTAGCCGCCAACATGTTCACCATGTGGCCCATGTCCACCTCCACTTCCGACTTGACCTGAATTTCTGTGGTGTTCTCCTGAACCGCCAAATCCTGCTTCACCACCTCCAACTCCTGAGCCAACACTTTGACCTGCTTCACCTCCCTCACATCGTGATCCATCCTATCCTACAAATCCACCAATATAACCGCTTCCTCGTATTGGACCTCCTGCTCCACCCCAAGCTCCGGCACCACTGCCTTGGCTGCCACCTCTTCTTCCGCTTTGGCCTCTTAGTCCGTTTTTACTTCCTTCTCCGCTTTGACTACCTGCTCTACTCCAGCCTCCAAAGCTACCACTATAGTCCCTTCCTGACCCGGTCCAAAACCTCCACTCCCATTCTGGTTTCCTGCTCCACCCCCAAACTGCAGATCCACCACTATTACCGCCTCCTCCTTCACTCGAACCTCTGGCTCCACCCCACGCCCTTGGCCGTGAGCGGACGTGTTTACTAAGATTGTCGTGGGGTGCACACTTTTAGTCTTAGTCTCAGTTCATCTATTATTAAATTTTCTATCTTTTACTTCGAAATGCACTGCCTATTATATTTATTATTATATTTAACTTAACTCTAAGCTTAAAAGTATTTTTTTTTTTGTTGGGCCTCTGGGGGCCCGGCGGTGAGGGAGACAAAAGAGCGGTACGGACCTAAGGTTTCGAAGGTTAGTGAGAAGGGAAATCATTTCCAGTAGTGCGGTGGAATCGATCATACCGGTTAATAATTGGTGCACGAAAAGTACCATATGTCAGCGACTTCGCGACGTTTTGCAAGGGTTTGCAGGTTAATCAATTTTAGCCGGTCTTCAAAGGGAGGTAAGTTATAGTTGTCGGCCCATGGGAGACCGCGTAAGGCAAACCGGATAAACCTACACTGCACAGCTTCGATTCTAAGGGAGTGGATGTTGTGATAAGGTGACCAAACTTGGCTGGCGTATTGCATGAGTGGTTTGACAAAAGTGATATAAAGGGATTTAGAAACGTAAGGGTTCGAAAATTCTTTAGACCAGCGTTTTATGAAACCGAGAGAAGAATTGGCCTTGTGTACAATATGATCAATGTGAAAACGAAAGTTTAGGTCCCTGTCACAAATAATACCCATATCGCATATAGAGGAGACTCAGAGAACGGGCTCGATAAGTAATAGATTCTGAGGGATGGGGGGAGGTGTTTACGAGAGAATGTTATGGATTGACATTTGGCGACGTTAAGTTCTAGAAAGTTTTTGTCGCACCATGTGTGGAATGAATTTAGGCCGTTTTGAAGTAAGAGAGAATCGGTGGGGGTAGATATTACCTTAGTGATTTTCATATCATCCGCGTAAATAGACAGATCAGAATCTTTTATGACGTGACCAACATCGTTTATAGTTAAAACAAAGATCAGCGGACCAAGATGACTGCCTTGAGGAATCCCTGAAGTGGCGTTAATGGGGTTAGAGACTGAAAATCTGAAGAGAACCCTGTACTGGCGTTTTTCTAGGTACGATCTCAGCCATGAAATGAAAGAGGGTGGGATACCGAGGGCTTTAAGTTTAAGGTAAATTGTTAAGTGGCATATTTTATCAAAGGTCTTGCTGAAGTCGGTGGTAATGACATCAACTTCATTACCTTTCTCTAATGCTTGTAGTGTTTTGGAAACGAATTTAGTCAGGTTAGTCGTTGTGGACCTACTTTTTAAGAAACCGTGCTGTTTTGGGGGAAAAAAATGGATTTGCAGTGGAAATACAGTGAGCCGTAGACAATGCCTTCGAAGAAGGATAGAGGAAAGTTTGGCTATGGGTCTATAGTTAGAAATGTCGTTTTTACTGCTTTTTTTATGGATAGTTTGCAAGAGTAAAATTGTACGCGGCTATTATTCCAAAATTGCATGCGCAGACTGTAAGTCGTATTTTCATTGCTCGTGTGCAAATCTCCGTCCAGCTGATCTTGATTATTTGGGCTCGCGAGATATTCAGTGTCGATGCGACAAGTACACCGCTCTTTATCATAAGTCGATACAACAACAGAAGAAAATGGAACATGCTTTGGATATACCGTCGGTTTATCATATTAATAGAATGAAAATCCGCTTTCCTCTGTCGGTCCTTTTTGTTTGCAGTAACTGAACTGTTAAGCAGATTTTGCGTGCGAAATGTACCTTTAGCTATAAAAGTTCTGCATCTTACACCTTCTCGTCGAGCTGGTACCAATATTAAGTCTTTTTAAAATAACCGCTGAAGATGAAAAATATTTTGAAAACAGTGTCTCTATTCGAAATGCTATTGACCACTTCTTCAAGAACATTTTGGAATCACGAACTTCCCTTTGAATGTAGTGCACGGTGATTCCATTTCATTTATAGGAATTGCACGGTGATACTCCACTGTGCGCGGGATTTCTTTTCTTTTCGGATTTTCCTTCCATTTTCTAGAAGCAAAACAAATCATCAACTTATGAATAAATGAAATAACCAACAAATACTTACATACCTTGTCAGTAGTAAGCACTTCAATTCAATTCAATTCTTTCTTTATTTCTTCAAAATTCATTACAATTATTTAGTTTCCCGCGAAGTCAGAGACTTGTCTGCAGAAGGTTGTGTTACAAAGTATACATATACCTTTAAAAAGTAGTGAGCTAAAGTTTTTTTTATATAAACATATTTATCTGTTAATGAAGGGTTAAGATAAAAAGTGTTTTTTTAATATTTTTTTTTTCTCAAATTCAAGTTTATGACATTTTTTTAGGTTTGGTGGTATAATATTCATTATTTTAGGTATTACGTAGTCTAATTGTCTTTTACCATACTCATTGTAGAAACTGGGCATAAGGAGAAGATTTTGAGCACGTCTTCTTGTGTTGAACTCGTGGGTGATAGGCAATTGGAACCGCTGATCTTTATAATACTCCAGCGCTGCCGTCAGCTTGAAGATATTTCCCACATTCAGCACATTGAAGTCTTCACTTCCTGGTCGTCTTTTTCGGGATATAATTCGTAGTGCGGAGTTTTGGAGTCTTTGCAAATTATTTATGTACACAGTTGCTGCATTACCCAAAGCCAAAACACCGTACCTGAGCTTTGACTCTATAAGTGCATAGTACACCTGTTTTAGAACCTGCACTGTAGAATACCTACTCAAATACACCATTCCAAAAATCGCCTTTTTTAATTCGGATCTTATTTTTTTAATTTGTTTATCTCATCTGAAGTTACTGTCGATAATTACACCTAGGTATTTGAACTCATCTACAACCCCTATATCTTGCGCCAACGTCATAGGACAGCTCCCGTTTTCGTACCTTATGCAAATGCTCCCAGTTTTGGATCTAGGTCCGTGAATGTGCATTAGTTTAGTTTCTGATGTGTTTAAAACTAAACCCATATCGTGGCACCACTTTACTACTTCATTGAATTCCTCTTGCATTATTGATGTTGCAGTCTCCAAAGATTTGTGTCGTACTATGATAGCGGTGTCGTCAGCATAAGCGAAAGCATTACTTTTTTTTAACACACGTAGAAGTTCATTGGTGTACAGTATGAAGAGGATTGGTCCCAGCTGTGAGCCCTGTGGAACTCCGTGCATAACAATCTCTTCTTGGCTGCATTCATCTCCAATCCAATATGCATACATACATGCATTTTCAATGGCCCGCTAATCCTTCATGAGGGTCGCGGGGGTAGGATGCTCAGGTGGACTCTCCATCCTTCCCGATCCTCCGCCATTGACTCCAACTCATCAGGAGGAATCTCTAGATGGCTCCAGGAGAGATGCCGGACTTGGTCCAACCATCTATTTCTAGGCCTACCGCTGGGTCGCCTGCCTGATGCCACGGCCACCATGGCACGTCTTGGAAGTCGGTGTGGGGGCATCCGCACTACATGACCAAACCATCGAAGCATAGATCGTTCCGTTCGGAGAAGTAGCTGCTCAGCATTGATCGCCTCGCGTACTCTGGTGTTGCACACTCGATCTCACACGAGTTATTTAAGCAACACCGCAAAATAACCTTTCGGCAGCTTGTATCCGCGATCTTATTCTTTCGGTCACTACCCAATTTTCATGACCATAGGTGAGAGTTGGAACACCGAGTTAAAAACCGATAGCATAGCTTAAACACTAAGTTCGGCCTTCCTTACAACAGATTGGCCAAGCTCTCTCAAAATTGATCCAGCCTGACCAATTCTCCAGGATAACTCGGCATTGGTCTTCCCATTACTCGTGAATAAGACCCCGATGTACTTGAACTTATCCACCTGCTTCAGTGGAACTCCACTAACATGCAGAGTGCACTGAATGGGTTTTTTGGAAACAACCATTACTTCTGACTTGTTCACGTTGATCTTCATTCCAGCATCATCACAATGCATTCTGCGATGCGACTTGTTTCAAGATTGAAGTAGTTAAACAATTCAAATAGTTGGGTATTCTAAAAAAACAAATAACTATTTGGAGCAACAGCTCTTCAAGTGCCTGGGCCTAGCTTCTCGCAACCATTCGTGATGTGTGTGTTATATCTTTCACACGAATGGAAGGGACCTACAGTTTAGTGCCGTATCCGAAGGTCAATTTGTTTTGAGAAGCTTTCTCGTGACAACAATACACTCGGATGTTTGTCAGACGTTCGCGAGAGGAGGGACTGTAAAAAACCTCATTGGTGTTTTCTGGGACTCGAACTGGGGACTTCACGTGCAGTGGTCCGTCACGCTAATCACTTACGCCACGGCGCCCTTGGGTATTCTAATTGACCAAAATAAGAGTTGGTCTAACCACATCTGAACCTTGAAGCAACATCTGCGTTCCTTCGTTCGTAGATTATATCGTCTTAAAAAAATTGTAAATTATAAAATCTTCAGAATGGTCTACTTTAGAATTGCTCACGCAATAAGCTGTTCCGGAAGCGCTTACCAATCAAAAATCCAACCAATTGTAGTCTTGCAGAAAAGTGCTGTGAGAATATTGTGTGACGCTAATCGATTAGCTCGCTCAATGGAACTATTCAGGGATTTTAAAATTCTCCCTATAAAGTACCTGTACTATTGCAAAATCTTGAAAATCTTCTTTATTAGAAGTAGCCCAATCTCGGAAGCTCGTGAATTCTGTTGTCAACATTCCTACTTTCGCATTACTTATTTCAGAAACTCCTACTTGGTTATCTCCTGCAAATTTTTTAATA
Source organism: Brachypalpus laphriformis (assembly GCA_945910035.1). Lineage (NCBI taxonomy): Eukaryota > Metazoa > Arthropoda > Insecta > Diptera > Syrphidae > Brachypalpus > Brachypalpus laphriformis. Next base: position 312,340,080 of record OX246753.1, on the reverse strand, counting down.
AACTTCCTGCTAATATATGTTGCCTCAGAACTTCCTCTATATTAAAAAAAAAAAAGTGGCTTCCTGATTTCGATCACGAAGATAATAAAGTTCTGCTGTCCTTTACTGTTCAGTTTACATTCATGGATGTACATTTATTTTACTTATTGCTTCGTTGCTATTTTTAAATTTTTAAATAATTAATTGCATTTTATTACTATACCTTAACGTTTTTCCGTTTTCGATCTCCCGTTTCCTTTTTTGGAAATTGTTCACACTGCCATAAAAAAATTTGAATTTATTATTTGATAATTTAAAGATTATTATACAATATATCGTTTTATTCTTATAGATATTAAGCTTTCACTTAAGTTTTGCATTTATTAATGTTGTAATATGTAAACACCTACTGTTAGGTTTTTAAGATAAATAATTTAAGAAAAAAGAAATAAATACAAATAAAATACAAATAAAAAAACTTCCGCCTCCACTCTGGTTTATTCCTCCACCCCAACCTATAGATCCGCCACTGTGAGCGCTACCTCTCCCACTCGGACCTCCTGCTCCACTCCAATCTTTGGTACCACTGCCTTGGCTGCCACCTCCTCTTCCGCTTTGGCCTCCCACTCCAAAACCTCCGCCTCTACTCTGGTTTCCTGCGCCACCCCAACCACTAGATCCGCCACTATAACCGCCCCCTCCTCCACTCGAGCCTCCCGCTACACCCCAACCTCTGGTACTACTACCTTGGCTGCCACCTCCACTTCCGCTTTGGCCTCCTAGTCCGTTTTGACCTCCTCCTCCGCTTTGACTTCCTGCTCCAGCCCAGCCTCCAGAGCTTCCACTTCGGCCCCATCCTGTTCCAAAACCTCCATCCGCACTCTGGTTTCTGGCTCCACCCCAACCACTGGATCCGCCACTATGACCGCCTCCACTCGGACCCCCCGGTCCACCCCAACCTCCAGTACCACCGCCTTGGCCGCCACCGCCACTTCCGCTTTGGCCTCCTAGTCCGTTTTGACCTCCTCTTCCGCTTTGGTCCCATCCTGGTCCAAAACCTCCGCCCACACTCTGGTTTCTGGCTCCGCCCCAACCACTGGATGCGCCACTATGACCGCCTCCTCCTCCACTCGGACCCCCCCTTCCACCCCAATCTCCAGTACCACCGCCTTGGCCGCCACCGCCACTTCCGCTTTGGCCTCCTAGTCCGTTCGAACCTCCTCCTCCGCTTTGACCTCCTGCTCCACCCCAGCCTCCAGAGCTACCAACATGACCCCCTCCTGGTCCAAAACTTCCACCCTCGCTCTGGTTTCTGACCGCACCCCAACCCGAAACCCCGTCACTATGACCACCTTGTCCTCCATTTGGACTTCTTGCACCACCCCAACCCCCGATACCACTGCTTTGACTGCCACCACCTCTTCCGCTTTGTCCTCCTGGTCCATTTTGATCTCCTGCTCCACCCCAGCCTGCAGAGCTACCACCATGGCCCTCTCCTGGTCCAAGACTTCCACCTCCTGGTCTAACCCAACCTCCAGATACGCCAATATTACCGGCTCCTCCTCCACTCGGACCTCCTGCTCCACCCCAAATTCCGGCACCACTACCCTGGTTGCCACCTCCACTTCCGCTTTGGTCTCCTAGTCCGTTCTGACCTCCTGCTCCACCCCAGCCTCCAGAGCTACCACTTTGGCCCCATCCTGGTGCACCGCCGCCATATCCTTGTGTACTAATCGAGTTATTAGACTGACCACCATATCCTTGAGTTGGTGCAATAATGAACAGCACCAACATTCCGCAATAGATCTATAAATAAGCATTTGTGTAAAAAGTACATCCGCGACTTATTGTAAAGGGGGCAACTTACAGGTAATTTACTCATTTTCTAGAATCTCTATCCAACGGATGAATGCAACTGTACTAAGTTCATGTAAATATCTGTCGTCGCTTTTATACAAAATCATTTGGTGGAAATTAAAATAATTTTCTGCTTGATTAACATTGATCCTGAATCGTAAAAAATATGAAATATAATCTCTATACGAATATTAATTACGCACACATTATTATGAACAGATCGGAGATTTTGAGGTTACGAATGTCGATCTGGAGGTTACGCATAATGGGTGCTGAGCTCTCTTACCCCACGTCGCACTTTCTTATAACATATTTCTTACAAGGTTTCTATATTTTGGGCAATTGCAACGAGAGTGTAAAGTAAATAAACAAATTAGAAAAACAACATATTTGGGTAGCAAGCAGTATCAATTTGGGGTCATTTTTAGCCACATTTGCTGATAAGAGTCAGCTATTGACCAGATAATGGGCACTTTGACTGTCAATATTATTGCCTTATACGGGTTGGTACTTTGTTTATTTATTACTGTCCATGTGTTACCAGACAAAGATCCATCATTAATGCGATCAAGCTAACAGACATACCCATCTCGTAGATCCGGTGACTCCAAATAGAAGGGTTCGACCTCGAGTCCGATACAGTATCAAATAATCTGGCTTAGATATTTCATTTCACCAGCTTATTAGGTGAAAGCCGTAGTAAATTACAGAATTTTTATTGATTAATTCGCAATTAGTTCATTACCTAGATTCATTCTCCGGCTCAAATATATTTGACACCAGTCTACTCATGCCCAGTCCCACATGCAATCTATCATTCCATCCACCTTGCATCTAGCAAGTGTGTTTCTTGAATAACACACAGTTTTGTTCAGTGTGCTGATATGTGGAGTGTGTTAAGTAATACAAAGCGGTATTTTTAACTCTCTCATTATCCTTTCATAATATTATTTTTTCGGGTTTTTCTTTCGTGTGTTTCAGCCATACGTTTAAGTGCTAATACAACTTTAAATGGAACATTTAGTACAAATTAGGTTGAATCGGTATATTATTAAAAACATATGCCATATTCCGATCATCTCCCGGTTGTTAGCACATTTAGTCTCAGAGTAGTGCAAAATGAGGATGCAAAAGATATGAACCTTTTGCCCAAACTGGTCTGGAATGCCGCCAAGGAGTCCTTGTATAACACCTTAATGTATGAGCAATTACCAATGCAACCAGATGAAAATCTCACTAATATTCAACGAATTATAAATGACTTATACATACGCATCAACCCGGAGCTTTTGGCAACGTATAACGTCTCGGTTCTTTGTCTTCTTTCACTGTAGTTAGATCTTTAAAAAATTACCAAACGCGAAAGATCTCCAGATACCGAGGACAAACGTTTGTCCTCGGGGAAAAGGTTTCGAAGTAAAATCGATATGGGTGCACGTAAGAAAGATTCCAGGACTAATTACTGGAGTCCCTTGCAATGTCTACCGGATAATGACAGTGATACAGACGATATGGTCGAAGAAATTGCGCCAAGTGAATCGGCTAAACAAATTTCCGTACCCCCTATAAAGTTATTACATAAAACTAATGACTATGTTCATAATTTAATGAGCGCCTTAAGTGTTTTGGATTATTTCATAAAAAAGTTATCCATTGGAATTAAAATTGCTTGTGACTCTATGGATTCATATAAAAAAGTGATATCTAAACTAAAAGAACAAAACTGCCAATTTTTCACGCACGATTTGAGGAGCGAAAAGGCCTTTAAAGTAATTCTTCATGGTATGAGTGAAATGGACGTTAATACATTAAAAGATACTCTAAATAATCTTGGACTCAAGTGCATTGAAGTTAAAAAAATTACAAAAAAATACGATCAATATGTTGACTATTTATATTTAATTTGTTTGGAAAGTGGTTCCATAAAATTACACGAGCTACGAAAGAAATTCCGTTCTATTATGCATACGCAAGTTAATTGGAGCTATCAAAGGAAACTGAAAGGTAAACTAACACAATGTCACAATTGCCAAATGTTTGGCCATGGTGAGAGAAATTGTCACATAAAATCATACTGCGCTATCTGTGCTGGTCCACACAAGTCTTCCGAATGCATAAATACTTCCACCAGTAAGTGTGCAAACTGCAGCGGTAATCATAAAGCAACCGAAGTCACCTGTGTTAGTAGAGCAAAATATTTAGAAATGAGAGAGAGATCTTCAAATAGGTTCCCCCGCGCTCCACCAAAAGCTGCTTACTTGCACACTCCCAGTCACACAACTAATAAACCGGTATCTTTCGCCTCAATGACTGATTTCCCATCGCTACCGCAAAGGTCCACCGTGAAGTCTCATACGTGTAGCAACACTCAACCAGCGAATGTTTGGGAGAACATCTCTCCAACAAGTTCGAATGCAACCAACTGCAACGCATCCATCAACAACAACAATACACTATTTTCTATGGAAGAACTAAACTCCTTGGTTATGGAAATGATAACAAAATTAAGTTCTTGTAAATCCAAAATTGAACAATTTAATGCTATCGCACATTTAGCTACGAAATTTTTATATTCTAATAATGTTAAGTAATATGGTAGATAGATATATGAAAATAATTACTTGGAATGCAAGAGGTATTCGAAACAAATATATAGAATTCATAGATTTTTTAAATCGTAACGGCATTGATGTTGCTTTAGTTACGGAATCTTGGCTCAATCATGATATTAAACTACCCACTTCCGTCTACAAGTGCTATCGAGTTGATAGAAACGGTAGACGAGGCGGAGGCGTAGAAATTTTTGTAAAAAAATCAATTCAGCATTCGCTTTTACCTAGTGTGCAAACACGCTATGTGGAAAATGTAGGGATAGAGGTGAAACTAAGGAATCAGAGGGTAATTAAAATGTATGCCGTTTGCTTTAATGGTAAAGGTTCATCCATAGAAAGAAGAGTAGGATTGAAGAATGACCTTAGAAAATTATTTACGATTAGAGAGGACTTCTTAATTGGTGGAGATCTTAATTACAGACATAGGAATTGGGGTTGCAATCGGGCAAATACGTTTGGAAATTTACTTGCAGACCTTTGTATTACGTTACCAATATCTGTTTTGTTTCCTCCTAGTCCTACGTATGTTCCAGCTTGTTCTCGTGGAAGTCCTTCTGTTCTTGATCTGTTTTTTACCAATACTTCTAGTCAAATATGTCAGCCAATATCCTTGAATGAGCTCAGCTCTGATCACAATCCTGTGTTCTGCAGGTTTCTTTGGTCAGGGGAGAAAAAAGTGCAATATTTCCTGAATATCAAAAATGCAAACTGGGCGCGTTTCCGCTCGGAAGTAAACAATTATGTTCGGAACATTCATACAAATCTGGAAAACATATCTACTGAAGAAGATGTTGACTCCGTCCTTCAGCAATTTACAAACATTATATTAAACTCGGCTGATACATGTATCCCGAAAGTTGAGAAAAAGAATATTGGTACAAGGACTCCCTCGCAAGTCTTAGAACTTATCAGAATCCGGAACGCACATAGACGTAACTGGCAAAGGTATCGACAACCTTTTTTCCGAATTCAAGATAATAACCTGAATAAGTTGATTTCCAAACTCATTGACCAGCATCGCAGTAAAGAGTGGAATAAAAAACTCAGTATTCTAGATAAAAGTGCTAAGCCCTTCTGGAATATTGTTAGATTATTAAAAAATAAGTCCAGACAAATTCCTTGTTTAAAATCTTCTAACAATACACTTTTCACAGATTTTGCTAAAGCTAAAGAGCTTGCGTTATCATTTAGTAAGAATCATGCAGTGTCTCAAAATTTGGGGAACTCTATTACAACTAACCTAGTGATGGATACTGTTCGCGTTTTAAACTCGGTCTCAGTTGAATCTCCCTCAAGTGCTTTTGTGCGGGTGAAGGACGTAGGGCACATCATTAGCGGTTTGCGAGTTAAAAAAACCAGCGGACTTGACAATGTAAGGAATATATACCTAAAAAATCTTCCTAAATCTGGGGTAAAAATGTTAGCTTTCATTTTAAATGCCTGCATCAAGGTGCAGTATTTTCCCCATGCTTGGAAAAAAGCGAAAGTTGTGCCAATTTTAAAAGCAGGAAAAAATCCAGAAAGTCCCGAAAGCTATAGACCAATTAGCTTGTTAAGCTCTATTAGCAAAATATATGAAAAGATTATTAAGGAACACATGCTCAAAATTATCTGTGATAGACATATATATCCGGATGAACAATTTGGTTTTAGGCGCTACCATAGCACCTCGCACCAAGTACTTAGGATCTGCAATAGTATTAAAGCCAACAGAGAGTTAGGAAAATCCACGGGAATGCTATTGCTAGATATAGAAAAAGCATTTGACGCCGTTTGGCACAATGGCCTTCTGCACAAATTAGTTAGTTATAATTTCCCCCCATATCTATGTAAAATAATTCAAAGCTTCTTGTCAAACCGTTGTTTCAGTGTCTACGTTAATAATTCCGCGTCCGATTTAGTGTATTTTCAAGCAGTAGTACCACAGGGGTCAGTTCTTGGACCCATACTATACAATTTATATACAGCCGACTTTCCACAATTACCTCATTGTGAAGTAGCTATTTATGCTGATGATACCGCCATCCTTTCATCACATGAATTTAGTCTCAACATTGAGACGAATCTAAAGAATGCGATGGAAATTTTGGAAAGGTATTACACAAAGTGGAAAATTAAATTGAATACGGCCAAGATGCAAGCTATCTTTTTCACAAGAAAAAGAAAGCTTTTCAACCTTCCCAGCAATCAAATAAGATTTAATGGAGCTGATATAGTATGGGCACCTTCTGTGAAATACTTGGGTATACATTTGGACACTAAGCTAACTTTTCAAGTGCATACCAACCAAACCTTAAAGAAAATCAATATTGCCATCAAAATGTTATACCCATTCATAAACAAAAAATCTTCTTTGTCTAATGATAATAAAATAATAATTCATATGGTCATTTTTCAAGCCATTCTTTTATATGGTTGCCAAGTTTGGGGAACCTGTGCAAAATGTCACACTAGCAAGCTTCAAATTTGTCAAAATAAATTGCTTAAAATGATGTTAAACCTTCCTTGGCATTACTCCACTTCAGATTTGCACAATAGAGCGAATGTTGAAATGCTTATTGAGAGAATTCAGAAGCTTACAAATACTTTTTCAATTAATTCTAATCTTTCAGATAATCCTCTTGTTAATCAATTAAATGTTTAGATAATTCATTTTATTGCTATTACCTTGTTTCGTTACTTATTCGTTTTTTCAGTAAATTTTTTCATTTATTTATTTAATCTTGTATCTATATATTTATTATTATGTTTCCTTATATACATGCATGTATTAATTTATTTATTTAAATATTTGTTATTTATTTAGTGATTATTTTATTATTGTGTAAGTTCTGACTAATTTATTTTGTTATTTATTTTATTATTTATTTATATATTTATTATTTTGTATATTTTAATTTATTTATTTATATATATATATATTTATTTATTTATTTACTTACTCATTGATTTATTTATTTATTTATTTAATTACTTATTTATTTATTTATTAATTAATTTATCTATTTATATATTTATTTATTTGTTCATTTAGTTATATATTTATTTATTTATCTATTTATTTATGTTCACATATATTTATTTATTTATTACTAATCAACTTACCGATTTTGTATTTATTTTTTCTGTGATACCCTTAAGTTTTATTTGAAAACAAATATCTCTTTTGAATTATGTTATTAGTACTGGTGTTTTTTTTTTTAATTTTTTAGTTATTTATTTATTGTTTTTTTTTTTTTTTTTTTTTTTCTTAAATTGGAGGTTTTCTTGCATTTTCCTCCAAAATATTGTATATTTCCTAAATGACTTTCAAAATTGTTAAAATAATGTTTCAGTAGAAAGATAAAAGTATATCATATCTCTGAATTGTATTGTAAAATGTGCGGTAACGAATGTAAATTATATTGCAGAATAAAGTATATCTATCTATCTATCAAATATTCGAAGCAGCATTTCATGGTTCCGAAACAACCAAAAGTCTCGGATAAGGATGACTCAACTAATGACGAAACCAGCAAACGAAATAAGGATAACGACCTTCGGATCTGTACGTGGAATGTTCTGTCCCTTTACAGACCACGTGCAGCCGAACAACTAGTAGAGGCCCTAGACTGCTATAAAGCAGATATTACCGCCATCCAGGAAGTGCGATGGGCCGGGCAAAAAGAGGATGAAAAACTGTGACATCTACTACGGTGATTGCTACAGAGGCAACAGGCAACGCTTATTCGGATGCGGATTTGTCATACGCGGCAGACTTAGGCAAGAAGTCTTAAGCTTCCGACACATGAGCGAGCGTATTATGACTATCCGGATCAAGGCTAAATTCGCTAACATAAGCCTAATATGCGTTCATGCCCCCACGGAAGAAAAGGACCCTGCCACCAAACAGTGTTTCTACGAGCTCGTCGACAAAGCATATGAGCAATGTCCTAAATACGACGTTAAAATGGTATTGGGCGACTTTAACGCCAAAATAGGAAAGGAGGACGTCTTTGGTAGGACAGTCGGTAAGCATAGCCTTCACGACACCACGTCTGATAACGGACTAAGGCTAATTGATTTCGCTGTGGAAAGGAAGACGAGAGCTGCTCGTGAGCTCTACGAGCAAAAGAGACGGGAAGAACATCGGCTTCTCCAAAAGAAGAAGAAAGAGCATGAGAAGCGCACGTTTGAGAATATCGAGAGTTTATACTCCAGGAACAATGTACGGAAGTTTTACCAAAAGGTAAAAAGAACGTGTCAGAGAAGTAATACCCGTACAAAAACCTGTAGAGATGAAAATGGAAACCTCGCAGTAGAATCACAGTCGGTGATGAGAATATGGAAAAACTACTTCTGCAGACTGTATAACGGCGACGAAGACCAACATCCCGCTCTCAGGCAGAATGAACCATTCAACATGGATGATGATAGTCAAAATTTCCGTCCACCTGACCAAAACGAAGTGAGGATAGCAATATCCAAGCTAAAATCGAACAAGGCTGCTGGACCTGACGGCTTACCGGCCGAACTTTTCAAGGCAGCTGGGGATGAATTGGTAGAGTGCATACACCAACTCATCTCTAAGATTTGGTCAGACGAGTGTATGCCTGATGAAAGGAATCTCAGCATCGTTTGCCCGATCCACAAGAAAGGAGACCCCCTCAACTGCGCCAATTATAGAGGCATCAGTCTCCTCAACATCGCATACAAGATCTTTCGGCGATATTGTGTGAACGCCTGAAACCTTTTATGAACAGCCTGATTGGACTCTATCAGTGCGGTTTCAGGCCAGGAAAGTCCACCATCGATCAAATCTTCACACTTCGGCAGACCCTGGAAAAAACCCAAGAATTCCAAATCGATACTCACCACCTCTTTATCGATTTCAAGGCCGCCTATGACAGCATTTATAGAGAAGAGCTTTATAGAGCCATGTCTAGTTTTGACATCCCTGCCAAACTTGTCCGTCTGTGCAGGCTGACGATGGAGAACGCTCGCTGCTCCATCAAGGTCGGTAATGACCTCACCGAGACCTTTGATGTCAAATATGGCTTTAGACAAGGTGACGCGCTGTCATGTGACTTCTTCAATATTGTACTTAAACGGATTGTGCGAAACTCACAAGCCAACACCGGAGGCACAATCTATTACAAGTCTGTACAACTGCTTGCATACGCCGACGATATAGATATTATCGGAAGAACTCAGCGGGCTGTCACCGGTGCGTTTGCAAGCATTGAGGCGGAAGCGGCCAAAATGGATTTAGCGATAAACGAGGGCAAAACCAAGTATATGCTGTCAACAATAAGGGAAAGCCAACACCGACGAATTGGACAAAACGTCACCGTGGGCAGCTATAACTTCGAGGTAGTAAGGGACAAAATCAGTGCAGAAATCAATCGAAGAATAACTCTTGCCAATTGCTGTTTTTTTGGGCTTATAAGACAATTCAACAGTAAAGCCCTATCTCGAACAACTAAGGAGACTCTATATAAGACCTTGATCATCCCAGTCCTGCTTAACGGCGCTGAAACATGGACTTTATTAAAAGAGGATGAAGATATCCTTGGTCGCTTCGAGAGAAAAATTCTTCGTAAGATTTTCGGTCCCGTTTGCGTTGACGGGTTTTGGAGGAGAAGATTCAATCACGAACTATACGAGCTGTACAGCGACATCGACCTAGTCAAAAAACTGCGTATTGGACGTCTGAGATGGCTAGGACATGTAGAGCGAATGGACACCAACGCTCCGGCCCGCAGAGTCTTCGAATCTAACCCCGAGGGACGACGCAGTAGAGGGAATCATCGCCGTAGGTGGCGCGCACAAGTTCAAGGGCACCTCGACCAACTTGGAGTGCGCAACTGGAGGCAATTAGCTAAAGACCGAGCTAAATGGAGAGGCTTGTTGGTTGATGCCCAGGTTCACCCCGAACTGTAGCGCCACCTAAGTAAGTAGGTAAGCATTTCATAGAACCGCGATTTGATGAAGATTGCTTTACTAATATCATTCGCATGGCTCAGGCTATTTTGGCATTACAACGAGGATGAGATGAAAAGTTTGTATTTGGAAGCAAATAGAGAATTCAAGGCTACATTGAAAGAAAAGCAAAATAATTATTACGAATCGCTTACTCGAAATTTTGTAAATTGCAACAATTCTACAGAATCTTGCAAATCGGCAAAAAAAAAAACTCATTCGCTGTTATTTTATAATCAATCCCAAGCTAAGTTCCAGTGCCCTTTTCGATCATTTTAATGCACTTTAAAACTCGTCCCCTAGTACGTTAAACTTTCACTACGCTACGCCCGGTTTTCAAAATAATGTCTTGGACAGAGAGATGTTCATACGAAGAGGTCATTGGAGCGCTTAATATTTTAAAAGATGGTAAAGCTGCAGGATCTGACGGCATACCTTCCGAGTTTTATAAATATAGCAATGAGGAATTGCATAAGAACCTCGTGACAATATTGAATAAGATCTTTGACAGTGGAGTAATTTCTAACCGTTTTAAGGAAGGAGTCATTTTTCCAATTTACAAAAGGGGATTTGCAGCGAATCCGGCAAATTACAGAGCAATTTCCTTTTTAAATGCATTTTATAAAATATTTACAACATTTCTACCAGGTCGACTAACAGAATGGATAAGAGAGAATAACCTAATTAAAGAAAACCAAGCGGAGTTCAGGTCGGAAAATTCTACTATTGATCATATCTTTGTCTTGAGGAGCATTGCGGAATCCTTTATTGGAAGAGGTAAAAAACTTTATGCGTTCTTTGTCGATTTTAAATCTGCTTTCGACACTGTGGAAAGAAAAGCTCTTTTTTATAAGCTGTACAGGATGGGCATGTCGATGAAATTTGGGCGAATTATCCAAAACCTGTATGCAGATACTAAGGCAGCGGTGTGGATCATTCGCATTTAAAAAAAAAAATCAAAAGGAATACGATCTTCCCCTAGAGCCTTATTTGACCAGCATCTATATCTAACTCTGATGACATCCTGGAAAGTTATACGTCAGTCTAAGGAGTTTACTCCGACGTGAGGTAGCGTACATTGTATTTGGTGGATTCAGCAGATTTTTGAAGTATTCGGCTAAAATGGGAGCTAAAACCTTGATGTCCTTCGCGAAGAGCGCACCGTTTAGTGCTTTTGTCATCTTCCAAAAGGAGCTGCTGCTTTTTATGTTCGCGAGCGCAGACGAGAGGTTCTAAATGTAGAGCCATTGTTTTTGCTCGCAGATGCTTGCTGGACAGTGTTCTTATTACATTTTTCCCAAAATATGTGGGGAGAATACTGGATGTTTCAGCACGATAACGCAGGCATACACTCCTCCGCATATACGAAAAGCTTCTTAGAGTCATATTCTTTCTTCATATATTCATATTCTTTCTTGGCCTGCAGAAAGTCCTGACTTAAGCCCCATAGAGAACCTCTGGGGCATATTGTCGAAGAGAGTTTACTCAGGTGGAATCCATTTTGGATCACTTTGTACATAGCTAAAAATCAGTATTCAGGAAGAATGGCTAAAAATTGGCATATCTACACTTCAAGCATTAATGAACTCAATGCTTCTTTTTTTTTTATGTATAATTATTTCGCGCACCGTACAAACTAGCTTACACACCATAGGGAACAGCCGCAAATAAACTGCTAGGTGCCAACCTTGTCAACATCCAGATTGATTGATAATCACACACATTGAATCTCCTATTTTAAGTTCTTGAGTTTAAGATTATATTTTATTCAATCTAGAATCTCAGTCAAAATACAATAAATAACTTATCATAGTAAAGCTGTAAAAAATTAATTTTAATATCCATGGGTCTTGTAGCCAGGCGGCCCATGTGCACCTGCACTCCCGACTTGACTTGAATTTCTGTGGTGTCCTCCTTGACCACCAAAACCTCCTTGACCAAATCGAATCCCTATGCCAACACCTTGACCAGCTCCGCCTCCCTGACCTCCTGATCCACTCCATCCTTCAGATCCGCCACTATTACCACTTCCTACTCCACTCGGAGCTCTTGCACCACCCCAACCTCCGGTACCACCACCTTGGCCACCACCTCCTCTTCCAATTTGACCTCCTAGTCCGTTCTGACCTCTTCCTTCGCTTTGGCTTCCTGCTCCACCCCAGCCTCCAGTACTACCACTTTGGCCACCTCCTGGTCCGAAACCTCGGCCTCCATTCTGGTTTCCTGTTCCAACCCCACCTCCTGATATGCCACCATAACCGTCCCCTCCTCCAATTTGACCTCCTCCTCCACCCCAACTTCCAGTACCACTTCCTTGGCTACCGCCTTCTCGTCCACTTTGACCTCCTATTCCGTTCTGTCCTCCTCCGCCGCTTTGACTTCCTGCTCCACCCCAGCCTCCAGAGCTACCTCCTGATCCGAAACCTCTGCCTCCATTCTGGTTCCCTGCTCCAACCCCACCTCCTGATATGCCACCATAACCACCCCCTCCTCCAATCGGACCTCCTGTTCCACCCCAACCTCCAGTAGCACTTCCTTGACTACCACCTCCTCTTCCACTTTGTCCTCCTAGTTCGTTCTGACCTCCGGCTCCGCTTTGACTTCCTGCTCCACCCCAGCCTCCAGAGCTACCACCATGCCCCACTCCTGGACCAAAACCTCCGCCTCCATTCTGATTTCCTGATACTCCCCAACCTCTAGATCCGCCACTATGACCGCTCCCTCCTACACCAGGTCCGCCCCAACCTCTGGTACCACTGCCTTGGGTGCCACCCCCACTTCCGCTTTGGCCTCCTTGTCCGTTCTGACCTCCTGGCCCACTTTGACCTCCTGCTCCACCCCATCCTCCAGAGATATCACTTTGGCCCCATCCTGGTGCACCGCCGCCATATCCCTGTGGACTAATAGAGTTACTAGCCTCACCACCATATCCTTGAGTTGATGCAATAATAAACAGCACCAACAGTCCAAAATAGATCTAGAAATAGGAATTTGTTTAAAAAATACGACTGTGGTTTATTGTAAAATGGCCAACTTACAAGTAATTTATTCATTTTCTGAGACTCTTGTCCACCGGATGAATGCAACTGTACTAAGTTCATGTAAATTTCTGCCACCGCTTTTATACTAAATCATCTGGTGCAAAATGAGACACATTTTCCGTTTGATTAAAATTGATCCCAAATCGTGAAAAACGAAGTACAATCTTTAGACAAATATTTATTGCACATAAGTACATTATTATTAATAGATGGGAGATTTTGTTACGCATAAAGGATGTTAAACACTTTTACCCCAGGAGCAGTTTTCTCAATTTTGTTACCTGGTTACTATATTTTAGGCAACTACAAGCAGATTTTGCGTATAAAGCAAATAATCAAATTCGTGGCAGCAAGCAGTATCAATTTGGGGTAATTTTTAGGACCATTCGGTGATAAGAGTCTCACCTTGTCAGCTTTTGACCAGATAATGGGCATTTTGCCCGTCAATATTACTGTCTTGTTTACGATGGCACTTTGTTTATTTATCATTGTCCATGTGTTAGTAGACAAAGCCTTCTAGAAGTATTAATTTTTAATGCAAACAAGCTAGCCGGCATACCCGTCTCGTAGATCGAGTAATTTTGCAGCAACTACAGGCAGAATGGTTCCTCCTCGAGTCCGATAATACTCGTACAATGTCGGATAATCAGGTTTAGGTATTTAATTTCACAAGCTTCTGCTGACGACGTACGAAATGCAAGTAGTTAAATTAACTCTTTGAGTTTAGTTGCTGACATAAATCATGATGTGCACCTGCTGAGATTATGGTTCGAGGCATACCATATACCCTTATTGTTTGCGAAGAGAGCAAGTTAATGTTTTTCAGTTCACGTATGTAGGAGTCTCTTGAGATTGACATTATATGCCACGCTCCCAATTGTTTTCGACACAAACTGTGCAACACTACATGTACTGTACAACCTTCGACAACCTCCTTAGATGAAAATGTGCCCTGAAACGTAAATTGTTTTTTAAATACCTTTTTTTTTGGTTGCGCCAAGGGGTGCTATAATTTTCTGAAGATACTAGTAGCTCGGGCTATTAGCATGCACGATTCGCAAACCCGAATAATCGATGCCAGGAATGCGCCTACGTACTAATCCACACCCTGCTCACTTCCACAATTTACACATTCCAATTTTTGTTACTGCGTGAGTTCACTTGTCATTGTGTGTCTTTGTTGAAACATCAATTGCAAATATGATATCTTCTATTATTGTATTTATTTTACTATCTAAATACCGAATTAATTAAATGTGTTATTACTTTCAGTGCATTGAATGCACAATTTACGTAAACTAATCAATCTATTACTTTTCTATTATGTTCTATATAAGCAGTATAATACTCAATAAATTTTCACTCTGATTTGAACTGTAGTAGGCTGCCCAGGCAAAAAAAAAAAGAAGAAAAATAGAAAAATAAAAATCTAGAAAAATCAGAGTCATCGTTTAATATTTGAAAGTAAAGAATTTAGAAAAAGAAAATTTAATAAATACTCGAGCCATGGGATCAGTCATCAGTTTGTAAAAATCGAGCCGCTTTCTAGAGATAACTTCGATACTTGGAAGCTGCACGTGGAAGCTCTCTTGGTTAGAAGCGAGACCTGGGACTATGTGTGTGGGCTTAAGGTAAGACCCACAGGCACCGATGCGAAGAACCTGGCTGATGCAGAAATCTGGGATAAGGAAGACAGGAAGGCGAAATCGGACCTTATTTTGTCAATTAGTTCATCAGCGTTAAAGGAGGTAAGAGGATGTATAAGTTCCAATGAAATTTGGTTAAAATTACAAAAGGCGTATCAATCAAAAGGGCCTGCAAAGAAGGCCACACTATTAAAACAACTCGTTCTGAATAAAATGTGCGAAGGTGAGAATATACACACCCACCTGTCTAAGTTCTGGTCCGCGGTAGACAATTTAGCAGATATGCAATTAGACATTAAACCGGACTTACTATCCATTCTTTTGTTATATAGCTTACCAGAATCGTTTGAAAATTTTAGGATTGCGATTGAATAAAGGGATCAGCTGCCACAACCCGAAGCTTTGAAAATAAAAATAATCGAAGAGTATGATGCAAGACAGAGTAAAAACAGCACTCAAAATGGTGCTTTGTTTGCTAGGCCAAAACAGCACAAATTCAAGTCCAAGGGAAATGCGTTTATGAAAAACTCGTACGATGACAGAAAATATAAAGAGCAAGAAGGTAAAAGAAATCTTGCATTTCGTTTCAAGTGTTATCAATGTGGACGTATAGGTCACAAGGCAGCAGAATGCAAAAGAAAATTTAACACAGCGGACAGGTCTGCCGTTAGAGAAGAGTCTTTCTCAATAGTGCCAGGAAGAACAGCCGGAATGGGTGGACAAAATCGTATCTGGTGCTTAGATAGTGGAGCAACCTCTCACATGTGCAATGACAAAAACAAATTTACGAACCTAAGCATTACTGAACCGCGCCTGCTATTGTTGGCGAATAAAGAAACAACCGAAATCAAAGGTCGTGGCGTAGTGAAAATTTCGACCTTACACGGCAATGATGCAAGGCTTGAGAACACTCCGTATGTCCCTGACCTTAGAACAAATTTAATATCAGTACCTAGAGTGACAGAAAGGGGTTTTGCAGTGGTTTTTGATAAGAACCGTGCATTGATTAAAAACTGCAAAAACAAGGTTGTTGCTGTTGCAAACAGAAATAATGGTTTGTATTACATAACAGAGAAAACAGAGATCGCTAACTTAAGTAAGCCTATTAGGAAAAACAATTTACAAGAGTGGCATGAAAAATTTGGTCACCTTAATGTGAAAACATTACGTGACATGGTACGAACCAATTCGGTTTGCGGTTTGAATTCATTAAGCCAAAAGTGGAAGGAAGATGTTGAAAGCTCCGACTTTCAGTGTGAAATTTGCATCAAAGGAAAGTTATGCAAGAAACCATTCCCAAAGGCGAGCTCTTACAGAAGTCAACATCCATTGGAATTGGTCCATAGCGATATATGTGGACTAATAAGTAAAAAATCAAATGGTGGATGCAGTTACTTTGCTACCTTTATCGATTATGCTACTAGGTGGTGTGAAGTGTACTTTCTTAAACATAAAAATGAGGTTTTTAATGCTTTCAATGATTTTAAAACCTATACAGAAAATTTTCTAGGAAGAAAAATCAAAGCCATTCGTTCAGTCAATGGAGGAGAGTACTGTAGTGGAGAATTTCAAGAATTTTTATCTAAAAATGGGATAAAACATCAGCTAACCGTCGCGAATACACCTGAGCAGATTGGAGTAGCTGAAAGAATGAACAAAACGCTCGTAGAAATGAGTCGGTGCATGCTTCTTCAATCAAAGTTACCCCTATCTTTCTGGGCGGAGGCCATAGCATGTGCAAAGTACATAAGGAATCGTTGCTCTTCAACCAGTATTAATGGAGAAATCCCCTATAAACTTTGGACAGGAAAAGTGCCTGCGGTAAATCACTTCAAGGTATTTGGTAGTAAAGCTTATTGTTTACTTAAAGATAAAAGTAGGAGTAAATTTGATGCGAAGTCGAAGCCCTATATATTTGTAGGATATTGCGAAAATTCGAAAGCATATAGGCTTTGGTGTCAAACAAGTAGGAAAATAATAAAAAGTAGAGATGTTGTGTTCTTACGCCAAAAATTTAATGATGATACACAGTTTTCGAGAGAGATGCTAAGCAAAGATGGAATGAAAATACTTTTCGACCCTTATGAAATTAAAAATAAATCAACAGTTGAAGAAAATGTCGATAACAGTAATGATAGGTTGAAGTTGAAGATCTCGAAAATAGCTTGCCGATAGAGGGAATAGGAATGAGAACGCGATCAAGGACAAGAATGAATATCTTAGCTGAAAATTCAAAGAAACAGGACAATACTACGGATGAAGTTGACGGTGACTCGGAGGAATCAGATGCTTTTATCGATGCTGCATGTATGTTAACTTTAGATCCTCAAAACATAAATGAAATCTTAAATGATGCTAATGCCAATGCGTGGAAAAAGGCGATGAAAGAGGAGCTACTAGCGCACAAAAGGAATAATACATGGAAAATTGTAGACCGACCAAGGGAGAGAAATATTATCGGTTGCAAATGGGTATTTCAAACAAAAACGGACTTGAAAGGAGATGTATGCAGAAGGAAGGCGCGTCTGGTAGCAAAAGGATGTTCCCAACGTTCTGGCGTTGACTATAAGGAAACATTTGCCCCTGTAGCTCGACAGTGTTCCATTCGTCTGCTTATAGCACTAGCAGCAGAGTGGGGACTTATTTTACATCAATTGGACGTAGTTACGGCTTATTTAAATGGAAAAATTGAAGAAACAATTTACATGGAAGTACCGGAGATGTATTCTGCTCTTACTGGTGAACGTGTTGGTGAGAATAAAGTATGTAACATTATGAAGGCTATATATGGACTCAAGCAGTCAGGCAGACCTTGGTATAAAAAAAGCTGAACGAACAACTTTTAGCAATGGGCATGCAGCCATTAGCAGCAGACCCTTGCATATACATTGCACGGAAGGGTGCTCACATAATAATTGTCGCAATTTATGTTGACGACATAATTGTAGGTTCAAATAGTTCGAAACAGATAGAATTTTTTAAGGAAACGATGAAATCTTATTTTCAAATGAGAGACATGGGAAAACTCAACTATTTTCTAGGCATAGAGTTTAATCAAAAAGCAAACGGAGATATTTCCATGAGTCAGGGTAAATACATCACAGAACTCTTAAAACGATTTAATATGGACGACGCAAATCCTGTAAGCACACCTTTAGATACGAACACCAAACTTTCTAAGAAGATGGGTGATAAGTCTCACACAGGAAATGATTTTTTAAGTAAGTTCCCTTATCAAAAACTAATTGGTTCTTTACTTTATTTAGCAGTAACGACAAGGCCCGACATTTCTTATGCCGACAGTTTCCTAAGCCAATTTAATTAGGATTACGAAAAGCCACACTGGGCGGCAGCCAAAAGAGTGCTAAGGTATTTAAAAGGAACCAAAGACTATGGGCTTATATTTAGAAAGACAGGGCATGACGTAATAGGTTATACGGATTCCGACTGGGGCGCAAACACGGATGACAGAAGATCTTATACGGGGTATGTCTTTAAACTTGGCGGAGCGGCTGTGTCCTGGGAATCAAAAAAGCAACGAACGGTTGCGCTATCCAGTGCCGAAGCGGAGTATATGGCAATAGCTGACTCAGTTAAAGAAGCTATGTACCTTCAAAAGTTTCTACACGAAATTCGCTTTACGAAGGAGAAGGGAATTTTAATCTATAACGACAATAAAAGCGCTCAATGCATCGCCAAGAATCCAGTTCAACATTCAAGGACTAAACATATCGATATTAGACATCATTTCGTTCGCGAGGCTGTACAAAGGGGGGATGTAATTTTGGAATACATCGACACAGAAAACATGACAGCGGATGTACTCACTAAGGGACTTTCATCAATGAAGCACTACAAACATATTGAAGAACTTGGGTTAACAATTTGTAATTGAGGGGTCGTGTTGAAACATCAATTGCAAATATGATATCTTCTATTATTGTATTTATTTTACTATCTAAATACCGAATTAATTAAATGTGTTATTACTTTCAGTGCATTGAACGCACAATTTACGTAAACTAATCAATCTATTACTTTTCTATTATGTTCTATATAAGCAGTATAATACTCACTAAATGTTCACTCTGATTTGAACTGTAGCAGGCTGCGTTTCTATTGTAACAGTCTTCACATGTCACTTGCGTTACATTGCATATGTGGGCATTTTTGTGTAACTTTGTCTACCTTCCAGTGTTTGTAGGATCCTCATTTCTCTCTGCTGCTCGCTCCTCCAGACGTAGTTGTTGTATAATGCTGGTGATGATTTGGTGTGCTGTGTTCCAGGTTTCAGTTGTCGTCAGCATGAATTTTATAAGTCCTCTCGGAGTCATTTGGCCGCCAGTTTCTCTCTGTAGTATGTTTTTTGGCCGTCGTATACATCCGGCATGGCATGGCAAAATCGCATCATTACTTCCCCGTGGTGCCCGTTGGATAGCTATCTGATAGTGAACTAATGATGAGCGTATGCTTAGTCTGACGATATACATATGTGTAGCTGAACACTCAGACCTGCATAAGCACATACATATGGGTGAACTTCAGCGCGCATATGTTCAACCGGACGAGGCATCTCTTGTTGACCTGATCGGCTGAAATATGCGTCTCAGAAGTCTAGCAAGAGCTCCTCAGAAGGAGGACTTGCGGCGGATGAATTCTCTCGATCAGATACCTTACCGAAGCTACTTCGACATATTGGAAGCTGAGGTCTGTAAGGATTTTCAATACTAAGTCAGGGTATTGAAAAAGAGATGGTGGCGGATGAACCCTTAATGGGCCAACGGCAGCGCTCATATGCCCGAAGTGGGTTGCTGACATCGGTGTATCCGGCCCCTCGTCCTAGGGGTTGCAAGAAAAGATCTGGTCCTCCAGGTTGGGGGTTGTGCCGTCGGGTTAACTTCCCTACCACGCAAAAAACTTTCGGTTACGAAGCAACCAACAGCCTCGGATACCCAAGCAAACGTAAAAAGGACAACGCTCTTCGTGTCTGCACATAGAATGTTAGGTACCTCTACAAACCACGTGCAGCCGAACAACTTGCGGAGGCCCTAGAGTGTCTCAAAGCAGACATTACCGCCATCCAGGAAGTACGATGGGATGGGCCGGGCAAAAGGAGTATGAAAAACTGCGACATCTACTACGGCGATTGGTATAGACAACAAGGACAGCATCTATTCGGGTGCGGATTTCTCATTGGAGGCAGACTTAGGCAAGAAGTCTTGAGTTTCCGGCATGTGAACGAGCGCCTCATGACTATTCGTATCAGGGCTAAATTTGTCAACATAAGCCTAATGGGCGTTCACGCCCCTCATGAGGAGAAGGACGACGCGACCAAGGATGACTTCTACCAGCTCTTGGACAAGACGTATGAGCAATGCCCTTGCCATGACGTTAAAATTACAATAGCTGATTTTAACGCAAAGCTAGGAAGAGAGGACGTCCTTGGTAGCGTGGTCGGAAAGCACAGCCTGCACGACATCACATCCGACAACGGACTCAGGCGGACTCATAACGGACTTTATCGTAGCTAGTAGGCGATTCCCACGTCTCGACATTCACAAAGGAACATGGCTCTCCTTTGATCGAAAAACTGTCAACCAATGGATTGTGATCGACGCAAGGCACTCTTCCAGTATTCTGGGTGTCCGGACGTGGACTCGGATTACTACCTAGTTGTAGCCATGGTGCGGATGCGGATATCTAGAATGGAGCGAAATCAACGAAATACTGTGAGGAAATTTGACGTCGGGCGGCTACAATCGCAAGAGACCGCCAGAGCCTTTGCCGATCGAGTTTCTCTTAATCTTAATCTTAGTTCTATGCGGCCAGCAGCAAATGCGGAAGACCAGTGGCAACGTTGCCAACTAGCCATCAGAGATGCCGCCTCTAATGTACTGGGTTTCTCTCGCCCACCACAACGAAACCCCTGGTTTGATGAGGAATGCCGGCAAGCACATGCAGCAAAACAAGAGGCGTACAAAGCGGCGCTGCATAGAAGGACTAGAGCTGCTTACGAGCTCTACGTGCGCAGGAGAAAAGAGGAACATCGACTTCTCAGAAAGAAGAAAAAAGAGCATGAGAAGCGCTCGATCGAGGAGATTGAGAGACTTTATTGCAGGAATGATGTCCGAAAATTTTACCAAAAGGTAAAAAGAACATGCCAGGGTTTCAAAGCTAGAACAGAAGCCTGCAGGGATGAAAATGGCAACATAGTAGTAGAATCGCAGTCGGTGCTGAGGATGTGAAAGGAACAATTCTGCAGACTGTTAAACGGCGATGATGACCAATATTCCGCTGTTAGGCAGAATGAGCCATTGGACAGTGACGATGGCAGTCAATATTCCCATCAACCCGATCAGAATGAAGTGAGGATAGGGATATCTAAACTTAAGTCCAACAAAGTTGCTGGAGCCGACGGCCTCGCCGCTGAACTTTTCAAGGCAGGAGGAGATGAGTTGGTAAGGAGCATGCACCAACTCATCTGTAAAATCTGGTCGGGCGAAAGTATGCCAGATGAATGGAACCTCAGCATCGTTTGCCCGATCCTGAAAAAAGCAAACCCTTTGAACTGCGCCAATTACAGAGGTATAAGTCTCCTCAACATCGCATATAAGATCCTGTCTGTCGTATTATGTGAACACCTAAAACCGATCGTTAACAACCTGATAGGTCCTTATCAGTAAAGTTTCAGGCCAGGAAGGTCCACCATTGACCAAATATTCACACTACGGCAGATCTTGGAAAGAACCCATGAATATAAAATTGATACGCACCACCTTTTCATCGATTTCAAAGTTGCCTATGATAGCGTATGCAGAGACGAGTTATACAGAGCCGTGTCTAGTCTTGGCATCCCTGGCAAGCTCGTCCGTTTGTGCAGAATGACGATCGAGAACTCCCGCTGCACCATCAAAGTCGGTAAGAACACCACCGAGCCGTTCGATGTCAGGAAAGGTCTTAGACAAGGCGACGTGCTATCATGCGATCTCTTTAACATAGTACTTGAGAGAATTGTACGAAACTCACAAGCCAACCCCGGAGGTACAATCTTCTTCAAGTCTGTACAACTACTCGCTTATGCCGATGACATTGACATAATCGGAAGAACTCAGCGGGCCGTCAATCGGGAATTTACGAGTATTGAGATCGAGGCAGCAAAGATGGGTCTAGCTGTCAATGAAAGCAAAAAAAATATATGCTGTCTACAAAAAGGACGCCCAACATCGGCGTCTTGGACAGAACGCCACAATAGATGGATATAGTTTTGAGGTAGTAAAGGATTTTGTCTACCTAGGCTCTATTGTGAACTCCGCAAATGACATCAGTAGGGAGATCACACGAAGAATTACTCTTGCCAATCGTTGTTTCTATGCAAAATACAAATATTTGGCGCAACAGCTCTTTAAAATACCAGGGCCTAGCTTCTCGCAACCATTCATGTTGTGTGCGTTATATTTTTCACACGAATGGAAGGGACCTTCTCCGAGCGAAGATTTGAGAAGCTTTTTCGTGACAACAATACTCTCGGATGTTTGTCAGACGCTTTTTGGTATTTTCTGGGATTCGAACTTGGAACTTCATGCGTAGTGATCCGACACATTAACCACTTACGCCACGGCGCCCACGTTGTTTCTATGGGCTAAGAAGGCAATTGAGTAGCAAAGCCCTATCTCGAACTGCTAAGGTAACTCTCTTTAAGAAACTAATCATCCCAGTCCTGTTGTATGGCGCAGAGGCATGGGCTTTGACGAAACCGACTGAGGATGCCCTTGGTTATTTCGAGAGAAAAGTTCTTCGAGCGATCTTTGGTCCTGTCTGCATAGACGGTGAGTGGAGGAGAAGGTACAATGCCGAACTGTCCGGCCTGTACAAGGACATCGACTTAGCACACGTACTTACCCCTGACAGTTTGATTTTGTTCTTTACAGCCATGTCATTCGAAGCGCGCACTTTGGGCTCATCTGAAAAAGCAATCGAATATTAAGATAAGGGGATATAGCGGATATCACGCCTTTCACCCATCGGAAAGAGCCAGAGGCGGATCATCTTTGTTTATAAAAGAAAATATCGAACACTCAGCGGAAATAAAAATTGAATTAGAAGCAATGCAAGTAAGCACGGTACGCGTTAGAAATAGACATTTTGCTTTCAACATTTCGTCTATATATTGTCCACTGCGATGTAAACTTGAAGAAAGTGATTTCACAAACATCTTCAACTTCCTTAAACCAAATTTTATTATTGGTGGTGACTTCAACGCGAAACACCCCTTCTGGGGCTCAAGATACGCCTCTCAGAAAGGTAGAAAACTTTATAATGCGGGTATGCAATTCAGTTGTGATTTTTACTCGACGGGTAAACCAACATATTGGCCAACTGATAGAAATAAGATACCAGATCTGATTGATTTCTTTGTTGTTAAAGGAATATCTAGCAACTGTATAAAAGTTGAAGAAAGCTTTGATCTCTCCTCTGATCATTCTCCAATCATTATGACGATAAGCGAAGCTTTGATTAAAAAAGTAGGACCGGCCAGATTAACTGGCGCGAAAACTAATTGGGACGGCTTTAAAAAAGATATTGAAGCAAATATTGAGCTGAGCGTATCACTTAAAACGCCCTATGAACTTGAAGTTGAAGTAGATCGCTTCGTCGAAATCTTACAGGATGCCGCGTGGAAGAATACTCCCAAACTAAAGAGAACCCCGGCCAGTTACATTAAAATTTATCCGCAGGAAATAAAAGAGATGATTAAGGAGAAGAGAAAAGCGCGTAAAAGATGGCAACAAACTCGGGCTCCGCAACATAAAGCACATCTTAACCGTTTGTGCAACTCACTAAAACGATCTATTAAAGACCTTAAGAATAATGAAATACAAACTTACCTAGAAAGCTTAACGGCAGAAAAAGATTCTAACTATTCGCTTTGGAAGGCTATAAAAGGTATTAAAAAACCTCAAATTCAAGCCGCGCCAATTAGGAAAAATCAAGACGAATGGGCCAGGCATGATAAAGAGAAAGCGCAAGTTTTCGCCGCCCACCTGGAAGAAACTTTCAAACCGTTTGATGGACAAGCACTTATTGCAAATATAAATACGTCGTATATAGACAATAGCGTAATAAGAAATGCAACGCTTACCGAACTTAAGGAAGAAATAAAGAAACTTAAACCTAAGAAAGCTCCTGGATACGACCTAATTACGGGAGAGGTTCTTAAAGCACTACCAAGAAAAGCTCTAATTAAGCTTCTGTTCATTATAAACGCCGCGATTAGACTAGAATATGTTCCCAGTCAATGGAAAGTCGCCGAAGTTATAATGGTCCTTAAGCCTGGAAAACCGCCGAATGAAAAAACCTCTTATAGACCGATTTCGCTTCTTCCAATTATATCCAAAGTGTTCGAGAGAATATTGGTTAGGCGAATACAGCCGGTTATAGAAGAAGGGCATCTCATCCCTGATCATCAATTCGGATTTAGAAGTAAGCATTCTACAGTTGAACAAGTACATCGAATAACACATGTAATCGAAAAATCACTTGAAGAAAAAAAGATTTGTTCAAGCGTATTCCTTGACGTTTCTCAAGCCTTTGACAAGGTCTGGCACGAAGGCTTAAAGTTTAAATTACGACAAGTTCTGCCAGAGCACCTATATAATATTTTGAAGAACTACCTTACGAATAGGCTATTCCGCGTCAAATGTGGAAACGAATATTCAGATTTTAAGGAAATAATGGCTGGGGTGCCGCAAGGAAGCGTTCTTGGTCCAGTCTTATATCTATTATACACTCGTGATATACCGCAAGTAGAAGGCACTGAGCTAGCTACATTTGCCGACGACACTGCTATCTTGACAGTAGGTAAAACGGTCAAAGATACTACAGAAAAACTGCAAGAAGCTTTGAATAGAGTAAATGAATGGACAAAGATTTGGCGAATCGCACTCAACGAGACCAAATCTGTTCATGTAAATTTTACTTATAAAAAAATAAATAATTTGCCGATCTTTTCAAACTCGGTTCAAATCCCGTTTGCAAACGAGGCTAAGTATCTTGGAATGACACTTGATACAAAGCTGAAATGGAAAACGCACGTTAAGAAAAAACGCAAAGAACTAGATAACAAATATCGAGAAATGTATTGGTTACTTGGAAAATATTCCAAGCTTAATATATATAACAAACTGCTTTTATATAAGCAAGTGCTAAAGCCTGTATGGACATATGGTATACAACTCTGGGGTTGTACCAAAATAAGTAATATTAAAATTTTACAAACTTTTGAAAACAAAGTGCTAAGAGGTATTGTAAATGCGCCATGGTATATCAGGAATAGCGATATCCACAGAGACCTTGGCATTAAAACAATCGAAGACGAAATTCAAACCTACGCGAGAAAGCATAGAAGTCGACTAGAAAGTCACGTAAATATTACAGTCCTCCAACTTTTGGAAGAAAGAAATTTACTGCGCCGTCTACAAAGAACCAAACCTTTGGACCTAGCGCGATAAGTAACCGCGTCTAAACTGCGGAGCTGGCAGGAACATCTAATGGGAAGGTACCTGCAAAACGTCACTATTTCGCGAAACGAAAACTACTTGATAAGTCGAATACTTAGTTGTAGTAAAAATAAAAACAAGTCTGTTTTGAAGGGAGGTTTTTTAGTGGGTAAGAATCCCACACTACTATGAGCACGCGCTGTCGATCCTCATAGTGTCTTGTTGAAGATTTTCACCTACCCTCGGAAAAAAAAAAAAAAAAAAAAAAAAAAAAACTTTGGGCTCTCCTAGTACCGTTATTTTTACACGGTGGACCGAAATATTTTGTCGCATTATGAATAGATCATTTTGGAATATGTTGGTAATTTTTTTTTTTTTTGAATTATGTCCAGCTGGATTGCCATTTTGGACAACCGTGAGACGGTATTACACTCACTAGTGCGTAATGTCGAATATTCCCTACTTTATAAGAAGTATGCAATGGTTGCTTTTCTGGATATATCTATAAAAGATGCTTGCAATAATGTCAATACATCAGCAATAGCAGATGCACAATCAGACCTGAAGGTCGACAGCTTACTTTGCGAATT
The DNA here is from genome assembly GCA_945910035.1 of Brachypalpus laphriformis. Lineage (NCBI taxonomy): Eukaryota > Metazoa > Arthropoda > Insecta > Diptera > Syrphidae > Brachypalpus > Brachypalpus laphriformis. Next base: position 312,313,898 of record OX246753.1, on the reverse strand, counting down.
GATTAATTTGCTGCTTAATAGTCGGATTATCAGCTCAAAACTAGGTGGAATGTCTACTAGAAGATCTGTCAGTAGAGGCACTCCGCAAGGAGGTGTTCTATCCCCTCTTCTTTGGAATTTGATAGTCAATGAACTATTGATAATCCTGGAAGGGGAGGGATGCACGGCGATCGCTTATGCAGGTGATATTGTTTTAGCTCTCTCGGGAAAGGTACAATTTAGCTAGTTCTGCGGTTTGCTGTGGTTTGGGTATAAGCCCACACAAAACTAAACTATTACTCTTCTCCAGGGAATACAAAATTCCGTTAGTCGACCCTCCTTCTCTCAATGGTATCAGCTTAACTTTCTCTGATAAAGCAAAATATTTGGTTCTTATCCTGGATAGGAAATTAAACTGGAAACCTAGTATTCAAGAAAGAATCAAGAAAGCTACAGTAGCACTTTTCTCTTGCAAAAAGAGGTATTGGAAATAGATAGCGTCTACAGTCTCGAGTAACTCACTGGCTCTACCTCTCGGTCATTAGACCGATACGCATATGGTATACAGGATGGTTGTATGGTGAACAATCTTATAAGAAGCTGTAAATCGCGATTATCTAAGCAAGGTTCAGCGTACAGCTTGTCTGGGCATAAGCGGAGCACTACGTACAACTCCCTCTGTGGCACTGACCTGATCATACTTCATCTGATATCCTTCGATATATTTAGCAAGCAAATGGCAGCAAATGCAGCTAAATTTGGCCAGGCTTCCATTCTGAATGAATTCAAAATCTCTCCTGAAAACTCGGACTATACCATTTCACGTCGCCACCATTGCTTCCAGAGATCACTCTGGAATGACGATGGATTTTTAGAAGATGAGTCGATTCACTTTTATACTGACAGCTCAAAAACCAAGGACGGAGTTGGTGGAGGTGTTTTCTCTGACAGGCTCCATCTTAAGCTCTCCATCCGTCTACCAAATCATTGTACCATGTTGCAGGTGGAAATAATTGTGATTAAAGGAGTCTTATTTTTGGCTTATTTCTGCTTAACGTGATATACGGTAGAGCTTGCCGCATCTTTTAAGATAACCAAGCAGCAATCCAATCCTTAGAATCGACTTTTAAATTATTTAGTAGCTCTAAACTACCGACCGTCTCTCGCGGAGATGGCTGAGTAGTTCAATATTCACTTGTGTTCGGTGCCGGGGCACAGAGACATTCCAGGGAATTGTGAGGTGGATGAACTCGCCAGAGTAGGAACAACTATACTTATCCTGCCGGACAAAGGCTTCTTAGGTATACCAATTACTATTTGCAAACTCAAATTTAAGCTGGATACTATTAAGAGTACAGATCTTGTCTAGCGACAAAACAGGTTTGGCCAAAGCTAGATCTAAAACGCTCTAAGAATTTGATTTGTGCATATCGGCACTACAATAATTGTCATTACTGGGCACTGTCTAATAGGCAAACATGTTACAAGGCTGGGCCTTCTGCCGAAATAATTTTGTAGAAGCTGCATTGTTGAAAAATAGAAAGAAACTTTTCCTCACCTTCTTTGTTTCTGCCCCATTGACTGAAGTTTCACTTAGGAGCCTTCTATAACAACTATATAGGCGATCTGATACGAGTAGACGTAGATATTAAGAGTCTCTTATGCTTCGTAAGAAGCTCAGAATGGTTTAACGAGCAGGTAGAAAGATGATCCACGTCGTATCACTATGGAACTATTGTTGGTCTGAGTCTGTTGGCGATTCTTAGCTGGGAACTACAACCTAACCTAGCCTAACCTTATCTTGCCGCAATGCATGGACGATTATTAACGCCATCAAATCAACCCCCAAATTGGTAATCGTGTTAAATCCTCCACTTCGAGTCGTTGAGTTTAAGATTATATTTTATTGAAACTATTAGCTCAGTCAAAATGCATTCACAATAAACAACTAATCATAGTAAATGTATAAGAAATACACTTTTAATATCCATGGGTCTTGTAGCCGCCATGTCCACCATGTGAACCATGTCCACCTCCACCACCTCCGCATCCACCGGCTCCGCATCCACCGCCTTGGCTGGGATTTCTGTGGTGTCCCCCTGAACCACCAGAACCTCCTCCAAACCCGCCTGGACCACCTTGACCACCATGTCCTCCGGGACGACCGCCACCTCCTATAATACCTCCAGAACCTCCTCCAAGTCCACCTGAACCACTATGGCCTCCTTGACCACCTCCAATTCCTGAGCCACCACCTTGACCAGCTCCGCCTCCCTGACGTCCTGATCCACCCCATCCTCCAGATCCACCGCCATTACCACCTCCTCCACTCTGAGCACCTGCTCCACTCTGGCTTCCTGCGCCACTCCAACCTCCAGAGGCACCACCATGATCGCCTCCTGCTTCACTCTGGCTCTCTGCACCACCCCAACTTCCGCTTCCACCACTTCCTCCTCCGCTTTGACCTCTTAGTCCGTTTGGACCACCTCCTCCGCTTTGACCTCCTGCTCCACCCCATCCTCCAGAGCTACCACCATGGCCTCCTCCTGCTCCAAACCCTCCACCTCCACTTCCACCTCCTGGACCACCACCTCTATGTCCGCCACCTAGTTTTCCGAAACCTCCGCCGCCACCATGTCCCCCTGTACCAATGGAGTTTCCGGACGCACCACCATATCCTAGAGTTGGTGCAATAATGAACAGCGCCAACAGGCCACAACAGATCTATAAGGAGGAATTTGTTTATGAAATATGTCTGTGGCTTATTGCAAAGCGGACACTTACAAGTAATTTATTCATTTTCTAAGATTCCTATCCAACGGATGAATGCAACTGTACTAAGTTGATGTAAATACATGCAGTTGCTTTTATACAAAAACATCTGATGCAAAATAAAACTAATTTTCCATTTGATTAAAATGCAATGTATCTCGAATGCTAACCATTTGATCCCAAATCGTAAAAAACAAGATGCAAAAACATCCAATGTAATCTTTATACGAATATTAATTACAATCACATTATTATTGATAGATTTGATTTTTAGACATTATGGATGTAGATCTGGAAAGCTACGCATAGGGGATGCTGAAGACTCTTACCACAGGATGAGTTTCGGCATTATCTTACAAGATTGCTATATTTTAAGCAACTACAAATGGATTTTGCATATAAAGTAAATAAACGAATACGAAAACAAAACATTTGCCAGTAAGCAGTATCAATTTAGGGTCATTTTTAGCCCCACTTGGCGATAAGAATCTCACCTTGTCAGCTTTTGACTAGATAATGTCAATATTATTGCCTTGTATGGGTTTGCACTATATGTACATCTAACTCATGATTGTAAATACTGCGACTATACTACGGCGATTGCTACAGACAACAAGGGCAGCGTCTATTCGGGTGCGGATTTGTCATTGGAGGCAGACTTAGGCAAGAAGTCTTGAGTTTCCGGCCTGTGAACTAGCGCCTTATGACTATCCGTATCAAGGCTAAATTTGCCAATATAAGCCTAATATGCGTTCACGCCCCTCACGAGGAGAAGGACGACGCGACAAAGATGACTGCTACCAGCTCTTGGACAAGACGTATGAGCAATGCCCTTGCCACGACGTTAAAATTATCCCAGGTGATTTTAACGCAAAGCTAGGAAGAGAAGACGTCTTTAGTAGCGTGGTCGGAAAGCACAGCCTGCACGACATCACATCCGACAACGGACTCAGGCTAATCGACATTGCGGCGGGACGAAACTTTATCGTAGCTAGTACGCGGTTCCCACGTCTCGATATTCACAAAGGAACATCGCTCTCCTTTGATCGAAAAACTGTCAACCAAATCGATCACATTGCGATCGACGCAAGGACCTCTTACAGTATTCTGGTGTTCGAACTTTCCGAGGAGCCAACGTGGACTCCGATCACTACCTAGTTGTAGCCAAGGTACGGATGCGGATATCAACAACGGAGCGAAATCAACGAAATACTGTGAGAAAATTTGACGGCGTGCGGCTACAATCGCAAGAGACCGCCAGAGCCTTTGCCGATCGAGTTTCTCTTAATCTTAATCTAAGTCTTATGTCGCCAGCAGCAAATGCGGAATACCAGTGGCAGCGTTGCCAACAAGCCATCAGAGATGCCACCTCTGATGTACTGGGTTTCTCTCGGCCACCACAACGAAACCTCTGGTTTGATGAGAAATGCCGGCAAGCACATGCAGCAAAACAAGAGGCGTACAAAGCTCTACGTGCGGAGGAGAAAAGAGGAACATCGAGTTCTCAGAAAGAAGAAAGAGGAGCATGAGAAGCCCTCCATCGAGGAGATTGAGAGACTTTATTGCAGGAATGATGTTCGAAAACTTTACCAAAAAGTAAAAAGAACATGCCAGGGTTTCAAAGCCATAACAGAAGACTGCAGGGACGAAAATGGCAATATAGTAGTTAAATCGCAGTCGGTGCTGAGGATATGGAAGGAACACTTCTGTAGGCTACTAAACGGCGATGATGATCAATATTCCGCTGTCAGGCAGAATGACCCATTCAACAGTGACGATGACAGTCAAGATTTCCGTCAACCCGATCAAAATGAAGTTAGGAAAGCGATATCTAAACTCAAGTCCAACAAAGCTGCTGAAGCCGACGGCCTTGCCGGTGAACTTTTTAAGGTAGGAGAAGATGAACTAGTAAGGAGCATGCACCAGCTCATCTGTTAAGTCTGGTCGAACGAAAGTATGCCCGATGAATGGAACCTCAGCATCGTTTGTCCGATCCTGAAGAAAGCAGACTCTCTGAACTGCGCCAACTACAGTATAAGTCTCCTCAACATCGCATATAAGATCCTGTCTGCCGTATTATGTGAACGCCTAAAACCGATCGTCAACAACCTGATAGGTCCTTATCAGTGCGGTTTCAGACCGGGAAAGTTCACCATTGACCAAATATTCACACTACGGCAGATCTTGGAAAAAACCGATGAATATAAAATCGATACGCACCACCTCTTCATCGTTTTCAAAGTTGCCTAAGATAGCGTGTATAGAGACAAGTTATACAGAGCCATGTCTAGTCTTGGCATCCCTGCCAAGCTCGTCCGTTTGTGCAGAATGACGATGGAGAACTCTCCCTGCTCCATCAAAGTCGGTAAGAACCACCACAAAGGATTTTGTCTACCTAGGCTCTATGGTGAACTCCGCAAATGACATCAGTAGGGAGATCACACGAAGAATTACTCCTGCCAATCGTTGTTTCTATGGGCTAAGAAGGCAATTGAGTAGCAAAGCCCTATCTCGAACTGCTAAGGTAACTCTCTATAAGACACTAATCATCCCAGTCCTGCTCTATGGCGCAGAGGCATTGGCTTTGACAAAACCGGATGAGGATGCCCTTGGTTATTTCGAGAGAAAAGTTCTTCGAGCGGTCTTTGGTCCCGTCTACATAGACGGTGAGTGGAGGAGAAGGTACAATGCCGAACTGTACGGCCTGTACAAGGACATCGACTCAGACAGAAGAGTTCACATACAGCGACTAAGATGGCTGGGTGATTTGGAGCGGATGGAGCCCAACGTTTCCGCTAAGAAAGTCTTCGAATCCACCTCGGATGGACGACGCAGTAGAGGACGACCTCGCGGTAGATGGCGCAAACAAATGGAGGGTGACATCATCCAACTTGGCGTGCGCAACTGGAGGCTTTCTTGGAGGTTTCTTGGTTGAGGTCCACCCCGGACTCTAGCGCCATCTAAGTAAGTAAGTAAGCGGCATTTTCTCTTAAGCGAACTTCGGATAACTGAAAAGCAGTTTCACTTATCCAACCTAAAAATCAAAAAAATACCAACAACATAATTTTTAATATGTCAATATTTTATTAAAAAAAAACTCGAAGCAAAACGAAACTTCGATAATTTGTAAATAAAGAAAAAATTAAAAACACAAATTAAATTAAGTGTCATTTATTGGACGTGTTCCGCCAAGGAAAGGAAAATAAAAACGATTTTAGGGCTGGCCGCATTCAATTATTTGATTTATGCGGAGTAGTTTGAGTATAAATTAATAATTTCTGTTGCAAAAGTTTTTTCAGTTAAGCGGATTTTAGTTAAGCGGAGTAATTTGTATGAAGATTGTGGAAAAATGCTCCGTGACAAATTTTCTGTTTCAGTTAAGCGATTTTTTCAGTAAAGCGTAGTTCAGATAAGCGGAGTTGACTGCACTCGTATTCGATAATACGTAAAATGCTTCTGAGATTGTAAATATGTATTTTGCAAAAAAAAAAAAAAATTCAATGGAAATATAAAAAGAAGATTATATAGGTAATAATTCAGTCCTTGGATAGAGATGGAATAAGTTTATTTATTTAAGCTCAATTCAAACTTAATTAACTAAGCTAAAACTAGACTTAAGAAAGTGAGGGGAAGGTTCATAGGGTTCTTCTTTATAAAGAAGAAAGTTACCTTCGAAGTAATGATCGATTGAGGTGGAAGTCTAGTATGTTCTGCGCGTAATTAGTAGAGCGCCAGACTCTGGACGTGAGTTCAAAGAGACTGTAATTTGTGCGTTGGAGATCGAGACGAAAGGGGTATACAGACCGAAGGTTGAGAGGGTTAGTGTTAAGATACATCTGTTGAAGTAAAGCGGGGGAGCCACTTGTACCGACTAACAACTGCTGCACGAAGAGTATGTTGGCAATTTGGCGGCATTTTTTCAGAGTTTCTAAGCTAATCAGTTTTAACCGGTCCTCAAAACGGCGAAACGGATGAACCTTCGGTGCGCAGCTTCAATTCCGGGAGAATGGATAACTTGGTAGGGGGACCAGACTTGACTGGCGTATTCGAGGTGGAGCCTGGCAAAAGGTGGGCAGGTGAAAATCTTCATGATACACTATGAGATACCGTGTACTCATAGAAGTGTCAGATTTCTACTGACTAAAAACATCCATCTCTTCTTCATGTTTCCTACAACTAAGTTAAGTACCTTATCAAGTATTTTAAGCTTCAGACAAATCTATTCGCGTGAGGCTGGTAGATTTCCAAAGCATTTTGCAAAAGCATCTGCTGATACCGTCATTACACCCGGCCACTTCTTATTGCGCTAATGGTTTGTGACTTCTAAAATTTGGAGTATGGCACGGTTGCAATGACCATGAAGATGAATACGGAGCTTGCAACCGAACTTTGTTAATTCGTCTTCCACGGTGGCTATTCCTAGGTCTCTGTAGATATCATTGTTCCACATATGCCAGTGAGCATTCACGATTGGTCTTATAACTTTTTTTTTAATTTTAATCTTTTTTTTTATAATTTGTGCGCACTCAAGGGGTTATGAATACCCTTAACATTTTTATACATAGTGCAGGCGTTGGAAAGGATAGATAGAGAGAGAGAAAGCTTTTGTAAAAAATAATTATTTTTCGAGAATTGATCAAAGAAGAAAATATTTTTTCCAGAGGCAGGAGACGAACCTACGATAATTATGGTTTTAGCCACCAACGCTTTACCACTGAGCTAGGTTAGGTTAGGTAGGTTTATGAGGTTATCATAAAACACTAGGCACCAAAGTGGGCCCATCCGATCCCTAGGAAACCTTCACGGCAAAAGACCTAAACCCATTCCCCCAAGCAATTAATCTCCCTACAAAATTTGAAGAGATCCTTGTTATGGTTCAAGGACCTCACCTCCTCCAAGTTATCGAAAAAGTATCTACCCAGGTACTTTAGCCTTATCCTGGCAATTCCTTGACATTCACAGAGTATATGAGTTATACCCTCTGAGACATGTAGGTCATCGCAGTACCTACAAACATCCGTATCGGATAACACTAGTCTCATGGCATGCCTCCTTAGGAGACAGGTACCAAAGAGTATTCCTATCGCTGTTCTCTGCCTTGATCTATCTAACTTAATTATCTCCCCAGATTTTCTGCGATCTAACACAGGCCACAAGGCCTTAGACACCATGTGACCATCTAAGTTTGACCATCTTAGATTAGCCATGTCAATGATTTTATCCCAGATAATTTCCTTAGCCACGCATCCTGGTGGATTAATACTACCAATTATATCGCTACGTGGGAGCGCCGCTCCTCTTTTAGCCAGCGCGTCGGCTTGCTCATTGCCTTCGATATCGCAGTGTCCAGGTACCCAACATAATCTGACTCGGTTCTGCGTATATAATGCCGTAAGCATTGTGCGGCAATTCCTGATTATCTCAGATTTGGTGACGTAAGACTCTAGCGCCTTTAGCGCAGCCTGACTGTCAATGTAGATGGCGATATTCTTATCGGATATTGATCCCATCTCAAGTAATTCCGCAGCTTTAAGTACAGCTAGAACCTCTGCTTGGAACACACTGCATGTGTCCGGAAGCTATCCCTGGATATTTTCTTCCCCGGTTAGTTCTAAAACATCACATTTGTGTCCTATGTACTCTCTGCTATGGGTTATAGCTGAAAGAGAGCGGTAAATCATACACAACGGAGTGATAATCTCGTGAAAGCACCATCACGTGTGTATAGTGTAAACTAAAGCGTGTCCCATAATTCACGCAAAATGTAATTTTGATAGAAAATACAGATTTTTAATTAGAAAGCCTAATTTTTTTTATTGATTCATTGAGTATACAGATTGGGGCTATGTATGGAATAGCACATCGGATAAATGGCCGCCACGGCTTTGCTGGCAAGTACCAACTCTTTTATTTAAATTTTCTATGAGCGTTTCGCATAAATGTGGCTGAATTTCATTAACAAACCCTCCAATTTCCTCTTTCAAGGCGTTGGTGGTCGTGGGTTTGTTTGCATAGACCTTTGACTTCAAAAAACCCTAAAGAAAAAAGTCCAATGGCGTTAAATCGCAAGATCTGGATGGCCAATTCTGGTCGCACGAAATGACTCATGCAGTAATTGAATTGTTTCTCTGGCTGTATGGTATGTGGCACTGTTTTGTTGAAACCACATGTTGGTCACATCCATATCTTGTAACTTGGGTGCAAAAAACTGGGTTATCATGTCACGATAACAAACACCATTAATTTGGCAATTCCTTGAGGTTGTCCGGCTATTAAACCATAAACAGGGGCTTTACTATTTTTCTGGTTTTTTATTATCTGGCAAAGTTCTATAAACGAAACAATTTGTCAGATGTCGTTGTTGGGTAAATGGCTCAAAAGTCTCTTCTAAGTGCTTGACAAATAGATTGTCCCCTTTTGCTCATTCGCCCTTGTTTTTTCTGATCGGTGGCGATTGCATTTAGGGTTATTTAATACTTTCCAGATCGAATAATTCGTGCTTTTGTGGCGGTTAAACCTTTAAGATAACCAGAAGTCTCTCGGTTTTTTAGATCTTCGATCGCTTTTTTGAGATTATTACACAGGCAATTCGAACATGTTTTATGATTGGAAGTGCGGGTTTGTTGCAATATTTTGCGTATTTACGAATAAGTTCTTTTATTTGCGGTAAATAATTAGCTTCACTGCGTGTGACTTCTTTTCTCCTTAAAAGATTATTTTTCCGCGCGGTACTCTGTATGGATTCAATAAATTTGCATCTTCTATTTCGAATTGTGTTTAAGCGACAAATTTAAGACAATATATTTTTCCTAATCATTTTTAAAGCCTTTCCAGTTTGTTTCGTTGCTGGTTAATTTTCGCATCTTCTATTTTCATTAGTCTGTCACTTATTGTTCAAATTTCCGGTGAGTGATCTGAGGAGAGATCAAAGCATTCCTCAACTTTCTTGAAATTTGTAGATACTCCTTTTGCTACCAAGAAATCTATTAGATCAGGTATTTTTGCCTAATCGGAGGGCCATTATGTCGGTTTCCCGTCGAAAAGAAATCAACCCCGAATTGCATGCCGGGTTCCTACAAAGGTCTGTCTTTCCGTGAATTGGATCTTGAATCTCTAAAGGTGTGTTTTGCGTTGAAATTGTCACCAATAATGAAATTCGCTCCGAGTGAGTCAAAGAGACGTACGAAATCGTTACTTTTAAACATGCACGGTACTTCGATAATGTAAATTTCCAGCTAATGCGAGCTCACAAATCTATACGAGTACATTAGCAGCTCTATAATCTTTTTCTCAATAGTTCACATTCTTCTTTTGTCATTCCTTTGATGTTTGCAGTTATTAGTCTAGACATGTTCTTCCATGCTGTACCAACTGATACTTACTGGGGGAAGAACCTTTTTAGTCTTATATGAGCATTCGTTATTATCATATAATATTCATAGATAATTTTGTGACATTGATGTATGGTTGGAATGTGGCGATGTCTTACGATGTATCACATACCTCCATACATCGATGCAGAGTCGGAAAAAAAAGAAAAAAAAAAGAACATTTGACAAAAAAGTGATGTTCCATGTTCCAATATGTACTTCTTACCATTTTTCAAAAACAATATTCAATTTGTTCCCTTGCCCTGTGCTCTGAAGCGACAACAGTTGCCAATACCTATACTGTGAGATATAAAAAATTCCTTCAGACAGCCAATAGGTATTTCTTAGGAAATCTTCCAATTGTTCTTTTCGCACTCTGAAAGCTATTTCTAAAGATTTCTGGGTAAGGTATTAATAAAATAAATAGTGAATTGTATTAATAGTACTGTGCAAGGCCATGAAATTACTTGCTGTTAATTTTGAATCAGTAAAATCTATTTATTCTCTCAGGCAGAAGAGCGGGCCGACCTAACAAAATATGGCACAGAACAGTTGATCAAAAATCGGGTTCTTTGGTAAATAATTGAAACGCATTGAAGAACTCCGAATAGGATGAAGCTCAGTCATTATTGCCCCCAAGGGATGACAGGATTTAAGTAAGTTAAAAGTAGAGATCTTAACTGATCGATGAATACTAGCCTCTAATCTGATGCTGATTCAAACAATATAAATAAAAAAAATTAGGAAAGAGATGCTCTACAGATATATTGTCTTTTTTTATTATAATACATTAAGATCAGTCGTTAGAAACATCTCTTGACAAATTTATGAAATATTCATCTGGATTTGTGTTCGAAGAGTTGGAGGGAATGCACAATAATACTTCAGTCAAGGGATTCCTTGATTCTTAACCTTTCAAAATTATGTAGACTTTCCTTCATTTTCGTAACGGACTCAAGCTCATTATCATCACCACTTTCGGGGATAGTCCGGATTTAGAGTGGCATTGAGTCTTGTATTCCCAGTATTTTCAGCAGCTGCATTACCAGTAACTTATATATCTGAAAACACTGGAGAGATTAATTAATCTCGTACACCTGACAAGCTTTCTCAATGAACACAACTTATGTAGCATTCAACATGCATACCTAAAAGGCAAGTCGGTAGAAACTGCACTCCATGATGTTGTCTCATTCATTCAGAAGAACCTTTAAAGAATATACTTTGGCCTCATTTTTAGACATCGACGGGGCGTTCCACAACGCAAACACGACTTCGATAAATGCAGCACTAGATGAACTAGGAGCTAAAACAGAGATAATCAGCTGGATAGGCGAAATCCTTGAGAGCAGAATAACCAGGAAAATAACTCCGAATTAGGTGAGAGTATTGTAAAGAAAACAATTACAAGAGGAACCCCACAAGGAGGAGTAGTTTCTTCTTTGCTCTGTCTCCTCGTCGTCAATAAAATGCTGAAGATTCTCAAAACCAAAGGAATAAAAACAGGCGGCATAGTAATCATGATCACTGAAAAATTATTAGCTACAATCAGTAACTTCATGGAATCTGCACCAAAAAAATCGACCTCCTGGGCAGAGCAAAACGGCCTAGGTATAAATCCGATAAAGACTGTACTGGTTCTGTTTAATAAATGAAGGAAAATAGATAAATTTGACCTCCCAAAACTGCCCGTAAAACTCTCTCCACCAGAAAAATGTCTTGGAACTATCCTGGATTTGAAGCTTACCTGGAAGAAGAACGCAGAAGAAATAGAAGAACATTCTACGCTTGTAAGGAACCCTTTGGTAAACGATGGGCCTCTGTCCGTCCATAACCAACTGGAAGTATACAGCAATTGTCAGACTTATACTTGCCTATAGTATCAATGTGTGGTGGAATGCAAAGAACAAGGCCAGCTATCTAGTAAACCTAACAAAGGTACAACGACTGACAAGTATAAACGTAACCGAGGTGATGTTAAACCTCCTCCCCCTGGATGAGTACATTCAAAACATAGCTGCCAAGAGCGCGATTCGTCTCAAATAATCGGGCGCGTGGAAGCAAAGCTCTTATGGACATGGTTCTATACTACACAGGTAAAAAGCAGATCTTGATAGAACAACTGACTGTGTCATACCTTACATAGACTTCTATAATAATTACTCAGGTTTATTCCCGAAAGGCAAGAGTGGGACTCCAGCACATCAACCAATGAACAGGTCTTCAACTCTACACAGACGGGTCTAAAATGGATATAGGAACTAATTCTGGAGCTTTCGAAGAGTCCCTCAAAATCAACGACTTATACAAACAAGCTCCCGGACGACTGCAGTATCTTTCAAGCCGTAGTCTTCGCTATTGAAAGAGCAGCACAGACCATTCACAGAAAGAAACTCAACCCTTCGATGATTACTATCTTCGTGGATAGTCAAGCTGCAATCGAAGCACTAGACAGCGAGGAAGTTGGATCAAAAGCAGTTTACATATGCCGAAATTCACTGAACAATATAAGCAATACCACTGTTGTAACTCTCTGCTCGGTTCCCGGACATAGCAAAAGGAATGAGATAGCAGATGAACTAGCCAGAAAGCGATCAGCATTCGGTAAAGAAAATATTCAGACATCAGTAGAAGTTCCTGTTGAAGTACTAAAAAGAAAAATCGACTTTAAAACAATAGATCTGATCAACTCTAGATGGATCACTAGAGGCAACTGCATCATATCTCGGAGTTCATGGCCGGTATTGAATGAAGGAAGAACCAAAAGCCTGCTGGAAATGAATAAAAAAGAAGTACGAATCTTAATAGGTGCATTTACAGGACACTACGCGATAGGGGAAATGACCATAAGACTAGGCATTACCTCACCCGACTACTTCAGGAGATGTCAAGACGCGGAAGAGATAGAAAGTATCAAACATTTGCAATGTGACTGCCTAAATCTACAAAACCTTGGCGGCGGCACCACATGGGTAATAGGTTTTTCGACGAACTAAGTGAACTTGTTCAAGCAAGGATACGAAGACCTGCCACAAAGTCAGCTGGGTTTCCAATGACAGGTAAGCAACCTCCAAACAAATTGACCATTTTGCCATCAGCCGCCGCTTTAGGAGTATTCTCCTGGACGTCCGAAACAGACGAGGGGCAGATGTGGGGATAGTATGTGATCACCATCTTATGATAGCTACCCTCCAACTACGCACTGCTGCAGTTCGAAGATCCCACGACAACACAAGAATGCTCAGGTTCAACGTCGATAGACTTAGTGATCCCTCAGTGCGCCAGCAATTAAGGGAGCACTTTTCGCAAGGTGTGGAAGTAATCAGCAGCTCAATGCCCGCAACCATCCAAGATCATTGGTATGGTGTGAAAAATGTTTTTACATCTGGTGCTGAACGAATTGTCGGTCGATCGCAGGGAAGACATAAGGCGTGGCTTTCTGAGGATAACTGGAGACGGATTGACGAACGAAAACAGCTAAAAGCTCACGTTGCAACCACCCCAGCAGCAGCGAGAAGCGAGCTAGAGTCCCTATATCGCATGAAGATGAGAGAAGTTCAGCGTAGAGCGCGACGTGACAAGCGGAACTACATCAACGCGCTGGCTACAGAAGCAGAAGAAGCAGTATGGAGGTGCGACAGCAGGACTGTTTACAGAATCACGAAAGAGCTGACATGTGGTCGCAGCTCCAGCCAACACGTAGTGAAAAGCCTAGTCGCTTCCTTGCTCATTTTGGATGAGGACGGGATCAAGAGATGGAAAGAGCATTTTGCTACGGTTTTAAACCGTGTATACGCTAGCGATATGCTCCCAAATCAAACTGAGATGCCCGAGGTGAGAAGTTCCCGAATACGCACCACGACTCCCAGTACAGATGAGATCATTGCCGCGATCAAGGCACTCAAAACTAACAAGGCGGTAGGACTTGGCGGTATTCCAGCAGAGCTCTTACGAGCAGCACCAATAACATCGGCTGAGCTTCTGCTTCCACTTATAGAGAGAGCTTGGGAAGCTGACAGCTTTCCTGACGAGTGGAAAAAGGGAATGAACGTCAAGCTTCCAAAGAAAGGAAATTTAATGGAGTGCGGAAACTGGAGGGGTATCTGCGTGCTATCTGCTGTGGCTAAGATAATAGCTAAAATCATACTGGAGCAAATCAAACAACACCTCGAAGCCGCACTCGATGCCGAACGAGCAGGGTTCCGCTCTGGATACTCCTGTGCCGACCACATCAACACCCTGCGGATTATCATCGAACAGTGTGTTGAATATCGATCGCCACTGCACCTGCTGTTCATCGATTTTGGGAAGGCGTTCGATAGTGTCAACAGGGAGTTTATTTGGCGTGCCTTACGCAGTAGAGGTATTCCCATAAACTAATTACTAAGCTATTATCAAAGATACATATGAAGGCTCCAAATGTCACGTTCTGCACAGGGGGAGATTGTCTGAGGAATTTGAGATCCAAAGTGGGGTAAGACAAGGCTGTATCCTTTCACCTATATTATTCCTATTGGTGATTAGCGAAGTGCTTCATGCAGCTTTGTCGACGGGAAACGGAGGAATTCGATGGACTCTTACATCTCAACTGAAACATCTTGACTACGCTGACGATGTATGCTTACTCTCCCACAGAATTATGGACCTCCACCAAATGACAGCAGATGTGGAGAGGGAGGCAGGGGCAGTCGGGCTGAAAATTCATACGGCAAAAACTAAAACTATCAGCCTTGGAACTAACTCATCGGCTCAAATATGCATTGCTGGACAATTGGTAGAGAGAGTAGAGGATTTCCAGTATATTGGGACTATTGTCTCGACCGATGGTGGAACCGAACTGGATATAGCCAACAGGATCGCCAAAGCAAAGTCCGCGTTCGGGATGTTGTCCAAAATATGGCGAAGCAATGCAATCAGTTTGAGCACCAAAATAAGACTGTTCCGCTCCAACGTTGAATCCGTGCTGTTATATGGTTGCAGCACGTGGAGAGTGACCACTTCTATCACCAGAAAGCTGCAAACGTTTGCTAATAGGTGCCTGCGTAATATCTTACGGATTTTGTGACCCAATCGTATCTCTAACGAACACCTTTACGAGACAACCGGTCAGGAACCAATAGGCACAACCATCCAACGGCGGAAGTGGCAGTGGATTGGTCACACGTTCCGTAAAGGTGACAGTTGCATAGCGAACCATGCTATGCAATGGAACCCTTTAACTCAGGATAGCAGAAGACCTGGCGGTCCAAGGAGAACATGGCGCAGAACAGTCGAGAAGGAGGCACTGCAGTTAGGGAAAAATTGGGGAGAACTCAGACATATTGCCAGAAACCATACACGATGGCCCTAGGACCCACAAGGGGATACAGGACATAAGAAGGCTAAGAAGGATACGATTCATAAAGAGCTTCGTTCGCTACTGAGCCGACCGAAAGATAAAGACTTCTTATAGATTCCACAAGCAAAAAAGGGAAACACGATGGATCGTTTGGCTCCCGTGAGAAGCACCTAGGTGTACGTGCCTCTAACCTTACCTAACTTAGCTTATAGAGCAGCGATCACATTCATTCGCAAATTGGCTCTAGAAGTTTTCTCTTATTAATTAAGGATGTTATAACGTAAAAACCCATAGCCTTATGAAACGCTGATGAAATCAGAAACAATGGGTTCGTAACTATTCACACTTTCATGCGATGTGATCACTTATCGGATGAGTAACATACCTTTCCACTATTTGACATGTTCTACTTTATTTTTAAATCCAATAACTACGTCGAGACCAAAAGTCGTGATTTTTTTCGAATAAAAATAAATTTGCATATAACTTACATAGTTAACGATATTTGATAGCACTGTCACTAATTAACAAGATTTCAATATTGACGGTGGAAAGTTTTTTTTTGTTTCAAAAAAATTACCAAAAATAGATTTCACAGCAATTAACAAGATGCGACACACTAAATACTTATTAACTGTAAGGTGACTGTAAGTAAAAGAAAAAAGTCTTAAATAACTTTACATGCTTAATGGCATTTTAGTTTCAGGACCAACCACTAAACATATTTTTTATGACTTTAACTAGTAGTTGAATTTTTACACACCTCCATATAAAAAAAAGAAGTTTTAAACTCAGATACAGTGAACAATAATCAATAATTCTCTTTATTTTCATACTAAAAAAAATTATAATCATATCGACCTACAATCACAGCTGTATGAGAGAGAAAATAAAAAGAAAATCATCAATACACAAGAGATTTCGAACATTTGCATTGTCTGAAACGAAGTGAAAAAAACAAACTTATGACTTACAATTAAATATTCTAGTACAGTTCCGTTCAGTAAACAAATTGAAACCGCTTATTTCCAAATTGGGCCATACGCTTCTAGATAATAATCTGCTGTGGCGTGTTATGCATCTGAAAAAATAACTTCTTATCTAGCACGTTTTCACATTCTTTTCTAGGAATTTTCAATACAATACATAGATGTTACTAATACTTTGCGAAATGAATTGAAATATGTCCGTATTCGGTTTACTTGTAAGCGACGATATTACTAGTAAATGGGGGTACTACAGATGTAAGTACAATAGAAATTCAGTAGCGGAATAAAAGTGGCAACCACAGACCCCTTTTTGTCTAAGAATAAAAAGGATAATAATGAATCATCAAATTATATGATTTATGCAATACAATTAGGGGAATCACTTTATGATCAATCAAGGGTAAATTGGCAAGGGAAATTCTGCAAATTATTTTGATTTCATGTCGTTTTAATTAGTACTATTGTTCGAAGTGCTAAGACATGACTTCTTAAAACGGAAATTGAGAACAGCAATGTCACAGAGTTTTTTTCTTTTTTTGAAAGATTTTTCTAAACTCTTGAATTAATCATACAAATGCTCACATATGTACTTATAATATAGAATGATGGTAAAGTTTGAGCAGCAGTCATGGATGAAAAGTTTTCTGCAATTATTCAAAATATTATATTTTTCTGATTAGTGATTTGGATATTTTATCGACTTGAAAATTATAGCATCAAATTGAAATCCATTAATAGTCGAAACCGATCGTGAACTAAAGAAATTATGAGAATTATCACGATGCATTTTCGAAATCTACGTATTATGAGATATATCCGTATAACGAAATTTACGTTTAACGAAAATTAATTATGCATCCTACCTAATGGTATGAAGCACTACGAAATATTTGGTACTACTGCAATTTTCGGGAAGCGGACAATAAGCAAAGTATCGTTATATGGTGATATACGTATTGTAAAAACTTGTACTCCATCTGGTAAGATACTCGTATGTCTCAACTAACTAGTAGACTTCCTAACTTCTACGCTCAGGCATATGCGGATAATGTTGATGTACTTTCTGTGCTAATGCACAGGCGACCCTAGACATGATCGATGAATGACGCACTAGGAGTGGGCTTTCTGTGAATTGTCTTAAAACTGAGGTTGTTCTATTTACGAGAAGGAGGATTCTGACCGGTCTGACCCAGCCAGTGCTAACAGCCGGCACTATCCGCATTTCCAATAAAGACAAATATCCAGGAGTGTCCCCGTGCAGGGACGGGTTAAGAATATCACTGCAGCGCCCCCCAACAACTAGCGCTTGTGGTAAAAGGCGACTAAGGGGACAAATCAGATTTAGGCAATATAACACCCAAGTGAGCCTAGCGACACATATACCACCTTAAGAACCCTCCCACAAGTGTACAAGCGAGTCCATGAGTTGACACGACTGGAGATCACCCGTGTCATAGAAGAAAGATCAAACAATACTAAAACAGGAGCATGCACGTGTCAAACAACAAACACCATCGCAATATTGCAAAACTGTATCATTATGGTAATACTTGCTAAAAGTAAAGGCACTACCCCACCAGGCACTACCACTGCTGTGCATGGTACTGATCCTGGACCGAGCAGAAATGTTCGGGTCAGAGCTATACGGATTCCGGAGGCTAGCAAAATAATGAAACAGTTTGGAAGAAATTTAAGGGTCGCGAGTCAACGTTCCAAACGTTGGAATCATGACCGGTCGAAGTTACGAGCTGGAAGAGATGATGAATAGAAGGCGGGTGGATATCTTGTGTGTCCAAGAGACGAAATGGAAAAACACCGGAAATCGGGCGCGTTCTTGGACGTTAGGACAAAAGATTACAAGATGTTCTACTACGGAACGAAAAAGGCAAAGGACGGAATCGGTATCATCCTTGCGGCCGAGCTACTTGGTAACGTCTTGAGCATTTCGAAGTCCAGCGACCGTTTGATGTCTCGCAAACTAGTAATACAAGGAGAGGTGTGGAATATTGTCAGTGCATATGCTCCCCAAAATGGGTGCAATCAGAGAAATAAAGATGCATTTCGGGTAGATTTCCACAATCTCCTTAAGAACATCCCAAGGGAAGAGTCTCTGTTTGTTGGAGGAGATTTGAATGGACATGTCGGGAAGTCAAACGAAGACTATGAAGACTGCCATGGAGGACTAGGATATGCTATCAGGAACCTTCCTGGTGAAGACATCCTAAGCAAGTGCAAATCACACGGTCTTATCGTCTTAAATAACATGTTCATCAAACAAAGTCGACACCTGATCACTTACAGCAGTGGTGGAGATGAACCCCAGATTGACTACCATTTGGTAGGCAGTTTCATGAAGCCTCGGGTAAAAGATTGCAAAGTAATCCTGGGAGAGGCAATCGTTCGGCAATATCGTCTCCTGCTAACAGAAATTTTTATGAAAACACCGAAGAAAAGCAAACAAAAAAGGGTCTCTGAGAAAATCAAGTGGTACAATCTGGACAAAGAAAAAGGCGAGGCTTTTGTTTTCGTAATGAAAAATTACCTCTCTCACACCATCAACGGAGCTGAGGATGAAGAGTGAAGAGCACAAAATATGTGGGATTCCCTACAGCGAACTTGCTTAAAGAAGGCCAATTACTGCTAGGAGCTTCAAAAGGCCACCATCAACACGCCAAAAAAACATGGTGGTGGAGTGATGAAGCTAAGAAAGTGATAAATGAGAAGAAAGCGGCTTTCAAAGCTTGGTCAAAGTGCCCCTCTAATAATAGTGACGAAAAAGCTCGCCTCGAAATGGAATACAGATGTTGCAAGAAAATAGCGAAGAAAAAGTGCGCCCAGCTTCAAGCAGAGAGTACGGAGTGCCTATATCCGGAGCTGGAGAAAATATCTTCCCCGGTTCGCGATGCAAACCAGGCTATCCAGGAGCTGCGAAGACACAATATGAACAAGAGCGCAACCATCTTCAGAATAGCAGCCCAAAGAAGGAGGAATGCTCAGGAGATTCGTTCGCCAAAGTTCATAAACAATGCTCATGGTCAGCTTCTTGTGGATGACGACAAAATTCTACAGAGGTGGCGGCTGTATTGTAAAAAAAACTTTTAAATAAACAGTTTCCCCGGCTACACTTTCCAAGAGCCACCCCTAACTGTGAAGAAATACCCGACATCACAGTCGAAGAAGTTAGTGAGGCGGTCAAATACTCCAAAAAACGAGAAGCAGTTGGCCCAGACGAGATGCCCTCTGTGTTCTGGAAAAAGATGGGAGGCATCGGGTTCAGATGGCTCAGAATTCTCATCTCCAAATTTGTGAGAGGTGACCCAATGCCGAATCAATGGAGGGAAAGTTACCTTCTACCTGTATACAAAGGGAAGGGTAATACGCGAAACTTCGATAACTACCGTTCGATCAAGCTGATGTCACACACCATGAAGATCGTTGAGCGGGTATAAGGTGGCCGACTGCGAAATATAATATGACTATCTGATGATCAGTGCGGGTTTGTCTATGGTAAATCAACCGCAGATGCAACCCAAAGTATAAGGATCATAATGGAAAAACATCGTGATTCCTTAAGGGATTTGCATATTGTACTGATTGACTTTAAAAAGGCATTTGACAGACAACCACGAGATCTGATATGGGTGGCGCTAAGACATCGAGGGGTTCCAGAAACCTATGTACAGATGATCATGGACATGTACGAAGGAGCAAAGACAAAAGTAAGATACCCCGCTGGAGTAACCGAAGAGTTCCCAATCAAAGTCGGGGTGCACCAGAGAAGCGTTTTAAGTCATTTGCTCTTTATTACAGTCCTTGATTATCTGCTTGAAGGTAAAGTGATGGACCCCAAGGTACATCAGTTATTCTTTGCTGACGATGGAGTCATCATAAGTGAGAATTCTACATCCCTACAATGAGCACTTGATGTGTATGTGGACGTTTTGGAGGGAAATGGGTATCGCATTAGTTCAAAATAGACAGAGTACCTGCGCTGCCCGTTTTCTGATCCACTCAGGCCTATTCCAGACATTTATTTGAAAGGAACAGTACTTCCCAAGTGCGAAAAGTTCAAATATTTGGGATCTATGATCAATATCAAAGCAACTTGTGATGACGACATCAATCATCATGTAAGCGTAGGGTGGATGAAGTGGCGAGAAAATTCCGCTATCTTCTGTGACAGAAAAATGTCCCCTAAGTTGAAAGGAAGGCTCAACACCAAAAAAACAAATATTTGACGCAACAGCTCTTTAAAGTGGCAGGGCCTAGCTTCTCGCAACCACTCATGTTGTGTGCGTTATATTTTTCACACGAATGGAAGGGACCTACAGTTTAATGCCGACTCCGAACGGAGATTTGAGAAGCTTTTTCGTGACAACAATACTCTCGGATGTTTGTCAGACGCTCGCGAGAGGTGGGACCGTGCAAAAAAAAAAAAAGGCTCTACACCGCAGTTGTACGTCCAGCGCTCACATACGGTTCACAATGTTGGACGATGTACAAGAAGTATGAGAGTAAATTAACGGCAGCTGAGATGAGGATGCTTCGCATGACAGCAGGAGTGACAAAGCTTGATCGAATAAGAGGTTCGAAGATCCGTGGAAGCTTTCACATCAAGGAAACCATCGTACAAAAAATAGAGCGTGACCGGCTCAGTTGATATTGCCACGTTCAAAGAAGAGATCATTTGAACCCTGTTAAAAAGACAATACCAATGCACATTCCAAAGACATCGCGATGTGGGAAAGGCAGGCCGATAAACGCCTGGATCACACAAATGCGACTAAATCGGCATTTCATTGGCCTCAGTAACCGAGTGATCCAAAATCGGCATTTTCTGAGGTCAAATAGGCGAACCCCACAGGCGGATCAGTAAAAATGCGGTGAAGTGGGAGGGTTATGATCCCTTATTTTCGGATCGTAACCTCGCTGATAAAAGAAAGAAGAAGAAGGTATAATCTCTGCGCATTGAAGGTGCCGAGGAAAACAGCCACATTGAACACTAAGATTACACAATTAACACGTCAACCACATATAAGCGATTTTTTTTTTTAAACATGCTTGTTATACTATCACTTGTAGAAGAGTTTTTATTTTTTAGGGACAATAGCTCTATATATTTCACCTTAGGAAAACGACTGAAAACAAAAGCTATTTGATTGCATAGTTTCTGCAGTCTTATACGAGGAAATGGAGCAATTGTATCCTGCAGAAGGTTCAAGATTATGGCTTTAGTTTTTCTAAAATTTCACTGAAGTACTCGTTAAACTTATTACAAATGCAAGATGAATCAGTGAAATTCATACCATCGATTTCTAAACAGTCAATTTCGATAAGCTGTTTATTTTTACCCAAAATGCTATCAACTACTTTCCATTCTTCTCATACATTACCCCTAGCTCGCTCGAAAGAATCAGAATAAAACTTATTACGCGTTTCCTCAATATTTCTATGAACGGTTTTGCAAAGATTGCCATAGTATTTTTTATATTTTATGTTTTATGGGTGTTTTCTACATTTCACTGCAATTTTATTTTTATTTTTAACCTGTTGCAAAAGATTATACGTCATCCACGGCTTTAAGTAGTTTGTATAGCCCGAGTTGCGCAGTGAAAGAGTAGTACAATTTTTTATTCGAAAGCAATAATTGATGGATTACTAACTGGGCATTGTACCTTCTCCTCCACTCACCGTCTATGCAGACGGGACCAAAGATCCCTCGAAGAACTTTTCTCTCTAAATAGCCAATTGCATCCTCATACGGTTTTGTCAAAGCCCATGCCTCTGCGCCATACAGCAGGACTGAGATGAGTAGATTCTTATAAAGAGTTACCTTAGTAGTTCAAGATGGGGCTTTGCTACTCAATTGCCATCTTAGCCCATAAAAACAATAATTCTTCGTGTGATCTCCCTACTGATGTCATTTCCGGAGCTCACCATAGAGCCTAGGTAGACAAAATCCTTTACTACCTCAAAATTATATCTGTCTATTGTGGCATTCTGTCCAAGACGCCGATGTTGGGTGTCCTTTTTGTAGACAGCATATATTTTGTTTTGCTTTCATTTACCGCTAGACCCATCTTTGCTGCCGCGATCTCAATACTTGTAAATGCCCCATTGACTGCCCGCTGAGTTCTTCCGACTATGTCAATGTCATCGGCATAAGCGAGTAGTTGTACAGACTTGTAAAAGATTGTACCTGCGGTGTTGGCTTGTGAGTTTCGTACAATTCTCTCAAATACTATGTTAAAGAGATCGCATGATAGCGCGTCACCTTATCTTAGACATTTCCTGATATCGAATGGTTCGGTGATGTTCTTACCGACTTTGATGGAGCAGCGAGAGTTCACCATCGTCTTCTGCACAAACGGACGAGCTTGGCAGGGATGTCAAGACTAGACATGGCTCTGTATAACTCGTCTCTATATACGCTATCATAGGCAACTTTGAAATCGATGAAGAGGTTGTGCGTATCGATTTTATATTCATGGATCTTTTCCAAGATCTGCCGTAGAGTGAATATTTGGTCAATGGTGGATTTTCCTGGCCTGAAACTGCACCGATAAGGACCTATCAGGTTGTTGACGATCGGTTTTAGGCGTTCACATAATACGGCAGACCGGATCTAATATGCTATGTTGAGAAGACTTATACCTACCTCTATAGTAAGCGCAGTTTAGAGGGTCTCCTTTCTTCAGGATCGGGCAAACGATGCTGAGGTTTCATTCATCGGACATGCTTTCGCCCGACCAGATTTTACAGATAAGCTGACGATAAGAGGTAATATTAGCTTAATAAAGCGAATTGGTACCCCATCCTCCCCAGCGGAATTTCTCTTAATAGCTGCGACACAGCCAATAACGTCATTTTCCATTACCACTTCAAAATCGGCTAGTCTGGGTATAGATGACTCAGAATATGCAGCGAAGTCAAAGCCATTCACTTCTGCAGTGGTACTCAAGAAATGCTTATTGAGATCATCCGGATCAAAATCGCATTTTCCATTGTTTTTCTTCTGACAGTTACTTAATAACTCCAAATCTTCTTAGGTGGTAGGGAAGTAATCAATTTCGAGGCGCAGTAGATCATTTTCGCAGAGCGTATGTAAGAGGTTGCAGTGTTTCGCGCCACTTTATAAGCACCCCAATTCGCATCAGATGGTCGATGTTTCCATTTGCTCTATCATTTATTTCGAGTTTTGATTTTATCAATAACATCGTATGTAAACCAGGGAAGTATTTCGTTGGAAAATTTAAACAGAAACTAAGTATATAAGCATCATTCCGATGCTATGTCATTGATCTCTACGCTCCAAGAAGAGAAAAAGTCACTCTCTTTCAAGGTAAACATTTTGCAAAACAAATTAATTCTCTCGAACAAAAGCGCCTGAAAAAATGCATAGATGTTGTTGGTGTCCCCAAGGTGAATGAAAATACTGCACTGAAGTCTGCTGTCAAACTGATATCAGAAGGTCTGGGTGAAAGCATATCTCCAAATGATATTAGTTCATGCTATGTAAAAAAATTGAAGAACAGTACACGAGCTAACTCATCTACTAATTCATCATCTTCATCATCAAACATCATTTGCATTAAATTCAAAACGTTGGAACTCAAGAGGAAAGTCATACGGCTGAAGAAAACTACGAAGTTAGTTGCGGGGCTCTTTGATGGTTCTCTTGGTGATAAAAGAATTTTTCTTAATGATAGTCTTACTAGTCTTAATAGAGCCATATTTAATAGAGCTAAACAATTTCAAGTAAACAATAAATTTGCATACCTTTGGATATCAAACGGTGTAGTTTTAATGA
This sequence comes from Brachypalpus laphriformis, assembly GCA_945910035.1. Taxonomy (NCBI): domain Eukaryota; kingdom Metazoa; phylum Arthropoda; class Insecta; order Diptera; family Syrphidae; genus Brachypalpus; species Brachypalpus laphriformis. Next base: position 312,289,640 of record OX246753.1, on the reverse strand, counting down.
AAAAGAAAGAAGGCGACAAAATATTTAAAATGTTCTCTCTTGATGATCTAGAAAATATTTCTTTACTGAATTAACTTATGTCATCCTGTCTATTTATCTATGCTTAGTATGTTTATTAGGATTGAGAATCTAGTGCAAAATCCCAATGATTTTTTTCCAAATAGTAATCAATTTTGTAAATTTGAAAAATAAATTTTTAAAAGTGTTTTTCATTCCAACAATGGAAAACAATTGTTTTCTATTATACACCAAAACATAAGAAGTATGCGGAAAAACTTTTATTTATTCCTGATTCATTTAGAATTGTTCGTAGTTAAACCTGATCTTATATTTCTCTCTGGATATTTGATCATGAAAAAGAGCTGTACAATATACTTACTTACTTATATCCTTTAACCCTTCGGGGGGCATAGGGCGTCAATCACGCCTGCGCGCCATTGTGTTCGGAGTTTTGCAACGCGTTTGAGCTGCCTCCAACTCATTCCTAAAGACCTCGATTCCTCATCAACTGTTCTGCGCCACGTTTGCCTAGAGCGTCCCGCTATTCTGCCTGCCTGGGTGAGCGGATTCCACTGCATGGCGTATTTCGAAATGGAGTTGTCTTTGCGCCGTAGGGTGTGTCCAATCCATTGCCGCTTTCTTCTTCGTATAGTAATGCTTATAGATTCTTGTCCCGTTCTCAGATAAAGTTGTTCGTTGGAGATGCTTAAGAATCATCAGATAGCATCTCGATTCAAGCTGTCAAAAGCCTTCTCGAAGTGGATAAACAGTAAATGTAGCGGAGACCTATACTCAACGCATTGTTCGATTATGATCCGTAAGGTGTTTATGTGGTCGATGCAGGAGGATCTAGCGCGAAAGCCTGCCTGTTTGACATCGAGAGTTGAATTTAAATGTTCTTTAATTCGTTCTAGAATTATTCTAGCTATTATTTTGGCTACAGCTGGAAGAACACATATACCTCTCCAGTTACCGCACTCCATCAAGTAACCCTTCTTTGGAAGCTTAATGATCATCCCTCTTTTCCACTCCTGTGGAAATTGTTCACTATCCCAAGCTGTCCGTATTAGCGTATGCAGCAAATCTGCCGATGTATTTGGCGCCGCTTGAAATAGCTCGGCAGGGTTGCCATCAATACCCACTGCTTTGTTCTTCTTGAGGGACCTGATTGCTGTTATTATTTCAGTTTTACTGGGAGGTACGGTGCGAATTCGGGAATTTGTTGCTTCGAACTGCTCATTCGAATTCAAGATCATACCGCCATCGTCTAAGTGATTTAGCACTGTAACAAAATGTTCTCTCCATCTAGTGAGCTGATCCTCATCCGAAATCAGAAGGTTACCGTCTAGACTCTTCACTGGATGTTGTTTGGAGTTTCGATCACCAATAAGCTCCTTAGTGATGTTGTAAACAGTTCTACTGTCGCACCTACTTGCTGCTTCTTCAGTCCTTGAGGCCAGTGAGTTGATATATTGACGTTTGTCACGTCTCATACTACGCTGCACTTCTTTCTTCTTCGCACGGTAATGGGCTTCAAGCTCGGTTTTCTCTACTGCTGAGGCCGCTGCAATCCGAGCCTTGATTGCTGTACGCTCATCGATCCGTCTCCAGGTGTCTGTAGAAAGCCATGTGCGGTGGTGTTTCTGCTTTTTACCTACATACGTGCGTGCCCCAGTCGCAAAGGCATTTTTCACAGCACTCCAGTGGTTATCCATGTTCTCTATGCTGCTGATTGCTTCTGCTTCTAAGGCAAGATGGTCCCTGAACTGTTGGCGCACTTGGGGAACCTTGAGCCTGTCGATATTAAGCCTGGTGATGGTTTGAGCGGTTGCTGTTGACGGATGCAGTACGGCGGCGTCAATGAACTACCATAAGATGGTGATCTCGTTCAAGTCCCACGTCAGCTCCACGTCTGTTTCGGACGTCCAGGAGACAATTTCTAAAGCGGCGACTGATCGCAATGTGGTCAATCTGATTGGATGTTCATTGCCTATCAGTAGAGACCCAACTGATTTTGTGCAGGTGTTATGCTTAAACAGCGTACCTTCGATGACTAGGTGGTTGGTATTGCAGAAGTCCACAAACCACTCACCGTTGTCATTACGGTCTCCCACGCCGTCATCTCCCATCACGTGCTTAAGCATGGTGTTGTCGCTACCCAACTTGGCATTGAGATCTTCCATCACCATTACGATGTCCCCATTAGGCGTTTGGTTGTAGGCGGCGCCTAAATGGCTATAAAAATCATCCCTTTCATCCTCAGTCGCGTCTAGAGTCGGAGCATATCACTGTATGATGGTAATTTTTGTAACTCTACTCTGGAACCTAGCCGTCAATATCCGGTCACTATGGGGTTTCCAGGATATGAGGCTACTACGTGCTGCTGGAGTTAGCATGAGTCCTACTCCGGGACTCCGTGCACTTTCAGCTGGTTTACCAGAAGCATCACAGTACTTTTTGTTGGGGAGAAGTATTCCCCAGCGTCGTACCATCTTATCTCGGTCAGCCCTAAGATGTCGATTTTATACCGAGCGAATTCGCGCTCCAATTGGAGGAATCTGGCGTTATAAGGCCCTTCCTTGAGTGAGTCCAGGAGGATCTTAACGTTCCAGAATCCGATCGTTGTCCGTGTCCGATAGCCAAAGGTCGTCATCAAATTATCCGTCCTTATCCGAGGCGATTGTTTGCGTTTCGGAGCAATAGTTTGTTTTACGGTTGCGGCTCGCTGGGCCACAGACCAACCGACACTTATCCTGTTTTTTGGCGCAGGAAGCTCGCCATTCGTCCTCTCCCGTTAGCAATTTCCGAAGAAATTCCCAGATGACACCACGAGGAGGTGGGAGTAGGGCTTACTAACAGAGCTGCTAGGTTTTCGGCTGCAGTGGCTCCTTCTCGTTACTTAGCGGACCAGCACCTATCGGGAGATGCTGCCCCTACGAGGCCTTTATTAGTCGTTTGCCATCCAAGCTGTACAATATACCCGGTTACATTCCCCATGCTAAATGTAACGACTCCTATGCTGCAGGTGGAGTATTTGTATTTGTTAATGAACTCCTAAAACCAGAATTTAAAAACTACAATCTGGCTAGTGCTGATGGATTGAGGGTATGTTGTTCGTTTGAGGGTTGCAAAATTGTTTTTATGTGCTTTTACAGACTACATAATATAAGTAAAGGTGTTTTTCTTGAGGAGTTAAGTACCTGTTTGAACTCAGAGGATTCTAAAAATATATTCATGTTAGGAGATCTTAATCTTGATATTCTAAGTGATACGCCAGATGTTTTTAACTACCTGTCTATTTTGTCTGCTAACGGATTAGAATCTTGCTTTATGGAACCTTCTAGAATAAATCATCAAACACAAACTTGTATTGACCATATTTTTGGTAGATTAGATCGCAAAACAAAATTTTCTCTTTGTAGTTCCACATCTGATTTTAGAATACCAGATCATTGCTTGACAGCCTTATTCTTTTACTATGACAGGGTTGAACTACCTTGTGATAGTAAATATATTCCCTTTAAGATCGGTCAAGAAATTGACTTTGATGCTCTTCTCATGAAAGCTGGATAAATGTATACAGTCAAAATGACCCATCCGCAGCTTTCGATGTATTTTGTAATATACTCAAAGAGAAAGCCGGAAGTTGTATTCTGTCACTGTCAATGGGCAGAAGAAAATTGAAAAGACTCAAGCCTTGGATGTCGAATAATTTGCTGGAGAAGATGGACAACAAAAATAAAATGAGAATAAAGTGCAATACATCTCCCCACAATAACCAATACAAAATTTTATACAAAAATCTTTCCAAGGAAATTGCTGCTGACATTCAATCGTGTAAGGATAATTACTACCTCAATAAATTTCATAGAGCCAAAGGAAACTTAGAAACGGAATGTGGAGTTGTGTCTGAATTGCTCAATAAAAGTGTTCATTCCGCTCTTCCTACTATGTTATCTTACAATAACAGAGACTATACAAACACTACTGAAAAAGCAAATATTTTCAACAAATATTTTACAAGTGTTGCTGTAAATACCATTAGTGATGCTGGTATCAATTCCACTATTGTAAATTGCCCAGTAGGCTGTTGTAATCGTGAAAGTAGCACTGCTCGTAGCTTCTTCTATTACCCAATCACAGGTACTGAATTATCCAGAATTATTAATACAATGGAAAGTTCCAACTCTTCAACCCTCAATAGTTATTCAAGTTCTTTTGTAAAAAAAATTGCACTTAATATTGTTCATGTCCTTGCCCATATTTTCAATAATAGTATCTACAGTGGAAAGTTTCCGGATAGTCTTAAAATTGCTGAAGTTATTCCTATTTTTAAAAAAGGCAACAGCAATGATTTGATTAACTTCAGGCCGATTTCTGTGCATTTAGTTTTCTTAAAAATGTTCGAAAAGGCTGTAAAAGCTAGGATTGTTGCTTTCTTGGATGGCACTTCTTTCTTTAGCCCAAAGCAATTTGCTTTTAGAGCTGAAAAATCTACTGAAGATGCACTTCTGAAGTTTTGCAGTCGAATTTATGAGAGCCTTAATATGAAAAAAGTATCTGCTTCACTTTTTATAGATATTACCAAGGCATTCGATCTATAGTAGATTATTCGATTTTGCTTCAAAAATTGGATCGAATTGGTTTCAGAGGTTTCATGCTCAATTGGCTCTCCTCGTACCTAATGGGCAGAAAACAGATGGTCAAGCTAGGGGTTGAATTTAGTCAGATCCAAGAAATTAATATTGGTGTTCCTCAGGGCTCGGTGCTTGGCCCTATTTTGTTTTTGATTTTTATCAATTCCATTTTCAACCTTGACCTTGAGGAAACCAGACTGGATTTGCAGATGATATAGCATGCACTTATTCTAATGCATCTAGTTTTGATCTAATGGCTGATATCAACTATGATTTGGAAAAGATTAGACAGTGGTTTAGTTCGCACAAGCTGGTGAATAGTGACAAAACGAAAATTATGCTATTCAATCTCACGACCTCTGAGGTTGAATTTCCTGTTTTATCATATCATTGCGCTAGTTGCAAGCATATATTAGTAAGCTCTGATACATGTAGGAATGTCAGCACTGCCGTGGCATTGAATGCAAACATTCGATGTCCGTCTAAGTGCTTCGAAATTGAAAGAGTTACAATTTTTAAGTATTTAGGGCTCGTATTTAACTGTAAAATGAATTGGAGTGCTCACACGTCATTGCTTAAGAAATACTTATTGACGATGACATACGCGATGTATCGAATAAGGATGTATTGCTCTCGAAAACTTCTTGAAACAATACCACCTTAATCAAAAAGTTCCCGGAATTTATTCAGAAAATTAAAAATACAAGTTTATTCATCTAAATCTATATTGTCCCCTTCAAAGTAATCCCCATCGGCTGCAACACACTTATGCCAGCGCTTGATCCAATCTTCGAAACATTTTTTATATTCGGTTTTCGGTATGTCCATCTCTTGGCTACGTAACTTTTGCAAATGTCAAGCTATTACGCTAAGATTTAGAGGGAATATCAACAACAGTATATGTACCTACTTAACAAAGAAAACAGAACTCAAATCGGAACGGTGGGAGCGCCACGCGGTTTTTATTCCGGGAACTTTTTTATCAAGGTGGTATATTTTGGGCTAGTACAATCAAAGTTGCCGTACGGTATAGTTTGTTGGGGAGGCACACATAAAAATAAAATCCAGCCTTTACTAATTGTGCAAAAACACTTACTGAGAATAATGTGGAAAAAGCGCAAAAGGGAGCATAGTTTCTTACTTTTCTTAAGTTCTAAAATACTTCCGATAAAACACCTTTACTTTTTTAAAATTCCCAAAATATTTTATTTGAGGAGTGGTTATTCACTTAATCGAAGTCCAACTGCCTATGGTCTTCGTAGTAACGAACGTTGTTTGGCTTTAGTACCACCGCATAACACCATTCACTTTTCAAACTTTTATACTTCACTAGCATCTAGACTTTACAACATACTTCCATCTGAGCTACGATGCATATCTAATCCATTTTTGTTTCAGCGAGAGATTAAGATATGGCTTTTTGAATTCGATTTCGATGAAATAAATAACTTAGTAAATATACAACCTTAAATGTTAAAGTAATCATTTGATACTTCCTTCCTTTGGTGTATAATAGAATCAATTGCTGAGCATACTCCATCACAGGATATATTACGGACGAGACGAGTAAATGATCTAATCACTGTTACAGATTGGGCTCTACTGTTAGAAGAAACACACCCTGAAGCACTTATGAACTCCTTGGTAGACAAAATGAATAAAATATACTCTAATTCAAAAACTGCATGTAAGGAAAAAGTGAAAAGGCAAAGGACCGTGTGGATAACTAGGGATTTGATTGAAAATTGCAAAGAAAGGGATATACTATACCGTAAATGGAAAAACAATCCAAGAAACTCAGCATATGAAACAGCGTATAAAAAGTTACTCAACCTTGTGAACAAAAAAATATCTAGAACAAGGGACCAGTATTACAAAATGAAGTTTGAACTTGCAAGAGGTGATCCTTGGGAATTAATCAACAAGGTGTTAGGACGAAGAAAACCCAGCCTAGAAAAGACTATAAGGAAAAATTTTTCGGTAAATATGAACCCCCTTGCACTTTCGAACGAATTTGGAGATCTGTTTTCACGTCAAGCAGCATCCATAATACATAAATGTAATATAATTTCATCCGAACATCAGAACACTCTGCTACAAGATTCAGTGTATTTGAGAGATACCGATTGCACTGAGGTAGGTACCGTACTAAATTGTTTGAAAGTTCAAAAGGCACCCGGTGCGGATGGCATAAGGACAATAGATTTAAGGTCAAATAGCGATATCTTTGTTCCTATACTAACAAAATTAATAAATCTGAGCTTCGAAATGGCAACGGTACCAAAGAAATTTAAAGAGGCAATTGTGAGGCCTATTTATAAGGGTGGTATCAAGAAGTGTGTAGAGAACTATCGCCCAATAGCAATTCTACCGGCTATTGACAAGATTATAGAGCAGATTATGTCGGATCGAATACGGGAATTTGTCGAAAAGCGTAAGATAATACACGAAAATCAATACGGCTTTCAAAAAGGTAAGAGCACCAATCAACTTTTCGGCAATTTTGCGGACCTAATCAATAACACCCTGAGCAAGCGTCATCATGTACTAGTCCTATTTTTGGACTTTAGCAAGGCTTTGATACCCTGGACCACAAAAAACTTATCGATGCCTTAGAAAGAATAGGAATAAGAGGCAAACTGTCGGACTGGCTATCGAATTATCTCAAAGATAGAACTTTCCGTGTCAAAATCAATAACTCGCTTAGCAGTGAATATGAAGTGCAGCATGGAGTTCCACGAGGGTCCAAGCTTGGTCCCATTCTTTTTATATTATACACAAATGAAATGCTTAAATGTTTCAAAAGCAGTGTTCCATTTGCCTACGCAGACGATACCGCGATTGTGGTATGTCGTCCATCTCTAGAAGAAGCAACAAGGGTAATGCAAACCGAATTCAACGCAGCAGGGAGATGGTGTCACGACAATGGGATTGTGATCAACGAGTCGAAGACCAAACTAATGCACATTCGTAGCCCAATGCACCCAGAATCACTCATCGTTCTAAAAAACTTTTAACTGCTTTAATTCACAAAACTGCGAAAACATCGAAGTCGTAAATACATATAAATATTTAGGTGTCATTATAGACAGCCATTTTCTCTGGGGGCCACATATCAATGACCTGCGGAACAAGCTAAGGGGATCTCTATTTGCGCTGGCCTGTCTGCAGTTCAAATCAGCGACGTGTGTACAAAAGCAGGTGTATTATGCTCTCATCGAGTCGAGATTAAGGTATGGCGTACTAGCGTGCGGCACAAACACATATAGACAAGCTACAAAATATCCAGGACAGGGCAGTGAGGATACTTTCAGGAAGAAATAGGACAACTGAAGTGAAAGTTCTTAGTGTCAAGCAGATCTTTGAGATGAGTGCTGCGTTAGAATATTACGACGATCGAAACTTGAGGTGACCAATAAGTCATCGTTTTGAAACACGCAGAAAAGCAGAGGGATTATATCAGCTACCACCAATCATCAATGAGTATGGAAGAAGACAGCTGAGGTATACTATACCCAGAATTTTCAACACTTTACCCCATCTCTTAAGAAATATTGCACAAATTAACGTTAGAAAAAGAAAATTAAAGATATACTTCTTAGAGGCAATAACGTAATAATGCACTATTAAAACTAAAATCATTCAAATTGTTTTTTCGTCTTTTATTTTCTTCCTTTTTGATTTGTATTGCTTTTTTTCCACTATATTAATCTTGAGCTTTAAACAGTACTTCTATACTATAACTCTTTTTTATTATATTTAAAATATAGAAACATAATTTTGATGATAGAATCATGTAAATTAAACAATTATATCTAAGCAACCTCCTGCAGACAAGCCATAAGGCTTCGCAGGTCTGAAAATTGTAAAAAAAACTTATCGAACTGAAATAAATGCAAATTCAAATTAAAATGGTTCTTTTAAATGATTGATGAATGATTTTCTGTCGATTTTCTGTGTTAAGCACTGTCGTCTAAATAATTGTCACTCTAAACTAATTTTTCAACTCGATACAACCGACACTAGTTCTTGTAACTACAGGTTGTCTCTAACAAATTATTTTTTAAATTGAAATAAAAAATGCTCTTAATTTTTAATATTATGTATCACCATTCATGTCCTATCATTTTCAAACTAAATTGTCTATTTCTTCTTATACTCGTATGTAAATTTCAATAGATACATGATTTTGCTATTATTATAATTGTATCTTAAGTTTAAAGAATACAAAATGAATTGAATTGAATTGAAATTGTAAAAGTATGCAGATGCCCTGCAAATGATATATCACAGAATGGGGAATAAAACCAATTCCTCTCATTGAAGGTTTTTCAAACAACATTTTTTGATCACAATATTTTTGGCCCTATAAGCGAGTAAACAGTTTGCTACAAACCTGCAGCAGGATACAAATACAAATTTTGAAGCAATTACTTTTCTTCTTTCGTTTTTCAAGAAAGAACTGCCTGTCCTTTTTTTCTTTTTTCTAGAATACTCCGCCGTATTTTGGTTTCCATATGCATAACTAGAACTGTTCATAAGCAGATAATCGGTTTTAGAACTTTTGAAACTTAATTTGCGTACTTAATATATATTTCCGAATGTCATTTTCTGAAGCTTGCTAGTTCCACGTGCTAACTATATCTCCCACTTTCTCGTCAAAACATTGATAAAGTTGTTGTCATTTAGAAATTCTTAGAAACCAATTATAGTAGATTTCCTCTCAATGAACTTGTTCATAAAAAAATACTTTTCTTATCAATACCAAGCACAACTAGTTTAAATCTGAATAACATACGTCATATATCGGCACTCTGATCAAATGTAACTTTCCACGCAATGGCGAACTTCCGTTAGCTCCAAAAAATTCAGTGGAACTTATAAAATTGACAGAAATTTCCACTATTAACTGAAGCGTGTTAAACCAATCAATCGAAATTTAATAACCCCAAATTAAATGTCCAACGATACATATCCAACCAATCAACTCTTAAATCATAAACAAACCAATGCCATATCCAACTTTAAGATACACAAATTAGCACCCTTAAGCAGCGACACCATAACCTCTGCCGCGATGCAGCACATCTCCCCAACCTGAACTTAATTATTATCACGATGATTAACTTATATCTCTGACGTTTTAGCCATTACTCTCGTCATCATCGTGCAAAATTCGAAAACCAGTTTCGACTCACGTCTCTCTCACCATCATCGCCATCATGATGATGATGATGAGCCAGCGATAAACTTCCAATAGCCCAATTTTTATATAAATTCGAATATGTCAACGTGATTCTTGACAGTACTGTATAAATATTTGCCAAGCAAACATTACTTTGAAGTGAACATAAAGAGAATACAAAATCAATCAGATCAAAACTTTTGAACTCTAAAAGAACGTGACATTTACCTTGACATAAAAATACAATTTTTGGATTATTTCTGGAAATAAAAAAACAAAACGAAACATGGGATATCTATTTAAAGTGAGTGCGTTTTTTTTTCTTCCTTTCTACAAAACTTACAAGTGTGTTAAATTATAATTCAGAAAATGTCAGGATAATTTGACAGTTGTTAGCCATCCATAAGATTCTATTGTTCTTTATTTGGTGAATCTAAAAATATATCATACTATCGGAAGAAAATTTAAAATTCTATCAGTGCTCTGGTTATGCAAGTAAAATTTTAAATATTTCTGCGCAAATAAAACTTTATAAATGCTAGTGTGTGACATAATATTGAAGAAGATGTAATAAAGCTTCAATGTCATTATGAATTTATATGGCAAAGATCGTATGCGTGTGTGTCAATCGATAAATATTGCATAGAAAATTTTATGGGATTTCTTCCAAATTGTTGAGACCATAAAAGACTCGTAACAAATCCAATAGAAGTGAAGTGTTCTAAGACTTTGGAGCCGTCAAAAAATAATAGTTTTAATTAGCACTTGTTTGGCATTTGTCCGCGTATTTAATATTTTTAGAGGTGACGGTTGTGTTTTTGCAAATGCTGCGACAACTATTAGCTTCAGTTTTGAAAGATAGTTTCTTAAAGTACGACAGACATTTTTTTTAATTTTTGCAAGGATCAATTTTGTATGTGATTAAACGCTAGATTTATTTATTTGCCAGGACAAACAAAAATCAAATCGGCGAAATCCAATCTTATTTGACATTTTGATTTCAGAGTAAAAGATCTTCTAACGAGCCAAATATCATATCAAGATTTCCTAAAGTGAGTGTTCCATCTCATGTAAAAGTCGGGTTATTTGAATGTGACAGCCTTGACCAAGGTTAGAGTTAGGTTAAAGTGGCTGTCTGTACCAAGATACTGACATGCTTAGACCAGAAGTGATCCATTGTGATGCAATTGGATCTAGCACAAAATCAGCTACTCAAAGACTAAAGAATCAACTGGAGCTCTTTATACAGCGAAGGATGCTTCTGACGTCTGTGCTCGTCAGGCCGCCAAAGTTATCGAATAGAAGGGCTCCAATATGGAGTATTTTTCTTCTGGCTAGGGCACTCCAGGCAGCGAGAAAATGGATGATAGTTTCCGCCTCCACTTCATCCCTGCAGCTCCTGCAGAAATCGTTTGACAAGAGACCTAATCACTTGGCGTGTAAGACTTTTGGACAGTGTCCTGTGGAGACACTAATAGTGGAGCTGATATCCGATCGCTTCAGTAAGATCAAGCCGTTTAAGCGCATCTGATCCAGCGTAGGCCAGATCTGTTTGGATATATATATGACACGTCGTGCTTTCCTTCTATCTGCGATTTATCCTGCTGATATCGTGGAAAAGTTTACTCATAGCGTCGGGCATATCCACACCCTAAATATCCCACCGAATAGGCAGGTTAAGGGTAGTGCCAAGTGGGGCGCCGTGGCGTAAGTGGTTAGTGTGTCGGATCACTACGCATGCGGTTCCAAGTTCGAATCCCAGAAAATACCAAAAAGTTTTTCCATGGTCCCACCTCTCGCGAGCGTCTGACAAACATCCGAGAGTATTGTTGTCACGAAAAAGCTTCTCAAATCGCCGTTCGGATTCGGCATTAAACTGTAGGTCCCTTCCATTCGTGTGAAAAATATAACGCACACAACATGAGTGGTTGCGAGAAGCTAGGCCCTGGCACTTTAAAGAGCTGTTGCGCCAAATATTTGTATTTGTAACCCAAGCCGATATTCGTTCATTTGTATACCCATCATGGTTTTCGCAATGCAGTTCATAAATGATATCCCCCGAAAGTTCCTTGGAAAATTGCTGTCCCCTTTTTTGAAAATTGGGACTATAACACTCGTTATAAACGTTTCATCAGTTGGTCCGCTTTGAAATATCTAATTATACAGGGTGGGCCAACTATAAGTTTCTTTTTAAAAATGCAATAAAATGAACAAAATGAATTTTTTCCATGTGTTATCACTTTACTAGTAAGAGCAAACATTCCCATTAATTACGGAATACAACGTCGTTCAAGTGGCTGCCTCGACTGGCCTCTCAGTAGCGCATTCTATCACTCCAATTTTCCAAGACCTTGTTGATGGTTTCGGGCTGTAGCTCACGGATTGCTTGAATGATATTGGCCTTAAGTGCTTGAATCGTTTCCGGATTGTTGGCATAATATCGGCCCTTCACGGTTCCCCACAAAAAAGAGTCCAAAGGGGTCAAATCGCAGCTCCGAGGCGGCCAATTGACATCGCCAAGACGGCTGATAACACGATTTGGAAATTTGGTGCGCAAAAGACCGATTGTGGCATGGGCTGTGTGGCATGGCGCATCATCCTGCATGAACCAGAAGTCGTCCAAATCCATGTCTTCAATTTCAGTAAAAAAAAAAGTCATTAACATGACTCTGTAACGCCAACCGTTGCCCACCCAGCCTCATTTTCGAAGAAAAATTGGTCAAAGATGACACCACTCCACAATCCGCACCAAACTGTCACTCTCTGTGGATGCATTGGCTTCTCGACAATAGTGTGTGGGTTTTCCGAGCCCCAGATGCGGCAATTTTGTTTGTTAACGTAGCCGCCGAGATGAAAATGTGCCTCGTCAGAAAAGATGAATTTTCGCCCAAAATCGTTGTCCAATTCAAGCTGCTCTAAGGCCCAAACTGCGAAGCAATAACGAAGCAAATGGTCGTGCGCTTTCAATTGCTGAATCAATTGGATCTTGTAAGCGAATAATCCCATATCTTTGTGCAGAATTCTCCTCAGGCTAGTGCGCGATATGTTGAGCTGTTGAGATCGATGACGGGTTGATGTTCGTGAATTGAATCTCACACTCTCGGCTACAGCAGCCACATTCTCATCTGTGCGCACCGTACGACGATGGGGACCATGAGTGTTGTCCACTAGCATACCAGTCTTATGAACTTTTTGCACAAACTTGCGTACAGCAGGCGCGGTGGGTGCTTCATTTCGGCCAAAACTTCTTTTCAAAAAACGCACTGTTTGGGCTACACAGCACTCACTTTGGAAATAAGTTTTCAATATTTCCGAATGTTGTTCAAGCATAAAGCGACTCATTTCGTTCGACGGAGGTATGATACTGACTTTCTGTCAAGACTACGAGCGGGAAACAGCTGTCAGTGTCAAAATAACCTATGATTTAAAAAGAAATCACTAGATGGCCCACCCGTTATGTTCGCGTTAAGTCGAACAAAAATACATCAGGGGCATTCTTAAGGAACTCATAAGGAATTCGGTCTTCACCTGGGGCTTTATTTATTTAACTTTGCCTTTGATAGAACCTTTTTTACCTCTCCAATTGTTAGCCGCATTTAGATCTGCATCCTCTTGAAACATTGCCGCATACAGAATATCTTTGGATGCTTGCAGAGGGTTTAGAAGCTGCTGAAATTAGGTTTTTTACGTAGTAGCAGAAAGTAGTATTTTTACGAGTATACCTTTTGTTTGCCGTGACATAGTTCTCTCTATATAGTTGGTTCGTTGGTTTCATAAATAGTTTTAACGCCTTAAACGACTTCCTTCTCGCTACGGAGCACTTTAGATCGAACCACTTATGCTGGGTGCTAACTTTAGCCTTAGTTGGAGAAACGTCAATATAACGCAAACGGAATGGAACAATAGGAGAGCAGAATTGTTAGCCAAATTAAAGTCAAGTTACCATTGGAAAAGGATACAAAAAGCAATGGAAACTGAAAGGTTCTATAGAAACCTTGATGAAACGGGCACTTACTACCTTTCAGACGCCAATAGTCAAAATAAAATAATGTGGATTTTTAAGGCTCGGTGCGATTTAATTGAGTTAAATGCAACAACTTTTAGTACAAACAGGTCTAAGAACTGTTCCTTATGTAATCTAAAAGAAATTGAGAGTATAATGGCGTTACGAGAAAGCCAATTTGGACGGCCTTAATAGTTTCTTTAGGAGATTTAACTGGTCGCTATGCTTCCTCGATAGTGACGTGGATGCCGTCACTGATATGATTACTGACACCATTCTCTTAGGTATGAATGACTATATTCCTAACAGAATAAAGAGCATCAAACCTAAGGCAAACTCGTGGCTTGACCTGAGCTGCAAAGAGGCTACAGGTTAAAAGAGGTAAATTTTCGGTCTTCTAAAGCCAACAATTCTGAGGAAAACCGAAAGAAGTTTAAGCAGGCCAGAAATGTCTGCAATGTTCCCATTCAATATGTAAAATGCCTACATGACCAAAAATTGAGGCAAAAAATTCTACAGTGGCCCAAATGTAGTAAACATTTTTGGTCTTTCGTCAAAAATATTAAAAATTCCGCCTCGTCTGCCATCCTAACGCTCATTTACAATGACATTTCAGCTATCAGCTCCTTAGACAAAGCTAATCTGCTTGCTGCTCACTTTGCAGCGAACTCTACCCTGCCAGATAGTGCTTTGTCTCCACCTGTACTTGAGAGCGTCGAATTTTCCATAGGACAAGTCCACTTTCGCACTAGTACAGTTGCAGGAGTACTGAAAGGTCGTAGTATACACAAATCCGCTGTTCCAGATGGTATCCCCCCATAGTTCTGAAGAGGTGTTCTTACACGCTGGCAAAACCTCTGCGTAAGCTTTTCTGTCTATACTACTCTTCAAGGCTCTTTCCGAGAAGGTGCAAAACAGCATTTGTCCAGCCCGTCCCTAAAAAAGACGAATCTTCCCCCCCGTCCAATTACTGACCCATTGCACTTACGTTCCTTCTTTCTATGGTCATGGAAACGCTGATAAATCGCCAGCTTATGACATATCCTGATTCACGAAAATTCCTCAATGACCGGCATTATGGTTTTCGTAGCAACAGGTCCACTGGTGATTTGATGGCATATCTCACCGAAAAGTGTAACCAATCTCTCCATCACTTCGGGGAAACAAAAATGGTTGCGCTCGTCATTTCTAAGACATTTGACAGAGTTTGGCATCAGGCTCTTTTGTCGAAAATGCATGCATATGGCATCGATGAGTCTCTTCTTCAGTGGATTACAAATTACCTTTCGGACCGTTCAATACAAGTTGTCTTAAAAATAATAAATATTTGGCGCAACAGCTCTTTAAAGTGCCAGGGCCTAGCTACTCGCAACCACTCATGTTGCGTGCGTTATATTTTTTACACGAATGGAAGGGACCTACAGTTTAATGCCGAATCCGAACGGCGATTTGAGAAGCTTTTTCGTGACAACAATACTCTCGGATGTTTGTCAGACGCTCGCGAGAGGTGGGACTGTGAAAAAAACTTTTTGGTATTTTCTGGGATTCGAACTTGGAACCTCGTGCGTAATGATCCGATGGTGTCTTGGATGGTTTCAAGTCTGCAATTCACCATAAGAATGCTGGTGTTCCCCAGAGCTCCGTTTTGTCTCCGAGTCTCTTTCTCATTTTATAAATGATCTCTTGTCTGCTACTTGTAATCCAATCCATTCCTTTGCTGATGACAGTACTCTCAGTTTTTCATATTCGTTCCCTAACTCACGTCCCTGCTCTTCGGTCGTAGAAGAGGAACGTCAATGTATGTCAAACACACTAAAGTCCGACCTGCACAGTATAATCAAATGGGGTTCAACCAATAGAGTAGCATTTAATGCATCTAAAACACAATGTTGTCTTCTGTCTCTCAAGCGAAACCATTATCCATGAATGGTAATAGCATCGCTGAATCCGAAGGACTTGCCATTCTCGGTATGTATATCAATAACCATCTTCGATGGAACGATCACATATTCTACGTCGCCAAAACTGCTGCAAAATGTTTAGGATTCCTTATTTTACCCCGTCTGATCTGGCCTCCATCTATAAGGCATTCGCCCGCTCAAAGCTGGAGTATAACGCCCTCGTCTGGTCTGGTGCATCCAAGACCGCTCTGCACATTCTAGATAGGGTACAGAATCGCGCGTTAAAACTTATAGATGATAGGTTAGGATCGACCTCGATGAGGATGTACTTAGACTAGAAAGTAGGTCCATTGTACTGCTTAGGTTAGGTTAGGAGACATGTGATAGAGACATTGTGAACTCCATAGTCTCACTTGAACATCGCAGAAATGTCTCATGTCTTTCCGTATTTTACCGCTTTTTTATAAAAAAAATGCTCCAGCGAAATAGCCAGTTGCATTCCTCCCCTTCAAAACTCCACACGCAATACGAGTCATGCTTCGAATACACATCAGTTCACCCTCAAGCCCAACTTCGGACGTACTGTCAAATATAGGGATTCGTTTATAAGCCGAACAACACGTTTGTGGAATGATATACCAGCCTCTGTATTTTCTAGTCATTACAACCTCCAAACATTTAAAGCCAATGCAAACCGGCATCTCTTTCGTTCCTCTCCCCCCTTTTCCTATCCGCCCGTGCCCTGAGCATCAGTATAAGGGTATTAATAATCCCTTCGGGGCGCGTATATTATGAAATAAAAAAAAACACAATACTACATAGGAAGATGTCCTATTCTTAAAGAATTTAGGTATAAATACTTCGCAAAAATATACTTATTAGAAGAGGAAATAGTTAGATTGTTAAACGGAGTATTCAGTAATTGGGAAAATCTTGAAAATTACATTATCACGGCTTAGCGTACAGGAAGTTTTTAATCAAAGAATTTAATAACTAACACTTAGGTTATCATAAAACACTAGGCACCAAAGTGGGCCCATCACGATCCCTAGGAAACCTTCACGGCAAAAGACCTTAACGCATTCTCCCAAGCAATTAATCTCCCTACAAAATTTGAAGAGATCCTTGTTATGGTTCAAGGAGCTCACCTCCTCCAAGTTATCGAAGAAGTATCTACTTTTTTACTTTTATTTTTTTTTATTTTTTATCTACCCAGGTACCTTAGCCTTATCCTGGCAATTCCTTGACATTCACAGACAAACATCCGTATCGGATAACCCTAGTCTCATGGCATGCCTCCTTAGGAGACAGTGGACAAAGAGTATTCCTATCGCTGTTCTTAGCCTCGATCTATCTAACTTAATTATCTCCGATCTAACACAGGCCACAAGGCCTTCGACACCCTGTGACCATCTTAGATTAGTCAATGATATTATCCCGGATAATTCCCTTCGCCATGCACCCTGGTGGTTTAATACTACCAATTATATCGCTACGTGGGAGCCCCGCTCCTCTTTTAGCCAGTGCGTCGGCTTGCTCGTTGCCTTCGATATCGCAGTGTCCAGGTACCCAACATAATCTGACTCGGTTCGGCGTACATAATACCCTAAGCATTGTGCGGCAATTCCTGATTATCTCAGATTTGGTGACGTAAGACTCTAGCGCCGTAGGCGCAGCCTGACTGTCAATGTAGATGGCGATATTCTTATCGGATATTAATCCCATCTCAAGTAATTCCGCAGCTTTAAGTACAGCTAGAACCTTTGCTTGGAACACACTGCATGTGTCCGGAAGTCTCAGGGCCACCTGTAGGTTCGTATCTCTCGAGTAAATACCTGACCCCGTGCCCTCACTGGTCTTAGAACCATCTGTGTATATTGCAATCTCGTTATGGCCAGAGACTGTCTTCCTTTGCCTAACTAAACACTTAAAACTGTAACTATTTTTTTTTTCTTTTTTTTTAATCAAGCTTCCGACAGACGGCATATATGTCATAGTCGTATGTTCTCAAATTTTAAATTGTGAAATTATAAACGAAAACTTATTTTTATTACGTAATAAAGAACTTCTACTACTAGTAGTGTAGAATTTTAAAATGCTTTCTTTGGAATCTCAAACTCGTACATATGTCATTACTCATCAGTCACTCTCAGTAATTTGACAGGTATGGTTGTACAATTATGGTTATGGTTCCTTTATTATGATGGCTATTATAACCAACGCTGGAATGCTTAAATTTGCACAGCGTTGACAGTAGATTATTACTTTTCATTTTCATATACATATACCGCACTTCTGACACACAATTAACGGCCTGAAGTCCACCTTAACTGAGCCATCATTCCTTAGATTTTATGTGGCCATTATTTCGACAGTTTCCTCTTAGCTTAAGCACAAAATATTTAATTTTATTTTTATCGTTTCACCAAACGTCAGTTAACATTGTTATTTTTATTTTTATTTTTTTTTATTAGACTCACCTTCAGCTGAAATCAACTATGTCATAAAAATAAACTGCACATTCAACAAACTTCCATGAATATTTTTCAAATTTCATATCTACTTAGCATCATTAAGATCAGCTACATGGGTGTCGTCTTTTTTTCATCGTTATCGCGTGTGGAATGTCAAATACAGCAGATCACATAAAAATCACAGTGGCTGCTTGGAGACATTTTAAACGGCATCTAAGAAAATATATATAAAAGTATAGATCTCATTGTGACCTTCTTGAGAAAACACTTAAAGTTGTTGAACTCGTTCCCTGTATGTCATCTATACCATCAGTCATATACCTATAGTTTTCCAAGGCAGATGATGATGATGATGATGATGTACTCGTACCCTTACCCCCAAGATGATGCAACATCAACACCATAAACAAACTAAAATGCAAACTCTCTGCATTTTTAATGGGAAAACGTGATTTTTAGTTTCTCATTGTGTTGGTGGTCGTGTTGGTTCTTCACAAAAATTGATCTTGAAAAATAATAAAAAAAAAAACAAAGAGATGATAATCACATTTGACACCCAAAACAAGTTTTAAGTTTAAGCTTAACCACTTAAACTGGATTGATGAGGCAAAAGAAAAAAGAAACGTCTCACTTTAATGGTTCATTAAGTTTGTCTTCGAATTGTTTTTAATCTCTATTTAATAATTATGGAAATAGTTGATAAAATTAAATAAGGAACCGGATCTAAACCGAAAAACCAAAAACTAATTTTATTGATAGGAAAATTGCAATAGAATCCTCTTACTAGACGTATCTTTGAATTGATTTATGTATCTCCTCATTAGTTTCGATAGGTTTTGTGGTAGCTAATTTAATGAAAATATTTGTAGTTGAAAATTTATGCTGAATTCTTAATTTATAGTACTTTGTTGAGGCTTAAGAATTTACTGACGATAGGAGCTTGTGATAAAAATGCTTCTTGAGAGGTATTTTAAATATTGGAGGCGGTTTTATTGAAAAAGGCCATAAACTTGAGTTAATTTTATATAACTTAGTTTAGTGGTTTTTTATTTAGATAATCCTTTATTTTACTGCTTTTTAAGGTCCTAAGCTATTTCATTTAAGCCCGAGCTACGCTCTTGAATTCCACCTTTTAACAACTTCTAAGTAAAGTAATTTGTAAATGACATCCCTGACATTTTGCTTAACCATAATATTTACTCCTATTTTAGCTTTTGCATAATTTACTTCAAGCAACCATGGAAAAGAATTGAAATTCTTCACACATCCATTGCTAACACCTGAGAAGCGCTAATTGAAGCGAATTTAGTGACTTTGGTATTCCGTCAGAGTACTTCAATGCTGAAGAGTTGTTTATTAAACATGAACTTGAAATTTTAACTATAGCTTAAAATGTAGGTCTTCATTCTCTTTCGTCGAGATATTACTTTCAATTTTCTTTTTCTGTTTCTTCTTTGCATTGTTTATGTTTGAGTTTATATGTCAATGCCATTTACAGAAAAGAATCTTAAAATTGATAAGCTGAACAAATTTATATAATTAACGTTAAACAATGAGTAGCTGAATCCAATTCATGTCATTGAAGACTCAAGGGATTGGGTAAGGTAGATACAGAACCATCTTTCAGGTTTATTTATTTTTTTTAGAGTCTCTGTCAATTACAGAGCAAGTTGGAGACCATTTTCTCTTCTTTGGTATCACGGGAACATAATGTGCCCTTAATTTTGCAATGAGATTTTAAATTCCCTATGGTTTTCAGTTTGAATTTTCTGCGGTTCTATCTAATTCACGTTTGCCTTCTTATCGAAAATTAGGTTTAGTGACTTGATAGCAACTTGACTACTGATGTTAAACAGTGCCTAATCGCAATAGAAGGCAAAAATCATCTGATAGCTTTTTGAATGACCATTAGAGATAATGCAGTGCCTTAGCAGTTTCAAATATTCATTGATATGCCCTCTAAAGTTATAAACACCGAGGGTTTTACATATTTTTTGAACTGTTTATATCCTACAAGTAATTGGCTGTTTACGAGTACAGGGTGGGCCAACTACAAGTTTCTTTTTAAAAATGCAATAAAATAAACAAAATGAAATTTTTTCCATGTATTATGACTTTATTAGTAAGAGCAAACATTCCCATTAATTATGGAGTACAACGTCGTTCAAGTGGCTACCTCGGCTGGCCTCGCAGTAGCGCATTCCATCACTCCAATTTTCCAAGACCTTGTTGATGGTTTCAGGCTGTAGCTCACGGATTGCTTGGATGATATTGGGTTTAAGTGCTTGAATCGTTTCCGGATTGTTGGCATAACATCGACCCTTCACGGTTCCCCACAAAAAAGTCCAAAGAGGTCAAATCGTAGCTCCGAGGCGGCCAATAGACATCGCCAAGACGGCTGATAACACGATTTGGGAATTTGGTGCGCAAAAGACCGATTGTGGCATGGGCTGTGTGGCATGGCGCGCCATCCTGCATGAACCAGAGGTCGCCCAAATCCATGTCTTCAAATTCAGTAAAAAAAAAAGTCGTTAACATGGCTCTGTAACGCTCATCGTTGACCGAAACGTTGTTCCCAGCCTCATTTTCGAAGAAAAATGGCCCAATGATGCCACCACTCCACAATCCGCACCAAACTGTCACTCTCTGTGGATGCATTGGCTTCTCGACAATAACGTGCGGGTTTTCCGAGCCCCAGATGTAGCAATTTTGTTTGTTAACGTAGCCGCCGAGTTGAAAATGTGCCTCGCCAGAAAAGATGCTTTTTCGCCCAAAATCGTTGTCCAATTCAAGCTGCTCTAAGGCCCAAACTGCGAAGCGATAACGACCATCCGCTGGTCGTGCGCTTTCGATTGCTGAATCAATTGGACCTTGTAATCGAATAATCCCAGATCTTTGTGCAGAATTCTCCTCAGGCTGGTGCGTGAAATGTTGAGCTGTTGAGATCGATGACGAGTTGATGTTCGTGAATTGAGTCTCACACTCTCGGCCACATTCTCGTCTGCGCGCACCGTACGACGACGGGGACCATGAGTGTTGTCCACTAGCATACCAGTCTTATGAACTTTTTGCACAAACTTGCGTACAGCAGGCGCGGTGGGTGCTTCATTTCGGCCAAAACTTCTTTTCAAAAAACGCACTGTTTGGGCTACACAGCACTCACTTTGGAAATAAGTTTTCAATATTTCCCAATGTTGTTCAAGCATAAGGTGACTCATTTCGTTTTGCGGAGGTATGATACTGATTTTCTGTAAAGATTTCGAGCGGGAAACAGCTGCCAGTGTCAAAATAACCTATAATTTAAAAAGAAATCACTAGATGGCCCACCCTTTATATCCTACAAGTAATTGGCTCTCCATATGCCTCCTTGACGCATGGGGCTTGGCAATTAAGCATGAATGTTTTTACTTTATGTGCTGAGCATTTCATTCCAATTAACATGAACATTAAGCTATAAAAAATGGTGAAGTTGCATTCGTTACGGTTAATAAAATTTCTATTAATCCACGTAGATTATCCGCCTTAATTCTGTTAATTTTTTTCTATGGCATCTTCTTTATAACCATGTTTACGTTTAATCTTCTAAACCCTAATCGAATGAATAGACTTTCATAAAAAATGTGATAACCGATTAGATTTAGCATGGCGAAGAAAAATTTAAAAAGGCGACTCTAAAGTAAAATTTAAATAGTAAGTTAAGCAAGGCCCCTCGGACATTTCTTAAAAATAGTAGAACTTACTTACTTACTTACTTAGGTGGCGCTACAGTTCGGGGTGAGTCTGGGCCTCAACCAACAACCCTCTCCATTTAGCTCGGTCTTTAGCTATAATAGAACTTAATAAAAACTCATTTGTGACATTTTGAATCTTTTCCGAAGTTTTCATCCAAGACTCTCTCTATATATTGTAAAGCAATTTTGCAGTACCTGGTTTGTGTTGTGATGTCAATCTTATTAAGGATTTGCAGGACTTGGTTTTCCGACAAGAAATCATTTCCAAACACAGATCTCCTTGTTTCTCGCAAAATTGGGCACTTGCCAAGAAAATGAAAAGTATCCTCTCTCTCTTCAAATAGTGCTAGCTATTTAGGCCTAAAGCTTGACCGCAAGCTTATTTGAAAGAGAATGCCGTCGAACGGGCCAGGAAATCGCTGGCCGCCCTATACATCTGCAAGAAAGCAGTAGGCTCCACCTGGGGCCTTAAACCAAGCATCATGCACTGGCTATACACGTCGGTCATTAAACCGATTCTCATGTATGGAGTATTGGTATGGTAGCCCGCCTTGGAGAAGAAATCCAACCTATCCATAATGGAAAAAACTCAGCGAGTTGCATGTCTCAGTATTACCGGTGCATTGAGAACTTCTCCCACAGCGGCGCTCCAAACCATGCTCCACCTGCTTCCGATTGACATCGTCAGTAAGCAATTGGCTGTCAGCTCGGCAATAAGACTGAGAAGCTCCAAGCAGTGGAAGGAGCAACACACGCGACATGCCAATATACTTTCGATGCACCGTCATCTTCCCAATTCCACTGACCATCTGCCCACTGAATATGATTTTAACAAGGGCTACACGCACTCGATACCGGACAGAAGTGAGTGGACGCTACGCAATGTCCTTTACAACGAATCGCTGTCAATTTTCACGGACGGGTCCAAAACCAAGGACGGAGTCGGTGCTGGAATTTTCTCGGAAGATCTGGACATACACCTCTGCTTTAACCTTCCAGACTACTGCAGCGTTTTTCAAGCCGAAATCACAGCAGTTCGCAAAGCTGCTGACTAGCTGGCGGCTAGCACACTATCAACACGTTTTATTGTTATTTATGTCGACAGTCAGGCAGCCATCAAATCCCTCGCATCCAGCACTATGAGATCTAAGGCAGTGAAAGACTGTCGCATATCTCTTAACGAAATAGCTGGTCAGTACAACCTCACCCTTTGCTGGGTACCAGGTCACTGTGATATACCGGGGAATTGTGCAGCCGACGAACTAGCACGACAAGGCTCCTCTGGTACAGATAGCATAAGCATCACCGACATCGAAGCGCCAGCGTCTTATGTTAAGTACCTTATTCAAATTGATGCCGAGAATGGATGATGCAACATCTAGACCAATGTCATACCACCAGACAGCTCTGGCCGATACTCAATAAATCCAGGTCCATCGGACTCTTGAAGCACAAGAGAGGAACCCTCTCAAAAATAACAAATGTCCTCACTGAACACTGCGTCATAGGAAGACATGCCCAAAGATTAGGTATCCCTCATAATGACTTCTGCAGAAGCTGCAGAGATGAAGAGGAAGAAGAGACCATCAGCCATCTCCTGTGCGCCTGTCCTGCGCTCGCCAACATCAGGAAGGCCACTCTGGGTGAATACTTCTACAATGGTCTTAATGATCTCGGGAACGCCTGCACGGCTAAAATTCACGACTTCATTCAACGAAGCAGATGTTTCCAAGAGTAAGAGGGTGATCCACCCGCCTTACACATCGGCAGTACAATGGACCTACTTTCTGGTCTAAGTACATCCTCATCGAGGGCCGATCCTAACCTAACCTAACCTATCCTCTCTCTCTCTCTCTGACAAATTGCAAATGCTGCAGACTAGTGGTAGGTTATCCCTGTGGGGTATGTAATCAGTTTCAGGAGCTCTCCACGCAGTTTTACGATCATTGCTATTTCTTCTATGCTGTACTCATCCCGGAATTAATTATTCTGCTCCAAATTGTGGCAGAACCGACTGTAGACTGCTCTATGGAATGACCCAGCTGCCTCTTCTCTGATTTGCTCATCCACACGCGCGATCAATTGCTAAAGTTTTGGCTTCCAACTCCTCGCATCCTCCACACTAAGCTCCATTCCACAGCCACTAGCTAGTTCCAGCCAATCTTTGTACCATCCAGTTTTATTTCGTATAGATTATAAAGCTGCTTTCTTCGGTAGTCTATAGTCCGGCATATTTAGTACTTTAAGTACGTAATCCACATGTAGTTTTAGGGTTTTTACAAAGAGTGGTGATAAGCCTGTCCCTCCAGGTAAGAAATCCACTATATCCTCAATGAAGAGTACAAATAGACTTGGACTCAGAGCACATACTTGCCTTACCTCTGATCCCGAACGAAACCATTCTGATAAGAGCTCACCATTCCATTCAGCTGTCTTGGTATCCACGTACAGATTTTTAATTACTCGCCCGAACTTCAGTGGCATGCCATGCCAAAGAGTGTGTAGAATAACGCTTTTCAGTCTACTGAGTCCAAAGCTGCCTTGAAGTCAACGAAGAATGCATATAGTTTCTTATTCCTCAAGAGAAAGGACTTCACAATACTATTTAGGACAAACACGTGATCGACAGTGGAATATCCTGGCCGGAAACCCGCTTGATATTCCTTGAGCAGATTGTTGATACCTATCCACGCTGTTTGCTGTTCGAATTTGCAATGTCCCTGTAAAAATTTTGTATGACACATTTAAAGAGGAAATGCCTCGGTAGTTCCCTGGGTCTGCCATACAACCCATTTTATGAATCGGGAAGATCAGGGCTTCTTTGAAGCGCTGCGGTATTATGCTATTTTCCAAATTGTTGTTGAACAAGTAGGTAAGATTGGTGTTCAATTCGTTTGTACCATATTTGTAGAACTCGGCTGGTATCATCTAGTTTTTTAGCCAATCTCCAGATTTCTGAGGGATTATTACAGTACACCACTCTTCGAGCCTCTGATTCAAAATGCATTCTCATTTTTGCTACGCAATGCGCCTTAAACTCTTTATTAGCCTTTATGTATGAACCTTTCGTTGCATCGTCATTGAAAATCCGGAATAATTTCAGTCATCTGAAATATTGTCGCCTCGCCTTAATGCACTCATTATAAAACCACGGTTTTTGCATCGTTGTTTCTTGTTATTCTGTTGGTTGTTGATTGGGCACAATTCCTTTATAATATCCTCTATTCTGTCGAAATCCGCATACTGTTGGGTTTATAGTTGCTCTTCCAATTTCCCTCTATATGCAGATGCTTTAGCATTGTTCCATCTTTCTATGATGTGTACAGTGTTTTTTATTTTAAGGTCAGGTTAATAAAATATCTGCAATCGTCATATAAATGTAAGTCAATACATATGCATTTATGCATGCAATAAACACACAAATAACACATACAGTTTAAGCCACCACTCTCTTTAGGACCCAAAAAGTTGCACTGAGCTCTTCTGTTTCTCTTTCGAAAAGTTTCTCACGTTAAAAAGAGAGCGAAGATCAGAAATGTGATACTTATCAAATATGTACATAGCAATCAGTGATGCCATTTATGCATCTTTAAAAGTACTGCTTCAAAAAAAAAAAAGTAATACTAAATGTTTATATCAAGTTTGACCAGCATTTTTATTTTTGGAAAAGATTTAAAATCCTCCCGCTGGGACGCCCACTTTTTAAAAGCAATAATAGGCGTTTTTCTTTTTCGTTCAGAGCTCGAGCACATCGAGCGTGATCTGAACGTGCTCTGAACCGAGCGTGCTCAGAGCGCTCTGATTTATTTATGAAACACACTTGAGCACTCTGATGTCATTTGATTAGGAATTATAGGTTGAGCTGTCAAAATATGAATAGAATATCTATTGATAGTTATTTTTTATGTTATATTTACTTTCTGCACCAGAACATCAAATTTCGTCCACCCTTTCAATTGTTTTGCAATTTTTTTTTCTTTGTCCTCTCCTGTCAAATATGAGAAATGGCTGTGCTCAGGATTTTGCTCTGAACGCTCGGTCAAATTATTCAGTGCTCATAGACTGCGCTTTGAGCATACTCTGAACGAAAAAAGAAAAACAAATTCAGAGCTCTGATGTGTCTGAGCTAAAAAAGAACACAACTTTTTTTTTGACAACTCAGGCTCTGCTCTGAACTAAAAAAGAAAAACGCCTAATGTATTTTCATAAATATATAAAGTATTTGATTAACTAGAATGCGGTCGAATTTCGGCCGCTGGGCCCACTAGTTATTATTATTCGTTGAAATATTGATCTTATGTTTTCGAAAAAGCTCAGATACGCTTGATGGTTCCAAAAATTCAGCCTGCACAACGCCACCGAAGATTGATCTTGAGAACTACTGCTGGCATAGCAATAACACTAGTTTTCGAAGGTTTCTAATAAAAGTTTCAATAAGCATGTGCTGCTAATTGTCTTTCAGACAAACACTATACACCAATAGATTAGTCTACATTCAATCTGGTTGATATTTAATAAGGATTGCTTTTCTTTAGACCGGTTTTACCAACTACTTAACTTACTTTCTCAAAGCACTCGATTTGGGATATTTATTTTATTTTTACAAATTCTTTATAACTATCCATCATCTGCATAGTTTCCGAATGAATATGTTAATATTTGACATTTACTAAGAAGTTTCATAAATAAAAGCCTTCAAAATTAATTGGTCAATATTTGAAATTGATTCACAGATATGACATCTTGCAAAGTTAAAATATCACGAAATACCTTTAGGTATTTGTCATCAACTGGTCTGGAAATATATTATATGTACATATATAATTGTCAAAATTAATGCCTAACATCAACATATGGCCTTTCATCAAAATGTGCAAATTAAAAGAAATTTATAACCAGCCGTTGTTACTGCCTACCAAATGAAAGATATACTAAGTAATGAGCGAATCTAAAGGTCCTAAGTAAATTCTGTACAGGTTTTTGAACTTAACAAATGGAAATGTTATTCGGATAACGAACGAGTTATAGAGCTACTTAATTAAATATATTGCCCACTGTCTGGCATAATGCTAAATATTTTTAACTTAACTTTAAACTTAGATTAGTCACTCTTTAAGAAAAACAAAAATGGAAAGTTTTGACATCTTTCAATGAATCTACGAACTCGCGAATTCAGATATTAAATGTGTTAATCAATATTTTTGCATAAGAAATTGGCAAATAGATATTTATTTATTTATTTTAGGTAAAAATATGAATACGAAATTATGTAGATTTTCTAATCTCGGCGCTCTCAATTGAGTGCATTTCAACATTTAAAAATCTACTATGACAGTTATCTGTTCACACATGTCAAATGCGATCCATCATTTATCATTTTCAAAAGGTGTGTCGAAATGAATGCCAATGCCAATTTATGAACACACAAGTCGCTAAGGTTTAGCCTACGCCTGCATAGAGGTGCGATTTATTTTATTATTTTAATTGTTTTTCTACTTAATCACGATTTCATAACATGAGATCTGTCTATCAAATGAATAGAACAATCAATAAGTATTATCTAAGTGGCAAGAGTTCACCATGTAATAACAAGCAATTAAACATAAAAATTAATCATGCAGTTATGCGATTATGGCGATAAAATATATTAAATTATTAATCGAGGCGAAAGTTGTCAATTGACAGGCGCTAGATGAAATATGCATTTGTGAATATGTATAATCGGTTTTCTTAACAAAGAACCAATGTAATGTCTTAAAATGACTTCAAAATCTCATTGAGAGTACCTATTTGACGTTTGATTGACATTTTGCTGCTTGATTGGATTTTATTTGACATTTTGCTGTCAAATCAGCAAATGAAAATGACTGACAGCTGTGTATGTCTACAGGGTGACCAGATAAGAACAATAGCAAACAAAATTTAAATAAAACAACAACGATGTGAGTGGGCGCCGTGGCGTAAGTGGTTAGTGTGTCGGATCACTACGCGTGAGGTTCCAAGTTCGAATCACAGAAAACACCAAAAAGTTTTTTTCACGGCCCCACCTCTCGCGAGCGTCTGACAAACGTCCGAGAGTATTGTTGTCTCGAAAAAGCTTCTCAAGACAAATTGCCCTTCGGATACGGTCCTAAACTTTAGGTCCCTTCCATTCGTGTGAAAAATATAACGCACACAACATGAGTGGTTGCGAGAAGCTAGGCCCTGGCACTTAAAGAGCTGTTGCGCCAAAAATGTAATCCATGTATGATGTGAGATATAAAATTGATTTTGGCTATATTTTGAAGCTACATTTATGCCATTATGTGTGCAATAGCACATCATCTAAATGGCCTCCTCGGCTTCGCTGACAGTGCTTCAAGCGGTCGGTCCAATTTTTGATGACTCAGTCCAATACGTACGTCGTTATTCTGGCAATAGCGTCTCGAATGTTGGCCTCGAGCACGTCCAAAGTAGTTGGCTTGTTAGCGTAGACTAAAGACTTGACGTAGCCTCAGAGAAAATAATCGAGTGTTGTCAAGTAGCATGATCGCAGCGGCCAATTGGTGAACGATCGTCGAGAATTCAACCATTCGCCAAATTTCTCCTTCACGGCTTTGAGCGTTTCGTCGCTTGTGTGGCATGGAGCGCTTCAATTCTTACGTAAGCAAAATCTTGTATAGATTAAGGCCCAAATCCAATCGCAAAATAAACCGAGTTGACTCTCTAGCGAAGCCCAATGCAGCTGATCGGCGCCGATTCGACATTTCTGGGTCTTCTTCGATACTGGCCCCTACGGCGCCTATATTTTCTTCATTTCGCACCAATTTCTGTCTGGTTGCCGGCTTAAGGTCTAAAAGAGTGTACTCACGCTCAAACTTTTCTACGGTGCGACGAATTACCTGCACACTGAAGCCATGATGACGACCGACCTCACGACGAAGTTCAAGTTGCGTATTTACAACTGAGCCGGAAGGTCGATAATATTTTTTAATAATTTCCGCGCGTTCAGCAAGCGTGAAACGATGCATGATGAAATAGTAAGCCTTACTGAATATTTTGACAGCTGGATGTCATTTATATCTTTGACAGCTACTAAAGCATAAGAATTGGAAAATGTCTCATTTTGTAAGCATATTTTGGTTCCTACTTAACTTTTGTTGTTACCTCGCTTTAGGGGGTTTACACTTGTATCGATCCCATAATTAAGGAATGCGGCCAACCTATGAGGTGTGAGATATCAGAAAGTCTCAATGCCATCTGGTCACCCTTTATTTGTCAGCATATAAAAATGACGTGCGATGAAAGTAATGTTCGATTTGATTTATGGACATCCAACTGGGGATGTACTGTAAATCCTACAGATTTAGAGCAGATTTGGAACGAAATCACGGAAATCTCGAAATTTTGTTTCAGTGGAATGTAGTATTACAAGTTTTGAAGGTATTTGAAATATTGATAGCCATAGGTGGTGCGCACAAGTTCAATGTGATCTCGACTAAATTGGAGTGCGAAACTAGAGGCAATTAGCCTAAGACCGAGTTAAATGGAGAGGCTTGTTGGTTGAGGCCCAGGTTCACCCCGAAGTGTAGCGTCACCCAAGCAGATTCCTTGTTACTGTGGAATAGAATGCATTAAAGCCAATTTATGATTAAAGATTTAAATAACTTAAATGATTTTAATCATTACAAGATATTCAAAGAAGATTGCATTCCTTTGAATTCAAATCGGTTTTTGTTGCAAATAATCGATTTCATGACATCAAAATGAATAACTTATCTTTTGTCAATCCTTGGATTTAGTTACTTTGACTGCGTGGAATGAATTCCAGGATAATTGTATTGGTTAACACTATACCCGCTTGGCACGCCAGAAGCGACTGTGTCATATCTCGCACCTTATGACCGACAGTAGATGAAAACAGAACAAAAAGCCTTTAGGCGATGAATAAAAAAGAGATTTGCATCTTGACAGGTGCGCTAACAGGATACTGCGCGATAGGGGACCGAATGGGCTCCGTGATAAGCACTTAGGTAAACTTCTCTCCAACCTAACCTAACACTATACCCAGCCTAGTCAAACCCAAATATTTAGTCTACTTAAGAGTGTGTAGAATGGTAACCGCTTATATCATCATATCTTTCTAAACTTGCTGCATTTGTTATTTGGGAAAACTTGAGGTAAAGTTGTATTTTTTATATGAAGACCATTCAGAAACGAATTTCCTCGTGAGGTAATGGAAATATAGAAAGAGTTGAAAATCCGAATTTTCTCATTACTAAACTGAGTAAATTAAGATTCTACATAGACTTCTGCGACAGATAATACGATGTGATGCATACTATGCTATACTAGACTAGGGCCTTGTACACACTGCGACTTCAAGGATCTATTATATCAACTCGGTGTTTAGCCCGGCTCTAGATAAATCTCAACAAAGCTCTAGGCCCAATGTTCGAAAACCTTGAGGGGCTCAGTAAATCCCGCCTAAGGTGAAAAAGTCTTTTCCTTGCGGCGGCATTCATGAACAATATGTTCCGCCGTCTCTTTTTACTCTCCACATAGCCGGCACTTTGTAGCACGATTTTTCAAGTAGTTCTATGAGTTTGTCAATAACTAAGGTCCAGAGCAGAGGGAAGAGGACTCACTCCTCCTTGCGGCCATCCTTTGGTAGCTGTTATAGTTTTATGGGAGCCTCCGCACTCGATTCTTATATTCCTGCTGTGTACATTGATTTGGATCTAGTTTTATTTTATTTTATCAGAGGAGCTACATTTTTCCTAATCATAGCCTTTCTGATAACCTCATAGGAAGTATTGTTAAAGACTCCCTGTATGTCTATAAAGGCACATAGGACTGATTCTCTGACAACTAATGATTTGCTAATCAATAACGTTAAGCTGTGAATGGCTATTTCCGTAGACTTCCCAGGTTGATAGGTAAATTGATTTGGATGCAGAAGATTATGTATAAGTAACTTTTCCCTACCAAAAGCTAAGGCTTCGTGTGAAACTCATTATGGAACACAGCAATGGATACTATTGCCATACAGCCTCTTAGTATTGTTCACGTTGCCTGCTTATAATGTTTCAAGCTATCATGCTTTAATTGCTCTTGTTGTTGTTCTTCTTTAAACTCCAAAACTGAAAATACAATACTTCAGAAATCAGAGCGAAAAATTAGTCTTGGCGAGTCTTATCTGCAACAAAGGCTACAGAAGATCAAATAACTTCTATTCGATTCAACCATTATCCGGCCCAAATCACTTACCAATTCACAAATATACTAAGTATCTACTCGTAACATATGCACTGACTTATCCAAGCAAAAATTAAATTAAACACTTATATCCTGCCTGGGCGCCGTGGCGTAAGTGGTTAGTGTGTCGGATCACTGCGCATGAGGTTCCAAGTTCTAATCCCAGAAAACACCAAAAAAAGTTTTTCCAAGGTCCCACCTATCGCGAGCGTCTGACAAACATCCGAGAGTATTGTTGTCTCGAAAAAGCTTCTCAAACCGCCGTTTAGATACGGCACTAAACTGTAGGTCCCATCCATTCGTGTGAAAAATATAACGCACACAACATGAGTGGTTGCGAGAAGCTAGGCCCTGGCACTTAAAGAGCTGTTGCGCCAAATATTTATTTATTTTTTTTACTAATATCCTCATGTGCGATTGCCACTGTCATTTTACTTTCTTTGGCCATCGGAAACTAAAAAAAAAAAAAAACAATTACGGGCTAAAATTAGAATGACCTCTACTAAAAGTTGAAAGCTATGCTACATAGTCTTAGAATTTACATAGAAAGTTGTACTCTAAAGCTGAATGGTACATAATTTGAACTTAAATAGATATTCAAGTCCATTACCTATCGGCACTTCCTACAGTCACTTCCCCTTTTTTGGCAAAATTTACGTAATGACTATTTAATAACTAGTTTTTATCTTGACATTGCCTTTAGATACTATTTCTATTTAGGTATAGCTATTAAATTCTTCTTGTTCTACCAGAAACCAGATCTACTGTTCACGTTTATGCCTAATGATGATCTTAGCCTTGACTTTGCATTCCTATAAATCAATCATTATCCATTGGATAGTGTTCTAAATAATCAAAACTCGCTTGACATCATGTCTCCTTAATATCTCAAGTTAATCAGGTTCTTTGACATCAAAATGAACGACCACTTAACTAACTGGTTTGTCCCGTTGCAATTGCTCTTAAATTGTATCTCGTGAACAAATGGAACATACAAGCCCACCTAAACAAATAACTAATCAATTGCATCTGCAAAATATCGTCATCAACCAAGAACAAGTTCTATCGAGCTTAGTGGATGTAATCGATATCAAACGGTTACCTGCCGCCACTGCTAAATTATCTAATAATCCATACAGCAATTTATAATCGCTTATAGCTTGTGTACCGGTTTTAACTAAACCACTGGTTTAATTAATGATAATTTATCTGTTCAGTCTCGTTTTGGCAGATTTTTTGGAGCGTACATTCAAATCTAAAGACCTTCAGCAACGTATTTCCTACATTTTACGGGCTAATTTGGCTAATTCAATTAGATGATGAAGGAATCAGCCTTTTTTTTGTTTACCAATCGAAGTCTGTTTTTATCTAATTAATTCTAATCAAATGTTTTTCTTTGCAGATTTTTGCTATTTGCATTTTGCCAATTGTCACCTGCCAATATCAATTCCAAAATCAACAGCAGCAGCAGCCAGCTCAGCCGGAACAACATGACTTCTTAGATATCCAGTCACCGGAATTCTTCTCTTACACACCATCACCCCTGCAACAGCCCGATAGCCTACGCAGCCGGCCGTACTATGACTTCCTGAGCACACTCTATCGTCACGATCAGGGTAAGAGCTCACTCTTCTCACAGTACCCCAAGTCAAAGAGGGAGATTGCCATCGAAGACATCAACAACCGTGACAAACGTGAAGTAGTTTATTCACCAGTTCTAGATGCACTACATAGTGATGTAGTGAAACCTAGTCGAAATCATATTCAAAAACGCGCTATAGTCTTCCGTCCCCTCTTCGTATACAGGCAGCAAGAAGTGAAGAAACAAACAATTCAGCAACAAAACCAAAACGCAAGACGTTACTAGTTTCCAGCTTCTATCCTAGTCCTACTCTGTGGTATATATAGTGTAAAGCGATTCATTTGTGTACAGTAGATTGTTGACTCATTTTTGTTTTTGTTGTCATGACTTGACAGCATTATGTGTAGGTTGTCTCTCATCATGAATAGATGTAAATATTTTATTTAAAAAAAAAATGTAATCCTATATAGTCTTACATGCATCTAGATATACAATATGCGTTATGATTTATTTAATGTAAAAAAAAAAAAGAATAAGAAACACAGGAATTTGTTTTTACATTTTTAGAAAACGAGAACTACTATATATAAATAATTTTTTTTATTTAAATTCATGACTTAAAATTAATTTAGGGCAAACCAAATTATAAACTTAAGAAACTAAAACAAAAAAAAAATTAAAATATTGTTATACATAAATAAAACTTAAAAAAAAAAAATAAGAAAATGAATGTTTGTTTTATTGAAAACTTCTTAAAATTAAAAAGAAACCTCTGGTAATGCTTAAAAATATGAGTATACAGTGAGGCAAAGACGATCTAGTTTCTCATGGACATTTGTTAAATATTTAACAGGAAGTTGAAACTAAATTTAATAAAAAAAATAAAAAATTTGCATACGAACCATTAATTTGAACTGATACGTCGAAAACGAAACAAGTTCGACAGATGAGTAATATGTATATAAGCGTTAATAGCTGAGAAGTTGGTTTTTTTAGAAATTCACGTCTAATGCAAGTTCATTGACTTCTATAGGCTTGTGAAATTTAATAGCCGAAAAAAAAGCTTCCTGTTAAAAATTGTTAGCGATTTCTAGGTGAACAACTCGAAGTAGCTACGCTGGGAAACCCCGGTAACCTCCATTTATTCATCGAAAAAAAAAAATAAAAAATTGAAGGCAATGACCTTACCGGCACGAGTTTGTAGATGAGTAATCTAAATCTAATCTGGTAATATCTATGTATGTGGATCATAAGTCAATGATTAATATCGAATTGGCTCCGAATTGGACTACGATCGTGCCTTTGAGATTGACACGGATGATTTTTGAACGTTGGTCCATATAAAGTTATGTACATACGAGTAATTATGATATAAAATGACAGCGATCACTGACAATAAGGCCATATGTAATAAGTAGGACCTGTAATTTGTTAAAAGAGATGATGTAGATGCATATGATAGTGAGGTGCAAGTGTACTACGACCTATAAAAGATCTATTGTGCCCCCGATACTACGGCTCTAGCCGATGATATACTCGATCTAGAGCACTTCATCCAGTCCAGTTGCTACAGCAAACCGGATTATCTTCAGTGGACCCAGAGAAAGTAAATCCATTTCTGATAGGAGGTAGGCACCTAGGCTAGGTTAGGTTAGATTGGCTGTCCGCACCACTATGCAGACACACTTAGACCAGTAAAGGTCCATTGTGATGCCAAGGATCTACCATTGGACTTACTTACTTACTTAGGTGGGGCTACAGTTCGGGGTGAACCCGGGCCTCAACAAACAAGCCTCTCCATTTAGCTCGGTCTTTAGCTAGTTGCCTCCAGTTGCGCACTCCAAATTGGTCGAGGTCCCCTTGAACTTGTGCGCGCCAACTACGCCAATGATTCCCTCTACTGCGTCGTCCCTCAGGATTAGATTCGAACACTCTGCGGGCCGGAGCGTTGGTGTCCATTCGCTCTACATGTCCTAGCCATCTCAGACGTCCAATACACAGTTTTTTGACTAGGTCGATGTCGCTGTACAGCTCGTATAGTTCGTGATTAAATCTTCTCCTCCAAAACCCGTCAACGCAAACGGGACCGAAAATCTTACGAAGAATTTTTTTTCTCGAAGCGACCAAGGATATCTTCATCCTCTTTTAATAAAGTCCATGTTTCAGCGCCGTAAAGCAGGACTGGGATGATCAGGGTCTTGTACAGAGTCTCCTTAGTTTTTCGAGATAGGGCTTTACTGCATTATAAGCCAAAAAAAAAACAGCGATTGACAAGAGTTATTCCTCGATTGATTTCTGCACTGATTTTGTTAGTAGAATTTATAGCAGAGCCAAGGTAGACAAAGTCCCTTACTTCCTCGAAGTTATAGCTGCCCACGGTGACGTTCTGTCCAATTCGTCGGTGTTTGGTTTTCCCTTCTTGTTGACAGCAAATACTTGGTTTTGCCCTCGTTTATCGCTAAACACATTTTGGCCGCTTCCGCCTCAATGCTTGCAAACGCACCGGTGACAGCCCGCTGAGTTCTTCCGATAATGTCTATATCGTCGGCGTATGCAAGTAGTTGTACAGACTTGTAATAGATTGTGCCTCCGTTGTTGGCTTGTGAGTTCCGCACAATCCGTTCAAGTATAATATTGAAGAAGTCACATGACAGCGCGTCACCTTGTCTAAAGCCTTTTTTTGACATCAAAGGTCTCGGTGAGGGCCTTACCTACCTTGATGGAGCAGCGAGCGTTCTCCATCGTCAGCCTGCACAGACGGAGAAGTTTGGCAGGGATGTCAAAACTAGACATGGCTCTATAAAGCTCTTCTCTATAGATGCTGTCATAGGCGGCCTTAAAATAGATAAAGAGATGGTGAGTATCAATCTCGAATTCTTGGGTTTTCTCCAGGATCTGCCGAAGTGTGAAGATTTGATCGATGGTGGACTTTCCTGGCCTGAAACCGCACTGATAGGGTCCAATCAGGCAATTGATAAAAGGTTTCAGGCGTTCACACAATATCGCAGAAAAGATTTTGTATGCGATGTTGAGGAGACTGATGCCTCTATAATTGGCGCAGTTAAGAGGGTCTCCTTTCTTGTGGATCGGGCAAACGATGCCTTGATTCCATTCATCAGGCATACACTCGTCAGACCAAATCTCAGAGATGAGTTGGTGTGTGCACTCTACCAATTCGTCACCAGCTGC
The DNA here is from genome assembly GCA_945910035.1 of Brachypalpus laphriformis. Lineage (NCBI taxonomy): Eukaryota > Metazoa > Arthropoda > Insecta > Diptera > Syrphidae > Brachypalpus > Brachypalpus laphriformis. The sequence continues at coordinate 312,253,701 of OX246753.1, read as the reverse complement.
CTTGAAAATTTCGGCCGGTAAGCCGTCAGGTCCGGCAGCCTTGTTGGATTTTAGCTTGGATATTGCTATCCTCACTTCGTTTTGGTCAGGTGGACGGAAATTTTGACTATCATCGTCCATGTTGAATGGTTCATTCTGCCTGAGAGCGGGATGTTGGTCTTCGTCGCCGTTATACAGTCTGCAGAAGTAGTTTTTCCATATTCTCATCACCGACTGTGATTCTACTACGGGGTTTCCATTTTCATCTCTACAGGTTTCTGTACGGGTATTACTTCTCTGACACGTTCTTTTTACCTTTTGGTAAAACTTCCGTACATTGTTCCTGGAGTATAAACTCTCGATATTCTCAAACGCACGCTTCTCATGCTCTTTCTTCTTCTTTTGGAGAAGCCGATGTTCTTCCCGTCTCTTTTGCTCGTAGAGCTCACGAGCAGCTCTCGTCTTTCTTTGCAGCGCCGCTTTGTATGCCTCTTGTTTTGCTGCATGCAGTCGCCGGCATTCTTCGTCAAACCAGGGGTTTCACGGTGGTGGGCGAGCGAGACCCAGCACATGAGTCGCGGCGTTTCTGATGGCATGTTGGCAGCGTTGCCACTGGTCTTCGGTATTTGATGCTGGCGGCAAAGGGGTGATTGAGAGATTTCGGGATACGCGTTCAGCGAAGAGTCTGGCGGTCTCTTGCGATTGTTGCTTTTCGACGTTAAATTTTCTCACAGTAATTCTTCTTTGTTGCTCAGATTGGGATATCCGCATTCGTACCATGGCTACAACAAGTTAATGATCCGAATCTATGTTGGCCGCTCGGAAGGTCCGGACATCCAGAATACTGGAGGCATGCCTTGCGTCGATCGCAATATGATCAATTTGGTTGATCGTTACATGATCATTGGACCGCCATGTCCGCTTATGAATATCGAGATGAGGAAACCATGTGCTTGCCATGGTGACATTTCGCTCCACAGCGAAATCAATTAGCCTTAGTCCGTTTTCAGACGTGGTGTCGTGTAGGCTATGCTTACCGACTGCCCTACCAAAGACGTCCTCCTTTCCTAATTTGGCGTTAAAATCGCCCAATACGATTTTAACGTCGTATTTAGGACATTGCTCGTATGTTTTGTCGACTAGCTCGTAGAAACACTCTTTGGTGGCAGGGTCCTTTTCTTCCGTGGGGGCATGAACACATATTAGGCTTATGTTAGCGAATTTAGCCTTGATCCCGATAGTCATAATACGCTCGCTTACGTGTCGGAAGCTTAAGACTTCTTGCCTAAGTCTGACGCGTATGACAAATCCGCATCCGAATAAGCGTTGCATGTTGCCTCTGTAGCAATCACGGTAGCAGATGTCACAGTTCTTCATCCTCTTTTTTGCCGTCCCATCTCATCGTACTTCCTGGATGGCGGTAATATCTGCTTTATAGCAGTCTAAGGCATCTGCTAGTTGTTCGGCTGCACGTGGTCTGTAAATTGACAGAACATTCCACGTACAGATTCGAAGGTCGTTGTCCTTATTTCGTTTGCTGGGGTCGCCATTAGTTGAGTCATCCTTATCCGAGGCTTTTGGTTGTTTCGGAACCATCGTTTTTTTACGTGGTAGGGAAGTTACTCCGACCTGGAGGGCCAGTTCCTTAATTATTCCCCTAGGACGAGGGGCCGGGTACACCGGTGCCAGTAGTCCACTACGGGAGTATGGGCGCTGCCGTTGGCCTATTAAGGGCTCCTCCGCCACCATCTCTATTCCAATGTCCTGACCAACATTGGAAATTCCTTACCGACCTGTGATCCGCTCCTAGATGGAGCATTCTTTTGCGTGATAGAGCAGGACATGTGCATAGGAAGTGAAGAATGGTTTCCTCCTCCACCTCATCCCTACAGCTCCTTTCAGAAGTCATTGGAAAAGAGGCTAAGTCTTTTGGCATGTTGGCCGATTAGACAGTGTCCGGTGATGACACCGATAACGCAGCTGATCTGTAATCGCTTTAGTTTAACCAACTCGGCACTACGTTTCTGGTCCAGCTCAGGCCAGATCTGCCTCGAAATGTGACACGTAGAGCCAATATCCCACCTAAGGTTGGCCTTGCTAATAGCGTTCAGCTTCAGTAGATGCTTACATGTAGCGAGGGGCATACCAAGAACTTGCCTATCTGGCAGAATCCTTAGAGTAGTACCCCGTCTAGCGAGTTCGTCCGCCCTACAGTTTCCTGGAATGTCTCTGTGACTTGGCACCCAGCATAGGTGAATGCTGAACTGCTCTGTCATCTCTGTAAGAGACAAGCGGCAATCTAAGATGGTCTTTGAAGTAAAGGAGCACGATTCCAGGGACTTGATAACCGCTTGACTGTCAGTGAAAATGCTAATATCGCTGACAGATAATACATTACATTTCAGCCAAGACAGGGCTGCCTTAATCGCCATGATTTCCGCCTGAAAAAGGCTATAATGCTCAGGGAGGCGGAACGAGATGCTCAGGTTGAGCTTATCGGAGAAAACACCACAGTCCACCCCACCTTCGGTCTTAGAGCCATCTGTGTAGAAGTGCACCGAATTTCCATCTTAAGGGGAGACCCATCAAACGTATCCCATTTAGGGATACTCGTACGGAAGTGTCGGTCAAATCTCATTTTCGGTGGGGTGTAGTCCGTGTTTTCATGTGTGAAGTTGAGAAGATCAAGGATCGAGGAGTGGGCAATGTGATAACTAGACCACTGAGAGGAGGCTTTAAGACGAATAGCCGCAATGGCAGCAGTCTGTCTGCCGAGAAAATCCAGGGGGAACAGGTTGAACATAATGTTCAATCCCGCAGAGGAGGTAGTTCTCAGTGCACCACTGATGCACATGCAAGCGGATCGTTGCACTTTAGCTACCTGAGAGAGGTGAACAGCCCTGTCAAGAGCAGGCCACCAAACGATCACGCCATAGAGTAGTATGGGCCTGACAATAGACACGTAAAGCCAGCGAGTGATTTAAGGTTTCATACCCCAGATCCTACCTATAGCCTTTTTGCAGGAATAGAGAGCTACATTGGCTTTCCTTACGCGTTCTAGTAGATTGGCTTTCCAGTTCAGTTTTCTGTCTAGAATAAGACCCGGGTATTTTGCATTAACAGTGAAGGTGAGACTGGTGCCATTAATCATAGGAGGGTCTACGTGGAGAACTTTATATTTCCTTGTGAAGAGAACAAGTTCTGTTTTATGAGGGTTAACCCCCAATTCACAATTGGAGGCCTTCCTAGTGAGCCGAGAGAGAGCATATTGGAGGATTTCCTTGAGAGTGTCTGGGTGCTTGCCAGACGCAGCAATCACAATGTCATCAGCATAGGCAATCACTCTACAGCCTGACCTGTCCAGGTCCACTAGTAGCTCATTCATTACAAGATTCCACAGGAGGAGGGACAAAACTCCACCTTGGGGTGTTCCGCAACAGGCAAGTCTTCTGGCCGATGCTCCACCCAGCTGTGTGTTGATAATCCTGCGTGTTAGCAATTGATTGATCAACACTCTGAGCGAAGTATCCACTTTCAGATTTGCAAGTGCGTCTGTGATTGCCTTTGGTTTGACATTGTTAAAAGCTCCCTCAATGTCAAGGAAAACCACCATGGTATATTCTTTAATACTCAGACATTTTTCAATGATGCGCACAAGCGAGTGTAAGGCTGTTTCAACGGATTTTGCCTTTACAGTACGCATGTTGGGACGGCGAAAGCAAAGACGGACTAATGCTCTGACGGAGGTGAATATCAATCAGCTATTCCAGCGTTTTCAGTAGAAAGGACGATAGACTGATAGGTCGGAGATCCTTTGGTTCCACATGCGAGCTCTTACCTGCCTTAGGAATGAAGACAAGTTCAACCTCGGTCCACGTCTTGGGGATGTAGACCAGATTAAGACAGCTCGATAAAATGACCTTGAGCCATGGAAGCACAATGTCCTCACATTTTTGAAATTCAGCAGGAATAATGCCGTCAGGTCCTGGGGACTTAAAAGGCTTGAAGCTGCGCATTGCCCAGCGGATCTTTTCTGTAGTTACTATAATCAGGGAGTTGCTGCACGGTAGCGAGCAAGTACGGGTAATACCCGATAATGAAACCGCAACAGGGGAGCTACCAGGGAAGTGAGTATCCAGTAGGATGTCAATGGACTCCTTAGCAGAGGTGGTCCAGTGACCATCAGGATGTAAGAGGTAGCTAGGTGTTGAAGGGCTTTTTGGGAGGATTTTACGCAACCTAGAGGCTTCAATGCTGTCGCAGAAAAGTCTCCAGGAGCGTCGTTGCTCTTTCCGCAGTGAAATTTTATATTTCCTGAGAGACAGTTTGTAGGAGTCCCAATCGGCCGTCTCGCGAGAGCGTTTAGCAATATTGAAGAGGAGTCTGCTGTCCTTCCACCTAGATAGGCACCTAGGCGATTCCTTCTTTTGTGGATCAGTGCTTCGCATTCCATACGAAGGTGCGCTGGTGTTTCCGCGAAGTCCCTGCAGAATCTGCAGTGTCCATCTCGCTCTATTTCAAGTTTCCTAAGGTGCTCCTTAAGTCTGCAGCGACCCGTTAACATGACCGCAAAGTCGATTTTTACTAGCTCTTAGGCAGATTCTGCTTCTTTTCTGGTTGTATTTCCCCAGAAGTTCTTTTGTCTGTCTAATTTGGGGGATGTCGTCCCAATCACCCCAATTCTTCAACTCGTATACGATAGTCGAATCCGACCATGGTCGTAATTAGTTATTACGAAGTCGTATTTTAGGTAAAAATTATGTACGAATTTGCGCCTAAATGCGACTATGGTCGGATTCGACTGTCGTATACGAGTTGAAGAATTGGGGTAAATGTATGGCCCATTTGTTCTCTTCCTCTTTCCTTAAGTCTTCCCGTATTTTGTGAGGTCCTATTCCTCAAAAGGCTTCTGGTCCAAGGAACGGCGTGTCTGATCCGTTTCTAGCTAGTTCATCAACTGCTTCGTTCCCCTCCACTCCTACATGTCCTGGTACCCAGTAGAGAGTTACTTCGTTTGTTTCTCCCAGTTTGTTGATTCTGGTAAGGTATTCCCACACCAGTTTGGATCTGATCTCTTGCGAGGTCAGTGCCTTAATAGCGGCTGGGCTGTCTTGCAGTATTGCGATGTCCTGCCCGCAATATTTCCTTCCTAGGTTGAATTTCGCGCATCTTTCGATCGCGTGAACTTCTGCTGGAAATATACTGGGGAATACTCCCAGTGATTCTGAGTATCTAGTCCTGGGCCCCCCCTCCTGCCCCAGTGCCAGTAGATGTTTCGATCCGTCCGTGTACCATTTACTTGTGTGTTGTTTGAGTCTGTATTTATCGGATTCGCTGCTCCAGTCTCTTTTGTTGCACGGCTTTGAGTCAAAATTCCTTTCAAAGCAGTATTTCTTGACCATATCATTTTTGGGCCAGTCAAGAAGCGGCACCGATTTAGATAAGGCTACTGGCTCTTTCTTCGCGATGCATGTTCCTTTCCCGATGCCCTATTCGCTGATTCTCAATATGGTCTCCTTGGCGATTCGCTCTAGCACTATGTGTAGTGAAGGTATATCTACGACCATTTCTAGTGCTGCTGTGGGACAGGCTCGCATGGCTTCTGTTATACATATGCAGGCTAATCTTTGCACTTTGTTGAGGGATATCTTGGTCGTGGTTAGCCTAGTTCTGTTAACCCATGCCACTGCTCCGTACGTGATAATGGGTCTTACTATCATCAGGTACATCCATCTCAGTGTGGCTGGGCTGCAACGCCAGGTTTTTCCTGAAATATTCCTACACATCATAAGTGCTCTGGTGGCTTTGGTTACCACAGTTTCTACATGTTCTCTCCAGACGAGTTAGCTGTCTAGTAGTAGACCTAGATACTTACCCTGTTTCTGTGGGTCGACTCCGATCCCTTCCAACAGGATAGGTTTCATACACTTTAGCTGTTTTTTCTTTGTGGAGGGTATCACAGTGCTTTTGGGAGGGTCCACTCTAAGCCCTACCATCTTACACCACTTCTGTGTGATTCCTAGACCCATTTGAATGATTTCGCATAGCGTTTCTTCAAATTTCCCTCTTGCGACAATGACTATATCGTCGGCGTACCCCTGGCACGTAATGCCGGCATCTGTCAATTTGTGCAGTAGTTCCATCTACTACTAGGCTCTACATCAATGGTGATAATACCAGTCCTTGTGGGCAGCATCTAGTGGTGCTTATTGTGATGGTTTTTTGCCCCACCTCTATCTCAGCAGTCCTAGTTCTTAGCACTCACACATCCAGTTACTTGTAGTGTGATTAACCCCTTTTATTTCAAGACCCCTCCTAATTGCTTAATGGGAGCTATTGTCGACGGCTCCTACGATGTCTAGAAATACGCATACTGCCATTTCCTTGCTCTCCAGTGTATCCTGAACCCAACTTGTCAGCTGGTAGAGCGCAGTTTCGGTGGATCTCCCTGCTCTGTAAGCATGTTGATTGTGGTGGATAGGTATTCTTTCCAGCACAGTCATTCTTAAATGATTATCTACGAATTTTTCTAACGTCTTTAGCATGAATGGGGTCAGGCTGATGAGTCTAAAGAATTTTTGTGAAGTGGTGTCTCTTTTTCCTACTTTCGGAATGAATATTACCTTTGCCCTTCTCCATATTCTTGGTATATGCCCAAGTGCAACGCTGCTTCTCAATAGTCCTCGGAGATGTAGCATCATGATTTCCTGGCCTTGTTCTTCTAGGGCAGTGAATATTCCATCCGGTCCCGGTTCTTTAAACGGTTGGAAGGTGTTCAGAGCCCAACTTAGCCTTTGATTCATGCAGATGTCTCTTGCGATCGCCTAGTCCTCTCTCCTGGGCCTTTTATGCCTTCCTAATACATGTCTGCTGCTGTGGATTGAGCCACCCGGAAGTATGTTTCTAATAGTAGAAGGGCCCTCTGCTATTCATCCTCGGTATAGCTGCCATCTTACTTTTTCATTGAGCCTGGGGCGCCTGCTTTCTATTTAGCCAGTGATAAACCACTGCAGAGGTTGACGCTATGTTCTCACAGAATGCTCAGAAGCTATTTCTTTTAGCTTTTCTGATTCCCAAGTTGTATCTTGTTAATTGATCGGTGTATTTTTGCCAGTCTCCGTCACGCATTGCTTTATTCAAGAGCTTGTGCACCCTTGATCTTAGTTCGACTAGAGTTTTGTTTCACCAGGGAGTGTTCTTCGGATCTTTATTACAGCTAATAGGGCAGCTGCTCCCAAATGCATCTTTGATCGCCCTGTTAACCACTTCCACGTTATTTTCCAGTTCTAGGAAGTGGCTCGCCGTTTTCTTTCCTTTAACATTTATTAGGTTCCACTCGAGTGTATATCTACACCTATCCCAGTCAGTTTTACAGGGGTTCCTGTTCGGGGTAACCTCCTGACTGAGACCTTCTATGTTAAAAGTGATGATCCTGTGGTCCGACATGGACGGCTCGTCAGAAACATTCCAACCTGTAATACAGTTACCAATAATCGGGCTGCCGAGGGTGATACCTAGAACCTCTTCCCTTACCCCTGGGTGCCTCCTACGTTAATGAGGGCCTGGATAGCTGTTAAATCCTGCGTTATGCGCTCTGAAAGACATAAGAATTTTATGTTTTTACTGATTAGTACGCAGGCCCTGAGAAGGTCCTGTCTATTACCCCAGATTACCTACGCATTCTTGCTTGAGAGACCTGTTAACTTTCCTCTTGTCGGGGTATTGTGTATTCACAATTAGGATCTTAAATCGTCATACAAAATGTTTACACGGATTGGGCCATCGCACACTGGAGGAATTACCCCGGGGTAACATTTATCCAGTGTGCGATGGCCCACTAAGTCTATTCTTTTCTTCCACTCACTGTAAGAAAGGGATTAAATAATTTTATAGTTTCCATAAAAACACAAATAAGGTACTTTCCGACAGTAACTGGAATGCACATGAAATTAAAGCATTATTGAATTTATGTCGCGGGCCGCAACTAGTTGGCTCGTGGGCAACTCATGGCCCGTGGGCCGTATCTTTGACATGCCTGTCGTAAGCTCTCCTTCCGTCTACCAAATCATTGCAGCGTGTTCCACGCGGAAATTTTGGCGATTAAGAAGTCTTATCTTGGCTTAAGAAAAACGTGATATCTGCTAGAAATATCCGCATCTTTTAAGACAGCCAAGCAGCAATCAAATCCTTGGAATCGACTTCTATAAATTACTTATTAGCTCTAGACTGCCGATCGTCTCTCGCGGAGGTGTCTGAGCAGTTCAATATTCACCCGTGTTGGGTGCCGGGGCATAGGGACATTCTAGGGAACTGTAAGGCCGATGAACTCACCAGAATAGGAACAACTTTACTCATCCTGCCGGACAAAGGCTCTTTAGGTATACCAATCGCTACTTGCAAACTCAAATTTAAGCTGCATGCTATCGAAAGTACGAATCTTAGGTGGACAAGTGGACCCACATGTCTAGCGACAAAACAGATTTAGCCGAAGCTGGATCTAAAACGTTCTAAGAATTTGATTTCTATCAACAGATTGCATATCGGCGCTATAATAGGTGTCATCACTGGACACTGTCTAATAGGCAAGCATTCTACAAAGCTAGGCCTTTTCGCGAAGGACTTTGTAGAAGCTGCATGGATGAAGAAGAGGAAGAAACTATTTCTCACCTTCTTTGTTTCTGCTCAGCTCTCTCCCGTAGAAGGAAGCTTCACCTAGGAGCCCCCTATTACAGCGACATAGGCGACCTGAGCTCAACCTGAGCGTCGCTTTCCGTCTCCCAAATCACTGTAGCGTTTTTCAGGCGGAAATCATGGCGATCACGGAAGCCCTGCCCTGGCTAAAATGTATTGTATTATTAATCAGGGATGTATGGTAAGCATTTTCATCAACAGTCAAGCGGCAATCAAGTCCCTGGAATCGTGCTGCTTCAATTCAAAGGCCGCTTTAAATTGACATTTGTCTCTTACGGAGATGATTGAGCAGTTCAACATTCACCTATGCTAGGTGCCAGGTCACAGGGACATTTCAGAAAACTGCCGGGTGGACGAGCTTGCTAAACAAGGTACAACTCTTAGAATTTTGCCTGACAGGCATGCATGCCCCTCGATTCATGTAAGGATCTATCAGAACTGAACGCTACTAGCAAGACCAACTATAGATGGGAGAACTGCTAAATGTGTCACATTTCGAGCCAAATCTGGCCTAGGCTAGACCAGAAACATAGCGCCGAGTTATCGGTATCCTCACTGGACACCGTCTTATAGACCAATATGCCTCTTCTCCAACGACTTCTGTAGGAGCTGAAGGGACGTGGAGGAGGAGGAGACCGTCCTTTATCTCCTATGTTCATATCCAGCTCTTTCGCGCAAAAGAATGCTCCAACAAGAGCCCCCCTTCCTTGACGACCTCGGTGATTTGGCGTCCTTAGACAACATGAGCATCCACCGCTTTATCAAAAGCTCTCTTTGGTTTGATTAGCCCCTGAGTGGTCTAATGGTAGATCCATGGCATCACAAAGGACCTTTACTGGGCTAAGTCACCCTAACCTGACCTAAAGTCTGCATAGCTGCTTCATAACTAAGAGACTATACTGAGAAAGTCTATAACAAGAAGAGATTATTTTCTCTAGTTTAGCTTAAACGCAGTGTCGTTCAGTTCGCCTCCGCCATTATTACTGGGCATCATGCGATGGTAGTTTTTTGGTTTTTTGGTGGCACACGAAGAACTGAGAAAAGGCGAAGAGGGCAAATGGGTTAAGCATTGGAATGATGCTCGTATCTCCAATAAATACAGGCGAAAGAAATTCTTGGGAATTACGACCAGAAAAGCAGAACCTGTCTAAGAATCAAGACTAGAATCGCCTTCGCATCTTGGGAGGCATGCTAACGGGTCACTGCAGACTCAAGGAACACCTTAGAAAACTGAGAATAGAAGGGAATGGACTCTGCAAATTCTACAGGGACCTCGTAGAAATGCCACCACACCTTCTTATGGAATGCGAAGCACTAATTCACAAAAAGAAGACATCACTTATGATCTTATCTTCTATCAGAGATGGATCCACTTGAGATACTCCGGTTCATTAAAACAGTTGGACTAGAGGAAGTGCTCTAAATCGAGCACGTCATCGACTAAAACCATAGTTCGCGGGCACAATGGATCTACCACTTAAACAGAAAAGAAGGTAACCCAAATCCCAGGGCACTCAGACTCTCCGGTCCATTGTACTACCAGGCAGGAACCTTTTTTTTTTTGAGGCAGGGGTTGGAAAAACTTAGATATTATTCATGTTCCTTTTTATACTCGGATGGCTGATGATTCATTCCTACTTAATATCACACATCAAATGCGATCTTGCATGGAGATTTCATTCAAAAGATTTGAAAAAAAAGGAAAAAAAAAACTCCACTGATCCTTATGCAACACGTACATAAGGAGTCTTATTTTCTGCAAATATCATTCAAAAATTCATCAGAATGTATGCACTTAATTTTATTTCTTAAATAGCAAACGTAGTTATAAATATTCATCCAAATCAATCCTCACATGTTGAATTCTTCTATATTTCACAATTTGAAATTCCGTATAGGTCATCTCTAGCTTCCACATATGCTTTAAAATACCAAAGTTCTATAAGTAACGTGTTTCATAATCATATTGGTTCCAATTTATTCATAAATTAGTATCACATTTGACGCATGCGAATATTTCCATAGTCGATTCTAAATAAAAATGCAAAAATCATTGCGGAGTCGCATTAGTTTGTCTGTAATGTAGTGTGGTCAGGGTCGAAAACCACATTTGAATAACCGCCGCCGCGCGCTGCCGCCACCACAAATGAATTCAAGTACAACTTAATGTGATTGATAATGGAACATCTGCAGATGGGGCCTAGTATGGCGCTTAATAGACCGCAAAAGTAATTCACTTTAAATAATAAATGTATTCACATTTAAATAGCGTTTTCAAATTCAGGTTACGATTTTCATTTAGAATTTATTTATCATAAATAGAACTGAAACTGGTTTCACTTTCAATCGAATTTCAATCGAAAATCGTCCCGAAGTCATATTTCGGCTAATAGGAATCATTATTCGACATAGAAAAATGTGTGTTTTAAAATTCATGGACATATTATTCCAATTAGCTAACCGCCGATCGATTTGACTGGAAAACATCACTTCCGCTCGCGTGAGGAAATATTCAAAAATAGATTATGTATTATATACAGTGGGGGTTTTGCAAAGTGATCGTGTGTTATATCAGTTAAGTCATCTGAAAGTATGCAATGAATTAGTGCTTGGTAATGACAAACGCGATCAGTGCGTTCGAGAAAGATGATAAATGTACATACATAGCTATAAGATGAATTACTCGAGAACACTGACTTGCATGAACTGCAACATATGGAGTTGAGAACTTGTACAGGCTACACAACACTACTTGGCATGAAAGCCCCAAGGGATAGTTGATGATCTGCTGACCGTCAACCACAAATGTCAATATTTTTATAGACAGAGTCACTTGTACTCCGAAATATGGGCACAGGAAAGAAAATAACATCGAGGTCTCTCGTAAATAGATAAATAATATGCATGGTGAATACAACTCCGATCATTGGTCCTATCAGGTGCGGGGATATAAGTCAACTAGAAGTGACTTAATTTCACCTCTGGTGGAGTAGCATGCAAAGAAGAAAATGGTAATATAGTAGTAGAATCGCTGTCGGTACTGAGAATATGGAAGGAAGACTTCTGCAGACTGCAAAACGGCCAATATTCCGCTGTCAGGCAGACGCAGCCATTCTTCATCAATTTCAAAGTTGCCTATAATTTTTCATTTATTTTTTTTTGCCTAAAGGGTGGTGGAAAACGCAACTGCTCACGAGAAACAAGACAGCTCTATTTCAAGTAGTGTGGGACTTTCTACTCACAAAAAAAAACACCTTAAACCCTTTTTCGACTTGGCACCATCCACTCCGGAACCGCTTTTGCATGACTTCAGAGTGGTGTCGTTTTCTTTCCCCTGTGGGGGCCGGCTTTTTCATATTTGTCTCTTACTTACTTACTTACTTAGGTGGCGCTACAGTTCGGGGTGAACCTGGGCCTCAACCAACAAGCCTCTCCATTTAGCTCGGTCTTTAGCTAATTGCCTCCAGTTGCGCACTCTAAGTTGGTCGAGGTTCCCTTGAACTTCTGCGCGCCACCTACGGCGATAATTCCCACTACCGCGTCGTCCCTCGGTATTAGATTCGAAGACTCTGCGGGCCGGAGCGTTGGTGTCCATTCGCTCTAGATGTCCTAGCCATCTCAGACGTCCAATACGCAGTTTTTTGACTAGGTCGATGTCGCTGTACAGCTCTTATAGTCGGTGATTGAATCTTCTCCTCCAAAACCCGTCAACGCAAACGGGACCGAAAATCTTACAAAGAATTTTTCTCTCGAAGCGACCAAGGATATCTTCATCCTCTTTTAATAAAGTCAATGTTCCAGAGCCGTAAAGCAGGACTGGGATGATCAGAGTCTTATACAGAGTCTCCTTAGTTGTTCGAGATGGGGCTTTACTGTTGAATTGCCTTATAAGCCCAAAAAACAGCGATTGGCAAGAGTTATTCTTCGATTGATTTCTGCGCTGATCTTGTTTGTAGAATTTTTAGCAGAGCCAAGGTAGACAAAGTCCCTTACTACCTCGAAGTTATAGCTGCCGACTGTGACGTTTTGTCCAATTCGTCGGTGTTGGCTTTCCCTTCTTGTTGACAGCATATACTTGGTTTTGCCATCGTTTATCGCTAAACCCATTTTCGCCGCTTCCGCCTCAATGCTTGCAAACGCACCGGTGACAGCCCGCTGAGTTCTTTCGATAATGTCTATATCGTCGGCGTATGCAAGCAGTTGTACAGACTTGTAATAGATTGTGCCTCCGGTATTAGCTTGTGAGTTCCGCACAATCCGTTCATGTACAATGTTATAGTAATCACATGACAGCGCGTCACCTTGTCTAAAACCTTTTTTGACATCAAAGGTCTCGGTGAGGTCATTACCGACCTTGATGGAGCAGCGAGCGTTCTCCATCGTCAGCCTGCACAGACAGACAAGTTTGGCAGGGATGTCAAAACTAGACATGGTTCTATAAAGCCCTTCTCTATAGATGCTGTCATAGGCGGCCTTGAAATACGGATATTTGTCTCTTGCTTGCGGGTTAATTCTTTCTTGCCGGTAAGGCTTACATCAGGCTTACATAAATCTCATGAGGGTGATTATTATGTCTTCCTCTCTCTTTTTTGTTTCAAGCACTTTTTCTATAAAGGAAGGTACTTGATTCCAGCTCTGGTCACTCATTGACATTTTTGTCACTATGTTTTCCGGGGCGTTAATGCCGATTAGAAATTCTAGCTCCCCTCTTTCAGCTTCCCATCTGTTGCACTCGAAGAACGTGTGGTTTGCGTCGTCCAGTTCTGAGTCGCCATATTGGCAAGCTGGGCTCCCTGTTTTGCCCATTCTGTGGAGGTAGGCGTTGAAATAACCGTGTCCGGTAAGAAATCGGGTGACGTAATAATTTACTTCCCCGTGTTTCCGTTTTTTCCATTCAGCGATGTTGCTGATCACCCTCGCGGTCCATCGTTCTCTGCTTTCTGAGCTCCATCTCTCCTGCCATTTCTGTTTGGTGAGCTCCTTCGCCTCCTCAGTTGCTGCTTCCACTCCAATTTCCGCCTTTTTGTCGTAGACGTATTTACTCTCTGTCGCAAGGAGATCAATAACGGTCACCCCCGCGACTATGAGGACTGCTGGTTCCGACACCGTTCGGTAAGAACTTGCAACCCGTAGCACTGCGCGCCTTTGTACTGCGGCCATTTGTTTCCTGTATTTCTCTTGTCGTAGTGCGTCGGCCCATATCTCGCATCCATACAGGAGGATGGCGTGGGTGACTGTCATCAGGAGCTTTCTCTTGCTGGCTGTTGGCCTCCAACGTTTGCCATTAATCTGCTCAGTGACATTGTGACCTTCGTAGCTCGTTCCGAGGCAGATCTTTTTTGGTGCCAGAAAGTGAGCTTCGTGCTTAGGGCCATCCTCAGGTACTTCACCGCTTCCTTGCTGGTTATTACGTCAGACCCGACTTGGAAGTCGACAATAGTTGGAATCCTCTTCTTTGTCAAAAGGACTATCTCCGCCTTTTCTCTGGCCAAACCTAAGCTATGTTCTTCCATCCAGAGGTGCACCCGCCTCATCATCTGGTTGAGTTTTCTTTGCGCGCTCTCGGTGTCTCTTTCCGTAATCACCGCAGCGATATCATCTGCATACCCTACCAGGAAGGTGTCTTCGGGCATTTCCATACGAAGGATGCCATCGTAGGAGATGTTCCAGAGATCGGGTCCCAGGATTATACCTGTGCTGCTCCAGCAGTAATCTCCTTTATTCCTGGTCCCTCTGCGGTGTTGTTTAACAGCTTCCGGTCCTTGAGATAGTCCTTCATCATCCGCAAGAGATATTCGGGAATATCAAAAATGCTTTCGAGGGCGTTCAGCATATCGCTCCATCTGGCTGAATTGAAGGCATTTCGCACGTCCAGAGTTGCTAGCAATACGATTTTTCTCGAATAGTGGTTGCCCTGTTGAGCCAATTGGATGGTCCTTACCACTTCTTCAATTGCTCCAATCGTAGAGTGGCCCTTTCTGAATCCGTGTTGTCTTTCGGACAAATCTCCTGCTCTCTGCATGGCTGTTGTAAGCCTTGGTCTTAGCAACTTTTCTATAAGTTTCCCTGCTGTGTCCAGCATACACAGAGGCCTGTACGCTGATGGGGAATCCTGATCTCCTTTTCCTTTGCTGATCAGTACCAAGCGCTGTAACTTCCAGCTCCTAGGGAAAACCCCTTCCTGGATACAACTATTGTACATGTTCAGCAGCAGCTGAGAACTGAAATAATTGTACGAAACTCACAAGCTAACACTGGAAGCTTATTCACTTACACCGATGACATTGAAGGACTCCGTAGGGCGTTCGCTAGTATTGAGAACGAGGTATAAACGATGGGTTTAACGGTCAATGAAAGCAAAACAAAATATATGATGTCAATAAAAAGGGACACCCAACATCGGCGTCTGGGACAGAACGCCACAATAGACAGATATAATTTTGAAGTAGTATAGGACTTTGCCTACCTAGGCTCCATGCTTCTTATGGGCTAAGAAGGCGATTGAGTAACAAAGCCCTATCTCGAACTACTAAGGTAACTCTGTACTGCTGTATGACGCAGATACGTCAACTTTGTTCAAATCAGATGAGGATGTTCTGGGGTTTTATTTTATTTAGCGTATAGCTTAGGTACAATAATAAAGTGTTAACAAAATTTAATAATACAATGCATATGTACAAACAAAAAAACACATAATATAAGATGAAACTAGTAATGTACTATATATATATTTGTTGCACAAGGATTCTTAAAACTGGATGTCTAAGTTGAGTAGCCGTTGAACAGCGGCAGGGTGGGCAGTGTTGAAGTCATGCAGATCGCCATGGTACCTCCTGAGTACACATTCGACAGTGACGTGTCTAATGGTTTGGATTCCTTCTCCACAATCGCAGTGTGGTGTTTCGACTGCTTCCCATTTGAAAAGTGTCGCGGCACATCTGCCGTGATTTGTCCTCAGTCGATTGAGACTGAACCATGCTTTTCTGTGTAGGTCATAGCTAGCAGGCATGTTTGTTGGGTCCTCTATCCGGTGGATGGGTGGAAGGGATCCATTCGTTTCCCCATAAATCAGCTTGAATTCTGCGCTGATATTATTTTTCGGGCTTATAGCAGAGCTAAGGTAGACAAAGTCCCTTACTACCTCGAAGTTATAGCTGCCCACTGTGACGTTCTGTCCAATTCGTTGGTGCTGATTTCCCTTTCTTGTTGACAGCATGTACTTGGTTTCGCCCTCGTTTATCGCTAAACCCATTTAGAAACAGCAAGAATGCCGCTGATTTCTTACAGACGTCCGGGAGCATTCGTTTAGTCAACCTACATCCTGGAGAGTCATGTTACACACAAATGTTTTCATGAGCGACCCATTCGTCAATGAAAGCCCTAACCGAGAACGCAGGGAGATCCAATGCGGGTTCGAGACCGGAAAAGCATCCTCTAAGCTTTGATTAGCAATCTCATCGTCCCAGTGTAACCTGAGAATTCAGCCTTGCGACCGAGTTCAAAGAGTTTTTCGTTTCACGAACTATTTTGGAAGTGGTTAAAGGGTGGATCACTTGAGAGGGAAGTTACCCATTGCATCCAGTGTAGTTGGCAAAGCTAATGGGTCGCATCAGGCGTGTTATGAGTTAAAAGGTCCCAGAACAGTTAAGAGGCAAAATATATAAAATAGTCATTAGGCCTGCAATATCGTATGCTTCTGAGTGCTGGGCTTTGCCTCAGAGACTTAAACAAGAACTGCATGTTGAAAAAATGCGCATGCTCATGAAGTAGCGATGCTTGAATAAGTCAGGAACAATCATATCAGGGGCAGCAGAATCCACCTCCGCTGGTACGGCCATGTCTTACGGAAATGAGAAGACCACGTGGTAAGAGAAGAGATGGATTTACCAAAGATAAGAAGAGGACCTGGCAGACCAACCAAAACCTGGAGCAACACCATAAAAAAAAGCTTGCGGGAGAAGAGTGTGGATAACCAAATAACCCTAGATAGAAAAGCCTGGCGATATCGTATCGTATCGATATCGAAGGAGATCCTAACCTAAATAGGACTAACCTCAGGACAAAGAGAAAGCCGAAGAACGAAAAGTTGGAGGTTTCAATGGAATGGACAATCAATTAGTAATAAAACTAACTAAATGAATATTTTTTTGTTAAAATATATTTAACTAAATTATTTATTGTTAAAAAAAAAAATGAGATGTACAATCTATCAATGAGTAATGTTTGCTTAACAAATTAAATAAAGCAGTGAACTTACTAAACAAAAATGAATGAACTTAAAAATTAAAAAAATAGTTTTTCTATCTTAATGTGGAACTCCATATGTATCGTGAGGGACTACAACGTCTTGAGTTGGTAACTCTTGGGTAATGTGATCATCATATGAGCTATGGCTAGCAGTTGGCAGAGTGTAGTACTGGTAGGTGTTGCTGACCTCCTTTTCTGGAAGGAGGCTCACACTAAGAGTCAAAGGAAAGCGTATTTATAAATTTTAAATTTTCTTTTTTTTTTTGTTTAGAATCTTACCTATAACCATTGGCGTAGGTGCTTGGAGTATTTAGACCGTCCGTGTAAGTGCTGACATATGAGCTGTGGAAATTAGCGTTGGGCTGTGAAACTTCGTAGTGAGTTTCACTGACTGGAATCGACAAAACATTTATTTCTGGTTTAGGTGCTGCTGCAGCCGAGAAAGATGCCAAAGATGGCCACGAAGGTGAAGCTGGGAGTATTGCGGCTATAGGTTTATAAGCTGCCGCTGCAGCTGCAGGTATAGCTAATGCTACAGCACCGGGTAAGGCTGCTACTGCCGAAACAACTGGCCCAACTTTCTTCGAAGCAACAAGTGCTAAGGGTTTAAGTGCAGCAACTGTAGCACCTGGGATGGCTGATACAGCTGTAACTACTGGAGCGACTTTCTTGGTAGCTACAACAGCCAAGGGTTTTAGTGCTGCCGCTGCTGCTTTAGGCAAAGCTGCCGCTGCTGCAAGTTTTGCCGAAGTCAATGCTAGTACTTTCTTTCCTGAAGCAACCTTAAATGCGGCAACTGCATTGACAACTCCAACCTTTGCTAATGCTGTCTTTTTTGCGAGAATAAGTGGTGCCTTAGCGACTGCTTTTACTGCTGCCCATTTCTTGAAAGCTGCTAATTTTATCTTTGCTGCGACACTCTTGGCTATTCCAACCTTGGCAGCGGCTACCGGAACCTTCGCAGCTGCTACTACCTTTTTGGCAGCAACAATCGGTGTTCCTTGGCATTGTTGAACGTATACAGCTAGCACAACCTAATAGACACAGAAATTAGCAGAAATAAATTGAATAGGATTTTCAAACAACTTACCAGGAAGACTAAGGCGAATTTGCATTTCATCATCTTGAAGGGATTTAGGTTTACAAAGTTTCTTATTCGAATGCGAATGAACGAAGAGACAAATTGTAACTGATATCATTTTTGGCAATCATCGGAGTTTTTATAGATAGATGAACGTGTATGCGAAATGCATTCCATTGCACTTCGGCGTCCAAACTAATTGAAAAGTAATGAAGTCTTGCGACACTAATTAACTTTTCTGACTAATTGGATGTGTTATATGACTTCTCACATACCTCCGCCCAGATGGGCATTTTTGTATCTGGTGTCTATAATGATGGTAATGCAAATTTCTATTCCCATTAGTCGTGGTGGTAGGTAGGTTAGAGCGTTTCTGGATCTACCTCTTTCATTACATTTTCTTAAATTCATGTTCTGATTGAATTGATCCCTATCATCAATTATATAAGAATTGTTTAGCGTTATAGGTGCTTTAAGCTGTGACGGTCAAAGATTTATTTGACAGTTCAGAAGCTATTTCTTGATAAAAGAAATCAAGACTAGGTATAGCATAGTGTAATCAGTACTAGATACATTGCCTAGATATCTTTGTAGGATCGTAGTATGACCCATTGCACTTGGTCTCCCTATCTGGCTCAATTTTGGAGCAGTAATAGCCGCTCTACCGTTAACACACGCGAGCTGCAAGTTTTCGTAAATAAATGTTTAAGGTTCATCTTGAGGATTTTTTGGCCGAACCGCATCTCCAACGAACAACTTTATACGAGAACGGGCCAAGAATCTATAAGCATTAATATGAGACGTAGAAAGTGGCGGTGGATTGGACACACCCCACGGCGCGAAGACAACTCCATTGCGAAATACACCATGCAGTAGAATCCACTCACCCAGGCAGGCAGAATAGCGGGAAGCTCTAGGCAAACGTGGCGCAGAACAGTTGAGGAGGAATCGTGCTCTTTAAGAATGAGTTGGAGGCAGCCCAAATGCGTTGCAGAACTCCGAAAAATGTGGCGCACAGGCGTGGTTGACGCCCTATGCCCCCCAAGGGGTTAAAGGATCTTAGTAAGTAAGTACTAGCCGCTGATGCTTGCATAAAGATGTCGTGGAAGCAGGTTGAGAATGGCTTCGACTCCTACTGTAGGTGTCATTCTCATTTTTATTTTATTAATGAATAATACAACCCAGTTTTCTGGGGATTGACCGCTAGTCCACATCTCTTTGTCCAGGAGTCTTTAATGTCCCTTAAATTTACTAGCTAAGTGTAGAGAGATATTTTCCTGTTGCCAGCAATACT
This sequence comes from Brachypalpus laphriformis, assembly GCA_945910035.1. Taxonomy (NCBI): domain Eukaryota; kingdom Metazoa; phylum Arthropoda; class Insecta; order Diptera; family Syrphidae; genus Brachypalpus; species Brachypalpus laphriformis. Next base: position 312,234,409 of record OX246753.1, on the reverse strand, counting down.
ACGTATCGTCCGCATAGGCTATGGTTTGATGCTGCTGTGTCTGGGTTTTTGGAGTACTTCGCTTAGGACAACTACCCACAGGAGTGGGGATATGACCCCATCCTTAGGTGTACCCCTAGAGGCTTCTAACTCTGTTCCTCCAAGTTAAACTTCGACATGTCTTTCCCCTAGCATATTGACTGTCCAATATATAAGGGAGTTTTAAATATTGATGTTTGCTTGTTTGCTCCGAAGCAAACAATTCCCGAATACGAACCGTATCTCCCAGCATCACAGAGATATTTACCGCAATTAAGTCTCTTAAGAAAAATAAAGTCTGTGTATTGATGGTATTCCGGCCGAGCTCTTTCAGGTGGTACCAACTCATTAGCCGAACTGCCACATCTTCTTATACAGAGTGCATGAAAAAATAAGCGATTCCCATATCATCAAGTTTCCAAAAAAGTGTAACTTGATTGAGTGTGTGTGAATATATAATAATAAAAAAAAGTGCCCCCACGCAAACGCGAACTAATAGCCGTCGGGGCGATAGCGACAAAGCATTTCGCGAGTATGTCCACACCAAGTCGACAGTTTTGTCGCGGTGTTTGCGAAAGTATACTCCTCATCAAACGAAGAAGAAGCACTTCTATGTTCTGCCATCCACACTTTATCCTTCCTCTTCACGTTTTTATAATATAATCTTCGTGAGATAGATCCTGTAAAATCGGGTATTCTTTTCAGAAATTCAATTAACTTCTATGTAAGTATACAAAATATCCATTTCACCCCACGACAGTGACAAGCCACTGCAAAATCGGCGTCGCGGCGAGGTGGGCACTATCATACTCGTAAATCGCTGTGTAACTTAAATGACTCAGGCTAGTCGACTTTGCGGCGGGACGAAACTTTGTCGTAGCTAGTGCGTAGTTCCCACGTCTCGATATTCACAAGGGAACATGGCTCTCCTTTGATCGAAAAACTGTCAACCAAATCGATCACATTGCGATCTCCGGACTTGCCGAGGAGCCAACGTGGACTCGGATCACTACCTAGTTGTAGCCAAAGTACGGATGCGGATATCCAGAACGGAGCGAAATCAACGAAATACTGTGAGAAAATTTGACGTCGAGCGGCTACAATCGCAAGAGACCGCCAAAACGTTTGCCGATCGAGTTTCTTCTAATCTTAATCTACGTTCTATGCCACCAGCAGCAAATGCGGAAGACTAGTGGCAGCGTTACCAACAAGCCATCAGAGATGCCGCTTGTGATGCACTGGGTTTCTCTCGGCCACCGCAATGAAACCCCTGGTTTGATGAGGAATGCCGGCAAGCACATGCAGCAAAACAAGAGGCGTACAAAGCGGCGCTGCATAGAAGGACTAGAGCTGCTCACGAGCTCTACGAGCTGATGAGAAAAGGGGAACATCGACTTCTCAGAAAGAAGAAAAAGGAGCATGGGAAGAGCTCGATCGAGGAGATTGAGAGACTTTATGCAGGAATAATGTTCGAAAATTTTACCACAAGGTAAAAAGAACATGCCAGGGTTTCAAAGCCAGAACAGAAGCCTGCAGGAACGAAATCGCAGTCGGTGCTGAGGATATGGAAGGAACACTTCTGCAGACTGTTAAACGGCGATGATGACCAATATTCGGCTGTCAGGCAGAATGAGCCATTCAACAGAGACGATGACAGTCAAGACTCCCGCCAACCCGATCAGAATGAAGTGAAAATAGCGATATCTAAGCTCAAATCCAACAAAGCGGCTGGAGCCGACGGCCTTGCCGGTGAACTTTTTAAGGCAGGAGGAGATGAGTTGGTAAGGAGCATGCACCAGCTCATCTGTAAAATCTGATCGGACGAAAGTATGCCCGATGAATGGAACCTCAGCATCGTGTGTCCGATCCTGAAGAAAGCAAACCCTTTGAAATGCGCCAATTACAGAGGTATAAGTCTCCTCAACATCGCATATAAGATCCTGTCTGCCGTAATATGTGAACGCCTAAAACCGATCGTCAACAACCTGATAGGTCCTTATCAGTGCGGTTTCCGGCCTGGAAAGTCCACCATTGACCAAATATTCACACCACGGCAGATCTTGGAAAGGACCCATGAATACAAAATCGATACGCACCACCTCTTCATCGATTTCAAAGTTGCCTACGATAGCGTATATAGAGGCGAGTTGTACAGAGCCATGTCTAATCTTGACATCCCTGCCAAGCTCATCCGTTTGTGCAGAATGAAGATGGTGAACTCTCGCTGCTCCATCAAAGTCGGTAAGAACATCACCGAACCGTTCGATGTCAGGAAAGGACAAGGTGACGCGCTATCATGTGATCTCTTTAACATAGTTCTTGAGAGAATTGTACGAAACTCACAAGCCAACACAGGAGGTACAATCTTCTTCAAGTCTGTACAACTACTCGCTTATGCCGATGACATTGACATAATCGGAAGAACTCAGCGGGTAGTCAATGGGGCATTTACGAGTATTGAGAACGAGGCAGCAAAGATGGGTCTAGCGGTCAATGAAGCAAAACAAAATATATGCTGTCTACAAAAAAGGACACCCAACATCGGCGTCTTGGACAGAACGCCACAATAGACAGATACAATTTTGAGGTAGTAAAGGATTTTGTCTACCTAGGCTCTATGGTCAGCTCCGCAAATGACATCAGTGGAGAGATCACACGGAGAATTACTCTTGCCAATCGTTGTTTCTATGGGCTAAAACGGCAATTGAGTAGCAAAGCCCTATCTCGAACTACTAAGGTAACTCTTTATAAGACATTAATCATCCCAGTCCTGCTGTATGGCGCAGAGGCATGGGCTTTGACAAAACCGGATGAGGATGCCCTTGGTTATTTCGAGAGAAAAGTTCTTCGAGCGATCTTTGCTCCCGTCTGCATAGATGGTGAGTGGAGGAGAAGGTACAATGCCGAACTATACGGCCTGTACAAGGACATCGACTTTGCCAGAAGAGTTCACATACAGCGACTAAGATGAGCGGATGGAGCCCAACCTGCCCGCTAAGAAAGTCTTGGAATCCACCCCGAATGGACGGCGCAGTAGAGGATGACCTCGCGGTAGGTGGCGCAAACAAGTGGAGGGGGACCTCAACCAACTTGGCGTGCGCAACTGGAGACAGCTGGCTCGTAACCGTGCTGGCTGGAGAGGTTTGTTGGTTGAGGCCCAGGTCCACCCCGGACTGTAGCGCCATCTAAGTAAGTAAGTAATGGTTTCGTTTTCCGTTTTATATACGGGTTTTCACTTTAGCGGCTTTTTTAGACGTGGAAGGAGCCTTTAACAATGTGAAAACCGAATCAATGAGATTATCACTGGACCCACTCAGAGTAGATTCCACACTCTCCGACTGGATTGAATGTAGGCTCAAGATAAGACACATCAAGTCGGAGCTGGGTGACAGCCAAGTAAATGCACTGTCCTCTAGAAGAACCCCGCAAGGAGGGGTCCTATCTCCTCTACTATGGACTCTTGTCGCAAACGAGATCCTTTTAAGATTAGGACACACGGAGTAAAAGTTGTTGCTTACGCAGATGACATCGTCCTACTTATGTCCGGCAAATTTCTCGACACTATCACCGAACTTTTGCAATCGGTCCTGAATACAGAAGTGGTCCTCTTCACCAACAAAAGAATAATCCCAGCTTTCAGACTCAACTCCAAGTCCAAGGATAAAGCACGGTATCTTGGGTGCATACTTGACCGCAAACTAAGCTATAGACATAACACAAATGAAAGAATAAAGAAAGCGTATATTGCGTTCTATGCTTGCAGCAGAATTTTTAGTAAAAAATGGGGACCCAAACCTGCCATCATCCATTGGATGTACACAGCCATAGTCACACTCATTCTTACATATGGGTGCATTGTCTAGTGGCCAATAGCAAAGAAAAACACGCATCTCAAAGAGTTGACTAAAATCCAGAGGTTTGCCTACATAGCAACTACATGCGCCATTAGAACTACTCCGACCGCAGCACTTGAAACAATTCTCGCACTGATTCCACTAAACTTATTTGTTAAGAAATCAGCCGCGATGAGTGCCATGCGCCTTAGAGAATCCAACCTATGGAGAAAGGGTCACACGGGCCACCGTAGCATCTCAAGATGGGCTCACCTAGATGCCACCAGAGACTATCTTCCGCCATCCCCCGACTTCAGCCTAAACGTCAAAACGGTCATCCCATCAAGTGAACACTGGGAAGACGGTGGGGCCATTAACCCGCATAGTATTTCAGTCTTCACTGACGGGTCCAAAACAAACGAAGGAGTGGGTTCGGGTATCTACTCAGCGGAACCTGATATTGCAATATCACTAAGGCTTTCGAACCACAGTAGTGTGTTCCAGGCCGAAGTCCTAGCGATAGCAGAGGCGGCACGAGAACTATTCACAAAACTTGTTACTAGGAAAGTGATTGATATTTACATAGACAGTCAAGCTGCTATAAAGGCCATCTCATCCGCTAATAAAACGCTGCCGCGAGGACCTTACCATGCTTATCCAAAGCCGCCATGTAACACTTTGGTGGGTCCCAGGACACAAAGGAATTCCTGAGAACAAGATGGTGGATGAACTGGCAAGAAAGGGATCAGAACAAGACCTGTCAATGGTCCAAAGCTCAGTCATACCTCCCCTAATACTTGTTAAATCAAATATAGCACTTGACTTCAAACAACAAGCAGAAGAAAGATGGAGAGCGCTCCCTTCATGCCGTGTCTCTAGAAGCATCTAGACAAAACATGACAAGATGAAAACCAAGCTCATCCTTACTCAAAATAGACAAAACTTGGCGCTTCTCGTAGGTATCATTACCGGCCACAACCTATTGGCGGCCCACCGGAAGAGAATGCGATTAAGTAGAGATGAACTCTGCAGAGGATGCGGCAATACAGACGTACAGAAGGACACGGAAAGATTTCTTTGCGAATGCCCTAGTCTTTGCAGTACCAGGAAGACGGCCCTTGGAGAGCATTTCTTCAACTATCTGGGCGACCAGTCTGAAAAGCCAACAACCACCATCATGAAATTTATAACTTCTTCAGGGTGGTTCAGAGGAGGCCGTTCCATTAGCACAGAACTTTAGCTATTTTGCTTTTTTTTTTTTCTTTTTACAGTTCTTCAGCCAGGAAACCCCACGTCAGGGGAGCACAGTGGATCCATTATGAGATCCGAGTGCAGGCTGCGCTCGTTCGTTGCAGCTAATCCTTTAACCTAACCATATATACAGGCTTTGAAACTATGAACTGCTCTCTTTTACACCCTCATGCTGATATTGTTAATAATGAGTATAACCGGTGGCAATTTTTTAATCCTGAACATGGATTCTTACAATTTACATGATAAGAACGGTGGACTTGATCCCAATAAAGACTTTTTAGAGTAAGTAGTATTTTGTTAAACAAATAGATATGCCGACGGTATCATTATAAATGCGTAGGATATACCTTTTGATTTAGTATTGTACTACCAAATATTGCATGCATTTCGTACTATCTTCTGATCTCAGAATAAGCTTACTCAATAGTCTTGTCTCATCTCTAGCGGTCGTCGTTTGTTTGCGTAATATGTCTGGAAGAAGGCTCCAATTTGACTCAGCACAAAACCAACTACGCACAGAATAAATGATGCAACATTTCGATGAAATGTTGGTGAACTTTAAAATCGTCAATGTCACACCATTTTTATGAATGAATTTCTAACAAACACACGACGGTTATACAATACTTTGCGTACGGCTTAAGATGCGACACACCCGGGGTCGAAGATTAGCCTAAGGAAAAAAATTCAAATTATTCCGTTTTGAATAAGAAATTATTTTGACTTTACTTGCCGTTGCAATTCTTATATTGACATTGAGAGATCAATACTCGATGTCGAGTTTTCGAACAGAGTCGCTGTGATCGAAAATTTGACAGGTGAACCTCCAATGTGCTCCATTTTTGACACAAGTTCAAAATAAGTCTTACTATGTCTGATCTAGGTCTATGATAGATCAGATTTAATGATGTACCGGTAAATATTTGTAAGCTTAAGTTACATGTATACACAAAGTGCTAACTCAAACAAAAACGACGATAAGGACGGGCGTCAGGCCAATGCCAATTACGAGTATCTCTTCCAAAAGCTAAGCGAGGTGAGTCTCTAATCATCGACGTGACTCCAACGTCGACCCTATAGAAGATATCACTATCTGCCAAAATATTTTGTTTTTCTAAATTTTATTTATTTCTTATTTTAGCTACCCTTTGTTGTAGCCGAAACCGCCGGATGGTAGCAGTTTTGTCATAAAAAAATGAGGAAGGTTATCTTTTGGCTAGTATCGCCTGGAGAGCGTTTGGCGTCTTCAATGTTAGCTGTAAGTTTTACGGACATCATTTCTAACAAAGTGTAAAATGGGCGCAATTTGAGATACACTTCAACTTTATTAAAACTAGATGCCAGCAGTTGCAACGAATTAGTGCACTTTAAACCATTCAGTGGATAGCAATTTTAGAGTTTGATTAAGATAGTTGTGAGTAGTCTGCTGAAAGGTGAATGCATAACCAGTTACAGGTATATTATGGACTACTGGCGTTGTATGTCATTGCTCCAACAGTTGGCTTAGCATTTTGAGGTGACGAAAGACGTACAAAATGACCCCGAGGTAAATTTTTCCCTTCCTATCCAAACAAGTTATAAGCATTCACTCGAATCTGAATGACAGGATCTCAATCGGGATTGTAGTACGCTGCAGAGGTATGAGCCCTTGTCACAAGAGCAACGCAAGCTACAGTACTAATTACTTAATCCGTAGTTAAGGCTGATATTTGGAGCCGCTTCCTTGCATAGTATGTATATATAACTTATTTTACGGACTAACGCCGAAGGATCAAATGGCTCATGGACTGACTACATAAACTTTCAGGCGTTATATATCCCTCTCTTTCTTTCCATTCACCAGATGCCCATTAAGGTAGGATGACACTACATGACAATGGTCAAACGTTTGAACATTTTCGCTAGCAGCAATCGCTTCCAAAGGACAACGATCTTCGTATCTGCATGTGGAATGTTAGGTCCCTCTACAAACCACGTGCAGTCGAACAACTTGCGGAAGGCCTAGAGTGTCTCAAAGCAGACATTACCGCCATCCAAGAAGTGCGATGGGATGGGCCGGGCAAAAAGAGTATGAAAAACTGCGACATCTACTACGGCGATTGCTACAGACAACAAGGACAGCATCTATTCGGGTGCGGATTTGTCATTGGAGGCAGACTTAGGCAAGAAGTCTTGAGTTTCCGGCATGTGAACGAGCGCCTCATGACTATCCGTATCAGGGCTAAATTTGTCAACATAAGCCTAATATGCGTTCACGCCCCTCACCAGGAGAAGGACGATGCGACAAAGGATGACTTCTACCAGCTCTTGGACAAGACGTATGAGCAATGCCCTTGCCTTGACGTTAAAATTATCCTAGGTGGTTTTAACGCAAAGCTAGGAAGAGAGGACGTCTTTAGTAGCGTGGTCGGAAAGCACAGCCTGCACGACATCACATCCGACAACGGACTCAGGCTAATCGACTTTGCGGCGGGGCGAAACTTTTGTCGTAGCTAGTACGCAGTTCCCACGTCTCGATATTCACAATGGAACATGGCTCTCCTTTGATCGAAAAACTGTCAACCAAATCGATCACATTGCGATCGACGCAAGGCACTCTTCCAGTATTCTGGGTGTTCGGAATTTCCGAGGAGCCAACGTGGACTCGGATCACTACCTAGTTGTAGCCAAGGTATGGATGCGGATATCCAGAATGGAGCGAAATCAGCGAAACACTGTGAGGAAATTTGACGTCGGGCGGCTACAATCGCAAGAGACCGCCAGAACCTTTGCCGATCGAGTTTCTTCTAATCTTAATCTAAGTCCTATGCCGCCAGCAGTAAATGCGGAAGACCAGTGGCAGCGTTGCCAAACAAGCCATCAAAGATGCCGCCTCTGATGTACTGGGTTTCTCTCGGCCATCACAACGAAACCCCTGGTTTGATGAGAAATGCCGGCAAGCACATGCAGCGAAACAAGAGGCGTACAAAGCGGCGCTGCATAGAAGGATTAGAGTTGCTTACGAGCTCTACGAGCGAAGGAGAAAGGAGAAACATCGACTTTTCAGAAAGAAGAAAAAGGAGCATGAGAAGCGCTCGATCGAGGAGATTGAGAGACTTTATTGCAGGAATGATGTTCGAAAACTTTACCACAAGGTAAAGAGAACATTTAAAGGTTTCAAGGCCAGAACACAAGCCTGCAGGGACGAAAATGGCAATATAGTAGTAGAATCGCAGTCGGTGCTGAGGATTTGGAAGGAACACTTCTATAGGCTACTAAACGGCGATGATGACCAATATTCCGATGTCAGACAGAATGAGCCATTCAACAGTGACGATGCCAGTCAAGATTCCCGTCAACCCGATCAGAATGAAGTGAGGATAGCGTTATCTAAACTCAAATCCAACAAAGCTGCTGGAGCCGATGGCTCCATGAGGTGATGATGGCGGGATGAGGTGAGCTGGTAAGGAGCATGCACCAGCTTATCTGTAAAATCTGGTCGGACGAAAGTATGCCCGGTGAATGGAACCTCAGCATCGTTTGTCCGATCCTGAAGAAAGCAGACAACTGAACTGCGCAAACTACAGAGGTATAAGTCTCCTCAACATCGCATATAAGTTCCTGTCTGCCGTATGCCTAAAAACGATCGTCAACAATCTGATAGGTCCTTATCTGTATGGTTTCCGGCCGGGAAAGTCCACCATTGAACAAATACTCACACTATTTCAGATCGAGGAAAAGACCCATGAATATAAAATCGATACGCACCACCTCTTCATCGATTTCAAAGTTGCCTATGAAAGCGTGTGTAGAGACGAGTTATACAGAGCCATGTCTAGTCTTGGCATCCCTGCCAAGCTCGTCCGTTTGTGCAGAATGACGATGGAGAACTCTCGCTTCTTCTTCTTCCTTTTATCAGCGAGGCTATGATCCGAAAACAAGGGATCATAACCCTCCCACTTCACCGCATTTCTACTGATCCGCCTGTGGGGTTCACCTATTTGACCTCAGAAAATATCGGCAGGTCTGCCGATTTTGGATCACTCGGTTACTGAGGCCAATGAAATGCCGATTTAGTCGCATTTGTGTGATCCAGGCGTTTATAGGCCTGCCTTTCCCACATCGCGATGTCTTTGGAATGTGCATTGGTATTGTCTTTTTAACAGGGTTCAAATGATCTCTTCTTTGAACGTGGCAATACCAACTGAGCCGGACACGCTCTATTTTTTGTACGATGGTTTCCTTGATGTGAAAGCTTCCACGGATCTTCGAACTTCTTATTCGATCAAGCTTGGTCACTCCTGCTGTCATGCGAAGAATCTTCATCTCAGCTGCCGTTAATTTACTCTCATACTTTTTGTACATCGTCCAACATTGTGAACCGTATGTGAGCGCTGGACGTACAACTGCGGTGTAGAGCCTTCCTTTCAACTTAGGGGGCATTTTTCTGTCACAGAAGATAGCGGAATTTTCTCGCCACTTCATCCACCCTACGCTTACACGATGATTGATGTCGTCATCACAAGTTGCTTTACTATTGATCATTGATCCCAGATATTTGAACTTTTCGCACTTGGGAAGCACTGTTCCATTCAAATAAATGTCTGGAATAGGCCTGAGTGGATCAGAGAACGGGCAGCACAAGTACTCTGTCTTTTTTGAACTAATGCGATACCCATTTCCCTCCAAAACGTCCACCCACACATCGTTGCAGGGATGTAGGATCCTCACTTATGATGGCTCCATCGTCAGCAAAGAATAACTGATGTACCTTGGGGTCCATCACTTTACCTTCAAGCAGATAATCAAGGACTGTAATAAAGAGCAAAGGACTTAAAACGCTTCCCTGGTGTACCCCGACTTTGATTGGGAACTCTTAGGTTACTCCAGCGGGGCATCTTACTTTTGTCTTTGCTCCTTCTTACAAGTCCATGATCATCGGTACATAGGTTTCTGGAACCCCTCGATGTCTTAGCGCCACCCATATCAGATCTCGTGGTTGTCTGTCGAATGCCTTTTCAAAGTCAACCAATACAATATGCAAGTCCCTAAAGGAATCACGATGTTTTTCCATTATGATCCTTATACTTTGGATTGCATCTGTGGTTGATTTACCCGAGACAAACCCGCACTGATCATCAGATAGCCGTATTATTTTTCGCAGTCGGCCACCTAATACCCGCTCAACGATCTTCATGGTTTGTGACATCAGCTTGATCGAACGGTAGTTATCACAGTTTCGCGTATCACCCTTCCCTTTGTATACAGGGAGAAGGTAACTTTCCCTCCATTCATTCGGCATTGGATCATCTCTCACGAATTTGGAGATGAGAATTCTGAGCCATCTGAACCCGATGTCTCCCATCTTTTTCCAGAACTCAGAGGGTATCTCGTCTGGCCCAACCGCTTTTCGTTTTTTGGAGTATTTGACCGCTTCACTAACTTCTTCGACTGTAATGTCGGGTATTTCTTCACAGTTAGGGGTGGCTCTTGGAAAGTATAGCCGGGGAAACTGTTCATTCAAAAGCTCTTCACAATACTGCCGCCACCTCTGCAGAATTTTGTCGTCATCCACAAGAAGCTGGCCATGAGCATTGCTAATGAACTTTGGCGAACGAATCTCCTGAGCATTCTTCCTTCTTTGGGCGGCTATTTTGAAGATAGTGGCACTCTTGTTCATATTGTGTCTTCGCAGCTCCTGGATAGCCTGGTTTGCATCAGCAACCGGGGAAAATATTTTCTCCAGCTCCCGATACAGGCCCTCCGTACTCTCTGCTTGAAGCTGAGCGCACTTCTTCTTCGCTTTTTTCTTGCAGCATCTGTATTCCATTTCGAGGCGAGCTTTTTCGTCACTATTATTAGAGGGGCACTTTGACCAAGCTTTGAAAGCCGCTTTCTTCTCTTTTATCACTTTCTTAGCTTCATCACTCCACCACCATGTTTCTTTGGCGTGTTGATGGTGGCCTTTTGAAGCTCCTAGCAGTGATTTGGCCTTCTTTAAGCAAGTTCGCTGTAGGGAATCCCACATATTTTGTGCTCTGCACTCTTCATCCTCAGCTCCGTTGATGGTGTGAGAGAGGTAATTTTTCATTACGAAAACAAAAGCCTCGCCTTTTTCTTTGTCCAGATTGTACCACTTGATTTTCTCAGAGACCCTTGTTTGTTTGCTTTTCTTTGGTGTTTTCATAAAAATTTCTGTTAGCAGGAGACGGTGTTGACGAGCGATTGCCTCTCCCAGGATCACTTTGCAATCTTTTACTCGAGGCTTCATGAAACTGGTTACCAAATGGTAGTCAATCTGAGTTTCATCTCCACCACTGCTGTAAGTGATCAGGTGTCGGCTTTGTTTGATGAACATGGTATTTAACACGATAAGACCGTGTGATTTGCACATGCTTAGGATGTCTTCACCAGGAAGGTTCCTGGTGCCATATCCTAGTCCTCCATGGCAGTCTTCATAGTCTTCGTTTGATTTCCCGACATGTCCATTCAAATCTCCTCCAACAAACAGAAATTCTTCCTTTGGGATGTTCTTAAGGAGATTGTGGAAATCTAGCCAAAATGCATCTTTATCTATCTGATTGCACCCATTGTGGGGAGCATATGCACTGACAATATTCCACACCTCTCCTTGTATTACTAGTTTGAGAGACATCAAACGGTCGCTGGACTTCGAAATGCTCAAGAAGTTTCCAAGTAGCTCTGCCGCAAGGATGATACCGATTCCGTTCCTAGCCTTTCCGTTCCGTAGTAGAACAACGATGGAGAACTCTCGCTGTTCCATCAAAGTCGGTAAGAACATCACCGAACCGTTCGATGTCAGGAAAGGTCTTAGACAAGGTGACGCGCTATCATACGATCTCTTTAACATAGTACTTGAGAGAATTGTACGAAACTCACAAGCCAACCCCGGAGGTACAATCTTTTACAACTCTGTACAACTACTTGCTTATGCCGATGACATTGACATAATCGGAAGAACTCAGCGGGCCGTCAATGAGGCTTTGCGAGTATTGAGATCGAGGCAGCAAAGATGGGTCTAGCGGTCAATGAAATCAAAATAAAATATATACCGTCTACAAGAACGGACACTCAACATCGGCGTCTTTGACAGACCGCCACAATAGACAGATATAAGTTTGATGTAGTAAAGAATTTTGTCTACCTAGGCTCTATGGTCAGCTCCGCAAATGACATCAGTGGAGAGATCACACGGAGAATTACTCTTGCCAATCGTTGTTTCTAAGGGCTAAAACGGCAATTGAGTAGCAAAGCCCTATCTCGAACTACTAAGGTAACTCTTTATAAGACATTAATCATCCCAGTCCTGCAGTATGGCGCAGAGGCATGGGCTTTGACAAAACCGGATGAGGATGCCCTTGGTTATTTCGAGAGAAAAGTTCTTCGAGCGATCTTTGCTCCCGTCTGCATAGATGGTGAATGGAGAAGAAAGTACAATGCCGAACTATTCGGCCTATATAACGACATCGACTTAGCCAGCAGAGTTCACATACAGTGACTAAGATGGCTGGGTCATTAAGAGCGGATAGAGCCCAACGTTCCCGCCAAGAAAGTCTTCAAATCCACCCCGGATGGACGGCACAGTAGAGGACGACCTCGCGGTAGGTGACGCAAACAAGAGAAGGGGGACATCAACCAGCTTGTCGTGCGCAACTGGAAGCAGCTGGCTCGTAACCGTGCTGGCTGGAAAGGTTTGTTGGTTGAGGCCCAGGTCCACCCCGGACTATAGCGCCACCTAAGTAAGTAAGTAAAGTTAGATTATTAAATAATAAAACACTATACTAAGTTTAGCAACATTATATAACCTCGACGTAGTCCATGAAAACATAAACAACATCATGGCAATCACTTCAAATGACATCAAATACAAAAATTAAGTCATTAAGTCAAGCTGATACCAAAAATGCTCTACTAGACCTCCCCCCGGACAATACAGTTAAAATATTTGTCTATTACGTGGGTTGCAGAACTATGCCCAGATGACATATGGACAAAATAATAGACCAGGTGATAAGAAAAATGCTCAAGAGCATCAAAACATCACACCAATATTGACAAAATATTCTATACATTCAGTAAATTCTGGTTTAAGCCTAAAGATACAATTTTTTTGTATAAAAGCAGGGCTTTGCAGCATTTACCATATAGTACAAATTCGTTTGCACCTAAGCATCAACCTACAATTTTAATTAAATCTAACGAAACCAACAAAATGAAATTCTTGGTAAATTAATAAATTGTTTGGCTTTTTAAATTTTTATTTTCTAATTGTGAATTCCTTTTCTTGTAGGCAATTTTCGTTACCCTTCTCCTTGTTGCCTTGGCCGCTGCCCAAGGGGGCCACGGGTCACAGGGACATGGTCAACAAGGCTTTGGAGGAGGACAACAAGGACGTGGAGTACAAGGACATGGAGTACAAGGACAGGGACAACAAGGACATGGACCTAGCGCTGGTCACGGCAGTGTTGGGCAAGGTGTTCATGGTCAGCAAGGACATGGACAATCTGGACGCCATTATTAAGCATTACTGGTTAATTTTATTGAGAAATAGTCTAGTCCTTAGAAAAACCTTACTAGATTATAATGAAAGAGATTACTCCTGGAATATCATAAGCATGATAAATGCATTGAAAGGTGTTGAACTTGTTTTTACTTTTTGGTTATAGAGGGATTTTGATTCAAGAGTCATAATATTGCTACAATGGCCTTAGATGCCAGTCTGTAATTGAAAAATAGCAGCCATTAAGTCGATTAGCGGTTGCCTATCAGCTATGGACTGGACTTTGATTCCACGGTTTAAAATTCTACCTTTTGTGGTCCGACTCTCCTAGTCTACAATGCACCGGGTTGCGTTAACAATACAATTCAAAGTCAGGTCAGCTTCTTCGGTGATGGCTACTACTAATTAGTCGCTTTCTCGATAATTTAGATTTTCTACCAAAATATAATAATGGCGTGATTGACTAGTATCACCAACAGAAGATGGGCAGGTGGATGGCAGACAGACAGACAGAGAGATAGACGGGTAGTTGCACAGTAAGGAAGCATCGCTGATGCATGCAGAACTCTCCCGAATGTTCCCGAACATCGGCGGGCCTGGATACGCCCGCAGGATCCTGCTGTCCAGAGTGATCAGCTCGGTACTTCTATACGCTGCCCCGATATGGGCAGGTGCACTGGCGGCAAATGAGTGCAGGAAGAAGCTATCATGAGGCTCTGCGCAATCAGAGTGATCAGCGGCTTCCGAACTACCTCCGACGATGCAGCCTGCGTTTTAGCTGGGATGGTCTCAATCGACATCCTCTCTGATGAGATGCAGAGAGTATACCTTAGACGTCCCTCGAACCGGCAAGAGACAAAAAGGATTAAGGAGGAGGAAAGGGCAACATCAGCAACGCTGTGGCAAACCAGGTGGGACAGCTCAACAAAAGGCAGGTGGACCCACAAGCTCATTCACACTATAAAATCATGGACAGAGACACAGTTCGTGTCCGGACACGGTGGCTACCGGCAATACCTCCATAGATTTGGACACGATAGTTCACCCCTGTGTCCAGAATGTCCAAACGAAGAGGAGGGCGCGGAGCATGCAGTGTTCTACTGCAGACGCTTTGCAAAAGATAGAGTAAACCTACCAAGCCAAGAAAATCTTGTAAGTCACATGACACGATTAGAGGGCGAGTGGATGGAGATCTGCTCATTTATGTGTGCAGAATGCGCTGCGAAGACCAGAAGCCCTAAGAAGAGCCCAAGAGGCGGCCTCGGAGACTAGAGCATAATTGCTAACCAGCCCCGCGAAGAAATACCTATCGGCAGTACCGCGAGAAGAGTGGTTGCAGTGTGTAGGGTGTGTGTTTAGTACGTAGGCGTATTCCTGGAATCGATTACTCAGGTTTGCGATTCGTGCATGCTAGTAGCACTCGGGCTATTAGTATCTACGAAGATTACACATCCTTGGCGCAACCTTAAAAAAAAAAAAAAAAAACGGGCATTTGCACAGATCCACAACAGCCACACCAAGTATTGGTTCGCCTGACTTTGAATATTACCAAACACAGCTATGCGTTCCCGATTTTAAAGCGTTCTTAAAGACTGACTTCGATCCTTACTCAAATTTAGAAGAAATTTTGTCGTGCTTTTATAAAGCCCTTTCACAAAGGTTAGGTTAGGTTAGGTTAGATTGGCGGTCTGCACCACGATGCAGACACACTTAGACCAGTAAAGGTCCATTGTGATGCCAAGGATCTACCATTAGACCACTCAGGGACTAATAAAACCAACCGGAGCTTTTGACAAAGCGATGGATGCTCATGACGTCTAAGGACGCCAAATCGCTGAGGTTGTCAAGGAAGGGAGCTCCTAGATGGAGCATTCTTTTGCGTGATAGAGCAGGACATGTGCATAGGAAGTGAAGAATGGTTTCCTCCTCCTCCTCGTCCCTACAGCTCCTTTCAGAAGTCATTGGAAAAGAGGCTAAGTCTTTTGGCATGTTGGCCAATTAGACAGTGTCCGATGATGACACCGATAACGCAGCTGATCTGTAATCGCTTTAGTTTAACCAACTCGGCACTACGTTTCTGGTCCAGCTTAGGCCAGATCTGCCTCGAAAAGTGACACGTAGAGCCACTATCCCACCTGAGGTTGGTCTTGCTAATAGCGTTCAGCTTCAGTAGATGCTTACATGTAGCGAGGGGCATACCAAGGGCTTGCCTATCTGGCATAATCCTTAGAGTAGTACCTTGTCTAGCGAGTTCATTCGCCCTACAGTTTCCTGGAATGTCTCTGTGACCTGGCAGCCAGCATAGGTAAATGTTGAACTGCTCTGTCATCTCTGCCCTTTCACAAAACTAGACCATCTCTCATTACATATAGTAGAAAGAGAGAGAGTGAGAGTCAACACAGGAAACGGTTTTGTTAAGCAAATAACTAGATCAAGGCTTGTACAGATCTGCAAATCGCTTTTAAACGAGATATCTAGAGCCAATGCGGTGACCCTTTGCTGATTACTGAAAAGGTGGGATTAGGTCACCTTATTGCTGCGGCCACATTGGGCCTATTGTCCCTTTGCTGAGTAAGAGGGCATATGTATATCGTAGGAAACGAAAGGGCTGATGATGGCTGCACGCATCCGCGGTCTCTCTCCTTTTTGCAACGATCCCAATTAGCTGGTTAAAGAAGAAAATAAAAGATGAAACCAATGGTCGAGATAATCGACGCTGGAATCATCTGGACACATATGCAACGGCCAAGATGCTATGACCCACCCTTAGCAAAAAGAGATCCATTTCTCTGGACAAACTTTGCCATTGGTATTCATGCGGAACGCCTCGGTATACAACACAACGACTATTACAGAAGCTGCATGGACTAAGAAGAAATTGAATCTGTTCGCCATCTGATGTTTGATTATCCTGCCCTATCCAGGAAAATGCGGACTCTTGGCAGTTACTTCTTCTCGGAATTGGAGTACTTAAGTACTGTTGAGCTGACGGAACTCCAGAAACTCATATCATTATCAAACACAGTACAGTACAGTATTCTAGGGTTAAAATAATGGGCACAATGGACCCAACGTGTTGGTCTAAGTGAGCAGTGACTTTATTGTCACAAGGCATCCATATACCTAACCTAGCCTACGCAAATACCAATTATAAGTTCCAGACTTACAAGAAGAGTTTCTGAAGTTTTTTTTTTTGCAAGAGCTTCAGAGATATTATTGCCTTCAGTTCTACTATGATTCGGTAATCAAATTATACGAACCCCATTATTTGGGAATACCGGCTTTGCCACGGAGAGGTGATCCAATGCCCAATCAATGGAGGGAAAGTTACCTTTTCTCTCTCTACAAAGGGAAGGGTGAAACACGTAACTGTGATAACTCCTGTTCGATCAAGCTGATAGTCACACACCATGAAGATCGTTGAGCGGGTATTAGGTGGCCGACTGCGAAAAATAATATGGCTATCTGATGATCAGTGCGGGTTTGTCGCGGGTAAATCAACCACAGACGCAGTCCAAAGTATAAGAATCACAATGGAAAAACATCGTGATTCCTTAAAGGATTTGCATATTGTATTGGTTGACTTTGAAAAGGCATTCGACAGACAACCACGAGATCTTATATGGGTGGCGCTTAGGTATCGAGGGATTCCATGAACCAATGTGCAGATGATCATGGACATGTAGGAAGGAGCAAAAACAGGAGTAAGATATCCCGCCGGAGTAACCTAAGAGTTCCCAATCAAAGTCGGGGTCCACCAGGTAAGCATCTTAAGCCGATTGCTCTTTCTTACAGTCCTTTACTATTTGCTTGAAGGTAAAGTGACGGTCCCCAAGGTACATCAGTGGCGTGAAGACTTCGCTATCTTTTGTGACCGAAAAATGCCCCCTAAGTTGAAAGGGGAAACGAGAGCTGCTCGTGAGCTCTACGATCAAAAGTGACGGGAAGAACATCGACTTCTCTAAAAGAAGAAGAAAGAGCATGAGAAGCGCGCATTTGAGAATATCGAGAGTTTATACTCCAGGAACAATGTACGGAAGTTTTACCAAAAGGTAAAAAGAACGTGTCAGAGGAGCAATACCCGTACAGAAACCTGTAGAGATGAAAATGGAAACCTCGTAGTAGAATCACAGTCGGTGCTGAGAATATGGAAAAACTACTTCTGCAGACTGTATAACGGCGATGAAGGCCAATATCCCGCTGTCAGGCAGAATGAACCATTCAACATAGACGATGATAGTCAAAATTTTCGTCCACCTGACCAAAACGAAGTGAGGATAGCAATATCCAAGCTAAAATCCAACAAGGCTGCTGGACCTGACGGCTTACCGGCCGAACTTTTCAAGGCAGCTGGGGATGAATTGGTAGAGTGCATACACCAACTTATCTCTAAGATTTGGTCAGACAAGTGTATGACTGATGAATGGAACCTCAGCATCCTTTGCCCGATCCACAAGAAAGGAGACCCTCCAACTGCGCCAATTATAGACGCATCAGTCTCCCCAACATTGCATACAAGATCTTTTCTGCGATATTGTGTGAACGCCTGAAACCTTTTATCAACAGCCTGATTGGACCCTATCAGTGCGGTTTCAGGCCAGGAAAGTCCACCATCGATCAAATCTTCACACTTCGGCAGACCCTGGAGAAAACCCAAGAATTCCAAATCGATACTCACCACCTCTTTATCGATTTCAAGGCCGCCTATGACAGCATCTATAGAGAAGAGCTTTATAGAGCCATGTCTAGTTTTGACATCGCTGTCAAACTTGTCCGTCTGTGCAGGCTGACGATGGAGAATGCTCGCTGCTTCATCAAGGTCGGTAATGACCTCATCGAGACCTTTGATGTCAAAAAAGGTTTTAGACAAGGTGACGCGCTGTCATGTGACTTCTTTAACATTGTACTTGAACGGATTGTGCGGAACTTACAAGCCAACACCGGAGGCACAATCTATTACAAGTCTGTACAACTGCTTGCATATGCCGACGATATCGACATTATCGGAAGAACTCAGCGGGCTGTCACCAGTGCGTTTGCAAGCATTGAGGCGGAAGCGGCGAAAATGGGTTTAGCGATAAACGATGGCAAAACCAAGTATATGCTGTCAACAAGAAGGGAAAGCCAACACCGACGAATTGGACAAAACGTCACAGTCGGCAGCTATAACTTCGAGGTAGTAAGGGACTTTGTCTACCTTGGCTCTGCTAAAAATTCTACAAACAAGATCAGCGCAGAAATCAATCGAAGAATAACTCTTGCCAATCGCTGTTTTTTGGGCTTATAAGGCAATTCAACAGTAAAGCCCCATCTCGAACAACTAAGGAGACTCTGTATAAGACTCTGATCATCCCAGTCCTGCTTTACGGCTCTGGAACATTGACTTTATTAAAAGAGGATGAAGATATCCTTGGTCGCTTCGAGAGAAAAATTCTTCGTAAGATTTTTGGTCGCGTTTGCGTTGACGGGTTTTGGAGGAGAAGATTCAATCACGAACTATACGAGCTGTACAGCGACATCGACGTATTCAAAAACTGCGTATTGGACGTCTGAGATAGCTAGGACATGTAGAGCGAATGGACACCAACGCTCCGGCCCGCAGAGTCTTCGAATCTAATCCCGAGTGACGACGCAGTAGAGGAAATCATCGCCGTAGGTGGCGCGCACAAGTTCAAGGGGACCTCAACCAATTTGGAGTACGCAACTGGAGGCAAGTAGCTAAAGACCGAGCTAAAGGAAGAGGCGTGTTGGTTGAGGCCCAGGTTCACCCCGAACTGTAGCGCCACCTAAGTAAGTAAGTATACAAAAAGTATGAAAGTAAATTAACGACAGCTGAAATGAAGATGCTTCGCATGACAGCAGGAGTGACAAAGCTTGATTGAATAAGAAGTTCGAAGATCCGTGGAAGCCTTCACGTCAAGGAAACCATCATACAAAAGATAGAGCACGACCGGCTCAGCTGGTATTGCCACGTTCAAAGAAGAGATTATTTGAACCCTGAACGTTCCAAAGACATCACTAGACAGTAAAGACAGGCCTATAAACGCCTTGATCACGCAAATGCAACGACACCGGCATTTGGTTTACCTCAGCAACGAAGTGATCGAATATCGGGAGGCCTGCCGATTTTTCTGAGGCGAACCCCACAGGTGGATTATTAAAAATGCTGTGAAGTGGGAGGGTTAGGTTAGGTTAGGTAAGTGAGCTGGTGTAGGGGGATAGAAAACCTTCACACCACACTCAGGTCAATATAGACATATTGTGATACCCATGGGGGGAAAGGGGATAGAATAGGGAATCCCTTCCTCGTGGAAAAATACCGTCTTTGTAAATATCCTAAAGGAAGCACTTAGTACTTACTGTGCCCGAGATACAAACCATCCAGAGGATTTGATGAAGTTTGCGATGTTATTTATTGGTCTGTTTTACAACTCTTCTAGATCCTCAAAGAAGTGTTGTCCAAGGATCTTATTTCTCAAATGATAGAGGCATCGGCAATGACAGAGAAAGTGGGGGGTGTCCTCCTAAGCCTCCTCGTCGCCGCAGCCTCTACAAAGGTCTTCGTTAGTCACACGTAGTTTTTTCATGTGGTACTGCATGGTACTATGCCCCATAATGGCTCCTATTAGAGTAGAGAGGGATTTTCTATGCCTCTGCATGAGTCTATTGGTTCTTACTCTGTCAAATGCAGGCCACAGCTTCCTCGTGGTGACACAAGTATCTAAAGAAGTCCATCTGTTGTTAGCCTCCCTCAGGGCTTTGTTTCCTGCTTCGAGCTTGAGGGCGTAAGGCGGGATGTACACCGAGGGGTCGGATTGGTCCCAGTTTAGTGCTGAGCCTCCTCTAGCCAGTTCATCGGCTTTCTCATTCCCTGGTATGCCTTCATGACCAGGGACAGGGACCCAGCAGAGCTTTATCTCGTGCTGTGTTCCAAGAACCTTGAGTTCTTCTCTACAACACTTCACAAACTTCGATTTTATTTCTATAGCAGATATTGCTTTCATCACCGCCTGGCTGTCGATGAAAAAGGTGATATCCTCTCGTGGTATTGCCCTCATCGCAGTCTCACGAGCTGCTATTGTAACTGCTAGAACCTCCGCCTGGAAAACGCTACTGTAGTTCGGAAGCCGGGCTGACATGGAGAGACCAAGCGTTTCAGAGAAGATGCCTGCGCCTACACCTATTTCCATTTTGGATCCATCGGTGTATACAGCTAAGGATCGCTCGTTAGGCGTTCTGTCATTTTTCCAGTCTTCCCTGCTCGGATAGGTGCTAGAAAATGGTCTTGTGAAGTCTAGGTATGGCGTTAAGTAGTCTGTATTAGAAACACTGCCTAGATATATATAATAAGTGGGAGGGTTATGATGCCTTGTTTTCGGATCATAACCTCGCTGAAATAGAGAGGAATATCAGCTTTGCTACTGATATCGGTAAAAACAATGGATCAAGAAGTCTCGCCTGCTGAAGTGCAAAAGACAAAAACAATAAAGCCCCAGGCGAGGACAGCATTATCTTGCAGATTTTTTTTTTAAATGCGGCACCGAGTTTTATACTTCCGGTTACGGAGGGGTTCGACATGATATTTAACGCAAGTACGGCTCCGGAAGGCTCCAAGACGAATATAATACTAACGCAAGTAACTGTTTTTATTATTTTTTTTTTTGCCTAGGGGTTAGTGTTAAAACGCTAAAGCGCACGAGAAACAGTTCCGCTATGTTTCAAGTAATGTGAGACTTCTACTCACTAAAAAACCACCTTTAACCCCTTTTTAACCTGACACCATCCATTCAGGAACCGCTTTAGCATTACTTCAGAGTGGTGTCATTTTATTTCTACTCTGGGGACCGTCTTTTTCACATTTTTCTCCTGGTCCGTGTTTATAATATCTTGCTGGTATGACTTTCATCACTTTGATAAGCTTACTGAGGACATATTTACTTTCTCTTCTCTCTTTTTCGATCTGAGTATCGTCTCAATTAATAAAGATACTCTATTCCACGTGTCGATACTTGAGATCATCTTGTTTACGGCATTTTCTGGAGAAGAGTTACCTATCTCTGACTCTAGACAATTTAACCCAGGTAACTATAGGCGTATTTCCTTTCTTAATACTATTCTGAAATCATTTACGAGTGTTTTGCTGCAACGATTGCCCACCTAGGTAGAATCAAGAGAACTTTCGAGTGAATTCTAGGCTGGCTTTAGAGCGATATTGTGCTTGAATGGATTGTGCGGAACTCACAAGCCAACACCGGAGGCACAATCTATTACAAGTCTGTACAACTGCTTGCATACGCCGACGATATAGACATTATCGGAAGATCTCAACGGGCTCTCACCGGTGCTTTTGCAAGCACTGAGGCAGAAGCGGCCAAAATGGGTTTGGCGATAAACGAGGGCAAAACCAAGTATATGCTGTTAACTAGAAGGGAAAACCAACACCGACGAATTGGACAAAACTTCACCGTGGGCAGCTATAACTTGGAGGTAGTAAGGGACTTTGTCTACCTTGGCTCTGCTATAAATTCAAGAAACAAAATCAGTGCAGAAATCAATCGAAGAATAACTCTTGCCAATCGCTGTTTTTTTGGGCTTATAAGGCAATTCAACAGTAAAGCCCTCTCTCGAACAACTAAGGAGACTCTATATAATACCTTGATCATCCCAGTCCTGCTTTACGGCGCTGAAACATGGACTTTATTAAAAGAGGATGAAGATATCCTTGGTCGCTTCGAGAGAAAAATTCTTCGTAAGATTTTCGGTCCCGTTTGCGTTGACGGGTTTTGGAGGAGAAGATTCAATCACGAACTATACGAGCTGTACAGCGACATCGACCTAGTCAAAAAACTGCGTATTGGACGTCTGAGATGGCTATGACATGTAGAGCGAATGGACACCAACGCCCCGGCCCGCAGAGTCTTCGAATCTAACCCCGAGGGACGACGCAGTAGAAGGAATCATCGCCGTAGGTGGCGCGCACAAGTTCAAGGGGACCTCGACCAACTTGGAGTGCGCAACTGGAGGCAATTAGCTAAAGACCGAGCTAAATGGAGAGGCGTGTTGCTTGAGGCCCAGGTTCACCCAGAACTGTAGCGCCACCTAAGTAAGTTCGTTTAGAGCGAACTAGTCAATGTTTGACTACATATTTGTATTGACTAACATAGCTGAATTGTATTTCAATTTGTACTCAAAATTTATTAAAACGGATAAAACAGATGGTTGAAAAAAACCCAATTTAAAAAAAAAAACCTTTAACAGATGTGGGAAGGGAGGCAGGCCACGTCGGGCTGAAAATGAATACAGCAAAAACTAAAATTATCAGCCTTGGAACAAACTCATCGGCTCAAATATTCATTGTGGGACAACTGGTAGAGAGAGTAAAGGATGTCCAGTATCTTGAGGTATTGAGCCGTATTCATAAAAAACGAAGGATATCCTCCCAAGTATAAGGTAGAAGTATAAGGTAATGCTTTAAAGTAAAGGGTTGAAGTATAAGCATTTCCTTCTTTTCGAATTCATAGTGATTACCTTATACTTGCGAGAATATCCTTCAAGCACAAGTAAAATGTAGACTCGTCAGAACGCTGAATGGCATGCTACATGGATGCTAGAATATCTTTTCATTTTTTTGTTGTGCCAGCTCCCTTTCCTTTTCTTCGCTCAGTACTACTTCTGTTATCTTACGGATCTTACGGATGCCAAAAATAAAAAGAAGGAAGGTTGAAGCAATCGGAGCACTCACCAATAAATATGCAGCAACGTTTGGTAGGCCTGTTGATGCTAAAGGTTTGTTAAAAAAAAATCAACAATATGAAGACAAGGTTGAAGAAGACTTGAAACAAACTGTGAATAAAGTCATCAAATTGTTGGATTGGGAGAATTGTTTACTAAAGGCTATGGAAGGTGACAGCAATCCAACTATTGGGAGAATCGGTGGTGCCATCCAGGTCGATATTCATGAAGATGAATCTATACAGCAAAGAGGGAGTGAACCAGCTGATGAACGAAGAAGCAGCAAAGTAACTCGTGAGGAAATATATAGTGGTGTCTCTGAACCACCACAAAATTTGTTACCACCAAAAAAGAAATTGGCGACAGACAAGTATGAAACAGATGAAACTAGAGCACTGACTACAAAAGAACTTCAGCGCTTCTGTTACAGCAGTACCGCACGAGTGTTGTGCAAAATGAATACTATGAAAAGAAGTTGGAAATGATAAAGAAAGCTACGCCAACAACTGTTAGCGATGGGGAACATACATACTTCAAATTGTAAAAAAATTTATCAAAACGTGTGGAAAAAAGTTCAAAATGTTAATTTTTTCAAACATAATTGGATTGATGGTTTGCATCTGTATGATTTTCTTCTGGTGCCTCTTCAACAGGTTCGAAATCAGGATCGCCTAAAGTTTTAGCAATATTATGGAGAACGACACAGGCCGGCGTTTCAGTTGTCCGGCGAAAAAACCGGCATTTCTGTTGTCCAAAACATCATTCAATAATTACTCTTTCTTTTTTAAAAAGCTTATTATATTTTTCTCCGCACCAGAAGTAGGATTTTCATATGGAGTCATTAGGCATGGTTCTATCCCATATCCGCTGTCACCAATGAGCACAACATTGTTTTGATTTCTTAATTTTAGACACACTTGCGAATTTTTCCATGTTCTCGAGTCATGTACGGATCCAGGCCAACACTAGTAAAAATTTCTTTGGCATCACAAGTGGCTTGAGCATTCAGAGTAGGTTTACCTTTTCGATTAATGTACTCATCTCCATAGAGCTTTGGTTTCAGTATCCCTACGTGGGTACAATCGTTTACACCAATATCTGTCGGAAACTTAAACTTCCTTTGCTATAACTCTTTTGCTTCCGTTATTTTACTATTGGTAGTTGGAAACTTGATCCATTCAGTTGCATGTGCAACTATTCTGTCAACTACTGCATTCACAGTCTGAGGTACCGTAGCTTGACTAACACCAAGCTCTTTACCGATACCTTTCTGATATCCAGGATCACTGAAATATCGCAAACATACCTTCATTCTATTGGCAGTTGACAAGGCACCTCCATGAGTTTCTTCATTCGTACCTAAAAATCTGTCCGCGAGCCACTGTAAATTGCTCTCTTCAAAACGGTATAGATCTTTAAAATCACGAACAAGTGTAGATAAGCGGGGCTTGTAATATTTAGCATCCCTCACATGCACAACATCTGCCATGGCGCTGAAAATCGGATAACACAACCGTTTACTACCGAGATGAATCTGCTACTGACATAACTCAGACTTTTTGAAGGATTTGCTTTTTATTTAAAGTAAAAGGTCAAGTTTATGCATACCCATTTACTTTTATGTGAATAAAAGGATATGCATTTACTCGAAAAGCATAAGGTTCTGCTCGAAATTATTATGAATACAAGCAGAAGGATTCCCTTCATATTTTGCAAGTATAAGCATATCCTTTTCTTTATGAATACAGCTCATTATCGCGACCGATGATGGAACCGAACTGGATATAGGCAACAGGGTCGCTAAAGGAACTCCGAATTCGGGATGTTGTCCAAAATATGGCGAAGCAATGCAATCAGTTTGAACACCAAGCTAAGACTGTTCCGTTCCAATGTTGAATCCGTGCTGCTATGTGAAAATATTTTAGCCTGCTACGAGCAATGTCTACATAGTCTGCATGTGTCTGATTGGCTAGTGCCTATTTTAAGGTGGTATTTGAGAGAACAATGTCCAGTAACGAAGTTTGTTAAAAACTTTGCATTGTGTTTGTTCGTTGGTAAACTAGGCTGGGTTAGGTTAGGTTGGCTGTCTGCACAAGAGTGCGG
Source organism: Brachypalpus laphriformis (assembly GCA_945910035.1). Classification (NCBI taxonomy): domain Eukaryota; kingdom Metazoa; phylum Arthropoda; class Insecta; order Diptera; family Syrphidae; genus Brachypalpus; species Brachypalpus laphriformis. The sequence goes on along the minus strand of OX246753.1, from coordinate 312,208,969 downwards.
ACACACTTAGACCAGTCAAGATCATTCGTGACACGATGGATCAACAAAACCAAACGGAGCTTTTGATAAGGCGGTGGATGCTTTTCCTGGAATGCCCCTGTGGCCTGGCACCCAACATAGGTGTATCTTGAACTGCTCTGTCATCACCGTAAAAGATAAATGGTAGTTTAAGGCGGCCTCTGAATTGAAGGAGCACGATTCTAGGTACTTGATTGCCAGTGTCAGTGAAAATGCTAATATCCCTGACAGATATGTAGAGTATATTACGCTTCAGCCAGGACAGGTCTTCCTTAGACGGCATGATTTTCGCTTGAAAAACCCTGCAATAATCAGGGAGGCGGAACGAGATGCTCAGGTTGAGCTTTTCGGAAAAACACCACCACACCGAACTACCACCGATAGGGGGAGAGCCCGCTAGGGATGCTCGTACGGAAGATTCAGTCAAATCTCAGTTTCGGCGAGGTGTAGTCAATATTTTGATGGGTCAAGTTGAGAAGATCAAGGATCGAAGAATGACCAATGCGATAACTAGATCACTGAGAGGAGGCTTTAGAATAGGTATGTGGGCTGGCAGGGAGGGACGCTCTCTGCCACACTCAGGTCAGCGTTGACCCATTGTGTTACCCATGGGGGAAAAAGTAATCCCTTACCCAATGAAACTAAAAACTACTAACTCAGTCACCTACTTCATTTCTGCATACAAACCACCATGATGAATTGATGAAGCTCAACACCTTTTCTGTTGAAACGCCGGAGAGTTCCTCGATATCCTGGAAGAAATATTTACCAAGGAACTTTTTCCTGGAGTGTTGAAGACTCCGACAGTGGCACAGGAAGTGGGTTATGTCCTCAAAAACTTCCCCGTCACCACAACCTCTACAGAGTTCTTCCTCCGTCAGGCGTAGTTTCTTCAAGTGGTACCGCAGAGTGTTGTGCCCCGTGATAATGCCCACGAGGGTGGAAAGGGATTTCCTATCATTACGGATGATTCTCTCGGTCTTTGCTTTGTCGAAAGATGGCCATAGCTTCCTAGTGATGGCGGAAGTTTCCATGGAGTTCCATCTTGTGTTCGCCTCCTCAGTGGCTTTATTCCCTGCAGCGAGCTTGAGTGTGTAAGGCGGGATACACACAGGAGGGTCAACTTGTTCTGTTGGGGCTGCTGAGCCGATTCTCGCCAGCTCGTCGGCTTTCTCATTGCCTGGGATACCCTCGTGTCCAGGGACCCAACAGAGCAATACCTTGTGCTGTGTTCCAAGAACCCTGAGCTCTTCTCGACAACACAGAGAGGAGGCTTTAAGTCGAATGGCCGCACAGGCAGCAATCTGTTTGACGAAAATATCTAAGGGTAGCAAGTTGAACAAAATGTCCTTCAGTGCCGCAAAAGGAGTAGTTCTCAGTGCACCACTGATGCAAATACATGCAGATCTTTGCACTTTAGCTAGTTTTAGCACTATCAAGAGCAGGCCACCATACGATCACGTCATAGAGTGGTATACGCCTGACAACGGACACGTACAGCCAACGAGTGATTTGAGGTTTCATACCCCAGGTCCTACATATAGCCTTTTTACAGAAATTGGCTTTCCTAGCGCGTTCTAGTAGATTGGCTTTTCACTTCAGTTTTCTGTCCAAAATAATACCCAGCTATTTTATTTTCAGTGAAAGTGAGACTGGTGCCATTTATCATAAGGGGATCTATGAGGGCAATTTCAAATTTCCTCGTGAAGAGAACGAGTACTCTTTTATGAAGGTTAACCTGGAGTCCGCATTTGGGGGCCCATCTGGTGAGCCGAAGGAGAGCATATTGGAGGATTTCCCTGAAAGTATCTGGGTGCTTACCAGAGTCAGCAATAGCAATGTCGTCAGCATAGGCGATTACTCTGCAGCCTGACCTATCAAAGTCAACCAGTAGCTCATTTACTCTTGTTTATTGGTAGAATCTCTTTCAATCTCTTGCAAGGATAATCCATGATATAAATCTATGTATGTATGAGTGCTTTTCATTTTGTTCCGATCGATCTAGCTCTATTTTGATTTGGCTAATATGTAAGCCACAAAAATGTTCAGGGCCTATGGATTTGTATGTGGTCATATGTGCGTCTGTTACACATGGGCAAGCCGCTCCTTTTACTCTTGTTAGCAGCATGCATTTCCGGGATTTCCTGATTGCTGTCCACGAAACTAAGCATCCATAGGTCACTATAGTTCCCACTATAGATAAGTACAACCAGAGTTTGATGGTCCCCAAGATTTACTGCAGATTCTGTTGCATGTTTAGCGCGCTTTGCAGACATAAAAAAAGAATTTGTATTTACACACCTCATTTGCATGCACCTACCGACCATTTCTTATTTTATTTTATTTTATAATACGCGCGCGCCGAAGGGATTATTAATACCCTTATACTGTTGCAAGGGGGGAGAGGAACAAAGGAGATGCCGGTTTGCGTTGGCTTTAAATGTTTGGAAGTTGTAATGATTAGGAAATACAGAGGCTGGTAGATCATTCCACAAACGTGTTCTTCGGCTTATAAACGAATCGCTATATTTGGCAGTACGTCCGAAGTTGGGGTTGAGGGTGAACTGATGTGTATTTGAAGCATGACTCGTATTGCGGGTGAAGTTTTGAAGGAGAGGAACGCACCTAGCTATTTCGCTGGAGCATTTTTTATAAAAAAACGCGATAAAATAGGGAAAGACATGAGACATTTCTACGATGTTCAAGTGAGATTATGGAGTTCACAATGTCTCTATCACCTATAAGTTTTAACGCGCGATTCTATACCATATCTAGAATGTGCATAACGGTCTTGGGTGCACCAGACTAGATGTGGGCGTTATATTCCAGCTTTTGGCGGATGAATGCCTTATTGATGGAGGTCATATCAGACGGGATAAAATATCTTTTGCATCGCTTAAGGAGTCCTAGATATTTTGGAGCATTTTTGGCAACCACGGATATGTGATCGTTCCATCGAAGATGGTTATTGATATACATACCGAGAATAGCAAGTCTTTCGGCTTCAGCGATGCAAGTACATTGTAACAGTATTCATGAATAATGGTTGGGTGTCTTGGTTTTGCTTGAGTGACAGAAGACAGCATTGTGTTTTGGATGCATTAAATTCCACTCTATTGATTATGCTGTCCAGGTCGGAATTTAATGTGTTTCTTCTTTTCTTTATGTCCTGTATCCCCTTGTGGGTCCTAGGACCTCTACTACGCCTACGCGCCATCGTGTACGGTTTCTGGTAATGTGTCTGAGTTCTCCTTAACATTTAATCTATTTGACATACGCTGACGTTCCTCTTCTACGACCGAAGAGCAGAGACGTGAGTTAGGGAACGAATATGAAAAACTGAGAGTACTGTCAGCAGCGAAGGAATGGATTGGATTAGAAGTAGCAAACAAGAGGTGATTTATAAAAATGAGAAAGAGAGTCGGAGATAAAAACGGAGCCCTGGGGAACACCAGCATTTATATGGTGAATTGCAGACTTGAAACCATCCAAGACAACTTGTATTGAACGGTCCGAAAGGTAATTTCTAACCAATTGAAGAAGAGACTTATCGATGCCATATGCACGCATTTTCACAAAAGATCCTGATGCCAAACTCTGTCAAATACCTTAGAAATATCGAGCGCAACCATCTTTGTTTCGCCGAAGTGATGGAGAGATTGGTTCCACTTCTCGATGAAATATGCCATCAGATCACCAGTGGACCTGTTGCTACGAAAACCATACTGCCGGTCATTGAGGAGTTTTCGTGAATCAAAATATTTCATAAGCTGACGATTTAACAGCGTTTCCATGATCTTGGAAAGAATGGACGTAAGTGCAATGGGTTGGTAATTGGATGGGGAGGAAGATTCGCCTGTTTTGGGGAAGGGCTGGACAAATGCTGCTTTCCATCTACTCGGAAAGAGCCCAGAAGAGTAGGATAGACAGAAAAGCTTATGCAGCTTCCTCTTCAGAACTATGGGGGGGGGATACCGTCTGGACCAGCGGATTTGTGTATGTTACGACCTTTGAGTACTCCTATAACTGTACAAGTGCGAGAGTGGACTCATCCCATGGCAAATTTGACGCTCTTAAGTACAGGTGGAGACAAAGCACTATCTGGCAGGGTGCAGTTCGTTGCAAAGTGAGCAGCAAGCAGATTGGCTTTGTCTAAGAAGCTGATAGCGGAAATGTCATTGTAAATGAGCGTTGGGATGGCAGACGAGGCAGAATTTTTAATATTTTTGACGAAAGACCAAAAATGTTTACTACCTTTGTGACATTGTAGAATTGTTTGCCTCAATTTTTGGTCATGTAGGAATTTTTCACATCGAATGGGAACATTGCAGTCATTTCTGGCCTGTTTAAACTTCCTTCGGTTTTCCTCAGAATTGTTGGCTTTATAAGACCGAAATCTTTCATATCTTTCTCTTTTAACCTGATAGCCTCTTTGCAGCTCTGATCAAACCACGAGTTTACCTTAGGTTTAATGCTCTTTATTCACTTAGGAATATAGTCATTCATACTTAAGAGAATGGTGTCAATAATTTTTTTTTTTTAATTTTTTCTTTAACTGTGAGAAGTGGAGTACGAGAATTTAGCTGATACTATATTGTGGTTGGACAGACCTAGAGGCGCTAAAACATCAATGGTATATTTATCAGAGTGCGAAGTAAGAAACCAGTCCAGCGTGTTGGGGGAATGACTTACAATGTGCGGTATGCGTGTAGGCTCATTTACAAGATGAGTCAAATTGTTTATCTCAGCGAAAAGTTCAACATACCTTCCTTCGGGTGTTGTCTGGCGAGAATGTCGAAGCCAATCCGAATTGTGCATATTGAAATCGCCCGCAATAACGATTTCAGTATGAGGATACAGGGAGACAATTCGTATGATGGAATCGGACATCGCATCAAACTCGTTAAAAGTTGAGTTGCTATCCGCACTAGGGCTTCTGTAATGAAAGCAGTAGTGAATTATTTGCTTACGGACGGTAAATTTTAGACATTTGTAACTAAGTTCCGGATTGGAACAGTGGCCATACTGTGGTCGAACTTGGTAAGCTATATCACTACAGACATAAATGGCAAGGCCGCGATGGAGAAAGAATAATGGCACTAAGTTATACTCGTATCCAGGCAGCTTTAAATCAGATGATTCTTCAACTACCTGTATTTTGTGGGCGCCGTCGCGTACGTGGTTAGTGTGTCGGATCACTACGCATGAGGTTCCAAGTTCGAATCCCAGAAAATACCAAAAAGTTTTTTCACGGTCCCACCTCTCGCGAACGTCTGACAAACATCCGAGAGTATTGTTGTCACGAAAAAGCTTCTCAAATCGCTGTTCGGATTCGGCATTAAACTGTGGGTCCCTTCCATTCTGGTGAAAAATATAACGCACACAACATGAGTGGTTGCGAGAAGCTAGGCTCTGGCACTTTAAAGAGCTGTTGCGTCAAATATTTGTTTTTTGTGTTTCACTAAGTGCCAAAACAGCTGGCTTATGAGAATTAGCGTGGGCGTACAAGTCGAAGGAATTCGTTCGAAGCCCACAAATGTTGGTAAAATCAACCCTAAATTGCCTCATCATTACAACATAAAAACAAAATAAAACGCAACTCTGACGATACTAAGCGAGGCCGTGAAGTGTAGATCCAAAGGTTAGTTTTCCAAAGCCTATATCATTCAGTGGATTCATACAAGTGATAAGAAATAAAGTTAAATTATTAAATGATAGAACACTGTACTAAGTTTAGCAACATTATATAACCTCGGCGTAGTCCATGAAAACATAAACAACATCATGGCAATCACTTCATATGACATAAAATACAAAAATTAAGTCATTCAGTCAAGCTGATACCAAAAATAATCTACTAGACCTCCCCCCGGACAATACAATTAAAATATTTGTCTATTACGTGGGTTGCAGAGCTAAGCCCAGACGACATATGGACAAAATAATGGACCCGCTGATAAGGAAAATGCTCAAGAGCATCAAAACATCACACCAATTCTATAGTATTCAGTACATTCTGGCTTAAGCCTAAAGATACAGTTTTTGTATAAAAGCAGGGCTTTGCAGCATTTACCACATAGTACAAATTCGTTTGCAACTAAGCATCAACCTACAATTTTAATTAAATTTAACGAAACCAACAAAATGAAATTCTTGGTAAATTAATAAATTGTTTGGCTTTTTAAATTTTTATTTTCTAATTGTGAATTCCTTTTCTTGTAGGCAATTTTCGTTACCCTCCTCCTTGTTGCCTTGGCCGCTGCCCAAAGGGGCTACGGTCAACAGGGACATGGTCAACAAGGATTTGGAGGTGGACAACAAGGACGTGGAGTACAAGGACATGGACAACAAGGATTTGGACAACAAGGACATGGACAACAAGGACATGGACCTAGCGCTGGTCACGGCAGTGTTGGGCAAGGTGTTCATGGTCAGCAAGGACATGGACAATCTGGACGCCATTATTAAGCATTACTGGTTAATTTTATGGAGAAATAGTCTAGTCCTTAGAAAAACCTCACTAGATTATAATGAAAGAGATTACTCCTGGAATATCATAAAAATGATAAATGCATTGAAAGATGTTGTACTTGTTTTTACTTTTTGGTTAGAGGGGGATTTTGATTCAAGGATCATAATATTGGTGCAATGGCTTTAGATGTCAGTCTGCAATTGAAAAATAGCAGCCATTTAGTCGACGAGTGGTTGCCTATTAGCTATAGACTGGACTTTGATTCCAAGGTTTAAAATTCTATCTTTTGTAGTCCGACTCTCTTAGTCTACAATGCACAGGGTTGCATTAACAATACAATTTAAATTTAGATCATCTTCTTCGGTGATGGCTACTCCCAATTAGTCGCCCTCTCGATAAGTCTAAATTTTCTACCACTAGTGTCACCAACAGAAGATGAGCAGACGGATGGCAGACAGACAGAGAGATAGATGAGCAGTAGCACAGATTCACAACAGCGACTTTATCTTTCAAACGCCACACCAAGTATTGGTTCACCTGATTTTGAATATTACCAAACACAGCTATGCGTTCCCGATTTTGAAGCGTACTTAAAGACTGGCTTTGATCCTTACTCAAATTAAGAAGAAATTTTGTCGTGCTTTTATAGAGCCCTTTCACAAAATTAGACCATCTCTCACTACGTATAGTAGAGAGAGAGAGAGTGAGAGTCAACCCAGGAAACGGTTTTGTTAAGCAAATAATTAGATCAAGGCTTGTGCAGATATGCAAATCGCTTTTAAATGAGATATCTAGAGCCAATGCGGTGACTCTCTACTATGTAATAGAGCATTGGGATATCAAAGGTAACGAAAGGGTTGATGAGCTTGCAAGAAAGGGGTCAGCGCTGCACGCATCCGCAATCTCTCTCCTTTTCGCATCGTTCCCAATTACCTGCTTAAAGAAGAAAATAGAAGATGAAGCCAATGGTCGTGCTAATCGTCGCTAGGATCATCTGGACACATGTGCAACGGCCAGGATGCTATGACCCGCCCTTAGCAAAAAGTGATCCATTTCTCTCGTGAAACTTTGCAATTGGTATTCATGCGGAATGCCTCAGTATACAGCATAATGACTATTGCACAAGCTGCATGGACTAAAAAGAAATTAAAATATTTTCGCCACCTGTGTATGATGCTGTGTGTGATCCTGTCCTATTCGTCAGAAAAATGAGGACTCTTGGTAGTTATTTCTTCTCGGAATTGGAGGACTTAGCCAATGTTGAGTTGATGGTCCTCCTGAAATTCACATCATTATCTGGCTGGTTCCAACACAGCTGATATACAGTATTCTAGGATTAAATTGGTGGACACAATGGACCCAACATGTTGATCTAAGTGAGCAGCAACTTTACTGTCACAAGGCACCCATATACCTAACCTAACCTACGCAAATACCAATTATAGGGTATAGACTTACAGGAAGAGTCTCTGAACTTCTTTTTGTAAGAGCGTCAGAGATATTATTGCCTTCAATTCTACTATGATCCGGTAATCAAATTACACAAACCCCATTATTTGATCCAATACCAAATCAATGGAGGTAAAGTTACCTTCTCTCTGTCTACAAAGGGAAGGGTGGTACACGAAACTGTGATAACTACTGTTCAATTGAGCTGATGTCACACACCATGACGATCGTTGAGCGGGTATTGGGTGGCCGACTACGAAAAATAATACGGTTATCTGATGATCAGTGCGGGTTTGTTGCGGGTAGATCAACCACAGATGCAATCTAAAGCTTAGGAATCATAATGGAAAATCCTGATTCCTTAAAGGATTTGAATATTGTATTGGTTGACTTTGAAAAGGCATTCGACAGACAACCACGAGATCTTATACAAGGGGTTCCATAAACCAATGTACAGATGATCATGGACATGTACGAAGGCGCAAAAACAGAGTAAAGTGTCCCGCCGGAGTAACCGAAGAGTTCCCAATCAAAGTCGGGGTGCACCAGGTAAGTGTCTTAAGCCCTTTGCTCTTTATTACCGTCCTTGACTATCTTTTTTTTTGTTTTTTTTTTTTATTAAAAGGAAACCCATATCCCAGAGCACTCAGACTTCTCCGGTCTATTGTACTACCAGGCAGGAACCTTTCTTTGGTGCAGTGGTTGGAAAAACTTCGATGTAAATCGTGCAACGAGCACTTGATGTGTGAGTGGAAGTTTTGGAGGAAAATGTTTATCGCATTAGTTCAAAAAAGACGGAGCTGCCCGTTCTTTGTTCGACTCGGGCCTATTCCACACAATTATTTGAATGCGACAGTGCTCTGAGGTGAACCCCAGACTGCTGAACTACTGAAGTGCAAAAGACAAAAACAATAAAGCCGCAGGCAAGGACAGCATTACCTTCGTGTTTTACATCTGGTATAATGCTGGATAGGAAACTTAATTTGAAACTTAACATACAGGAACGAGTCCACAAAGCATATAATGCTCTCTTCATCTGTAAGCGGACGGCGGGGAAAAAATGGGACCTGAAGCCCGCAATGATGCACTGGCTATACATCATGGTAGTCAGACCCATCCTTACGTATGGGGCTCTTGTGTGGTGGAAGGTAATGAATACGAAAAACACTCGGGATATGTTGGCCATGGTATAAAGATCAGCCTGCGTTGCCATCACAGGTGCTCTACGCACAACACCTACGGCTGCACTCGAGATCTTCCTGCATCTTTTACCATTAGACCTACAAATCAAATTTCAAGCGGGCAACAGTGCGCTACGGCTCACTAACGTTGGTCTTTTCAGGACTAATAACATAGGACACAGCTCCATTCTCAAGGAATCTTTTCACGGAATCCCTGACGAATCGAACGATATACTTGGCACCTTAGACTTCGTTACACCTTACGAAGTACTGTATCCTATTAGAGAGGACTGGCAAAGGAAGACAATCTCTGTCCATAACGAGATTGCAATATACACAGATGGTTCTAAGACCAGTGAGGACACGGGTCAGGTATTTACTCGAGAGATACGAACCTACAGGTGGCCCTGAGACTTCCGGACACATGCAGTGTGCTCCAAACAGAGGTTCTAGCTGTACTTAAAGCTGCGGAATTACTTGAGATGGGATCAATATCCGATAAGAATATCGCCATCTACATTGACAGTCAGGCTGCGCCTAAGGCGCTAGAGTCTTACGTCACTAAATCTGAGATAATCAGGAATTGCCGCACAATGCTTAGGGCATTATGTACGCAAAACCGAGTCAGATTATGTTGGGTACCTGGACACTGCGATATCGAAGGCAACGAGCAAGAGGAGCGGGGCTCCCACGTAGCGATATAATTGGTAGTATTAAACCACCACGGTGCGTGGCTAAGGGAATTATCCGGGATAAAATCATTGACACGGCTAATCTAAGATGGTCAAACTTAGATGGTCACAGGGTGTCTAGGGCCTTGTGGCCTGTGTTGGATCGCAGAAAATCTGGGGAGATAATTAAGTTAGATAGATCGAGGCTAAAAACAGCGATAGGAATACTCTCTGGCCACTGTCTCCTAAGGAGGCATGCCATGAGACTAGGGTTATCCGATACGGATGTTTTGTAGGTACTGCGATGACCAACATGTCTCAGAGGATATAACTCATATACTCTGTGAATGTCAAGGAATTGCCAGGATAAGGCTAAAGTACCTGGGTAGATACTTCTTCGATACCTTGGAAGAGGTGAGGTCCCTGAACTATAACAAGGATCTCTTCAAATTAGGGAGATTAATTGCTTGGAGGATTGGGTATAGGTCTTTTGCCGTGAAGGTTTCCTAGGGATCGCGATGGGCCCACTTTGGTGCCTAGTATTTTATGATAACCTCATAACCCTACCTAACCTAACCTAACCTAACCTTCTACATCTGTATTTATCGCAAGTATGGTTTCGGAAGGCTTTAAGAAGAATATAATATTCTCTCTATTTAAAAAAGGGAGATGCAAGCAACCCAGGTAACTATAGGGGCATTTCCTTCCTCAATACTATTCTCAAATCATTTACGAGTGTTTTTCTGCAACGATTGTCCACCTGGGTAGAAGCAAGAGAACTTTTGAGTGAATTCTAAGCTGGCTTTAGGACGAACTACTCAATGTTTTACTACATATTTGTATTGACTAACATAGCGGAATTGTATTTCAGCGAGCGGAACGAACTGCGTGCCCCTCTTTGTCGATTTTCGTGCTGCTTTCGATACAGTACAGAGGAAAACGCTTTTTATACACTGAGTTTACTGGGTATATCCTGGAAAATGCTTTGGATAATTCAACGATAATCAGACTGCAGTATAAAACAGTGTCGACCGTGGGACTAGGGTTCTTCTCTTCAAGAAAATGGGAGTTCTGACCGGTCTGACTCGGCTAAAGGGCGTCACTATATGTATTTCCAATGCTGCCAAATTTCTAGGAGTGATTCTAGGTAAAAAAAAAAAACTTCGTTAGTCTAAACACATCGAGTTGAAAACATCCAAGGTGCTTTCACACTGGAATTTTGATGAACTTGCGCGACACTTATCATACGACTCCGGTCTAATGGATATGCTGTATGATACAATGACACCAGAACTTCAGCTGACACGCAAATTCAGAGTTGACTTTCCTTGCATTCAGGACTGGCTTCGGCCAGAGTTTGAGCTAGCAATGGAATACACTCGTATTTTCACGGACGGCTTCAAAACCAGTAAAGAGTCTGGCTCTGTTGTGTTCGTGGAAGACGACAACAATGGCGAAGCAATGCAATCAGTTTGAACACCAAGCTAAGACTGTTCTGCTCCAATGTTGAATCCGTGCTGCTATATGGATGCAGCACGTGCAGATAACCACTACTATCACCAGAATGGGGACCTGCATTGCGATTGATCGGGAAACTACTGACTGCCCAAAACTTGGCTTGGGCCAGTAGCGCAACAATCAAGTTCGTGATGAAGTGCTTACTTTACCTCCTAGTGGTGGTCCCCGAGCAACTATACGTATAAACCCTTATACGTATAGGCCAAAATTGTAAGTGCGGGTTGTCTAGGGCCTTGATTCTAGGCTAGGTAACGTGGGCCAGCAACCTGCGTTACTGAAACCAGCTCGCTACTGAAACCGACACTATGCCTCTGATAAGGACTGATCACATGTTGACGACTTTTGGCTATTGTACCCGGACAAAGATAGGTTTCTGGAATGTAAAGACGCTCCTCGACTCGGGAAGAGAAGGTCCTTACAATGCCAGATTCCTCCAACTGGAAAAGGAATTCATGCGATATAAACTGGACATTTTGTGGGTAAGTGAAGTAAGATGGTTAGAAGCGGGCGAGTACACAGTCTCCAACGCGTAACACTGTACTACTCTATTCTGGAAGACCATCCGGAAGTCCGCGGGAATATGGAGTCGGACTACTGCTAACAACAACAGCACGCAAGGGCCTGATTTCCTGGCAGCCTCATGGTGATAGGATTTTGACGGCCAGATTCCGGACTAGAGTACGACGCGTCACCATCATACAGTGTTACGCCCCAACGAATAGTTTGTCTGAGGACGAAAAGGAGAGCTTCAACAATCTCTTAAGCGCCGTCTTCAACACAACACCAAAAGGAGACATTGTCATAGTGATGGGGGATTTGAATGCCAAGGTAGGCAACGACAACGAAGGGCTCAAGCATGTAATCGGGAAGCATGGACTAGGCGACCGCAATGACAACGGCGAAAGGTTTGTGGATTTCTGCAATGCCAACCGCCTTGTGATAGGTGGCACCATGTTTGAGCACAAGACCTGCCACAAAGTCAGCTGGGTTTCCAATGACAGGCAAGCAACCTCCAACCAAATTGACCATTTTGCTATCAGCCGCCGCTTTAGAAGCAGTCTCCTGGACGTCCGAAACAGACGAGGGGCAGATGTGGGGATAGTACGTGATCACCATCTTATGATAGCTACTCTCCAACTACGCACTGCTGCAGTTCGAAGATCCCACGACAACACAAGAATGCCCAGGTTCAACATCGATAGACTCAGTGATCCCTCAGTGCGCTAACAATTAAGGGAGCACTTTTCGCAAGGTGTGGAAGCAATCAGCAGCTCAATGCCCGCAACCATCCAAGACCATTGGTGTGCTGTGAAAAATATTTTTACATCTGGTGCTGAAAGAATTGTCGGTCGATCGCAGGGAAGACATAGGGCGTGGCTTTCCGAGGATACCTGGAGACGGATTGACGAACGAAAACAGCTAAAAGCTCGCGTTGCAGCTACCCCAGCAGCAGGGAGAAGCGAGCTAGAGTCCCTATATCGCATGAAGATGAGAGAAGTTCAGCGTAGCGTACGACGTGACAAGCGCAACTACATCAACGCGCTGGCTACAGAAGCAGAAGAAGCTGCACGGAGGTGCGACAGCAGGACTGTCTACAGAATCACAAAAGAGCTGACAGGTGGTCGCAGCTCCAGCCAACACCCAGTGAAAAACCTAGACGGCTCCTTGCTCATTTCGGATGAGGACCAGCTCAAGAGATGGAAAGAGCATTTTGCTACGGTTTTGAACCGTGTATTCGCTAGCGATATGCTCCCAAATCAGACTGAGATGCCCGAGGTGAGAAGTTCCCGAATACGCAGCACGACTCCCAGTAAAGATGAGATCATTACCGCGATCAAGGCACTCAAAACCAACAAGGCGGTAGGACTTGACGGTATTCCAGCAGAGCTCTTACGAGCAGCGCCCGCAACATCGGCTGAGCTTCTGCTTCCACTTATAGATAGAGCTTGGGAAGCTGAGAGCTTTCCTAACGAGTGGAAAAAGGGAATGATCGTCAAGCTTCCTAAGAAAGGAAATTTAATGGAGTGCGGAAACTGGAGGGGTATCTGCGTGCTGCCTGCTGTAGCTAAGATAATAGCTAAAATCATCCTTGAGCGAATCAAACAACATCTCGAAGACACACTCGATGTCGAACAAGCAGGTTTCCGCTCTGGATCCTCCTGTGCCGACCACATCAACACCCTGTGGATTATCATCGAACAGTGTGTTGAATGTCGATCGCCACTGCACCTGCTGTTCATCGATTTTGAGAAGGCGTTCGATAGTGTCAACAGGGAGTTTATTTGGCGTGCCTTACGCAGGAGAGGTATTCCCGATAAACTAATTGCTATTATCAAAGCTACATATGAAGGCTCCAAATGTCACGTTCTGCACAGGGGAAGGTTGTCTGAGGAATTTGAGATCCAAAGTGGGGTAAGACAAGGCTGTATCCTTTCACCAATATTATTCCTATTGGTGATTAGCGATGTGCTTCATGCAGCTTTGTCGACGGGAAACGGAGGAATTCGATGGACTCTTACATCTCAACTGAAACATCTTGACTACGCAGACGATGTATGCTTACTCTCCCACAGAATTATGGACCTCCACCAAATGACAGCAGATGTGGAGAGGGAGGCAGGTGTCGTCGGGCTGAAAATTAATACGACAAAAACTAAAATCATCAGCCTTGGAACTAACTCATTGGCTCAAATATGCATTGCTGGACAACCGGTAGAGAGAGTAGAGGATTTCCAGTATCTTGGGAGTATTGTCTCGACCGATGGTGGAACCGAACTGGATATAGCCAACAGGATCGCCCAAGCAAAGTCCGCGTACGGGATGTTGTCCAAAATATGGCGAAGCAATGCAATCAGTTTGAGCACCAAAATAAGACTGTTCCGCTCCAACGTTGAATCCGTGCTGCTATATGGCTGCAGTACGTGGAGAGTGACCACTACTATCACCAGAAAGCTGCAAACGTTCGTTAATAGGTGTCTGCGCAATATCTTAAGGATTTTCTGGCCCAATCGTATCTCTAACGAACACCTTTACGAGAGAACGGGTCAGGAACCAATAGGCACAACTATCCAACGGCGGAAGTGGCAGTGGATTGGTCACACGTTCCGAAAGGGTGACAGCTCCATAGCGAACCATGCTATGCAATGGAACCCTCTAACTCAGGATGGCAGAAGACCTGGCGGTCCGCGGAAAACATGGCGCAGAACAGTCGAGAAGGAGGCACGGCAGTTAGGGAAAAGTTGGGGAGAACTCAGACACATTGCCAGAAACCGTACACGATGGCGCGTAGGCGTAGTAGAGGCCCTAGGACCCACAAGGGGATACAGGACATAATCATCACCAGAACGCTGCAAGCGTTCGTAAGTAGATGCCTCCGGAATATCTTTAGGATTTTCTGGCCCAATCGCATCTCTAACAAACACATGTACGAGAGAACGGGTCAGGAACCAATAATCATTGGATTGGTCACACGTTCCGAAAGGGTGACATTTCCATAGCGAACTATGCTATGCAATGGAACCCTTTAACTCAGGATGGCAGAAGACCTGGCAGTCCGAGGAGAATATGGTGCAGAACAGTCGAGGAGGATAGTTGGGGAAAAGTTGAGGAGAGCTCACACACGTTGTCAGAAACCGTACACGATGGCGCGTAGGCGAAGTGGAGGCCCTAGGACCCACACGGGGATACAGGACATAAGTAAGTAAGTAAGTCTTAATATTAAAATTACGTAGTTAAAAATAAATTAATAAATATTTCTTCATTTTCATTATCACGAAACTTCCATTGCAAAAAAGTACCCTCACACAAAAGAAAAGATTCTTGAATTCTTGATTCTTGAAGAAGTATCTTATCAGTGGGGATTTTTATTTTTTTTCATTGTCAGCGCTAAAATTCGCATGCAACAAAGTCTTCTATTTTTATTTTCCAATTTTGATGGTTAAGTGTTTGGAAGATTATAAAAGCAAATTATCTGCATTATTTTCAGCATAGTACCTCCAAAACCATTTGGAATTAAGCACCAACCGTATATTTTTGAAATTCGACATGAAACTATTGGTAAGTAGATCTCAATTAAATCGTTAAATATTTAATTTTAATAGAAAACCTTTTTTAGTCTATTTTTATGGTTTTCCTCGTCGTCGCTCTAGTGGGAGCCAGAAGACCATTTTCACATGGTGGACAGGGTAAATTTGGACAAGTTATGGATCCACCACGGCGTCCTACTTACAGTGGTCCGAGTAGGCCGATTAATCAACCTAAACGTGGATGAATATAAAAGCTGTTTGAAATGGAAAGCCGAGATTTTGTTAAATGTTAATGATACGTATGAAAAACCATGCGAGCGTAGTCCTGATAAAATTTTTTTTTAATTATTTTTACTTTAAATGGTGCCAATTAATTAAACAATTTGTATGTATGCAGTTGGCAATTATATTTCATTAATGTATGATTCCCACTGGGGATGTCTTTATAATTGAGTAATTCCTAGCAATGTAGGTATCTGTGGACTTGGGCCTCGTTCACAACGACACTTATTCGATTCGATATTTCACGTATACGGGATTTATTGAATACGAGACAGCATTTCACACGACACCTTTTTCCATTCGGATCTCACGTATACATCTTGAGTTTGCAAGACCGGCGCACAACTACCAAAGCACCGACTACTTAAGGAATTCCAGAGAAAACTTTATTCGTGTGAACGACACAATATACCATAAACATAAGCGTCATTGCGTCACGTATTCGATAAAATTAATGCGAGATTCCTGGAATCGTAGTGGCAAGTACGGGAAGAATTTTATTTTATTTTATTATTCTTTATTTCGTTTATAAAATAACAGAGGCATGCCACCACACAATTTACAATACCGAGATTTGATATATGGTGATTTATGAATATCTTTCAACTGAAATTTTCTTTAATAAATGAAATATTTAGCTTATAATAATTGAATTTTTCTTTGAAGGGAAACAACAAGAGAACCCCTCATTTGACAAAAAAAAAAGGTACAATAAAATGCTAAGGATTAGTTGCAACATTTTGCGCAGCATTAAATATGCTACATACAAATTAAACATAATTATTATAGTTAATTATAATAAATAACAAAAACAGAATAAATTAATCATAAATCAGGTAAGTTAGCAACAAATTAGTGTATATTATATAAATAAATAAATAAATAACATAAATAAAAAAATTAATAATTAAATAAATAAATAAGTAAATTTATAATTAAATAATTAAATAAATAAAGAAATAAATAAATAAAGAAATAAATGAATAATCAAATAAATAAATAAACAAATAAATAAATAGATAAACAATTAAATAAATAAATAAGTAATATAATAAATTAACAAATAGTTACAGAGCAACACTTTTACAAATAATAATTACTTAATTAATAACTAAATAAATTAACATATAATATAAATGAATTAAGTAATATATAAATAAATAAAATTAACAAGAAGATATGTAGCTTAAGAACTAGGTAAATAAATTATAAAAAGATAAAGGTACAAATAAACATGCGGAAATCAGTTCAATGAATGGTGAGTAATTTTCAAGTCTTGTACTAGAGGGTTATTGGAGAGGTCGCATCTGATCAAAAACCTTCCGATAAGTGCACGAATTTTATCGAAGATCAATTCAACATTGGCTCTGTTATGTAAATCGGAGGTGGAATAATGTTAGGGAAGGTTCCGCATCATTTTTAATAATTTATTTGGCTGTATTTGTAATTTTTTGATATGGCAGAATGCATATTTGCCCCACACTTGACAACCATATAGTAAAATTGCTTGGAATATGACCTTGCATATAACTATTTGGTGGGCAAAATCGCATCATCACCTCCACGCAGTGCCCGCTGGATAGCTATCTGATAGTGAACTAACGATGAGCGTATGCTGAGTCTAGCGATATATGTGCAGCTGAACACTCAGACCTGCGTAAGCATATCTGGGTGAATTTCAGCGCGCATATGTTTAACCGGACGAGGCATCTCTTGTTGACCTGATCGGCTGAAGTATGCGTCTCAGAAGTCTAGCAAGAGCTCCTCAGAAGGAGGACGTGCGGCGGACGAATTCTCTCGATGGAATCAACGGTGACGTCTACAGACCAGCGGATACCTTACTGGAGCTACTTCAACATATTTGGAGCTGAGGTCTATAAGGATTTTTAATACTACGTCAGGGCATTGAAAAAGAGATGGTGGCGGATGAACCCTTAATGGGCCAACGGCAGCGCTCATATCCCCGAAGTGGGTTACTGACATCGGTGTATCCGGCCTCTTGTCCTAGGGGTACAAAAAAAAAAAAGGATCTGGCCCTCCAGGTTGGGGGTTGTACCGTCGGGTTAACTTCTCTACCACGTAAAAAACCTTCGGTTACGAAGCAACCAACAGCCTCGGATACGGATGATCTTACTGTTGACGACCCATGCAAACGTAAAAAGGACAACGATCTTCGTGTCTGCACATGGAATGTTAGGTCCCTCTACAAACCACGTACAGCTGAACAACTTGCGGAGGCCCTAGAGTGTCTCAAAGCAGACATTACCGCCATCCAAGAAGTGCGATGGGATGGGCCGGGCAAAAGGAGTATGAAAAACTGCGACATCTACTACGGCGATTGCTACAGACAAAAAGGACAGCGTCTATTCGGGTGCGGATTTGTCATTGTGCAATTGAGTAGCAAAGCCCTATCTCGAACTACTAAGGTAACTCTTTATAAGACATTAATCATCCCAGTCCTGCTGTATGGCGAAGAGGCATGGGCTTTGAAAAAACCGGATGAGGATGCCCTTGGTTATTTCGAGAGAAAAGTTCTTCGAGCGATCTTTGGTCCCGTCTGCACAGACGGTGAGTGGAGGAGAAGGTATAATGCCGATCTATACGGCCTGTACAAGAACATCGACTTAGCCAGAAGAGTTCACATACAGCGACTAAGATGGCTGGGTCATTTAGAGCGGATGGAGCCCAACCTTCCCGCTAAGAAAGTCTTCGAATCCCCCCCGGACGGACGGCGCAGTAGAGGACGACCTCGCGGTAGGTGGCGCAAACAAGTGGAGGGGGACCTCAACCAACTTGGCGTGCGCAACTGGAGACAGCTGGCTCGTAACCGTGCTGGCTGGAGAAGTTTGTTGGTTGAGGCCCAGGTCCACCCCGGACTGTAGCGCTATCTAAGTAAGTAGGTAAGTATAACTATTTTGTTCTCGTTTGACAATAAAGAATTTCTATTTATGAAGGGATATAACATCTTGATAGCCAAACTTATTCTATGTAATGTCCTTGCAGTGTGCTTTTTAAATGTTAGTTTTTTATCAAGATAAACTCCTAAATACTTAACAAATGGCTCCCAATCAATCTGATGGCCATTTATTATCAACTGGTTAGACGGTAGGAAGCAAGTCTTTCTTTTTCTTGAGAAAAAAATATCTTGAATCTTTTCCGCGTTTGCTTTTATTTTCCATTTGTTGTAATAGTTTATTAATACTTCTGTCGTATTTCGAAGATTCGTCTCAATGTTGAGACCGAATTCATGTGACGAATATATTGCAGTATAATCGGCATATACAGCAATTTCACATTCCGGTATGTATGGGATATCTGATGTGTACAAGTTGTACAAGATCGGCCCAAGAACTGAGCCTCGGGGAACACCTGCGACAATATTTAATAAATTGGACGGACTTTTATTGATATACACTCTACAACAACGACTTGACAAAAAACTTTGAGGATTTTACAAAGAAATATTGGGAAATTAAAATCAAGCATTTTAAATAAAAGGCCATTATGCCAAACGGTGTCAAACGCCTTCTCAAGACGCCTTCGGGGAGTATCAATCCCGTCGTTTTCCCTACAACACGATTTATCTTTATAGTATTGCAAGGCAAACCCCACAGGCTCCCCCACAGGATCAGTAGAAATGCAGTGAAGTGGGACGGTTATGATCCCTTATTTTCGGATAATAACCCCGCTTATAAAAGGAAGAAGAAGTAGAAGTATTAGATAGATTAGATAGAATAGAATTTATTTTCACTGAATTATGTTAATGTACATCGGTTTACAGAAGAAGAAGAAGAAGAAGTATTGCAAATTCTGAGAATTTGGTGGCAAATACTATGGTAACGCCTAAAATCAAAATTTTCATTGGGAAAAATATGTTGGTCATCGATAAATTTTAACAATTTATCCTTAAGTACTCTTTCATAAATTTTACTTAAGCTACTTAGCAAATTAATGGGCCTGTAGCTTTCCGGTCTAATAGCAGGTTTTCCTGCTTTCGGAATAGGTACACTTTTGGCTTCTTTCCATGCAGTTGGAAAATATTGCATTTTCAACCAGACATTTATTACATATGTTAAAAACTTAATACCAATTTCAGGTAATTTTTTTAAGTAAATATTTCTTATGTTATCCAGACCACCTGTTTTTTTAGTAATTAAGTTATCTGTAAAAGATTTTGTACCTGCTTCACTTACAAATGCACTCGCCGGTGTTTCTACAACAAGAGGGGTAAATGCCTGCGGTGAGTTGCGTACAAGTAAGTTGGTAATTGCGTCCCCTAGGTGTTGAGCTACAGAATAATTTTCTGCAAATTTCTCGAATAGTACATTGGCTTTGCCGAGATCAGTGTACTATATGTTACCACTATGTTCAAGGCTAGGAATTTGCTTATTTTTACTTTTAATGACTTTTAGTATATTCCAAAAAGGTTTAAATGCCTTATCTAGTGAATTAAGCTTGGAATTCCATTCATCGTTGCGTTTATTATGAATGAAGTTTGCTATTAATTTATTTAGATGCTTTACTTGGCTTTGGAAAATAGGTTACCTGTACCTTTGCCAGTTTCGCCTATGCATAGTACACCTGGACCTGGAAGTGGTACACAAGAATATTTTTTTTCAATTTTTGGTACACTACAATCAGCAGAACTAAGTATATGTTCAGAAAATTGATGGACAATATTATCAACATCCGCTTTGCTAGACACACTTTCTAAACCAGTAGGTAAGTTTCGAAGTTTACTTTCTATTTCTTAACGAAAAACTGCCTAACTAGCATTTTTAAAACCCTGAATATATTGCATGTTTTTTTCCCCCGACCATGGAAGTTGAAAAAGGACAGGATTGTGGTCTGATGACAAATCGTTTATGGATACTGGTTGAAAAATATGACTAGATATATTAGTAATAAATAAATCTAATACAGAAGGACGACCACGCGAACCAGTTGGAAAATAAGTAGGATAGGACGGAAACAGAACACGAACTGGTAACAAAGCAACAAGGTTAGACAATACATTACCCCAAGAATTTGCTCGGATGCAGCCCCAATCCCTGTGTCTACAATTGAGATCACCTCCAATTAAAAATTCTCCAGTTGTACTAAAGAGTTTTCTCAAATCGGACTTCAATCCTAATCTTCTGTCAGTTCTACTAATTCCACCAGGAAACAATTTCTTAGCTTAACATCTATACCTAGATTTTGAACAAACTGTGTTTGAACACTTCTCACAAACTTATTTTGAATTGACCATCTTATTAGAATTGCTACTCCACCGCCACTTCTATTTTCTCTATCAATTCGATAACATTTAAAAACCGAATTTGAAATTCGAATTGAGGATTTCAACCAAGTGACTAGCGCTATATCGACCTTATTAGCGTTTAAAAAATTATTAAATTCAACATGTTTATTACTAATACCTCTGGCATTCCATGTTACAATATTTATATTACTATCTATTAAATTACTTGACATTAGAGTACAAAAATTTAGTTGCTAATTGTGCAATGGCATTAAATTGTTCCAACTTAGTTTTACAAGAACCTAACTTCGTTATCATTTCCATAACGAGCGAGTTCAATTCTTCCATTGTGAACAACTCACCGGTGGTAATAGATGCATTGTTGTTATTGCTTGACGCTGGCGTTGTATGTACCCCCATGCTCTGGGTTCTGAGAAGTAGCTGCTCTCTATTTCCATCCGCAAGTACGGGAAAATAAATTGCTCGCATAAGCTCTGTGTGAACAACTTCATACAATACTCACTGCCACTACTACAGTCGAAAAAATCTCGTATACGATATACGGGAAAATGATGCGATTAGCATCAACGATTAGGATCAATGGAAATGCTATAAAGTGACATGATGAATGTCAAATTCCGCTCTATTGCCTTTTTTTGACAAAAAAAAAAAACTCAGTATGAATGCAAATACAACCCAAATTTTATTGTTGTCAAAATAAAAATAACGAACTAAAAGTTGGCGTGGCAAAATCGCATCATCACCTCCTCGCGGTGTCCGCTGGATAGCTATCTGATAGTGAACTAACGATGAGCGTATGCTGAGTCTGACGATATATGTGTAGCTGAACACTCGGACCTGCGTAAGCACATCTAGGTGAACTTCAGCATGCATATGTCTTACCGGACGAGGCATCTCTTGTTGACCTGATTGGCTGAAATATGCGTCTCAGAAGTGTGGGGGATGGATTCTCTCGATGGAATCAACGGTGACGTTTATGGACCAGCGGATACCTTACCGGAGCTACTTCAACATATTTGGAGCTGAGGTCTGTAAGGATTTTCAATACTGCGTCAGGGTACTGAAAGGGAGATGGTGGCGGATGAACCCTTAATGGGCCAACGGCAGCGCTCATATCCCCGAAGTGGGTTACTGACATCGGTGTATCCGGCCCCTCGGCCTAGGGGTTGCAAAAAAGGATCTGGTCCTTCAGGTGGGGGGTTGTGCCGTCGGGTTAACTTCTCTACCACGTAAAAAACCTTCTTTTACGAAGCAACCAACAGCCTCGGATATGGATGATTTTACTGTTGACGACCCAAGCAAACGTAAAAATGTCAACGATCTTCGTGTCTGCACATGGAATGTTAGGTCTCTCAACAAACCACGCGCAGCCCAACAACTTGCCGAGGCCCTAGAGTGTCTCAAAGCAGACATTACCGCCATCCGAGAAGTGCGATGGGATGGGCCGGGCAAAAGGAGTATGAAAAACTGCGACATCTACTATGGCGATTGCTACAGACAACAAGGACAGCGTCTATTCGGGTGCGGAAGAAGTCTTGAGTTTCCGGCAAGTGAACGAGCGCCTCATGACTATCCGCATCAAGGCTAAATTTGCCAACAATAGCCTAATATGCACTAACGCCCCTCACGAGAAGATGGACGACGCGAACAAGGATGCCTTCTACCAGCTCTTGGACAAGACGAATGAGCAATGCCCTAGTCACGACGTTAAAATTGTCCCAGGCGATTTTAACGCAAAGCTAGGAAGAGAGGACGTCTTTAATAGCGTGGTCGGAAAGCACAGCCTGCAGGACATCACATCCGACAACGGACTCTAGTCGACTTTGCGGCGGGACGAAACTTTGTCGTAGCTAGTACGCGGTTCCCACGTCTCGATATTCACAAGGGATCATGGCCCTCCTTTGATCGAAAAACTGTCAACCAAATCGATCACATTGCGATCGACGTAAGGCACTCTTCCAGTATTTTGGGTGTCCGGACATTCCAAGGAGCCAACGTGGACTCGGATCACTACCTAGTTGTAGCCAAGGTACGGATGCGGATATCGAGAACGGAGCGAAATCAACGAAATACTGGGAGGAAATTTGACGTCGAGCAGCTACAATCGCAAGAGACCGCCAGAACATTTGCCGATCGAGTTTCTTCCAATCTTAATCTAAGTCCTATGCCACCAGCAGCAAATGCGGAAGACCAGTGGCAGCGTTGCCAACAAGCCATCAGAGATGCCACCTCTGATGTACTGGGTTTCTCTCGGCTACCACAACGAAACCCCTGGTTTGATGAGGAATGCCGGCAAGCACATGCCGCGAAACAAGAGGCGTACAAAGCGGCGCTGCATAGAAGGACTAGAGTTGCTCACGAGCTCTACGAGCTGAGGAGAAAAGAGGAACATCGACTTCTCAGAAAAAAGAAAACGGAACATGAGAAGCGCTCGATCGAGGAGATTGAGAGACTTTATTGCAGGAATGATGTTCGAAAACTTTACCACAAGGTAAAGAGAACATGCCAGGTTTTCAAAGCCAGAACAGACCCTGCAGGGACGAATATGGCAATATAGTAGTAGAATCGCAGTCGGTGCTGAGGATATGGAAGGAACACTTCTGTAGGCTGCTAAACGGCGATGATGGCCAATATTCCGCTGTCAGGCAGATTGAGCCATTCAATAGTAACGATGACAGTCAAGATTCCCGTCAACCCGATCAGAATGAAGCGAGGATAGCAATATCTAAACTTAAATCCAACAAAGCTGCTGGAGCCGACGGCCTTGCCGGTGAACTTTTCAAGGCAGGAGGAGATGAGTTGGTAAGGAGCATGCACCTGCTCATCTGTAAAATCTGGTGGGTGAATGGAACCTCAACGCCGTTTGCCTGATCCTGAAGAAAGAAGACCCTCTGAACTGCGCCAAGTACAGAGGCATAAGTCTCCTCAACATCACATACTCGTATAACATCCTGTCTGCCGAATTATATGAACGCTTAAAACCGATCGTCAAGAACCTGATAGGTCCTAATCAGTGCGGTTTCAGGCCGGGAAAGTCCACCATTGACCAAATATTCACACTACGGCAGATCTTGGAAATACCCATGAAAATAAAATCGATATGCACCACCTCTTCATCGATTTCAAAGTTGCCTATGATAGCGTGAATAGAGACGAGTTATACAGAGCCATGTATCCCTGCCAAGCTCGTTCGTTTGTGCAGAATAACGATGGAGAACTCTCGCTGCTCCATCAAAGTCGGTAAGAACATCACCGTACCGTTCAATGTCAGGAAAGGCCTTAGACAAGGTGACGCGCTATCATGCGATCTCTTTAACATATTACTTGAGAGAATTGTACGAAACTCACAAGCCAACACAGGAGGTACAATCTTTTACAAGTCTGTAGAACTACTCACTTACGCCGATGACATTGACATAATCGGAAGAACTCAGCGGGCCGTCAATACGGCATTTACGTGTATTGAGATCGAGGCAGCAAAGATGGGTCTAGCGGTCAATGAAAGCAAAACGAAATATATGCTGTCTACAGAAAGGACACCCAACATCGGCGTCTTGGACAGACCGCCACAATAGACACATATAATTTTGAGGTAGTAAGGGATATTGTCTACCTAGGCTCTATGATGAGCTCCGCAAATGACATCATTAGGGAAATCACACGAAGAATTACTCTTGCCAATCGTTGTTTATATGGGCTATGAAGGCAATTGAGTAGCAAAGCCCTATCTCGAACTACTAAGGTAACTCTTTATAAGACACTCATCCCAGTCCTGCTGTATGGCGCAGGAGCATGGGCTTTGACAAAACCGGATGAGGATGCCCTTGGTTATTTCGAGAGGAAAGTTCTTCGAGCGATCTTTGGTCCCGTCTGCATAGACGGTGAGTGGAGTAGAAGGTACAATGCCGAACTGTACGGCCTATATAACGACATCGACTTAGCCAGAAGGGTTCACATACAGCGACTAAGTTGGCTGGATCATTTAGAGCGGATGGAATCCAACGTTTCTGCCAAGAAAGTCTTCGAATCCACCCCGGATGGACGGCACAGTAGAGGACGACCTCGCGGTAGGTGGCGCAAACAAGCGGAGGGGGACCTCAACCAACTTGGCGTGCGCAACTGGGCAGCTGGCTCGTAACCGTGCTGGCTGGAGAGGTAAGTAAAAGTGTCGCTCCAGTTAATAAAAGACCCAGCGAAGCGGATACAACCAGCCGGTTACTATGATTGATCGTAGCCCAATTTGCATCTATTGGCACTTTCCCAAAGAATTGATCAATCTTTTCGTACGAACAAAATTTACTTAATTTTATTTGTTGTGTATGAATAAATCAATACAGAGTCTTCATGTACATCACAAATTCTTAGAAATAATTCTGATAAGCTTTCAGAATGCGTAGTTGTTATTGAATTAATTGGAAATTCAATTTGAAGCGATGAGGCTATCGCACTATGGACGACATTCTGTCTACTGAGAAAATTACTCGTATCTCATCTAAATTGGTTTTTTGGGTACATCTCGAAATCGATCTTTACAACAAATTTGTGTCTCTAATTCGTCGAAATTATACTTAAAATTTGCTAGTAATGCGTTTGATTTGCGGGGTATCTCAACCCTTTAATGTACCTATATTCCAATAATTCAATATAAGTTACTGCGATGTATGCGTTTATATTTCCATTTTTCAATACAAAATCCGGGGTGATGTTGGAATGTTTTATCCTGATCGGCTAACTAATCAACGTCCCATTGACGAATGGCCCTCTTACAGTGTACGGATATTCCTATTTGCCTGCATCCGCTGGGACCATCACTTGACCGCACCTAAGGCGCGTACGTACATTTGTAAGAAAATCCAACGACGAACGTCGTTTTAAAAAGTCCTTAAAAAAAAAATTACGGACATTGAAAGAAAAACTACTCTGATGCCCATGAGTTTTCGTGAAAATTGGTTTTTCCAAATTCTCATCCAAAAGGTCGAAAATAGTTTTACCAATCCATATGCTGGTCAGTATCACTCTTATCTTTCACGAGCGAAAATTCTGTGAATGAAGAAATAAAAATGTTCATGCGTAGATGGTTCGTATCTCCTCCTCATACTAAAAACAAATATGAAAAGGTCCGCAGCAAGAATCGCTAAAGTGTAGGTCACTGTCAAGCTGTTGTAACGTCCAAACTAAAAATGATAAGAAAAGCGATATGCACAAAAAAAAAATTGTTTATTAAGAAGTTTCTTCGTATTGTGTACAAAAATAAATAAACAATCTCTTACGCTTGCCGCGAGTTTCAATGTTCATCCTTAGAATTTGTGAGTGCTACCAGCAAGCACTCAAATTGTTATCTGTAGAAAATTCGTGTATAAAAGCCGAATAAGATTGCTCATATAGAACAGTACAAACTTTTCTTTTAAACAATTTGCATATCACTGTAAGAGTAACAAATACACTTAACAAAATGCTGCTAAAACTATTGGTAAGAATATGTTTATTGTTCATTGTTGATGAAATAAAATAATTATGATTTCTCCCTTCAAAAAAGATGGTATTCTTTGCGTTATTGGCATGCGCCTTTGCCTTGCCAAACGGAGGATACGGTCATGTCCCAGTGGGTCATGGTATTTATGGCGGTGGACCGCACGGTAATGTCGGATATGGGCAGCATGGACAACATGGACAGTTTGGACATGGTCGCGTTGTTGGACCACATGGAGGTGGGCACATTGGTGGACCATATGGAGGTGGGCACATTGGTGGACCACATGGAGGTGGGCACATTGGTGGACAAGGTGGACTCGGACGACATTATTAATTCAACATAAAGTTAAGACCTTTTAGGTGGATTGGGAACAAAACATAGAATAAAACAATATTTACATTTTATATTATGCTGGTCTTCTATTTTATTTCATGAGTTTGAACTAGAGCAACGATCCTCAAATAGAGATACGAGTACCACTTGTGGTACGCGGATGTACCACTTGTCTTATGCATAGCTTCTCAAGATCTTCAACACGTCAGAACTAATATTTTAACCATTTCACAGATTTGACAAACTGACGCTTGAGAATGCGAAAACAAAAATAAATAGATCTGTGGTACGTGACCGCAATGCACATGAGTGGTCCGCGAAAAAAGAAAAGATTGAAAAAATCGGAAGGTGAAAGCCGAAAAATGACCTGTGCTGCAACTACACCAGGAGCTGATGATTGATTTCAAAGATTTTTTTTTTCGAAGTGTAGGTGAAAAGTCTTCCATGGACACTATGAGAATAGCAAGCGCGTGCTCATAGTAGTGTTGGATTCCTACTGACGAAAAAAAACACCACCCAAACACCACGCGGTTAATCATTATTTCGCCAAGTCGAAAGGTTTCGTCCTTTGTAGTCGGCGCAATAAATTGCTTCATCCAAGATTTGTAGGACTGTATTATTGACATGTCCGATTAGTCGGTTTCTATGCTTTCTCGCGAAGCTTCTAGTTTCAGCTTCGATTGTCGGAATTCCGAGATCCCTGTGGATATCGTCGTTTCTACTATACCACGGTGCTGGGACAATCTCTCTTAGCACTTTATTTTGAAAAGTTTGTAAAATATTGGCATTTGTTTTCTTGGTACAACCCCAAAGTTGTATACCGTAGGTCCACACCGGCTTTAGCACTTGCTTGTGTAAAAGCAGTTTGTTCTCAGTACTGAGCTGGGAATGTTTCCCGAGTAACTAGTACATTTCTCTATATTTGATTTCGAGTTCTTTATGTTTAATTTACACGTGCGAATTCCATTTCAGCTTTACGTCGAGTGTCATTCCGAGGTATTTGGCCTCGTTTGCAAAAGGTATTCGGGCCGAGTTTAGACAAATTGGCAAGTCATTAGTTTTCTTATAAGTGAAATTCACGTGAACAGATTTAGATTCATTGAGGGCAATCCGCCAGCCCCTCGTCCATTCATTTACATTATTCAGTGGGTTTTGTAGTTTTGCAGTCGCTTCTTCGATTGTTTTACCTACTGCTAAGATAGCGGTGTCATCGCCAAACATAGCAAGGATAGTGCCATCTTCTTTCGATATATCACGTGTATATAACAGATAGAGAAACGGTTCTAGAATGCTTCCTTGCGGTACGCCGGTCGAAATTTCTTTGAGCTCCGAGTATTCATTTATTTGTCTAACACGAAAGAGTTTATTCCCGAGATTTGACTCTAGAATATCGTATAAGCATACAGGGAGAATTTGTCGTAGTTTGGATTTCAAGCCATCATGCCACACCTTATCAAAGGCTTGCGAGACGTCAAGAAATACGGTTGAGCAAATCTTTTTTTCTTCAAGTTCTTTCTCGATTACGTCAGTAATTCGATGCTCCTGGTCAATCGTCGAATGCTTACTTCTATACCCAAACTGGTGATCAGGGATAAGATTATTTTCTTCTATAACTGGTTAGAGACGCCTTAGCAATATCCTCTCGAAAATTTTGGATATAACTGGAAGAAGCGAAATTGGTCTATACGATTTTACCTCATTTGGCGGTTTTCCTGGTTTTAAAACCATTATGCCTTCCGCAACTTTCCATTGGCTCGGCACTTGTTTTAATCTGAGTGCAACATTTACAATATGGAGAAGCTTAATCAATGCTTTTCTAGGTAAAACTTTGAGAATTTCTCCGGTAATCAAATCATAACCAGGAGATTTCTTAGGTTTTAGATTCTCGATCTCATGTCTGAGTTCCCTTAGCGTTGCACTTGTGAGCGTCAAATCGTCAGATGGTAAATCCAGCCTATTGCGGTTATCGTAAACCATTTGATCATCATACGGTTTAAAGGTTTCTTCCAGGTGGACCGCAAAGACGTCCGCTTTTTCTTTATCTTCCCTCGCCCATTCATTTTGATTTAATTTGATTGGCGGCGCGGGGATTTTGGGACTTTTGGTGCCTTTTACAGCTTTCCAAAGTGAATAATTGGAATCTTTTTTCGCTGTTAAACTTTCAAGGCAAGAGCCTATTGCACGATTCTTAAAATCCTTAATAGTCTTCTTCGACAAATTGCACAGAAGATTCAAGTATGCTTTATGCTGCGGAGCACCACTCTGTTGCCATTTTTTACGCGCTTTTCTTTTTTCTTTGACCAATTCTTTTATTTCGGAGGATATCGTAAACCGTTTCTGTCGGGCGTTTTCCTTGGATTGGGAGTATTATTTCAAGAGGTGAGCTGTACGATCTCAACGAAGCGATCAACTTCAACCTGAAGTTCATAGGGTGTCGTAAGTGGAACGCTCAGTTCAACATTATCATCAATTTCGTTCCTAAAGCCTTCCTAAATTTAGTTGTTCTACCAGTTAATCTGGCTGGCTCTAGGTTATAGACTAACTTTTCGCTCGATGTAAAAATAACTGGGGAATGATCAGACGACAGATCAAAGCTCTCTTTAACTCTTATGTGGTTGGTAGATATTCAGGTCAGGTATTTTGGAAGTATCAGTTGGCCAGTAAGTCGGCTTGCTCGTCGGATGGAAATAGAAACTTTACTCGATACCTGCCCCATAGAGCATTCTACCTTTTTTCGAGCTGCATCTTGGTCCCCAGAACGTGTGTTTCGTATTAAAATCGCCGCCAACAATGAAATTAGGTTTCAACGATTTAAACAAATTAGTGAAATAACTTTTTTTTCAAGCGCGGAACGCGGTGGACAGTAGATAGATGCGATTTTAAGAGTATGCTGACTATTTTCAAATGGAATCGTGCACAGTTCCAAAGTTTCAAGCTCTATCTTTAGGTCTTCGGGTTATTCGAACTTTGTTCGTCAGATCTACTCTAGCCTACGCTGCAATGGTTTACTGGACAGCATATGTCCATGTCCAGATGATCCGAAAAGTAGTCTATTGGTAAATGCAGGAGTCTGGATTATTGATTGGTTATTGTGGCCGATCACCTAAAGATTAGGAAGCTTTATTCTATCACTACATATGCCCAAGCAAAAGGACTACAAACCCCAATATATCTCGTTCTGTTAAAAACAAATGGTTAATTTTTTCTAAACGGTGATTTTGGGGAAGCGAGTTAAAGTGAATTATCAGCAGCAATGCCCCTAAGTCAAAATGTGTCTATGGACATGCCCGAAGACACCTTTCTGGTAGGGTATGGAGATGATATCGTCGCGGTGATTACGGCAAGAGAAACTGAGAGCGCGCAAAGAAAATTCAACCAGGTGATGAGGCGGTGCACCTCTGGGTGAAAGGACATGGCTTAGGTTTATCCACAGAAAAGACGGAGATAGTCTTTTTGACAAAGAAGAGGATTCCAACTATTGTCGACTTCCAAGCTTTTTTTTTTTTTTTTTTTTGTCGGGATAGGAAATACTCGACTGGAGCACTCAGACACAACTGGTCCATTGTACTGCCAGAGAGCAAACCCTGATTTACCCATTTTACTGGAATTTCCTTGACTTTCGAAGAAAGCCAAGCAAGCACTTCAGTAATGAGGAGCTTACAGTACCAGCACTCACCACATCCGCACCGAAGATCTGCCACCTGATACGAGCAAAGGCCGGACACTCACAGAGATAATGTTCCGCGGTGTCGTCGCTCTCTCACAAGCGTCGCAGATTGTAGTGTCACTTAAGCCCAACACGTTAAGGTGCTTGGCAAAAGCGAAGTGGCCTGTCAAGACGCCAATAAGTTGTCTACAGTCTTTTCTGCTGAGAGACAGCAAGAATGCCGCTGATTTCTTACAGTCCGGGAGCATGCGTTTAGTCAACCTGCAACCTGGAGAGTCATGCCACACACAATTGTGCTCGTGAGAGACCCATTCGTCAATGGAAGCCCTAACCGAGGACGCTGGAAGACCCAACGCGGGTTCGGGACCTGAGAAAGCTTCCTCTGAGCCTTGTCTAGCAATCTCATCGGAGATCTCGTTCCCCAAGATCCCAGTGTGACCTGGGACCCAGATAAGAGACAGAGAATTCAGCCTTGCGACCGAGTTCAAAGAGTTTTTGGTTTCACGAACTATTTTGGAAGTGGTTAAAGGGTTAAGCAAGGCCTTAAGCGCAGCCTGACTGTCACTACAGACACAAATGCTACGTCCCTTCCACCTGTTCTTCACAACATAGTTCATGGCCATTAGGATTGCATAAGTTTCCGCTTGGAAAACAGACGCATATTTGCCTAACGAGAAGTGAAGTCTAATGTTGTCGACTTCCACGAAGACACCAGCGCCAGACCCTTGACTGGTTTTGGAACCGTCCGTGAAAATACGACTACATTCCATTCCCGGCTCAGACTCTGACCGAAGCCAGTCCTGGACACAAGGAAAGTCGACTCTGAATTTGCGCCTCAGCTGGAGTTCTGGTGTCATTGCATCAGACGGCATATCCATAAGACAGGAGTCGTAAGATAAGTGTCGAGCAAGTTCATCAAAGTTCCAGTGTGGAGTATACCAAAAACCGCCTCGCCTAAGACGATGGATGGCTTTGATAGTGCAACCCATGATATAAGTATCAAGGGGAGGTAAGTTCAGCAAAGCGTCTAGAGCAGAGCCAGGCGTACTCGGGAAAGCTCCCGTGCAGCCGAGACAAGCCGTTCTTTGGAGTTTCGCACAAAAGGCAACCACATATTTACGCGAGAGCCCCTTCCACCAAACAACCGACGCATATGCGAGGAATGGTCCTATCATAGCCGTGTAGATCCAGAGAACCTTATTCGGTGATAAGTCCCAAGTCTTGCCAAAAGCACCCTTACACTGCCAGAAGACTGAGAGCGCCTTGGATGTTTTCGACTCGACGTGTTTGGACCAATGAAGTTCCTTATCTAAAATCACTCCCAGATATTTAGCTTCATTGGAAATGCGAATGGTGACGCCTTTTAGTACTGGCTGAGTCAGACCGGTCAAAATCCTCCTTCTCGTAAAAAGAACAACCTCAGTTTTAAGAGGATTCACCGAAAGCCCACTCCTAGTACACCATTCATCGATCATGTCCAGAGCCGCCTGCGCGTTAGCACAGACCGTCGCCAGGCATGGCCCGACAGAAAGTACGGCGACATCATCCGCATATGCCTGAGTGTAGACGTTAGAACTATTTAGAGTGTTCAACAGAAAGTCGACCACCATGCACCATAACAATGGAGACAGAACGCCACCTTGCTGACAGCTCCTGTTTACCCCTGTCATAACATATTGGCCACAATCCGCATCCACTACCAACGTTCTATTTATTAGCATTGCTTTAATCCACAACACTAATGTTTCATCTACCCCGTGTTGCCTGGCAGAGTCGCACATGCAGTCAAAAGTCGCATTGTCAAAAGCACCCTCAATGTCGATGAAGATACCCATCGCGTATTCTCTCCTATCAAGCGCGCATTCAATTCTGGCCACTAGATTTTGAAGTCCGGTCTCACAGGATTTCCCACGCTGATAGGCATGCTGCATCTCCGATAGTGGATGCAGTTTCAAAGCAACTTTGCGCACGTGAAATTCTACCAGTCTCTCCATACTTTTCAGTAAGAAGGATGTCAAACTTATAGGTCTGAAACTCTTGGGGAGCGAATAGTCTTCCTTACCAATTTTCGGTATGAAAGCTACTCTGACTGTCTGCCAAGGTGTAGGAATATATGCCATCGCCAAGCCAGCGGTGAAAATTCTTTTCAGAGTTGGCAATAGCTGATCTATACCCTGTTGCAGCATAGCTGGATATATTCCATCGGTGCCAGGCGATTTGAAACCATCAAAAGATGCCATAGTATATTTGATGGCCTCATCTGTTACCACGGCTGATGCAATATACCAGCTGCGGCGAGTTTTCTGACTTAGATCAAGCTCAGCCTGGGTAAGCGGGCCAAGCTGCGACCTAGTGATTATCCGATTGCCAGGAAAGTGAGTCTCCAGCAGAAGACTAAAAGTTTCCGCTTTCGTCTCAGTAAACTTGCCATCAGATTTTTTCAGTGACTCCGGTTTGGTCGGCTTGCCCCTTTTGAGAACATTAACCAACCTGCGGGTTTCACCGAGTGTCTCGATCTTTTCACAAAAATCTCTATAAGAAGCACTTTTCGACAACCGAATTAACTTCTTGTAGTCTTTTTGCTTCGATCTAAAAAGATTCCAGTCACCTTCTAAATTTGTCTTGAGTGACCTATTTAGAAGTTTTCTGGATTCTTTCCTAAGTCGCTGCAGTTCTGGGTTCCACCAGGGAACCGGAGTTCTGCAGGGGGTTTTTGTCTTCCAAGCTTAATTACTACTTAGGTGGCGCTACAGTTCGGGGTGAACCTGGGCCTCAACCAACAAGCCTCTCCATTTAGCTCGGTCTTTAGCTAGTTGCCTCCAGTTGTGCACTCCAAGTTGGTCGAGGTCCCCTTGAACTTGTGCGCGCCACCTACGGTGATGATTCCCTCTACTGCGTCGTCCCTCGGGGGGGGTCCCGCGGGCCGGAGCGTTGGTGTCCATTCGCTCTACATATCCTAGCCATATCAGACGTCCAATACACAGTTTTTTGACTAGGTCAATGTCTCTGTACAGCTCGTATAGTTCGTGATTAAATCTTCTCCTCCAAAACCCGTCAACGCAAACGGGACCGAAAATCTTACGAAGAATTTTTCTCTCGAAGCGACCAAGGATATCTTCATCCTCTTTTAATAAAGTCCATGTTTCAGCGCCGTAAAGCAGGACTGGGATGATTAGGGTCTTATACAGAGTCTCCTTAGTTGTTCGACACAGGGCTTTACTGTTGAATTGCCTTATAAGCCAAAAAAAAACAGCGATTGGCAAGAGTTATTCTTCGATTGATTTCTGCACTGATTTTGTTTGTTGAATTTATAGCAGAGCCAAGGTGGACAAAATCCCTTACTACCTCGAAGTTATAGCTGCCCGCGGTGACGTTTTGTCCAATTCGTGTGTTGGTTTTCCCTTCTTGTTGAGAGCATATACTTGGTTTTGTCCTCGTTTACCGCTAAACCCATTTTGGCCGCTTCCGCCTCAATGCTTGCAAACGCACCGGTGACAGCCCGCTGAGTTCTTTCGACAATGTCTATATCGTCGGCGTATGCAAGCAGTTGTACAGACTTGTAAAAGATTGTGCCTCTGGTGTTGGCTTGCGAGTTCCACGCAATCCGTTCAAGCACAATGTTAAAGAAGTCACTAAAACATTTTTTGACATCAAAGGTCTCGGTGAGGTCATTACCGACCTTGATGGAGCAGCGAGCGTTCTCCATCGTCAGCATGCATAGACGGACAAGTTTGGCAGGGATGTCAAAACTAGACATGGCTCTATAAAGCTCTTCTCTATAGATGCTGTCATAGGCGGCCTTGAAATCGATAAAGAGGTGGTGAGTATCGATTTGGAATTCTTGTGTTTTCTCCAGGATCTGCCGAAGTGTGAAGATTTGATCGATGGTGGACTTTCGGCCTGAAACCGCACTGATAGGGTCCAAGCAGGCTGTTGATAAAAGGTTTCAGGCGTTCACACAATATCGCAGAAAAGATCTTGTATGTGATGTTGAGGAGACTGATGCCTCTATAATTGGCGCAGTTGAGGGGGTCTCCTTTCTTGTGGATCGGGCAAACAATGCTGAGATTCCATTCATCAGGCATACACTCGTCTGACCAAATATTAGAAATGAGTTGGTGTATGCACTCTACCAATTCATCCCCAGCTGCCTTGAAAAGTTCGGCCGGTAAGCCGTCAGGTCCAGCAGCCTTGTTCGATTTTAGTTCGGATATTGCTATCCTCACTTCGTTTTGGTCAGGTGGACGGAAATTTTGACTATCATCGTCTATGTTGAATGGTTCATTCTGCCTGACAGCGGGATGTTGGTCTCCGTCGCGGTTATACAGTCTGCAGAAGTAGTTTTTCCATATTCTCAACACCGACTGTGATTCTACTACGAGGTTTCCATTTTCATCTCTACAGGTTTCTGTACGGGTATTACTTCTCTGACACGTTCTTTTTACCTTTTGGTAAAACTTCCGTACATTGTTCCTGGAGTATAAACTCTCGATATTTTCAAACGCGTGCTTCTCATGCTCTTTCTTCTTTTTTTGGAGAAGCCATTGTTCTTCCCGTCTCTTTTGCTCGTAGAGCTCACGAGCAGCTCTCGTCTTCCTTTGCAGCGCCGCTTTGTATGCCTCTTGTTTTGCTGCATGCACTCGCCGGCATTCTTCGTCAAACCAGGGGTTTCGCGGTGGTGGGCGAGCGAGACCCAGCACATCAGTCGCGGCTTTTCTGATGGCATGTTGGCAGCGTTGCCACTGGTCTTCGGCACTTGATGCTGGTGGCATAGTTGTGATTGAGAGATTTCGGGATACGCGTTCAGCGAAGAGTCTGGCGGTTTCTTGCTATTGTAGCTTTTCGACGTTAAATTTTCTCACAGTAATTCTTCTTTGTTGCTCAGATTGGGATATCCGCATTCGTACCTTGGCTACAACAAGGTAATGATCCGAGTTTAGACTTCCAAGCCGGGTCTGAGGTAAAAACCAGTAAGGAAGTGGTGAAGTACCTAGGGATGATCCTAAACACAAAGCTCACTTTCTGGCACCAAATAAGATCTGCTTCGGAACGAGCTACGAAAGTCACAATGTCACTAGTTGCAAACGTTGGAGGCCAAACAGCTAGCAAGAGAAAGCTCCGGATGACAATCACTCACGCCATTCTCCTGTATGGGTGCGAGATATGGGCCGACGCACTAAGACAAGAGAAATGCAGGAAACAAACAGCCGTAGTACAAAGGCGCGCGGTACTACGTGTTGCAAGATCGTACCGAACGGTGTTCGAACCAGCCGTCCACATAGTCGCGGGAGTGACCCCTATTGACCTCCTTGCGGCAGAGAGGAAGTACGTCTACGACAAAAAGACGGAAATTGGAGCAGAAGCGGCAACCGAGGAGGCGAAGGAGCTCACCAAACAGAAATGGCAGAAGAGATGGAGTTCAGAAAGCGGTGGACGATGGACCGCGAGGCTGATCAGCAACGTCGCTGAATGGAAAGGACGGAAACACGGGGAAGTAAATTATTACGTCACCTAATTTCCTACCGGACACGGTTATTTCAACGCCTACCTCCACAGAATGGGCAAAATAGGAAGCTCGGCTTGCCAATATGGCAACTCTGAACTGAACGACGCAAACCACACTTTCTTCGAGTGCAACCGATGGGAAGCTGAAAGGCGGGCACTAGAATCTCTAATCGGCTTCATCACCCCGGAAAACATAGTGACAAAAATGTCAATGAGTGACCAGAGCTGGAATCAAGTACGTTCCTTTATAGAAAAAGTGCTGAAATCAAAAAAGAGATAAGAAGACATAATAATCACCCTCATGAGATTTATGTAAGCGTGATGTAAGCCTTACCAGCAAAGAAAAATTAACCCACACGAGAAGACAAATATTTGTCAAACGGTAGTGCATGCGATCATATGAAAACACAAGCGTTTTCACTCAGCTGAGGCCTACCAACTCCTACTCTCAACCTCCACGCGGTGACAGCCGGGTGCCTAGTACCTTAATCCAAGAAATGGGTAACCAACCCCGTTTGGCGGATTCTTGGTGGCAGCAGATGAGAGAGGGGGGGAAGAGTGCTTTTTTCACTAGAGCACTTCTTCCTGTTCCAGGCGGCAGCGGACGAATTCCCTAGACGGAGTCAACGGTGGCGTCTATAGTTCCAGTTAGGCTGAACTTAGTGAATACCTTGCACGAGCTGCTTCGACGTATTCGGATCACAGGTCGGAAAGGAATTTCCAATGTTAGTCAGGACATTGGAATAGAGATGGTGGTGGAGGAGCCCTTAATGGGCAAACGGCAGCGCTCATACTCCCGTAGCGGACTACTGGCATCGGTGTACCCGGCCCCTCGTCCTAGGGGAATAATTAAGGAAATGGCCCTCCAGGTTGGGGGTTGTGCCGTCGGGGTAACTTCCCTACCACGTAAAAAACTCATGGTTCCGAAACAACCAAAAGCCTCGGATAAGGATGACTCAACTAATGACGACCCCAGCAAACGAAATAAGGACAACGACCTTCGGATCTGTACGTGGAATGTTCTGTCCCTTTACAGACCACGTGCAGCCGAACAACTAGCAGAGCCCCTAGACTGCTATAAAGCAGATATTACCGCCATCCAGGAAGTGCGATGGGATGGGCCAGGCAAAAAGAAGATGAAAAACTGTGACATCTACTACGGTGATTGCTACAGAGGCAACAGGCAACGCTTATTCGGATGCGGATTTGTCATACGCGGCAGACTTAGGCAAGAAGTCTTAAGCTTCCGACACGTGAGCGAGCGTATTATGACTATCCGGATCAAGGCTAAATTCGCTAACATAAGCCTAATATGTGTTCATGCCCCCACAGAAGAAAAGGACCCTGCCTCCAAAGAGTGTTTCTACGAGCTCCTCGACAAAACATACGAGCAATGTCCTAAATACGACGTTAAGATCGTATTGGGCGATTTTAACGCCAAAATAGGAAAGGAGGACGTCTTCGGTAGAGCAGTCGGTAAGCATAGCCTACACGACACCACGTCTGATAACGGACTAAGGCTAATTGATTTCGCTGTGGAGCGAAATGTCACCATAGCAAGCACATGGTTTCCTCATCTCGATATTCATAAGCAGACATGGCGGTCCAATGATCATGTCACGATCAACCAAATTGATCATATTGCGATCGACGCAAGGCATGTCTCCAGTATTCTGGATGTCCGGACCTTCCGAGCGGCCAACATAGACTCGGATCATTACCTTGTTGTAGCCAAGGTACGAATGCGGATATCCCAATCTGAGCAACAAAGAAGAATCACTGTGAGAAAATTTAACGTCGAAAAGCTACAATCGCAAGAGACCGCCAGACTCTTCGCTGAACGCGTATCCCGAAATCTCTCAATCACCCCTTTGCCGCCAGCATCAAGTACCGAAGACCAGTGGCAACGCTGCCAACATGCCATCAGAAACGCCGCGACTGATGTGCTGGGTTTCGCTCGACCACCACCGCGAAACCCCTGGTTTGACGAAGAATGCCGGCGAGTGCATGCAGCAAAACAAGAGGCATACAAAGCGGCGCTGCAAAGGAAAACGAGAGCTGCTCGTGATCTCTACGAGCAAAAGAGACGGGAAGAACATCGGCTTCTCCAAAAGAAGAAGAAAGAGCATGAGAAGCGCACGTTTGAGAATATCGAGAGTCTATACTCCAGGAACAATGTACGGAAGTTTTACCAAAAGGTAAAAAGAACGTGTCAGAGAAGTAATACCCGTACAGAAACCTGTAGAGATGAAAATGGAAACCTCGTAGTAGAATCACAGTCGGTGCTGAGAATATGGAAAAACTACTTCTGCAGACTGTATAACGGCGACGAAGACCAACATCCCGCTGTCAGGCAGAATGAACCATTCAACATGGACGATGATAGTCAAAATTTCCGTCCACCTAACCAAAACGAAGTAAGGATAGCAATATCCAATCTAAAATCCAACAAGGCAGCTGGACCTGACGGCTTACCGGCCGAACTTTTCAAGGCAGCTGGGGATGAATTGATAGAGTGCATACACCAACTCATCTCTAAGATTTGGTCAGACGAGTGTATGCCTGATGAATAGAACCTCAGCATCGTTTGCCCGATCCACAAGAAAGGAGACCCCCTCAACTGCGCCAAATATAGAGGTATCAGTCTCCTCAACATCGCATACAAGATCTTTTCTGCGATATTGTGTGAACGCCTGAAACCCTTTATCAACAGCCTGATTGGACCCTATCAGTGCGGTTTCAGGCCAGAAAAGTCCACCATCTTCACACTTCGGCAGATCCTGGAGAAAACCCAAGAATTCCAAATCGATACTCACCACCTCTTTATCGATTTCAAGGCCGCCTATGACAGCATCTATAGAGAAGAGCTTTATAGAGCCATGTCTAGTTTTGACATCCCTGCCAAACTTGTCCGCCTGTGCAGGCTGACGATGGAGAACGCTCGCTGCTCCATCAAGGTCGGTAATGACTTCACCGAGACCTTTGATGTCAAAAAAGGCTTTAGACATGGTGACGCGCTGTCATGTGACTTCTTCAATATTGTACTTGAACGGATTGTGCGGAACTCACAAGCCAACACCGGAGGCACAATCTATTACAAGTCTGTACAACTGCTTGCATACGCCGACGATATAGACATTATCGGAAGATCTCAGCGGGCTGTCACCGGTGCTTTTGCAAGCATTGAGGCGGAAGCGGCCAAAACGGGTTTGGCGATAAACGAGGGCAAAACCAAGTATATGCTGTCAACTAGAAGGGATAACCAACATCGACGAATTGGACAAAACGTCACCGTGGGCAGCTATAACTTCGAGGTAGTAAGGTACTTTGTCTACCTTGGCTCTGCTGTAAACTCTGAGAACAACATCAGCGCAGAAATCAATCGAAGAATAACTCTTGCCAATCGCTGTTTTTTTGGGCTTATAAGGCAATTCAACAGTAAAGCCCTCTCTCGAACAACTAAGGAGACTCTATATAAGACCTTGATCATCCCAGTCCTGCTTTACGGCGCTGAAACATGGACTTTATTAAAAGAGGATGAAGATATCCTTGGTCGCTTCGAGAGAAAAATTCTTCGTAAGATTTTCGGTCCCGTTTGCGTTGACGGGTTTTGGACGAGAAGATTCAATCACGAACTATACGAGCTGTACAGCGACATCGACCTAGTCAAAAAACTGCGTATTGGACGTCTGAGATGGCTAGGACATGTAGAGCGAATGGACACCAACGCTCCGGCCCGCAGAGTCTTCGAATCTAACCCCGAGGGACGACGCAGTAGAGGGAATTATCGCCGTAGGTGGCGCGCACAAGTTCAAGGGGACCTCGACCAACTAGGAGTGCGCAACTGGAGGCAATTAGCTAAAGACCGAGCTAAATGGAGAGGCTTGTTGGTTGAGGCGCAGGTTCACCCCGAACTGTAGCGCCACCTAAGTAAGTAAGTAAGAAGACAAATATGAAAAAGCCGGCCTCGAAAAGGGAGAGAAAACGACACCACTCTGAAGTAATGCAAAAGCGGTTCCGGAGTGAATGGTGTCAAGTAGAATAAAATGGTTAAAGGTGGTTTTTTAGTGAGTACCAAGTCCCACACTACTTAAAACAGAGCGGGCCTGTTTCCCGTGAGCAGTAGCGTTCTCTTTTTTAGGCAAAAAAGAAAAGAAAAAATTTAAAATGTGTCTGAATGGATGTTTTAAAAAAAAAGTACGTGTTGCACGCTCTTCTTATGTTCATCAGGGCATTAGAAGATTAGATTACTTCACCGATTGCCAGTTTCAAATCCAAATATTTGACAGTTAAAGTCCACTGCTTTTGATCACATATACGAATTAGCTGCTATTATTCTTCACTAAAAGCATTCCTTTCACATATGCCGACGGCAAAGGGTAGCAAAGGAATTTAGTAGGGTGATTACATAGACCCAAAGTATTGGTCTGGAATTAAATGCGTTAACGCACGCTGAAGCAAGTCTATTAAGTTTTGGTAAAAACTGCAGCTACGGTATGAAATATGGTGGAGCAGAAATATATGCAAAAATACTGAAGGAATTACAGAGCAGAGTCTCAAAAGTAGTGGGCAACAGTAAACTTAAAACTTTCAACGTCCAAAACATCAAAATATCAGTTGCATTGGAGTACTATGAAGATAGACAATTCCCCAGCCCAATTCAATATGAGAAAACGAGCCCAGAGGGTACTAAAAGTACTTTCTAATTGTAATCCCTACGACCGACTTAAGCTAAATAAAAGACTGTACCAAGCCTTTAGAACAACTTGCTAAGTCCCGTCATTAACTCATCAAGAAAGTTTAAAATACTACAGCCTTCCACCTTAAATTTAAAGTTACATTTAACCAACAGATCTTCTGAAGAAGTTCAATAACTCGAATATATTTAATCATTGCCTTTTCAAGTAATACTGATAGTTTTCTAAGTAAACTCAACTACTTGTCGTCTTATTGCTACCACAATAATCTCCTTCCCAAAAGTCATACAAGCAAAGGATTAAGAATACATATATGGTCATCCTAGCGTTATTCCCCATAAAATAGACTTTTGTTGCTGCCGCTATCCAGCAAGTTACGCAAGGTGGTTAAAAATTGTATTCAAACAATTGACAAACAACCCGATGGAACACCCTGTGCTCCGAAAGCTTTAAAATCTGTTATTGGAGACTCTACTTCTTAATATTTACTGTTAGTGTTCAGAATTTTAAATTGTAGGATTTCTCATGGCATGCTTATAGAGTTGGAAGTAAGTAAAAATAAATAAAGAGTTATTGGCGCAACCTCCTACATGACTACACACCTCGCCGTGGTGTAGGGGCCTAGTAATGGTCAAGGATTCTCGGGAATTTCCCCAGATGAGACATGAAGCCAAGTTGTAGTCGTCCTAATCCTTCGCCTTCACATCCTTTCCTTTCCTCTCTCCTCTCCGGTGGGCCGGATCAAGGTGTAATACGACCCGTGCCGAGGATCAGCCTGGCTGGAGGCCCACTTTAAATAATAGACCAGTCGCAAACGGAGTATCCTGCACAATGCGGATCTCTGTGCAGGTCGACCTCCCATTCTCCGCCACTCGTGGGTCCAAATTAAATGAACAAAAATAATAACCAAAAAAATACAAAAAATATAAAAAAAGTAAAAAAAGAGGACGGTCCTCTTAAAAAACCGTCTTCCAGCCTCCTGGGAAGCATACCCGCTAGCTCTGCTGTGACAATCCCGTCTAGCGCATTGGCCTTGAGGCCTAGCACTAGCGTTGCGAGCAGCTGTAAGCAGGTGGTCGCCTCCAATATTGCGGATCGCGCACATGGTACACTGGCGGATAGGACAGTGGTGTCAACACCTGGTCCCATCGTAAAGCCAGACGATGAGCATGCTGTGCCCTCCACTTCGAGTGCTTAGTGCTTAAGGCACACTTGGAGATCGCGGTCGTTGACCATAGCGATCCGGATGGCAGCATTACGGCGGATAAGTGGAGGAAGGTGGAGATTAAACTCGCCACCAATTGTCTCCAAATCCTACGTGACCATCCCGGCCCTGATGTTTCCTGCAGGGATGGTGGCTGGCATCAAGGGCATGTCAAACTTATTGCCTGCGCTGACCAAAGATCGAAGGATCTCTACAAACTTGCTGTCTCCAGATTAGGACAGGTTTGGCCAGGTGCACAGTTGGAGGTCGTGGAAAAGGACCAGATTCCAAACCGACCAAGAACACGTGCTACCATTCCGGCTGAACCCTCTGATCCTAAAATTATTCTGGATATTCTGAAGGCTAATAACAGCTCCCTTCCTACCCATAATTGGAAGATTGCCAAAGTGGACGAGTCGAGAGGAGACACCAGAAGTGTGATCATTGTTATCAATGAAGAGTCTCTGGCCCCCTTGGCATCTTCTAAAGGGGTAGTAAATTATGGATTCAGCTCCATCACATTGAAAGTCTATAAATGTGACGAGAAGGAGCTCGAGAAAGTACCTCCCAAGCAGGTTGCAGTCCCTTCTGCACCAGCTAAGAATACCTCTCCTTCCGAGCCTCTTCCCTCGCTCCCTTGCGTCGATCCATCTTTTTCGGGGGTTGACTCCGCGTCGACAGACACCAAGATGGTCGACGCTCTTTTGAAACTGGACTTTTCTGGTCCTCCCTCTCCCTCTCCATCACTCCTGGACAGTGACCCATGTGGCCTCTCTCTCGAGGATGACCTTCTGTCATCAGATTCAGAGGAAGCCAACAATACCGTGATAATGGTATCTGAAGCGAGAAGTAGCCCCAATGCTACGGATCCTTCAGATTAACCTGCATCACTCCATCACGGCTTCGGCCTCCCTTATTCTCCGGCTCAGCAAACACGGGGAAGACTTAGTCTTGATCCAGGAACCATGGGTTGTTGGAAACCGGGTTTGTGGACTCAAGACTCCAAACTACAAATTAATCTACGCAAGAAAGGAAGGTAAACCGGGATCCTGTATCCTTGCGAAGATCCATCTTAACATCCTTTTACTCTCTAATTTCAGCAATCAAGACATAGTCGCTACCAACCTGGAATTGCGATCAAGAAATTACTGGTTGGTATCGGCTTATCTAGGTCACGATCTTGCGGGCCCACTCCCCCCGGACATCTTGGGGAGCTTGATAGCTAAAGCAGAGAGCCAAAACACTGGTCTCATCATTGGCTGTGATGCGAATGCCCATCACTCAATATGGGGCAGTTCCGACATAAATGAAAGAGGTGAGCAACTTTTTGACTTTATCCTTAGTACTAACCTCCTAATCTGTAACAGGGGGTCCAAACCGACCTTCATTACTCGCAACCGACAAGAAGTCCTGGACATCACTCTTGTCTCCGATCACTTATATAACTCGGTTAAGGACTGGAGAGTCTCTGATGAGCACTCTTTTTCAGACCACCGTTACCTCCAATTTAGTCTTGATGACTATCTGCCTGATCAGAAGGTTTTTAGAAATTATAGGAAAACCAACTGGTCCCTTTATAGGAAACGTTTATTAACGCTTATTCCCTCCCACCTGCCTACCGAACCTTCCTGCACTGAAGACCTTGACAATCTAGTCCACACCCTAACATCGGCACTAAATGGTGCCATGGTCGAGATCTGCCCACTCCGCAAACCTCGAGGTAAAATCAAACCTCCCTGGTGGAATGCAAATATCAGTACTCTTAGGAAAGTCAGTAGGCTCCTTTTTAATATTGCTAAAAGCTCCCGTGAGACGGCCGATTGGGACTCCTATAAACTGTCTCTCAGAAAATACAAATTCTCACTGAGGAAGGAGCAACGTCGTTCCTGGAGACTCTTCTGCGAAAGCATTGAAGAGTCCTCGGAAGCTTCCAGGTTGCGGAAAATCCTCTCTAAAAGCCCTTCTATACCCAGCTTCCTTTTGCATCCGGATGGTCACTGGACCTCCTCTGCTGAGAAATCCATTGACATCTTACTGGATACTTACTTTCCTGGTAGCTCCCCTGTTGCTGTATCGCAAGTGGGATCGGCCAGAAGAATTGCTCGCTGCGGTACACCTCAAGGTGGAGTCTTGTCACCTCTTCTGTGGAACCTGGTAGTCAATGAACTACTGATGGACCTGGATACGTCAGGTTGTAGAGTGATCGCCTATGCTGATGACATTGCTATTGCTTCCTCCGGTAAACACCCGGACACTCTCAGGGATATCCTCCAATACGCTCTCCTTCGGCTCACCAAATGGGCCTTCAATTGTGGACTGAGGGTTAACCCCCATAAAACGGAACTCGTTCTCTTCACGAGGAAATATAAAGTTCCCCTCATAGACCCTCCTTTGATTAATGGCACCAGTCTCACCTTCTCTGAAAACGCAAAATATCTGGGTCTTATTTTGGATAGGAAATTAAACTGGAAGGCCAATCTACTAGAGCGCGTCAAGAAAGCTAATGTAGCTCTATATTCCTGTAAAAAGGTTATAGGTAGGAGCTGG
This sequence comes from Brachypalpus laphriformis, assembly GCA_945910035.1. Lineage (NCBI taxonomy): Eukaryota > Metazoa > Arthropoda > Insecta > Diptera > Syrphidae > Brachypalpus > Brachypalpus laphriformis. The sequence continues at coordinate 312,164,664 of OX246753.1, read as the reverse complement.
GGTATTAAACCTCAAATCACCCATTGGCTATACGTGTCCGTTATCAGGCCTATACTACTATATGGCGTGATCGTATGGTGGCCTACTCTTGAAAGGGCTGTCCACCTCACTCAACTAGCTAAGGTGCAAAGATCTGCATGCATCTGCATCAGTGGTGCACTTAGAACTACTCCCTCCGCGGCACTGGACATCTTGTTCAACCTGCTACCCTTAGATATTTTCGGCAAACAGATGGCAGCCTGTGCGGCCATCCGCTTGAAAGCCTCCTCTCAGTGGTCTAGCTATCGCTTTGGCCAATCCTCGATCCTTGATCTTCTCAACTTCAAACACGAAAACACGGACTACACCCCGCCGAAACTGAGATTTGACCGTAACTTCCGTACGAGCATCCCTAACCGGGATGTATGGGACACTTCCCCCCCTGTCGATGGCAGTTCGGTTCACTTCTTTACAGATGGATCTAAGACGGAGGGTGGGGTGGGTTGTTGTGTTTTCTCCGAACAGCTCAATCTGAGAATCTCTTTCCGCCTCCCTGATCATTGTAGCGTTTTCCAGGCGGAAATCATGGCGATTAAAGAAGCCCTGTCCTGGCTGAAATGTAATGTATTATCTGTCAGGGATATTAGCATTTTCACTGACAGCCAAGCGGCAATCAAATCTCTGGAAGCGTTCTCCTTCACTTCAAAGGCTGCCTTAAACTGTCGTCTATTTCTTATGGAGATGGCAGAGCAGTTCAACATTCACCTATGCTGGGTGCCGGGCCATAGAGACATTCCAGGTAACTGCAGGGCTGACGACCTCGCCAGACAGGGTACCACTCTAAGGATTTTGCATGACAGGCAAGCCCTGGGTATGCCCCTCGCTACATGTAAGTATCTACTAAAGCTGAACGCTATTAGCACGACCAACCTCAGATGGGGAACGGCTCAACATGTCACATTTCGAGACAGATCTGGCCTAAGCTGGATCAAAAACGTAGTGCCGATCTGATCAAGTTAAAGCGTACACAAATCAGCTGCGTTGTCGGTGTTCTCACTGGACACTGTCTTATAGGCCAACAAGCCAAAAGACTTGGCCTCTTCTCCAATGACTTCTGCAGAAGCTGTAGGGACGAGGAGGAGGAGGAAACCATCCTTCACCCCCTATGCACATGCCCGGCCCTGTCGCATAAAAGAATGCTCCATCTAGGGTCCCCCTTCCTTGACGACCTCTGCGATCTGGCGTCCTTGGACGTCATGAGCATCTATCGTCTTGTCAAAAGCTCCGGTTGGTTTTGTTAGTCCCTGAGTTGCCTAATGGTTTGATCCATGGTATTACAAAGGACCTTCACTGGTCTAAGTGTGTCTGCACTCTCGTGTGGACAGCTTACCTAACCTAACCTAACCTAACCTATTGGCGCAACAGTTCATTAAGTGCCTGGCCTAGCTTCTCGCAACCTACCTACAGTTTAGTGCCGTATCCGAAGGACAATTTGCTTTGAGAAGCTTTTTCGTGGCAACAATACTCTCGGATGTTTGTCAGACGTTCGTGAGAGGTGGGACCGTGAAAAAACTTGTTGGTGTTTTCTGAGATTCGAACAAGGAACCTCATGCGCAGTGGTCCGACACACGGACATAGTGGAAAGAAATCTAAACTTTTGACTATCAGATGTGATTGTTGTGTTATAGTTTTTAACTTGCCTGAAAATAGGACTTCAAAAAAATGGATAAACTGAAGTACTATCATCCTAATTGTTGAGTGGTAGGCTGTCGGCTCAAGTACCAAGTAAGTATTCAAGTTTTTTAGTAATAAAATGAAATTATATAATCACACATCAACTAGGGTAAATGAACACGTACTTGAAACAAATACAAAAAATCAGAACCAAATGCAAAAATCACAGCAAATTCTCCCCAACTAGTTCGGACACCACCCATGTAGTAAGCATACATTGAAACCTAATATAATATGAGTTTCGAGACACTACACCAAAATTAAAGAGTTTAGCACTCAGACGTAAGTTTATATTTATTTAAAGACAAAAACGATATCTCTATGCATCACCCTAGAATAATATATCGAATTTTCATATAAATCTACAATTCGTTTCAAGATCCTTCAAAAATGAATTTTGCGAAATGATTTCACTTTGCAGTCTGCTTTTGAAATTGCAGCAGATATTTTGATAATCTGGATTATGAGCAATTTCAAAAACTCTACGCCACTCTTGAACAACATTTTGAATTTCCTGCTTTGCAGAATTTGCAAATGCTTTTTGTTTTTTCTAATGTGATTCAACCTCGGGTAATTCCCCCGACTCATAGCCTTTGTTGTTTCACGTGTGCGGTACTGATAATTAAATTACGAGATAATCTAGCTAGGGTAAGAGTAATGCGCTGCAGCATCGCCACTGATAACAATGTTATGCCGAATAAAATCAATTTAACAAAACAATCCCGACATCAATCTCGCCGTATAAATACAACTGTTGCCTTAATCTTACTCACAGTAGAAAAATATAACTTCAATAGAAATAAACTACACAAGAAGGAAAAATGGCAAATCCAGTGTTCTTTACAATTTTGTGCACACTCGCACTTTTAGCACCACTAGTGCTAGCCAGAGACAGCTCATCTGAAGATACTGATACAGACGGTGGAGACGTTCAACAGAAACATCCTTGCGAAAGGCATCACCACCATCACCAACACGGACACCACGGTCATCACGAACATCCTAATCATCATCACCACCCACATCATCGTCATCATCATCACCACCATCATGGACCAAAAGACGAACTACCAAGCACTGGCGTCACCGCAATAGGCTTAGATGAAGTCACCCAGCCAACAGCAGTTGTTGAGGAACCAGCGGCTAACAATGCCAATGACCAAATTGGCGTGGATGATGGTGCGGGTGTTACGAATAATGCGGCCGTTGATGTGGATTCAAATGTAGTGTCCACAAATGATGGTGGACAGGCTACAACAGATATTGAGAACAAGCATCACGAAGGTTTTGATCTTGAACACGACCATGAGCATAGTCACGAGCATGTACTTGGAACTGAACATGATGATGCACCTATTCTATTAAAAAAATAATAATACAATATAATAATAAAATATTAATTTAAATTATTTGCGTTGATATTATTCATGTTTGATAGATTTATCGGAGTTAGTTTCGGTTGAAATATTAGATACTGTAGCTGTAAAGCTGTGTTTAAGTCTGGTGCTCTAATTTGTAGAAAAACATCTAAGGAGGGCATTGACCGTAGTTTTGGTAAAGAAAATTCAAGGCCTCAACTGCTATCTGTCCTATTATTTGTAACAGTATTCGTCTCATTTTCCTCTTCAAACCCTAACTCATAGAACTACTTCTACAGTTCTATTTTTTTTTTTTTTCTTAAAACGCGGGTATTTCCCTGGCATGTGCGACAATAATAATTAAAGTGTATGATAGCAGTATCACTGATAACAATGTTATATTTCTAAAAATTAATTTAACAAAATATTCTCACAATCTGCAGACGAAAAAAATTAAATTGCCCCTTTGAACTCATTCGCAGAAGAGAATATCATTTCGGCAGAAATTAAATAAAATACAGCGCATCCGCTGCTTTTGCGATTTTGGTTTTTTCGCACTTACAACGCCAGTAGTATTGAGCTGTCAATCCGAATGAAGAGGAAACACTTATTGTCAACCCCGACACCATTGTGGACCACCACACCATAATCACAAACAGCCTCATAATCATCGTCATTATTACCATCACCACCGCCATTGTGTCCATCACAAAGCAAATAAATTTCAACCAAACTCAAAGGTACGCGGTGCAACGTTAAACAATGCTTACCAACGAGGATTAGTAGAAACGGCACATTCTGGTAATAACTACAACACAGATGAGCAAGTTGATATGCGTGGTTATCAAAGGGTTACCAATGATGGATGGCACTCCCTGGATAGTGTATCAAAGCCGAGACGTACAAATATTTATCTAACCACAAATTATCTTTGTGGAACATTATGAGGAAATGCTCGTTTTAGCTGAAAGGAGATACTTACGAGTAAGTCCTGAGTGAAAAACCACAAACAAAAGCATATGCATCCCCAATCGATGAAGTGTAGACCAGGCCAGAGACTGAAAGTGCCCCCAAAGAAAAAAGTCTAAAGGTGTTAAACCGCACTATCGTCGCGGCCAGCGGACACCACATGTTCTCGAAATAACGCATCTGTAAACTTTTCCATCAATACCGCCACTGTTTCATTACTGTGCTGCACGAAGAACATAATTTCCCGAGCCGCGTCTGGTCTATGTCCTATTCGGGCCAAAAAAATCGGTCATCTCTTGATATCTGCCGCCATTAACAGGTACCTCTCTCATTTGGGAAGACGTATGACCCAATGATGCAGTTATTAACTGATGTTAATCTTATATATAAAATGCAATGTATGTATGTTTGTTTGTATGTTTGCTATGGACTCGGAAACCACTGAACCGATTGGGCTCAAATTTTCAGGCAACCTTCGGTTTTGTCCCAAGAGTGTTTCTGTGAAGTTTCGCCGGTCAAAATCGTCCCACTACTTAAGTAGTTATTTAGTAGTAAAGTACTTTAGAACTACCATTTTGTTTTGTAAGGTGTAGCAAAGCACGCCGCCGGGTACCCTCGGTCCAGCAGTCTACCCATTACTTTAGTCGTATAGTACTCTAGTACTAAAAAAAAGATAATATATATATTTAAGGTTGGACCATTTACCCACTGTTGCCCGGTACAAAACTGTTCTCTAACAGATTTAGCCCCCAAGGCGCCTGCCTGACAGTTGTTTGTTTTTTTTTTTGTGTTAGGCGCAGCAACACTTGCCGGGTACCCGCTAGCATAATAATGAAATTTTTTTTAGAGACAAGTGTCTCGCGTTATCGATTGCCAAACTAAATCTAAAGCATAATTATGGTTACAGTTCTATTTATAGCTTTACAATATTATTGGGAAAATATATTTTATTTGAGACTCAGCGTCAGCATTCATGATGAATATGTCAGACGGATATATGTATGATTCCATATCCGCTGCAAATGCATTTGAATAATCGGCGCGTGTACTGATTCAGTAGTTTTATGTTTGATAACTCCTCCTTCCTTTAAAGTCCACGCCCCACTGATCAGAAGTTGCGTTTAATGGATTGCGCAAAGGGTCATTCACCTGTGGTGGTACTGCTGATAGCCTTATTTTGAGCTGCTTTTCTTCCTTGTAATATCTACCGCTGAAAGAGTTCATCTTCTCTTACCGGTGTTTGCAGATATCCGAGACTTTGAGCTCGTGTAATTATAGCGGTGTATAACATGTGACAAGCATGGTTACAATGATAATGATAAAAGCAAAGATGATAACATCTGAAATGATTTAGACGTGATTAAATAGAGAGAAGGCTATGTAAGTATTCAAGATCTAATTTTATGTCCTTAACTATCAGGTTAGCCTGAAGGATCGGCGGTAGTAACTCGTCCATGGTGACTTCTTCGTTGGAATACTCTTGATCGTTGATAACGATGGAGTCATTGTGGAACTGTACCAGAAAGGTTCCGTTCAGAGTTTTGGTTTCGTTCCGATGTCTTAGGGTTCCGGTGTTATCGTTGATAAGTTCAACGACATCTTCCCTACAGAACTGGTGATCACATCTGCCACTCATTCCTTTTAACAGCTAACTGATACAACGGTCTGAAGGTAGTTTCTAAAGTTGGTTGTCTCGACATACTACTACTTCACGGATTTTAGTATAGCTTTCCTTGATTTCATACTGTTCGTCATGATTTATAAGTAGTTTATTAAACTCCAGATGTAGATATCCTTTTACTCTCTTTCACTGTGGATCTGATTAGAAAATGATTAAATTCTTTTGGTTCTGTTATTTCAAGCATATAGTAAAATTGAGTTATTCTGTAGTACTATTAATTTTGCAACTTGCGTTAACTGCAAAGGAAGGCACCCAGCAAATTATCGTGGTTGAGAGGTCGCTAAGGAATTACATATGCGACGGAAAAAATCTACAACGCCGATTGTACGGGGAACGAAATCAGTCGATCGGGCTCCTAAGTCGGTAGAACGTATTGCTAAGCAGACTAAGAGGGCTCGTAAGCCAGTTGTTCAGACTCCCAAGCCGACTCAAAGGACGCTTGAATCAGCAGGGCAGACTCTTGAAACAGTCAAGATTAAACGTCAAAGTCGTCCACTAAAAAGGCTGAACGAAAAATAACATCGGAAAAGCCAGTGAACCCCAGTTCTTCTTCTTCCTTTTTATCAGCGAGGTTATGATCCGAAAACAAGGGATCACAACCCTCCCACTTCACCGCATTTCTACGGATCCGCCTGTGGGGTTCGCCAGTTATCTGACGTATTCTCAGGCTGCAGTCAAAGCAACCAAACGAAACGACGGGCCACCATCTGACCCGTTGAATGAAATTCTGAACTGCATCTACGCTAAGTTCGCGGAACAATGTGAAATTAACACACGGATTCTCGAACGTCTCAGTAGCGTCGAAAGCTTTTGTATGGCTAACCTTATATCTAAATCAAAGTAGATATGGGCTCTTTGCTTAAAATAGTAACATGGAATGCAAATGGACTCTTACAAAATTCTAACGAATTGGAAATGTTTCTAATAAGAGAAAATATCGACATATGGTATGTTTGATCTCCGAAACCCATCTAACAAGGGCGCCGCAAATAAAGATAAGAGGCTACGCTGCGCTGGTTATCACGCCTACCATCCTTTTGATAGAGCGCGGGGCGGTTCATCCTTATTGATTAAAACTAACATCGAACATTCGGTCGATATAAGCATAGAGCTGGAAACATTTCAGTTGTGCGCGGTAAGGGTTAAAAATAAACACCTGAGCTACAATATAACATCTGTTTACTGTCCGCCGCGATGCTCACTAGAAAAAGATGACTACTTTCGTGTCTTCAATGCCCTTTGTTCCAATTTCCTTATTGGTGGAGATTTCAATGTGAAGCACACCTTCTGGGGTTCAAGATGTACATTTTCTAAAGGCAAAATTCTCTACGAAGTGGCAAATGAATTCGGTTGTTGTTTTTATTCGGCAGGAAAACCGACCTATTGGCCAAACGATGCAGGAAAAATTCCCGATCTCATCGATTCTTTTGTTACAAAAGGCATTTACGAGAAGTTTATTACAGTCAAAGAATCTTTTGATCTCTCTTCTGATCCCTCGCCGGTAATTTTATTACTTGGTGAAGCGCTAATCAAGAAAATATGACCTCCAAGACTTACTAGCAATAGAACAAACTGGGAGGACCTTAGAAATAATTGCGAAACAAATATCGTCTTGAATGTATTACTTACAACACCTTGTGAACTAGAGGACGAAGTTGATCCTGAAATCCTCCTTCTAGAAGCTATAAGATCAACCGCAACGAAAAGTATCCCAGAGAAATCATTGAAATGGTGTGGGAGAAACGAAAAGCACGAAATAAATGGCAAATCACTCGTACACCGCAGCATAAAACGGTTCTTAACCGCCTATGCAATCGCTTTAGAGATAATATTCGTGAATTCAAAAGCAAAAAGATAGCGACCTATCTTGAAAATCTTTCCGGTGAAAGAGAATCAAATTATTCGCTTTGGAAAGTGCTAAAAGGCATCCAGAAACCTTAAATGCAAGCGCCACCAATTCGCAAGAAACGATGGAAACTGTACCAAGAGCGACAAAGAAAAGGCAGAACTTTTTGCTTTGTACTTAAAAGAAACGTTTAAGCCGTTCGACGGCCCTTCGTTAACGCCCGACTCCCCAGTTACGACATCTGACAACTTTAAAGTAAAAAAAGCTACATTGATTGAATTGAGGGAAGTGATTAAAAATCTAAAGACGAAAAAAGCTCCGGGTTACGACTTGATAACGGCGCAGGTATTTAAGGAATTGCCGAAAAAAGCTCTTATCAAACTGCTCTATTTGATCAACGCTTCATTCAGATTGCTCTACGTTCCGAGACAATGGAAAGTCGCCGAGATTATAATTGTCCCGAAACCAGGCAAACTGCTAAATGAGAAGAAATCATATCGGCCTATTTCCCTATTACGGGTTTTCTCAAAATATTTGAAAAACTACTTTCCAAACGTCTACAGCTCGTAATCGACGAAAGACGTCTCATTCCCGACCATCAGTTTGGATTTAGAATCAAGCATTCTACAGTCGACCAAGTCCACAAAATAACTGACGTGATTGAGAAAGCTCTGGAAGAAAAAAAGATTTGTTGTGGTGTATTTCTTGACTTCTCACAAGCTTTCGATAATGTTTGGCACGAGGCTTGGAATATAAATTGCAACGACTACTGCCACGGCAACTCTTTTTAATCTTACGATCCTGCCTCACCGAGAGACTCTTTCGTGTTAAGCACGGAAATGATTACTCTAACTTCAAGGAGATTGCGGCCGGAGTTCCATAAGGAAGTGTCCTTGGCCCGCTTCTATATGTACTCGACACGTGTGATGTCCCGCAGGAGAGAAACTGTGTCGGCGCCACGTTTGCGGCCGATACGGCGATATTGACCACGGGCGAAACTATTGAAGAAGCAACTGGAAAGCTGCAACATGCTATTAATAACGTCCACGCTTGGACGAATTCTTGGCGTATTGTGCTGAACGAAAGCAAATCTACTCACATCAACTTTACCTATAAAAAGGTGGATAGATTATCTGTATATTTTAACTCGGCTCAAATACCGTACGCGAACGAAGCAAAATATCTAGGAATGACTCTAGATGTTAAGCTTAAATGGAAAACGCACGTAAAAAAGAATCGCGATGAGCTCGAAAACAAATACCGACAAATGTACTTGCTACTCGGAAAACATTGTTCCAAGAAAGCTAATAAATACATCATACAAACTTTTGAAAATAAAGTTCTTAGAACGATCGTCAACGCACCGTGGTATGTACGTAACGAAGATATTCATCAAGATCTGGGAATTTCCCGCGTCGTCGAAGAGATAACAAAAGTGGCGCGTAAACACAAAGATTGTGTTCACGGCCATTGCAACCGTACCGTCATTCAACTACTTGTACTTGACGCGAATAATTCAATTCGTCGTCTGCAAAGGATAAAACCTTTTGACCTCGCGTCATAGTATGTGCCGGTCGCGAAGAGGTCAGGAACTTCCATTGGAATTTAACCTACCTAAAGTTCTACATTTCTTTATTTCCAAAAATCACGTGTCTCGTAAGCGAAAATAAAACTGCTGGATAAGCGTCGCGTCGGCTTAGTTGTAGTATTAATTTTGAAGAGAGGTGTTTTTTTAGTGAGTAAAAATCTCACACTACCATAAGCACGCGCGGTCGGGCCTTATGGTGTCTTTAGAAGATTTTTCACCTGCTCTCGGCAAACAAAAAAAATTGGTTCTGCGTACTCAATAGCTTCGACGTCACTGCTATATGGAAGGGTTTCCATCTATGCAAGTATCTTCTGAATTCTCGCTGTGCTCAAAAAGTTTGTGTTGATAATCCCTTTTTTGCCAACTGGACGGCTAGGATGATTTCGTTGACTTAATCTTTTATTATGGAAAGTTTGTTATACATATAACATCTGTTCATATTGGTCAATTCCTGTGATATCGATTTTTCGGATGATTTTGTTGTAATTGTCCAAAATTCGTTGAGTTACCTCAGTAATAGAAGTTATGTTTTCGATTATGACGTTTTGAGTTTTTAGAAGACTATCCCAGCCTGTGGTATCTGTGGCATCACTTGCATGCGGATCCAATCCAGTTTATCAATCTGGCTTTCCTAAGTCCTTTTCATGTAGTTTTTCTAATAATTCGTCGATCAGATGAAGTTGATAGAGAATTTGAGGTCTGAGTACATATACTAGTTTTGTTTAATCATTTTTCTATTATATGTAGGTGTAAGAGTTTCGGCAATTTCGTCGTAGGATGTAAAATTTATTACGTGCACCAATTTAAAATTACCATTTGTGAATTTTGCGGTTCCTTGCATTATTGTAATTAAGGGAGTGTTGTATTCGAATATATCCAGGACGACTGTGGCTAAACATATAATCCCCCTCTCCCGTCTGCTGGCGCAACAAATCCTCCAAAGGCGGTTGATTACTCATTTTTCGGATCAAGGTCCTAGACACCAAGCGCTCACCACGTGAAGGTTGAGAGTAGGAGTTGGTAGGCCTAGGCTAGGCGAACACACTTGTGTTTTCATATAATCGCATGCTCTACCGTTTGACCACCAGTTTAACTAGTGATCAGGGTTTAAACCAAGTTCCTAGCAATGCGAGCATTTTACGGAGAGTAATTGGAAAATATCATGGTTGAACTCTGGTTTAACTATTCGAGTAAATATGATATTATCAGGTTCATGTATAATTAGCCTAAAAAAAATTTACAATTTTAAATTCATAAGGACCTCCGGTTGCATTCCGTAGTCTACATGATATAGGAATGGCTTAAGGGACGATGTCGGTTCTATAGATTTGATTACAGAGATTATGTAGACTCGAATTTTTTTCGGCCAATACCCGATGAGGCAAAATTGTTAATACTTAGATATATAATCGAAGTGGAGCAGGTTAGTAACGATTGTCCGATAGTGCCTTGCTTCAGTTGGCCTGGCACTTGCAGAACATAAAACTGAGGCTAACTCATAAGCATTATGCACAGCATAGGAGGATCAAGCGAAGTCGAAGCTTGCTTCGGTCTAGAGTTTTACATCTATAACCCTTGACGCTGCAGAAATCTGGGAGAGGACCACGAGGATTAAGTAAACTAGAATCAGAATCCGATCAGCATGTGCGCTGAAGCTATACAAGAAGCAGGAAGGTGTTCAAAAGACACATTGGTAGATAAGCAACAATGTACTTGTAAGTACTGCATGACTAAAGGCAGACTAAGCTATGCGATGAAAACTAGAATATGTAAGAAGAAGGAAAGAAGAATGGGATGAAAGAGCGATCGTAAAGGTTAATTTAACGGTAGCTTCTTCTTCGATTGGGGCTTTCTTATCACTAAAACCAATTATTTAAAAAAAAATAGCATTTTGCAGAAAGGGCGGCGAATCTTGAGATTCCATATTTATTTTGAGAATAAATGTAACGAGGTGTTCAATTAAGTAATTCAAAAATCCATCAAGTGCGTATTCAGGTGATTGATACTAGAACAATAGTTTTCAAAAAATTGTCAAATAATTGATTGGTTCATATGAAGTTAACTAAACCATATTTTGAACAACGTTCATACAACAACGCTTTGTACACTTAATCCTAGCATGACTGTCGTTCACTTGATCTTGTACTTAAGCTAGGTTTCTACAAATGGTCTTTAGAGAGCTTTCGTTTTCAGAATATAAATATTTATATGTTGTGGGAGACAGAGACTCTTTGAAACCATTACAAAATTGATGTTCCCCTCTCCATACCCTTTCAACTAATATACATATGTACATTTAAACGCCATACATCTGAAAAGAAAATAAGTTGAAGGTTATTAAAAAATATATATATATACATATGATACGGTGGAGAAGCTTTGAGGTACTTCATTAAAATAATATTTCGTCGCCCAACCACCAAAATATCAAAAAAAAAAAAATTAAAACCATCCAACATGTCTGACAGACCGTCGTTTCTTGCGTTCACACGATCAAACTTGAGTCTGTTAGACCATGTCTGTCAGATATATTGGACCATGTGAACACCCCTAATAGCTCAAGTTGCCCATAATAGACTTATGTGTTCGGAAGCAGCTGTCAAATTGATTTGCCTGCCATTTGAGCTATTGTGTTGTTTTCTATTGTAAATATATTTTTTTGTGTTCTTTGATTTTAAAATTAAATTTATTCTAATTTCACTTACCCCGAGGTTAAAAAGGCAATTGTGTGGGTCGAAGCCATTCACAGCTGTCTAGCTGTCCAGTTTTCGGATGAAAGAGCGAATGGATTCTCTCTTTCATAAGTGACCAAAAATGAACGAAAACTTAATGAATCGAAGCAAAAAGCTATTATGGTCACACAATACAAATATTCGCACTGTTTCGGAAGTGATCGTACGGAACCATAGTCCTATTATAGTTCAGCCTTTACTCCGCCAAATAGCTAAAAAGGAGAAATATCCCACCAAAAGTGACACCAATACAAGTGCGATTGACGTTGAAGATGATGGGACGAAGTTGTAACAATTTTGGTTGACTGATTGGTATAAGCGTATAAGTATTTTTAATGAATAATTTGTGAATTTGCGCCAGAACATTTTTTTTTATATATAATATCCTTTTATTATCCTATTTTTTCATTTCGATATCACACGAAATTGTTGAATTTGGCGGATTTTTCCTTTTTTTTCGCCCAAAAAACAAAAGATGGTATGATTAATAATGGCTGATGAATAGAGTTTCCCTTTAATAGCAGAAAACAGCATTGCATTTCATTTTGGAAGCATTGAATTCCACACTATAAGTTAAGCCACATTAAAATATCCTGGCAAGATCGGAATTTAATACGAGTACGTTGCCGTTCTTTATCCACGACCGAAGAGCAGGGTCGTAAATTTGGAAACGAATATGAAAAACGGAGGGTACTATCATCAGACAAGGAATGGATTGGATTAGAAGTTGCAAACAGAAGATCATTTATGAAAATAAGAAAGAGAGTCGTAGACAAAACAGAGCCTTGGGGAACACCACCATTTATTTGGTAAGATTTAATGTTAGAAAGTGGCAAAGAAAGTTTTGTGTAAAGTTATAGTAAAATACGTGAAAACGCTATTGCAGCCGGGTGGGTGCCCTATATGTATGTTACGTTTTAGGCACCCATCTAGGTGTTTTCTCCTGAAAACTAAATGAAGTGGAATAATAAACAGAAGGTGTAAAAGTATGAGCATCTATTTTCCATTGGCTCAAGTCTCAACAGAGCTTGGTAGTATAAAGTACATTCTCTCACCTGTACTGAATTTTACTTGAAATTTGCCTGAAAGTATACACCTGAAACGAATATATTATTTTAATTGAATATTCAGCCAAAAGCTATGCTATGCTATATTATGTTCCAGAAATAATTTGTTTGCATTGCAAATAAGGAAAGTGCGAATTTTGCTTGATCTACTGTAGATAAATAAGATTGTACATCTAAATATGTGCTTAGGGTTTTAGAACCTGTGACCGATTTTTTTTAAGTGAATAGAGATCATTAAAGAGATTAAAACAATGTTACTAGAAGCGTTGAAATTATGTCAGCATTCACATAGTATGCACAATTTTGTACTTGCACTAGGTCTAGTATTGTTTTCTGGAAAGCTGAATAAGGGTTTCTAAGGCGGCTGTGGGAGTGGGCCTGAGAGCCCCTGTGATGCATCTGCATGCTAATCGTTCTACTCTTTCGATAGAGTTTGTGATGCACTTTGTTTCAAGTGCAGCCCACCAGACGTGAACGCCATAAAGCAGGATTGGTCTGACCACCGCCAGGTACAACCAGTGGACTATATTAGGTTGAAGACCACATTTACCATTTCTTGGTTCGGTCTAGAATGTTCTGTTTCCAGTTAAGTTTACTATCAAGGGTTAACCCTAAGTATTTTGCTTTGTTTGTAAAGCTGAGTTCCGTGTTTCTTAGCTTAGGTGGAGCTATGAACGGGCTTTCGTATTTCCTAGTAAAAAGTACTAGTTCAGTTTTGGAATGTTGGAGACTTAATATTATAAGATTTTGTGATTTCGAAAATAATACTTCAAATACGCGTTTTCCCCTTTTTTCGGGACAGTTTCCCCTTTTCAACTTAAAAAGGGCCAAAAGTGGCGCTTTTCCCCACAATCTGGGAACACTGGACGGACCTCCTGAGATTTATACCACTATCTGGGTTGTTCTAACAGCGGATCATCTTCACAGATAGTCTAGGGTTAAATTATTGGGCACAATGAACCCGAACTGTTGGTCTAAGTGAACAGTGACTCTTTTGTCACAAGCCACCCATCTACCTAAGCTAACCTAACCTAATAGGTTGGTAAATTTTACACCCTTAAAATTACAAAAACATTATATTACCATGTTACTAGTTACCAATATTTTTTATTTTATTAAAATGCAAACCGTTAAAAAAACTCAAATATGTGGACTTCTGAAAGCTCGAAACATTACAAGCTTACACGTATTTTAGTCACGGCTTTTGGAAAAAGTAGTGTAAGCAAAATATGTAGGCATTGTTTTCTTTAACCTGTCCATACGTTATGTATAACCACGCCCACTTTTTGATGATGCAGGTAAAGCTCGAAAATTTTAAAACTCGTGCAAATTGGAATTGCTTGAAAATTAGAATACAATTTTACTATATACGAAAAGCTTGGAAATTGGAAAAAATTATTCCAATTTTCAAGCTTAAGCTTCTCCAGTTGCATTTACGCATACATTTTGTTCAAGTAAATTTTTTTGCTTGGATTTGTTTACAATTTTAAGGTGAAAAATGTGTCTAGAGTCTAGACTGGTAAAGAATATTACGGGACATTTCCTTGTTTCTCTTTGGTATGCTTTGTGTGATGTTTCAATATATATTAAAGGAATTTTCACTGTCAGTACCTCCGAAAGTGTATAGGTGTGAGTTATTGTGTCCAAGTGAGTAAAAATGCCTCCAATCAAAAGAAGAAAGCAAACACTCTCAATAGAAGTGAAGTCCAAAATCATTGAGCAGATTAAAAACGGTGCTTCAAACAAAGCGTTGGCTAAGCAGTATAGGGTCGTGCCGTCATTTATTACTTATTTAAAGAAAAAGGAACTCTTAATAATGGACAAAGTAACAAATTCGTTTTTGCCAGTGAAAAAGAAAACGCTTCATGTTGCTGAATTTCCACTAATGGAAAGTAAACTTTACGCTTAGATTCTACGGCAGCGCGAAAGAAACTGTGTGTTAAACGGTCCCATAATTAACCAAAAAGCTATTGCAATTTTAGCATCTTTGGATTGTGACGCTGCATTTAATGCAAGTGATGGATGGCTGAAAAATTTTAAGCGTCGTTTCAGATTACGGCATCTCAAGGTGTGTGGCGAAAGGTTGTCTTACAATATAAATTCGGTTGTGCCATTTAAGCGAAAATTTGATGAGAAAATCAGGCAAATGCGTCTGACACAGGATCAAATCTACAACGCAGATGAGTCTGATCTATTTTATAGATTACTACCGGACAAAACTATTGTCTCCAGCAACGAAAAAAATGCTCCTGGCTTAAAACTCCACTTTTATGTTGTGCTGCAATGCTTCCAGGACACACAAAATAAGGCCACTTGTTATTGGCAAGTCTAAAAAACCGAGATGTTTCGAAAATTTTGAAAACCCTTTCAGTACGACTCATCCAAATCCGCCTGGATGACAGCATTTATTTTTCGAAAGTGGTTTGTAAAATTTGAAGTGAAAATGCATGATTTTTAATTTGTTAACATTTTGCTTGAACACAGGTTCACAGGTGAATTTATGAAAGAACATAATCTACCGATGAAAGCATTACTACTACTCGATAATGCAGCAAGCCATGAAGAAATGCAAAGCGATGACGGAACATTGTCGTGATGTTTTTTCCACCAAATGTCACACCTATTTTACAACCCATGGACCAAAATGCCATATGGCTAACTAAGCTTTACTATAGACAAAGCTTATTATCGATGGTGGTTGCCTGAAGTTGTTCCACAACAGCAACCTAATCGCAAAGCGCAGCTGAAACCGGAAAAGCAAATTAAAAGCAAACGCGCCCCTAAACCAATAAATATCACGGGCGTTGCCGACTATAATTCTCTGAGGAAAATTCTAAAAACAACGATCGCTAGTGAATTTAAAGTAACTTCCTTGCGAAATAATGCGTGGAAAATCAAGGTTAATGACGCTGAGGGCTATCGGGCTGTATCTCAAAGGCTAAATAAGGAAAAAATTCAATGGCATACTTACGAAGACAAGTTTGAGAGACCCTTGACCCTTGAGGGTCGTAGCTAGAGGGCTTCATGCATCATAGGCTAAAGAAGACGTTATAGATGATTTATGCGTTAGAGGCTTTAACATTCTGGACGCCGTGAACCTTTTAAAAAAAGAGAGAAAACGACCCGACCGTGGTGAAGAAACTACATTGAAACGAAAGCTTCCGCTTTTTGCGCTATCATTCCATAAAACGGAAAGCCCTTTTACTGGCTTCATTATTCAATATTCGTACAATCATGAGTATGGTCGTTAAAATTGAGCCGCTACGTGTCAACACGAAGACAATCCCTCAATTCAAGCGATGCCAAGAGTTTAATCATACACAAGCGTACTGTCGGAAAGAGCCGCGTTAAGTGCGCTGAGAAACACTCTTCGGAAAATTGCAATTTGAGTACAAATGAAAAAGCTTCTTGCGTTAACTGCAAAGGAAGGCACCCAGCAAATTATCGCGGTTGCGAGGTCGCTAAGGAATTACTGATGCGACGGAAAAAATCGACAACGCCGATTGTACGGGGAACGAAATCAGTCGATCGGGCTCCTACGTCGGAAGAACGTATTGCTAAGCAGACTGAGCGGTCTCGTAAGCCAGTTGTACAGATTCCTAAGCCGACTGAAAGGACGCTCGAATCAGCAGTGCAGACTCTTGAAACAGTCAATCAGCCTTCTAAGCCGGTTAAACGTACGTCAAAGCAGTCCACTAAAAAGGCTGAACGAAAAATAACCTCGGATAAGCCAGCGAACCCCGTAGTCTGACGTATTCTCAGGCTGCAGTCAAAGCAACCAAACGAAACGTCGGATCACCTTCTGATCCGTTGAATGAAATTCTAAACTGCATCTACGCTAAGTTCGCGGAACAATGTGAAATTAACAAACGGATTCTCGAACGTCTCAGTAACGTCGAAAGCTTTTGTGTGGCTAACCATAAATCTAAATCTAAGTAAATATGAACTCTTTGCTTAAAATAGTAACATGGAATGCAAACGGACTTTTACAAAAATCTAACGAATTAGAAATGTTTCTAATAAGAGAAAATATCGACATATGTTTGATCTCCGAAACCCATCTAACAAGGGAATCGCAAATAAAGATAAGAGGCTACGCTGGTTATCACGCCTATCATACTTCTGATAGAGCGCGGGGCGGTTCGTCCTTATTCATTAAAACTAACATCGAACATTCGGTCGACATAAGCATAGAGCTTAGAAAAACTTCAGTTGTGCGCGGTAAGGGTTAAAAATAAGCACCTGAGTTAGAATATAGCGTCTGTTTACTGTGGGTTTTAGAAATGATTGCGAAACAAATATCGCCTTAAATGTTTCACTTAAAACACCTTGTGAACTAGAGGACGAAGTTGATAGTTTCGTGGAAACAATCCAAAGAGCGGCGTGGAAAAACACTCCTTCTAGATGCTATAAGATCAACCGCAACGAAAAATATCCCAGAGAAATCATTGAACTGGTGAGAGAGAAACGAAAAGCACGAAAGAAATGGCAAATCACTCGTGCACCGCAGCATAAAACGGTTCTTAACCGACTATGCAATCGCCTTAGAGATAGTATTCGCGAGTTTAAAAGCAAAAAGATAGCGACCTATCTTGAAAATCTTTCCGGTGAAAGAGAATCAAATTATTCGCTTTGGAAAGCGCTAAAAGGCATCCGAAAACCTCAAATGCAAGCGCCACCAATTCGGAAAAACGATGGAAACTGGGCCAAGATAAAAGCTATTATCAAACTGCTCTATTTGATCAACGCTTCGTTCAGATCTCGGCCTCCACAAAATAACTGACGTGATTGAGAAAGCTCTGGAAGAAAAAAATATTTGTTGTGGTGTACTTAATGACGTCTCACAAGCTTTCGATAAGGTTTGGCACGAAGGCTTGGAACATAAATTGCAACGACTACTGCCACGGCAACTCTTTTTGATCTTACGATCGTACGTCACCGAAAGACTCTTTCGTGTTAAGCACGGAAACGATTACCTGACTACAAGGAGATTGCAGCCGGAGTCCCGCAAGGAAGTGTCCTTGGCCCACTTCTATATGTACTCTAAACGCGTGACATCCCGCAAGAAAGAAACTGTGTCGTCGCCACGTTTGCGGACGATACGACGATATTGACAACGGGAGATACTATTGAAGCAGCAACCGGAAAGCTTCAACATGCTATTAATAAAGTCCACGCTTGGACGAATTCTTGGCGTATTGTGCTGAACGAAAGCAAATCTACTTACTTCAACTTTACGTACAAAAAGTGGATAGATTGCCAATAGATCTAAACTCGGCTCAAATACCGCACGCAAACGAAGCAAAATATCTAGGAATGACTCTAGATGTCAAGCTCACATGGAAATCGCACGTGATAAAGAAACGCGACGAGCTTCAAAACAAATACCGACAAATGTACTGGCTACTCGGAAAACATTCGAAGTTGAGCCTACATAACAAAACTGCTTATCTATAAGCAAGTGCTAAAGCCAGTCTGGACGTATGGTATACACCTATGGGGTTGTACCAAGAAATGCAATAGAAACATCATACAAACTTTTGAAAATAAAGTTCTTAGAACGATCGTTAACGCACCGTGGTATGTACGTAACGAAGATATTCATCGGGATCTGGGAATTCCCAGCGTCGTCGAAGAGATAACAAAATTTGCGCGTAAACACAAATATCGTGTTCACGGTCATTGTGACCGTACTATCACTCAACTACTTGACGCGAACAATTCAATTCGTCGTCTTCAAAGGACAAAACCTTTTGACGTCGCGTCATAGCATATGAAGGTCGTGAAAAAGGCAGGAACTTTCATTGGAATTTAACCTGTCTAAAGTGCTACATTTATTTTTAATCACATACGATCATCATTTTATAGAATAACGATTCTCGTAAGCGAAAATAAAACTACTGGATAAGCACTGGCTTAGTTGTAGTATTAATTTTGAAGAGAGGTGTTTTTTTAGTGTGTAAAAATGGTGTCTTTGGAAGATTTTTCACCTGCTCTCGGCGAAAAAAAAAAAAAAAAAGATGGTGGTTGCTAAGGAAAACGAAGGAATTACAGAGATTTTAAAGAAAATTACAATAAGAAAGGCAATCATCTTCTTAAAATCAGATTGGGATAAGGTAACAGCAGAACAATTGAAAAAGTGCTGGCATAAGATATTTGACCGTTCAAATGCCTGCAACTCTGAACTGACTGAATCATTGTTAGATATAGATTTTGATGAAGAGAACAATCTACCCCTTGCTAGGTTAATTCCTAACATTTATGTTCAGGACACAATTGACCTCTTAAACATTCTTGGACAGCCTGTATCAGCTCGTGAATTTGAAGTCTGGAACTCTGACAACGTTTCTGTTGATGTTCAATCAATTGAAGACCAGCAGCTTTGCACCTGATTCCCAAGAAGCTGGACTTGGAACAGACATTTCCCACAAGGATGCGATTAGATTTGCAAGTGGATTGTTGACTTGGGCTCAGAGGAATAGCGTTTCAACTTCGGAAATCATTTCAATTAGAAATGTGCGGGAAAAAGCGGTTAAGCTTTTGGCAAACAAAAGACAAAGGCAGTCAATCATATCCGAATTCTTCCACCCTAACGCCCCATTTCTTCACCGAGTACTAGCGCTAGTACCGGTATTAGAGCAAAAGT
This sequence comes from Brachypalpus laphriformis, assembly GCA_945910035.1. Taxonomy (NCBI): domain Eukaryota; kingdom Metazoa; phylum Arthropoda; class Insecta; order Diptera; family Syrphidae; genus Brachypalpus; species Brachypalpus laphriformis. Next base: position 312,145,064 of record OX246753.1, on the reverse strand, counting down.
TGGTACTCAAATCGGTATCAAGTCATTTCTTCACAAAGTACTAACGCCGATTTGGTGCCGAGTATTAGCTGGTACTCGGTATTAGCTTAGCTCTCGAAATCAGTATTAGACCAGTTGGTAGTACTCAAATCGGTATCAAGTCATTTCTTCACAAAGTACTAATGTCAATTTGATACCGAGTATTAGTTGGTACTCGGTGTTAGCTGGATCCTCAAAATCGGCAGTCTAGCGTCGTTAATACCAGGATTAGGCCAATTTCAATCACTTATCATGAGAGATAGTGCTCTATTTTGATATGTTCTTCGCTGTCATTGTGAAAAAAGTAAATACATACACGTGTGTTCTATTTTGGTTTCATTTGATTTTTTATTCTATTTTATGGAAAATGGATTTGATTTTAGGTCTTCAAAATAGCCGCCCAGAGAAGAAGGAATGCTCAGGAGATTCGTTCGGCAAAGTTCATCAACAATGCTCATGGTCAGCTTCTTGTGGATGACGACAAAATTCTGCAGAGGTGGCGACAGTATTGTGAAGAACTTTTAAATGAATAGTTTCCCCGGCTATACTTTCCAAGAGCCACCCCTAACTGTGAAGAAATACCCGACATTACAGTCGAAGAACTTAGTGAGGCGGTCAAATACTCCAAAAAACGAAAACGGTTGGGCCAGACGTGATGCTCTCTGAGTTCTGGAAAACGAATGGGTGACATCGGGTTCAGATGGCTCAGATTTCTCATCTCCAAATTTGTGAGAGGTGACCCAATGCCGAATCAATGGAGGGAAAGTTACCTTCTCCCTGTATACAAAGGGAAAGGTGATACGCGAAACTCTGATAACTACCGTTCGATCAAGCTGATGTCACACGCCATGAAGATCGTTGAGCGAGTATTAGGTGGCCGACTGCGAAAAATAATATGGCTATCTGATGATCAGTGAGGGTTTGTCTATGGTAAATCAACCACAGATGCAATCCAAAGTATAAGGATCATAATGGAAAAACATTCCTTAAGGGATTTGCATATGGTATTGGTTGACTTTGAAAAGGCATTCGACAGATAACCACGAGATCTGATATGGGTGGCGCTAAGACATCGAGGAGTTCCAGAAACCTATGTACAGATGATCATGGACATGTACGAAGGAGCAAAGACAAGAGTAAGATGCCCCGCTGGAGTAACCAAAGAGTTCCCAATCAAAGTCGGGGTGCATCAGGGAAGCGTCTTAAGTCCTTTGCTCTTTATTACAGTCCTTGATTATCTGCTTGAAGGTAAAGTGATGGACCCCAAGGTACATCAGTTATTCTTTGCTGACGATGTAGCCATCAGAAGTGAGGATCCTAAAATACGAATATAATTCGAAATAATTGTCTAACGGCCGACAAATGCCAAAATAGTGTCAAAATCAGTATTAGACCAGTTTTTATAGGTATTAGGTGCTAGTCCGCTTGATGAACATAGATCCAGTATTAGTGATGTGAAGAAATGTACAAGTACTATCTTTTCGTTGGTACCGAGTATCAGAGCTAGTACCTGGTCTAGCTAGACCGGGTATTAAGGCAGCTTAGTACTCATGTGAAGAAATCGAGCGTAAGTAAAATACAATTTTTTTTTTTGGAATTGTGCATTTGGATTTGTTTCTATTTCTTAAATAAACAACTCAGTTATATTTTTTTTTATTTTTATTTTTATTTTTTTTTTTTTTTACTGAGATTTATTCACTTTGGACGAAAGAATGCAGATTAATATTGTGATCTCTTCTGTTAGAATAAAAACGCTTGGAAATTGGAAATATTTAAAAATTAGAATTCGCCGAAACTTTTTTTTTCTAATTTTCGAGCTTCTACTGTATTTTCATCAAAATCAGATTTCCATTAAACTTAATTGGTGTGTATACCAACCAACCTTTCATTTCACAACTCAACATCCACTTTAATATGGGGTAGTCAAGTCATAAAGGGGTAGCGTATCATACAATCTATTTCAGACAAAAGCCATTCCATTTTTTATTATAATTAACCAATCATCTCAAAAAATATCTCGAGGCGCAATTTTAAGTTTAAATTTTGCAGACAGGTAATCGAATCGAAACCTATCAAAAGATCTTACCTACACAATATGCCATGTGTCCAACAATAGTTTAACAAGCGTCCATTCTTTGTCTGATTTCTTACACCTTTCAAAAATCAAAAACCCTTGCGCCTTTAAAAAAGAAAACAAAAACAAACCTTTGCTTCCATTTCCAAAGACTGATACGAACTTTCCACGAATCTAGTCATTAAATCTACTCCGTCTGATAAGACGTTTACGTTTCGTCATAATTTTGCCACGACAAGCACTGACCGGCTATAAACAAGCAATTTAACTGGACACAAACTGGTAAATGTAGACACTCTTTCTCTTTAAAGTTTCTGGTGAAATTCTAGCGGTATACGCAATGCACAAGGAAGAACAAATCAGTTAATAACACATAAGCCCCGGTACGCTTGGCACAAATATAAAAGCAACCAGCAAAGAGAATTTTGAAATTAGTTCCAAATTAGATACGTCCGCGAACGTACGCGTCCAAAGATAGCACCACAAAACCCATCGAAAAAGCTTGGAAACTCAAAGAAGCACAATGCACAAATTGGTGAGTTGTATTACGCGTCCGACAATTTGGATATCCCCGACTATCGATAGATTAATTTCCGCTTACTTTGATCAAGTGATAGCGCACAGTGTGTCGAAATTAAATATTAATTGAATAATCTTATCATTTACGTAACACAGATTATTTTTTCGGCATTAATCGCTTGCGCCCTTGCAGCATGGGGACCATCTAGTGGCCGTCAAGAACACTCCCATGGGTCTCATCAACCAATTGCTAACCATGAAGCGAGAGTGGGACATGCCGAACATGCGGCTGGGGCTGGTCGTGGGCGAGGGCGTGATGTAGCCGCAGCCCGTGGACAGTTGGAGTCGGTCCATCATGGAGGTGGTACTGTATTTCCCAATAAGGAGTTTCGAAGGATAAAGAAGGGACAACACAATAAACAGGGCGACAGCAATAGAGGAAGGAATCAGCTACGCCGAGTTCATTCACGTAAACACTATCGGCAATAGGAGAGCTAGAATTGTTTGTTTTATTAATTTGACAATAAATGTTTTTTTTTTTTTACGAAGGATTCATATTTTGAATGCAGTTCACAAATGAGTCTGTATAAGCGAAAAATGTTCATAAACGTAACCGACTATAGGTGACCAATGAGCACACTGTCTAGATTCATTTGCAGTTAATTTTCAATTGTCCCTGTTTTGCCATCAATCACTGGAAAAAAATCCGCCAACCAGCGCTACTTGAACCAACTCGTTTCTTCGATTTACGAGCTCGTGCATTGATATTATTCTCATACTCGAACAAGTATAAACGTACCTTGCTGCCTGAAGAGGCCAAATTATTATTATTATTATTTTTTACACCGCACGACAATGCATGAAGATTAACAATGACTAATCCGTTCCACCAACACTGGCCATGACATTGAACTTGGTGGAGTCATCTTATCGCCATCAACGAGAAGTTACTTACTACCAAAGCGCGACCATAATACTTAACGTGAACGTGCGAATAGTTGTGGTCTTGTAAAAGAATAAATAATGAAAAAGAAAAGATGCGTTTGAATCACATGTATCTACATGTACAGGTATATCTTGAAGTTGTATAACAAAATAATCTGCGAATACGGATGGATAATTTTATTGCCGAGCGCCATTAGGGTTTCTTAAGAAAGGGAAGATGGTAGTAGATATTTTTTTAGTCTGGATTTTAATGACTGTTTCCATCCACCAGAAGGAAGAAAACACATAAAAAAAAATTAAAAGTTTAATAAATTGTTTTGAGATGATTTATGGATAAGAATTCCCCAAGGACACAATAAAAAAGAGAAACCGGAGTTGAGTTTACTTATTTTGCTACTGGGTCTATAAACTCCGTATCGCAGTCCTAGAAAATGTAAAAGTAGTCGAGTCCTGTTTGTACTTTGTTTGAGATTCTTCAATAAATCTTGCAATTTTTGTCTCTTCAAGCGTGTATGGTTTAAGAATTGAGACTTGTGTCAAATTCATTTATCACTTCAGATTGAGTTAGGTTAGGTAGATGGGTGCCTTGTGACAAAGAGTCACTGCTCACTCAGACCAACAGTACGGGTCCATTGTGCTCAATCATTTAACCCTGGAAACGCTGTAAAGAAAATCCGCTTTCAGAATCACCCAGAAAGTGATATGAATCTTAGGAGCTCAACGTCAGCTCAACATTACCCAAGTCCTCCAGCTACGAGAAGAAGTACTAGTAACTACCAAGAGTCCTCATTCTTCTGACGAATAGGGCAGGACAGTCACACAACAGGTGACGAACAGATTCAATTTCTTCTTCGTCTCTGCAACTTCTGCAATATTTGGCGCAACAGCTCTTTAAAGTGCCAGGGCCTAGCTTCTCGCAACCACTCATGTTGTGTGCGTTATATTTTTCACACGAATGGAAGGGACCTACAGTTTAATGCCGAATCCGAACGGCGATTTGAGAAGCTTTTTCGTGACAACAATACTCTCGGATGTTTGTCAAACGCTCTCGAGAGGTGGGACCGTGAAAAAACTTTTTGGTATTTTCTGGGATTCGAACTTGGAACCTCATGCGTAGTGATCCGACACACTAACCACTTACGCCACGGCGCCCACGATGTTACTCTGGCGTATAATTTCATCAGCCTGTATAATGGCCGTGACCTCGCCCTGAAAGAAGCTGCAGTCATCGTTTATTCTAAAGGAGTGGTTTATTCCCAGGGCTTCACAATAAACTCCGACTCCCGTACCAACGTTCATCTTAGAACCGTCGGTATTCTATATTTATATTATATTTCTTCAGGGTTCTTTGGTTTTTCCAGTGAATTCTGCCAGGAATTCTTGTAATAAATCTCCTTTCAAATGCTAGCATCGGGTTCATGTTTCATGTGATCAGTTTCCATCAATACACTGGTATTCCCCCATCAGGACAGAATGGAGGCATGTCCCTAAAGAATCGATGACCACAATCAGTTTTCTCTTAGTCTCACAGCGGTTTTAGCCGTCAGACTGCTGCAGTATATGTCAAGCGGAATGAAACTAAACATGGTTTCCATTGCCGCTGTTGGTGTTGTTCTCATTGATCCCATGATTCGCGCCGATGTACGCCGCCCTCTGCATTTTGGTGAGGTTTGAAATCTGGTATTGCTTCTCAATTACCGTCCACCATACTAGTGAGCCATATGTGAGAATGGGTCTTACAACCGTCGGGTATATCCAGTACACCACAGTTGGTTTGAAGCCCCACGTATTACTGAATGCTTTTTTGCAGGAGTAGAAAGCTACGCTTGCTTTTTTGGCGCGTTCGGCAATATTTTAGTTTGGAATCTAGAACTACCCCCGGATACCGGGTTGAACTCGAGATACTCAGTTCAATGCCACCGACATTTGTGGGTCTAAAGGAAGGAATTGAAAAGAACTACCTCCGTCTTTGAAGGATTCACTCCCAGCCTGACCCAGTTATCCACTAGTTGTAGCGCGAAGTTAAGCCTTTTACTTAGGACTGGAGGAAATTTTCCCAAAACCAGGGTAATGACATCGTCCGCATAGGCCGTCACGCTGAAGCCGTTTTCCTTCAGCATTACCAAGATCCCATCCACCACAAGGTGCCATATTGGCGGGACAAGACTACATGTTGGAGTGTTCCTCTGCAGACCCTTCTCCGAATGGTTACATCTCCTTGCGTTGAAGAAATAATTCTTGATTGAAGCATCTTTTCAATCCAGTTGCATAGGCCGATGTTGAGATGAGCTCTGTGCAGACTGTTCAGGATCAGCTTACAGAGCTTACGTTGTTAAACGCCCCTTCAATGTCTAGGAACGCCCCAAGAGTGAACTCCTTGTAGTGAAGGGATCTTTCTATGCTTGGTACGACCCGATGGAGGGCCGTATCTACCGATCTGCCGCAGATGTATGCATGTTGCAATTTAGATAGGTAATCATCGCCGATCACATTTCTTATATATACATCTACTAAACGTTCTAAAGTTTTCTGCATAAGAGACGACAGACTGATAGGTCTCAGGTCTTTTGTGTTTGTGTGTAGCTTAAGGCATCCTGTGAACATACGCTTGAGCCATAGAATAGCAATATGCACTGACTCTTGCAGCATCACAGGCCGAATGTTAACCATTCCTGGTGCCTTATATGGAGCGAATGATTTAATTGCATAAGCTATCTTGTCATCATCTATTATATTACCCACCTCTTCTGTGCTTATTCCGTCACGAACCTGCACATATCATGTAAGATGCAAAGGCGCTGCGCACTGCACAATTACGAGTGCCACACACTTATGATCATAATACTAAAACTCTTGCAAACCATTTCAATCGACCTGCCAAGGATATTATTATGATAAACTGTTTTGGATAGTTGTTTTTTTTTTTAATTCAATTCTTTATTGAGGCTTTTTGAAACACTTAATTTTTAACAATTTTTGTTCAGTGAAATAATATGTAGCTGACTCATAAAGCACTTCTTGCTGTTCTAGGTGGCAGCGGACGACTTCCCTAGACGGAGTCAACGGTGGCGTGTATAGTTCCAGTTGGATTGAACTTAGTGAATACCTTGCGCGAGCTGCTTCGACGCATTCGGATCACAGGTCGGTAAGGAATTTCCAATGTTGGTCAGGACATTGGAATAGAGATGGTGGTGGAGGAGCCCTTAATGTGCCAACGGCAGCGCTTATACTAATGTAGTGGACTACTGGCACCGGTGTACCCGGCCACTCGTCATAGGGGAATAATTAAGGATCTGGCCCTCCAGGTTGGGGGTTGTGCTGTCGGGATAACTTCCGTACCACGTAAAAAACTCATGGTTCCGAAACAACCAAAAGCCTCGGATAAGGATGACTCAACTAATGACGACCCCAGCAAACGAAATAAGGACAACGACCTTCGGATCTGTACGTGGAATGTTCTGTCCCTTTACAGACCACGTGCAGCCGAACAACTAGCAGAGGCCCTAGACTGCTATAAAGCAGATATTACCGCCATCCAGGAAGTGCGATGGGATGGGCCGGGCAAAAAGAGGATGAAAAACTGTGACATCTACTACGGTGATTGCTACAGAGGCAACAGGCAACGCTTATTCGGATGCGGATTTGTCATACGCGGCAGACTTAGGCAAGAAGTCTTAAGCTTCCGACACGTGAGCGAGCGTATTATGACGATCCGGATGAAGGCTAAATTCGCTAACATAAGCCTAATATGTGTTCATGCCCCCACAGAAGAAAAGGACCCTGCCACCAAAGAGTGTTTCTACGAGCTCCTCGACAAAACATACGAGCAATGTCCTAAATACGACGTTAAAATCGTATTGGGCGATTTTAACGCCAAAATAGGAAAGGAGGACGTCTTTGGTAGGGCAGTCGGTAAGCATAGCCTACACGACACCACGTCTGATAACGGACTAAGGCTAATTGATTTCGCTGTGGAGCGAAATGTCACCATAGCAACCACATGGTTTCCTCATCTCGATATTCATAAGCAGACATGGCGGACGCAAGGCATGCCTCCAGTATTCTGGATGTCCGGACCTTCCGAGCGGCCAACATAGACTCGGATCATTACCTTGTTGTAGCCAAGGCACGAATGCGGATATCCCAAACTGAGCAAGAAAGAAGAATCACTGTGAGAAAATTTAACGTCGAAAAGCTACAATCGCAAGAGACCGCCAGACTCTTCGCTGAACGCGTATCCCGAAATCTCTCAATCACCCCTTTGCCGCCAGCATCAAGTACCGAAGACCAGTGGCAACGCTGCCAACATGTCATCAGAAACGCCGCGACTGATGTGCTGGGTCTCGCTCGACCACCACCGCGAAACCCCTGGTTTGACGAAGAATGCCGGCGAGTGCATGCTGCAAAACAAGAGGCACACAAAGCGGCGCTGCAAAGGAAAACGAGAGCTGCTCGTGAGCTCTACGAGCAAAAGAGACGGGAAGAACATCGGCTTCTCCAAAAGAAGGAAAAAGAGCATGAGAAGCGCGCGTTTGAGAATATCGAGAGTTTATACTTCAGCAACAATGTACGGAAGTTTTACCAAAAGGTAAAAAGAACGTGTCAAAGGAGCAATACCCGTACAGAAACCTCGTAGTAGAATCACAGTCGGTGCTGAGAAAATGGAAAAACTACTTCTGCAGACTGTTTAACGGCGACGAAGATCAACATCCCGCTGTCAGGCAGAATGAACCATTCAACAAAGACGATGATAGTCAAAATTTCCGCCCACCTGACCAAAACGAAGTGAGGATAGCAATATCCAACTAAAATCCAACAAGGCTGCTGGACCTGACGGCTTTCCGTCCGAACTTTTCAAGGCAGTTGGGGATGAATTGGTAGAGTGCATACACCAACTCATCTCTAAGATTTGGTCAGACGAGTGTATGCCTGATGAATGGAACCTCAGCATCGTTTGCCCGATCCACAAGAAAGGAGAACCCCTCAACTGCGCCAATTATAGAGGCATCAGTCTCCTCAACATCGCATACAAGATCTTTTCTGCGATATTGTGTGAACGCCTGAAACCTTTTATCAATTGCCTGATTGGACTCTATCAGTGCGGTTTCAGGCCAGGGAAGTCCACCATCGATCAAATCTTCACACTTCGGCAGATCCTGGAGAAAACCCAAGAATTTCAAATCGATACTCACCAGCTCTTTATCGATTTCAAGGCCGTCTATGACAGCATCTATAGAGAAGAGCTTTATAGAGCCATGTCTAGTTTTGACATCACTGCCAAACGTGTCCGTCTGTGCAGGATGACGATGGAGAACGCTCGCTGATCCATCAAGGTCGACAATGACCTCACCGAGACCTTTGATGTCAAAAAAGGTTTTAGACAAGGTGACGCGCTGTCATGTGACTTCTTTAATATTTACTTGAACGGATTGTGCGGAACTCACAAGCCAACACCGGAGGTACAATCTATTACAAGTCTGTACAACTGCTTGCATACGCCGACGATATAGACATTGTATTGCTTTTGCAAGCATTGAGGCGGAAGCGGCCAAAATGGGTTTAGCGACAAGTGAGCGCAAAACCAAGTATATGCTGTCAACAAGAAGGGAAAGCCAACACCGATGAATTGGACAAAGCATCACCGTGGGCAGCTATAACTTCGAGGTAGTAAGGGACTTTGTCTACCTTGGCTCTGTTATAAATTCAACAAACAAGATCAGCGCAGAAATCAATCGAAGAATAACTCTTTCCAATCGCTGTTTTTTTGGACTTATAAGGCAATTCAACAGTGAAGCCCTATTTCGAACAACTAAGGAAACTCTATATAAGACCTTGATCATCTCAGTCCTGCTTTACGGCGCTGAAGCATGGACTTTATTAAGAGAGGATGAACATATCCTTGGTCGCTTCGAGAGAAAAATTCTTCGTAAGATTTTCGGTTCCGTTTGCGTTGACGGGTTTTGGAGGAGAAGATTCAATCACGAACTATACGAGCTGTACAGCGACATCGACCTAGTCAAAAAACTGCGTATGGACGTTTGAGATGGCTAGGACATGTAGAGCGAATGGACGTCAACGCTCCGGCCCACAGAGTCTTCGAATCTAACCCCGAGGGACGACGCAGTAGAGGGAATCATCGCCGTAGTTGGCGCGCACAAGTTCAAGGGGACCTCAACCAACTTGGAGTGCGCAACTGGAGGCAATTAGCTGAGGACCGAGCTAAATGGAGAGGCTTGTTGGTTGAGGCCGAGGTTCACCCCGAACTGCAGCGCCACCTAAGTAAGTAAGTAAGGATACTACTTGCCTACTTATACTTCTCGTTTTACCCATTTAAAAAAAAATTAACACGGCACTCTAGAAAATGTATGACTAGCACGGATTTAATTGTTGACTATATAGAAGACGATTTCGAGGGAGAGAGATCCGGTCAAAAGACAATAGAGGTTTACCTAACTGTCGTTGTTAGAGTAAGTTTGACTTTTTTAGTCATCATTTAGCATCAGAGTAATTTTACACTTTAGAAATCTGGACCAGTCTAATGTACAGTCTCTAATGCTGTGGGTGTGAAGTTGTAAGAAATTTCGAACAAATAGTTTTGACTCCTTTTTCTGCCATTTTAAAAGAAGAGCCCGCAAAGTAATTGACAGAAAAAAATTCTAGTGGCAATTTGAAAATTCTTAAAAATTAATATGGAGCTAGATTTTTCAAAAGGAGCTTACTTTTGCTGAAAACCGTATTCCACTATGAAAGATTGTATTGTTTTTAAATTAATTTAGCGGTGTCTGACTTTTTCTGCCGGTCAGTGTATTTGGTGTCTAAAACCATAGAAATCGAACGAGCACTCCATGTGACTTGCTTGGAGCAAGATTATTGTGGTAGTCTTTAATGACAACGCTCTTAAATTTCGACCAAAAGCCAGAGCAGGCATTAATCAGTTCATTACCATCCATTTTTATCGAATTGAAAATCTTTCACTGATACATTATGACCTAAGGTTTAAATGTGAAAAAAAGCATCAAGACAATGGGCTCAAACATACCATACCTTCTGTCCAAATCCAAGTCAAAAATTCACTCAATCGAAAGCTTTAATTAATTTGTGCTATTCCACTCTTTTCCTGAAACAACTTCTCAAGGTCAAGTTCAACTCATAGTTCTTAGAAAAAAAAGTCCTGAATCATTATGAATCATTACCTCAACCAGACTTCCATTACATTACACTCATCATGCAACACGATATTGGAATCAAGAAAAGGAGCTATATCTAAGTCAATTTACTTAGAGATGTAGTCTCTTCCAATTAATAGTTCATTAACCTGATGCTTCTACCTGACTCATTCTAATTGCGTTTTGACTCGCAATATTTTAATTCCATTTCGGGGGACCACAGCTTATCATTAGAAAGTTCCCTCTAATCGGTGTTGATTTGTTGTTTCAATAGGCCACTCCTTCTTCAGCTACCCCTGCTTATACAACAGCAAGTCATGGTTTTCTAAAAATCAACTCGTACATTTAGCACGTAGTTGTAATACAATTTCATGCAAATAGATCTGTGCACATCATAAATTTATTAGTAGAGATTGAGCTTCACTTTATAGCGCCGTAAAACGGTCAGCAATTAGCACGAACATCATTTACACCAATGACATGAAACAGCTCTGCGATTAAATTATTTCTTTTTTTTTTTTCTTTTTTATTATTTATTTAGTCCACTCTCATATAGATACAGTTCAGATAACAAAAATTTGTTACCAGTAATACCGTGTTGGATATCCACCCCAACCCCAGCCTCGTCGGTAGCCACCCCATCCACCACCGTATCCCCAACCTCCATATCCACCCCATCCTCGACCATATCCGTAAGCTGGATAGTAACCGAAACCAAATGTCTCTGATCCTTTCAGGTCACTTTCATCACCTCCAGTTAGATCTACTTCTAGATTTTTGGTCGCCAAGTCACCTTGTCCATCTGCAGGCTATAAAAAAAAAACCTATTACAAACTATCGTCTTAGAATCAACTTTAAGTCAATTTTACCAATGCCTTGGGAGCTTGTGCGGCAGCTTCCTCAACAGCAGGATATGCACCTACAGCAACGGCAAGGATCACAATTAGGGCAAGAAACTGCAAGAGATTCAAGAGAAAACACTTTTCATTAACACATTCTAGTTTCGTTTAGACTTTCTCGCAGTAACATACCTTGATCATGGTTTACAGTTCTTATTGTTACTTCGCGATTTAGTAATTATCACAAATATCTCAGGTGAGAAAGGAAGGTTGCACAGTTTATCTCGTTTAGGCGATGATAATTTAAGAACTTCTCGATGCGAACTGATCTTGGAAGAAGTGCCGATCGCACCTTTTATACCTGTCCGGTGTGTCCAGAATAGTGATGCAGGGCATGGACAATGACTATACGCAACGAGTTCTACTACAACACCACTGACCAAGAGAAGCAGCGTCATCGCGAAAGCAGTAGTGCGGAGGCAGCAATCATGTGAATGGGAAGCACAGAGAAATGTGCTAGATGAATTTGTAGGTTTGTTTGCTTTTCAGATTCGATCTGACCTTCATCGCGGTCGGCGGCAATAGTAATAAAATGATTTTCTACATCAGGAGTAATGACTTTGTCTTTTTGGTTTTTTTTTTGCACACAAATTCTGAATAAAACAGAAAAAAATATCCGGACGATTTTTGATGAAGAAATTCAGTGAAAATCGAAAGTAAACATTACTGAACTTTGAAGATGAACTTTAGGTTCGACTTAATAAAGGTTCATGTTTTAAAAACATTCATTTGTAATTAAGAAGACTACATATCGAGGGTATTTGTAAGCAAAGAGGTTGGTATTTCACATTGTGAGTCAATCAACAATGACTTTTAGAATGATGGACTTGAGTCAGCAATGACTTGGTAAACATCTGAAGTACGATCGATTAGTTTTGTATGTCGTTAGGAGGTATTCATTTTCTTAAGGACTTTTGTTGCTGTAACAAAACAAATCAGGAAGGGGTTTCTTTTCGCTTGGTGGTCAGAAATTCTGGTGTCTGAACCCAAAAGAAATACATATAAACAACGGAAGGTAAGATCTACAATTCATTGACGTTGTTGAGTGACGGCGAACTGTCACTTCTGAATGATGGGTGTATACTATCTAAAGGGTGAGACATCTGTTGGTTTCTTATTAAAATTGCTATAAGAAAAAGTCTGCTTAATATTTTTCAAAGTTTTTTGCTTTATTGAAGAGAGTACATTTTTTTCTTTCACACCAAGAAAACCATCGTACAAAAAATAGAGCGCGACCGGCTCAGCTGGTATTGCCACGTTCAAAGAAGAGATCATTTGATCCCTGTTAAAAAGCCAATATCAATGCACGTTCCAAAGATATCGCGATGTAGGAAAGGCAGGCCTATAAGCGCCTGGATCAGACAAATGCGACGACATCGGCATTTCATTGGCCTCAGTAACCGAGTGATCCAAAATCGGCAGGCCTGCCGATATTTTCTGAGGTCAAATAGGCGAACCCCACAGGCGGTTTAGTAGAAATGCAGTGAAGTGGGAGGGTTATGATCCCTTGTTTTCGGATCATAACCTCGCTGATGAAAGGAAAAAGAAGATTGAAGAGAGTACATTTTCAGATTATTTACGGAAAATAATTTCATTTAACTAGCTGCCGCTGAACTAGTATCAACATACAGGTGGTATAACCGATCCATGGAAGGAAAGAATTGTCCACTATGGTGATAAATAATTTTTAGTTTGATGACTATGGATTGTTCGGAGTTCTGCAACGCATTTCAGCTCTCTCCAATTCATTGCAACAGAAATTCTCCTGCCTGTATGGAGAACCACTTTTCTGCCAGATTGCATTAGTTAAATTGATCGTAAGAATCCGGTAAGATCTAAACAATACATTGTCGTTTATAGATTCCTGCCTCATTCTAGTACAAAGAAGCTACAATAGGTTAGAACAGATAATACGAAGGCATCTGTTTGGCGAAGTAGTGAAGTTTACGACTGGCAGTGGCAGCCACCTTCAAAGTACTATACCCATACAACAATTTTGATTCTACGTAAAAGCCGATCTTAGTTTTTGCGCTAAGACCAATTATTGATCGGACCACTATCTTCTTGCATTAATACTGTTATTTTTCCCTATTGTGACTGATAACTACTTTATATATGACTAGACGCCCTATGCCCCCTGAGGGGTTAAAGGATCTAAGTAAGTATATGACTAGAAAGATGCTTGTCCTTGCAGTGAGGTAGATATTTGGAACTGGTAGTTCAAAAAGGACCCTAAATAGAGCTATAATGTGCAGCGATACCACCAATCACCAATTTATTATTATGGTATGGTTTTTCAATACATCTTATAGATTCCAAGAAAAGGATACCATCTCCAATTTGCAATCCAATCTTCCTCTGATGGCCTAAAATTCTTCAGGAATTTATGGCCTTGCTTATCCGTAGATATCTCCATAATAACTCACCTCCAGATTTCTGGAATATGGTTTAAAAGGATACTACTTCTATAGGTATTAATCGAAGCCTGGGAATTTATGGGTCAAAGCTGTTGATGGTTCAAGGTTGTTTTCTCGGGTAACGATAGCTTTAATACTGTCACACGTAGACTATTACTTTACTTATGTCCTGTATCCACTTGTGGGTCCTAGGGCCTCTACTACGCCTACGCGCCATCGTGTACGGTTTCTGGCAATGTGTCTGAACTCTACGCAACTTTTCCCCAACTGCAGTGCCTCCTTCTCGACTGTTCTGCGACATGTTCTCTTCGGACCGGCAGGTCTTCTGCCATCCTAACACGTAGACTGTGTGCTGTCAAAACTTACAAAGGGAAGTGGATAGTTATTAGAAACTCCAACGATTTCTCAGTCCAGCTCTCATCAGTTCTTGGTAGGATTCTTTAGACAGTAGAGTACTGCAACTTGCAGACATTTTCTGACAGACTTCTGGTTCTTGCACTGTGGTAGCTTTTTTTCTATTGATCTGTTGAAGAAGCTAGCCTAATGTCGAAATTAGGGTTTCTATAGACGTGGAAGAGCAGAAATTTACTAAGAAGAAAAATGCGAATGGCTCTGTAAGTAGAGTATAATACAATAGATAAATAAGTACCCCGTGCAGGGACGGGTTAAGAATATCACTGCAGCGCCCCCCAACAACTAGCGCTTGTCGTAAAAGGCGACTAAGGGGACAAATCAGATCTAGGCAATATAACACCCAAGTGAGCCTAGCGACACATATACTACCATAAAAACCCTCCCACAAGTGTGCATGCGAGTCCGTGGGTTGACACGACTGGAGATCACCGGTGTCATAAAAGAAAGATCAAACAATACTAAAACAGGAGCATGCACGTGTCAAACATCAAACACCATCGCTATATGGTGCAAAAAATTGTATTGCAAAACTGTATCATTATGGTAATACTTGCAAAAAGGAAAGGCACTACCCCGCCAGGCACTACCACTGCTGTGCATGGTACTGATCCTGGACTGAGCAGAAATGTTCGGGTCAGAGCTATACGGATTCCGGGGGCTAGCAAAATAATGAAACAGTTTGGACGCAATTTGAGGGTCGCGAGTTGGAACGTTGGAAGCATGACCGGTCGAAGTTACGAGCTGGAAGAGATGATGAATAGAAGGCGGGTGGACATCTTGTGTGTCCAAGAGACGAAATGGAAAAACACCGGGAATAGGGCGCGTTTCTTGGACTTTAGGACAAAAGATTACAAGATGTTCTACTACGGAACGGAAAAGTCTAAGAACGGAATCGGTATCATCCTTGCGGCAGAGCTACTTGAAAACGTCTTGAGCATTTCGAAGTCCAGCGACCGTTTGATGTCTCTCAAACTAGTAATACAAGGAGAGGTGTGGAATATTGTCAGTGCATATGCTCCCCACGATGGGTACAATCAGAGAGATAAAGATGCATTCTGGCTAGATTTCCAGAATCTCCTTAAGAAAATCGCAAAGGAAGAATTTCTGTTTGTTGGAGGAGATTTGAATGGACATGTCGGGAAATCAAACGAAGACTATGAAGACTGCCATGGAGGACTAGGATATGGCACCAGGAACCTTCTTGGTGAAGACATCCTAAGCATGTGAAAATCACACGGTCTTATCGTGTTCAATACCATGTTCATCAAACAAAGCCGACACCTGATCACTTACAGCAGTGGTGGAGATGAAACTCAGATTGACTACCATTTGGTAACCAGTTTCATGAAGCCTCGGGTAAAAGATTGCAAAGTGATCCTGGGAGAGGCAATCGCTCGGCAACACACCGAGGAAAAGCAAACAAGCAAGGGTCTCTGAGAAAATCAAGTGGTACAATCTGGACAAAGGAAAAGGCGAGGCTTTTGTTCTCGTAATGAAAAATTACCTCTCTCACACCATCAACGGAGCTGAGGATGAAGAGTGCAGAGCACAAAATATGTGGGATTCGCTACAGCGAACTTGCTTAAAGAAGGCCAAATCACTGCTAGGAGCTTCAAAAGGCCACCATCAACACGCCAAAGAAACATGGTGGTGGAGTGATGAAGCTAAGAAGGTGATAAATGAGAAGAAAGCGGCTTTCAAAGCTTGGTCAAAGTGCCCCTCTAATAATAATGACGAAAAAGCTCGCCTCGAAATGGAATACAGATGCTGCAAGAAAAAAGCGAAGAAGAAGTGCGCCCAGCTTCAAGCAGAGAGTACGGAGGGGCTGTTTTGGGAGCTGGAGAAAATATCTTCCCCGGTTCCTGATGCAAACCAGGCTATCCAGGAGCTGCGACGACACAATATGAACAAGAGCGCAACCATCTTCAAAATAGCCGCCCAAAGAAGGAGGAATGCTCAGGAGATTCGTTCGCCAAAGTTCATTAGCAATGCTCATGGCCAGCTTCTTGTGGATGACGACAAAATTCTGCAGAGCTGGCGGCAGTATTGTGAAGAGCTTTTAAATGAACAGTTTCCCGGCTATACTTTCCAAGAGCCACCCCTAACTGTGAAGAAATACCAGACATTAGAGTCGAAGAAGTTAGTGAGGCGGTCAAATACTCCAAAAAACGAAAAGCGGTTGGGCCAGACGAGATACCCTCTGAGTTCTGGAAAAAGATGGGAGACATCGGGTTCAGATGGCTCAGAATTCTCATCTCCAAATTCGTGAGAGGTGATCCAATGCCGAATCAATGGAGGGAAAGTTACCTTCTCCCTGTATACAAAGGGAAGGGTGATACGCGAAACTGTGATAACTACCGTTCGATCAAGCTGATGTCACACGCCATGAAGATCGTTGAGCGAGTATTAGGTGGCCGACTGCGAAAAATAATATGGCTATCTGATGATCAGTGTGGGTTTCTCGCAGGTAAATCAACCACAGATGCAATCCAAAGTATAAGGATCATAATGGAAAAACATTCCTTAAGGGATTTGCATATGGTATTGGTTGACTTTGAAAAGGCATTCGAAAGACAACCACGAGATCTGATATGGGTGGCGCTAAGACATCGAGGGGTTCCAGAAACCTATGTACAGATGGTCATGGACATGTACGAAGGAGCAAAGACAAGAGTAAGATGCCCCGCTGGAGTAACCGAAGAGTTCCCAATCAAAGTCGGGGTGCACCAGGGAAGCGTTTTAAGTCCTTTGCTCTTTATTACAGTCCTTGATTATCTGCTTGAAGGTAAAGTGATGGACCCCAAGGTACATCAGTTATTCTTTGCTGACGATGGAGCCATCATAAGTGAGGATCCTACATCCCTACAACGAGCACTTGATGTGTGGGTGGACGTTTTGGAGGGAAATGGGTATCGCATTAGTTCAAAAAAGATAGAGTACTTGTGCTGCCCGTTCTCTGATCCACTCAGGCCTATTCCAGACATTTATTTGAATGGAACAGTGCTTCCCAAGTGCGAAAAGTTCAAATATCTGGGATCTATGATCAATAGCAAAGCAACTTGTGATGACGACATCAATCATCGTGTAAGCGTAGGGTGGATGAAGTGGCGAGAAAATTCCGCTATCTTCTGTGACAGAAAAATGTCCTCTAAGCGCTCACATACGGTTCACAATGTTGGACGATGTACAAAAAGTATGAGAGTAAATTAACGGCAGCTGAGATGAAGATGCTTCGCATGACAGCGGGAGTGACCAAGCTTGATCGAATAAGAAGTTCGAAGATCCGTGGAAGCTTTCACATCAAGGAAACCATCGTACGAAAATTAGAGCGCGACCGGCTCAGCTGGTATTGCCACGTTCAAAGAAGAGATCATTTGAACCCTGTAAAAAAGGCAATATCTATGCACGTTCCAAAGACATCGCGATGTAGGAAAGGCAGGCCTATAAACGCCTGGATCAGACAAATGCGACGACATCGGCATTTCATTGGCCTCAGTAACAGAGCGATCCAAAATCGGTAGGCCTGCCGATATTTTCTGAGGTCAAATAGGCGAACCCCACAGGCGGATCAGTAGAAATGCGGTGAAGTGGGAGGGCTGTGATCCCTTGTTTTCGGATCATAGCCTCGCTGATAAAAGGATGAAGAAGAAGATAAGTTAAAAGTAAACCAACTTCGTACTACACTACTGCTACGCCGCAGCTACCTCATTGTGCGCTCACTATTGAGTGTCCGTATACTTCTACTTTTTGACAGCTCGTACTACGCTCCTGGTACGCCACAGCTGCGTGCATTGTGTTCGGCCTGTAAAAATCGCTCAGAAATTGGCAGGTAGCCACAGCGCAACTTGTTACGATACTTGCCAACGACGCAGAGTTTTCTGCGGAATTTGAATGAATTTCAAGTCAAAGGGTTAGCTGCGTAGGTTTCTTCTTCTTTTCTTAACTATGCCTTGCCCAATGGCCGACACTGATTTTAAAGATCTATTGCTTTAAGCTGAGTAAGTTTCTATGCTCTACGAGTGTAAGTAACTCTCTATTAAAGATACGGCGCGTCTCATCCAGCATAGTGCCGGGCATTTACAAAGAATATGCTCGGAGGTTTCCCCCTTCCCCCTATAAAGGCGGCACTCTGTCTCGGGAGAAAGATTCAGTCGGTTATTTTCTTACTTACTTATGTGGCGCTACAGTTCTGGGTGGACCTGGACCTCTAGCAACAAACATCTCCAGCCAGCATAGCTACGAGCCAGCTGTCTCCACGCACGCCAAGTTGGTTGAGGTCCACCTCCACTTGTTTGCGCCACCTACCACGAGGTCGTCCCCTACTGCGCCGTCCATCCGGGGTGGATTCGAAGACTTTCCGGGCTGGAACGTTGGGCTCCATCCGCTCTACATGACCCAGCCATCTTAGTCGTAGTATGTGAACTCTTCTGGCTAGGTCGATGCCCTTATATAGGCCGTATAGTTCGGCTTTGTACCTTCTCCTCCACTCACCGTCTATGCAGACGGAACCAAAGATCGCTCGAAGAACTTTTCTCTCGAAATAACCAAGGGCATCCTCATCCGGTTTTGTCAAAGCCCATACAGCAGAACTAGGTAGATCAGTGTCTTATAAAGAGTTACCTTAGTATTTCGAGATATGGCTTTGCTACTCAGTTGCCTTCTTAGCCCATAGACACAACGATTGGCAAGTGTAATTCTTCGTGTAATCTCCCAGCTGATGTCATTTGCGGAGCTCACCATAGAGCTTAGGTAGACATCCTTTACTACCTCAAAATTATATGTCTATTGTGACGTTCTGTCCAAGACGCACATGTTGGGTGTCCTTTTTTGTATACAGCATATATTTTGTTTTGTTTTCATTTACAGCTAAACCCATCTTCGCTGCCTCGATCTCAATACTCGCAAACTCCCCACTGACGGCCCACTGAGTCCTTCCGACTATGTTAATGTCAGCGGCGTAAGTGAGTAATTGTATAGACTTGTAAAAGATTGTACCGCCGATGTTGGCTTGTAAGTTTCGTACAATTCTTTCAAGTATTATGTTAAAGAGATCGCATGATAGCGCTTCACCTTGCTTAAGACCTTTCCTTTCGAACGGTTCGGTGATGTTCTTACCGACTTTGATGAAGCAGCGAGAGTTCTTCTTCGTCATCCAGCACAGGCGGACAAGTATGCAACATGCAGGCGAACATGTATGCCAGGACTATACACATACAATGATCTTTATAACTCGTCTTTATACACGCTATCATAGGCAACTTTGGAATCGTTGAAGAGGTGGTGCGTATCGATTTTATATTCGTGGGTTTTTGCCAAGATCTGCTGTAGAGTAAATATTTGATCGATGGTGGACTTCCGTGTCCCGAAACCTTACTGATAAGTACTTATCAAGTTGTTGATGATCGCTTTTAGGCGTTCACATAATACGACAGACAGGATCTTATATGCGATGTTGAGAAGACTTATATCTCTGTAGTTGGCGCAGTTCAGAGCGTTTCATTTCTTCAGGCTCGGTTCAGTCTGTCAAGGTGGTATTTTAGCCCACAGTGGCAAGTGAATAAGCTCACCAGCCTCCTAATGCAAATTTTATTGGGTGTGCGTGTTTCCTTGTATAAATAATGGTTATTTGGACTTTTTGTATTAGCTAAATCCTGGAACAGTACTCTAATGGATTACACGAAGTTTATGTTCCCATTTCATAGTCGGTGTTAGGGTGTCTACCCATTTGACACCGCGAAAGCGTTCTGGACCTATGAATTTGGTTGCTGAGCCCATCCTTGCTAATTCATCAGCTGACTCATTGCCCATAATGCTTCGATGACCGGACACCCAAACCAGTCTTCTTCTAATTCCTTTTATCAGCGCGGTTATGATCCGAAAATAATGGATCATAAACCTTCCACTTCACCGCATTTCCACTGATCCGCCTGTGGGGTTCGCCTATTTGACCTCAGAAAATATCGGCAGGCCTGCCGATTTTGGATCACTTGGTTAATGAGGCCAATGAAATGCCGATGTCGTCGCATTTGTCTGATACAGGCGTTTATAGGCCTGCCTTTCCTATATCGCGATGTCTTTGTGGGCACCCAAACCAGTATATCAGAAAAACAACACCTACTCTAAATAGACCGCACAAGCGGTTCCCAACCAACAAGGAAACATGAACCTTTATGTCTTTATATTCTAATTCAATTATTTCACAACAAAACTAGTCCGCGATCAATGCAAATTACTCAGACTTAACACCTTAGCAATGAAACTGGTATATCATTAAGCATAATCGCAGCTCACATGCCATCAACGATGAGTCAATCTATCTTTTTAAAGGGCGTATCTGCGCAGTCATTATTTTTCTGCGAATCGTTGACGCTAGATCACAAGGGCATGATAATCAAAGAGTGGAATCCCCTTGGTCAATTTCGTAGCTACTTGTTTACCATACCCATTCTCACATGTCAATTAATGCGATGAATTAGTAGACTTCTGCCATATACTTTCCACTTTGCAAGAAGATTTCTACCCCCTTTTAGAAAAGTAAACATTCTAACTAATGTGTTAATTTAATTAAAAAAATTAATAAAGATTACAACTAAAAAATAAAATGTAAAATACAAAATGATTATAGTTACACGTATGCACATATTTCATCACTCGTACTCGTCATTGCTGGCAACACCGTACGTAATGAAAGTCAACTTGCATTTCGTGCTTTTTTTCAATTAAAGTAACACCGAATAAACTCAACACCAATATTACCGAAAGCTCCTCTGTGGAAATTCTTCATCTGCTGTCAATCAACTAGGTGAAGTGGTAAAAAGGTAAAAACAAAAACAAATAAGTTCTTTTAAGAATTACACATAAATTTGGCGCCCTTTATGGAGTCTCCACAATAAGAGAGATTGGTATAAGCTTGAAAAGCTCATTTGTACAAAACCACCCAGTACACAAACCACTAGTTACCAATCGTCGAAAATGTTGACCTAAGCTGGGAACACAAAATTTAAACTAATAAATGTTTTCCGCTTGCCTCCAGTGGGAAGAATAAAATCGCCTACTTCGGATGACAGTGCTGTCGTTATGGCAGTACCAACTACCTCAGTAATAGTTTTAACATTGCTTACAACAACGGCAGTAACAACAACATCATCCAGTAACAATAACACAAAAAATGACTGCAATCCAGTGTGCGTCAAATGCACTGATGCTCATAAGACGCAATAGATTGCAAAATGACACATACAAGTCACTTTATATTGTAGATGGCATCGTTGATTTCAAAATATCCATTCAGTGCACTCTGCATGTTAGTGGAGTCCCACTGAAGCAGGTGGATAAGTTTAAGTATCTCGGGGTCTTATTCACGAGTGATGGAAAGAGCAATGCCGAGTTATCCTATAGAATTGGTCAGGCTGAATCAATTTTGAGAGAGCTTGGTCGATCTGTTATAAGAAAAGTCGAACTTGGTGTTCAAGCTAAGCTATAGGTTTTTAACTCCGCGTATATTCCAACTTTCACCTATGGTTATGAAATTTGGATAGTGACCGAAAGAGTAAGATCACGGATACAAGCTGGCGAAATGAGGTTCCTTTTCGGTGTTGCTGGAGTAACTCGTAGGGATCAACTGCGCAACACCAGAGTACGTGAGCCGCTCAATGTTGAGCAGCTACTTCTCCGAACGGAACGATCTATGCTTCGATGGTTTGATCACATAGTGCGTATGCCCCCTGACCGGCTTCCAAGACGTGCCATGGTTGCCGTGTCATCAGGTAGGCCTAGAAATAGATGGTTGGATCAAGTCCGACATCTCTCCTGGAGCCGTCTAGGCATTCCTCCTGATGAGTTGGAGTCAGTGGCGGAGGATCGAGAAGGATGAAGGGTCCACCTGAGAATCCGGCCCCCGCGACCCTCATGAAGGATTAGCGGGCCATTGAAAATGTATGTATGTAAAGAAGATCTGTTCGTCCGCTAAAAGTTGGCGAATTAATAAAGAGGCAAATTAAACGCTTGGCGTTTAATCCGTAAGTCAGTCTTTCCCATATTATGCTTCTGTTATCTCTGCCAGTAACAACAAGAAGTGTCCAATAAGTTTTAAAAGAGGACAAATTCATTGTATATCTAATGCGTTTATCTAGTACAATGGAACAGTTGCGCCTGAGTGCTCCAGTCGAGCGTTTCCTAATTCAAAAAAAGGGCTTGCCAACCGCTACGCTGCTCCCACGACATAAGGAAGCAAGATTAAGCTTTGCCGAAAACATCAGATTTGGACGATGGAATAGCAATCCGTCATATTTAGTGATGACAGCAAATTTAATCTTGATGGTCCTTATAGAGGACATAAGTATTGGAGAGATAATCGTGAAACTTTCAAGGAGGTTCTCTAATAGTATGGGTTAGTTTCGGGTACAGAGAAAGAACTTCAATTGTTGAATGAATTCAGAGAAATATGTAGAATTGCTGGACAGTGTTCTTATTTGATTTTCGTCAAAATATGTGGGGAAAGACTGGATGCAGCCATACACCCCTCGGCATACACAAATAGCTTTTAAGTGTTGTGTAATATTCGTATTCTTTGTTGGTCTGCAGTAAGTCCTGACTGAAACCTATGGGGCATACTGTCGAAGAGGATTTACTCAGATGGACTCCAGTTTGAATCAATTTTGTAGCTAAAAACCACTATTCAGGAAGAATGGCTAAATATTGACATAACCACATTTCAATCGTTAATCAATTCGATGCCTCGTCACTTAATAAGATTTTAAAAAAACAGGAGGAAAAACAATATATTAAAATATTATTTTTAATTCTCTTCAATTACAGTGGTAAACATTCGTTTATACACGTTCAATTTTTTAAGTAAATTTAGTAGTATATGGGAAAAAATAGAAATTTTGTACATTCATATCTTTACTACGAGCGGTGTGAGTAATCTGTAGCATAAAATATATTTTTTGTAACATGACTTTCTGCGTCATACCGCACGACGAATTTAGTTCATGTTAAACTCTACTGAGATATTCGTTTATACGAGTACGCATCTGTATAACGTTCCATTAGCGCTTTAGCTGTAAATGCTAAGATTTTCTGCGTAAAAAGATGAAAAATATAGAAGACTAGCGGGTATCTGGCGTGTCTTGCTGCGCCTAACAAAAAAAAAAAAGAACAACTGTTAGGCAGGCGCCTGGGGCTAAGTCTATTAGAGAATAGTTTTTTTTTAGTACTAAAGTACTTTAATACTACAGTGGTGGGCCGATTTGATCAAACTTCACAGGAACACTCTCGGGGCAATATCGAAGATTACCTGATAAATGTAGCTAAATCGGTTCGGAGGCCTCGGAGTCCATAGCGAACAACCATAGGTACATACATAGATAGATCTTAGATATAGATACATATATATAATAGTGAGGTGCAAGTGCATTGCGACCTTTAAAAGATCTATTGTGCCCCTCATACTACAGCTCTAGCCGACGATATATTCGGTCTAGAGCACTTCCTCCAGTCCAGCTCCTACAACAACCGGAGTATCTTCAGTGGATCCAGCGAAGGTAAATCCATTTCTGATAAGAGGTTGGCACCTAGGTGATTTCTTCTTTTGTGAATCAGTGCTTCGCATTCCATAAGAAACTGCGCTGGTATCCTGCAGAATCTGCAGTGTCCGTCTCCCTGTATTCCAAGTTTCGTAAGGTGCTGCTTGAGTTTGCAGTGACCCGTTAACATGACCGCCAAGATGCGAAGTCGATTCTTACTAACTCTTTGACAGTTTCTGCTTCTTTTCTGGTTGTATTTCCCCGGAAGTTCTTTTGTCTGTCTTATTTGGGGGATATCGTCCCAATGTGTTGCCCATTTGTTCTCTTCCACTTTCTTTAAGTCTTCCTGTATTTAGTGGGGTCCTATCCCACGAAAGGGTTCTGGTCCAAGGGACAGCGTGTCTGATCCGTTTCTAGCTAGTTCATCAATTGTTTCGTTCCCCTCCACTCCTACATGTCCTGATACCCAGTAGAGAGTTACTTTATTTGTTTCTCCCAGTTTATTGATCCTGGTGAGGCTAGGTACTTATGTACATCATTCATTTCATTAGTTCCTTTAACCCCTCGGGGGGCATAGGGCGTCAACCACGCCTGCGTGCCATGGTGTTCGAAATTCTGCAACGCTTTTGAGCTGACGCCAACTCATTCCTAAAGAGCTCGATTCCTCCTCAACTGTTCTGCGCCTGCCTGGGTGAGCGGATTCCACTGCATGGCGTATTTCGCAATGGAGTTGTCTTCGCGCCGTAGGGTGTGTCCAATCCATTGCCACTTTCTTCATCGTATAGTAATGCTAATAGGCTCTTGGCCCGTTCTCAGATAAAGTTGTTCGTTGGAGATGCGGTTCGGCCAAAAAATCCTCAACATGATTCTTAAGCATTTGTTTACGAAGACTTGCAGCTTACGTGTGTTAATGGTGTCCACCTTCCAAGTACTGCACCCATAAAGCAGCACTGATTCTACGTT
Source organism: Brachypalpus laphriformis (assembly GCA_945910035.1). Classification (NCBI taxonomy): domain Eukaryota; kingdom Metazoa; phylum Arthropoda; class Insecta; order Diptera; family Syrphidae; genus Brachypalpus; species Brachypalpus laphriformis. The sequence goes on along the minus strand of OX246753.1, from coordinate 312,120,122 downwards.
GGAGCGAAACAGTCGTATCTTGGTTCTTAAGCTGCTAACATTGCTTCTCCAGATTTTGGATAGCATTCCAAACGTAGCTTTAGCCTTCCCGACACCTTACCATTGTGCACGACATGACACTTACTGCCCTCGTATGTAGCCTTGATAATAGCCTTGATAAAAGCCTTCTCGAAGTTGATAAGCAGTAAATGTAGCGGAGACCTATACTCAACCCATTGCTCGATTATGATCCGTAAGGTGTTTATGTGGTCCATGCAGGAGGATCCAGTGCGAAAGCCTGCCTGTTCGACATCGAGAGTTGAATCTAAATGTTCTTTAATTCGTTCTAGAATTATTCTAGCTATTATTTTGGCTACAGCTGGAAGAACGCATATACCTCTCTAGTTACCGCACGCTGAATATTGGCTCAGTGACTCTAAACGGCACCACAATCAATTTTTCCGATGAGGTCAAATATCTAGGAATTGTCCTCGATAAGAAGCTTAACTGAAACTCCCATATTAAGCATAAAATTGCCAAGGCGACTACTGCCTTGTGGGCCTGTCGCCGTATGTACGGCAAGACCTGGGGCCTGTCGTCATTTTCTGGTTATACACAACGGTTGTAAGACCCATTCTGACATACGCATCCGTAGTCTGGGATCACGTAGATCTCATAGCGCTATTGTCCGACTTACCCGAGCTAGACATGCTCAGCACGGTCTCCGACTTTACGCCTAAATCACTCTACTTTGGTAGAATGTTTGAGATTATGATCCCAAGCCGTGATATATGGAATAATGGCGGACCGTCGCTTGATCAAAAAGGTATAGTGTGGTTCACCGATGGATCAAAAATGGATTCAGGAGTTGGCGCCGGTGTGTATGGACCCAACCATAAAATTTCGAAATCACTCGGAAAGAGTCCTAGTGTTTTCCAGGCCGAGCTTTACGCCATTGAAACTTGTGCTAACATTAACCTGCACTCAGGTTCCTCTATCTATATACTCACCGATAGCCAAGCGGCGCTCAAAGCACTGATCTCCCATTTGACCAGTTCAAAATCAGTTCAGCTGCTTCGACAGCTTACAAGATCTGGCCTGACACAATAAAGTAAAATTGTGGTGGGTACCGGGTCATGTAGGCGTTGACGGCAACGAAACTGCAGACCTGCTAGCTAGGAAGGGCTCCTCTGAGTTGTTCACTGGACCTAAACCTTCTGCGCCTTCAAACTTACCCTAAACATCTGGGAACGCAACATGTGCATCTCCCACTGGAATAACTCCCAAGGTCTCAGGCAGGCTAAAAGAGCTGTCCAACCCTTCCAAAGACAGGCAGTTGATATCCTAAAATACGGCAGAAATGACATAAGAAGGCTTGTGAGCTTCCTTACCGGTCACTGTCAACTTCTTTACCACCTTAACGAAATGAGAATTTCGGAGGATATCACCTGCCGCCTCTGCCTAGAAGAGGACGAAACCGCAGAACACATACTGTGTGAGTGTGTAGCTCTGTGTAGCACTAGGAGAAGCTTTTTCCTTAAAGAGATCATATCTCCAATAGATCTAAGGAACTCCTCCGCAGCCGTAATTATAGCTTTCATAAGGAGAGTAGAAGTACTGCTGCCCTAAAAGTGGCCTATGGCACAATAGATCTCCTTGGTCACAGTGCCTACACGCCATTTGGGCGTGGCCATACACCTGTTAAAAAAAAAAAAAAAAAAACGGCACGGCATCAAGTTTCCCTTCTTTGGAAGCTTAATGATCATCCCCCTTTTCCACTCCTGTGGGAATCGTTCACTATTCCAAGCTCTCCGTATTAGCGGATGCAGCAAATCTGCCGATGTATTTGGCGCCGCTTGAAATGGCTCGGCAGTGATGCCATTAATACCCACCGCCTTGTTCTTCTTGAGGGACTTGATTGCTCTTATTATTTTGGTTTTACTGGGAGGTACGGTGCGAACTCGGGAATTTGTTGCTTCGAACTGCTCATTCGAATTCAAGAAGTGATTTAGCATTGCAGCAAAATGTTCTCTTCATCTAGTGAGATGATTCTCATCCGCAATCAAAAGGTTACCGTCTAGACTCTTCACTTGGTGTTGTTTGGAGTTCCGACCTCCAATGAGCTCCTTAGTGATGTTGTAAACAGTCCTACTGTCGCACCTACTCGCTGCTTCTTCAGCCCTTGAGGCTAGTGAGTTGACATATTGACGTTTGTCACGTCTCACACTACGCTGCACTTCTTTCTTCTTCGCATGGTATTGGGCTTCAAGCTCGGTTCTCTCTACTGCTGAGACCGCTGCAATCCGAACCTTGATTGCAGTACGCTCATCGCTCCGTCTCCAGGTGTCTGTAGAAAGCCATGTGCGGTGGTGTTTCTGCTTTTTACCGATACACGTCCGTGCCCCAATCGCAAAAGCATTTTTCACAGCACTCCAGTGGTCATCCATGTTCTCTTCCAGTATGCTGCTGATTGCTTCTGCTTCTAAGGCAAGATGGTCCCTGAACTGTTGGCGCACTTGGGGAACCTTGAGCCTGTCGATATTAAACCTGGTGATGTTAAGTAAGTTTGAGCGGTTGCTGTTGACAAATGCAGTACGAAGGTGTAAATGAGCTACCATAAGATGGTGATCTCGTTCTTGTTCGACGTCAGTTCCACGTCTGTTTCGGACGTCCAGGAGACAATTTCTAAAGCGGCGACTGATCGCAATGTGGTCGATCTGGTTGGATGTTCGTTGCCTATCAGTGGAGACCCAACTGATCTTGTGGCAGGTGTTATGCTTAAACAGCGTACCTCCGATGACTAGGCGGTTGGTATTGCAGAAGTCCACAAACCGCTCACCGTTGTCATTACGGTCTCCCACACCGTGAACTCCCATCACGTGCTTAGGCATGGTGTTGTCGCTACCCACCTTGGCATTGAGATCTCCCATCACCATTACGATGTCCCCATTAGGCGTTTGGTTGTAGGCGGCGCCTAAGTGGCTATAAAAATCATCCTTTTCATCCTCAGTCGCGTCTAGAATCGGAACATAACACTGTATGATGGAAATTTTTCTAACCCTGCTCTGGAACATAGCTGTCAATATCCGGTCACAATTGGATTTCCAGGATATGAGGCTACTACGTGCTGCTGGAGTTAGCATGACTCTTACGCCGGAACTCCGTGCACTTCCAGCTGGTTTACCAGAGTAGAATATGTCAGTGCTTTTTCTTGGGGAGATGTATTCCCCAGCATTGTACCATCTTATCTTGCTCAGCCCTAAGATGTCGATTTTATACCGTGCGAATTCGAGCTCCAATTGGAGGAATCTGGCGTTATAAGGCCCTTCCTTGAGTGAGCCCAGGAGTGTTCGATAGCCAAAGGTCGTCAACAAATTATCAGTCCATTTGTTTCCGTTTCGGAGCAATTCGTCTCTTTACGGTTGCGGCTCGCTGGGCCACAGACCAACCGACACTTATCCTGTTTTTGGCGCAGGAAGCTCGCCATTCGTCCTCTCCCGTTAGCAATTTCCGAAGAAATTCCCAGATGGCACCACGAGGAGGTGGTAGTAGGGCTTATTAACAGAGCTGCTAGATTTTCGGCTGCACTTGCTCCTTCTCGTTACTTAGCGGACCAGCCTTTGTTAGTCGTTTGCCATCCAAACATATGTACATAGGTACATTGAATTTTATATGTAGAGATTTAAGTTGTTTGATGGTGGTCAAGGTTTTTTTATTATTAAAAGTTTCCGTACCCATCTGTAAGGGCAAACAGTTGATTGACTGCGAGCAAGAAAAAATTAAAATTCTGAAGGAGGGGCACTTTTCTAACCGGCGACGTATTGCAGAAAGAATTGGTAGAAGTGAAGGCGTGATAAAAAGTTTCTTTAAAAAGCAAAAAATACGGTATGAAAGCTCCAACCAAAGGAAATACGAATCTAACTTTGTGACAAAAACGACAAATTCGTGACGAAGCAACTAAGAATCGGTTATCATCCAGGCAAATTAAGGATAAATTAGATCTCCCTATCACTGTTCGGCATGTCGCACGAGTTTTAAATGCTACTTACAACATCAAATGGGCGGAACTTAAAAGGAAAGCACGTTTGACTAAGTGCCACAAATTCAAAGGAATGGAGTTTGCCCGTTCGTAGATCATCTAGACCCAAGAATGGCAAAATGTAATTTTTGTCTGAGGAAAACAAATTTAATTTGGACGGGTCGTACTGCTACTGCTGTTATTGGCATCATTTAAATGTCGTAATGTACAATAGTACGATCGAAGCAATTTCGATTGCAACTCCCCTGGCACGCCAAGCTAATTCTGACCCCCAAGTCATCTCACCCATATGCGACGGACAAACAACTTCGCTGGAACGCGCGGGGGACAAAGGTAGCATAGGAGCCAATGCAACCATAACCCTTGCTCATAGCAATTGTAAAGTCAAACCACAACCATTTGACAGCAGCGTAGTTGATTGGCGTGCTTATCGTATACAGTTCGAAATTGTGGCCGAGGCAAATGGTTGGGAGACGAAGCAAAAAGCTCAAGTATTAGCCTCTATGCTACGCGGAGAGAGTGTATCGATTCTATCAAACCTCAGCGCCAGCGATCGAAGTGATTACCAAAAGCTAATTTCTGCTTTGGAGCTAAGGTTTGTGTCCCAACAGAAGCACGTTTCACATGCAATGTTTCGTTCCAGGCGTCAACGATATAAAGAAGACCTTGGAGACCTAACGCGGATCGTTTTTTAGTGACTGTCCACCCGACGCTCAAGAACGGATCTCTCTCATGCAGTTTCTCGATGGAATCTTTGATCGCTCTATTCAAGATGCTGTGCGGATGGCAAATCCAATGACTTTGGCCGCCGCTTTAACTAAAGCCATTTCGATAGAGGCAGCGCATATGGCTACTCAAACCAGCCATTTAGCTCGCTCGGCCGAAACAGAAAGTGAGGAACCACGTCAGGTTAATCAAAACAAGTATTATCGCAGAGGATGGAATCGGCGTAATGAAAATCACCAACTACAAGACGGCCCTGCCAGTGTTAATGCGCCACCTGTCTCGGGAAACGCGGAGCAGTCAACGTTGAGAGGCGGACGTTGACACAATCAAATAGTCCTCACATATTCAACGTCAACTACGTAAATTGATGCAGTGGATTCGTGGTTCCCGCGGTTGTTGGTGCAATTTCATGTCAATTGTTGGTCGATACTGGTTCTTCAACTACATTGGTGAGTCGAAAAATCGAAAAATCATTCCCTCCGGCACACGTTTACATCCTACAAAAGCAGTGATTAAAACTTTATGTGGTAACATTTTTAACGTTTCGAATGAATGGCGAACAGTTGTACAACTTGGTAAATTTAAGCGCCGTGTTAAGGTTATGGTGATTGATTTTTCCCTCTCCGATAACAGTCAAGGAATTCTCGGAATGGATGTACTTCAAGCATCTAAATGTACATTGGATTTTCGTTCAAATATTTTATCTGTTGGCGGCCATAACATTCCATTGATCGGCGAATACAATTCTCCTTCCACCTCCCAAATGTATCACCCTGAGGAAGAAACTGTGCTGCCCATTTATCTTCAAACACAGGACTCATTGGTCATCGCCCCACGAAGGGAAATAATCATCACCACAAACGCCTCCGGTTGCGCTCCCCTTGAAGGTGTAGTCACTCCAGTTTATGCTGATCTTCCCAAAGGAATTCTGGTTGGTAAGTCCATGAACTGTAACCAAAAGGGCAACATCTTTGTACGAGTTGCTAATGTAGTCGATTATGCCATAACAATACCACCTAATACAAAGATTCCTACGTTTGAAGAAGCTGTGTGCCAAGACGCGACAGATACTGGTGATAGCATCATTCCTTCTCATTTAATCGATCTTTTCCATGAGTCACAAAAACATCTTCACGCACTACAATCAGAAGCCGTGAAATCGTTACTTGTTGAATTTTGTGATATCTTTTCGGCTGGCCCAGACGATGTGGGGAGAACTCAGATTGTTAAACACCGAATTGATGTTGGTAATGCGAAACCAGTTAAGCAATCACCACGTCGCCTCCCATTAGCCAAGCAAGAGGAATCCAGACTAATCATCGAGGATATGCTGAAACGAGACATCATTGAACCATCGTCCAGTCCCTGGGCATCACCTATAGTCATGGTGAAGAAAAGGATGGCTCCACGAGATTCTGCAAGCTCAATGATGTCACCGTTAAGGATTCCTTTCCTCTACCCCGAATTGACGACACTTTGGATGCGGTTGCTGGATCCAAATGGTTCAGCACGATTGACTGTCAGTCCGGCTATTGGCAGGTGGAAATGCACCCAGGGGATAACGAAAAGACAGCGTTTGTGACACGAGATGGCTTATGGCAGTTTAAGGTAATGAGCTTTGGACTCACGAATGCGCCATCTACATTTGAACGTTTGATGTCCAACGTCCTAAATGGTCTTTCGATGGATACCTGCCTGGTTTACTTAGATGACATCCTTATTCACGGTAAGAATTTTGATCTTATGCTTGCTAATTTAAAAACCGTTTTTACTCGTCTGCGCGGAGCTGGGTTGAAAATTAGTCCTTGGAAATGCAGCTTATTTCAAAAAGAGGTCCGTTTTCTGGGGCATAGGGTTAATGAAGAAGGAGTGTTACCCGATAAGTCGAAAATTGAAGCCGTAGCAAATTGGCCCAGACCTACGAATGTTTCAGAGGTACGAAGCTTCGTGGGTTTATGTACCTATTACCGCCAATTTGTGGCAAATTTTGCTGAAATTGCACGTCCTTTGCATCGACTAACAGAAAAAAAACTCCACATTTAATTGGTCAGATGAATGCGGAAGCGCTTTTACTTCGCTAAAAAACCATCTTACTTCACCACCGATATTAGGTCATCCACGACCAGACAGCGAATTTATCTTGCATACCGATGCTTGTGATAAAGGACTGGGTGCGGTGCTATCCCAACTTCACGATGGAAAGGAGGTTGTACTTGGTTTCTCTTGTAAGGCGTTAAGTAAACCAGAAAGAAATTACTGCACCACTCGCAAGGAGCTCTTATCTATGATCAAAGCAATTGAACATTTTCATGTTTACCTTTTTGGACGTGAGTTCTTAATCCGCACAGATCATGCCGCTCTCAGTTGGCTCCTTTCGTTTAAGAACCCAGAAGCGCAGCTTGCACGTTGGCTAGAAAGGCTCCAACAATACAACTACAAAGTAAAACATCGTGCTGGCAAGGGTCATCTGAACGCTGATGCGCTATCTCGTAGGCCATGTTTTTATGATAACTGCAGTCACTGTTCGGCCAAGGAGACACGTTGTGATGGCGGGCTACTTCATTCTGTCAATACCTGTTTAGTTATCGACGGCGAACTTAATCCGGACAGGTTTGCACAGGCACAAATGCAGGACGATGTTTTGCTCCGTGTTATAAAGTGGGTCAGGGAAGGTGATAGACCAAACTGGAATAACGTTTCTGGAGAATGCAACCTATTAAAGGCATATTGGGCACAGTTTTCCGCTCTTCTTATGAGCAACGGGATTTTATGTAAGAAGTGGGTGTCCGTCAACCGTAATGAGCCTGAGCGACTATTAGCAGTTGTACCGAAGTCATTGATTACGGAGGTGATTAAAATGTTTCATGACACCCCATTCGGTGGACATTTTGGATCAAACAAAACACTCGAAAAAGCGAGAAAACGGTTTTATTGGGTTGGAGCAGGGCAAGACGTGGTTCAGTATTGCAACGAGTGTGACACTTGTGCCGCGAAACGTGGCCGAAAGAGTAAAACAAGAGGGAAATTGCAGATTTACCTTTCAGGTGAGCCATTTCAACGTGTGGCCGTTGACATTTTGGGTCCGTTGCCATCTACCAAGAAGGAGAACAGATACGTGCTAGTCCTCATGGATTACTTCACGAAGTGCGCTTCCTGATCAAACGGCCGACACTATAGCCAGAAAATTGGTGAACGAAGTTTACTGTCGCTTCGGGGTGCCAATGGAACTGCATTCGGACCAAGGCAGAAACTTTGAGGCTGACGTTTTCCAAAGCGTTATGTAAATAATGGGAATTAAAAAGACTAGGACTACTCCATTGCACCCGCAGTCTGATGGTCTCGTCGAGCGCATGAACAAAACAATCCTGCACTTCCTAGCTAAATTTGTGAATGACAAACAGGATGATTGGGATGATCTTCTCCCTTTGTTTGCTATGGCGTACCGCGCCGCGCAGCAGGACTCCATAAAACAGTCACCCTACATGATAATTTTTTCCAGGGAAATGAGGCTTCCCCCGGACTTGCTACTTGGGAATTTACCTGAAGACATTACGGTAGGGCAATACGCAAAAGAATTAAGAGATCAACTAGGAGAAATACACGAAAGAGCCAGACATCAAATGCATCGAGCTGCCATTAGAAATCCAGGTATGATCTTGCTACAAATGTACCTCGTTTTCAGGTTGGGCAGTTTGTTTGGTTTCACAACCCTAAGCGTAAGGTGCGAGTTTGTCCGAAACTGCAATCAGACTGGCATGGACCTTATCGCGTTATGCAGTTGCTTACTGATGTCACTATAAAAATCCAAAAGTTTCCGAGATCCAAACCCAGGATTGTGCATATCGACCGTTTAGCAACTTACAGAGGGACGAATACAAGCATTTGGGAGTCTTGGAAGAATGCTTCCGCATGATGTGCTCCAGTTCGAGAAGGGGGAAATGTAACAGCAGTGACCCAGGGAACGCAGCCGAATCGATGACAGCTGATGCCGTAGTTGTCCCACTCTAAAAAAGGGACAGAGAGAGTCACTTTTTGATTGATATATATATGTAGAGATAACGAAAAGTAAGGTTGAATAAAGTGCACGCGGTTGAATGAACGCGCTTAATTTCATTAGTCGAAGATTTCTTGTTTTCTTTATTATTTTCCTCTCCTCGAATATTCCGAACTCCGTGGGAGTGCAACATTATTATGTACGAGTACATATATATTATATTTATTTTGGCGCAACAGCTCATTAAGAGAATATGCTTAGCTTCTCGCAACCATTCGCGTTTTGTGCCGTATCCGAAATTTATGATTTGCTACTATATAAGCAGGGGTAGATGAAGAAGGAGTGGCATATTGAAACAACAAATCAACACCGATTAGAGGGAACTTTCTAATGATAGGCTGTGGTCCCCCGAAAAGGAATTCAAATATTGCGAGTCAAAACGCAATTAGAATGAGTCAGATAGAAGCAAAAAAAAAAATATGCCCATCAGGTTAATGAACTGTTAATTGGAAGAGACTACATCTCTAAATAAATTGACTTAGATATAGCTGCTTTCCTTGATTCCATTAGCGTGTTGCATGATGAGTGTAATGTAATGGAAGTCGGGTTGAAGTAATGATTCAGGACTGTTTTTTTCTTCTTAGAATTATGAGTTGAATTTGACCTTGAGAAGTAGTGTCAGGAAAAGAGTGGATTAGCACAAATTAGTTAAAGCTTTCGATTGAGTGAAACTTTGACTTGAATTTAGTCAGATTGCAAATGTTTGAGCCAATTGGCTAGATGTTTTTTTTTTTTTTTTTAAGAAAAGCAGCATACATGCCAGTTGGTAAATGATCAAGATAGCTTGGTTCTTCAAAAAACCTGGTATATTTAAAACTACTGAATATTCTGGTCACAAACCTTAGGTCATACATAATGTATCAGCGAAAGATTTTAAATTCGATAAAAATAAAAACTCGGATAGTAATAAACTGGTTAATACCTGCTCTGGCTTTTGGTCGAAATTTAAGATAGTTGTCAGTAGCAGGCTGCCATAATGATCTTACTCCAAAAAGTTTGCAGGGAGTGATAGTGCGATTTGTATGGTCTTAGACATCAAATACGCTCTTCTTCTTCTTCCTTTTTTCAGCGAGGTTATGATCCGAAAATAAGGGATCACAACCCTTCTCCTTCACCGCATTTCTACTGATCCGCCTATGGGGTTGGCCTATTTGACCTCAGAAAATATCGGCAGGCCTGTCGATTTCGGATCACTCGGTTACTGAGGCCAATGAAATGCCGATGTCGTCGCAATTGTCTGACCCAGGCGTTTATAGGCCTGCCTTTCCTACATCGCGATGTCTTTGGAACGTGCATTTTTAACAGGGCTCAAATGATCCCTTCTTTGAACGTGGCAATACCAGCTGAGCCGGTCACCGCTAAAAAATGTAAAAATAATACGAACTTCCACAGCGGAATACTGTACATATTACTAGGAGTATATTTTAGGCCCATTTTAACTTTCCATTCGAGTCTTAAACCCGAGTATACTCCTTTGAAAAATCTAGCTCCGTATTCATTTTCAAGAATTTTATAATTGTCGTTAAAATTTGTTTCCGCAATTACGTTGGTGATTTGCATTGTATTGTACGGATATAGTATTTGTTTAAAATGTTTTTCCAACTCCATTAGTAACTGTGCGAATGTAAATTCTTTTATGAAAATTTTAAATTTAAAAAAAAAAAAAAAAAAAACAAGATGTGTGCAGGTTCGAGACCCAGCGCGGAACAGCAACTACGATCCACCCGACCATAAAAGGGAAACTATTATATCGAAGTTATTCCAACTACTGTGCCTGATAGCACAATGGACCGCATCAAGTCTGAGTGCTCTATGATTTTTCTTAAAAAAAAAATGATTTCCCAAGTAAGAGTTATGGAAAGCTTGTGCTCGGAAGAATGTGTGCACGACCAAACTAAGGTTCCATGGGCCTGGTTAGTACAATCACTCTCTTTTGGGATCATATCTGTACGAAATGGAATTGGTTGCAGCTTTGGCCATAAACAGTTTGCCTCGGGCTTTGTTTTGCTGCGACATGGTTCAGCTGGTATTGCCATGTTCAAAGAAGAGATCAGTTGAACTCCGTTAAAAAGGCAATATCAATGAACGTTCCAAGGATATCGCGAAAGAAAGGCAGTCCTCCAGTCCCAACCTGGAGGGGCAGTTCCTTTTGTTATACCCTTAGGACGCGGGGTCGGGTACACCGGTGCCAGTAGTTCACTACGGGAGTGTGAGCGCTGCCGTTGTCCCATTAAGGGCCCGTCCGCCACCATCTCTATTCCAAGGTCCTGGCTAGGTTAGGTTAGGTTAGGTAGGGTTATGAGGTTATCATAAAACACTAGGCACCAAAGTGGGCTCATTGCGATCCCTAGGGAACCTTCACGGAAGAAGACCTAAACCAATTCTCCCAAGCAATTAATCTCCCTACAGAATCTGAAAAGATCCTTGTTATGATTTAGGGACCTCACCTCTTCAAGGTTATCGAAGAAGTATCTACCAAGATGCTTTAGCCTTGTCCTGGCAATTCCTTGACATTCACAGAAGCCGTGTTTTTTTTTGAAACGTAGCCAGCCAGTAGTTGCTAGTAAAGTAAAATTTTACACATAAAACAAATACAACAACCGGCTGGCTACTACTCTTGATTTTATCCCCAGTTTCAGGCGGCACAAAAACGAATGTTTTTTAGTTTTTTGTTGTTGCTGTCACTGCGAGGTTGCTTGGTTCCCAGAGATATGTTCGTCAAATCGTTTAAATGAACGACTGGCTGGCTAGGTTTCAAAAAAACACGGCAAGAGTATATGAGTTATATCCTCTGAGACATGTAGGTCGTCGCAGTACCTACAAGCATCCGTATCGGATAACCCTAGTCTCATGGCATGCCTCCTTAGGAGACAGTGGCCAGAGAGTATTCCTATCACTGTTCTTAGCCTCGATCTATCTAACTTGATTATTTCCCCAGATTTTCTGCGATCTAGCACAGGCCACAAGGCTTTAGACACCCTGTGACCATCTAAGTTTGACCATCTTAGATTAGCCGTGTCAATGATTTTATCCCGAATAATTCCCTTAGCCACGCACCCTGGTGGCTTAATACTACCAATTATATATCGGAGCAGCTCGGGCAAGGTATTCACTAAGTTCAACCCAACTGAAACTGTAGTCGTCACCGTTGACTCCATCTAGGGAATTCATCCGCTGCCGTCCCGAACAACAAGAAGTGCTCTAGTGAGAGAGCACTCTTCCCTTCTCCCTCATCTGCTGCCGCCAAAAATTCTCCAAACAGGGTTGGTTACCCCCCCTCTATGTCACCCCTATGCCGAAGACCAGTGGCAACGCTGCCAACATGCCATAAGAAACGTCGCGAATAATGTGCTGGGTCTCGCTCGCCCACCACCACGAAGCCCCTGGTTTGACAAAGAATACCGGCGAGTGCAAGCAGCAAAACAAGAGGCATATAAAGAGGCGTGCGATCGAGAATATTGAAAGCCTTTACTCCAGGAACAATGTACGGAAGTTTTACCAAAAGGTAAAAAGAACGTGTCAGAGAAACAAACCCGTACAGAAACCTGTAGAGATGAAAATGGAAACCTCGTAGTAGAATCACAGTCTGTGCTGAGTATATTGGAAAACTACTTCTGCAGACTTTATAACGGCGACGAAGACCAACATCCCGCTGTCAGGCGAACAATTTCCGTCCACCTGACCAAAACGAACTGCACATTCTTGAGTTCTAGTAACACCTTGTCTGGATCCGAATCTGATATTGCGGATACATTGCAATCCTTGGGTTTGCTTCAGGTTAATCACATAAGAAATCATAGGGATCGTACGCTGGACCACATCTTTAATAATAACAGCGATTGTGGTTCCGCCACCACCCGTCATCCGTCTCTATATTCGTTTTCTTATGTTTATATAGTTTGATTTCAAAAGAGCTTATTATGTTTTTTTTTTTTTTTTTTTTTTTTCTAATCCATCACAGAGCACACAGAACACTACGTTCTCTGAGTGTATACTCTCAGTATCGCTTTACACAACAGATGTTTGTTGTGCGACTAAGGATCATCTGCCGATTTTGCATCTCATAGACTACTTCAAATAAACAAAATAAATATTATTATTGATCAAAAATCAATGAATAAACGCAATTTTTAAATTGTAATCGTGGTAATCTAAAATCAATTTCATTGCATAGCTCATTAAAAGTGCATATACACCTGGTAATAGGCTCATTCCTACCATAATTGGTTCTATGCCTTCTGTCGAAAAGTAAATTTCTCACCCGGAGAGATCTCTGGGGAGCATATATATTAATAAGAAAAACCAAATCAGGTGAATTTATATGATAATTAATTATGTCGCGGATAAATATGACGGAAGATGCCTTACGCCTGAAACTTAAGGTTTGCAAGCCAATTAATTTGCATCTTTCATCATAATTAGGAAGTTCGTTAAACACGTTCAATTTACGGACAGCATATCTCGTGAAATTCTTTAGAACTTTTTCGAATCTAAGCTCTTGAACACCATAAGGTGAATCCCAAATGATGGAAGAGTATTCTAAATAAGGCCTAACCAACGAACAGTAAATAGTTTTAAGACAATAAACATCTCTAAAGTCTTTACTATTTCGTTTAAGAAAGCCTAACAAAGAGTTAGACTTAGCTATGGCGTAATCATAATGTAATGAGAAATTCAATTTAGTGTCAAATATGACCCCGAGATCCTTAACTTCATAAAGACGAAGAAGTTTAATATCGTTAATAAAATAATCATAAAAAAGCGGTGCTGTAATGCGGTACGCTGTAAAGATCTTACATTTGGAAATATTAAGCTCTAAAGAATTATGTTTACACCATTCAGACAACCTGTAAATATCTGACTGAAAACGAATGCAGTCAGATGTATTTTTTATGCGTGCAAATAATTTTAAATCGTCCGCGAATGTTAAAATCTCACAAAAATTAAATATACCGTGAACATCATTTAAAAACAAAATAAACAGCAGCGGACCCAGATGACTACCTTGTGGAACGCCAGATGTTACTTCTAATACGCGAGATGTAAAACTATCGACCTTTACCAATTGCCTTCTATTACTTAAATAATTGGAAAACGACATCAGCATTGAAGAGTGGAAACCCAACGATTTAAGTTTAGCCAAAAGTAAAGTGTGATGTACTCTATCAAAAGCTTTAGTGAAATCAGTGTAGAGTACATCAACTTGTAAGCGATTTTCAAAACTGTTAAATATATAATTAGTTAATAAAGTTAAGTTCGTAGTACATGACCTACCACGGACAAAGCCATGCTGATTATTGGAAATAACTTCTTTAACCGCGAAAAAAAGCTTATCTTTAACAATATTTTCAAACAATTTAGGTATTGCAGAAAGCTTTGATATAGGTCGATAGTTTTCAACTTTATGTCTCAAACCGCTTTTAAAAATTGGGGTAATAAGAGAGTATTTCCATTCGCTAAGAAAATCTCCAGTCATGAGCGACTGGTTAAAAATAATTTTAAGTGGATGAAAGAAGGAGGATATACACTTTTTCAATATTACTGCAGGGACGCCATCAGGGCCAGGGCTGCTGTTTAGTTCCAGTTTCTGCAGCGCGTTTATTACGTCTTCATCCGAGAATTGCAACACACCAATATCCAATAATTTGGTTGTCAAACGGTAGTGCATGCGATCATATGAAAACACAAGCGTTTTCACTCAGCTGAGGCCTACCAACTCCTACTCTCAACCTCCACGCGGTGACAGCCGGGTGCCTAGTACCTTAATCCAAGAAATGGGTAACCAACCCCGTTTGGCGGATTCTTGGTGGCAGCAGATGAGAGAGGGGGGGAAGAGTGCTTTTCTCACTAGAACACTTCTTCCTGTTCCAGGCGGCAGCGGACGAATTCCCTAGACGGAGTCAACGGTGGCGTCTATAGTTCCAGTTAGGTTGAACTTAGTGAATACCTTGCGCGAGCTGCTTCGACGTATTCGGATCACAGGTCGGTAAGGAATTTCCAATGTTGGTCAGGACATTGGAATAGAGATGGTGGCGGAGGAGCCCTTAATGGGCCAACGGCAGCGCTCATACTCCCGTAGTGGACTAGTGTCACCGGCGTACCCGGCCCCTCGTCCTAGGGGAATAATTAAGGAACTGGCCCTCCAGGTTGGGGGTTGTGCCGTCGGGGTAACTTCCCTACCACGTAAAAAACGCATGGTTCCGAAACAACCAAAAGCCTCGGATAAGGATGACCCAACTAATGACGACCCCAGCAAACGAAATAAGGACGACGACCTTCGGATCTGTACGTGGAATGTTCTGTCCCTTTACAGACCACGTGCAGCCGAACAACTAGCTGTCAGGCAGAATGAACCATTCAACATGGACGATGATAGTCAAAATTTCCGTCCACCTGACCAAAACGAAGTGAGGATAGCAATATCCAAGCTAAAATCGAACAAGGCTACTGGACCTGACGGCTTACCGGCCGAACTTTTCAAGGCAGCTGGGGATGAATTGGTAGAGTGCATACACCAACTCATTTCTAATATTTGGTCAGAGGAGTGTATGCCTGATGAATGGAATCTCAGCATCGTTTGCCCGATCCACAAGAAAGGAGACCCCCTCAACTGCGCCAATTATAGAGGCATCAGTCTCCTCAACATCGCGTACAAGATCTTTTCTGCGATATTGTGTGAACGCCTGAAACCTTTTATCAACAGCCTGATTGGACCCTATCAGTGCGGTTTCAGGCCAGGAAAGTCCACCATCGATCAAATCTTCACACTTCGGCAGATCCTGGAGAAAACCCAAGAATTCCAAATCGATACTCACCACCTCTTTATCGATTTCAAGGCCGCCTATGACAGTATCTATAGAGAAGAGCTTTATAGAGCCATGTCTAGTTTTGACATCCCTGCCAAACTTGTCCGCCTGTGCAGGCTGACGATGGAGAACGCTCGCTGCTCCATCAAGGTCGGTAATGACCTCACCGAGACCTTTGATGTCAAAAAAGGCTTTAGACAAGGTGACGCGCTGTCATGTAACTTCTTCTCACGTCATGTAACTAACTCACAAGCCAACACCGGAGGCACAATCTATTACAAGTCTGTACAACTGCTTGCATACGCCGACGATATAGACATTATCGGAAGATCTCAGCGGGCTGTCACCGGTGCTTTTGCAAGCATTGAGGCGGAAGCGGCCAAAATGGGTTTGGCGATAAACGAGGGCAAAACCAAGTATATGCTGTCAACTAGAAGGGAAAACCAACATCGACGAATTGGACAAAACGTCACCGTGGGCAGCTATAACTTCGAGGTAGTAAGGGACTTTGTCTACCTTGGCTCTGCTATAAATTCAGCAAACAAAATCAGCGCAGAAATCAATCGAAGAATAACTCTTGCCAATCGCTGTTTTTTTGGGCTTATAAGGCAATTCAACAGTAAAGCCCTCTCTCGAACAACTAAGGAGACTCTATATAAGACCTTGATCATCCCAGTCCTGCTTTAAAGCGCTGAAACATGGACTTTATTAAAAGAGGATGAAGATATCCTTGGTCGCTTCGAGAGAAAAATTCTTCGTAAGATTTTCGGTCCCGTTTGCGTTGACGGGTTTTGGAGGAGAAGATTCAATCACGAACTATACGAGCTGTACAGCGACATCGACCTAGTCAAAAAACTGCGTATTGGACGTCTGAGATGGCTAGGACATGTAGAGCGAATGGACACCAACGCTCCGGCCCGCAGAGTCTTCGAATCTAACCCCGAGGGACGACGCAGTAGAGGGAATTATCGCCGTAGGTGGCGCGCACAAGTTCAAGGGGACCTCGACCAACTTGGAGTGCGCAACTGGAGGCAATTAGCTAAAGACCGAGCTAAATGGAGAGGCTTGTTGGTTGAGGCCCAGGTTCACCCCGAACTGTAGCGCCACCTAAGTAAGTAAGTAAGTAATATCCAATAATTCGTTAATATTAGAGTAATGGCTCATCGTTGACTGGACTCGAGACTCATTATAAACCGACTCAAAAAAGTTGGAAAATAAGTCACAAGTTCCTTTCAAATCTGTTGAATTCAAATTTCATAACCTTCGGCAAGCCTGAGGTATTTCTTTTTGAGTTAATGTAATTCCAAAATGATTTACCATTACTCTTTACCGAAGACTCGACGGACAAGACGTATTGTCTATATAAAAATCTATTTAAGAACTCATATTCTTTTCGGAATCTCAAAAAAAGTCCACGATTAGAGTTCGTTTTATCCGAAATATAAGCTGTTTCCATAATATATGTGCCTGTAGTTCGCGTTAGAATTTGGCCTCCATGATTCCACGTTTATTTTACCAGATTCAGGCTTATTCCACAAACATGAGTTAGGTCACTCCAATTGCTGTACCAACTATTCTTGTAACATAGCGCATCCAGTGCCACTTTCCTTGGTAGTTTTTCCACCGGCATGTTAACGACTTTGAGTCTACTTGCAGTTTACGCGTTTTTAAGTCAATGAAGAAAGTCCAGTCTCAAGCATTACGGCATAGTTTGGGGTATTCTGGGGTAGACGGAATATCCTTTTGATGAAGAATAGTTTTCCAATTCCTCACACCAGCTTTGTGCCCACACCTAGGCCGCATACAACATAGTTGACTAAGCCACAGCTTAGAAAACATGAAACTTGCTGCTATGCGATATGTATTTGTTAGAGAAGTATTTTCACACCTCCTTCCTCCACCCTTTTTGAAGATTAACATTTTTGATTTTTCCAGATTAATTATAAAGCTCCACTGTCTACAGAATTCATACAAACAATTAATCATGCGCTGCAATGTCTCCGGGGTATCAGCCAACATTAGTAACGTATATCGTCTGCAAAACGATGCAATGGCCCGATAATTCTTCATGATCGCGGGGGTAGGGTGCCTCGGAGGACCTTCCATCCTTCTCTAGACGGCTCCAGGAGAGATGTCGGACTTGATCCAACCATCTATTTCTAGGCCTACCTGATGACACGGCAACCATGGCACGTCTTGGAAGCCGGTCAGGGGGCATACGCACTATGTGACCCAACCATCGAAGCATAGATCGTTCCGTTCGGGGAAGTAGCTGCTCAACATTGAGCGGCTCACGTACTCTGGTGTTACGCAGTCGATCCCTACGAGTTACTCCAGCAACACCGCAAAGGAACCTCATTTCGCCAGCTTGTATCCGTGATCTTACTCTTTCGGTCGCTATCCAAATTTCATAACCGTAGGTGAAAGTTGGAACATACGCGGAGTTAAAAACCTATAGCTTAGCTTGAACACCAAGTTCGACTTTCCTTATAACAGATCGACCAAGCTCTCTCAGAATTGATTCAGCCTGACCAATTCTACAGGATAACTCGGCATTGCTCTTCCCATCACTCTTGAATAAGAACCCGAGATACTTAAACTTATCCACTTGCTTCAGTGGGACTCCACTAACACGCAGAGTGCACTGAATGGGTTTTTTGGAAACGACCATTACTTCCGATTTGTTCACGTTGATATTCAATCCAGCATCATTACAAACGGCTACAAACCTTTCGAGTGCACGCTGAAGTTCGGTTTGAGAGCATCCAAGGATGACCAAATCATCCGCAAAGAGCAGATGACTAATCCATAGATCTCCCAATTTTAAACATTCCTCGCCAAGGCTGCGCTGCAACATCCAATCTATATATACAATGAACCATAACAAGGATCTCTTCATATTCTGTAGGGAGATTAATTGCTTGGGAGAATGGGTTTAGGTCTTCTGCCGTGAAGGTTCCCTAGGGATCGCGATGGGCCCACTTTGGTGCCTAGAGTTTTATAATAACCTCATAACCCTACCTAACCTAACCTAACTTAACCTAGCCAGGAGCTTGGAATAGACATGGTGGCGGACGTGCCCTTAATGGGACAACGGCAGCGCTCACACTCCCGTAGTGGACTACTGGTACCGGTGTACCCGGCCCCGCGTCCTAAGAGTATAACAAAAGGAACTGCCCCTCCAGGTTGGGACTGGAGGACTGGCTAACCTAACCTATGAAGAGGAGAGGTGACAAAGCGCATACTTGGCGGAATTCAACGCCTACAGTGAAAGGTATTGATTTAACACCGTTTATCCGAACACAGCTTCTACAGTTTGTATATAAAAACTGAATCGAGCTTAACAGGGAACCATCAATCCCATACTCCTGCAGAACACTCCAAAGTTTGCCTCGAGGAACCATATCATATGCTTTTCCAAATCCACAAAACAAGTTTAGCATACTACCAGGCCTTCTCAAGAACCATTCTGAGAGTGAATAACTGGTCGGTTGTGCTTCTACCGGGACGAAAACCGCACTGCTCATCCCCCAAACTGTCTTCAATCACAGCTCTGGAACGCGTTTCTAGCACCTTAGCGAAGACTTTTCCAGGGAGACTTAAAAGGCATATACCCCTATAGTTGGCGCAATCTCTTTTGTCCCTTTTTTAAAAGAGAGGAACTATCACGATCACTCCCATTTGCCAATCACCAGGTGTTTCACCGCATTCCCAGGCAACCTTAATGACACGCGAGAGTCATTGCACTCCCTCTTTACCTAAAGCCTTGAGCATTTATGGCCGAATTTCATTCACACCAGCAGATTTGCCAACTTTTAGCGCTTTGATCGCCAAAGTTACTTCCTCTACCGTAGGACTACTTTCCGCCCTACTCTCGACCATAGGTCTGTCATCTTCGATGCCCTGTTCGGGATTGAGCAATTCTGAAAAGTGCTCGTTCCATCTGCGTAAGATGTCCTCCTCATTGGAAAGAAGTGAACCGTCTTTCGATTTCACTGCTTCAACGATATTCAACATTTTTCCTCTGAGTCAGCGGACGGTCTGCCAGAACATCTTATTCGCAGATCTGTGGTCACGTTCCAATTTCTCGCCAAACTCCTTCCAAGACTGTTCTTCCGCTGTTTTCACAGCTAATTTGCAAGTTCTTCGCGCCTCAGTGTACCGATTTCGAGAATCGGAGTTCCCCAAGTGAATCCACACCTTAAAGGCTCTCTTCTTCTCTCTGATGGCTTCTTGAACTCCGAGCGTTTTAAACCAAGCAGTTCTTTTCTCACCACCAGCTGCCACACCAAGCAGCTTTACTCCACAAACATCTCCCGCAGAGGCAATAACCACTGATGAAAACAGTTGCCATTCTTCCTCTACATTTGATGGAACAGTTGGAATTCGTTCAAACCTTTCAAATATTTGCAAATGTCTCCCGTATCTCATCGTCCTTTAGCCTCTCCCATCGTATGCGTGTAACCATCCTTGGCTTCCGCTTTGGTAGGGGGGCAGTCTCTCGCTAAGATACAATTTGCATAGCACTAAGTGATGATCAGTTGACAGTTCGGCCCGTCTCAATACGCGAACATCACAAACCATTCTCTTCAGACACGATGGTACCACAAAGAAATCTATCAGCGACTTCTGTTGAAGACTGTGACGGTACCACGCGTATTTATACTTCCTCTGCTATCTCTGTAATGGTTAAACTATACATACATACATTTTCAAAATCGTTAAACTACAAATATAAACTTTTTAGCCTCTCGTCTACGGACAGTGCCTAGATATTTTCTTTTGGTTGCAAAAAAAATTGTATTTCTTTAAAAATTAATTAAGCGCACTAATTGTTTTCAATAATATACCGAATTAACCTAATTTGTACTAAAAATTCCGTTAAAATTGTATTTAGCACTTAAACGTATGACTAAAACTCTTGTCTGTTATATTTATTTCGCACGCCAAACTAACAATAACCCGCAACAAAAGTACAAGGATAATGAGAGAGTTAAAAAGACCGCTTGTTACTCATGAAGTTTTTATTTACCTTTTTTAAATGCAAATGGAAATGCTTGTCGTATATAATTATCTCGCGAATTGTACAATTTCATGCTAATAGATATGTGCACATCATGAATTTATTAGTCGAGATTGAACTACACTTTATAGCGCAATAAAATGGTCAGCAATTAGCATGAACATCATTTACGCCAATAAAATGAAACAGCTCTGCGATTAAATTGTTTTTTTTTTTTGTTTCATTTATTTAGTCCACTCACATATATGTTAGATACAGTTCAGGTAAGCAAAAATTCGTTACCAATAATACTATGTAGATAGTATATACATTCTAGATATCTATACATATACAGTATAATACTGTGTAGGATATCCACCCCAACCCCAGCCTTGTTGGTAGCCACCCCATCCACCACCGTATCCCCAGCCACCATATCCACCCCATCCATTGCCATGACCGTATCCGTAGGCTGGATAGTAACCGAAACCAAATGTCTCTGATCCTTTCAGATCACTTTCATCGCCACCATTTAGATCTGCTTCTAGATTTTTGGTCGCCAAGTCACCTTGTCCATCTGCAGGCTATAAAAAAAAAACCTATTACAAACTATCGTCTTAGAATCAACTTTAAGTCGACTTTACCAAAGCCTTGGGAGCTTGTGCGGCAGCTTCCTCAACAGCAGGATATGCACCTACAGCAACGGCAAGGATCACAACTAGGGCAAGAAACTGCAAGAGATTCAAGAGGAAGCACTTTTGGTTAACACATTCTAGTTTCGATTAGACTTTCGCGCAGTAACACACCTTGATCATGGTTTACAATTCTTATTGTTACTTCGCAATTTAGTAGTTATCACTAATATCTCAGGTGAGGAAGAAAGATTGCACAGTTAATCTCGTTTAGGCGATGATAATTTAAGAACTTCTCGATGCGAACTGATCTTGGAAGAAGCGCCGATCGCACCTTTTATACCTGTCCGGTGTGTCCAGAATAGTGATGCAGGGCATGGACAATGACTATACGCAACGAGTTCTACTACAACACCATTGACCAAGAGAAGCAGCGTCATCACAAAAGTAGTGGGGCGGAGGCAGCAATCATGTGAATGGGAAGCATGTGCTAGATGAATTTGTAGGTTCTTCAGATTCGATCTGTCAGGATCAGGAGTAATGACTCGGTCACGTAATTTAGTTTTTTTTTTTTTTTTTTTGCGAACAAAAATATCCAGAGGATTTTTAATGAAGAAATTCAGTGAAAATGGAAAGTACACATCACTGAACTTCGAAGATGAACCTTAGGAACCTTTTTTTTTGGAAAAAAATAATTTGTAATTAAGGTGATTAAATATCGAGGGTATTTTAAAGCAAAGAGTTAATCAGCAATGAATTTTAGAATGATGGACTTGAGTCAGCAATGACTTGGTAAGTATATGAATTACGGTCGATTGGTGTTTCATGTAGTTAGGAGATAGTCATTTTCTTAAGGATTTTTGTGGCTGTAACAAAACAAATCAGGAAGGGGTTTCTTTTCGCTTGGTGGTCAGAAATTCTGGTGTCTGAACCAAAACGTTATATAATATAAACAACGGAAGGTAAGATTTGCAATTCATTGACGTTGTTGAGTGACGACGAACTGCCACTTCTGAATGATGGGGGTCTATTACCTAAAGGGTGAGAGATCTGTTGGTTTCTCTTTTAAATTGCTATTAAAAAAAAAATGCACTTAATATTTTCCAAAGTTTCTTGCTTTATTAAAGAGAGTACATTTTCCGATTATTTACGGAAAATAATTTCATTTAAATGGCTGCCGCTGCTGGCTTGAGATTAGCCCATCCGCTCATTCCAACTAGTTAGAAGTATCAACATACATGTGGTGTAACTGCTCCATGAAAGGAAGGAATTGTCCACCATGGTGATATATGATTTTTAGTTCAATAACACTGACTTACTTATGCTCACAAGACATCTACAATGCCTGCGCAGCTTGCTCAGAGTTCTGCACTTCAGCATTTCAGCTCTCTCTAACTCATTGCAACTGAAATTCTTCTGCCACAGTTTTCCATCATGTTATGGAGAACCACTTTTCTGCCGGATTGAATAAGTTGAATCCATCGTATGGCGTATTGCGGAAAGAAATTTTCATCGGACGGTAAGATCTGACCAATTCATTGTTATTTGTAGATTCTTGGCCCATTCTAGTGCAAAGAAGCTACAATACGAGTACGTAGGTCAGAACTTCTTAAGATGATCTGTCGGCGAAGTACTGAAGCTTACGAGTGACAGTGGCAGCTACCTTCAAAGTGTACTATACCCATACAACAGTTTTGATTATATGTCAAAGCCGATCTTAGTTTTTGCGCTAAGATCAACCATTTTCTAAATTATTAAGCGGATGATAGAGGTATCACTATCAACTCGCCTTAATACGATTATATACCATATTCTGACTGATAACCACTATATATATATATGTATGATTAGAAAGATTAGTCCTTGCAGGTAGACAGGTATTTGGAACTGTTGGTTCAAAAAAAAATCTAAATAGAGCAGCGATACCACCAATCACTAATTTATTATATTTTACTCTGGAGTAGAGTTTTTCATTATCTCTAAGGAAGTAGTGGCAAATCAGTTTTTTAATCTTTATTCTGTCACAATAGTCTAAAATACTTTCGAGTATAAAAAGTATTCAGACAAGTAAGAGTGGACACAACCGAGGAGAGAGTAGGGGCGAGTTTGTTTCTCAGTAACTTTCAAAGCTTTGGACTAAACTAAAAGTATATGAAGCTATAGCAGAACGCTGTAAAATTCACTGAGAAATTTATAGGTAGCCACAGCACATCTTGTAGCGATGCCTGCCAACGATTTTGAAGAGTTTTCTGCGGAATTTGAATGAAGACCAAGTCAAAGGCTTAGCTGCGTAGGTTTTTTCTACTTTTTGTTTCAACTAGACCTCGCCTAATGGCCGACACTGCGACTTGAAATTTTATTGTTTCAAGGGTACTTATAAGCTTAGGATACTAACCACCTACTTTGTGAAGGTAAGTAAGTAAGTCGTTGGTAGAGGAGTCCCTATGCTCCACTAGTGTAAGTAGGTATGTGGGCTAATGTAGGGATAGAAATAGTGCAAGTAACTCTCGATTACAGATTCGGCGTGCGTCCCTCCTCCTCACAGATGTGGCATTCTGTCTCGGGAGACATATTCAGCTTAGTAAGATTGTATCTTAGCCCGCAGGGGCCAGTGAGGAATCCTACCAGACCCCCAATACAAATCTTATCGCGCAGAAATGTTTCCTTGTAGAAATAATGGTTAATTTGCCTTTTTGGATTATCTATGTAAGTCCTGGAACAATATCCCAATGGATTAGACGAAGTTTGTGTTCCTATTTAGTCATCGCTATTATATGCTATAAAATGGTTCTGAACCTATAATTTTGGTTGTTGAGCCCATCCTTGCTAATTCATCAGCTGACTGATTGCCTAAAATGCCTTTAGTGACAAAATATGGCAATAAGCTGCCATATTGCGTATTAGCACAGACACCCATAGTCTGTGCCGAACAACTTATTGCTTCTCGAATTTCAAAAAGCTGAGGCAAAATATATGCTACCACTGACTGCTCTATGATCATATGCGGTTTGCCTAATAAATAATGAAAAAGCTGAGGCAAAGCATCTGCTTCTACAGATTGTTCTGTGATCATATTTGCTTGAGTAGATAACTAAGTGATTAACCAAGTTTTCAGAAAATGGATCCCAATGTAACTATATCTTTTGTTTTCTATTTTAACACTAAAAGTTGTTACTCGAATTCAAAATTTATTGCAAAAGAAAAATTATGTTTAATAATTTAAACTCGCACACAGTTTGCTTTCGTAAGGACACGAGTCGCATTGAAGTTTCTGTTGCCGCAGGTACTTTAGCTTTCTGAGCAAAATAAATATCAACACAGACAAATAGCGTTTGCTCAGTGCATAGTAGTCTGCTTTGCATTTGTATGAGCACACTACAGTCTATTGCAGAGCGACCGATGTCTGTCCTGATATAGAGTATGGCAATAGGCGACCGGACACCCAACCCAGCATAACTTTGTTGTATTTGTTTAGGGACTGTACAGCATTTAAATAACCTTTAACCAGTCTAGAGTCAATTGAGTGGGAGGATAGTGCTTTGAGTATGGCTTGACTGCCGGATGTTGCCATTGAATATACACAATAGCTCCTGGGTGTGATAGATGTCCTATTACCCATTGTAGGACAGAAAGCGTATCTTTAAGTATGATTTGAGAAATTAACTAAATTAAGTGACTCTAATTATCGCGGTAGAGATTGAGGACATTTAAGAAAGTTAACTAACTTTCTGTTGCAAAAATA
Source organism: Brachypalpus laphriformis (assembly GCA_945910035.1). NCBI lineage: Eukaryota > Metazoa > Arthropoda > Insecta > Diptera > Syrphidae > Brachypalpus > Brachypalpus laphriformis. The sequence continues at coordinate 312,095,142 of OX246753.1, read as the reverse complement.
TTGCGAAGGTCCCACGACATTAATTCAATGAAGTTCATTTAAATATCAAAAACAGCACCTACTCCAAATAGACCGCACAAGTGGTTCGCAACAATCGAGGAAACATGAATCTTTATGTCTTAATCTCTCAATTATTTCACAACAAAAGTAATCTACGTTCATTCCAAATTACTCAAACTTAACACCTTCGCAATGGAACTGGTACATCATAAGGCATCTCGCATCTCACATGCCATCAACAATGAGTCAATCTATCTTCTCAGGGGCGTATCTGCGTAGTCATTCTTTTTCTGCGAATCGTTGACGCTAGATCACAAGGGCATGGTAATCAAAGAGTGGAATCCCCTTGATCACATTCCTAACTACTTATTTACCTTACCTATTCTCACATGTCGACTAGTGCGATGAATTAGTAGACATTTGCCAGATACTTCCACTTTGCAAGAAGATTTCTACCCCCTTTTAGAAAAGTAAACATTCCAACTAATGTGTTAATTTAATCAAAAAAATTAATAAATATTAAAATTAAAAAATAATATGTAAAATACCAAATGATTATAATTACATGTATGCACATAATTTATCACTCGTACTTGTGCTTCGAAATGATTTCACTGAACTCAGTACAATTTGAAATCCAAATGAGGTATTATGTACAAATACAGAACAATGAGGTTTTGTAAGTGCAGTTAAATGCTAATTACTTGTAAAATACACACGAGACTGGATTCTAATAATACCAACATTTTTAATTATGAAATCATCGAATCGAAATATTTGTAGGGGCAGGTAGTACTTTAAATTTACCATCTTGAGTCGGGTCGTAAATCAAAATGTAACGAATCTAAAGCAATGAACTACTAAATACTTATCACATTGAATCTGCAACTGCAAAAGCTCGTTTGTACCTAAATGGGAAGTCGGGCTCATCACACCAGATAACAGAAAGACAGAGATGCTATAAAAGAAAGATATTGCAGTTGTACCTGTAGATGACCAAGATATAAGACGAAGCTCCTATGAAATGGAATGGTTTGAAAAAATAGTCCCGTAATACAAACTTATTCACAGCCTTCTAAGCTCACACTGAAAGCTTAATATAGTATTGGTTTTGAAAACGAGCCCATATACTCGTAAGAGTCAACGTGTAGTGGATCCCAATGAAAGGACACAGTATATGTATCTAATGTGGTGGTTCCGCTTTTAGTTTCGAAGAGTCCGGTTTTTAGCTAAATGTATGATCACTATTCCCACTCAAAGTTTCTGACAGGATTGAATATCCAAGACTTCTGTTGGGTAAAAACCTGACTTAAAATAAGCTTTTTACTCATGCAGTATAATTTTTAGGAGAACCTGAGGACCAAGTCCAAAAATCATCCTGTGGATGTACAAAGCTATTTGGAGACTTAAACTATACTATAGTAGGGCATTGTACGCACTGCGACCTATAAGATCTGTTGGAGCAGAATTTCATTATCATCGTCATTAGTATCACCAACGTCATGAAGTCATTTACGTCTTACGTAAATTTGCACATTTGAATTTGGCGCTTAGTTCAGACCAGTTACCATAACATATATATAAATAATGCATTTTCCAATTCGCCACTTATTTAAACTTTTAAGTTACTCGTATAACGTAAGTTCTCTCTCAAATAAAAGAATCTGTTATTTTTTCTTTTTATAAAAACCCTCTGAGAAATAAAGCTTTGGTAATTAATAGTTGAGAACCCTTAGGGGAAGCTCTGCTCGTTTGATTTCTTGATTTCGATTTCACTCGCTAATTTCGTTGTCTCGCTATTGGGTTAAACAAAAAAAAAAGTTTAATTTCTGTCGTTGTAGAACTAATTGGAGTTAAATTTCGCATCCGTTTGGCAATCGATTAAACACAACAACCAGAATCTACCTAATCCCAGTAAAGGGTCAATTAGAGGTCCCGCGGTTGACGGTCGGAAAAGTATCCGCTCGTTCAAGATCTCTGCAAATCGTGAGACTTATACTTACCGACGCTCCTTAACATTGTAGCATCGACTTAAACACTGTGTTCCAAACTGTAAATAACGCCATCTATTCGCCAAACCTCCGCAACATAAAGCACATCTTAACCGTTTGTGCAACTCACTAAAAAGATCTATTAAAGACCTTAAGAATAATGAAATACAAACTTACTTAAAAAGTTTAACGGCAGAAAAGGATTCTAATTACTCGCTTTGGAAGGCTATAAAAGGTATTAAAATACCTCAAATTCAAGCCGCCCCAATTAGGAAAAATCAAGACGAATGGGCCAGGCATGATAAAGAGAAAGCGCAAGTTTTTGTCACCTGGAAGAAACTTTTAAACCGTTTGATGCACAAGCTCTTATTCAAAATTTAAATGCGTCGTATATAGACAATAGTGTACTAGGAAATGCAACAAAAACCGAACTTAAGGAAGAAATAAAGAAACTTAAACCTAAGAAGGCTCCTGGATACGACCTAATCGCGGGAGAGGTTCTTAAAGCACTACCAAGAAAAGGTCTAATTAAGCTTCTGTTCATTATAAACGCCGCGCTTAGACCAGAATATCAGAGCTGTAAAAGAATGCAATCATTTCGTCATTTAACTCATTTGACTTCACGTGGATTTGTTTCAATTCAATGACTTGAATAATGACTTCAACTTAAAAAAAAAGAAATCACCATTCATTTTGAAATCATGATTTACCAATCATATTTTGCAATCATAATTTTGAAGTCAAAATGAATGCAATCATTTTGAATGCTCTGCACTCATTGAAGTCACCTTGAAGTCACTAGCATTCATTGCATTCACTTAAAGTCATTGAAGTCTTTGAAGTCTTTGAAGTCATCTGAAGTCATTGAAATCTTTTAATTCGTTGAAGTCATTCAAGTTATTGAATCTGTTTTTAAGTGTCGTCTATCGGAAGAATAAACTAATAAAAACAAAAAAAATAACTAAATCAGTACTAATACATAAATTAAAAGAGAAAATAAATAATATTAAAAATGATAACATAATGTCTCTACATCTTCGTGTAAAACGAATAATAAAGTTATTTATTCTTCTGATAGATGACACCAAAAAACAGATTCAATAACTGGAATGACTTCAACAAATTTAAAGACTTCAATGGCTTCAGATGACTTCAATGAATTAAAAGAATTCAAAGACTTCAAAGACTTCAAGTGAATGCAATGAATGCTAGTGACTTCAAGGTGATTTCAATGATTGCAGAGCATTCAAAATGATTGCATTCATTTTGACTTCAAAATTATGATTGCAAAATATGATTGGTATCATGACTTCAAAATGAATGGTGATTTATTTTTTTTAAGTTGAAGTCATTGAATTGAAACAAGTCCACGTGAATTCTTAGTATGACTTCAGTGAATGCATTCCGCAATGATTGCATTCTTTTACAGCCCTGCAGAATATGTTCCCAGTCAATGGAAAGTCGCCGAAGTAATAATGGTCCTTAAGCCCGAAAAACCGCCGAATGAAAAAACGTCTTATAGACCGGTTTCGCTCCTTCCAATTATATCCAAAGTGTTCGAGAGAATATTGATTAGGCGAATACAGCCGGTTATAAAAGAAAGGAAACCCATTCCGGATCGTCAATACGGATTCAGAAGTAAGCATTCTACAGTTGAACAACTGCATAGAATAACACATGTAATCGAAAAATCTCTTGAAGAAAAAAGGATTTGTTCAAGCGTATTCCTTGACGTCTCTCAAGCCTTTGACAAGGTCTGGCACGAAGGCTTACAATTTAAATTACGACAAGTTCTGCCAGAGCACCTATATAATATTTTGAAGAACTACCATACGAATAGGCTATTCCGCGTCAAATGTGGAAACGAATATTCTGATTTTAAGGAAATAATGGCTGGGGTGCCGCAAGGAAGCGTTCTTGGTCCAGTCTTATATCTATTATACACTCGTGATATACCGCAAGTAGAAGGCACTGAGCTAGCTACATTTGCCGACGACACTGCTATCTTGACAGTAGGTACAACGGTCGAAGATACTACAGAAAAACTGCAAGAAGCTTTGGATAGAGTAAATGAATGGACAAAGATTTGGCGAATCGCACTCAACGAGATCAAATCTGTTCATGTATTGGTTATTTGGAAAATATTCCAAGCCTAATATAGAAAACAAACTGCTTTTAGAGATATGGTATATAACTCTAGGGTTGTACCAATATAAGTAACATTAAAATGTTACAAACTTTTGAAAACGTGCTAAGAGGTATTGTAAATGCGCCATGGTATATCAGAAATAGCGATATCCACAGAGATCTTGGTATGAAAACAATCGAAAACGAAATCAAAAACTACGCGATTCTCATAGTCTTCTTGAAGATTTTCACCTACCCTCGGAAAAAAAAACCTAGATAAAATACACACATTGTTATGAAAGTGGACTTTTTTTTTTTTTTATTTTTTTTATTTTTTTAGGTTGCGCCAAGGATGTATAATCTTATAGATACTAATAGCCCGAGTGCTATGCACGATTCGCAAACCTGAGTAATCGATTCCAGGAATACGCCTACGTACTAAACACACACCCTACACACTTCAACCACTCTCCCCGCGGTACTGCCGTTAGGTATTTCTTCGCGGGGCTGGTTAGCAATTATGCTCTAGTCTCCGAGGCCGCCTCTTGGGCTCTTCTTAGGGCTTCTGCACACATACTGTGAATGAGCAGATCTCCATCCACTCGCCCTCTGATCGTGTCATCTGACTTACAAGATTTTCTGGACTTGGCAGGTTTGCTCTGTCTTCTGCAAAGCGTCTGCAGTAGAACACTGCATGCTCCGCGTCCTCCTCTTCGTTTGGACATATTGGACACAGGGGCGAACTATCGTGTCCAAATCTATGGAGGTATTTCCGGTAGCCACCTTGTCCGGACAGGAACTGTGTGAGATGGTAGTTACAGTTCCCCCTCGCTCTCTCTGTCCATGATTTTATAGTGGGAATGAGCTTGTGGGTCCACCTGCCTTTGGTAGAGCTGTCCCACCTGGTTTGCCACAGCGTTGCTGATGCTGCCCTTTCCCCCTCCTTAATCCTTTTTGCCTCTTGCCGGTTCGAGGGACGTCTAAGGTATACCCTCTGCATCTCTTCAGCGAGGATGTCGATTGGGACCATACCAGCTAAAAAGCAGGCTGCATCGTCGGAGATAGTTCGGAAGCCGCTGATCACTCTGATTGCGGAGAGCCTGGAGCTGATGATAGCTTCTTCCTGCATTCATTTGTCGCCAGTGCACCTGCCCATATCGGGGCAGCGTATAGAAGTACCGAGCTGACTACTCTGGACAGCAGGATCCTGCGGGGGTATCCAGGCCCGCCGATGTTCGGGAGCATTCGGGAGAGTGCAGCGATGCTTTCTTACTAGAATACTCGACTCATGTCGAGCATGACTCCAAGGTACTTCAAGGATTCTTTGGACCTGATTGTCTGGTTTCCGACCCGGAAGCTGGCATATTCCACCTTTTTGCGGCTGGTTATTAGGACAGCTTGGATCTTGTGTTTTATTTTTTCGGTCTTGTGGGCAGCTAGTTTCAGACCGGTAGACTCCAGCCATTCTTTTATTCTTATAACTGCCTCATTCGTGGCAGACTCCACCTCGTGTACGTGCTTCGCTACTGTAACCACTGCGATATCGTCAGCGAAGCCAATTACTTTGACTCCTTCGGGCAATGTCAGTCGCAGAACTCCGTCGTACATAATGTTCCATAGTAGAGGTCCCAGAACCGACCCTTGCGGGACTCCCGCGCAAACACTGTAGTGCTTAACGCCATCGTCAGTATGGTATCTTAGCTTCCTATTGCTGAAGTAGTCCGTGACTATCCTCAGCAGGTAGTATGGTGTATCCATCCTGGCCAGGGATCTCCTAATGAATGACCAGCTTACGGAGTTGAACGCATTTTTGACGTCGAGCGTTACTACTGCGCAGTATTTCTTCGTCCCCCATTTCCCCATTTCCCTTGTATTGCTTCAGTTACTATATCTACTACCGCCTTTATGGCATCGACGGTAGAGCGTGATTTTCTGAAGCCGTACTGACAGTCTGACAAGGCTCCGTTTCCCTCCGCCACCGCAAGCAGTCTGTCATAGATGATACGCTCTAGGATCTTTCCCAGCGTATCGAGCAGGCATATTGGGCGGTACGATGATGGTTGTCCGGGCGGCTTATTGCCCTTTGGAAGCAGTACTAAATGTTGCAATTTCCATGGTGTAGCGAATACCCGCTCCTCTATGCACCTTTGCATAGTTGTTAGAAAGATGTCCGGTCTCGTCTTAACAGCCGCCTTGATTGCCCTATTCGGGATGCCATCCGGTCCAGGTACTTTGGTGTCTCCAATTTTTCTGCATGCCCCGAAGAGTTCTTCTGACGTAATTGCCGGGATATGCTCCATGCTGATCTCCCTCGTGATGGAGACCATAGTAGTTGATCTATGGGGGAATAGGTGCTCTACTATAGTCCTTAGCATTGCCGGGCATGTAAGTTGTGGAGACCTCCTGCTTTTAAGCTTCTTCATCACCACTCTATATGCCATGCCACAGGGGTCTAATTCGGCCTCGTCACAGAGCCGCCTAAAGCTCCTTGACTTACTCTCCTACTCCGCTCTTGGAAATCTTGTCTACCTCTGGATCTCTGAGATCTGCGTCGTGCTTGTAGGCACTTCGCCCTAAGCCGTTTAATCTCGTCGGTCCACCAGTAGCAGAGCTCGCCTTTTTTACTGACAGACCTTCTGGGCATTGCTGCGTCGCACGCTGTGGTTATGACCTGGATGTGAAAAGGCCTCAGCCGAGCCATTATTCGTTGTGGCGCTGGTGTTTAACATTTCTTCGAACATGTCTTTGTCGAAGAGCGCGTCCTTCCACTTTGGTCCTGTTAGGGTGGGACGCAGTCTACGTTTCTCCTCGCCGACATTAAATATAATTGCCAGGTGGTCACTGTGGATATAGTCTTCGCTGACCCGCCATTTGGTTTTCCGCAGGAGTGAGTTGCTCATGAATGTGATGTCAATGATTGACCGTCTGCCTGCCTATACCAACGGATACGTCAACTTTAACAGATGAAATTAGGTTTACTTTTTTAGTTTTTCCGTCCGTTGATTCGTTGATAGTTCACGCATTTAAGGTTCACACATTCACTAATTGTAGTTCATGCAGGGCTGCCGCTGAAAATTTTTGAAAAAGTCACAAAAAAAAGGATCACGGACCAAAAAAAAGTCGCAACAAGAACAAATAATGTAAAAGTTGTAACGACGTTAGAACCAGAGAACTGCATGAATTCACTCATTTGCAGTTGTGAATCATTCTCTAAGACACGAGCCGTCGACAGTCTCACACACAAAGAAAACAAGCAAGTATGGACCGACACTCATGGATACGTAGTAGGCTTCTTCTCTAAGTATTCACTCAATAAGAGCATTCACAAATGTGATTCACGGGCCTTCGAATGCTTACAAGTAGCTCGTATTGAATAAGTGTAAAATTATCAGGATAAATATTATGGAGGCAATAAAGTGTGGTGGTAGCTTATCATTTCTTGGGATGAATGTGAATGTGGTTGAAGGCAGTGAATGCTTCAAGTGGCTAATAAAACGAGCTATTTGCTGCAGTGGAATGAATGTGAATGTGTGCGAAGGCAGTGAATGTTTCGACTGGCTCATAAAACGATCTACTTGCTGCAGTTCTCTTGTTAGAACTCCATATCCATTCAAAAAAAAAAAAAAAGAACGCATTAGAACAAAATAAATTAAATTAAATTAAATCAGTACAATTTCCTTGTGAAAGATTGTAATGAGCAACTAAGTGGAATTTTTATTGGAAAAATATTTTTTATTCGAAAATGTCTCAAAAAGTTTCAAAATAAAGTAAAATGGGTCAAAAGATGTGTTTTTTTTAAAAAGTCGGATCATAGTCTCTTTGCGTCAAAAAAGGGTCAAATTGCGACTTAAGTCGCATAGCGGCAACCCTGAGTTCATGCATTCACAAATTGAGAGCAAGCATTTTCATTGGTGGACGCATTGACAATGTGACGAGATATTAGGTCTGTTCCTTTACTTTTTGGGAAAAAAATAGTAAAAGAGAAGTTATCAACCTTAAGAGTAAAATTCTCTCTCACAGAGAGAAGCTATAAAAAAGTAAAGGAACGCGTTAGACAAAAAACTTGCCCATAAATAAACGTCAACGTTTTCAGCTTATGTTTTAATGTTCTATATAAAAAAGTATGAAAATACAGAGTTGCAGAGACTTTTAATTGTACAGAAGGTAATCTTTTAATTGGAAATATTTTTTCACTCACAAGAGTCAAAAAGAGCCCACAGTTTGCAGATTCGACGGGTCTGTTGGAGTGCTTGGTTAAGTCTTCTTTGACCAAATTGAACAGCATATCAAACACTTCCTTGTTCATATGCACTGCTACTTTAAATTGTATCGGATCATCATTATATAGCTGGTCAAAGTTGAGATTAAAAAATCCATGAAGATCTCGGTCCGCGTACAATCGACGAACCCAAAACCGGCGACGATTTCATGTACTCAAATGCTTCTGATAAAAGCAGTATGAAAATAATCTTTGAAAAGAATTCTTCGTTCATACTAATTTATGTATATATAACAATTATTTGGTAATTTTCGCAAAACTAAATGCAACACGCTTAACGTATGCGACGTATTCTATGGGACTGTTCTCTCCGGCAATACGTCAACTTCAACAACAACCTTCAACGGAACGACGGTGGTCCAAAATGGCAATCCAGCTGGACAAAATTTAAATTTTTTGTTACTCCAAATGAAAAAAAAAAGATTAATATGTGTTAAAAAATGTTCAATTTATAATGTGACAAAGTATTTCGGGCCACTCTGTAAAAATAATGGTACTAGGAGAGCCCAAAGTGCGCACTTTGAATGACATGGCTGCAAAGAATAATGTAAGCAAAATCAAACAGTCAGAAGTAAATACATGTGCTAAGTTTTCCAGAGTGATTTGAGTAGAATTTAATTATGGAATTTGTTACTGAAGGTAAGTGCTATCTAAAAACGTAAATCAATTGAATAAATTAGTTGTTAAAAATGTATTGTGAAACATTTTATATAACACTCCAACATTTGATAAACGCGAATAAAAACCTAAATTTATTTAAGCCTACAGTGTTATCGTCCAACATCGTCTAGTCAAATTGTATATTTTTAGAAAGCCTGACTAATAAACAAGTCACATACCAAAAATTTCTTGCATTTCCTTGCGTATTACAAAGTTGTGACATTTTGTTTCAAAGGGTAGCCGAATTTCCAGAGGAGAATTATTTGATGAATGGAAAAAATGTACTCAGGGTAACAAACAAAGTGCGTTGTATAATTTTATCCTAGAAAAACTCGATACTGCGGAAGTCTCAGCTGACAGTAAGGATAAAATTTATTCAATTTTGAAGACATTTAATATATATGTAGGCGAAAATGGAAAGAAAGTAGCAGGAACTCCGCTGTTTCTGAAAAAAGTAATAAATCGTGGCCAAGTGAAAATATAGTGTTACCAGTCCTTACAGTGTGTGTGCATGCCGCTGAAACAGAGCCTGGCTCATCAAATATCTCATCTACAGGCAGACCTCAAAGGAATTTAGTGCTGCAAGTGAAACAACTGAGAAGCGCAGAGTGAAATATTTGTTAAATTCAACTGATTCGTCTGAATTAGTGTATGCACCAGAAATAAATTTACATGCGATTGGATTGAAGGACGGAGCAAGCAGTTTTAGGTTCTCCTGGGAAAGCTACAAAAATAAAACGGGTATTACAATCACGGTCCATAGAATCGAAGCCTTATTCAATCGAAGAAGCGCTAGCATTTATTTTGGATGCTAAATTATCCAAACATGCGTATCAGTTGATTCGAAAAGAGAATTGTCCATGAACAAAAAAGTGCATTCAGGACAAATTTCGAAGCTTCCATGACAGGGCTGAATGTTGACCTCACAATACTGCACACAATGTCTAGCGGTTTTGAGATCAACATTGAAAAGTTTACTAGCCACTGTAAGAAAACCGCAGAACTGTATGTTAGTATTTACCCATGGTACTGTAATATTCTTGCTGGGGTTCGTTTAAATAAAACCGTCTTTTGTGTATTTTAATTGTTTATTTATTATCAAATACCAAACTTTACTTTAACACAATAGTCAATCACTTTATTCTTTATTTATTTCCAAATAAACGGTCGCTACAGATTTATTTTCACAATGTCGCTTGCTTTCACCACTGGTCGAATATCTCTTGTAATCGCTGTATTCACTTATCAACAACTGTGTGGACGTTGGTTGTGGTATGGGTATTTATAGGAAATTGCAAGGGGTTCTAGAACATGCTAGATGTTTCTCCGGGTGAATTGAGGATCATGGAATATTGGGATATTGTGTGGAACAATTGTGGAACCTAAGCACACCAGGTTGGAACGTAAGCACATCAGGTTGGAATATTTACTACTAGTAGGCAATAGATGTCGTTGCACAGTTTGAGATACAGTGTTTTAGTTTTTTGGTACACAAACCATCCTCAATGCTACAGTACTATATGTCTGTGACTGTGCACAAGATACTAATTCATGGGCCAGACGTGGTGCCGAATTCGATTGTCCCTAATGTACAATTAACAGAGGAAGCATAGGAAGTAAGAAATAAGGACTGCAAATATTTTCATGAGCACCATACAAGAAAAATAAACAGAAGAAGCACAATGCAAAATTTGTTCCACAGGCTCCTAGTTTCATCAGATCCTCTAGTGAGCTTCAACCGCCAAACACCAAGCAAGAAGATGTCTACTTTAACACATCCGGTATCGATTTACTTAAAATTCCTCACAATCTTCAGGAAAATGCTGAATTAGACTCTGAGAAAGAAAAAGAATGCAGTTTTGAGTCAAATACATCTGTGTCTAGTTCGAATTAAATATTAATTTATTATTTTTTCTTGCTTTAAAATTTATTTTATTAATTTGTTAACTAGTGAATTTATTATTATTGATAAGAATTATTGAATTAATAAATTAAAAGAAATATAATAATCAACAATTTTCAAACAAAGTGGTTTTTCTAGTATTAACTTATTTTATGAAAAATTTCATATATGTATAATAAAAAAATTATTTATTTTAAGGCACAAATGCAAACGAACAGTTTGGCATAATAAAATAATTCTGTCCAAGTAGAATGGTATTTTGGACCACTGTGCGACGGAACAACGGATCAACAGATTCTATGGGCCTGGGCCTTAAGTCCTGTGTGGCGAATCCCCAGAGGGTTATTGTTTAACAACTTCGTATTAATTTTCGATGTCGACTATTTTCGATTTTGAAAAATTTAGACTTTTGAAAAATAAAAAAGTAAAGACTACTCGATGCGTCCGAAAATTAACCCGAGCAGGTTAACGTCTCGACGACAAACGTCACAAGATGTCAACCGGCACATTTTTCATTCAACTTGAATGATGCAGTAGTAATTTAGAAATTTAAGCACAACTTCTTCATACTTTTTAACTCAATTTCAATTCAATCACCAATCTTCAAACAATAAAAAAAAGTTTTAAGCCAGATTGACTTGGGATCGTTCTGTGGAGAAGCTCTCACTTTGCTTTGCATAATTATCGGCAAAACGCACCAAAAGTCAACTTGCACTTGCATTGAACATTGCACTATTCCCAGGCATGGCACGTAACATCGCCCAACTTTTCAAATCCATCTAACGAATAATACCCGCAACAACTAAGCACCTACCGGCAAATAGTAATAATATCGGACCCCGAAACAAATAAGCAATGAAACACTCTGTCACTTTTCCTCGTTGACATTTGAATTCGCCCTGAAAGGCGAACGGCAACAACAACTCTCTGCCATTTCTCAAATCTCAACCGTTTCACACACTTCAACATTTCACCGCGTCCCAATTCCAAATGAATAAACCTGTCAACTGCTCTGCTCTCTCGCGAACCCACCCAATCCAACATACACACACATCTACATCCAACAAGAAAGCGCAAAAACAAAAGGCACAAGAATTCGAATTCCTCTCCATCTGTACACCATTCATTCAACGACGTGCAGATGTGTGCGTCTCTAGCGATTGAACCCAGCCTCTGTCTGTCCGTCTGCCTGTGCCTGCTGTCAAAAGTTTCTTTCCCCGCGTTCGGAACGGTTGAGTTTTTTTTTTCCTTCTTTTCGTGCGCTGCGCTGTGTAGACACGGGGTTCGGTCGTCGTCGGCATTCTTCTTGTGTTCGATTTATTTTTTTTTATTTTCGAAAATTTTCTCTTTAATTATTTTTTCTTCCTCCTTCTATCATCACATACGATTTTCTGTGTAACCAAACGGAACTAGTTTCTGGCTAAAAATTTCTCTGGAATTTTTTTTTTTTGTCACTCGTTTCTCTGCAAATTATCCCGTTCTTGTTGCTCTTTCTATTGAAATGTGAGTGTGTTTGTGTGTGTGTAGAGAGAGAAGTAGAAATCGTCTAATATTCTTGGAAATTCTGTGTGAAAACGACGAAAAATATAAAAAAAAATCTTTAAAAATCAAAGAATGAGAAAAATGAAATGAAATTCCTCTCTTGCTCACTGCGTTTCTTCGGATCGCTGGTGCAATTCACGTGTGTGTAGAAAATCATCGCCGCTCACTCGCGCACACTCGTCTGTATTGAGTGTGAGTGAGTGTAGTGTATATTTGCGGAGGCAAAAGTGACGTGTGTGTTATATGAGTCCAACACCCAAAAAAGGGAATAAAAAAATTTCCTGCCGATCGTGGTGTGGTTAAGTGATGGTGTTTTCTTTTTTTATCGTTTCGAGTGGAGAAATGTATCTAATCCTGGAACAGGATCGACCGCCCAATAGATTGCTGCGGGGGGCGGGAAGTTACACTACAAGTGGTGTTGTGGTGTGTGTGTATGTGATGAAGGATCATCTCGGATTCCCGGCTGTCTGAAGAATGAGAAGGAGGTGGGGAAATTTTTGCCGCTGAATTGCGTTGTGAGGTTATGTTTTGCCAGAGATGCAATGGTGGCACAGGCATAGGGACACATCTATCCCCGATGGTTTATAAATAAATATCTCGATCTCGATTTTTGAGTTCTTTTTTTGTATTTTTGATTTTCCTCTCGTTTTTTTTTTTTGAATTGGTACTCTCTCAACGAAAATAAACTGAAACGTGGGCGGAATTGGATTTGGGTCTCTCTTGAGTTTTATGTGTTTTCTATGACCGAACTACACGCATTTGTCGTGGCGACCGAAGAGGTGTTTTAATTGAAAATCTAACACCAAATACGAGTTATACAGGCGAGAGTTAGTTGTACGAATTGGTTTTGGATTTAATGGTACAGCCTCTGGCGGACGCCCACGTTGGCAGTGGAATACCTAATTTGGTGAACAAGACCACTGACGACGGCGAGGCGGCTGCTGTGGCTGGCGGTTGGTAAAGTGGTTCTTGCGATGAGATTCGATTTCGAGCGGCAAAGATTGATTGACAAATATTTGCTAATAAACAAAAAGAAACGGGTAGCTATTTAGCATAAACGGGGGGATTGAAGGTTTTTCATGTCATTTATAGGAGTTTGCATCGGTTTCCATTCAAATTGAGGTTTGTAGACTTTCGGTAAAGCTGTGGCTTGGAGGAAGTAGGTTTAAGCCTTCAGAGGGTTAGAAGAAGTATTTAATTCCGCTAAAATCTATGTACTCATCATCTACCACACCGTAAGCTCCCACTATGCGAACCCCACAGGCGGATCAGTAGAAATGCGGTGAAGCGGGAGGGTTATGATCCCTTGTTTTCGGATCATAACATCGCTGATAAAAGGAAAAAGAAGAAGTAAGCACCCACTATGATACCTCATTTTAGACAGTAGGACTGACAAAAATGTTTAAACTCAAAACCTATCTACTAATACAAAGGGGAGACGTTCGTATATGCATGTTTGTAACTCTTTCACTCAAAAACTGCTTATCCAATTGCTATGAAACTTCTATTGGCATGTCAGGCAATGCTTTCGGAATAACATGGGTAATGTATCATTTAGTCTTATATAGAATGGGCTGAGAAATGACGATAAAAGTGAAGTAATTCGGAAATATATGACTGCCTTAGATTAATCTCTTACCCTTTACATCAGGTGACCTAGTGTGACATTTAAAGATACTCAACTCAATCCCTAAAAGAGACATGTTCTGCACTATACCAGATATTATGGTCAGGCAACATTGCTTCGGTAGGTTAATCGAGGTTGAAAAATTGGACCGCGGAACTTGGTCCAATGGTGTTCCAACATTGGACTTTAGAAGACTGGTCTGGTTCACCGACGGTTCGGAAATGGATGCTGGAGCTGGAGCTGGGCTTTTTGGACCCAACACAAAGATTTCTGTAGCTATGGGTATGACTCCCACTGTGTTTCAGGCTGAAATCCATGCCATTGAGATCTGGGCCAGACACAACCTCCGCAAGGAGATCAAAGGCGCTAGAATACATATCTTTTCAGATAGCCAAGCAGTACTTATGGCACAATCGTCCAACCTAATGGACTGCAGAACTGTGAAATGCTGCTACGATGCATTGCAAGACCTTGCCAAATACATCAGGGTAAAACTCTGTAGGGTCCCTGGAGACCAAGGGATTGGGGACAACGTATCTGCAGATGAGCTTGCTAGGGCTGGCTCAGAATCGGCGTTCATAGGTCCTGAACCTTATTGTGGCGCCAACTGGGCGACAGCTACAACGCTGATTAACGAATGGGAAAACAAACTTCGTCTAAACCACTGGACTTATGGGCTAGGTCTAAGACAATCCAAACGATTAATCAATCCTTATTCCTATAAGGAAATCCTTAACTTAGATGGGGAAAGCATTAAGAAGTTCGTGAGCTTTCTAACTGGCCATTGCGGCCTGAGATACCACTTTAACAAGTTGAACCTGTGCCAAGAGAAGAACTGTCGGTTATGTTTAGAGGAGGATGAAACATCCGAACACATTCTTTGTGAATGGCCGGCACTACGCTGGTTAAGGAAACGTATTTTCCAAAAGGAGATAGGTACTTCAGTGGAACTAAAATGCTCCACTACTAAAGACATGCTAACTTTCATAAGGGATGTAGTACGTCTGTTAGATTAACTGCAACCCTCCGATGCAATAGATCTTTCAGGTCATAGTGTCGTTGCCACGTGGGCATGGGTTGTATACAAGCTAACAAAAATATTCCATACCCTAGATGAACTGCTCAAAACCTATATAACTGTATTCCCTCGATACCTCCAGTTTGTTCTTTACGCCAAGCCTGTGAACCATTAGGAACTACCACAGTGCCCATTGGTCCTAATCTAGGGTCACTCGAGAATTAGATTACCGGCGCGCCGCGGCGCTTTCAACAAAGCTCTAACGAACTCTTGTCCTGTAACCAGAATCAGAGATAAGTATCGACCATCACGGTCGCGGTGGCGCAAATTTAAGATCTTCGTGCGAACTATAGGCAGCTTTTCAATCAAGTCAAGTGTTCAACTATGGTTATTAAGTATTGCCAAGACCATCTCCACAGGACCATCTCCAATACCCGCGCTCAACTTAACATTGCCGGAAAGCAAGTCGAGAAAGTTGATAACTTTCTATATTTAGGAAGTGTCGTCTCGGCTAATCGCGGTGGCACCGAACTGGATGTGTGCAGCAGAATCGGGAAGGCTAAAGCTGCGTTCGGAATGCTATCCAATATCTGGAGAAGCAATGTTATTAGCTTAAGAACCAAGCTACGACTGTTCCGCTCCAACGTAGAATCAGTGCTGCTTTATGGGTGCAGTACCTGGAAGGTGGACACCATTAACACACGCAAGCTGCAAGTCTTCGTAAACAAATGCTTAAGAATCATCGTGAAGATTTTTTGGCCGAATCGCATCTCCAACGAACAACTTTATCCGAGAACGGGCCAAGAACCTATAAGCATTACTATACGAAGAAGAAAGTGGCAATGGATTGGACACACCCTACGGCGCGAAGACAACTCCATTGCGAAATACGCCATGCAGGCAGAATAGCGGGACGCCCTAGGCAAACGTGGCGCAGAACAGTTGAGGAGGAATCGAGCTCTTTAGGAATGAGTTGGAGGCAGCTCAAACGCGTTGCAGAACTCCGAACACGATAGCGCGCAGGCGTGGTTGACGCCCTATGCCCCCCGAGGGGTTAAAGGATATAAGCAATAAGCAAGCAAGTGTTCAAGGAAAGTTCAAGACTGGTACTCTTGCAAGGATACCCCCGAAATATACAAATCCAAACTAAGGAAAACTCAACGAAAATAATTCAAAGACTTGTGGTAAAATTGAAGAGTACTCTGCGACTTCAAGGCATCGTAATGTCTGACCATTCTAAGCAATTTTAAGAAATTGGGTGGTTCATGGACCCCCTACGCGAGTATGTGAGGTGCTCAATGTTGT
The DNA here is from genome assembly GCA_945910035.1 of Brachypalpus laphriformis. Classification (NCBI taxonomy): domain Eukaryota; kingdom Metazoa; phylum Arthropoda; class Insecta; order Diptera; family Syrphidae; genus Brachypalpus; species Brachypalpus laphriformis. The sequence continues at coordinate 312,078,690 of OX246753.1, read as the reverse complement.
GCAGCTACTTCTCCAAACGGAACGATCTATGCTTCGATGGTTTCATAATGTAGTGCGCATGGCCCCAGACCGGCTTCCAAGGCGTGAAATTAGGTAGGCGATCCTTCGGTAGGCCTAAAAATAAATGGTTGGATCAAGTCTGACATCTCTCCTGGAGTCGTCTAGGGATTCCCCCTGATGAGTTGGAGTCAATGGCGGAGGATCGCTTGTCAAAGGATGGAGAATCCACTGTTTCACAGTGCCGGCTTAAGAGCTCAACTCCACTTAAGTGTTGATATAACTTAATCCCCCGATTTTTGTGGCTTAAGTATTGGCGTAACTACTGTCAGAGCAAAACGCACCGTTCGATGTTACCAGCATTAGAACATTACCTTTGTTTAATGTAACTACCTACTTTATTTATGGACATGAACCTAACCCTGGAAAATCTTTTCTTTTTTTTCTATTTGTGGGAATATTGCTTTACTCAATAAATATCTACTCTCTTACAATGGAGGCAAATTAGCAAGACATACCTGAGTAGAATTCACTTATTAATCTCGTTAAAAACCTGCGCCCCTTGTGTTTTATGGTTATACGTATGTATTGAATATAGACACGTAAAAATGTTCTCTGGCAATACCCTATTCCTTGAGGGTAGCTAAATGCAGCGATATTTTATTTTTTTATTCATTATTCGGATGGCATTTTTTCATTTTTGTTTCAGCTGAGCTGAAATTCGCACTTCTTTTTTTGTCGTCACACATGTTCCACTCTTCTTCCTTTTATCAGCGAGGTTATGATCCGAAAATAAGGGATCATAACCCTCCCACTTCACTGCATTTCTACTGATCCGCCTGTGGGGTTCGCCTCTGTTCCACACATGTTCCACTCTTCATTTATTGAAAAGAAAAACAAATTATTTACATCACTAGCAAGACATTTTTCTATTTGACATCTCCGATCCATACACAGTAGTTAATTAGCCACAAACTGTTCACAATCACTTCTTATGCTTGGCTTAGCTAAACCACACTTTTTAAATGACTGTGAAACCCGACAAACTTAAGCTTTGCGTTTTACTTAACTAAGCTGCGACTTAAGCTCTCACTGTGAAACCGGGCATTACAGTTTTAAATTTGCTGAACAACAGCACCTCTCTCACCTTGGGCAATATGTAGCTTTAAACCTCTTCAGTCGGCAGGGCCTTATGGGATAGTACTAGTATAGTACCAAGCAAAGTTTCGTAAACCCTATGATAGTATCCTTCTCTGGCTGGTAACTGTCCCTAAAAGACGTCTTGATTTACTCCACATACCCACATGTTGAAGGAGGTGAAGGTAGTCTTTATACAAAAATCAGGAAAAAACTCATTTGTCACAAAGACCATATACCCGTGATCCTGTCATTATTTGTCCTCAAAACCATTAGAAACTTATCGGTGCTTCCAATATATGTATTGTCAACATCCCAGCATGCTCACTGTAACGCCGAGTCTCCATGAGACATATTTATTTCAGACTTCATGTCCGAAATATTTATTTATTTATTCGGTGGGCAAGTTTTGTCAAGACAATTCATTTTCAACCATATCGCGTAAGAGTAAGCAACAACCAATTCTTGCCTTGCCACTCGGTTGTATGTGACATTGTACATCATTGTCGTCTTCCTTGATATTAGGGAACCTTCAATAACGTTACGAGTATGTATGACAAACTAGAGGCTTCGCTTGGTGTATTGATAAACCAATTCCTCACCAGCAGAATTATCCAATCTGGGCGGTAAATCCCAAGACAGTAGTTGTGTGTCGCATTCTATAGAATTTTGTGCAGAGGACCTGGAAGAGCAAGGCTGCAGGATGACTGCCTATGCAGACGACTTTGCGAAAGTTGACTCAGGGAAACCCCTGAATACTTTGTGGGAACTTATTCACGATTCCCTCTCTCTCTGAGCCCAGATAGTGAAACGGAAGAGTCAAACCTAAGAACTCTATCTCTACTGGAACTTTAGCATCAACTTATGGTAAAACTAAGCTTTAACGAATTTTTCACTTGATTAACGTTTGATATCATATTAAGTATTCAGCTCGGATCATTAACTAATGAACCCATTATATCTATGCACTCTAATGTCATTTGAAAAAAACCGCTAAGGTTGGGCCGAGAATCGTCGAGTTGTATCAATGTCCACTCTAGGCAAGAAGACCCATCTCCATGGTCCAAAAGTCAAATTTTCAAATTCTGATAATGATTTCAAAGTTCAATTTTCCTGAGTCAAATTTTCTTTATTAAGAAAAAGTAAAAAGAATATTCACAAACCCGCCACATTTCCAAGTATTAATCTATTAGCAAGTAGCTATATCTGCGTATGCCCGCTTTACAAAAAACTTAAGAACAAAGTACGAAAATGATCTCTGGCATTAAATACCTAAATACTCTAAGCAATAAAATTGATTTCATTGAAATCGGTGAAGTCGTTGTGGAGGTATTTTGTTTAGTAGTTAGCTGGATTGGCCGCGAAATCTCGCCCACAGAATCCCGCGTAACAAAATTTTTTTTTTTTGGTTGCGTCTGGAGGTGCAGGAATCTTCAAAAGATACCAATGGTCCGTACCATTGGTTATGCCCGATTCATATATCTGACAATGCCATCAGTGCTAGTCAGTATATGCCTACGGGCTAAACCTCACCCCCTCAGAGAGGCACTATGAGAACCGGCTGCGCGTACTCATAGTAGTAGGAAATTCGTTCCTCTAATTTTTTCATTTTTGTGATGACTACGACTAAGTTGCCTTAACAAGTAGTTTACGCTTCTGTAGTGTTAATCGCGTTAGGTAGGTAGCTTTCCAGTGAAGGCACCTACTAATACCGTCATTACATGCGGTTTTTCCTTACGGCGCTAGGTCGAAAGGTCTTGTTCTTTGTAGTCGGCGCTCAAGGTTTGTCACGTCCATAGTACGGATTATTTCATTATTGCAATGAACATGAAGACGGGTACGAAGTTTGCGAGCAAAGTTTGTTACTTCGTCCCTCACGGTAGCAATTCCTAGATCTTTGTGAATATCACTATTTCTTATATACCAAGGAGCTTTCAGGATTGCTCTTAGTATTTTGTTTTGAAATGCTTGCAGTAGAGCCATATTGCTTGGTTTGGTACAACCCCAAAGTTGTATACCATATGTCCAAGACGGTTTTAGCACTTACTTATACAGAAGCAGTTTGTTGTAGGGTAAAGGCACTAGTAGCCGGACAGTTAACACAAATCTTAACTTTGACTTCTTCTTATTTTTTAACTATTAAAGCTTCAGTGAAAAGGTTTGGATATATAAATAATGTAGATAATTTTTAAAAAGATAGTAAAACTCCTCAAACATATTTATTATTGTGGATAATTGTTTTATTAATTCTTAAAAAAAGTTCTGTTTGCGCTAGTATCCGGACAGTAATATTTAGTGTCCGGACGTTTTAGTTTCAGAAGCCGGACACCAAAATTTCATATCAACTTTTAACGTTTTCTTTTTGATTAATGAAACATTTTATATAGTCTTATACGAAAAAAATAAGATTTATTCACATTTTTGTTAACTAATTATTCACATAGTAAGTAAATAACAATAAATATATGTATATGTATTTATATACTCTTTAACTAAAAAAAAAAAGAGTTCATAAAAGATATGTAATATAAAGATACTTAGTTTTATTACAGAAATTTAGTTCTACTTATATTTTTGTTAACAGCTTAACATAGTTAATACATAACAATAAATATAAATGGATGTACATATATACTCTTTAACCAAAAAATAAAAAGAATTCATAAAAGATATTTAATATAAAGAATACTGTAAAAGTGTCTAAACTTAATGTTTTAAATTCAGTCTAGTGCTTAACTAACACCTAAGAATACTTCTAGGTACACGTTTTAAAAGGAACGAAACATAATTCAAAATAAGTAAACATAAAATAAACATAAAAACAAAACTGAAACTTTAAATTCAGTAAAACAAAAAAAAAGAAAATATTCAGTAAAATTAATATTAATAAATTTCACTCCGTAAACTATTTATGGTATTTAAATATCACAGCAATAGTTGCAAATAAAATCTTTTGTGCTTGCGATATTGTACTCTATGTTTGCCATGGAGCTTGTCATATATTGCAAAATTCGCTTAACTCCAAAGTCAAATGGGATTTGTGACCATCAACAAATAATATAGCTGGACGTTTTACTTGGTCTGTCAGTAAGCGTTTATGCACACAATTAGCCACGTACTCATAAAATGGTTCACTGCGCATCCAACCGCTCTCGCTTTTCCCTAGGATCCAAGATTGAGACATACTTTCAACAATGTCCTTCGGAGGACGTAAGAATGGGAACACTACCATAGGTTCAAAGAGTTTTCCATCAGCCGAGAAAACATTTAGTACGGTTAACGTTTCTTTTTCATTACCAGCACATGTTTGGTAAATATTTTTATAACCTTTTGGTGCTATTACTTTGCCAGTTTTTGGACAAAGGCAAAAACTGCTTTCATCGCCGTTGAGGATCCTTGTTGGGTCGTGCATTATTTCCTCCCGGTTTAAGCTCTTTAAACAGTCTTCCAGCTCTTTAAACCATTTTAAAATATTTTCTTTTGTGACGACGGCCCTGCCTTTGCTTATGCTTTCAGCTTCTCTCATAGCCAAAGAAGGATTTCTTTTCATAAATGATTTGAGCCATGTTTTACCTGGTCGATCATCTTTAAAAGGTGTTTCCCTTTTCGAGTCCTTAATTATTTTTTGCACCGTATTAAGGAGGTCATTGGTCTTTAAGGGAAACCCACCTTTGCACATATCGGTACACCACTCAGCAATTTTACTTTCTTCTTCAGGTGTTAAGTAAGGATCTGGCCCCTTTTTTGTTGCCTTTTCACCAATTAGCCCTTTACCTTTTAGTCGGTCATGAAGAGTTGATCGACACAGACCATATTTGGCAGCTGCTTTTCTTAAACTCAAATTATTTATCCGAATATCTTCTAAAGCCCGTGTTAAACTGCTTTCCTCCATTCATAAGTAGCTAAATCTAAAAATATGACATATTTTAATGCGTGGAAAAACATTGTCCGAATACTAAACCTAATTTTTCAGTACCCGGACAGCCGGTTTCTTTGTTAAAAAACACTGTCCGCATACTGAAATTATTAAAGAAACATGCAATATTCTTTATTTAAATTAAGCAAAATATACATAGGTATCGTTTAAAAGTATTAAAACATGAATTTAAAATTTGCTTTCAATTTTCAGTATCCGGACACTCTGTCCGGTAACTAAAATCAGTATAAAATTTGGGTTCCAGTAGCCGGACACCAAATAATTTGCATAGAATTTAACAATTTTTTCTTTTTTTATAATTGAACACAGAAATTATTTATATTTAACTAAAATTAAACCTAATTTGATGTGCAAATGCAATAAATAATGTTTAAAATACTTACATTTTGAAAATAGCGTCACTAATTTTTTTAGAGAAAAAACGCACTTAGCTGCACACTTCACGACTACCACGTACTAACTGATGCGTATTTCGCAAACCAGTTATCGCATCTATTGGAAACTACGTGGGAGTATGAAAAAAATATAGAGGGTTGTTTTTTTTATGTATTTTTCACACTAAAACCGGAAAATTCTCTTATTTTTTGACAATAAACAACGAAGTGTCCGGATACTAGTGCCTCTACCCTATACGCTTAACTTCGAGTATCTTCCGAGTAGCCAATACATTTCTCTAAATCTGATTTCGAGCTCTTCGCTATTCTTTTTAACGTGTGGTTTCCACTTAAGTTTTGCGTCTAGGGTCATTCCTAGATATTTTGCCTCGTTTGCGTACGGTATTTGCACCGAGTTAATGGATATAGGTAAGTTGTTTATCTTTCTTAACGTAAAATTGACATGCGTTGATTTTGTCTCATTGATGACTATTCGCCAGGTTTTTGTCCATTCGCATACTTTGTTCAAAGTTCGTTGGAGTTTTCCCGTTGATGATTCGACTGACTCATCCGTTACGAGGATAGCCGTGTCGTCTGCGAACGTTGCTACAACGGTCCCTTCATCTTGTGGTATATCTCTTGTGTAGAGCAAGAACACGATTGGACCGAGAACACTTCCTTGTGGAACACCGGCGTAAATATCTTTGAAATCCGAATATTCACTCCCGTGTCTAACACGAAAAAGTCTGTTTTCGTAACAAAATACCGCACAGAATCTCGCATGCACAAAATCCCGCGTAAAATGATTAAAATTCGAGACTAATTAAACAGTAATGGTAGTGGGTGGCCCGCTTTGCGGGTTAAACAATTTCACACTATGGGATATTCAGGTACTCAGTTCGCAGTTAATCGGCGCGTTACCACTGCCAGCGCGAGATTTTTCGAGGTTCGGTCTGCGAGATTTTCTGCTGCGGGATTTTTAAAATTTTGTAATTTTTCCATTCGAGATTTTGTGCACGCGAGATTTTCTACAGCGGTTAAACATGGCGTTCCCAGTTAGCTTCCTGATAATGTTTCGAGATGATATGTATTTGGTACATATCTGAGGTTAACTCTAGTCAAATTTATTTTGAAGTTACTTGCTTTATGAATGTGTATGTATGCATAACTGCTGCCCTTCGAGGTCACTAGGGTTCAAAATGACCCCAAGCGCAACTTAAGCCAAAATCACTATACGTTATTGGCAGCCGAGGAATCTGACTCCCCGCTAACGGTGCTTTGGGGTTCCCTATTTTCCTATTTGGGGTTCCCATTATGACCAGGGCATTATTTCCAGAAGGTGTGACCTCGAAGGGTTAAACAAAATATAAACAACACTATTTCAATAAGGATCATATTCTTACTGTGTTTGTTATTGATTAAATAAATGAAATGAAAATAAACTATTAAACATTGAAAATCCGTTCAGTTTGTTTTAAGTGATGTATGGACTACCAAAAAACGAGAAAACTCCACTATTTTCTGTGACAGAAAAATGACCTCTAAGTTGAAAGGAAGCTCTACACCGCATTTGTGCGTCCAGCGCTCACATACGGTTCACAATGTTGGGCGATGTACAAAAAGTAGGATGCTTCGCATGACATCAGGGGTGACAAAGCTTGATCAAATAAAAAGTTCGAAGATCCATGGAAGCCTTCACGTCAAGGAAACCATCTTGCGAAAGATAGAGCGTGACCGGCTCAGCTAGTATTGTAACGTTCAAAGAAGATATCATTTGAACCCTGTTAAAAAGTCAATATCAATGAACGTTCCAAAGACATCGCGAGTCAGGAGAGGCAGGCCTATAAACGCCTGGATCACACAAATGCGACGACATCGGCATTTCATTGGGCTCAGTAACTGAGTGATCCAAAATCGGGAAGCCTGCCGATATTTTCTGAGGTCAAATAGGCAAACCCCACAGGCGGCTTAATAGAAACGCGATGAAGTGGGAGGGGTATGATCACTTGATTTCGGATCATAACTTCGCCGAAATAGGAAGAAAAAGTTGCGTGGACTACCAAAATATGCCTACAATTTTATTATTCGTTTATTGCGGAATACTTACTTACTTAGATGGCGCTATGGGCCTCAACCAACAAACCTCTGCGCCATACAGCAGGACTGGGATGATTAGAGTCTTATAAAGAGTTACCTTAGTAGTTCGAGATACGGCTTTGCTACTCATTGCCGTTTTAGCCCATAGAAAGAACGATTGGCAAGAGTAATTCTTCGTGTGATCTCCCTACTGATGTCATTTGCGGAGCTCACCATAGAGCCTAGGTAGGCAAAATCCTTTACTACCTCAAAATTATATCTGTCTATTGTGGCGTTGTGTCCAAGACGCCGATGTTGTGTGCCCTTTTTTGTAGACAGCATATATTTTGTTTTGCTTTCATTGACCGCTCGACCCATCTTTGCTGCCTCGATCTCAATACTCGGAAATGCCCCATTGACGGCCCGCTGAGTTCTTCCGATTATGTCAATGTCATCGGCATAAGCGAGTAGTTGTACAGACTTGTAAAAGATTGTACCTCCGGTGTTGGCTTGTGAGTTTCGTACAATTCTCTCAAGTACTATGTTAAAGAGATCGCATGATAGCGCGTCACCTTGCCTAAGACCTTTCCTGACATCGAACGGTTCGGTGATGTTCTTACCGACTTTGATGGAGCAGCGAGAGTTCTCCATCGTCATTCTGCACAAACGGACGAGCTTGGCAGGGATGCCAAGAGTAGACATGGCTCTGTATAACTCGTCTCTATACACGCTATCATAATCAACTTTGAAATCGATGAAGAGGTGGTGCGTATCGATTTTATATTCATGGGTTTTCTCCAACATCTGCTGTAGTATGAATATTTGGTCAATGGTGGATTTTCCCGGCCTGAAACCGCACTGATAAGGACGATCGGTTTTAGGCGTTCACATAATACGGCAGACAGGATCTTTTATGCGATGTTGAGGAGACGTATACCTCTGTAATTGGCGCAGTTCAGAGGGTCTTCTTTCTTCAGGATCGGGCAAATGATGCTGAGGTTTCATTCATCGGGCATACTTTCGTCCGACCAGATTTTACAGATGAGCTGGTGCATGCACCTTACCAACTCATCTCCTCCTCCAAGGCCATCGGCTCCAGCAGCTTTGTTGGATTTGAGTTTAGATATCGCTATTCTCACTTCATTCTGATCGGGTTGACGGGAATCTTGACTGTCATCGTCACTGTTGAATGGCTCATTCTGCCTGACAGCGGAATATTGGTCATCATCGCCGTTTAACAGTCTGCAGAAGTCCTTCCATATCCTCAGCACCGACTGCGATTCTACTACTATATTGCCATTTTCGTCCCTGCAGGTTTCTGTCCTGGCTTTGAAGCCCTGGCATGTTCTTTTTACCTTTTGGTAAAATTTTCGAACATCATTCTTTAGAACATCAGACTTTATTGCGTCTCTCAATCTCCTCGATCGAGCGCTTCTCATGCTCGATGTTCCTCTTTTCTTCTGCTCACGTAAAGCTCGTAAGCAGCTTTGTACGCCTCTTGTTTAGCTGCATGTGCTTGCCGGCATTCCTCATCAAACCAGGGGTTTCGTTGTGGTGGCCGAGAAAAACCCAGTACATCAGAGGCGGCATCTCTGATGGCTTGTTGGCAACGCTGCCACTGGTCTTCCGCATTTGCTGCTGGCGGCATAGGACTTAGATTGAGATTAAAAGACACGATCAGCAAAGGTTCTGGCGGTCTCTTGCGATTGTAGCTTTTCGACGTCAAATTTCCTCACAGCATTTCGTTGATTTCGCCCCGTTGTGGATATCCCCATCCGTACCTTGGCTACAACTAGGTATTGATCCGAGTCCACGTTGGCTCCTCGGAAAGTCCGGACACCCAGAATACTGGAAGAATGCCTTGCGTCGATCGCAATGTGATTGATTTGGTTGACGATTTTTCGATCAAAGGAGAGCCATGTTCCTTTGTGAATATCGAGACATGGGACCTGCGTACTAGCTACGACAAAGTTTCGCCCCGCCGCAAAGTCGATTAGCTTGAGTCCGTTGCCGGATGTGATGTCGTGCAGGCTGTGCTTTCCGACCGCGCTACTAAAGACGTCCTCTCTTCCTAGCTTTGCGTTAAAGTCGCCTAGGATAATTTTAACGTCGTGGCTAGGGCATTGCTCATACGTCTTGTCCAAGAGCTGGTAGAAATCATCCTATGACGCGTCGTCCTTCTCCTCGTGAGGGGCGTGAACGCATATTAGGCTTATGTTGGCAAATTTAGCCTTGATACGGATAGTCATGAGGCGCTCGTTCACATGCCGGAAACTCAAGACTTCTTGCCTAAGTCTGCCTCCAATGACAAATCCGCACCCGAATAGACGTTGTCCTTGTTGTCTGTAGCAGTCGCCGTAGTAGATGTCGCAGTTTTTCATCTTCCTTTTGCCCGGCCCATCCCATCGCACTTCTTGAATGGCAGTAATGTCTGCTTTGAAACAGTCTAGGGCCTCCGCAAATTGTTCGGCTGCACGTGGTTTGTAGAGGGACCTAACATTCCACGTGCAGACACGAAGATCGTTGTCCTTTTTACGTTTGCATGGGTCGTCAACAGTAAGATCATCCGTATCCGAGGCTGTTGGTTGCTTCGTAACCAAAGGTTTTTTACGTGGTAGGGAAGTTAACCCGACGGCACAACCCCCAACCTGGAGGACCAGATCCTTTTTTTTGTACCCCTAGGACAAGAGGCCGGATACACCGATGTCAGTAACCCACTTCGGGGATATGAGCGCTGATCCGCCACCATCTCTTTTTCAATACCCTGACGTAGTATTGAAAATCCTTACAGACCTCAGCTTCAAATATGTCGAAGTAGCTCCGGTAAGGTATCCGCTGGTCTGTAGACGTCACCGTTGATTCCATCGAGAGAATTCATCCGCCGCACGTCCTCCTTCTGAGGAGCTCTTGCTAGACTTCTGAGACGCACATTTCAGCCAATCAGGTCAACAAGAGATGCCTCGTCTGGTTAAACATATGCGCGCTGAAGTTCACCCAGATGTGCTTACGCAGGTCTGAGTGTTCAGCTGCACATATATCGTCAGACTCAGCATACTCTCATCGTTAGTTCACTATCAGATAGCTATCCAGCGGGCACCGCGAGGAGGTGATGATGCAATTTTACCCCCAAATGTATGCTTCTTAAAATAAAAGGAAAAGGAAAAAAAATACAGTATGTATGTTGACACTAAAAAAGTCTGCAAAAAATCTCCGCTACAGTATACTATGTCTACCTATTACAAGATATCGCTTGCGTTAATACAATATGTCGGACAAAGAAGGGTATATTCATGACTCTTACACCCTTCTGCATCATATCAATAAGTTTAAGTACGGTATCAAAGAATACAAACCATTATTGTGCGGAAATCGAGGACCAAAAATCTAGTCTGCAACTAAACAGGCAGTTCAGTCAGTTGTTTAGAAACCTGAGGACGCTCTAAAATAACTCCATGCCTCGTGACAAACCTGCGGTCGGCGGTGAGAAAAGAAGACGCAGGTTTTTTTTTTGACACATTTGGGTTTTGACACAAACCCGGAGTCGACCCTGCGATTAAAGTATCTAAAAATGAACAAGGACGAAGAAGCAGAGGAATGAGTTTTGCGTAATGGCACCCAACTGCCTGTGACATGGTCATGCATGGTGAAGTAGTAATGTGCTGTGGGTGATATGTTGTCGGATCAGATACCAAACATAACCACTTCATTTTTCCAGCATTAAAATGTACACCTAGATTAGATTAGATTATATTTATTTCTTATAAATTCATCAAACATTCAAATAAAACAATTCAAGTTCTTAGAAACAATATAAGAAAGGTTGAGCATTCAGTATTTATAAAAAGTAAAAAATAGAGGAATGCCATATTCAATTGGCTAAAACAATTCAAAATAAAACGTATGGGTGGGGTGACCCTTTAAGAATTATAAATTAAGAAGAAAATAAGAAATGAACTATAAACATACAAAAACATTTCAATAAAAAAGAAAATTAATTATAAAAAAATCATAAAAGAAGGAAAGAATGAAATCAAAGACTAAAAACAAAGATTAGACCAAAACATCAGAAATACAAGATTCTAACGTAGCATAATCAAAGCTGAAGAGCCACATTTTTACGTATTTTAAGAACATTCCAGGTATTGTAATTGTCCTGATAGACTGAGGGAGTTCATTAAATAGTCTATAAGACAAACAAAAAAAAAATACGGTATGCAGTGGTACGGAAATTGGGTACAGACAAAATGTTAGAAAGGTTTCCACGAAGATTATAACAAGAAATTAAACGAAAATTACGATTACCAGACTTCATAAAGAATATTGATTGATGAGAGTGATTAACCTAACACATGCTAAAAAAAATACTGCGAATTAAAAACGAATACAAACAAAATTGCTTTCTCCCCAAATAGCACAGATGCCATGCAATGTAACCTAGTATCATGGCAGGTATTAGGTTTTGATCTTTTGGGAACTATTTTAAAAATATCACTGATTCCAAAAAGTAATCATCCCGTTCAGCTGCTTGAATTCTTAAATATCTGAACTAAAACAAGCCTTCAGATGCAGATAGAATGTTTCTCATGTTTTGAAAAGGTTTACTTCTACCGTGTAGAAACATCTATTTAGGCTCTTCCACTAGTCGTACCTTATACATGCATGTACGGTACATCTTATCATCCAACCAACGCATTAACTTCTTTTTCCTATTTTTGCGAGGATATGATTGATATGAAAAAAATGGATCATAACCCCCACACTTCACTGCATTTTTACGCCTAACGTCAGTCAGCTAACGCTTCAAAGACGCTGCAAACCGTTCCATAAAGTATGGATTGAGAGTATTAGATGGATATTCCTCTACCTCATTCCCAAATAATGCTGGTGCTCCCCAAGGTTGACCTCCAACCCATGCCTCGCACACAAGTTAGGCCAAACTTTCTCTAGCATCAGCAGATTACTGATACTAAATTTAGTGCTTTCAGGTTCCTCAGAGAAGGTAAACTTGTTTTCACTCCTACGGGCTTGGATTACAAACTATTAAGCCTACATTACATCTTTGACGGGCTGGTTTTTGGTATAATCCTCACTGGGGACTTTGCGCGGCGCTTATTCTACGACTCCGGTCTCATGGATATGTCGTTTGCGGCACTGACACCAGAACTTCTGCTCTTGTGTAAATTCAAAATCGACATTCCTTCTGTTCAGGACTGGCTTCGTCCAGAGTCTGAACCATAACTGGAATGTAGTCAACTTTTCACGGATAGGTTCAATACCAGTCATGGGTTTGGTGCTGGTCTCTTCGTGAAAGAGGACAACGTTAGGTTTCACTTCTCGTTTGGCAAATATGCGTCTGCTTTTCAAGCGGAAACTTATGCAAGGGTCTTGAACTACATATATTGTAAAGAACGGGTCGGAGCCTCGCACAATCCTTCAACCACTTTCAAAATATTTCGTGAATGTAAAAATCCTTGGATTCGGTCACAATGCTGAATTCTCTAATTCTTCTCTGAGTTTTAGGTAATACTGGGATCATAGGGAATCTAATCTTGGATGTGGTTGCTAGACAAGGGTCAGAGGAAGACTTATCATGACCTGAAGCTGCCAGGGGTCTTTCTGCGTCATCGGTTATGGTTTTCATTGACGAAAGTATCTCTCAACTTAAAACACTGTAGAAAACTTATTGGGGTACTTACAGGAACTACGTTTTTGCTGAACATCTTAATGTGCTCGGCTCAAGTGATACTGAACTCTTCTACGCTATTACTCTTGCAGAACGTTTCCTCTGCGAGGGTCCTGTCTTTGTTCATATCAAGTGGCAGGACTACGGTGCTGATGTGTTGAGTGCTGGTACTGTAAGGTCCAAAGCGCTGTCTTGTCTTTTATTAAAATGGGAACCGTCGGTTTTTTTTTTGTATCCTGGTAGTACAAAGGACCAGTTGCGTCTGAGTCCTCCAACGAAAAGTTTTCCCCTTAGGTTAGGTTAGGTTAGGATCGGCCCTCGATGAGGATGTACTTAGACCAGAAAGTAGGTCCATTGTACTGCCGATGTGTAAGGCGGGTGGATCACCCTCTTACTCTTGGAACCATTTGCTTCGTTGAATGAAGTCGAGAATTTTAGCCGTGCAGGCGTTGCCGAGATCATTAAGATCATTGTAGAAGTATTCACCCAGAGTGACCTTCCTGATGTTGGCGAGCGCAGGACAGGCGCACAGGAGATGACTGATGGTCTCTTCTTCCTCTTCATCTCTGCAGCTTCTGCAGAAGTCGTTATGAGGGATACCTAATCTCTGGGCATGTCCTCCGATGACGCAGTGTCCAGTGAGGACATTTGTTATTTTTGAGAGGGCTCCTCTCTTGTGCTTCAAGAGTCCGATGGACCTGGATTTATTGAGTATCGGCCATAGCTGTCTGGCGGTATGACATTGGTCTAGATGTTGACATCGATGATTGGCTACTTTCTCGGCATCAATTTGAATGAGGTACTTAACATAAGACGCTGGCGCTTCGATGTCGGTGATGCTTATGCTATCTGTACCAGAGGAGCCTTGTCGTGCTAGTTCGTCGGCTGCACAATTCCCCGGTATGTCACAGTGACCTGATACCCAGCAAAGGGTGAGGTTGTACTGACCAGCTATCTCGTTAAGAGATATGCGACAGTCTTTCACTGCCTTAGATCTAGTAGTGCTGGATGCGAGGGATTTGATGGCTGCCTGACTGTCGACAAAAATAACAATATCAGGTGTTGATAGTGTGCTAGCCGCCAGCCAGTCAGCAGCTTTGCGAATTGCGGTAATTTCGGCTTGGAAAACGCTGCAGTAGTCTGGAAGGTTAAAGGAGAGGTGTATGTCCAGATCTTCTGAGAAAATTCCGGCACCGACTCCGTCCTTGGTTTTGGACCCGTCCGTGAAGATTGACAGCGATTCGTTGTAAAGGACATTGCGTTGCGTCCACTCACTTCTGTCCGGTATCAAGTGCGTGTAGCCCTTGTCAAAATCATATTCAATGGGCAGATGGTCAGTGGAATTGGGAAGATGACGGTGCATCGAAAGTATATTGGCATGTCCCGTGTGTTGCTCCTTCCACTGCCTGGAGCCTCTCAGTCTTATTGCCGAGCTGACAGCCAATTGCTTACTGACGATGTCAATCGGAAGCAGGTGGAGCATGGTTTGGAGCGCCGCTGTGGGAGAAGTTCTCAGTGCACCGGTAATACTGAGACATGCAACTCGCTGAGTTTTTTCCATTATGGATAGGTTGGATTTCTTCTCCAAGGCGGGCCACCATACCAATACTCCATACATGAGAATCGGTTTAATGACCGACGTGTATAGCCAGTGCATAATGCTTGGTTTAAGGCCCCAGGTGGAGCCTACTGCTTTCTTGCAGATGTATAGAGCGGCCATCGATTTCCTGGCCCGTTCGACGACATTCTCCTTCCAAATTAGCTTGCGGTCAAGCTTTAGGCCTAAATAGCTAGCACTATTTGAAAGCTTGAGTGTGGATCCCCTTATCTTGGGCGGAGTGAAGTCAGGTAGCTTGTGTTTTCTTGTGAATAGAACTAGCTTGGTCTTCGTCGAGTTAACGGAGAGGCCGCATTTATCGGTCCATCTGAGCAGTTTATTAAGAGCAGACTGCATGACATCGGCCAGCGTCTGCGGGTATTTGCCTGTTGTTAGAATGGCGACATCATCTGCATAGGCAATAACATTGCATCCAGTTTTTTCGATCTTTAGAAGGGCTTCGTTGAGCACCAAATTCCACAATAGTGGAGACAGTACACCCCCTTGAGGGGTGCCTCGATGTGCATGTCGCTTGACAGTACTACTTCCGAAGGGTGCTGTTATTACCCTGTTCTTTGGAATGTGTTCTATGAAACAACAGATGGGTTCGCAGATGTTGAGCCTACGTAAGGCACTGGTAATCGAATTTGTTTCAACGTTGTTGAAGGCTCCCTCTATGTCTAGAAATGACACTAGGGTGAACTCTTTGGTTGAGAGTGATTTTTCGATAGGGTGGATGATGGAGTGCAAAGCCGTTTCGACAGACTTACCTTTTTGGTAGGCGTGCTGTGACGTGGATAGTAGGGTGCTATCAATAGTGGCCTTGATGTGTAGGTCCGGGATTCTTTCCAGAATCTTGAGAAGGAAGGATGTTAGACTAATAGGTCTAAGGTCCTTTGGGAGGGTGTGCGATGTCTTGCCTGCTTTGGGTATAAAGACCACTCTTACCTCGGTCCAGGCAAGTTTTCCCCTTGATAAAAAAAAAGTTTAGATTTGTCCGAAACTTTTATATCAGTTCATGCTTGACTTTAGTTATTCGTGTTTTGGATTGATCGATAAGACTAGAACAACACTGACCTAGCTTTGCGCCGGATAGTTACACCTCTTAAACCTCTACCTCGCTCGCTTATGTCCCACCTTAGAGGACAGTTGCCCGGACAGTACGTAAAACTCACACAACATCCAACATCTTTTAACTGTCCGGCAAAGCCCTTAAATTTGAACCCCATCGCAAAGAATACACACACTGTTTACGCAGTTTGTTTCCTGGGCCTGGACACTTACTTAGGTGGCCTTACAATTCGTGGTGAAATTGGGCCTTAACCATTTAGCTCGGTCTTTAGCTAATTATTTCCAGTTGCGCAATCCAAGTTGGCCGAAGTCCCGTTGAATTCGTGTGTGCCACCTGGGTTAGATTCGAAGTCTCTGCGGGTCTGAGCGTTGCTGTCCATTCGCTCTACATACCCTAGCCATCTCAAACGTCCAATACGTAGTTTTTTGTTCGTCTTTGAATCTTTTTCTTCAAAACCCATCAACACCAGTGGGATCGAATAGCTTACGAAGAATTTTTCTTTCGAAGCGGCCAATGATATCTTCATCCGCTTTCAATAAAGTCCATGTTTCAGCGCCGTATAGCAGGACTGGGATGGTCAAGGTCTTATATAGAGTCTCATTAGTTGTTCGAGATAGGGCTTTACTGTTGCATCGGATTATTAGCCCAAAAAAACAGCGCTGGCCAAGAGTTATTCTTCGCAGATGGCCTGGACTCTACAGATAAGCAAATACCATAAGACTTCTGTAACAATAACATTGAGCGATAGTCAGTCAATTAAGTCAAATTCTTTCACTTGAACTTGATTAGTGGCCAAAAACATTATAGGGAAACAAACTCATTTCGAGACGAAAGCCCAGTGCATGTATGAGTCAAATATCACCATTTGTCGATACGAATGATGCTTGACACGTACTTATTGCACATTTTTGATTCCATTGTATAAATAAACTCTACTTACCGTTAGCAACTTATATAATTCCCCTCTCACTGAATATATTTCTACCTCAACTTCCAGATTACGTATCAGCTGCGATATCAGTAAAATCGCTTAACTTCTTTCTTGGTAAAGTAAATGAATATGTATCTTGAATCGTCAAAAACAATACCGGGGCGTGTCAAACTCGGTCATAAATTCAAACTTGAAGATAGCGTGCTTGCAGCCGAGTAAAATTCACACCTTAGAAAACTATTAGTTGAATTGTTATCGTCGATATGCCCTATATCGAACAGAATTTTTTAAAACAAATGAAAGCGAAAAATAAAAAAGTTATGCTTCTGATAAGCACAATCGAAGGCAATAGCTAGAACGAGTTTATCATCATTCGCATTGATTAGCTCGCTATAAGTAGATATAGGTGGTAAGAAATGAATTTCACTAATAGAACAATACGCACCCATTCGTCGTCGTCGTAAATGATCTCATACTTTTTCATTTATTAATAGGCTTGTTAATAATTCGAAATGGGGAAAGATTCATTCGCTTATAGATCGAACGAACACAAAGGATGTTTCTAAAGCAGGGAAATACGATATCACTGTTTAATATGTGAGAATTCCTTCTATAAATATACTATGCACATAACCAATTTAATAGATAGACAAGCGAATTATTACATAAACACAGAGAAGGTGTATGTAAACACCGGGCATTTGATTCCATTCACAATTTGTTTATAATTAAAATAGACAAGGCGCTAGAGAATAACGCTTTTGCCAGGGATTCGCACAGTTATTGTATATTTCTAAATGATTGAATGTCTAAAAATTAAAATGTGTTATTAGTTTATCCTGCGGAAACCGTGTGGGTGCAGTTTTAATGTGCGAATGGATGTTGTTTAGATGCAACCTTAGTCTTGAAAGAGATACAGACCACTGCTTATCCAAAATCCCATTTAATATCATATCTTAAAAATATATGTTACAAGCAATGGCGCAGTGGTTAGTGTGTCGGATCACTGCGCTTGAGGTTCAATGTTTGAATACCAGAAAACCTTCGCATTTAGCGAACGTTTGACAACCATTCATTCGTGTGAAAAATATAACGCACACAATACGAGTGGTTGCGAGAAGCTAGGCCTAGGCCCTTCATGGGCTGTTGCACCAAATATGTATGTAAACAATGAATCAATAGCGAAACACAGAAGATGTTCACCCTATGAACAACCCCTCACAATATCAACCGTAATCCTGCTGCCCCACTTACACTTCAAACATATAAGTCTCTAAGGTAGCATGAACTAGGTCTGCTGAATGATGATTTCATCCACTTTTACCATTCTGGTTGAGTTCCAAATTAAATTAAAGATGGACTGCTCAAAAACATCGTTAATATTGCCAAACACAAGTAGTTTCCACGCTTCCAGATAAGATAGTCCTATATGTTAAGAATCAGATTTGTGGACCTACCATCCTGATAGGCATGTTACTGTAAGCAGAACACTATTGCTCTAGTGCATGTAATTCATGTAGAAATCCAGCTTGTACCGACTTTTTGAGAGAATTAATCCCTTATGCTGATTAGTAATTTCTTCAGAGAAAGTTGAGTGGAGTGGTGATAGGGTTCTTCAACGCAAACTCTGGGACGTTCTGTAGGAGTATGAGATTGATGGTTCCCTGTTAAGGGCGATTAAGTCTTTATATACAAACTGTAGAAGCCGTATTCGGGTAAACGGCGTTAAATCAATACCTTTCCCTGTGGGTGTTGGACTTCGCCAAGGGTGCGTTTTGCCACCTGTTACAGCGCAGCCGTGGCGGAGAATTTTTCAAAGTGGGAGACTTGCGGATGATTTGGTCATTCTTGGGTCCTCTCAAACCAAACTTCAGCGCGCACTTGAAAGGTTTGTAGTCGTTTGTGATGATGCTGGAATGAAGGTAAACGTGAACAAATCGGAAGTAATGGTCGTTTCCAGCACGCTCATTCAGTGTGCTCTGTATGCTAGTGGAGTCCCACTGGAGCAGGTGGATAAGTTTAAGTACATCAGAGTCTTATTCACAATTAATGGAAAGAGCAATGCTGAGTTGCTGGCTGGATCAATTTTAAAAGAGAATTTGGTCAATCTTGCTGGGTGGATCAATTTTAAAAGAGAATTTGGTCAATCTGTTATAAGGAAGGTCGAACTGAGTGTTCATGCTAAACTATTGGTGTTTAACTCGGTGTATGTTCCAACTCTAACGTATGGTCGTGAAATTTGAATAGCGACCAAAAGAATAAGATCGCGGGTACAAGCTGCCGAAATGAGGTTCCTTCCTATAGCAGATCCAAGGTAGACAAAGTCCCTTACTACCTCGAAGTTATAGCTGCCCCCTGTGACGTTCTGTCCAATTCGTCAGTGTTGGTTGTCCCTTCTTGTTGACTGCATATACTTGGTTTTGCCCTCGTTTATCGCTAAACCCATACCAGCATATAGCAGGGATCTTATTTAACACATTGTTTGATGATGATCCGTAAGTTAGACGCACCAGAAAAGGTCTTACAATTTCAAACCTAGTTTGTTGAATACTGATTAGAAGTGTAGTTCGAATTTCTTTTTTTTTTTTTTTTTTGAGGTCGTTGAGAACGAAAAGAATGATGTTCCTCTTAGCTGATCCTCATCCAACACTAGGAGAAACACCACCCAAAGTCTGTTTACGCAATTTGTGACTATTCATAAGCTATTTGGTGACTCTGCCCACTTGTTTCGTCAAAGCGTTATTAAAGTTTGATTTAGCACATAATAATCAAAAAGCACTAGTCATGCTCAAAATTTGGTCAATATCGGATTTGCCAAATGTCAAAACCATTTTTGGTTCAAGTACATCCTGGAGGTCAAGTCAAGTATTTTACAGACGTTATTGTCAGAAAACAAATTTTGCCCTGCAAGCCACGTACAAGTTGCAAACGTGTCATCAACGTTAAACCAAAGCTTTAAGGAAGGTGTAAATATAAGTGGCTTATACTTCTTATGGTGGTCCGATTTTTCTTATTACTTCTCTCCTATCCCTTGTCTAAAACTTGCCTCCACTATTATCGTGAAAAGCAGAATGATGTCTGCTTTTTGTGTATCTTATTGAAATGGTGCTATAAGCTTGCCCAATGCTACCAGTCAAATAAAAGTCTTACAACATAAACGATCGCAAATCCCAAAAATGGTTCTATCGAAATGTGTCCTCATCCTTCGGTTAAATTAAAGAAAGTTAAGAAGATACGAATACGTGTACTTAAAGAACAATGATGTAGTGGTAACGTCGTCAATTGCCACGATAATGGTTCAAATCTTGACGTCAGCAAGCATTTATTTATTACTCATAAAATATATAAAGTCAGTCCGATCAATTGCGAAAGTTTGTGTGAACACTACTGCAAAGCCATAACACTGGCAGAAGTTTGGTCATATGGCTGGAAAAATTGTTCGCTCTGTTGGATGATTGGTATGTCTATAACGTCGGTGGTCGCGAAACAAATACTGTGAATCAAATGCAAAGACAAACATAACAAAATTCTTCCGAGTTATCTGGGCGCCGCCCCCGGAGTTTATCTGAAGCATAAACAAACAATAAAATATAAATATAAAAAACGTCATGGTTGACAATGCATTTCACAAAACGCGGGTAGAACCGCGCATACAGATAGTTCTCATATAAAGCTTGTCACAGAGCGTTCTACTAGAGTCTTCTTCCTATTTCGGCGTTCCACTAGAGTAGTATACAAAAATGACATGTTTTGTGGGCGCCGTGGCGTAAGTGGTTAGTGTGTCGGATCACTACGCATGAGGTTCCAAGTTCGAATCCCAGAAAACACCAAAAAGTTTTTTCACGGTCCCACCTCTCGCGAGCGTCTGACAAACATCCGAGAGTATTGTTGTCATGAAAAAGCTTCTCGATTCGCCGTTCGGATACGCCACTAAACTGTAGGTCTCTTCCATTCGTGTGAAAAATATAACGCACACAACATGAGTGGTTGCGAGAAGCTAGGCCCTGGCACTTTCAAGAGCTCTTGCGCCAAATATTTGTTTTTTATTTTTTTTTTTTACATGTTTTGTGCCATCCCTGACATGATGATTTAATGTAAAAAATTGTAGATCGTGTTGAATGTGTTAGACGCCTTGCCCTCACTGAACCTCTGTAGTCTGCTCTGTTTCACTGACTCATCGTAAATGAAAACTGTAGTTTGAACTGGTTTCTTTGAACTCAAAACCAAGGTCTCTTTGTAATCTGTTGTGTCTGGTTGGAAAGCATTGAACGAAATGATATTGCAGATGAGCTGGCTCAGTTGACTTTTTCTTAGGCCAGAGGCTATTTTCTGGAGTAAAAGGGGCGGTTGCCACATCATTGATTAGCAATTCTTTTCACTGATTCTATGGCGGAAATGTTCCAAAGCTAAGATCTTTATTACTGAAGTTTTAAGTCTCTATTATTCGCAGTAGCATTCCCCTACCTCCAGATATAAAATTACCAACTCAAGATAAATAAATCACCACATGCACCTGACTGGACAATAAGGTTCGATGTGAAGCGACGTTTTTGATTGACTTATTAAGCATTAAATAAAATGTCTTCCGAGGCACATACTCTTTACAGTCTCTCACTTCGCTCCACAGTTCATTTGAAACACCTGCTCTACATTTGCCATTACCAGTCGTCACCGATTAATGCTTGAAAGCAGATATCCAATATTGTTACTAATAGTAGATATATACTCCTTGGAACAATAATTATAAAAAGCAAAATCAAACAATGATTCAATACGCTAGCTGCTGGCCCCGATAAGACTACTTAATCACGACTTGTGTTGTTAGGTAACTCTCTAGCATTCCCATATAATTCGCGCCACACAATGCGTAACCTTTCCGATATTGGAGTCGCATTGTTGCTACTTCTTCTGTTGTTGCTCAGAGCTTCTGTTTATTCAATAAACATCTGTCGATTATCATTCGGAAATGCGAGGAGACCTAGAGGAGCGGTCTCCTCCGGCACATGTGGAATCCATACAGAGAGCGGCACCTGTTGCACACGATCTGAACTGTATGCGATAATGGATTCGTCAGACCACAAAAGATAAGTGATTGATTGCTAAGCCATTGCATTTGACATTAAGTTTCCATGTGCTTGTATGTGTTCATGCAAATTCGTTTAGCAAACGTGACAGATGTCAGATACTGTGCGCATATCTGTATGCAATTTGTAAAGATTAGGAAAAACATGTCCGACAAATTAGTTTTTCAAAAGGAATTTGCTTTGCAGCGACAAGCTGCAGGAAATGAAATTATTGATACGTAGAAAAACGCAAGTGAAACGAGACGTTGCACTTGGCGGGAGATCGCAAACAGAATCTCAACTTGTTTTTCATTCGATCGCTAAAGGGGGTGGCAACTAATGCGTTATGGTCCATACACATCGGCTTTTGAAGGTTGTCGTTGTTAATTAACGTAATTAGCAGAGATTCTTGGAATAAAAAAAAAGCATTAAATGCAGTCAGTATGAAAAATCAAATAGCGTCTCAAATGTCATTTAGAGCATTGTATTCAGGTTTCAGACAGCAATCGTTGACATAAGGTGCAAACAGAAGGTGGTTTTGAAGATATGATAATATTTCACCAAAACACATTTAGAATGTCAACGTTTATGTAAATTTACACATTTGCCTAGCACTATAAAGTCTCAGATCATTCACCTACATTATTCCTCATTATACCCCAAACGGTTTGAATAAAACGAAAACGAGGTTGTGTCTCAACTTACTTACTTACTTTATGTCCTGTATCCCCTTGTGGGTCCTAGGGCCTGTACTACGCCTACGCGCCATCGTGTACGGTTTCTGGCAATGTGTCTGAGTTCTCCCCAACTTTTCCCTAACTGCCGTGCTTGCTTCTCGACTGTTCTGCGCCATGTTCTCCTCGCCAGGTCTTCTGCCATCTTGAGTTAGAGGGTTCCATTGCATAGCATGGTTCGCTATGGAGCTGTCACGCTTTCGGAACGTGTGACCAATCCACTGCCACTTCCGCCGTTGGATAGTTGTGCCTATTGGTTCCTGACCCGTTCTCTCGTAAAGGTGTTCGTTAGAGATACGATTGGGCCAGAAAATCTTTAAGATATTGTTCAGGCACCTATTAATGAACGTTTGCAGCTTTCTGGTGATAGTAGTGGTCACTCTCCACGTGCTGCAACCATATAGCAGCACGGATTCAGCGTTGGAGCGGAACAGTCTTATTTTGGTGCTCAAACTGATTGCATTGGTTCGCCATATTTTGGACAACATCCCGAACGCGGACTTTACTTGGCGATCCTGTTGGCTATATCCAGTTCGGTTCCACCATCGGTCAAGACAATACTCCCAAGATACTGGAAATCCTCTACTCTCTCTATCGGTTGTCCAGCAATTCATATTTGAGCCGATGAGTTTGTTCCAAGGCTGATAATTTTAGTTTTTGCCGAATTAATTTTCAGCCCGACGACGCCTGCCTCCATCTCCACATCTGCTGTCATTTGGTGGAGGTCCATAATTCTGTGGGAGAGTAAGCATACATCGTCAGTGTAGTCAAGATGTTTCAGTTGAGATGTAAGATTCCATCAAATTCCTCCGTTTCCCGTCGACAAAGCTGCATGAAGCACATCGCTAATCTT
The DNA here is from genome assembly GCA_945910035.1 of Brachypalpus laphriformis. Classification (NCBI taxonomy): domain Eukaryota; kingdom Metazoa; phylum Arthropoda; class Insecta; order Diptera; family Syrphidae; genus Brachypalpus; species Brachypalpus laphriformis. Next base: position 312,055,236 of record OX246753.1, on the reverse strand, counting down.
CAATATGAATAGTATTGGTGAGAAAATGCAGCCTTGTTTTACCCCATTTTCCATCTCGAATTCTTCAGACAACCATCGTATGTAGCTTTGATAAAGGCACTCCAAATAAACTCGCTGTTACACTATCGTGGGCGCCGTGGCGTAAGTGGTTAGTGTGGCGGATCACTACGCATCAGGTTCCAAGTTCGAATCCCAGAAAACACCAAAAAGTTTTTTCACGGTCCCACCTCTCGCGAGCGTCTGACAAACATCCGAGAGTATTGTTGTCACGAAAAAGCTTCTCAAATCGCCGTTCGGATACGGCACTAAACTGTAGGTCCTTTCTATTCGTGTGAAAAATATAACGCACACAACATGAGTGGTTGCGAGAAGCTAGGCCCTGGCACTTTAAAGAGTTGTTGCGACAAATATTTATTTTTTGGTTTACACTATCAAACGCCTTCTCAAAACCGATGAACGGCAGGTGAAGTGGCGATGATGAACCGCAGGGTGTTGATGTGGTCGACACAGGAGGATCCAGAGCGGAAACCTGCTTATTCGGCATCGAATTTATCTTCGAGATGTTGCTTGATTCGCTCCAGAATTATCTTAGCTACATCAAGCAGTAGGCAGATACCTCTCCAGTTTTCGCACTGCATTTATATTTCTTTTTTAGGAAGCTTGACGATCATTCGATAATTTGTTGCCAACTTCCTTTATCCTGTTTTTGAAATCCTCTCCCCAGGAACAAAAAAAAGTGTGCCATCATTGAAGTCTGATCTGTTGTGTACAGCCCTTGTATGTTCTCGATAAAGGGGATGTTATATGGTACAATTACTTGTAGTATGTAAGATTTTGGACCGAGAAAACAGGGTATGACTTTCGTCTGAAATCCCAGAAATTGTACGGTATTGTTTTAAGGAAATTTAAATTTTTACGATCAGTTTCGAGTATTGGTGCGTTCATTGAAATATACGTATGTATGTGCTGCTGTAAATGAAGCATATGCGAACAGACTCTACATAAACTGCTTTTTTTTTACTCTATTTAGTAAAATTTATAAAACGTTTCTTAGAGTTTACTTACTTATTTAGATCCTTTAACCCCTCGGGGGGCATAGGGCGTCAACCACGCCTGCGCGTCATCTTGTTCGGAGTTCTGCAACGCGTTTGAGCTGCCTCCAACTCATTCCTAAAGAGACCGATTTCTCCTCAACTGTTCTGCGCCACGTCTGCCTAGGGCGTCCCGCTATTCCGCCTGCCTGGGTGAGCGGATTCCACTGCATGGCGTTTTTCGCAATGGAGTTGTCTTCGCACCTTAGGGTGTATCCAATCCACTGCCACTTTCTCCTCCGTATAGTAATGCTTATAGGTTCTTGGTCGTCCTCGTATAAAGTTGTTCGTTGGAGATGCGGTTCGGCCAAAAAATCCTTAAGATGATCCTTAAACATTTGTTTACAAAGACTTGCAGCTTGCATGTGTTAATGGTGTCCACCTTCCAAGTACTGCACCCATAAAGCAGCACCGATTCTACGTTGGAGCTTAAGCTGATAACATTGCTTCTCCAGATATTGGATAGCATTCCGAATGCAGCTTTAGCCTTCCCGATTCTGCTGCACACAACCAGCTCGGTGCCACCGCGATTAGCCGAGACCACACTTCCTAAATAAAAAAAGTTATTAACGTTCTCGATTTCCTGTCCGGCAATGTTAAGTTGAGCGCGGGTATTAGAACTTCTCAGGGCTTTTGTTTTGGCTGTTTATTTTTAGCCCCACTTTGTTTGCCTCAGCTTCTAGATTTTGGGCCATCAAATGAAGATCCATTATCCGATGTGAAAAAAGACGAACATCGTCAGCGTAATCTAGGTGTTTAAGGTAAGATGTCATAGTCCAACAAATTCCATAATTAGCTTCCGACAATGCTGCACGGAGTACATCGCTGATAACCACCAAGAACAATAGTGGCGACAGTATTCACCCTTGACGTATTCCACTTTGGACTTCAAAATCCTCCGACACCTTACCATTGTATTAGACGTGACACTTACCGCCCTCATGATAATAGCTATAAGTTTTTCCGGGATGCCTCTCCTGCGCAAGGCCAACCAGATAGCATCTCGATTCAAGCTGTCGAAAGCCTTCTCGAAGTCGATAAATAGCAAATGTATCGGAGACCTTTTTTTTTTTTTTTGTCTGCTCGGTCTATCCAAATGTCGATGGTGGGGATTAATTTATAGGTCCATCTGCCTTTAACCGCATTATCCCATCGATCTTGCCACACAGCTCTTGAAGCTGCTTTTTCTTCTTCTTTCGCTAGCCTCTTGATGGCTCGAACCTCTCCGATTATAGATTCTCTGCATCTCGTTCGCGAGGATGTCGATAGGAACCATTCCTGCTATGACAAAGGCTGCTTCGTCAGAGATAGTTCGAAACCCACTGATGGTCCTTATAGCGCAGAGTCTGTAGGCTGATGTAAGTTACCTCCTTGGTTCTTTGGTCGCGAGAGCCCCCGCCCAAACCGGAGCCGCATAAAGAAGGACTGAGCTAACAACTCTGGATAGTAGGATCCTCCTAGCGTATCCAGGTCTTCCGATGTTGGGCATTATCCTTGAGAGTGCTGCCTGAAGTCGTGACGCTTTTTTGCTCGAATAATCAACATGCTGTTTAAACCGCAGTCTATTGTCGAGCATTACTCCAAGGTATTTGATTGCTTCTTTGGATCTGATGATTTGGGTTCCAACCTGTACATTCATATATTCCACAGATTTCCGACTGGTTATTAGAACAGCTTCAGTTTTGTGGTCAGCTAATTCTAAACCGGCGGATCCTAGCCAGCTTTTGATTTGACTGATTGCCACATTTGTAGCTGATTCTACTTCACTGATTTGTTTTGCTACTGTAACAACAGCGATGTCGTCAGTAAATCCAATTATATTCACTTTAGGTGGCAGTGATAGTCGTAAAACTCCGTCGTACATTATGTCGATCCTTGCGGGACCCCAGCTGTAACATCGTAGTACTTCACTCCTTCGTCGGTATCATACCTCAGTTTCCTGTTGGTAAAGTAGCTCGCCATCTGCTCGCCATCTGCAGCAAGTAAGATGGTGTATCCATCCTAGCAAGAGATCTTCTTATAGTGGGCCAGTCTGCCGAATTAAACGCGTTTTTGACATCTAGCGTCACTACTGCGCAGTATTCCTTGGTGCCGTATCGCCATCTTTCACCTTCAATTGCTTCCGCTGCTATATTAACTACAGCTTTAATGGCGTCAATTGTTGAGCGAGACTTTCGGAATCCGAATTGGTGGTTGGACAAAGCCCTTTCTCCTCCGCTATTGTGAGCAATCTGTTGTAAATGATTCGCTCCAGGATCTTTCCCATTGTGTCCAGTAGGCATATCGGGCGATACGACGATGGGTCTCCTGGGGGTTTGTTTCCTTTTGGCAATAAAACGAGATGTTGCAGTTTCCATTGATTAGGGAAAATTTCTTCTTCTAAGCACTTTTGCATTGTTGCACTAAAGATGTCTGGCCTTTTTTGAACAGCGGCTTTCACTGCTTTGTTAGGGATGCCGTCAGGTCCGGGTGTCTTGTTGTCACCTATCTTTCTGGATGCGATTGTCAATTCCTCTGTTGTAATCACTGGAATTACCTCCGTAAAGTTTTCTCTGGTGATTGCGCACATAGTAGATGCTCTCCTTGGAAAAGATCTTCTACTATTGACTTCAGCATTATCGAGCATGTTATCTGCGGGGAGTTGCCACCCTTAAGCTTTGTCATCACCATCCTATACGCCGTGCCCCAAGGGTCTACGTTAGCTTCATCGCAGAGCTGTCTGAAACATCTTGCTTTGCTCTCCGTGATAACTCTGCTTAACTGTTTCCGCGCCAGCTTAAAGGACGATAGGTACTCCTGAAAGTTGGGTGTGTTTCGCGATCTTTGTACTTTGCGTCTTGCCCGTAGACACTCTGCTCTAAGTACCCTGATCTCGTCGTTCCACCAGTAGCAAGGCAGGCGTCTTCTGCTTGGGGCCCTCCTGGGCATTGATGCATCGCACGCCATGTTGATGGACTGGGTGAGGTGGCGAGCTGAATTTTCTGCCGATCCTTGGACTAGCGTGAAGGTGTCAACCACGTCCGCGAATGTATCTTTGTCGAAGAGCTTATCCTGCTATTTCGGACCAGTCGATCTTGGGCGGTGAGTGCTTCTGGCGTTACCGATGTCAATTATAACAGCTTAGTGGTCACTGTGGGTATAATCTTCACTGACTCTCCATTTAATTCCCCGCAGGATGGAGTTACTCGCTAACGTGATATCAATTATTGAGCCCATGCCTGCTCTGCGGAAGGTGTTAGCCCTACCTACGTTTGCGATGCCTACGTTGAGAGCTGCAAATGTTTCCAGGAGGGCATGACCCCTTGCGTTGGTAAATCGACTGCCCCATTCCGTCGCCCATGCATTGAAATTTCCGCCAATAATCACTGGAGTTCTTTCCCGAGCATCGGCCACGAGGTTATCTAGCATCTCCTGATATTCAAATATAGTCCAGCTGGGCCGAGCATAGCAACTATAGAAGTGTATACCGTTGATTTTGGCCCGAACGAAGCCCTCTGACTCTTCATTTGCATCCTGGAACGCATGTCTCCCACATGACCATATTGCGGCCCGCTTCGATCGATCACTGAGCCAGATGCTGCTGTTGTCCGGGATTTTATATGGCTCGCTGATCAAGATTACATCTGCTTTTTCGTCCTTGATGGTTTGTGCCAGGATATCCTGAGCTGTCTCACAATGCATCGGAGACCTGTACTCAACGCATTGTTCAATTATGATCCGTAATGTGTTTATGTGGTCGATGCAGGAAGGTCCAGCTCGAAAGCCTGCTCGTTCGACGTCGAGAGTTTTTTAAAGTTTGATTCCGTGGAATTGTTAAAATTACTTTTGTGCTCGTCTTACTCCATTATTTGCTTGTTAAATAATGGCCGACCCCGACCATAAGCTGGTTGCCTTTCCCTTTTCTCATTGATCTGTCTTTACATCTCGTCATCAATTTGGGGTACAGGCTCGACCAATTTAATGTACGGTTTGGTATGATTTTTTACTATTCGAAGATACAATGTCAGTTTATATTTCACGGCAACACTGCACTACATATGTACTTGTTCTACAAATCCAATATATTTCATGGATTCGATAAAAAGAAATATATTCTAAATATAGAGATATCTTGTGTCCAATAAATTTTCTAAAAGAAATACATCAACTTTTGTACCTTTCTCATGCAAATATCGGCAAAATGCCTCCTAGCTTTCGTGCACCCGCATCATAACTCACCTCGTTCTCCCATAAATCAAATAGAAACATCGACAAAAAAAAACGAAACACAAACCAATATTATTCTGAGTCATTGATCTTATCAAAATAAGCTGCCAACAAAACGTACTTAACAACAACCAAAATAAATAATGAATAAACATTTAAATAAATTAGACAATAATAAGAGATTTCGATGGTGCCCGAGAATATCAATGTTGAAGCATTATTTATGGCATTTTGTATGTAAATTTGAAATATGTATAGGTACACTGGATAAACTTGTATCTTCCTTCGGGTTTGTAATGCAAATTGCTGACTCACACATTGTAAAGGTCATGAACTCGATTTAACTCAATATTATGCAAAGCCAACTAAAAGAGATTTTATTCTTGTTAACAATTTTTCAATGCCAGACTTTGGAGCGCCAATTCTCGAAAGTGACCACCCTGAACAGAATAACAATTTCATGGGCAGTACATGTCATTATGCAGTCGTGCTGCAAAAGTGAAAACCATACCCATACCATGGATTTGCAAAAAAAAAATAAAAAATAAAAAATATGAACAACTTTCAACAATTAGCCAAATTTGGTTGGAGGAATTTATGTTCGTCATTGATGTGGTATTTATATACTTTATACTAATCGAAATAAATAAGAAAACAAAATAAAACAACCGTCTTCCGTAAACGGAACAACAATTGAAATCGAAAATGTGGCGACAGTAGTGTCTGGAATAAAACGGAAGTCGATAACTGGCAGTTGACATTTGTTTTCAAAGTGAGCTAGCTATTGCTGCTAGACGATAGCAACAGATGTGCATGTGCATGATTATTATGGAATTTAGGAGCACTACTGATAAAAAAAAAGAAAACAAATGAATAGAGTGCACTGAAGTAAAATAAAGACATATATAGATTCTGTGTAAAAAATAATAAAACACACAAAAGAATTATTTATTCAATTAGGCCGCATCGAATCCAATATAATTGTGCTAGCGCTTGACCCCCAATCTCCATACATTTTTCGTAGGCTGATTGAGGTATAGCCTTCAGCGAATTTTCTTCTATGGCCTCAATTGACTCAAAACAATGACTTCGGGAAGAGAAAAAATTCACACGGGTTTATATCAGACGAGTATGGTGCTTGGTCGATGACATTTGTTGAGTCTTTAGCCAAAAACTCTTGCACAACGATGGCTTGGTGTGATGATGAGTTATCGTAGTACAAAATCTATGAATTGTCCTTTCTTCCGTTTTCGGCGATTATTCTCGCGCAAATAATATTCCTTATTCACTGTTTGTGCCTCTGAAAGAAAAAAAGAACCGTCAACATGACCTTGATTATTGAACCGATTTTGAAGCGGTTTTTTGAGTTTCGGCTCGTTTTCGAGGCGCCATTCCGAATATTGTTGGCTTGTTTCGCATTCAAACCAAGATAACATAATGCACATTAATAATTCAGAGCCACCTAACCAATTTCAGTTTTCTTGTGTTGACCAGGCCGATGTCCTCAGAGAAATTCTTCGTATAAAATCTAAATCCGCTTGCATTGATGAGATACATACATTATTTGTGAAGGCCATATTACCCCATCTGCTCCCTGTGCTGACACATGTACTTAACTCTGTTATTCTTACATCAACTTTTCCCAATAAGTGGAAAACAGCGAAAGTAGTTCCGATTTTGAAAAAACAGGGAACGAAGTTCTCTCCACCGGAATATAGGCCATTTTCTATTCTTCCATATCTATCAAAAGCTTTGGAGAAAAAAATCCATCAGCAGTTGTCAAATTACCTTTATAGAACAAGTTTTCTTTGGCAACAGCCAATACGGCTTTAGGCAAAAACATAGCTGTGTAACAGCCCTATTGAAGGTGACTGATGGCATTCGCGAGGCTATGGACAACGACAACGTAACTATTTTAACCCTTCTTGATTTCTCCAAAGCTGCACTAAAGTTAAAGACAACAAACTGTTGTTTCCTCTCTGAAAGACAACAATCTGTTGTCGTGCAGAATAAGAAGTCAGGACTCATTAAAACTATGGCAGGAGTTCCACCAGGTCCTATTTTGGGGACCGCGTTGAAAAATAAATTTAATTTTGAGAAAAAAAAAAAAAACAAGTATTTCATTTCAAAGTCAGTGACTTTTCGAACGGCCTACGTATGTGCGTCTTTTAAATGATAAATTCCGGGTGCTTGCTTGTTAAAAGACAATTGTTCTCATTACTAGTGAAAACTGTTAGCACCCTTAATCTCAGGCCGCGGCATCCAAAAAACCAAAAAACGTTGAAATTTCGACGGACCCTGTCTCTCATGTTTTGTCGGTTATTCTCGAGAAATTTGAAGAACAAAGCAAAATAAATAAAATTATTCTCGATAGGCTGGTTAAGCTTGAAAATAATTCTCAGAAAACGCGTACTTCAACTAGAATATGAATGACAAACGAATGTTAAAAATATGTACTTGGAATGCAAACGAACTTTTGCAAAAACTCGACGAATTGGAAATATTCATGCGTGAAAAAGATATACATAGATATTTGCTTGATTTCTGAAACCCACGTAAAAAAGGAATCGCATTTAAAAATAAAAGGCTGTAATGATTACCACGCTTGTCACCTTTCAGGAAAAGCGAGAGGCGGATCATCATTGTTTATTAAAGACTGCATCGAACAATCCGAAGACCTAAAGATAGAACTTGAAACTTTGCAACTGTGCACGATTCGAGTTAAAAATAGTCAGCGTACTCTTAAAATCGCATCTATCTAATGTCCACCGCGTTCCGCGCTTGAAAAATCAGATTTTACTAACTTGTTTGAATCGCTGAAACCTAATTTTATCATCGGCGGCGACTTTAATGCGAAACATACGTTCTGGGGCTCAAGATACAGCTTGAAAAAGGGTAGAATGGTCTATGGGGCAGGTATGGAGTACAGTTGTGATTTCCATTCGACGGGTAAACCGACTTACTGACCTGATCGATTTTTTCGTTGTGAAAGGAATATCTACCAACCACATAAAAGTCGAAGACAGCTTTGATCTGTCGTCTGATCATTCCCCGGTTATTTTAACAATCAGCGAAAAACTAGTCTATAACCTAGAGCCAGCGAAATTAACTAGTCGAACAACTAACTGGAAAGGCTTTAGGAATGAAATTGAAGATAATGTTGAACTGAGCGTTCCACTTATGACACCCTATGAACTTGAGGTTGAAGTTGATCGCTTCGTTGAGATCGTACAGCTCGCCTCTTGGAATAATACGCCCAATCCAAGGAAAACGCCGGACAGATACGGTTTACGATATCCTCCGGAAATAAAAGAATTGGTCAAGGAAAAAAGAAAAGCTCGCAAAAAATGGCAACAGCGTCGTGTTCCGCAGCATAAAGCACTTGAATCGTCTGTGCAATTTGTTGAAGGAGGCTATTAAGGATTTTAAGAATCGTGCACTAGGCTCTTACCTTGAAAGTTTTTAAAAAAGATTCCAATTATTCACTTTGGAAAGCTGTAAAAGGCACCAAAAAGCCCAAAGTCCCCGCGGCGCCAATCAAATTAAATCAAAATGAATGGGCGAGGGAAAATAAAGAAAAAGCGGACGTCTTTGCGGCCCACCTGGAAGAAACATTTAAACCGTACGATGGTCAAGTGGCTTACGACAGCCGCAATAGGCTGGATTTACCATCTGATGATTTGACGCTCACAAGTGCAACGCTAAGGGACCTCACACATGAGATCGAGAATCTAAAACCTAAGAAATCTCCAGATTATGATTTGATTACCGGAGAAATTCTCAAAGTTTTACCTAGAAAAGCATTGATTAAGCTTCTCCATATTGTAAATGCTGCACTTAGATTAAAACACGTGCCGAGCCAATGGAAAGTTGCGGAAGTCATAATGGTTTTAAAACCAGGAAAACCGCTAAATGAAGTAAAATCGTATAGACTAATTTCGCTTCTTCCAATCATATCGAACATTTTCGAGGGGATATAGTTAAGGCGTCTCCAACCGGTTATAGAAGAAAATAATCTTATCCCTGAGCACTAGTTTGGGTTCAGAAGTAAGCATTCGATAATTGACCAGGTGCATAGAATTACTGACGTAATCGAGAAAGCACTTGAAGAAAAACAGATTTGCTCAAGCGTATTTCTTGACGTCTCGCAAGCCTTTGATAAGGTGTGGCATGATGGCTTTCAATCCAAACTACGACAAGTTCTCCCTGTATGCTTGTACGATATTTTAGAATCATATCTCAGGAACAGACTCTTTCGTGTTAGACATGGAGTCGAATACTCTGAGCTCAAGGAAATTTCGGCCGGCGTACCGCAAGGTATCGTTCTTGGGCCGCTTCTCTATTTGCTATAAACTCGTGATATACCGAACGAAGATGGCACTATCCTTGCTATGTTTGCCGATGACACCGCTATCCTAGCAGTAGGTAAAACAATCGAAGAAACGACTGCAAAACTGCAAAACGCGCTGAATAATGTAAATGAATGGACGAGGGACTGGCGGATCGCCCTCAACGAATCTAAATCTGTTCACGTGAATTTCACTTACAGGAAAACTAATGACTTGCCAATTTTCCTAAACTCGGCCCGAATACCTTTGGCAAACGAGGCCAAATACCTGCAAATGACACTCGACGCAAGACTGAAATGGAATTCGCACGTGAAAATGAAACGAAAAGAACTCGAAATCAAATATAGAGAAATGTACTGGTTACTCGAAAAACATTCCCAGCTCAATACTGAAAATAAACTGCTTTTATACAAGCAAGTGCTAAAGCCGGTGTGGACCTACGGTATACAACTTTGGGGTTGTACCAAGAAAACAAATGCCAATATTTTACAAGCTTTTCAAAAAAAGTGCTAAGAAAAATTGTCCAAGCACCGTGGTATAGTAGAAACGACGATATCCACAGGGATCTCGGAATTCTGACAATCGAAGCTGAAACTAGAAGCTTCGCGATATAGCATATAAACCGACTAATCGGACATGTCAACAACACAGTCCTACAAATTTTGGATTAGCACAATTTATTGCGCCGACTACAAAGGACGAAACATTTCGACTTCGCAAGATAATGATTAACCGCGTCTAGATTGCGGAATATGCAGGATCCTTCAGTGGAAAGTAACCTGGCAAACGTTTTTATTTCGTGATAGAAAAATTGCTTGATAAGTTTATACTTAGTTGCGATATCTAACAAATTTATATCGAAGGGTGGTGTTTTTTTCGTCAGTAAGAATCTGACACTACTATGAGCACGCGCTTGCTATTCTCATAGTGTCTGGAAGATTTTTCACCTTCCTCTTCGGAAAAAAAAACCCTTAGGTAATCTGATTTCTGATAAATATTATAAGCTAAACCATATTCCCTTTGAATATCCTTTCGTGATGACTTTCTGGTGATGAAACTGCCACCGGGTTTCTTTTAGTATACGCATAAGAATGTCAAATTGTCGCCAAATTTCGTAAAAATAGGTTTATCTAGAAATTGTAATGACGGCATTGATAAAAGATAAGTTAAGACGATTTAAATAAATATTGTTAAGTCAAAAGAAATGTTCGCGAAACTTAATCTCTAAACTTCTGATGTAGCAGTTCACATTGTTCCATGAGGAGTCTTACGTATGAACACACAACTGCGACTTCCTCCAACTGAGACTGCTAATGTCGATAAGAGTCGCAGTCACCACTAGACTGCCCTAACTCCGACAAAACGTTTGTCGCTAGTACATCAAAGCCAAAAACTGCACTGATAAGCCGTCAGCCCTTAATCCGTCGGGCAGAATTAATCGGAGCTGCTCGTGAGCTCTACGAATAAAAGAGATGGGAAGAACATTGGCTTCTCCAAAAGAAGAAGAAAGAGCATGAGAAGCGCGGGTTTGAGAATATCGAGAATTTATACCCTAGGAACAATGTACGTACGTTTTACCAAAAGGTAAAAAGAACGTGTCAGAGAAGCAATACGCGTACAGAAACCTGTAAAGATGAAAATGGAAACCTCGTAGTAGAATCACAGTTGGTGCTGAGAATATGAAGACACTATTTCTGCAGCCAACATCCCGCTGTCAGGCAGAATGAACCAATCAACATAGACAATCAGGGTTATCGTGAATAAATTTCCCCTCAGAATTTTTCCCCCGAACAAAAATTAGGTACATATCTTCAAAAAAGAGGAATTAATTCCGCGGAAAAGAAATAGGTATCATGAATGATAATTCAGGAGAATTTTCAACGCAATCGCGGCATTTAAAATGTTCCCTATTTTTGAAGATACCTAATTTTTGTTCGGGGGAAAAATTCCGTCGTAAAATTTGTTCCCGATAACCCTGAATGATAGTCAAGATTTCCGTCCACCTGACCAAAGTGAAGTAAGGATAGCAATATTCAAGCTGAAATCCAACAAAGCTGCTCAACCTGACGCCTTACCGGCCGAACTTTTCAAGGCAGCTGGTGATGGTGGGCGCCGTGGCGTAAGTGGTTAGTGTGTCGGATCACTACGCATGAGGTTCCAAGTTCGAATCCCAGAAAATACCAAAAAGTTTTTTCACGGTCCCACCTCTCGCGAGCGTCTGACAAACATCCAAGAGTATTGTTGTCACGAAAAAGCTTCTCAAATCGCCGTTCGAAGTCGGCATTAAACTGTATGTCCCTTCCATTCGTGTGAAAAATATAACGCACACAACATGAGTGGTTGCGAGAAGCTAGGCCCTGGTACTTTAAAGAGCTGTTGCGCCAAATATTTGTATTTGTATTTTTGGTGATGAATTGATAGAGTGCATACAACAACTCATCTCTAAGATTTGGTCAGACGAGTGTATGCCTGATGAATGGAATCTCAGCATCGTTTGCCCGATCCACAAGAAATGAGACCCCCTCTACTGCGCCAATTATAGAGGTATCAGTCTCCTCAACATCGCATATAAGATCTTTTCTGCGATATTGTGTGAACGCCTGAAACCTTTATCAACAGCCTGATTGGACCCTATCAGTGCGGTTTCAGGCCAGGAAAGTCCACCATCGAACAAATCTTCAACTTCGGCAGATCAAGTCGAAATCGATACTCACCATCTCTTTATCGATTTCAAGGCCGCCTATGACAGCATCTATAGAGAAGAGCCTTATAGAGCCATGTCTAGTTTTGACATTTTTCGTCTGTGCAGGAGACGATGGAGAACGCTCGCTGCTCCATCAAGGTCGGTAATGACCTCAGCGAGATCTTTGATGCCAAAAAAGGTTTTAGACAAGGTGACACGCTGTCATGTGACTTCCTTAACATTGTACTTGAACGGATTGTGCGGAACTAACAAGCCAACACCGGAGGCACAGTCTATCACAAGTCTGTACAACAGCTTGCATACGCCGACGATATAGACATTATTGGAAGAACTCAGCGGGCTGTCACCAGTGCGTTTGCAAGCATTGAGGCGGAAGCGGCCAAAATGGGTTTAGCGATAAACGAGGCCAAAACCAAGTATATGCTGTCAACAAGAAGAGACAACCAACACCGACGAATTGGACAAAACGTCACTGCGGGCAGCTATAACTTCGAGGAAGTAATGGACTTTGTCTACCTTGGCTCTGCTATAAACTCTAAAAACAACATCAGCGCAGAAATCAAGCGAAGAATAACTTGCCAATCGCTGTTTTTTTTTTTTTTTTTGCTTATAAGGCAATTCAACAGTAAAGCCCTATCTCGAACAACTAAAGAGACTCTGTATAAGACTCTGATTATTCCAGTCCTGCTTTACGGCGCTGAAACGTAGAGTTTATTAAAAGAGGATGATGATAGCCATGGTCGCTTCGAGAAAAAAATTCTTCGTAAGATTTTCGGTTCCTTTTGCGTTGACGGGTTTTGGAGGAGAAGATTCAATCACGAAGTGTACGAGCTGTATAGCGACATCGACCTAGTCAAAAAAACTGCGTATTGGACGTCTGAGATGGCTAGGACATGTAGAGCGAATGGACACCAACGCTCCGGCCCGCAGAGTCTTCGAATCTAATCCCGAGGGACGACGCAGTAGAGGGAATCATCGCCGTAGGTGGCGCGCACAAGTTCAAGGTGACCTCGACCAACTTGGAGTGTGCAACTGTAGGAAATTAGCTAAAGACCGAGCTAAATGGAGAGGCTTCTTGGTTGAGGCCCAGGTTCACGCCTAACTGTAGCGCCACCTAAGTAAGTAAGAATTCAGAAATCTTAAGAAAACCGCATCCGACTGCGGTTCTCAGCCGAATTTTCTTATGCCATACTTATAGACTAGACCGTAAACGATGCTATTTGGAATCTGTTGGCACTAGAAACCCAAAATTCGGATATTTTGAGCCGGTTTTGCAAAAGTTGCCAGGTCTGTGTAATCAGTGTAACCGTGCCAGGAACCAGGTTCTAATTGTTCTATGATATGAATGATTTTGAGAAGCCAAGACTACGGTTTATTTGCGCCAACTCTTAGTCATTCGACGAACCCCATCCCTATTATCTCAGACACCCTTCAGTTTTTCATCAGAAGCTCTAAGTAGTGTAAAAAGTAGAATTTAGATTTCTACAGACTGTAAGTACCTGTCATCATTTGTGTCTTAATATGCATGCAATCTCTGAATAAGGTGGCCATTCGGCCTCACCTACTAAGAAATTTGTAAAAGTTATCTGAGAGTGCTCAAATAATAATTTCTAAGGTATAAGTTACCCAATCTGGCTAAAATTTCCAATACATATTTTCCATTCAAAAAAACCATCATAAAACAGAAATATGCATAAATATTCAAATATTAACCAAATATGTAATTCATCATTTTGGACAAAACGACAAAAAGTTTCTTTACACTTTCATAAACTATTCGCTTAATCTACATAATTTTGGAAACCTCTGGGTCCGCAAAAAAAAAAAAAAAAAAAGGCGCTTTACCACAAAACACCAAGCAGATGGCAATTAAAAGTTTAACGAACTAATCATAATAATTACATGTTAATGATGATGTATACACAATAAATTTAATAGCACACTCAGCTGGCTTGTTAAGGCGCGACATCGAATTAACGACAACATTGGTTTCATTCGACACCACCAAACCACGACGATGAGTTCTTCTTTTATTCACATTTTTGTAGGGAGATGCTTCGTGTGAACGCGGCCCCGCTGTAAGTGGCGGGAAGTGGCTTCACACTCCGTTTCGAGTGCCTCTGTGGCTTTCTTCTGTGTTCGTTTACGATACACTAATTCGATTCAATCAAAGGGCACGAAATTACTTATGATTCTCGTCTCCCGATGAATGGAAGAAGCAGTTAAAAATTGACTCTGCTGAGCGAAAATAACAATAAATCGCACCTATACATTGATCCCCACTCTACTTGACGTTTAAAATTGACATTTAAAGTGACACACATTTGAAGCCGCACCGCACCGCACCGATCAATGCCGGTGATTAGCAGGTTGATTTAGTGTGTCGGTTACCTGGGGCTGGGAGAGAGGAAGCACACTTGTCACACTTGGTGGCGGTCTGATGAACAATGAACTTTATGTGAATGCGAATTTGCGGTGGATTTGTGATTGTCATTTAATACCGTTGTTGGATGGAATTTCCATATACCTCACACTTGACATTATGCAATTTGACTATTGAACTTGGTGTTGGAGAAGAAAAATAATTGTGGTTAGGTTTTGTGTTAGAAATTATGATTTGCCGCTAAGAGAGTAGAGAAAAGCTCCTCGAATTTACTGTTTTTGAAGTGTGACATTCAGTAAGTCACTAATTTTGGGATCTACAAGGATTACTAGTCGGATACTTCAATATGCTAAGACTGACTACTTGGCAGGATCCAAATGAGCTATTCTGGGTAAGGCACGAGTAGAAAAACTAGCAATCACGGGTCTGAAATGTTATCTAAGGATGATGATGTTAGCTGCTTCTATGGTCTCGAGAAAATTAGCCAAGCTCTGCTAACGATTGATGCACGCAGTGAATATTGTAGTGTAAATATTCTGTTCCGTGATTTCTTCAATTTAGATCAGATAGATGTTAACACAGAAGCTGCTATGTTTCCCAAGTTTTTTCAGGTGCTAGGTTATACAGTGTCCCTATCAATAGATCTAAGCGAACTCTTATAACTAAAGATTTACGCCAGTTTAAAGGTATGTAGGTATGTAAATGAGATTCTGTTCTGTTCTGTTTGTGTGTGTTCGATAAACTCCGAAACTACTCGGCCAATTGAGCTCAAACTTAGACATAAAGTATGGTTTGAAGAGAGGAAGGTTATGCACATAGTACGATTACTTTACGATAGATGGCGCTGAAAAATAATTTCGAAAATTTTACAAATGAATCAGAAAATGATAACCAACACTACAATGACATTTCTCACGCCACAAATGAAGTATTAACCACACGATAGCATAAATAAAATTCGAAGTTTAATAATTGTTTAGTAAAAAAAATAAATCTTTTTCATTTCATTAAATGGCGCTGCAGCGCACGCAGGGTACCGCCTTTATAAAGTAGTTGTGGCATTAAAGAACTTTCCATTTAAAGATTCTTAAAAAAAATGGGGCGTGTCAATGGTACAATAGTTTGGTACTAAAATGAAAAGAGGGTAAGATACACTGCTGTAAAATGAAACCGTAAAGTAAATTGTGTGCGCCTCCCTCCCTCTTATACGCTCTCCTTCTTGGGCGGATCACTACGCATGAGGTTTCAAGTTCGAATCCCAGAAAACACCAACAAGTTTTTTCACGGTCCCACCTCTCGCGAGCGTCTGACAAACATCCGAGAGTATTGTTGTCACGAAAAAGCTTCTCAAATCGCCGTTCGGATTCGGCACTAAACTGTAGGTCCCTCCCATTCGTGTTAAAAATATAACGCACACAACATGAGTGGTTGCGAGAAGCTAGACCCTGGCACTTAAAGAGCTGTTGCGCCAAATATTTTTTTTTTTTTGTTATATGCTCTCCTTCTCCACCTCTCGTTATCTAAATGATGTCTTATAGTTTATCTTATTTAAGATCGGTACACCAGTTTGTGGCGGAATCTGAAATTACCATTGCTGAGGTATACCTTAGCTAAGCTCCCTAACGTATTCCTCAGTTTGCAATGTTCTGAAAAGAAAATCATTTCCTGAAGAAGTGCTTGCACTGATTGTGGGTGCAGACATACTAAGGCTCAAATTAGATACATACCACCGGCATTGGGTCTTGTGATTGGAACTTCTAATGGAGGTACTTAGCAGTTCGAAGCTTAAAAGATACATCTACCATAAGTTAGTCTGAGATTGATTGCAGCTGGCTCACGTTTTCCTAGGTCGGTTGTAAACATCAAAACAATTACAAACCATAAACTTTAGTTCTAGTTGGCTAGATTGTGAGCTATTCCTGGGAGTCTTCTTATTATGCTGTTCTTGATATCATATTGGATTTGTAGGTGCTGGTTTTTTAGTTGGACGAGGGTGTTGGAGTTTTTTTTTTTCTTAGAAAGGAAACTCAATTCCCAGTGTTCTCAGACTCGATACGGCCCATTGTGTTACCAGCCAAGAACATTTCTTTGGTGTAGTTGTTTTCCGGTAATAAGCGCCCCATACTGCACCATTGGGCAGTGGCTAGTGTATCGTATCACGCATGAGGTTCCATGTTCCACGGTTGCCTGAAAATACACCCATCGTAACCAACTTGCTCAGGACATTCCAGGATAATCTTTGACGCAAAAAAGACTAACTGCAGAAACTGTATTTTATTTTAATTCTGCATAGAAGTGTACTTATTCACTAACGGATTATTCCGATCATATATGTATTTTATAGTGATAGAAGTGGCTACGAATTTATTTGCACGATATGTCCTTAAATTATAATAGTTTCAGCCCTGAATCCTGAGATTAGATTTTAACTAGCAGAACATCAGGATACTTTTACCCACTGCATAGCTAATGTCGAATCGTGAAGTAAAAGCTATCTCGGCTGCACGGGAGCTTTCCCGAGTACGCCTGGTTCTGCTCTAGACGCTTTGCTGAACTTACCTCCCCTTGATACTTATATCATGGGTTGCACTATTAAAGCCATCCATCGTCTTAGGCGGGGCGGTTTTTAGTATACTCCACACTGGAACGTTGATGAACTTGCGCGACACTTATCTTACGACTCCTGTCTTATGGATATGCCGTCTGATGCAATGACACCAGAACTCCAGCTGATGCGCAAATTCAGAGTCGACTTTCCTTGTGTCCAGGACTGGCTTCGGTCAGAGTTTGAGCCGGGAATGGAATGTAGTCGTATTTTCACGGATGGTTCCAAAACCAGTCAAGGGTCTGGCGCTGGTGTCTTCGTGGAAGTCGACAACATTAGACTTCACTTCTCGTTAGGCAAATATGCGTCTGTTTTCCGAGCGGAAACTTATGCAATCCTAATGGCCATGAACTATGTTGTGAAGAACAGGTGGAAGGGACGCAGCATTTGTGTCGGTAGTGACAGTCAGGCTGCGCTTAAGGCCTTGCTTAACCCTTTAACCACTTCCAAAATAGTTCGTGAAACCAAAAACTCGTTGAACTCGGTCGCAAGGCTGAATTCTCTGTCTCTTATCTGGGTCCCAGGTCACACTGGGATCTTGGGGAACGAGATCTCCGATGAGATTGCTAGACAAGGCTCAGAGGAGGGTTTCTCAGGTCCCGAACTCGCGTTGGGTCTCCCTGCGTCCTCGGTTAGGGCTTCCATTGACGATTGGGTCTCTCACGAGCACAATTGTGTGTGGCATAGCTCTCCAGGATGCAGGTTGACTAAACGCATGCTCCCGGACGTCTGTAAGATATCAGCGGCATTCTTGCTGTCTCTCAGCAGAAAAGACTGTAGACAACTTATTGGCGTCTTGACAGGCCACTTCGCTTTTGCCAAGCACCTCAACGTGTTAGGCTTAAGTGACACTACAATCTGCGACGCTTGTGGAGAGAGCGACGACACCGCGGAACATTATCTCTGTGAGTTTTCGGCCTTTGCTCGTATTAGGTGGCAGATCTTCGGTGCGGATGTGGTGAGTGCTGGTACTGTAAGCTCCTCATCACTGAACTGCTTGCTTGGCTTTCCAATAAAATGGGTAAATCAGGGTTTGCTCTCTGGTAGTACAATGGACCAGTTGCGTCTGAGTGCTCCAGTCGAGTGTTTCCCATCCCGACAAAAAAAAGTGCTATTGTGATACGAGTATATACACACCACACAAAATGCGTTCTATTGATTCTTGGTCTTTAAAAAATGTTGAGGTATTTGCGATTGGCTAGCTATGTACCTTAAAGTGGTCTATTTACTTTCTGGAGCACTATAACATGGGTTTAGTAAGAAAACGGAGGTGCTAAGCATAGTGGGCTACGAATAGATTCATGCCTTATGCTCCTCGATTTGTAAGCCATCCCAGTCAAAACTTATGTTACTTATATTACTTACCGCCATATGAATGAAATTAAACGTTACAAAGGTTCATCTTGAAAGCTCTTAAGGAGACTTAATCATATTTTTGTGGATTCATAAGATGAACCTCTCAAGCTTTACTGGAAGTTGTTTGTAGATACACGTCCGTAGCTTTACAGACGCATGTAGACATGTAACTCTTAAGCCTTACCTTTGCTTATCTAACTGAGAAAGACAGGAAGTCTTTTAAAGTAGAATTTCAATAACCTTTCACTGATGAATGTACTTTAAATTGTCATTATTACCACTGATCCAAATAGTCTCGGGGTCATCTTCTTACTGTCGTAACATTCTATACCGACAGGTATTTCAACAGCAATATAAAAGAAAACAAAAATATTAAACTTATTAACATTAAATCACTCGAAAGGCCACAACAGGTTGATGTTTATAGCAAAAATATCCAGTCAGGTTAATATAAAGTCAAAGGTTGCCACTTTCATTATGACAAATTGTGTATGATTCAGTCGTAAACCTCGTCCAAGAAATTTCATAAACAAGTACCTCCACCCAAAAAGAAAACATCGAAAGAAAGTAAACGAAACCCATAATGCACCGCACGCACACACGCATCCAATTGTAATCCACTCACGTCTTGTAGCATTTAGAACATCGTTAGCGTTAGACGAAATAATAAAAAAAAAAACCAACACTGTTCCAGTTCCGAACTCGAAACGATTTCCAATAGAAAACACCAAACACACTTGCCTCCGCAAAGGGTTTAAATTGTGTCATCAAATGCGCGTTCTCATGCATTCCATACGGCGCGTTGCACCAGATACTCGTACATCGTCGTAGAACCATACACAACAGAAAATGGTTAAATAGTGCGATTTATGTTGTCAATCAACTTGAGCCCGGTCGACCTAATGCTTATCATTGTAAGCGGACAGTAGTTCCACTTATTTGTCGGACTATGTGTTCAGAATGAATGAAGTACCATGTCAATGTTACTATACATGACTCACACAGAATTTTCAGAGAATATGAAGCAGGACAGACGAGCCACCCAAACATGTGTCATTGTATCTGTAGATTATAATTTATCTTTTTCTTTCTTTTTTACTTTTTTTTTTTAGTTCAAGAACATATCTCTCAATCTTAATCCAAGAAGAAGACAGAATCGAATCATCTAAAAAAAAAGTTAAAAATGTCATTTCGTGTTGTACGAAGTTCAAAATTTCGTCACGTCTATGGTCAGGCACTAAAACGTGAGCAGTGCTATGATAACATTCGTGTATCGAAAAGCAGTTGGGACTCAACATTCTGCGCTGTAAATCCGAAATTTTTGGCCATCATTGTGGAATCAGCTGGCGGCGGAGCGTTTATTGTCTTGCCACACAATAAGGTAAGTCATTTTCGTATTTTACAGCGAATTCTGTTTAAGGGAAACGTTTAAAGATCAATTTCTACTCTTTTGTCGGATTAAGATGCTAGAACCACCCAATGAGTCAGAATCGCTTTGGCGGAGGATGAGGCGAACAAAAGTAAAAATAAAGAAAAATAAAATGCCGTCATTCCGTCGCTCCACGAATACATAATTATTTATTGTCTCTGAGAGTTGCTTTTTGTTTTTTGGCAAATGTTGCTACAGATGGCAATTGTTATCCTCTGACGTATTTGAGATATTTTTTCTTTTTGTCTCTCAGTCTTTTCTCATTCAATAATTAAACAGAGAGAAACACCTTAATGTCGTGATATTATATTTATGTAGACATCAACGTGTATAATTATTTTTTGTTTGATGAATTCCTTTGCGCTTTTGAATTTTAATAATCAACGCAACGCAACGAGTTGTCTTTTATTTTTGCGCTTCTGATTCAGTGTCGAAATTTAATTTTATTTTTGATGCTGATACAAATAGAGAATTCTTGTTTCAGACTACTTTAAATATACCTAACAGTGATTAAATTTACTGAAATCATACAGCTATTAAGAGTGCTTACCATTTCTTATGATTTTCTTAAAGGTCAGGCTGAACATCAATATTTACCATCCAATTGAACTTTTGGCACTGTTCCACTAGATTGCCACATTTGAGTTATTTTTTCAGTCCGTATTGGACTATGTACTATGCTTTTTTTCAAACTAGAGCCACCTTTCAAAAATACTCAAAACCGTGTTCTTGGAGAGTTTCAATTTCGACATCTCCTCATTTCAAACGAAGGCCCCTCCCCTCAATTTTCTTGTTACTTTTGGGAATAACCAGAAATCTCAAGGCGCTAGATCCGGGGAATAAGGTGTTGGCCGAATTTTCGAGCCAACATTTTCTCGTATTTTCTGCAGAGTGAATGCAGGTGCATTGTCGTGGTGTAAAAAGTAGCGGCGAACTTTACCTTTCTTCTGATTTACCTAAAATATTCTTAACATTTTTTTTAAAAACAAGTTTCAGTACACCAATAGGTAGTTACTATTTGACTAGTTTCCAATGGAATAGCAGCGACTTACATCGCACTAGTGAAGTAAATCGACATCATAAATTTTGTTGCCGATGCTTTTTTGTGTCTTGCCATTAGATGTGGCTTGCACTTTCCTGACTGTATACCATAGACTACTTTTTGATTTCCTGGTCGTACTCAAAGAACCATGATTTATCATTCGTTACGATTTTATCAAAGAAGCTAGGACTTTCCATTTTCAAATTTTTCTAAAAAAAAAAAAAAAATTTTGAGCAAAGCAAACGAGTCTCTGTTTTTGGTCGTCATTCAAAATTGGTGGAACCAGATTTCTTCGATTAGTTCGCGTGATGACTTAATATTTGTGACACAGCTTATCATTTCCTGGGGCGTTCTTGGATCTTCATTAATGTTCGCCTTCTTGAGGGCTACATTTGCGTCATTGGTCGAAGATTTGGTCCGCCTTTTACGAGGTTTGTCCTCCACCAAAACAATTTCCAGTCTGGAATCTTCAAAACCACATGGAAACAGTGACAACAAATAGTGCCTCTACTCCATATGCACTTCGGCATTCGTTTAAAATTCATACTGGCTTGAGTTGACGTCGAAGTCCGAAGAGGATGGCAAAGCGAATTTTTGTCTGTGTTGGTGATGGAATTTCACCCCAAACTTAGATCACTAACCGTATCGGTGAATACTCGTATGCTATAGATACACTGAGCATGAAAAGACCCAAGATCTGTAGTATTTACTGCGATTATTTGCTTGTGTGTAAAAATAGTCGACTGAAAATATATATAGATGATTGAAACGTCGCGTCGGTTACATTTGCCCAATTTACAAGTAAGAAGACAACGTCGCTGTGACAACTAAAAAAGTAGACTAAGCGCATAAAATCAATTAGCGATGAGTCCTCATGGTAGGTAGGTAGGTAGGAGTGGTTGTGTCAGCAAACCATGCCGACACTTTACAACTCAAGTGACCTGACGGATGTTAACTACTAGGGGAAAGAAGAGGAGAAAGGGGGAAGGATTATTCAAATCCACCCCGTTGCATTGAGGAAGCTGATAATATCCCCAATGCTAATCTCCGCTAGCTTTATAAGGTTGTCGAAAAAGAATTTACCTAAGGTGCGCTGTCTGGCCTTGCCTAAAGCCGGACACTTGCAGAGGAAGTGTAAGATTGTTTCTATTTCATCAGCAGTATTGCAGCTGCGACAGTGTGCATTAAATGCAATGCCTATTCTGGCCGCATGAACCCCGATGGGCCAGTGGCCAGTACTAACTGCCAGAGTTCTTGCGATATCTGTACAGTTTCTGTTTAGTAGATCTTGCGTTCTTTTCAGGGAGTATTTGGACCACATCTGCCTGGAGATGACACAGTTCCGCACCTCCTGCCATCTAATATCCGCCTTTAGCAGATAGTGCGCGAAGATGCCTCCCTTAAGGGCCCCCAACGGGACGTTCACCTCCTTTGCTAAGGAAGCATCAAGGGAAGATCCTTGCCGCGCGAGTTCATCAGCCCGCTCATTCCCCTTAATGTTGCTGTGACCCGGAACCCAAAGGAGACAGATCCTTAGCCGGTGACTAAGCGAGGCGAGTTCTTTTTTGCACTGTTCTACTAGCCTTGAGGATGCAGTGGCAGATACTATAGCCTTGATAGCCGCCTGGCTGTCAATGAGGATGGCAATGGCATTTCGGGGTGTAGAGGTTTGCTTGAGTATGCGGCAGGCCTCACGTACAGCAAAGACTTCCGCCTGGAAGACACTGCACGAATCAGGAAGCCGGTACGACCTGGAAATATTGAGGGAATCAGAGAATATCCCCGCCCCTACCCCGCAGTCCATTTTTGAACCGTCGGTGAAAATTGTTGATTCGAACTCATTTATCAGTACGCCAGTTTCCCATTCCGCCCTGGTAGGGAATCTGACCGTGACGTAATTTCTAAAGTTCACTGTGGGAGTTAAATAGTCGGTCAGATTATCTATCAGATCCTGCGGTAGCAAATTCAGGATACTGCTGTGACCATACGGATTGGTGCACCAGCATCCCGCCTGCCTGACTGCACTACATGATGATAGCTGCATAATGTGAAGATCGAGTGGTAAAAGGTGCAGATTAACGTTCAAGGCATCGGTTGGACATGTCCTCATGGCACCCGTTGCGCCTATAGCCGCAGTTCTTTGTACCCTGTTGATAAGTTTCATGTTATAAGCTTTCCTTAGCGCAGGCCACCAGACTAGCGATCCAAAGGAAAGAATGGGACGCACCCCGGCAGTGTACATCCATAAGACCATCTTCGGGCGAAGTCTCCACTTCTTGCCAAAGGTCATGCTGCAGGCATAGAAAGCCACACAGGCCTTTACCCGTTGCTCAATATTAAGCTTCCAGCTTAGTTTTGAATCAAGTACCACACCTAGGTACTTGGCACTGGAGGATAGGGAGAGTAGATGATTATTTAGCCGTGGAAGCGTAAAAGTCGGTATTTTGGTTTTAGTGGTAAAGAGCATCAGTTCAGTTTTGCTTGAGTTGACGCTGAGTCCACATCCAGTGGCCCATGAGCTAATCTTGCCAAAGGCATCTTCCATAATCTCACTGATTACGGATGAAAACATCTCCGATACCAGTATTACCACGTCATATGCATACGCGACAACCTTAACTCCATCCCTATCAAGTCTACACACAATTTAATTGATGACCATAAGCCATAGAAGAGGAGACAAGACCCCACCTCTAACAACAGATATGGTGGAGCTGCTGTTGCCGAGATTCGATTGAATGATTGTAGTTTTTAGCATTGTCAATATCCATTTGCTAATAAACTCTTCCACACCCAGTTGGATCAGAGCTTCCAGAATCGATTCCGTACTGACGTTATTGAAGGCACCTTCAATGTCTAAGAAGGTAGCAAGGGTATATTGTTTGAAATGGATTGTCTTTTCTATCGTTCGCACAACTTCGTGAAGCGCCGTCTCTGTCGATCGCCCTTTAGTGTACGCGTGTTGAAATTTGGATAGAAGGGATTTATCTAGGGTATTTCGGATATGTATATCTAAGATGCGTTCCAGCGTCTTTAAAAGAAAAGAGGATAAGCTAATGGGTCTGAAATCCTTTGCGGATCCATGGCCCCGCTTCTCACCTTTCGGGATAAACACGACACGAACACGCCTCCAGCTCAGGGGAACGTGGTTTAGGAGAATACAGCTTCTGTAGATCGGAACTAGCCACGAGACCGCCTGGTCCAGTGTTTTTTGCAGCATAATAGGGAGAATGCCGTCAAGGCCGGCCGATTTATAGGGAGAGAAGCTGTTAATAGCCCAGGAGGTATTAACGGCTGAAATTGTTGTCTTAATGTCATTCCAGGAAGAAGATTGCGCGACCTGAGCTACTGGTGGGAGGGCAATCTCATTACTACATCCTGGAAAGTGTGTTTGCATTAAAAGTTCCAGTGACTCGCTAGAGGGTCCGTCCAAGTCCCATCCGGCCGTTTAATAAAGGACAGACTAGAATGCTCCTTGGACAGAATTTTACTCAGCCTGGCAGAGTCTCATATGGCCAGTGACCTTTAAGTCTGGAAATACCTGAAAGAACCCAATCTGTTATTCTTACCAAACTAGTTCGTTTGCAATTTACTCTGAAAGTGAATATACAGAGTGTCTCGGACTACAATGCCAATCCTCTGGGGTATGATCCCTTGAGGCAAAGCAAGAAGAACATTATATGTCAGGGGGTGGGGAAGTTTATTAGTTTTAAACGATCCTCATAGGGGGGTAGGTTATATTTGTCGACCCAGGGAAGACCGCGTAGAGCAAAACGGATGAATCTGCGCTGAACAGCCTCAATTCGAAAGGAGTGGGTATCTTGATAGGGCGACCATATTTGGCTGTTTTATTCAAGGATTGGTCTAACAAATGTGGAAAAGAGAGATTTCGTGACATATGGGTTGAAGAATTCCTTAGACCATAGTTTCACAAAACCAAGGGCGGAGATAGCTCTACTAATAATGGTGTCAATACGAAAGCGAAAATTAAGTTCTCTGTAACAGATTACACCCAGATCACGCAATGAAAGGACAGAAGGGACAGGCTCATCACAGATAAGATAGGATCTAGGGACTGGTGGAAGACGCTATTCAAATCAGCTTGAAGTGGTGAAGAGTCAGCGGGGGAGGAAATGCGCCTGAAGATTTTCATGCCATCAGCGTAGACAGATACGTTAGAGTTTTCGATGATACAGTTCACGTCATTTATAGACAAAATGAGTGCTAGATATTTAGGCCTAAAGCTTGACCGCAAGCTAATTTGGAAGGAGAATGTCGTCGAACGGGTCTGCAAGAAAGCAGTAGGCTCCACCTGGGGCCTTAAACCAAGCATGATGCACTGGCTATACACGTCGGTCATTAAACCGATTCTCATGTATGGAGTATTTTTATGGTGGCCCGCCTTGGAGAAGAAATCCAACCTATCCATAATGGAAAAAACTCAGCGAGTTGCATGTCTCAGTATTACCGGTGCATTGAGAACTTCTCCCACAGCGGCACTCCAAACCATGCTCCACCTGCTTCCGATTGACATCGTCAGTAAGCAATTGGCTGTCAGCTCGGCAATAAGACTGAGAGGCTCCAGGCAGTGGAAGGAGCAACACATGGGACATGTCAATATACTTTCGATGCACCGTCATCTTCCCAATTCCACTGACCATCTGCCCACTGAATATGATTTTAACAAGGGCTACACGCACTCGATACCGGACAGAAGTGAGTGAACGCAACGCAATGTCCTTTACAACGAATCGCTGTCAATCTTCATGGACGGGTCCAAAACCAAGGACGGAGTCGGTGCCGGAATTTTCTCGGAAGATCTGGACATACACCTCTCCTTTAACCTTCCAGACTACTGCAGCGTTTTTCAAGCCGAAATCACCGCAGTTCGTAAAGTTGCTGACTGGCTGGCGGCTAGCACACTATCAACACCTGATATTGTTATTTATGTCGACAGTCAGGCAGCCATCAAATCCCTCGCATCCAGCACTACGAGATCTAAGGCAGTGAAAGACTGTCGCATATCTCTTAACGAGATAGCTGGTCAGTACAACCTCACCCTTTGCTGGGTACCAGGTCACTGTGACATACCGGGGAATTGTGCAGCCGACGAACTAGCACGACAAGGCTCCTCTGGTACAGATAGCATAAGCATCACCGACATCGAAGCGCCAGCGTCTTATGTTAAGTACCTTATTTAAATTGATGCCGAGAAAGTAGCCAATCATCGATGGCAACATCTAGACCAATGTCATACCGCCAGACAGCTCTGGGCGATACTCAATAAATCCAGGTCCATCGGACTCTTAAAGCACAAGAGAGGAACCCTCTCAAAAATTACAAATGTCCTCACTGGGCACTGCGTCATAGGAAGACATGCCCAGAGATTAGGTATCCCTCATAACGACTTCTGCAGAAGCTGCAGAGATGAAGAGGAAGAAGAGACCATCAGTCATCTCCTGTGTGCCTGTACTGCGCTCGCCAACATCAGGAAGGCCACTCTGGGTGAATACTTCTACAATGATCTTAATGATCTCGGCAACGCCTGCACGGCTAAAATTCTCGACTTCATTCAACGAAGCAAATGGTTCCAAGAGTAAGAGGGTGATCCACCCGCCTTACACATCAGCAGTACAATGGACCTACTTTCTGGTCTAAGTACATCCTCATCGAGGGCCGATCCTAACCTAACCTATAGACAAAATGAAGATCAAAGGACCAAGATGGCTACCTTGAGGCACTCCGGATGTAGCTATGAAGGGGTCGGAAACCGAGCATCTAAAGAGGACTTTGTATTGCCGTTCATTAAGATATGATTTGATCCATGCAATTAAACTCGGTTGAAATCCGAAAGAATGACTTAAAAAGAATGATTTCGTGCGAGATTTTATCGAAGGCCTTACTTAACATAAGTCGGTGACAATTACATCGGCTTCTTTGCCATCCTCTAATGCGCACAGAGTGCTAGATGCAAATTCCGTTAAGTTGGTTGGTAAGTTGACCTTCCCTTAAGAAATTGGTGTTTGTTTAGGGAAAAGATAGATTTGCAATGGAAGCCATTGTATTATAAACGAGGTTTTCAAATAGCTTCAGTATGCAGGAGAGTTAAGCGATTGGTCAGTAGTTGGAAATTTCATTCTAAGGACCTATTTTGTGAAAGGGGATTATGTAAGAGCTCCTCCAAAGCATAGGGAAGGCTCCCTGTGATATAGAAATTTGGAAGAGAGCAACTGTTAGGTTAGGTTACGTAAGGTGGCTGTCCTGACAAGGTCAGGACACACTTAGACCGCTTGGATCCATTGTGATACCACATGAAGTAGGGACCGGAGGGATCACCGGTTACCGGGGGAACATTAGCCTTTCTCAAGAGGGTGTTGTCTGAGAATAGCTATGCCTGAAACGGCTAGAGAGGTTGACTGACTCAATCAGCCCTAAAGTTAAAGTGTACCGAGAAGGTGTAGTATACAAACAAGTATTGGGGGTGACTTATTCAATCGAACCCCCTGTACTGTTGTGTAAGTTATATTGGCAGAGAGAGAGCAACTGTTACTAGACCAACATGCAACTTGTGCTAATAACCCACTGGCAAAACCACTGAGGTAAGAACGGGTTTCATCTTCAAGACGATTTGCTAAAAACATTCAAGCGTGCCCCAACGTTTTCATATGAAGCTAACTGTTGTAACAATCCTGCAACTGGCAATAGATAATTTTAGGCAGTTTGCTGTTGGATCTATTCGGTGTCAAAGTTATACAAATTATGGAAATGTTGATTTGGACAAAATCTTTTAAACATCTAACTTACTTACTTAGGTGCCGGTAGAGTCCGGGTTCAACCTAGCCCCCAACCAACAAGCCACTCCATTTAGCTCGATCTTTAGCTAATTGCCTCCAGTTGCGCACTCCAAATTGGTCGAGGTCCCATTGAATTTATGCGCATTACATACGGCGAAGAGGCCCTCTACTGCGTCGTCCCCCTGGGTTAGACTCGAAAACTCTGCGGGTCGGAGAATTGGTGTCCATTTGCTCTACATGTCCTAGCCATTTCAAACGTCCAATACGCAGTTTTTTTACTTGGTCGATGTTACTATGTTATATTGATATTATTGAATCTTCTCGCCGAAAACCGGTCAACACAAACGGGGCCGAATATCTTCATCCACTTTCAATAAAGTGCATGTTTCAGCACCGCCGTAAAGCAGGACTGTGATGATCAGGGTCTTATATAGAGTTGTTCGAGATAGGGCTTTACTCTTGAATTATCTTATTAGCTAAAGAAACAGCGATTGGCAAGAGTTATACTTCCCTTGATTTCTGCGCTGGTATTTTTTATTTTACTATTAATGGCATTGTCAGAATTAATAGCAGAGCCTAGGTAGAGAAAGGACTTTACTACACCGAAATTGTGGATGCCCACTGTGACGTTCTATCTAATTCGCCGATGTTGATTGTTCCTTCTTGTTGAAGCAAATACTTAGTTTTGCCCTCGTTTATCGCTAAACCCATTTTCGTCGCTTCTGCTTTATGCAAGACGGACAAGTTTGGCAGGGATGTCAAAACTAGACATGGCACTATATAGTTCTTCTCTATAGATGCTGTCATATGCGGCCTTGAAATCGGTAAAAAAAAATGATGAGTATCTATTTGGACTTCTTTGGTTTTCTTCATAATCTGCCGAAGTGTGAAAAGTTGATCGTTGGCGGACGTTTCCGGCCTAAAACCGCACTGATAGGGACCAATCAGGTTGTTGATGCAATGTTTCAGGTGTTCCCACAATATCGCAGGAAAGATCTTGTATGCAATGTTGAGGAGATTTATGCCTCTATAATTGGCGCAGTTGAGGGGGTCTACTTTTTTGTGAATTGGTCAAACGATGCTGAGATTCCATTCATCAGGCATACACTCGTCTGACCTATTCTTAGAGATGAGTTGATGTATGCACTCCACCAATTCATCATCAGCTGCCTTGATAAGTTCGGCCGGTTAGCCGTCAGGTTCAGCAGCCTTGTTGGACTTCAACTTGAGTATTGCTATCCTTACTTCACTTTGGTCAGGTGGACGGAAATTTTGACTATCATTCAGGGTTATGTGAATAAATTTTCCGTCGGGATTTTTCCCCCGAACAAAAATTAGATATCTTCAAAAATAAGGAAAAGATTAAATGTCCCGATTGCGTTGAAAATTCTCCTGAATTATCATTCATGATACCTATTTCTTTTCCGCGGAATTAATTCCTCTTTTTTGAAGATACCTAATTTTTGTTGAAGGGAAAAATTCCGAGGGAAAATTTATTCACGATAATCCTGATTGTCTACGTTGATTGGTTCATTCTGCCTGACAGCGGGATGTTGACTGCAGAAATAGTGTCTCCATATTCTCAGCACCGACTGTGATTCTACTACGAGGATTCAATTTTCATCTCTACATGTTTCTGTACAGGTTTTGCTTCTCTGACTTGTTCTTTTTACCTTTCGGTAAAACTTCCGTACATTGTTTCTGGAGTATAAGCTCTCAATATTCTCGATCGCGCGCTTCCCATGCTCTTTCTTTTTCTGTTGGAGATGCCGATGTTATGTAAATCCGTCTTTTTTGCTCGTAGAGCTTACGAGCAGCTCTTGTCTTCCTTTGCGGCGCCTCTTTATATGCCTCTTGTTTTGCTGCATGCACTCGCTGGAATTCTTCGTCAAACCAGGGGTTTCGCGGTATTTGTCTGGCAAAACCCAGCACATCCGCTGCGGCGTTTTTGATGGCATGGTGGCTACATTGCCACTGGTCTTCATCACTTAATGCTGGTAGCTTATGGGTGATTGAGAGATTTTGGGATACGTTCTCAGCGAAGACTCTAAGGTTTGGTTAGTTTTAAGTGTTAAGTTACGAAACCACCAGCGAAACCAAGATCAGATTTAGACCAAAAGCTCATCAAAAACTTATTGAGATGCCTTAATACAATATATTATCTAAAAGTCTAAAGCATGGAATTAATCTTTGAATTTTCTGTTTCTGGTTTAAGCGCCTTCTCCTGCTGACCACAATTCATCTCAAAACAAATTTAAAATACCTCAATGAAAATCCCCCTCTGTGCTAACACATTATTCTACATTTTCTGCTATTGCATAATTTGTATAAATTTCTATTCAAAACTTAATAATTCCCAGACGTGCTGTTTTATTGATCAATAAAACCAACCACAGTTTATTTTTCATTTCAATTGACACACTTTCGCTGATTCCGCCACAACTATTAAATATTAATGTTCCACTTAAGAAGACATTTTATTTTATTTTTATTTCACTCGTATAAAATAATTAATTCTTAATAATATATTTGCCAACATCCGCCTAATGGCACATAATTTAGAAATCAAAAACACTTTTCACCACTTGGTGTAATTGCTTTTGCAATCTTCTATCCTCCCTCATTCTATGCTTAATCAATCAAAAACCAAAAATATATAAAAATAAATTATATATATAGTATATCCAATAAAGTGTATTTAAAATTAAGCAGAATTTTTACACACACCCGCCCTCTAGGTTCCGTGTTGTGTGTGATCCGCGTGTTGTGTGAAAATCGTTACCTCAACAATTGGATCCTAGCCAATGTGAAAATCTATTTTAAATCCCACAAAAAAAGAAAAAAACAAAAACTTAAAAAATAAAAACTAAACTAAATAAAATAAATTATGGAAATTTTAAAAATAGGTCGGTTGGCGAAAGGCGCACTGTGTTCACTAGTTCATTGGGAGGTTTATAGAACTCTGTTTTCGACTCTTTCTATCATTGTAGGATCCCCGACGGTGTGGTGGTCCTCTTGAACAGATTTCCCGCTTTCACACACTTAGTTACCGTCGAGTTTTATAATTAGAAATATTATTCACCATTTGAGCAGCAGCCACACACCGATACGATACAATCCATTCGTCGGTCGCTCTCAAAAGCGATCTTATTTTGAATCCCATTTTAGGATATTTTCGAGCGTTTTATTTGTGTTTAGTGTTTACAACACTTATGCGTTGGATCGTTTTTATTGGGCCTGATGGTGGTGGAGAATTTGTCACAGCCACACTGTCGCAGACGATCCTCGCTCCAGTTTTGCGAAATTTTTTTTGGTCTAAATTTGGAAAGTTTTTCGTTTCGATTTATGGTTCACCTTTGAGACGACGACGCGACGGTTGATAGATGCACTCACGAGGACATTGCGTTTTAAAGAATATAGGCTTTGAGTAGGTGGTATGGTGAAGCTAGAATTATTTTTGTGAATTTATTATACGGTCCACGGGGTGTAATTAATATTTACGAGCGGTCGTGTGCACAATAAATTCGATTTTGAAAGGTCATGTTAGGAGATGGAAAATTTTTAAAATTTTATGCTATTTTTAGATGCCAAAGAAAGTGGCGTGAATATTTAAGGGGTATTTGTTGATAAATATATTTTTAAATGTTCTTTTACTAATATATTAATGAAACAAAGAAACAAGCTGAAAAATTATCCATTTTAGGATGTAGAAAGCTGAATCCCGGGGAACGTTGAATTGAGTATTTTAATTAGCTCAGCAGATAGCCACTGACCTTGAAAGTCGAGCCAAATGCTCCAAATGCCTTATAAGTCGGTGGTCAATAATTGGTATTTATTTATTTATAAAGAAGCTTATAAAATGAATTTACAAACTCTTAAGTAGAAAGGCATTTGGGCAGCGAGGCCATGCTGTTTTTGCAAAAGAATTTCTTTTATTATTTTATATATGTTTTTTATATATATATTCATATATTAATAAGTAAATATGTTTGTTTATTCTTTTTTTTTATCTCTAAATTTGGTTAAGTTTGTCATGCATGGATGTAGCAATTTTTATGTTTTTTATTGATTGTTCGTTTACTAGGTTTAAGAGGTCACCCAATTCTTGAGTACTGCTGGTTAGTCTCGATTTTGGGCAGTCCACTAGCATGTGCTGGACTGATAGCACTGTGTTACATTCTTCGCATTCTTCTTGCGCAGCTTGATTTCAAAGATGCGTGGTAGAAAATAGAGTTTTTCCAACTCTCATCCGAAAAAGACTGATGCACTCCTGCCTTGTGAATTTGCTGTTATATGGAATACGTATATTAAGGGGAAGGTGGGTTCGAAGAAAACTTGTGCTGTTTTTTCCAAAGCCTACCCAGCTCTAATTTTTCCATTGCGGCCCAAGTTATTCGTATCAGCTGCTGACAATTTGGTGTGTCTATTACCAGAGGGAGATTAGCTGCTTGCTTTGCTGCCAGGTCTGCTGCTTCATTGCCTAAGATTCCGATGTGCCCGGTTACCCAAGCTACTACGATGTTGTCATTAAGTTCCCTTCTGATTGACTCTAGGGAGGGACATTTGTTGATCGCATTTTTAAGCCCATACAGAATACCAAGGTTATCGGTGCAAATAAGAGTTCTCTCTGACCTGTTGGAGGATAACTTAATTACCTTTGTAATGCCCATTAGTTCAGCTACATAGTTTCCCGCCGTACCCGGGAGCATCCCTTGATGAAGGGTTATCGTTTGACCCTTGGACAGCAATTCTACTGCAGCATATGACGTTATATTTTCGGTGAATGATCCATCAGTATATAGAATTCTATTTTGGGTTGATGGTTTCTATCAACTGATTGTGTAATCTTTTGAAAACGCTTTTGGGAGTTGATTCCTTTTTGTATTGTGCCAGGCTAGTGTCTAATTGGAGGAGACTTCTTTTCCAGGGTGGTATTTGAATAGAGTTTGATGCGGTTTCATCCGTGGGTGTGGTAGGATGAGTAGGTAGGATGTGTGCTATATTTTTGAGTGCCGAAATAATACTCCGTCTGGTGTTTCGTTCTGTAGGTGCATTTTGTATTGTGTTGTGTAAGGGATGCTTTATATCTGACACCGCTTTAGAACCCAAATGTACGGTTCTTCTTTTAGCTACAGTCCTTAAAGCATCAATCGGGGTGGCCATTAACTCATCTGTAGCTGCACGGTAGCATTGGTGATAGGTATATTCTATAAACTTGAAAAGTTGGAATAAACTCAAGTGAGTTCTCCATAATCTCATATACGATTCCGGTTAGCTTAAGCTCGTGACCTAGAATTTAGCCCTGCAATGGTTCACTTGTTGAACAAAGAAGTTGTACAGCTGTACTAGAGTCTAACATAAAACTGATATAATAGAAATAAATTTGTATTCTTGAAGTATGGATCCTTGGCAGAATGACCTATGGCCAATCAGTTTGCAAGAGGTTTCAGAGACTGACAGTTTAAAAGATAGAGTTTTATAAACGTGGGCTACAGGGGCTCTGTCATGCTTAGTTGCTTACTTAGGTGGCGCTACAGTTCGGTTTTAACCTGGGCCTCAACCAACAAGCTCGGTCTTTAGCTAATTGCCTCCAGTTGCGCACTCCAAGTTGGTCGAGGTCCCCTTGAACTTGTGCGCGCCACCTACGGCGAAGAGGTCCTCTACTGCGTCGTCCCTTGGGGTTAGATTCAAAGACTGTGGGTCGGAGCGTTGGTGTCCATTCGCTCTACATGTCCTAGCCATCTCAGACGTCCAATACTCAGTTTTTTGACTAGGTCGATGTCGCTGTACAGCTCATATAGTTCGTAATTGAATCTTCTCCTCCAAAACCCGTCAACGTAAACGGGACCGAAAATCTTTCGAAGAATTTTTCTCTCGAAGCGACCAAGGATATATCTTCATCCTCTTTTAATAAACTCCATGTTTCAGCGCCGTAAAGCAGGACTGTGATGATAAAGGTCTTATACAGAGTCTCCATAGTTGTTCGAGATAGGGCTTTACTGTTGAATTGCCTTATAAACCCCAAGAAAAACAGGGATTGGCAAGTTTTTCTTCGCTTGATTTCTGCGCTGATGTTGTTTTTCGAGTTTATAGCAGAGCCAAGGTAGACAAAGTTCCTTACTACCTCGAAGTTATAGCTGCCCCCGGTGACGTTCTGTCCAATTCGTCGGTGTTGGTTGTCCCTTCTTGTTGACAGCATATACTTGGTTTTGCCCTCGTTTATCGCTAAACTTATTTTGGCTGCGTCTACCTCAATGCTTGCAAACGTACCGGTGACAGCCCGCTGAGTGCTCTGTCATGCACTTGTATGCTAAAAATTCAATTTAGTAAAGAAGTGTCCACTATGGGATTCAGCTAAATTTAAGGTTCACCTTTCCGCTGGAAGCTCATGCAATAAACTAAACATAAATATTTACTGTGGTAGGCGCTTACGTTGTAGATAATCACTCGGATACTTGGTATGATGGTATGCCTATCTGAGAACGTAGGTAGGTAGCTAGTTGAATGTACAGCCTCATTCGGGTGTCTGTCGACCGATAGTGTTCCTAGGAACTGTATTTGTGGAGAGGCATCTTGAGGATATTTTTATTGTGTCCCTATAGGTCTGTGCGGTTCGTGGATTTTTCTGCAGCTGATGGCATTACCAGACAAGCGTAGGTCAGAATACATCCAGTGGATAATGAGTAAACGGCTATGGATGCTTTTTTATTTCCAATGTTTGTTCTTTCTAAATCAGCTTGCGGTGTAGTATGTATCCACTTTTTACTGAAGAAATGGCTCGAATGGTGGTATTATTCTTTTCTTTGTAATTAAGGGAACTTACGTTTTCGGGGCTTACGTTCAGTCTGCAACTAAAGAGAGTTGCTCTGAATTTATCCAGGAAAATATAACATACTGGATCTCCTTTATTTATTTTAATATCTTAATTCCCGTGAGGAATGTGATAATTCTAATTGGAGATAAGGATCAAGCCTCTAAGGTATAGAATGACAAAGTTTTACTGAAATCTGTTAATGAGTTTTTGCATGATACGTGTCGGAAGACGACCCCAGCTATCATTTATATATATAGATGGTGGCTCACAGCAAGACTTTAATAATATTCTCCTCATAGTACGATCAAAAGTAATCCAGTGATCAGAATGCTCTTATTGACGATGTCTTCCTGCATATTTTTGTTTTTTTTTTTTTTTTCACACATAACCTTTTAAGTTTGGTGTTCCCGACCTTATCACTGGGGTCTTTCATTTCAGCAGCGAAGCCATGGGTAGTCTGAAAGAAATTCTATAATTATTTCACTCTAATCTTGCTAAGTAAACTATTTCTAAATATTCACTATGCGCCCGAAAGCAGGCTTTAAAGTACAAGTGGGTGCATAATACCTGGTATTTTGAGCCCGAGTTTGAGTGGTTTGGCACTGATAACAGCCGCTAGTCTTAGACTCTTATTGTTGCTGTCGCCGAAATTTCTAGAACTTTGTAAATATCCGATCACAGCAAATATTCCGGCTTTGTTCTTTCTTCATTCAAACTCCTCAAGGTGCTCTTAGGTTCTCGTACATTGTCGATCGAGGAACAATTGCTCATGCTTTAGACTACCACATTCGATTCCATATAAATCTTGCATCTAGATATTTGGTTTTGGTATACCCGCTTCTGCGTTTTACTATTTTGTCCTTAATATGTTGTTTTTTTAATAACTAACTAAAATGTTCTTTTTTTCAGGTCGGTCGCATAGCAGCTGATCATCCCTTAGTTGGCGGTCACAAAGGTCCAGTGTTGGATATTGCATGGTGTCCACACAATGACAATGTCATCGCATCCGGATCAGAAGATTGTGTAGTTAAAGTATGGCAAATCCCCGATGGTGGTCTGTCGAGGACATTAACCGATCCCGTCGTTGATCTTGTCTTCCATCAAAGAAGAGTCGGTCTCGTACTCTGGCATCCGTCCGCGTTAAATGTACTCCTAACAGCTGGTTCTGATAATCAGGCAAGTACATACAATTTCTTCTCAGAAAAGACGTTTATTAACTCAGCATTACCATATTTAGGTTGTCATTTGGAACGTTGGAACTGGTGATATACTCTTACACATCGACAGCCATCCGGATATTGTTTACAGTGCCTGCTTTAACTGGGATGGCTCAAAACTAGTGACCACATGTAAGGATAAAAAAATCCGTATTATCGATCCACGTACTGGTGAAGTGGATAGTGAAGCTCTCTGCCATGAAGGATCAAAAGCAACACGTGCTCTATTCCTGCGGCATGGTTTAATTTTCACCACCGGTTTCAATCGATCATCGGAACGCCAATACTCATTGAGAGCGCCCGATGCTTTGAGTGAACCGATTGTGATGGTTGAGTTGGATACGTCGAACGGTGTTATGTTCCCTTTGTATGACCCTGATACAAATTTAATTTACCTCTGTGGTAAAGGTGATTCAGTCATACGATATTTTGAGGTAAAAAATAGAGTTCGACACCATTTGGTTGTATAACAGTTTTTTTTTTTTTTCGTTTTTAGATTACACCAGAGCCACCATTTGTACATTATATTAATACGTTTCAAACGCCAGACCCGCAGCGTGGTATTGGCATGATGCCAAAACGAGGATGTGATGTGACTACCTGCGAAATATCAAAATTCTATCGTCTCAACAATAATGGTCTGTGCCAAGTCATTTCCATGACAGTTCCCAGGAAATCGGATTTGTTCCAAGAAGATTTGTATCCGGACACGTTATCAGATGATGCCGCGATGACAGCGGAGGAATGGGTAGCTGGACAAAATTCTGATCCACTTGTATTCTCGTTGAAAGTGAGTATCGGAGTATATGCTTATATGGGGAACTTATATTTGATAGTGAATACTTGATTTGACGCAATTGCATATACTGACACTATACCACCTTTGACTTCTTCGAAAGTTGTTTGGCTCCACGTCGGGCGCCAATTTTCGGAAATAAGTATGTAAAAGAACAAAAATCAAATATTGGTTAGATAGAATGTAAATGGCTTGCTGCGTAGTCGATACAAGAATTAACTGCGTTTATCTTCCTTGCAACACACAATCTCCCCAAAACAGCTACTATATTGCTTTCAAAGCTGATCATTGAGAGTCAGGGAGAATGCGGTTTTGAATGCAGTATGCACCTCCAAGGAGAAAAACAAAAAAAACTTTTTCGCTCCACGGTCGAATATGAAAACAAAAATCTTCTAATCGTTTCTGATTTATGCTCATATAGCTGTTGGCTGCTGTTCTCATCGGAAAGTTGATCACACAGACATTATGTCACATCAAAAGAAACACACTACCAACTAAGCCATTCCTACTCTTATAGATACAAATATTTGGCGCAACAGCTCTTTAAAGTCCCAGGGCCTAGCTTCTCGCAACCACTCATGTTGTGTGCGTTATATTTTTCACACGAATGGAAGGGACCTACAGTTTAATGCCGAATCCGAACGGCGATTTGAGAAGCTTTTTCGTGACAACAATACTCTCGGATGTTTGTCAGACGCTCGCGAGAGGTGGGACCGTGAAAAAACTTTTTGGTATTTTCTGGGATTCGAACTTGGAACCTCATGCGTAGTGATCCGACACACTAACCACTTACGCCACGGCGCCCACTCCTACTCTTAATACAGATGAATTTTCTTCATATGTTTGTAAAGAAATATATGTACATATGTATGTATGTGAATAGTGTAAATGATACTATTTCTTCGGGGCGAGCTACAGCGTTGTCTTTACTAGTTTTCGAAACTATTAAGGCTCCACGTTGGGCGCCAATTTTTGGGAGGGATGACGTGTCAACCATGTGTAGTGCGAAATTGCGTCACTTTGTATTCAATGATGGGTTATATTATTTATGTATTTTTCAAAAACTAAAAGTCCAAAAAGTTTTTATTGTAATGTCTGCCAACTAAAAAAGAAGCAAAACTGCCCAAAATGCGTCATTTGATTCCAATCTTGCATGCCCTCGAAAGTGTCAAGCAAGCATTTATGTTCCCAAAAATGTCTCTTTGAATTAACCACGCAAAAAAGATTTTACTTTAGTTTGCCATGCGCCTGGCCATGCTTTTTTTCTTTGATGCAAATGCAGAGTTATTAATCGCACGTCGTGTGTGTGTGTCCATGTATAAAACCCAAAAGAACAGATTACTAAAAAGTCTAAAAATAGGACCGTGTATCTATCGTACAGGGAGGCTACAAATCAGGGACGAAATCATTATCCGTGACGAAAAAGGCAAACATCCTCAACAAAGGTTCTGCGAAAACTGGCGGTGGTGGTGGTGTCTCAAAGGGTCTTGACTTGTCCATAGGCCATTCGAACGCATCCAACAACAATGAAAGTGGACCAGTCAGTGGAATTAGTGTAAGTATAACATTTTCTAGTGTAGATTTGTTTATAAATTTGATTTCAATCGAAAATAGGAAAAGGACCTCCGTGACATAACCGATGAAATTCGTAAACTTAAAGCAATCATCGTCAAGCACGAGAATAGAATTCGTGCTCTAGAGGCTGCATTCAAAGCGCAAGAAGAAGACGTAGCGGATGCCGCCCCGTCCCATAAGTCAGGTGCTTCTTCTGCCAATAACAGTGAAACCAAGACGACGGCGCACGACAGTTCAACATCCAGCAAGGATAATGACAAAAGTGCCAACGATAGTCACACAAAATTAGCACCTGACGATGTGTAAATTACCCATAACCCCCATAGCCCTACCACCTATATCTATTATTATTATTTTTATTTTATTTTTTTTTAAATATAAAATTATAACAAAAAGTAATTGTTTATATATATATTTAAAGAAAATACATTTTTTTTTTTATATACAAAATATTTAATTTTTTACAATATTTTCTTTCAAATTGAGAAACAAATGTTTTTACTAATAAAAATGATTTTAAATTTTAAAGTATAAAGTTAATAAGTAAATGCCCCGGCAATCAAATACTATTGTAATATTTTTTTAAATAATAAAAAAAAAAAGAACTCAAACTTTATATAGAAAGAAAGCTGAAACAATTAATAACCTACATACTACGCCAAATTAACATGCATTAAGTACCAAACTGTTGATTTTATTATTTTTTTTATTAATTATAATATTTTTTTTTTAATTGATAACACAAGTGAGAGGAGCCAACGAATTAGGCTTAATTTAATCATAACTATAACTTCATGCTAACTAAGTTTTTAAATACTTATTTTTTTTTGCGTAGAGTAACTATCAACTGAGAATATAAGGAAACATAAGAGATTTGTTATAAATAATTGTAAAAATACAATATTTTTTTTTTAATATACATATTGCAGTTGATAAGTGTTCTATATTTAAATTATTATGTACGTTGTAAAATTTATTTAATTACTATGAGAGAAAATCATTTATTATTTGTATTCGAAAAGAGATTAATTAATACATTTGTTTTAAATTTTTCATTTGTTATATTTTCTCTTTTCCACTCTAAACTGCTTAGACATCTGTCTGTTTTTATTGTTTAAATTTTATTATTAAACATAAAATGATCCTTTTAAGTATTTCTATTTTTATTTTTTTTTTGCTCTTTTTAATTATAATTTTATTTTATTTTCTTAATTTTATTATTTCGTTTTGTGTCATTAATAAAAAAAAAATACTGCTCATCATCTTTTAATTTGTGTTTCTTTCATTTTGGTATTGCTTTGTTTAAGTCCTTGAGTTGAACATAGTAGTTTGAGTAAGCAACGAAAATAGAAAACTTCGCAGTAAGATCACAGCACAGGGTAGGCGACATGTTTTTGTTTGTAGTGGACGTGTTTAGTCGCACGTTCCTTTACTTTTGAATAAAAATAAAATAAAAATGACTATGTATCCATCCAAATAAGACAACAAATACGGTGATATGTACATATATAAGTAAGGTGATCCACTCGTTTAAAAAAAATATGTATGCACTTAGCGTATGTGTGGTGGACGGCCTAAGAAAAAGCTATAAATCGCGATTATCTAAGTAAGGTCCAGCGCACAGTTTGTCTGTGCATAGGCAGAGCACTACGTACAACTCCCTCTACGGCACTGGACATTTTGTTTCATCTGATACCCCTCGATGTATTTAGCAATCAAATGGCAGTGAATGCAGCCGTTCGCCTAGAAGCTACCAAACAGTGGTCAAGAAAAGAATTTAGCCACGCTTCCATTGTGAATAAATTCAAAATCTCTCCCGAAAACACGGACTACACCATCCCACGTCTAAACTTTGACAAGAACCTCCTCCTCACCATCCACTTCGATTGTCCTTATTTCGTTTGCTGGGGTCGTCATCAATTGAGTCATCGTCATCCGAGGCTTTTGGTAGTATCGGAACCATCGATTTTTTACGTGGTAAGGGAGTTACCCCGACGGCACAACCCCCAACCTGGAGGGCCAGCTCCTTAATTATTCCCCTAGGACGAGGGGCCGGGTACACCGGTGCCAGTAGTCCACTACGGGAGTATGAGCGCTGCCGTTGGCCCATTAAGGGCTCCTCCGCCACCATCTCTATTCCAATGTCCTGACCAACATTGGAAATTCTTTACCGACCTGTGATCCGAATACGTCGAAGCAGCTCGCGCGAGGTATTCACTAAGTTCAACCTAACTGGAACTATAGACTCCACCGTTGACTCTGTCTAGGGAATTCGTCCGCTGCCGCCTGGAACAGGAATAAGTGCTCTAGTGGGAAAGCAGTCTTCCCCCCCTCTCTCATCTGCTGCCACTAAGAATCCGCCAAAGGGGGTTGGTTACCCACTTCTTGCATTAAGGTACTAGGCACCCGGCTGTCACCGCGTGGAGGTTGAGAGTAGGAGTTGGTAGGCCTCAGCTGAGTGAAAACGCTTGTGTTTTTATATGATCGCATGCACCAGCCATCACTCTGAAATGATGATACATTTTTAGAAGATGGGTCAATCCACTTCTACAATGACGGCTCAAAACCCAAGGACGGAGTTGGTTGGAGGAGTTTTCTCTGACAGGCTTAATCTTAAGCTCTTCTTGCGTCTACCAAATCATTATAGCGTGTTCCAGGCGAACATTTTGGTGATTAAAGAAGTCTTATCTTGGCTTAAGAAAAACGTGATATCTGCTAGAAATATCCGCATCTTTTCAGACAGCCAAGCAATCAAATCCCTGGAATCAACCTCTATAAATTCCTTAGTAGCTCTAGACTGCTGATCGTCTCTCGCGGAGATGGTTGAACAGTTCAATATTCACCTGTGTTAGGCGCCGGGGCATAAGGATATCCCAGGGAATCGTAAGGCCGATGAACTCGCCAGAATAGGAACAACTATACCCATCCTGCCGGACAAAGGCCCCTTAGATATACCAAACGTTACTTGCAAACTCAAATTTAAGCTGGATGATATCGAGAGTACGAATCTTAGGTGGACAAGTGGACCCACATGTCTAGCGACAAAACAGATTTGGCCGAAGCTGGATCTAAAACGTTCTAAGAATATGATTTCTTTCAACAGATTGCATATCGGCGCTTTAATAGGTGTCATCATTGGATACTGTCTAATAGGCAAGCATGCTACAAGGCTAGGCCTTTTTGCGAACGACTGCATGGATGAAGATGAGGAAGAAACTATTCCTCACCTTCTTTGTTTCTGCCCAGCTCTCTCCCGTAGAAGGAAGTTTCACCTAGGACCCCCTATTACAACGACATAGGCGACCTGAAAAATATCGACATTAAGAGCGTCCTTCGCTTCATAAGAAGCTCAAAATGGTTTAACGAATAGGTAGGAGAAACTTTCTCACATGACACAGTACCTTTCGAATGATATAAGTTTCATTCCCCTTCTTTTATAATAAATACTAACAAAACGTACGATAAATTTCGTGTTCTCGTATAAATATATAAATGAGTATTTCAAAACGCAAATTTGTAGGCCGTATTACAGTGGATTCGTGGGCGCAAGTAGTTAGTGTGTCGGACTACAGCGCGTGAGGTTCAAGTTCAAAACCCCAGGTTTTTTACGGTCCCACCTATCGCGAACGTTTGACAGACATCCGAGAGTACTGTTGTCACGAGAATGATTTTCAAAACAAATTGTCCCTCGGATACGGCACTAAACTGTAGGTCCCTTCCAGTCGTGTGAAAAATATAACGCACACTACACGAGTGGTTGCGCGAAGCTAGGCTCAGGCACTTAAAGAGCTGTTGCGCTAAATATTTATTATTCACCCTGATTGTCGTTGGCGTTTGTCACTTTTCGACGATTGTTGTTTTATTCTTCAGATGCAGCACGAATTCATTTTCATAGCCTTTTCACTGTGAAAGGGTTGTAATAGCATTCTACACGACAAACAAATTGATTAGTAATGGTTAACGCTCAGCAGGTCGTAGCTATGAATAAAACGACAATCGTCGAAAAGCGACAAACGCCAACGACAATCAGGGTGATTATTTTCTTTTAAATACACAATACGAGTGGTTGCGAGAAAAAAAAAAATATTTAGGGCAATAGATCCTTAAGTGCCTGGGC
The DNA here is from genome assembly GCA_945910035.1 of Brachypalpus laphriformis. Lineage (NCBI taxonomy): Eukaryota > Metazoa > Arthropoda > Insecta > Diptera > Syrphidae > Brachypalpus > Brachypalpus laphriformis. The sequence goes on along the minus strand of OX246753.1, from coordinate 312,012,758 downwards.
CTAGCTTCTCGCTTCTCGCTTCTAGCTTTTTTTTTATTACAGTGAATTCTGTAAAATTCGAACACGTCCGTAAATGGAAGTGTTCTTTCTTATAGAAAACCATTGTATGTATATTGAAGAGATCTTATGCATATGTTGTACCATCTTCTTCCTTTTATCAGCGAGGTTATGATCCGAATACAAGTGATCACAACCCTCCCACTAATGATACAGTTTTGCAATATTACCATATTCCGATGGTGTTTGTTGTTTGACACGTGCATGCTCCTGTTATAGTATTGTTTGGTCTTTCTTCTATGACACCGGTGATCTCCAGTCGTGTCAACCCACGGACTCGCATGCACAGGAGGAGGGAGGATTTTTAAGGTAGTATATGTGTCGCTAGGCTCACTTGGGTGTTATATTGCCTAGATCTGATTTGTCCCCTTAGTCGCCTTTTACGACAAGCGCTAGTTGTTGTTCGGGGGGAGCTGCAGTGTTATTCTTAACCCGTCCCTGCACGGGGAATGCATATGTTGTACCATAAGTCCTGAAATCCTTTAATTCAAACGTGTCAGCTTCATTACCTCTATATTTTAAAGTCAAGTCTTTTCCTTGCCTACTTGGCCTTTCATCGATTTATGTATGTAAGGATGCGTGTGTATTCACTCAGAAACGTGAGCAAAACGTACTTGGAAACACTCTGCACCTAATTAGACTGCAAACAAAATTTATTTATTTATAGTGTCCCCAGGGGTATTACTTGATTGAAGAACTTGAACTAGAAACTACCGTATCGTGCGAAATAAAACACTTATTTTCCCATAATTTTCCTTTACTATCGAGATCTCACTGTAACATTTATAGGTGATTTAGGGGAACGGTATTATAATTTTACGATTTTTAAAACCGGAAAATGCGATTTTTGAAAAAAATTCGTTTGACATTTTGCATTTTTCGATAAATATGACAAGGTGGGGATGATATAGTTGTAACGTCATTGATTGACACGCTAATGGTTTATGGTTCAAATCCTGATGTCAGGAAACATTTATTTATTTTTCATTAAATAAATAAATTCCGTCTGATCAATTGTAAAAGTTTATGTTAACACTACTGCGAAGGCCTTTACACTGGCAAAATGTTGGTCATACGGCTGGGAAAATTCTACTGTTTGATGATGGATGTGAATGACACCAGGTGGGAGGGAAAAAATGCTGTGGAATGCTCTGCAATCATATAATTGCTCCCAAGTGGTGTGATGAAGAAGTTAATTCTTCTTCATTTTTTGTCCATCTATGCTGATGGTTCGAAAATGGACATAGGCATACTCGTAGGCGTGGGAGTCTTCTCGGAAACGCTCAATATTCGAAGCTCGATCAGACTCCCTGACCACAGCAGTGTTTTCCAAGCTGAGATTCTAGCCGTTACGACAGCTGCCAATTTAGTTTCAGTGATGCCAATATCACGAGAAGATATCACAAATTTCATTGATAGCCGGGTGGCTATAAAAGCAATATCTACTATAGAAATACAATCGAAACTTGTTAAGAGCTCATGGTTCTTGGCTCGCAGAACAACGTAAAACTCTGCAGGGTCCTCCGCCACAACGGTATCGCGGGTAATGAAATAGCGAACTATTTGGCGAGTAAGGGCTCTGCGCTGGAGCCTGGACGAGCTGACAAATCAGTCAGGACCCCACTTTGTAACCTCAGAGGAATAGCAGAGCGACTGATTGTAAAGGCAGCAAATACCAGATGGGTACTACTTCCACCTGTAAAATATCTCATAGACTGTGGCCAAAGTACGATAAAAAACAGAACCAATAAACTGTTGCAAAGAGAGAGGAGATCCCTCTTTTTTTTTTTTTTTTTTATAATTTGCGCGCACTCAAAGGGTTATGATTTTTTTTTTTTTTTAAAGTACTTTTCCTGTATCCCATTCCTCTCTGCTTGGAGAGGGGTGTACTGAAGTCAAGGTAAGGCAGCTGATAGTCGCTACTTAAAATTTGTTGCTGCGAATTTAGGATTCGAGCAGGTCTGGTTGGACTTGATTTCCAGCCGTTGCACTGATTATTTCTGAGCGCTTTTTGCCGCAGACTCTTGCATATAGAGGTCTATTGGCAGTAGTCCAAGGATTGTTTCCAATCCCGGTATTGGGGTTGCTTAAAGACATACTATTATTTCTTACAATTTTATTTTTTTCTGGTGCTGGATTAAGTAAAAAGTAGGAATTTTCAAACTTTTGTTTCAATATCAACTCCATTTTCTTAACGACAGAGCAGAACTAAGCGCTTTTTTTTCTTGGATGTATTGTTTCTCACTTTGATTTGCTGAAATGATGAAGCAATAACCTCTTAATCTATAAGCATAGTCCACATCTAAACCAAGAGAATTGATTTTCTTTAATAAGTCAAAAATGTATTTTCCTACTAGTATTATAACTAAGATATTCAAATTCTAATTCAAAATTAAAAGTATTTTGACAATAATTGTACTGAATTTACGCTAAAACATTAAAACTATAATATACTGCAATATTTTCCGCATATCTTATTCTTAACTATTTTTCTATAAAATAATTAGTTAAATATTTTCTTACATTACAAAGAGATAAGTATGTATACCTTAATGTAACTGACCTACCCAGAATCAAACTCGAAACAAAACATCTTTTTGTATAAATAATCTACAGAATATTATAATAATGTATATGTCCTTATAACCCTCCATAATATTATTATAAGAAAATGTCCAAAACTTATTAAAATAATCTTTAATAACAGTTTTTTTTTTATAAGAAAGTAGCGAAAGCCTTATTTATAAATAGTATGGTCTTTACGATATAAAAAAATTATATTTCTTATAAACTAAATAGCTACTATTAAAACAAATAACAAGTAAAATACAAAATATTGCATTAACAAAAATTTAACTATTTCTATTGTAGTTTAGTATTAAAAATTGAAAACCTAATCAAAACAGTTGAGTCTGTATCCTGCTGGTGAATATTTTAGAATTAATAAAAAAAAAAAAGGAAACAAATTTAAAACATTTTGCATGCTTAATCGAGCCTATTGTTTTTTGTTTTTTTTATATATATATATAAACTAATAGCTAAATTAAATTTACAAATACATGCAAGGAAAACAATTAATATTTTGGATAATAAAATATAACAATAATTAAATAAGTAAAAGGCTTTATTATTCGTTCGATACATATTTCTTTGTTTGAATGGAACTGGATGCAATCCAGATCGGTGGATCAATCTGTTGGAGCTAGTTAGCAAAATGTTACATGTAAGTTCAGTGATAACTGACAAAGGAAAACTGCACAGTAATCTTTACCTAAATGGTAAGAATTCTAATGAATAACCAGTGTTTAGGCGAGCTGAATGGCACGACTTAGAGAATAGATCTTACAATGAAGACGCGAAATTGCAAATAAGTTTTGAGCAAGATGCACTCGTCGCTGCGTTTAGGATGGGCTTCTTTTTTTTTAAGTGCGGAGTGGGGTAGGAGGGTGCTCTGAGACCCAAAGGAAGCACCTTGACCTACAAAGTAAACTTTTGCTATAACCCCTAAAGGTAAGAATGTTGCAATGGTGTCCTAGCTGAAATCATGTTTTCGAAGGAAACTTAGAATGATTTGGGCTGAGGAAGAGATTATGTCAGATGGGGGGATAAACCCTTTATGAAAAATCTTTCGTCTGCTGCGAGCAATGGCGGGACATTCACACATGATGTTCTCAACAGTTTCAATATTCTTAAGGCATTGTCTTCAAGTGTCAGATTGACTAAGAACAACTTTCTCAAGGTGGTATTTGAGAGAGCCTTACTGGTCAGGAAGTCTGTTAAAAACTTTGTATTATGTTTGTTCATTGCTAGAATTTCTTTCGATCTTTTTCTGGAAAGATCAATAAATTTCGTTGCGTGTCTTATACCTATTTGTGAGTCCCAGTATAAGCGTTTTCACGTAGTTCTCAACGATCGAGCTCAACTTTGATTTGGCTCGTAGGTAGGCAACACAAAAGTTCCGGAGGAATAAATTTGAGTTGGGAGCCAGAACTGGCTAGTTTATCAGCAGTCTTATTGTCGGCGTTGCCCTTATGGCCAGGGACCCAAGTGAGTGAGGGGGTGTTGTATGCAGCAAGCTGCTTGAGGGTAATAAGACAGTTCCACACTAATTTAGACTCAAAGTTGAAGGTTTTGAGAGCTTTAGAGCTGCTTGGTTATCTGATAGAAGGTTTATGTTTTGATGGGGTTACGAGTATTCTTTCTAAAAAAAAATTGGCACCAATAAATTAAGGAAAACCTTGGAATCATCTAACACAGAACAACAAGTAAGTAACTATTTCAAACAAAAATTGATAACACCGCTGCGTACATTGGTATACGGTAGATAGATCCAAGATAGTGTGTGATACGGGTGCCAGAATTTTTTTTTTTAGCTGAGGCGACATGGATTAAAAAAGGTCTAGATATATTAAAGCAGGGGGAAACTTTGGCGTGAGTTTTAACGAATACAGTAGAAAGCAGTGTTAATCCAAGCAGCAACAAAAGTCTTCGGCCAATCAAAATATAGAAGTATACTTCACGTAATCATATGTTGTGTTGCAAGATAAAGATACCCTACGGTTAAGGAAATTAAGTAAAAAATGTCGGATTTTACTAGTTCCCAGCTTATAATAAGTACGTCGATATAGTGGCAAAAGAATGAGGGGAGGAGACCTGGATTGCGATTGATCGGGAAACTACTGACTGCTAAAAACTTGGCTTGGGCCAGTAGCGCAACAATCAAGTTCGTGATGAAGTGCTTACTTTACCTCCTAGTGGTGGTCCCCGGGCAACTACACGTATAAACCCTTATACGTTTAACGCTTCATGCGTTATAAACTGGACATTTTGCGGGTAAGTGAAGTAAGATGGTTAGAAGTGGGCGAGTACCAGTCCCCAACGAGTGCCACTGTACTACTCTATTCTGGAGGGCCACCCAGAAGTCCGTGGGAATATGGAGTCGGACTACTGCTAACAACAACAGCACACAAGGGCTTAATTTCCTGGCAGCCTCATGGTGATAGGATTTTGACGGCCAGATTCCGGACTAGACTACGACGCGTCACCATTATACAGTGTTACGCCCCAACGAATAGTTCGTCTGCGGAGGAAAAGAAGAGCTTCTACAATCTCTTAAGTGCCGTCTTCAACACAACACCAAATGGAGACATTGTCATAGTGATGGGGGATTTGAATGCCAAGGTAGGCAACGACAACGAAGGGCTCAAACATGTAATCGGGAAGCATGGACTAGGCAACCGCAATGACAACGGCGAAAGGTTTGCAGATTTCTGCAATGCCAACCGCCTTGTGATAGGTGGCACCATGTTTGAGCATAAGACCTGCCACTAAGTCAGCTGGGTTTCCAATGACAGGCAAGCAACCTCCAACCAAATTGACCATTTTGCTATCAGTCGCCGCTTTAGAAGTAGTCTTCTGGACGTCCGAAACAGGCGAGGGGCAGATGTGGGGATAGTACGTGATCACCATCTTATGATAGCTTCTCTCCAACTACGCACTGCTGCAGTTCGAAGATCCCACGACAACACAAGAATGCCTAGGTTCAACATCGATAGACTTAGTGATCCCTCAGTACGCCAACAATTAAGGGAGCACTTTTCGCAAGGTGTGGAAGCAATCAGTAGCTCTATGCCCGCAACCATCCAATACCATTGGTGTGCTGTGAAAAAGGTTTTTACATCTGGTGCTGAAAGAATTGTCGGCCGATCGCAGGGAAGACATAGGGCGTGGCTTTCCGAGGATATCTGGAGACGGATTGACGAACGAAAACAGCTGAAAGCTCGCGTTGCAGCTACCCCAGCAGCAGGGAGAAGCGAGCTAGAGTCCCTATATCGCATGAAGATGAGAGAAGTTCAGCGTAGCGTGCGACGTGACAAGCGCAACTACATCAACGCGCTGGCTACAGAAGCAAAAGAAGGAGGTGCGGCAGCAGGACCGTCTACAGAATAACGAAAGAGCTGACAGGTGGTCGCAGCTCCAGCCAACACCCAGTGAAAAGCCTAGACGGCTCCTTGCTCATTTCGGATGAGATGGAAGAGCATTTTGCTACGGTTTTGAACCGTGTATTCGCTAGCGATATACTCCTAAATCAGACTGAGATGCCCGAGGTGAGAAGTTCCCGAATACGCACCACGACTCCCAGTAAAGATCGGCTGAGCTTCTGCTTCCACTTATAGAGAGAGCTTGGGAAGCTGAGAGCTTTCCTAACGTGTGGAAAAAGGGAATGATCGTCAAGCTTCTTAAGAAAGGAAATTAAACGGAGTGCAGAAACTGGAGGGGTATCTGCGTGCTGCCTGCTGTAGCTAAGATAATAGCTAAAATCATCCTTGAGCGAATCAAACAACATCTCGAAGACACACTCGATGCCGAACAAGCAGGTTTCCGCTCTGGATCCTCCTGTGCCGACCACATCAACACCCTGCGGATTATCATCGAACAGTGTGTTGAATATCGATCGCCACTGCACCTGCTGTTCATCGATTTTGAGAAGGCGTTCGATAGTGTCAACAGGGAGTTTATTTGGCGTGCCTTACGCAGGAGAGGTATTCCCGATAAACTAATTGCTATTATCAAAGCTACATATGAATGCTCCAAATGTCACGTTCTGCACAGGGGGAGGTTGTCTGAGGAATTTGAGAACCAAAGTGGGGTAAGACAAGGCTGTATCCTTTCACCAATATTATTCCTATTGGTGATTAGCGATGTGTTTCATGCAGCTTTGTCGACGGGAAACGGAGGAATTCGATGGACTTTTACATCTCAACTGAAACATCTTGACTACGCTGACGATGTATGTTTACTCTCCCACAGAATTATGGACCTCCACCAAATGACAGCAGATGTGGAGAGGGAGGCAGGTGTCGTCGGGCTGAAAATTAATACGGCAAAAACTAAAATTATCAGCCTTGGAACAAACTCATCGGCTCAAATATGCATTGCTGGACAACCGGTAGAGAGAGTAGAGGATTTCCAGTATCTTGGGAGTATTGTCTCGACCGATGGTGGAACCGATCTGGATATAGCCAACAGGATCGCCAAAGCAAAGTCCGCGTTCGGGATGTTGTCCAAAATATGGCGAAGCAATGCAATCAGTTTGAGCACCAAAGTAAGACTGTTCCGCTCCAACGTTGAATCCGTGCTGTTATATGGTTGCAGCACGTGGAGAGTGACCACTACTATCACCAGAAAGCTGCAAACGTTCGTTAATAGGTGCCTGAGCAATATCTTAAACGAGAGAACGGGTCAGGAACCAATAGGCACAACCATCCAACGACGGAAGTGGCAGTGGATTGGTCACACGTTCCGAAAGGGTGACAGTTCCATAGCTAACCATGCTATGCAATGGAACCCTCTAACTCAGGATGGCAGAAGACCTGGCGGTCCGAAGAGAATATTGCGCAGAACAGTCGAGAAGGAGGCACGGCAGTTGGGGAAAAGTTGGGGAGAACTCAGACACATTGCTAGAAACCATACACGATAGCGCGTAGGCGTTGTATAGGCCCTAGGACCCACAAGGGGATACAGTAAGTAGTTACGTAATTTGTATTGTGTTGTTGGTAGATCTAGCAACAAGATTTACACAAGTTACGTGACGAGTCTTACGTTCACGGATACGGCGATTCGACTCCTGCTTTGGTCTTAATTTTCTTAGCGTCAACTAGAATCAGAAGACATGCCATAGGTTACATAATAAATAATAAGTACATAAATTTCAACTCCGCATGAAAAAGGCAACCAGAACATCAGAAAAGATTAGTGTCGACTGTAACTAGCATTTCCTTAAGTTGAGACAGTTTTGCAGTTGTGACGTCACAGAGTAAGAATCCGATGACATGCAAGATTATGTAACATTATCTTTGACGCATGCTAAATTAAAGAATCGATCTTAACTATGTACTCCAATAAAAGGAAAAAAACAAAAAGTTTCAATAAAAAGTAGCACTTTTCGATATTTATTTAGCAAATAACAATAAACGGTTATTTTCTATAACACTGACTCTTAGTTGCTAACACCATGCGCTTTCCGCAGACCTTCATACAGCTTCTTCTTCTCGTCGTTGACTTCCTTAAATGTCTGAATGGCCAGTTCAAGTTGTACCTTCTTAAGTGCATGTTGCTTAACAAAGTTCTCAATAAATCCGAGACAAATATCATCCGCCTCGAAGTCCTCTCGCGACTTGCCAATCGCTGACTTAATCTCCTCATGTATATCATCAGAAGTTCCTTGGTATGACTTTCGTAGTTCACCTAACATATCAGCCGACTGTGGGATACTCTGGAGTTTCGGTATAACACTTTCATCGAATGGGATATTGCTGATCTTGTAAAGGATAACGATAAGTTCAACGCCGTTACGTAGGAAATCTCGTTTGATAATGTCGTAGAGTAGATCGTCGATTTGTTTGTGCCAAGCCAAAAAGAATGCCATCGGTCCAAAGTGACGTGTGGAACGGAGGTCCTCGAATTTCTTATGCTCGTTGATGTGTGAATACACTTTGGCAGCGATATCATGGAAGTCCTTTTCAAATGGTTCGTATTGTACGCATAATCGATCCAAAATGAATTCATATTTGAATTCGTCGAGGCAACGTTGTAGATTTTTATCCTCGAACATTCGTGGAGTGCGGATCTTTCGACCCTTAAGTGGGAAGAATGTTTGTACTACACGCTTGGTGACATCCATGGGGGCGTATTCCAATGTACCGTCTATCTGACGGACTACGACTTTTCGTTCAGATTGTCGCAGACCGTATGTGATGTCGGCGATGACGTATTTTGAGTCAGAGAAACCCTTTAAAGCGGGATCCTGTGAGATGATTTTCTGTTTGTCTGGTTTGACCTGGGAATAAAGGAATAAATGAATAGTCAATATAAAGCCATGATACGGAGTGTTTTAAAATTACAACGGGTTTCTATTTATATTATATGTGGGTTAGGTTCGTTCATAAGTCATAATTACACGTATGTGAAATGATCTATCAGGGTCTGTACTTCCTCTTCATCACAACCTTCAAACATTTAAAGCCAACGCAAACCGGGATCTCCTCTATTCCCCTCACCTTTTTCCCATCCGCCCGTGTCCTGAGAAGCAGTATAATTGTATTAATAATCCCTTCGGCTCGCGCAAATTATACAAAAAAAGCTATTAACGACGGATTGCGAACAAAATTGGAACATAAGAAACACTTTTGAAATATAAAGCCTGATCGCTTGGGTCTTGTTACTACGCGTGTAGCATAAAACATGTGGAATAAAACGTAAGCAACAGGAAAAAAGGGCACCAACTCTAGAAACAGAATGATTTTACTTCGGGCTTAAAATTGCTACATTTCAAAATGCGTTCAACTGCGCAAACTGGGGCATCTTTCTGAAGTGCTTTAAATTTAGAAATTTTGTAGTATATTGGTAATTAACCAAGCAGCCTCAAAAGCACAGGAATGAGCAAAATAATCGAGGACTTTTTCTGGAACCAGAAGGCAAAAGTATCTGTCGAATGGATGAATGGCTAACGATATGGGAAAGCTCAACGATATGACTAATAAGCTTGATTCGATAAGCAACAACTACAAGATTAATGCTGTAAAAAGCAAGTTCATGCTGTTAGCAAAGAACCAACATCCGCAAAATATCGAACTGGAAATAGGAGAGGTTATAATAGAACTAGTAAACACCATCAAATACCTATGAGCCATGACAAATACTACAAACAAAAAACTGGAATCCGTCGAAATGTGATATTGGGTATCTCGTGGGCGAACAGAGTGACAAATGAGCAAGTCCTAAGAAAATATTTTAAATTATAAGACGAAAACTGGACTACTTAGGTTATGTACTGAGAAACATAATACATACAATGGAAGTTAGAGGGAAGAGGATCAGAGACTGACATGGCCTTCAAATCGACGAAGATAGCTCAACCGCTCAATATCAGAAATAATAAAAGACGTGAAGGACAAACCTAAGATGGAAACGATGAAGCGGAGAGGACCGAATCTTGACTGGAGCAATCACTGTATACGCTGATGATATAGCAGTTGCCACAGATTCCTGGATAAATGCGTGCATATTTGCAATTAATCTATACACATCATCAAAATGTGGTTAAAAACTTCCGGACTAGACCTGGCTGAACGTAAATTATTACAGAATTTGCTAATCGGTAGTCACGATAAAGTTTCGTCCAAATGAAGACTACTCCTAACAAGCGTAATCTAATGAATTAGTCTATAAACAGCGACAATTCGGATCAACACAGTTAGAAGAGTGAAGACTTACGCGCGACTTATGCGCGAAAGATACACTTTGTACACCAATTTGTTATCGAAGGAGTGTGGTAGTTCGATGAAAGGGAGTAACTGAACAAGAGAAGAAGACCACAAAGCATGATTGAGTTGCAGAATAGATGGAACGTATCATCAAAATGATGACCACCACCGAAATCAATCCAATCCAACAACCGCCAACCTTAGGGTTTTTTTTTCACATGCATGGAGAACCACAGCCTAAGCTTAACAGTGAAGAAAACCGAGATAGTGCTGCTGACGAGGAAGCGGATACCCACAATAATCGAGCTTCAGCTGGGTTCGGAAGTCATATACACCAAGGAAGCAGTAAAATATCTAGGAGTTAGTATACATATGAAGCTCACATTCTGGGAACAAATTAAGTCCACATCCGAAAGAGCCACGAAAACATGCCTATTGCCTAAGCAGACTGATGACGAACATAGGAGGTCCCACGATAAATAAAAGAAAACTCCTGATGTTGGTTACGCACTCAATATTCTTGTATGGCTTCGAGATCTGGGCTGACGCGCTCAAAAAGGAGATATACAGGAAGAAAGTGGCCGCTGTGTAACGCATAGGAGCCCTTCGGATAACGAGTTCATACCGAACAGTGTCGGAGACAGCAGCCCTAAGTCGCAGGAGTGACGCCCATTGATCTCCTAGCAGCAGCAAGGAAGTGCGTCCACGACAAGAAGGCGGAAGTAGGCGCGGCAACAGCAGCTACAGAAGCGAAGAAACTCTCGAGGCAGAAGTGGTAAAACAGATGGAACGCCGAAACGAGGGGAAGGTGAACCTACCGGTTGATCAGAGACGTTGCTGCATAGACGGAGCGGGAGCACGGTGAAGTGAACTATTATATCACCCAGTTCCTTACCGGACATGGTTACTACAATCAGTACCTGCACAAGATGAGAAAAGTAGGGAGGGCAGCCTTCCAATACGGAGACTCTCTGGAAGAGGATGCGTATCACACGTTTTTTTTTACCTGTAACAGGTGGGCAGTAAAAAGAAAGAAATAACCTGGAGTCAGAGATAGCCAACTTTTCTCCAGAAAATGCCGTAAATAAGATGGTCTCGTGTATCGACATGTGGAATAAAATATCTTTATTCATCAAGACGGTACTCAGATCGAAAAAGAGAGAGAGGAAGTAAATATACCCTCAGTAAGATTACCAAACTGATAAAAGCCTTACCGGCAAGATATTATAAACCCACACGAGGAGAAAAATGTGAAAAAGCCGGTCCCCAGAGGGGAAAGAAAACGAAACCACTCTGAAGTAATGCTAAAGCGGTTCCGGAGTGGATGGTGTCAGGTTGAAAAGGGGTTAGAGGTGGTTTTTTTTGTGAGTAGAAGTCCCACACTACTTGAAACAGAGCGGGACTGTTTCTCGTGCGCATTAGCGTTTTTCCACTGCCCCCTAGGCAAAAAAAAAAAAAAATTATACTTTTCTAATTGTCGTGTTTCCCCTTGTAGGTTCTACGTAATGGCATATACCAAGCGTATGCGCAATCGAGTGAATTTTTTAGCAACGTACTTGAGCTACCCAACGCTTCCCAAGTTTCCATTATTACTCCTCAACAGTCGGACAGTTCTTTTTCCATCCTAAGTTAATGGATTCTACGACTTTGCATAGGTCGGTATGCAACTACCGTCTTTTTGAAGAGCGTGGCCAATCTGCTGATACTTTCATCGTTGAACGGTGGTGCCTATTGGTTCGAATATCATAGAACTTGGTTCGCTAGATTGGTTGATACGAGTGAAACCACAAAATAATCCCTGATCAGTTTTGCACCCTGACCTTGGCATGAAAAGCAAATATAATTCTAGGACAATAGTGATCTAGTAAAACTTTTGGGTACTGCTGACCACAGACTTAATTCCCTGGACCATTGTATCTATAGAAATGAGCTTTAGCAAATTCTCTTCTGAATTTTTTTCAACAGCAGTCTTTTTTTCCAAATATTGTAACATTAGGAGTCTTTTTTTTTTTTTAAGAAAAACCCTTATTTCAGGGCGCTAAATTCCAACGCGCTTTATTGTACTGCCTTGCAGGAAGCTTTCTTTGGTATAGTGTCTAGTATGCTTGGGTGCTGTTGGTCGTGGTTCATCGGAAGAAAGTGGGAATCTTGACCGCTGAATACTGTCTATGCATCAGTTTTGGTTTGTAGCATCTGTTGTTATCGAAGGCTCTTTCAGATTGAAATCATAAGCCTCCTTCAGATGTTTGAGCGCCCTTTAAAGTGATTAGTTCATTCCCTTTGCTTGAAGATGGATATGGAATCGATGAATGGCCACCAAAATAATCCAGTCGAAGTTAACTGACAACTGGCAGAAATTTATTCGATTTAAAGAGGACGATAGCTTTATGTTATTACCATCATCTTCTAAAGGGAAACGACTCATACCAGTGCCAAGCCCGAGGAAGTTATCACCAGAATTCTTTTCCAAAACTGCCAGAGAACACAATTTCCTGAGCCATAACTTACCATAACAACTGGAGGCATTTGTAGATTACTCTCTGCATCCGCTACGATTCTATTGAATTCCTTTTCTAGCTGTTCTGTCGTCAAGAATCTGAAAGTAAGCCGCACTGTTAGAGACTCCACTCTCTTAAGCTTAGTCAACACCCGCCTTACTTATATTCGATTGTGTTGTCTGGGACAGATCGTTTGCGAAACACTTTATCCAGTCGAACTCTTGTCAGGGACTTCAGTAAGTCTTGTATCGCTGGGTTCGTGAAATCGGCACTTGGATCCCTATCTGTGGGTGTGAGTGGTCAATAAGACTGGCGCATAGGTACTTATGGCATAATAACCTAGAAGTCACTCACCATACTGAAGAGTCGCGTTTGTACTGTATCTGAGCGAAAGATTTATAAGGATACGGTTGGCATCTATGCCCAAAGGCTTCCTAAGGATTGCGTTACGTAAATTACTGGCGAGCGACATTGCTTTTATTGAAAATAAGAGACCAACGAAGAAATTGGTAAAAAAAAAGAATTCAATCAGCCCCACTGGCGCAAGGGTGTTATTTTGACAGCGACGGTTAACACATTCGAGAGTCGCACCCGGAAGTGTTCATTAATAGTGTAATATGAGGCGGTTAAAGTCATATTGGTGTACGTCGTTTTTCAAAAATGCTGGCGTAAGTCCTGCGTAATTATACTACACATGGCAAACTGTTGCATGCAAATGGGAAGTAAAGTGGGAAATACTGTTGTTTCAACGGTTTGATAGCTTTGGCGTTGCATACGATAATTGTATCCACACAACCGACTGTTGTACCGATATCGTATAGTCGCATGGTCTTGTCTGAATAAATATTAAATAAATGAAATAATATGCAAATTATATGGTGTGTATGTGTAAAACGACTGAATAAAATGTCTGGTTGTACGTAAATCTTACGCAGATTGTATAATGTGTATGCTGCATATAACACTTGTGCCGATGTCAGTACAACGCAAGTCGGTACGAACGGTTGTATCGTGTATTTCCTACTTATTAACAAGAAAAGAGGAAAATGTCAAAAGAATTAAACACAGTGGGTGTTTGTTTTTATACAGGTGCTATCTGTCAAAAATTGAAGTACAAAACTACGAAGCTGCATCTGAAGTTTGTACTGTACTTCGTAAATTGGAAAGAAGCATTGTACAAGGTGGTGCAAAATTAATCACCCTATCGGAAGATGTTATAATATTTGCAAATAGCGTCGTACATCAATCATATTTGACATTTGTGAACTAGACAGCTGCAGTATATAAACAGACAAGCAATAGAGGTTGTAAAGGTCCAAATAAAGATATCCATCACTCAAAATCTTTTTTTTTTATTTAGTAAAAAGTAATTCAAAAACAAAATTGGATGATTAATTTTGCTCCACTTTGTATAAGGTCTATTCGCGTACACAATCTAAAGCGCATTAAGATGCTGTAAGGTGCTCTAAAGTGCTCGAAGTGTATTCGCGTACTGAGTGAACATGACGGATAAAGAAAAAAAAGTTGATAAGTAACGAGTAACGAGTATTTTCCTTATGTGTTTGAATGTGCTCGAAGTAATTCTGCCTGCACGAACGTAAAAACTGTCAAAGGATTGTCAAAAGAGTCAAAGAATTTTTGATTTCATTTCAAAAATTCAATAGGCATAAAATAGAAGCGTAGTAACTTGAAGAAAATGCTGTGATGTGTGAATGTTCTCCCAAAACATTTCTTTTTAACTTAATTTAAATCCGTTAGTTTTCACACGAGTTTAATTTGTTCATTATTTTTTTTTTAATGACAGTTGGCTCGACATTACTCGAAATGGCTCGCTTTTCATTCGCGTACTTTTGCTTAGATTTTCCGCTCTCTGGGGGTTCTTACTAGCATCATGTCATATTTGACAATTTATTAGTTTTTGGCTCTCAAAGTACGCGAACAGACCTTATTGTAGATGTATAAAAATAGTCTACGAATAAACCGAAACGTGACATAAATAAATACTTCATATTTTCCAAATATTCCTCAGATGAAATGTTTTTTTGCATTCATATTCTTTTTTTTTTAATATCAGACTAATGATGTCTCTGATCGTAGTCTACTTTTCTTCTACATTAATTCTTGGAACACCACTCATGCAGTCAAATTTCTTTTAACCCGCCCATAGAGACTCGAAACACTGCACTTGCCTTGCACCAGCCCAATGCATTTTTTTAATCTGTCAAAATTTTGTCATCATCACCCAAAGGAATTTACTTTTCGGTGTTTTCCTTGTTTTCTCGTGTATTTCCTCGTGTTTTCTATAAAGAACTCCAATTATACTCCATCGGCAATCATGAGTGGTGTTCACCGAGAAGCTATTCAAAAGCAAATCCACCAGGACTGGGCAAATCGCGAGTATATCGAAGTGATAACCGCCAGCATCAAGCGAATCACCGACTTTCTCAATTCCTTTGGTAAGCAACAAATCCTCGAATGCTGGATGTAAAGCTGACAGGTCCAATAGGGTATCTATAGATGTTGAAGGGCTGCATGCCCTGCATGGCTGAAAGTTGGTAGGTTCTCGGGTAATCGATTCTTTTATGGATCCGTGGTTCATATTACGTGAAGTTGTGCTGATACTTCCTCTACTTCCTTTCAGGATCGGATATCATCTATTCCAAGTTTTCTGATGCTTCATTAAGTTTACAGTGAATGCAAATCTTTGCTTATCGCTTTGCAGGCGGTTATAGCATTTCTTTCGGCTACAGTTCCCAAGAAGTTCCTTATTTTAACACTCGCTCTTCCCCTGTTTTGTGCGGTCTGGTAGAAATAGTGGAATTGAAGAAGAAGAACATGACGAGTCTGTACTCAATAACGCATTACAAACATGCCCGTGAGCTGTCGCGGTCCCATTTTTCCCCTAGTTAAGTATTTCACCGTGAGGGTCGGTTCAGTTTTCGTCGATTCTTCTCAGGTTTGAGTTACCGTTTGGGGTTGGTCTTGTTTTTCTCCATTTCTTGTCTCCCCCATTGATTCTTCCAATATTCTGCGCTCCCCACTTAATGGCGGACAGTGGAAAAATACGTGTTCCACATCTTCTCTGTCCTCTCCTCATTTCAAACAGGCACAGGAGCTACCAAGCCTGGATCTTTAAAGGTAAGCTTTAAAGCAGCCGTTCCTTGCTACTAACTGACAAAGGCCGCAGTCAATTTCATCGCGACGCCGGCCGGTTCGCTTATGTTCGGTATTATGCTCGCTATTTATCGGTGGCCCCCAATAATCTTCGTGGAATTCTCTGCTTTCATCGAGTCTGCTTGTGAATTTTCTTAATTTCTCCAGGTGACGTTCAAGTCTTTAGGTCTCTGTCGTAACGCAAGGTGCACCTTAAAGTTAAATCACTACTTCGGGCTAGTAGACCCTCAGGTCAGTTGTGAATCCTATCGCGATTAACGTCTGGGACACCTACTATCGTCTTACCAGTTCGTGTTCCTTATAAATATCATAGATCCGATATCCGATATTTCTAGCTTTGCTTTCAAGGAAACGGAAAATTATTTAATTTGCTCCTTTACAATTTATTTGGACTAGTTTTTGAATACAACATCAATCAAGTGGCCGTCTCTATTGACCAAAGCAAAATGTGCCCTTTTTGCATCACTTTTTCGAACATCTCTGGCGGTATAGCGATGATTTTGGCACGAATGTTTGCATTGAGCTCGTCAATGGTCTAATGCTTGCTGGCGTACACTTTGCTTTTCAAATAACCCCACAAAAAGAAGGCCGGAGGGGTCAAATCTAGAGATCTGGGGCCTTATTTTGTATTGCGTTTCTATAGCAAATGTATACAAACTCAATTTCCTAGTAATTTAAGTGACGTTTGATAGATGTTTTGACAATCTAACTTTCCGAAATGTTTGATTTTGAGTTGGAAGCACTTACACCCAATCCGAGAACCGTAAAAAATACCCATTCATTTTAGAATCGGATTACATTTTCGAATGGCAATCCGAATCCGAAAGCAGTACAAAATAAAGCCCCTGGGTGGCCAGTAAATGTCGCCATTTTTTCAATTTCGAGCATTCGAGCGACTATTTGGCCTTATTCCAAGCGACGTGGACGATCTGCCGGCAATACTCTTTGAGTCGATTGCACTTTATACGGAAACAAATGCAAATCATCGTTCAAAATGCGCCTCAAGGTGGTTCCACTGGGCACTGCTGATCGCGGTGACGACCAGTTCATTGGAACGTCTTGGGCGTTGATGAACGTCATGTCGATGATCTTCCACTGTCCCGTGCTCAACAAAATTCGACACCAAACCACGAATAGTGTTCTCAGACGGTGCTTGTTGGCCACGATATTTTCGACGATATGCACGTTAACACAACTGACGTCACTATTTCGGTGTGTTGTTTCGGTGTGAAGCGATTCATGGTTAAAATTGTACTGAATTGGCGATTCAAAAACATGTCTACTCATGTCAATCGGTTGATAAATATCAAAGTTATTCAATGTTTACATACCGACATAAAAGATGGCGCACCCGTTAGTTCCAATGGCACAGTGCTCGGTGAATACTCCAATGAGTATCGTAATAAGGTATCTACCTAGATCATAGAACTAGAAGGAACTCCTTGTTACCGTGCGTAGCAAGTCAAAAGAATCAGCTGTTTTTCTTATTTTGTTGTTTGTCCATTTTCTAGTTAAAAAAAAACTCGCGATTTGGTTTGTATGAGTTCTTATATTTCTGCAGCTCACATAGTGAGGGATTTCGTGGTGGATTTCCTATCTACTCTTTTCATTTCCAACTTACGTCTTGCAAACGTTAGCTAATATTAAAAACAAAAATGATTCTGATTATCTTTGAACGCGCTGCGTTTACTCGATTTGTCTTGTCACAAAATCATTCGAAATGTTCTCTGAACTTGATC
The DNA here is from genome assembly GCA_945910035.1 of Brachypalpus laphriformis. Classification (NCBI taxonomy): domain Eukaryota; kingdom Metazoa; phylum Arthropoda; class Insecta; order Diptera; family Syrphidae; genus Brachypalpus; species Brachypalpus laphriformis. Next base: position 311,995,025 of record OX246753.1, on the reverse strand, counting down.
TACGTATCAACTTTTACTGTTATCAACTTTGCCCGATTTTATGTGGTTGCCTGCTCTCATTGTCACCTCAATTTTCTTTCTGCTTATGATTGGCACAGCTTCCGTTTTAATTGATTTGACCACTAGTATTAGGCCAGCACTCTAGACGATAGCCATAGGATTTAATTTTGTTCTAGATTAGATAGATTTTTATTATTCATAAAATTGTTTCTTATATACTATACAAAATCAAAATTTAGCATGGCATTGCCGTCTGCCGATTGACAATTGGTATCATAGATTACTAATGTATAAATAAATATTTCAATTATAAAAATTTGTTCTTAAGTAATAATTGCAATTATCTATGTAGGTAGAAGGTCTTAGAAGTTCCCGTTCATAATTCTTTTCCGGTAGACTAATGCAACTTTAAAGAACTGGTACAAATTGAATACGTTTAATTCATTTAGAAAACCGAAAGAAATTTCGTCTGTTTCTCGCATGGTTGGGCATCTTCCAATAAAATGTAAAACATCCTCTCTCTTCCAAGTTTGCTTATACTACATATGATGGGTTTGTTTGTTTATTCAGTATTTTCAACTACTCATTTTACACAGTCCTTCCCTATGCGGTATTTATCTGCAGTAGTTCTCCACGCAGTTTAAACATCATCGATATTTCTTCAATACTATATTCATCCCTAAAGTAGATGCTATTTTGGAGATTATGGCATAATCGTCTGTAAGTTGACCTATACATTAACCTTTCGGCACCCCTTACAAAGCCCTGCCTCAGCTGTTCATCCAAATTAGTAATTAGCTGATAAAGAGTAGGTTTCCAGTTTTGATGCTCCTCCGCTCTTAGATTGAGCTCCATCCAAATCTTTCGGCAATATCCCTCTACTCACTATTCCAACTGGTCCTACTACTTATTATCGTTAGGGCGGCTATCTTGGATAGCCGTTCATTTGGCATGTTCACAACTTTTAAAATATAGTCCAATTGAAGCTTTAACGTTTTGATAAAGAGTAGAGACATGCCGGTTTCTAACGATAGCATATAATTCAGACTGTTAGATGGGAGATAAAATGTTCTTTTGACGTAATATCTTAACAGCATCTCAACCTTTATGCCTTTATTCCTAACTTTATTGAAAGCATCAAACCTAAGGAAAACTCGTGGTTTGACGAGAGCTGCAAAGAGGCTATCAGGTTGAAAGAGGTAAGTTTTTGCTCTTATAAAGCCAACAAATCTGAGGAAAACCGAAAAAATTAAACAAAGTTAACAATCCAGAAATGACTGCAATGCTGACATTCGACGTGTAAAATTCCTACATGACCATAAATTGAGGCAAGCAATTCTACAATGTTTGATCATTCGTCAAAAATATTAAAAATTCTGTCTCGTCTGCCATCCCAATGCTCATTTACAATGACATTACAGCTGTCAGCTCCTTAGACAAAGCCAATCTGCTGTTCACTTTGCTGCGAACTCCACCATGCCAGATAGTGCTTTGTCTCCGCCTGTATTTGAGAGCGTCGAATTTTCCATGGGACAAGTCCACTTTCGCACTCGTACAGCTGCAGGAGTACTTTAAGGTCTTAACATACACAATTCCGCTGGTCCAGATGGTATCTCCCCCATAGTTCTGAAGAGGTGTTCTTTCACGCTGGAAAAAACCTCTGCGTCAGCTTTTCTGTCTGTCCTACTCTTCTGGGCTCTTTCCGAGATGATGGAAAACAGCATTTGTCCAGCCCGTCCCTAAAAAAGGCGAATCTTCCTCCCCGTCCAATTACCGACCCATTGCACTTACGTTCCTTCTTTCCAAGGTCATGGAAACGCTGCTTATGAAATATCTTGATTTACGAAAACTCCTCAATGACCGGCAGTATGGTTTTCGTAGCAACAGGTCCACTGGTGATTTGATGGCATATCTCAACGAAAAGTGGAACCAATCTCTCCATCACTTTGGCGAAATAAAGATGGTTGCGGTCGATATTTCTGAGGCATTTGACAGAGTTTGGCATCGAAATCTTTTGTCGTGCATATGACATCGATGAGTCTCTTCTTCAATGGATTAGAAATTACCTTTGGACCGTTCAATACAAGTCGTCTTGGATGGTTTTAAGTCTGCAATTCACCATATAAATGCTGCTGTTTTCCTGGGTTCCGTTTTGTCTCCGACTCCCTTCCTCATTTTTATAAATAACCTTTTGTCTGCAACATCTAATCCAATCCATTCCTTCGCTGATGACAGTATCCTCAGTTTTTTATATTCGTTCCCTAATTCACGTCCCTGCTCTTCGGTCGTAGAAGAGGAACGTCAACGTATGTCAAACACATTAAATTCCGACCTGGACAGCATAATCAAATGGGGTTCAACTAATAGAGTGGAATTTAATGCATCCAAAACACAATGCTGTCTTCTGTCACTCAAGCAAAACCAAGACACCAAACCATTATCCATGAATGGTACTTGCATCGCTGAATCCGAAAGGCTTGCCATTCCCGGTATGCACATCAATAACCATCTTCGATGAAACATATTCGAGGTCGCCAAAAATGCTGCAAAATCTAGGATTCCTTAAGGGTTGCAAAAAATATTTTACCCCGTCTGATCTGTCCTCCATCTATAAGGCATTCATCAGCCCAAAGCTGGAATATAACGCCCACATCTGCTCTGGTGCACCCAAGACCGTTCTACACATTCTATATAGGGTACAAAATCGCGCGTTAAAACTGATTGCTGATAGAGACATTGTGAACCCCATAGCCTCACTTGAACATCGTAGAAATGTCTCGTGTCTTTCCCTTTTTTATCGCATTTTTTATAAAAAAATGTTCCAAATAACCAGTTACATTCCTCCCCTTCAAAACTTCACCTGCAATACGCGTCACGCTTCGAATGCACATCAGTTCACCCTCAAGCCCAACTTCGGACGTACTGTCAAATATAGGGATTCGTTTATAAGCCGAACAACACTTTTGTGGAACGATCTACCAGCCTCCGTATTTCCTAATCATTACAACCTTCAAACATTTAAAGCCAACACAAACCGGCATCTCCTCTGTCTTCTTCCCCCCTCTTCCTATCCGCCCGTGCCCTGAGAACCAGTATAAGGGTATTAATAATCCCTTTGGCACGCGTAAATTATAAAAAAAAAAAAACGTATCATAACTTTTACACCCCTACACCTGCGCCGCATAAAACAAGATTGTCTCGGAGACAACCTCAAATACTTTTTATTTACTACTGTGGGCGACGTATTTATTGGCAAAACATTTTCTCCAAGTAGTATTTATTGCCGCTTTGGCGAGCTTCTCCTTGAGATGTGTTTCCATATTTAAATTTTCTGTCAGATGTATTGTAACCGGTAAATTTGTAGTATTTCTGGTTTTCTTCGGTGATGTTTGCCTTTACTACGCTGAAGACGTCTATATCGTTATCAGTTAGATGTTTTTCTACGGCGGCTTTCTTTGATTTTGAAAGCTCACCTGCGTCCCAATGTATTGTTTTAAATAATTTCATTATTGGACTACTTATTCACCCTTATCGTGGAATCCGCCGGGGGGAATTATTCACCGAAAAAAATATTTCGGTATCGTCAAATCCGCAAAGCGAACAGTTCCCCGTGTCGGTAATGTGAACGAGTTCCACTGCATCGTGGAAAACGTTCGGATCGAATCTCCCCATACATTCCACACCCGCAGCTATTTCATTGCGGATTTGGTTGTTAGTGTATGAAATCTTACGTTGCTTCTGGTAGTTCCATTATATTTTCCGTGTTTGCTCTTAATTGAGAGTGCCTCCTCCTGTGTGAAGATGATCTTTCATGAAAAACCAATGAAACGCTATCCATTTTCGCACAAAATTAATTTTTCGTTTCCCAATTGGATTTTCACAAAGCACACATGTGTTTCAAACGAGCTGTCACAACAGAACTTCCTAATCGACAACAGTGGTCGGTAAGGAAGATTATCCGACGGATTCCACGATAGTGTTTTTATGTTCGCGTGAAACGAATAGGTGAAGTGAAACTCAGATCCGTCGGATTCCACGATAGGGGTGATTATCTTACTTTGTTCCCTGCAGCAGGGGTATCACAAGTCTTTATAGTCTCTATGTTTGCACTTTTATTTTTTGGTTAAGTTTCTGTCACGTAGCTTGATTGTAACATATATATTGCACTCATTCTTAACATATATACTGCACTAGTTCTTAACATATATATTGCACTTTTATTGATTAATTTTATTTTGTTCACTTATCTTCGTATCATTTGGGTTTGACTCTTGAAATATTCGAAAAGCGACAAACGCCAACGACAATCAGGGTGAATATATTTAATTCCTCATGTAACTTGTCAACACATCTTGTATGTTTGTATCTCTATTTTTATTACTATAAACTCCATATGATAAATAAATAAATAAACAAGGCAAGAAAAAAATGCTGAATGAAACAACAAAATATCTTAAAAAATATATTTCATGCTTCATGCTGCATGCAAAAAACCATAAACAATATCTATTCTAAAATTAGTAAAATAGGACTTAGCAGTTTTATAAACTTAGCCGACGAAATATATAACTTATCTGAAATAATTTTCCATTTCCAGACATGTCTTGTCGCTCCCGGCTGGCAGTACTCAACGAGAAACTTACTACTCTAGAGCGACGCATTGATTACCTTGAAGCCTGTGTTACTCAGGGTGAAACGCTCACGTAGAACTCAAAGAAACAGAAGCAAATGACAATAAAATATTTTTTTTTTATAAGACAGCGAGAGACTATTTTTATTTTAAATACTTTATTCCAAGGAAAACAAAATGTATTCTTCTTCTTTTTGTGTAACTTTTATCAAGTATCTTATATGAGAGCCAATTCATTTTGTCCTTTTTTTTTTGTTTTTTTTTTTTGATTTTTTTTTTTTTTTGTTTAAGAAAAAGGAATTCACATTATGCATTAGTTATATTTTAATAAAATTTTAAAAGAGTAGCATTCTGCATTCATTGTGTGTGTGTGTGTTGGGTTTGCTTTCAATTTTTTAGATTTGCATTGTGTTGTCCTTCGTCCATTTCCAAGTTCTTGAGCAGACGATATAAGCCGGCAGCTTCTTTGGTGTTACTGAAACCGACGCAAAAGGCTTGCACCTCAATAAAGAGATCCTGCAATGTGGAGGAGGTGTTTTTATTGAAATTCTAAGGTGGAGAGGGGATATGTCATACCTTAACATTGATAATCTTATTGCGTATCAAGCTCTGGAGAAAGACGCACACTAGGCGAACCAATCTTGTTTGCATGTACTTATCCTTGACTGTCTCACAAGTGGAGATGCAATTGCTAATATAGAGATGGACGAATTCGGTTGGTAGATCAACTGAGGTTGTAAGTCTAGAAAGACGTTCAGAGGTTAATGTTAATGGAATGCTTGGAATGTGCGATTAAAACTTACCTATTCACGACCTCCATTGAGTGCAAGGTAATCTCCATATTAACAAGGACATTTAGATACTCAGTGATCTGCATGGAGTCCATTAGTTTCAGAAGAATTTCGATGGAAATAATGGGATTGTTTTCAACCAGTTGGGGTAGCTGTAGACACAAAAAAAAAATAAAATTATTTAAATTTAATGCACTATCGACTGGATAGTAGCAGTTAAACGAATTTATTGCCACACATGGCAGCAAGAAACGAATTTACGAGGAGAGTTGAAATTAAATTCTTAATGGTAAATCATTTGAACTGCTAATTTATTTCTAAATAAACGAATACTTGGCGCCACAGCCTCGTGTCGGGGGAGTGAAAAAATAGATTTTTTTTATGTCCGAATCCGAACGCGATATTGGGAACTTCTTAATATGGAAGTGAATCGAACCAATATCAATGGCATCGCTCTATTAGAGAAATGCAATTCAAGGCTATTGAAACCGGTATGGACTCTAAGGCACTTACATATTCTACTCGAAGCAACAAGTCATGCTTAGGTATCAACACCGATATGCTCCCGTTGTGAAACAATTACCTAGCTGAGACAACACAATCATTTTAGTGAATTAAGTTCAGCGAGCAGATAGGCGTGAACAGCTTGTATGCAAAAGGAGCACAACGTCGCTTTTTGTTTGTTTATAGCAGAGGTAATACAGTAAGTTAAAGTTCAATACACTTAGACCAATAATAGGTCCATTTTGATACCACGTGGATCATGGTGAAGATTATGGTTTTAATTTAAAAATAACGAAGAAGTAATAAAAAAAAATCCGATAAATTTTAAAAGAATTGTGACCGTATAGCTTTACATAAACTGTAAAGTAAAGTAAAACATCGAAAAAATGTGTGATCTGATCATGGAAGACCGCATATTGAAGATAAGTGAGATAGCTGAGATCGCCGGCATTACGTATGAACGTACACAGACGAAGCACAGCAAGACTTCACAACGGAGCAAGTCAAGGCTTTTATACTGAAGGCAAAACCTTCCAAAGCACTTGGTCCTGATGAGATTTCCATGCTGATGCTAAAAAAAACTCGGCAAACCAGGAATTGACTACCTAACATCTCTTCTGAACCTATCCTTCCAATCGCTGCAACTACCAGGCATATGGAACGTCGCTCAGGCGAACCCCACAGGCGGATCAAGAGAAATGCGGTGAAGTGGGAGGGTTGTGATCCCCTTTTTTCGGATCATAACCTCGCTGAAAAAAAATAAAAAACGGAAGAAGAAGATGGAAGGTCGCTCAGGTAATCCCACTTCACAAACCGAGAAAACAATCAGACCAAGGCAAATCGTACCGCCCCATATCGCTTCTCTCACAAGTCGCCAAGATACTGGAAGCTCTGCCTCTTCCGGATTTCACCGAACATCTTACGCTAACGCACCACCAGCATAGTTTTCGGAAAAACCACAGCACCACCTCAGCCCTAAACATGATTTCATCGCAGATCACCAATGGACTCGATCAAAAACAACCCTGCCGTAGAACTGTTGCCGTCGCCCTGGACCTATCTAAGGCATTTGACACGGTGGATCATGCCACGCTGCTAAGCGATATCCTAGAGTCTTCACTACACCCACAAGCGCTGGCTGGCCAATTAGCTTTGAGGAGTTCGGGAACGTCCAGTCTCGGTATAGGAGAGTCAAACAAGGAGTTCCAGAAGGGGGCGTCCTATCTAGCTAGATACGCTCAGGTTGGTGTCGGTTACTAAACAGCTACAAGAACCGTCTCGAGGCCTGCATAGAAGACAAATGCCCTGACTGCGGAAATGGCCCGCACAACACCAAACATCTTTTCAACTGCCCAGCAAAGCCAACCGACTTGCGCCCCGATGCACTTTGGGAACGACCCATAGACGTGACGAACCAATCTTGTTTGCTTGACTGTCTCACAAGTGGAGATACAATTGCTAATATAGAGATGGACGAATTCGGTTGGTAGATCAACTGAGGTTGTAAGTCTAGAAAGACGTACAGAGGTTAATGTTAATGGAATGCTTGGAATGTGACTCGATTCCTGAGCCTAAAAACTGATTTGTCCCCAGCGGAACCGTAGCTGCTACTACAACAACAACAACAATAACAACGTACGCCGAACATTATCCAAAACGAACATCTGTTCTTCAACCTTGCTGAAAGATGGGCTCCGAAATTGCTTTCAGTTGAACAAAAATCAACTCACGAGTGATTGGAGCTTTTTTGACTAGATTCGTGACAGTAGATGAAATCTATACTATATTCCTGACACCAAACACCAATCAAAAGAGTGAATAAGATCTGGATTACCAACCCCGAGGAAAGTTAAAGTTAAATTATTGGTGGATAAGGTACTGGCATCGAACTTTTGGGACTCGTTCTCAAACAATAAACTCCGATTACTACTGCGGTCTTTCGCTTCGAATGCGACAAGAAATAAAGAAAAAGCATTCAGGAATGTTGATGGATAAAGTTTTGCTTCACGTGTCGCGGCAAACTATGCTTGAAATCTCTAGCTTTGCGTTTGAATTACCGCCGCATCTTCTCTATTCGTCTCATCTAACTCCGTGTAACTTTCATTTGTTTCCCAACCTAAGAAAACATTTGGGAGGACAGAGACTTTCAACAAATGAAGGAGTCGAAGCTGTAGTAAATTCTTGAAGACCTTGAGGAAACTTAAACTGGTATAATTGCTTTAGAGACTTCTTGTTGTACTTTAATTAGGTCCTGTGCCTCCTAATGGGCCTTATAGTGCTCGCATCCCAAGTACTGCACCCATAAGGAAGTACCGACTACACGTTTGAACCGAAAAGACGAAGCTGGGTGTTTAATCTGCTTGCAGTGCTTATCCAGACTTTCGAGAGCATCGAGAGCAACAGCCCATGAAGGGCCTAGGCCTAGCTTCTGTCAAGTCGTGTTGTATGCGTTATATTCTTCGTACGAATGGAAGGGACGTACAGTTTTGTGCCGTATCAGAAGGGCAATGTTTATTTGAAGCTTTCTCGTGACAACAATACTCTAGGATGTTTGTGTCAGATGTACGCGAGTGGTGGGACCATGAAAAAAACTTGGCGTTTTCTGGGACTAGAACATTGAACCTCACGCGTAGTGGTCCGACATCCTAACCACTGCGCCACGGCCCCCACAAAAAGACAATACTACACGGATATTAAAAGTCGTTTACTCTTTCGGTCTGTTGATCAGCAATGCTTACTTGTGATGTTAAGGCGTTACTAAGGCTGAAACGACTTGGTTTGGTTGGGGTGATCTTTAAACACACAATTTTTACTACTCACCAAACTGCTGGTCATTGCAGGTCCAATACACGAGGCAATAATAGACAAATATCATCGACGTAATCGAGATATTTAAGATAGGATGCAAGACTCTATTTGATTCCACAATTTTCCACCGACAAATCAATGTGAAGTACGTAACTAATAACCACTAAAAATATTATAGCAGTAGTGGCTGGTCAAACGGTAGTGCATGCGATCATATGAAAACACAAGCGTTTTTACTCAGCTGAGGCCTACCAACTCCTACTCTCAACCTCAACGCGGTGACAGCGGATTTGTCATACGCGGCAGACTTAGGCAAGAAGTCTTAAGCTTCCGACACGTAAGCGAGCGTATTATGACTATCCGGATCAAGGCTTAATTCGCTAACATAAGCCTAATATGTGTTTATGCCCCCACGGAAGAAAAGGACCCTGCCACCAAAGAGTGTTTCTACGAGCTCCTCGACAAAACATACGAGCAATGTCCTAAATACGACGTTAAAATCGTATTGGGTGATTTTAACGCCAAAATAGGAAAGGCGGACGGACGTCTTTGGTAGGGCAGTCGGTAAGCATACCCTACACGACACCACGTCTGATAACGGACTAAGGCTAATTGATTTCGCTGTGGAGCGAAATGTCACCATAGCAAGCACATGGTTTCCTCATCTCGATATTCATAAGCAGACATGGCGGTCCAATCATCATGTAACGACCAACCAAATTGATCATATTGCGATCGACGTAAGACATGCCTCCAGTATTCTGGATGTCCGGACCTTCCGAGCGGCCAACATAGACTCGGATCATTACCTTGTTGTAGCCAAGGTACGAATGCGGATATTCCAAATTGAGCAACAAAGAAAAATCACTGTGAGAAAATTTAACGTCGAAAAGCTACAACCGCAAGAGACCGCAAAACTCTTCGCTGAACGGGTATCCAGAAATCTCTCAATCACCCCTATGCCGCCAGCATCAAGTGCCGAAGACCAGTGGCAACGTTACCAACATGCCATCAGAAACGCCCCGACTGATGTGCTGGGTCTCGCTCGCCCACCACCGCGAAACCCCTGGTTTGACGAAGAATGCCGGCGAGTGCATGCACCAAAACAAGAGGCATACAAAGCGGCGCTGCAAAGGAAAACGAGAGCTGCTCGTGAGCTCTACGACGGGAAGAACATTGGCTTCTCCAAAAGAAGAAGAAAGAGCATGAGAAGCGCGCGTTTGAGAATATCGAGAGTTTATACTCCAGGAACAATGTACGGAAGTTTTACCAAAAGGTAAAAAGAACGTGTCAGAGAAGTAATACCCGTACAGAAACCTGTAGAGATGAAAATGGAAACCTCGTAGTAGAATCACAGTCGGTGCTGAGAATATGGAAAAACTACTTCTGCAGACTGTATAACGGCGACAAAGACCAACATCCCGCTGTCAGGCAGAATGAACCATTCAACATAGACGATGATAGTCAAAATTTCCGTCTACCTGACCAAAACGAAGTACAAAATACAAATATTTGGCGCAACAGCTTTTTAAAGTACCAGGGCCTAGCTTCTCGCAACCACTCATGTTGTGTGCGTTATATTTTTCACACGAATGGAAGGGACCTACAGTTTAATGCCGAATCCGAACGGCGATTTGAGAAGCTTTTTCGTGACAGCAATACTCTCGGATGTTTGTCAGACGCTCGCGAGAGGTGGGACCGTGAAAAAACTTTTTGGTGTTTTCTGGGATTCGAACTTGGAACCTCATGCGTAGTGATCCAACACACTAACCACTTACGCCACGGCGCCCACGAAGGAAGTGCAGATAGCAATATTCAAGCTAAAATCCAACAAGGCTGCTGGACCTGACGGCTTACCGGCCGAACTTTTCAAGGCAGCTGGGGATGAATTGGTAGAGTGCATACACCAACTCATCTCTAAGATTTGGTCCGACGAGTGTATGCCTGATGAATGGAACCTCAGCATCGTTTGCCCGATCCACAAGAAAGGAGACCCCCTCAACTGCTCCAATTATAGAGGCACCAGTCTCCTCAACATGGCATATACGATCTTTTCTGCGATATTGTGTGAACGTCTGAAACCTTTTATGAACAGCCTGATTGGACCCTATCAGTGCGGTTTCAGGCCAGGAAAGTACACCATCGATCAAATCTTCACACTTCGGCAGATCCTGGAGAAAACCCAAGAATTCCAACTCGATACTCACCACCTCTTAATCGATTTCAAGGCCGCCTATGACAGCATCTATAGAGAAGAGCTTTACAGAGCCATGACATTCCTGCCAAACTTGTCCGTCTGTGCAGGCTAACGATGGAGAACGCTCGCTGCTCCATCAAGGTCGGTAATGACCTCACCGAGACCTTTGATGTCAAAAAAGGTTTTAGACAAGGTGACGCGCTGTCATGTGATTTCTGTAATATTGTACTTGAACGGACACCGGAGGCACAATCTATCAGAAGTCTGTACAACTGCTTGCATACGCCGACGATATAGACATTATCGGAAGAACTCAGCGGGCTGTCACCGTTGCGTTTGCAAACATTGAGGCGGAAGCGGCCAAAATGCGTTTAGCGATAAACGAGGGCAAAACCAAATATATGCTGTCAACAAGAAGGGAAAGCCAACACCCACGAATTGGAGAGAACGTCACAGCGGGCAGCTATAACTTCGAGGTAGTAAGGCTCTGCTATAAACTCTAAAAACAAGATCAGCGAAGAATACCTTGCCAATCGCTGTTGTTTTTTTTTTTTTTGGGCTTATAAGGCAATTCAACAGTAAAGCCCTATCTCGAACAACTAAGAAGACTCTGTATAAGACTCTGATCATCCCAGTCCTGCTTTACGGTGCTGCTACATGGACTTTATTAAAAGAGGATGAAGATATCCTTGGTCGCTTCGAGAGAAAAAGATATTCGGTGCCATTTGCGTTGACGGGTTTTGGAGGAGAAGATTCAATCACGAACTATACGAGCTGTACAGCGACATCGACCTAGTCAAAAAACTGCGTATTGGACGTCTGAGATGGCTATGACATGTAGAGCGAATGGACACCAACGCTCCGGCCCGCAGTCTTCGAATCTAACCCCGAGGGGCGACGCAGTAGAGGGAATCATCGCCGTAGGTGGCGCGTACAAGTTCAAAGAGACCTCGACCAACTTGGAGTGCGCAACTGGAGGCAATTAGCTAAAGACCGAGCTAAATGGAGAGGCTTGTTGGTTGAGGCCCAGGTTCACTCCGAACTGTAGCGCCACCTAAGTAAGTGACGAGCCTTGTCGGACTCGGCTTTCCAATACTTCTGACAATCACCTATGCAGTATGTGACATTATGCGCCTTCATAGCTCGCACCAGGCTATATCCAGGCAGGTTTAAATCTGAAAAGTCTGAGTTCTCAACCAACTGGGCTTCGTCCAATGCCAAAACCGCTGGCCTATATTTACAGACGTGGTTGTACGCGGCAAAGTGATTTTCTATTAGCCCACAAATGTTTTTGAGATCCACTGTAAAATTCCCTATCATTATAAAGCACAAAACACAGTATTTGAGAGAATTGTACGAAGCGCACAAGCCAACACCGGAGGTACAATCTTTTACAAGTCTGTAAAACTACTGGCTTATGCCGATGACATTGACATAATCGGAAGAACGCAGCGGGCCGTCAATGGGGCTTTTTCTAGTATTGAGGTCGAGGAAGCAAAGATGAGTTTAGCGGCCAATGAATGCAAAACAAAATATATGCTGTCTACAAAAAAGGACACTCAACATCGGCGTCTTGGACAGAACGCCACAATAGACAGATATCATTTTGAGGTAGTAAAGGCTTTTGTTTACCTAGGCTCTATGGTGAGTTCCGCAAATGACACCAGTGGGGAGATCTAATGAAGAATTGCATTTGCCTATCGGTGGGTTAAGAAGACAATTAAGTAACAAATCCCTATCTCAAACTATTAAGGTAACTCGGTACCAGACATTAATCATCTCAGTCCTGCTGTATGGCAAAGAGACATGGGCATTGTCAAAATCGGATGAGGATGCCCTTGGTTACTTTGAGAGAAAAGTTCTTCGAGTGATCATTGGTCCCATCTGCATAGATGGCGAGTGGAGGAGAAGGTACATTGCCGAACTACACGGCCTATATAATGATATCGACTTAGCCAAAAGCGTTAATATACAGCGACTAAGATGGCTGGGTCATTGAGAGGGGATGGAGCCCAAAGTTCCAGCCAAAAGTCTTCGAATCCACTCCGGATGGACGGCGCAGTAGAGGACGACCTCGCGGTAGGTAGCGCAAACAAGTGGAAGGGGACCTCAACCAACTTAAGCTGTTATTTCAGCTAAATCAGTTAGATTCAATACGAATCTATATAAGTTTATAATGTCTATGTTAGACAGGTCACTTAGGTCTGCTAAGAAATATTCACCTAATAGTTTCTTCCCCAGGGTAGCTAGCGCTGGGCATGTGCCGAGGATCTAGAGACTGTTCTCCTCCTCCTCTTCATCTCTGCAGCTTCTACAGGAATCATTTGCTGGGACTCCCATTCTAGTGGTGTGTCTACCTAACAAACAGTGTCCTGTGATTATTCCTACTGTGAGGCTTATGTTCCTTCTACTTAATGAAAGGAGGTTTTTTTGTTTTCTTTACGTCTAGTAGAGGCCAGATCTTTCTGTTCGATACACACGTAGCTAGATTACTCCATCTATTGTTTACAATAGCTTGCGCTTCGTTAAACATACGAAGTTTCATCGTTTGTATTGGGGGTGCCGGTACCTCTCTATTGGCAGCTAGAGGTAGTACGGCTTGTTTAGCTAGTTCATCTGCTTTACAATTGCCTGAAATATCTCTGTGTCGTGGGACCCAGCACAGAGTGATATTGCATCTGTCCGCAATCTCGTTAATAGATTCGCGGCAATGTTTGACCAACTTAGATCTTATTGTTGGCGTTTCCGGAGCTTTGATCGCTGACTGACTGTCTATGTAAAGGACGATAGACTTACATAGACTTAGAGTCTGCGCGTTGCTTTACGAACAGCCGATATTTCCGCTTGAAATATACTGCAGTGGTCCGGAAGTCGGAGAGCTACGTTCATCAAAGGTACTTCGGAAAATATACCCAATCATGTACCCTCCGATGTTTTGCAACCATCTGTATGGATTCCGATTGCTGCGTCGTTTAGAATGATACCGTCATCCCATGCGGATCTGTCAGGGATGGTGGTGTTATATTTGATATTCAAGTCGATAAATGGGGTTATGTAATCTGTTTCTCTGAGATTGGAGTTTTGTAGAATTTTCATGTGGCCGATTTGTGAGCTTGACCACTGGAGAGATTCTCTAAGTCTTAGGGCTGCCATTTTCCCAAAGATATCAATGGGAAAAATGTTAAGTGGAGTGGACCTGAGAGCCCCTGTGATGCACCTGCATGCTAATCGCTGTACTCTTTCGATAGAGTTTGTGTTGTACCTTGTTTCAAGTGCAGGCCACCAGACGAGAACGCCATAAAGCAGGATTAGTCTGACCACCGCCAGGCACAACCAGTGGACTTGGAATGTAATTAGATTTGATCTTCTTCAGAATTTCTTTAGTGTTTTCTATTGTTTTACAGAGGAACGTTTTGTCATTCTTAAAGTAGTGGCGTGGTAGAAGTATCAACAATTGAAGTGACAACTAGAGTGCACTCAAGGTGCAGGCGAACCCTACAGGCGGATCAGTAGAAATGCAGTGCAGTGGGAGGGTTATAATCCCTTATTTTCGGATCATAACCTCGCTGATAAAAGGAAGAAGAAGAAGAACTAGAGTGCACTCAAAGCATTCGAAACGCCCCTAAATCACACAAAGATTCTTCTAAACTAGAGTGTTATTCAGCGTCTCCATATGCAATCGCTGTGCAGGAATAGTGTAACAGGTTTTACAAATGAAACCGCGTTAGTTTTATTTGGGTACTGCGTCTTAGCGGAATTGTAGGTAACGAAATCACTAACGCGGTAGCAAAACAGATCTCGGAGACTGTGTTTCCAATTTTGGAAACAATAATTAGTGTCAGTTCCTATAATGGTCCTCTCTACTTAACGCAAGATTGTTCAATTTAGCTTCTTGCAGAATCGCCAAGGACTTGATAAGAGGATCCCAAAATTAACAGTACAAACTAGATGATAGGGCTACACAATACCACAATGTGGTGATCCCCCGACTCACATGGCGATTATTTAAGAACCTACGTGCTAGTCTTGGGTCGAAAATTGCGATACGACATAGTATTTCCTCTGTCAGTGTCCTGCTTGGTCGATGTCATCTAAATGGACTCGATCCAATCTCTATCTCCGGGGGTTAAGTACCGCTTTGGTGTTTGAGTGTTTGGATAGACTAGACTAACTTGTTTCTCATCAATTCTTTAATTAATTCATCGAATTCTTAACATCGACAATTTTTCCACTCGATAGAGAGCGGAATGGGTAAACTGACGACAGACACAGAGAGCAATAGTCTCGTTGTGACAAAACATTTGAATAGAGACAGTTGAAAGCGACAAATTGATATGACCTTCGTAGGTCATTGTTGGCAGATCTACCGTCGCTATACTCCATAGGTGCACTACCCGACAGACCCTTATTGATTTTCTATCACACGGTTGTTGACATGATATCAGTTGGCCGACAACATTTAAGAGTATGTCGGTCAAACTGCGCTAAGTGATGTTTACTCAAGAAGTAGGCAATTTATTTACACCTTTTCTCTTTCTTATGCGCTGAATCGAGAAAGAAGTACCAATGCCACCTTGGCTTGTTCTTCCGCCGATGATGTCATTCGAAGTGATTCAATTATTTGCACAAATCGATGCGTAGAATGAATAAGCAGAAGACGCACAGGAATTGACATAAGATAAAAGAACTCTGTTTACTCCAAACGATTAGAAGACGATTTACATCTACCTGAAGCAAAACCACGTGTTTTAAAGAAATGTCAGAGAATTTTTTTTTACTGTCTATAGACATAATACAGACTTCCACCGAATAACGGCTGCCAATTGAACACTCACCTTAGCTGGGGTCAATCCAATTTGGTAAACTAAATTCGGATCTCTTTTCAACTCATCCAACAGTAATTGCTGATCGGGAAGACTAAGAGCTTGGGTGAGGGCACGTTCAATCAGCCGCTTGGCCTGTGCGCCAATATCATTTGTCGAGTCAAACATCGGCTTGTGGTACGACGGTACAGTCAGGTCGAACCACACCAGCTCGTCCTCAAAGTTCATCAGCGGTGGGGCAACGGAATACATTTGCGGCATAAGTGTGTTGTTCAGTGGACTGCAATCGGCTAGCGTCAGGCCCTCCATCATTTCGCGCACTGTCGATTCGCTGCCCGGATTAGGTATGCCAGCTGCTGCACAGTTCATCACACCGGACCGCGCAGCAGCCGGTATCTCTCGCTGTCTGTCACACGATTGCGATTTGAAAAATGACAAGTCCAGCGTGGTGGGGAATATCTCCGACTTGAGGATGTGTCCAGGTGTTTGTTTTCCAAGCTGCAAGACAAAGAGAAAACCAAGTAGAACCCAGTAGCTTCTCTACATCACAACACAGGCTTACATCCGTTGTTCCATTGGCTAGCAGGTGGACAATGAAATTTCTTTCGATCTGCCTGCCGGCGCTCATGTCCTTGTTCTGCAGCTGCGCCAGCAGGAACTCCGAGAACGGGCTCTCCTCCTGCCCGTCTGAGTGAAAGAGATCATAGATTATGTAGAACGCACTGATGCGTTGCAGAATGCCCGGCAGGTCGCCATGGCGTATCAGCAGCGTCAGTAGGGTGCCCACTGCGCAACGAGACAAGAGAAAACAATTGGAAACACGCCGCAGACAGAACCAAAAAAATACAACAAAAACAAAAACAAACGGGGCCGGGGGCCGGAGCCGCCGCAGCACACCACACTTACCGCTCAAGTAGTTCCCATGGTTGAAGCGCTGCTGCACGACCTGCGAAATTAACTCGAATGGCTGGTGCTCAATGTTTTTGTTCATCAGCAATCTGCAATTGAAATTTTTTTTATTTTCAGCTTTTCTCGTGTTTTTTCCGAGACAGATTTGTGTGTATTGCGAGAGAATTTGGCGATCGGCGATCGATTTTGTGTGGCGGGACGGCGGGGGCTACTTACTCGTATAGGTAAACGTAGTCCTGCACAGCGTTAGACATTTTCCTAGGTTTAGGATAATTACCGCGGCAATTGTTTACCAAATAAACGAAAAATCAAAACACACGAAAAAATGAAAATATTATTGAACGACGGGGTTGACAGCCAATGAGGAAGGCAGCTGGCAAATATGTGTACAAATGACAGATCACGCGGTATGGCACAAAACGAGAGTCGTTTGCTGTTCGATTCGGCGTAAGGGTGGGTGGTTTGCGTAAGAATTTGCACGGATTATGGCAAAAACGGTTTTTTTTCTTTGCTTCCGGAAAATAATTTGCAGCATAAATTACTAGAAAATAGAAAAAGGAGCCGTACTTATACAGTGCGCAAAATATTTAAACCGGCCAAGATAAAAACTTAAAGAAAACATAAGTTTTTTTCAATTATTCAATTCATTTCATTTGAATTATGCGCAAACAACAAAGGTAACAAAATGTGAACAAATTTAAGTTGCATGGAAAAAAAACTATATTTTGCATAACTCTGAACGAAATAAATATAACAGACAAATGGTATTAATAAAAACTGACTTTGCTTAAATCTGAAGCAATTGATAGAAAAAGTAACCATTTTGCATTTACTTCCATTCGTATGATATAAAATGTTCGAAAATGGCGTTTGCTCAAATTGGTATGAATAAAAGACATACGACTAAGCATTTACTAACAAAAATTAAAGTCTGCTATTTGTTTTTTTTGAAACATTTGCTACGTATTTTTGACACGTAAATTAATTGAATTCTTTTTCCATGAATTTTCTTTAAGAAAATAAGAAAATAAATTTAATTTGAAATGGATTTGCATATCATGCCACTTTTTCTGATTACGGTTGCAAATACAAAAAAAAAAGGTTCGTATGTATATATACGTATGTATGTATAAGCCAAGTTCATTTAGTGACGATACAAATTTGAAGTAGTTGTTTCGTTTCACACGTCGAATTGTGGAATATTTGGCACACCAATTTTTACCTGAAAATTTAGAAACACGTGACGGCATGCTAATTTCGATAAACTTGGCGATGTAGATGCTGCCGCCATATCGTTGTCATCTGATTGAGCTAAAACAAATAACAAAACATTCCCATAAAATCACAAAAAGTCAGAATAATTTCTTCAGATATTCCACATCAGCGTAGGATGCTTCTATTTCGTTTCATTTGTTTTTTCCTATCCTGGAGAGTCATGGCACACACAATTGTTTTCGTGAGATACCCAATCGTCAATGGAAGCCATAACCGAGGACGCAAGGAGACAAGCTTCATCTGTGCCTTGATTTCACGAACTATTTTGGAAGCGGTTAAAGGGTTAAGCAAGGCCTTAACCGCAGTATGATTCTCACGTAGATTGCGATATGCTTAACACACAGTTTATATCTGTTGGAGTACCATTAACGGAATCTTCTAACTCTGAATCTCAAGTATCTTGGCAAATAGGAACAGATGATGATGATAGTGAACAAAACCTTAAATTCGAAAATCTAACGGATGAAGACATAGTTGAGGCAATTCTATCTATCAAGTCAAATGCTACAGGACTGGATGACATTAACCCTAAGTTTTTGAAGCTTCTCCTTCCGAGTATTTTGAAATACCTCACCTATATATTCAACAACATACTTACTACTTGCGAGTACCCTCTTTTATGAAAAAAAGCCAAAATACTTCCAATACCTGAATCCCAAAATGGGGTAAACACAGAATACCGACCTATATCCATCTTGCCGTTCTTATCGAAAGTGTTCGAAAAAGCCATGCTTAAGCAACTAAATGGGTACCTTTCTAAGAACAATCTTTTAAGCTCCGCCCAGTCTGCTTTTCGTTCAAAAAGAAGTTGCAAAACTGCCTTGTTGCTTGTTGTCGATGACATTCGTAAAGCTATGGAAAACAGATGTTGTACATTTTTAACACTGCTTGATTTCTCTAAAGCATTTGACACTGTAGACCACCTTGTACTCTGCAAAAAGCTGTCAAATAACTTTGGACTCTCTAAATCTGTAGTAAGACTATTGTACTTCTACTTAACTGGCCGTCAGCATTGTGTGGCAGTGGGTGATAGATTGTCTTCATTCCTTAAGATAACAGCAGGTGTACCCCAGGGTTCTGTCCTTGGCCCACTATTGTTCTCGTTGTATGTGAATGAACTTCCTGGATTGGTCAGACATTGCTCAGTTCACATGTTCGCTGATATGATGTCCAGTTATACCGGAGTTGCCCGTTGACTAATATTGCAAGTGCATTAGCTGAAATTAATGAGGATTTAAAAGTTATTCAACAGTGGGCACTTAAGCCCAACCTGTCCTTAAATCCTGGGAAGTCAACAACATTATGCATATACAAGCATCACTTAGACACCTCCAGCTTTCCACCCCTAATACTAGGAATATCAGCAATAAAATACGTCCAAACTGCAAAAAACTTGGGTCTCGTCTTTAATGAAAATCTAACCTAGACAGATCACATAGCAACAACAGTTGGAAAAGTCTATAATGGTCTTCGATTGATTTGGCGTACTCAAAGATCTATTCCAACTGCTACCAAAATGCTACTCGTAAAATCTTTACTCTTGCCTATCCTCAGGTACTGCTGTGAAGTGTTTTGTAGTGTTGATTACAACACTAAGCGGAAACTGAACTTAATTTACAATAATCTAGCTCGATATGTATTTAATAAAAAATATTTCGACCATATATCTGCTTACTCCAGGCAAATAACAGGCTTGAGATTTGATGATCTAGTTACATTTAGATCACTTATATTACTGTAGTATTCTTTCTGGGGTTCGTTTTAAATAAAACCGTCTTTTGTGTATTTTAATCGTTTATTCATTATCAAATACCAACTTCACTTTAACACAATGTTCAATCACTTTATTATTTCAAATCAAACGGTCGCTACAGACTTATTTTCACAATGTCGCTTGCTTTCACCACTGGTCGAATATCTCTTGTAATCGCTGTATTCACTTATGAACAACTGTATCGACGATGGTTGTGGTATGGGTATTTATAGGAAATCGCTAGGGGTTCTAGAACATACTTGATGTTTCTCCGGGTGAATTGAGGATCATGGAATATTGGGATATTGTGTGGAACAATTGTGGAACGTAAGCACATCAGGTTGGAATATTTACTGCTAGAATGTTTTGCAATAGTTGCTACAGTTTGAGATACAGTGTTTCAGTTTTTGGTACACAAACCATCCTGCAGTCAATGCTACATTACTTTATGGCATCATGCAATCACATCAACCTGACTATTTGTACAACAGGCTTAATCGTTTTCACTCCCAAAGAACAACCGTTTTAATACAACCGAGGTTTACCTCTTTACAATCCGAACGTACATTTTTTGTCCATGCCACACGCCAGTGGAACTCATTACCTGCACACCTTAGAAGAATCACAAACGCAAACACATTTAAAACTGATCTTTTTAAATACTTCGCTATGATTGCATAAGATTAGATGATAAGACTTGCTAAATTGTTGAGCATTAAATATTGTAAACTTAGAACTTTATACGATAATTTGAATCTAATTTTTCCTCTTCTAAAATTTGCAAACTCGAAACCGAAATTAATTTATAAGTAAATACCGATTATTGTATTTTAGCATTGACTGCAGGATGGTTTGTGTACCAAAAACTGAAACACTGTATCTCAAACTGTAGCAACTATTGCAAAACATTCTAGCAGTAAATATTCCAACCTGATGTGCTTACGTTCCACAATTGTTCCACACAATATCCCAATATTCCATGATCCTCAATTCACCCGGAGAAACATCAAGTATGTTCTAGAACCCCTAGCGATTTCCTATAAATACCCATACCACAACCATCGTCGACAGTTGTTCATAAGTGAATACAGCGATTACAAGAGATATTCGACCAGTGGTGAAAGCAAGCGACATTGTGAAAATAAGTCTGTAGCGACCGTTTGATTTGAAATAATAAAGTGATTGAATATTGTGTTAAAGTAAAGTTGGTATTTGATAATAAATAAACGATTAAAATACACAAAAGACGGTTTTATTTAAAACGAACCCCAGCAAGAATACTACATTGGTGTCAGAAAAGTGGAATAAAACAAATTTTGTGTATTGGGTTTTGTGTAAGTGAAAAATAAAAATGGTTCGGAAATTGCTAGAAGATTTGTCATTGCCGCAACTAAAGGAAGTACTGAGCCAGCGGGAGCAACCTACGACTGGTACAAAAAGAGAATTGATTATTAAGTTGCGGAAAATAGTGACGAACGAGGGTGCAGATCCTGAAACAGCTTTGTTTGACGTCGAAGAAGAACAAGTAAGTACGACGAGTGACATGTCGGCTTTAATGAAATTGCTATCTGAGAAATTCGACGAACAAAAGAATTCTCAAAATGAAAAATTCGAGAAGCTAGAAAATTCTTTGGCTGAGCAGAAGAATTCTCTAGATGCTAAGCTTGACGAACAAAAGAACTCTCTGGAACATCAGCTATTCGATCAAAGGAGTGTTCTCGAAAGCAAATTCGATGAACAAAATAAAAGTTTGGAAACCAGATTCGGGACAATCGACGAGAAAATTGGAAATGTAGAGACCCAAATTGAGACATTTGAAACAAAATTCGAGAACGTCCAAACAAAATTCGAGGCTGTTGAAAGAAGATTCGAGAATTTGGCAAAGGAATTCGAATGCGTGAAGAAACAGAAAGTTCGGGAGTATTCAACCGACTGCCCGAGAAGGAAAGAGATGCAGCCTCCCGTCTTCGATGGACAGACATCATGGCCAATATATAAGAGGCAGTTCGAAGCTGCGGCAATGACGAACAACTGGGACGATGAAGAGAGGTCCATTGCCCTCACGCTTGCGCTTAGAGGATCAGCTGCAGAGCTACTACAAACTATTCCCGAGGACAAACAACGCAACTACGACAGTCTGGTGAAAGCCATTGAGATGCGATTTGGGGACGACCACATGCAGCAAGTATATAGGGTCCAGTTGCGCAGAAGGTCCCAGATGAGGGGTGAGACGCTCCAGCAGTTGCAAGCAGACATCGAGCGACTGGCACATTTGTCCTATCCAAACGCCGGCGAGGAGATCATTAACGAGATGGCAACCGAAGCGTTCACCCATGCCATAGCTGATTCGAAACTACAAATGGCGGTAAGAATGGCTGGAAGGAAAACGCTCGCCGAAGCTTTGGCGTTTGCTCTGATGATGGAGGCGGCAGACCAGGCGTGTCAGGGAATCCACCGTGAAAGGGAAGTAGCCGCCGTCGAATGCTCTTGCCAGAGGATGGACGTCGAAGTCCGAAACAGCGCTCGCCGAGGACAAATTCGTTGCTGGAACTGCAACAAAAGAGGGCACCTACAACGGCAATGCAGAATTCTACCCAGCCACGGAAACTATCCACACTATGGTAATTGGCGACGTAATGAAATACCATCCAACATGTATAACATCCATCCTGTTGGTCAGGCTTCTCGAAACCAGGAGTGGGGAGACCGCTCAAGAACCAGTTTCGCGGGGCGGAAGTCGGATGTCGGAGTCGACGCCCCCAATACCACCATCCAGGATCCTCAAACCAAACTCCATTCTTATGCAGATGCCTTATCCCGGCAACCATGCGAGATCGACGGCAAGCATTGTGTGCGACAGGAAGAGAACCTTCCTTCCATCTAAAGGGTAAGAGCTGAGCCTATCGGCGGTTGGAGTACAGAAGAAATCCGCAACGCTCAAAAAGAAGACCCAGACATCGAGCCAATATTAGCGTGGAAGGAGTTTATGGAGAAGCCAACCGGACAAGATATCTCGGACAGGAGCCCCACTCTCAAGGCATACTGGGCTCAGTGGGACTCCCTTCATGTGCAAGATGGTGTACTGAAAAGGAAATGGGAAAGGCCGGACGGGAAAGATTTCATAATGCAGCTTGTCTTGCCGCGATCAAAAGTACACGAGGTGCTACGGGAGATGCATGATGGAGCATCCGGAGGTCATTTGGGTGCAAACAAGACCCTGGAGAAGGTGCGAGAACGTTTCTATTGGCTCAGCGCAAGGGTAGACGTAGAGAGTTGGTGCCGAAAATGCGTCGTGTGTGCCGCCAGCAAGGGACCCAGAACGAAAACGCGAGGCAAGATGCAACAGTACAACGTGGGCGCACCCTTTGAACGGATTGCCGCTGACATCGCTGGTCCATTTCCCGAAACCGACAATGGTAACCGTTACATCCTAGTCGTCATGGACTACTTCAGCAAATGGCCGGAAGCGTTCGCCATCCCTAACCAGGAAGCGAAGACCATCGTGGAACAGATCGTCAACAACTGGGTGAGCAGATTCGGCGTGCCTATGGAACTGCATTCTGACCAGGGACGAAACTTCGAATCAAAGATATTCCAAGAGGTATGCCAACAACTAGGAATTAAAAAGACGAGGACGACTCCGCTTCATCCGCAATCCGACGGGATGGTAGAGCGCTTCAACAGAACCTTAAACGAACATCTCTCCAAGGTCGTAGAAGACCACCAGCGCGATTGGGATCGACAAATTCCTCTTTTCTTGATGGCCTACCGAAATGCAGTGCACAGTACTACTGGACATACTCCATCCGAAGTCTTGTTTGGTCGAGCAGTTCGGCTACCTAGTGAGGTGAAGTTTGGATCCCCTAACGATGAGCCCAAGAGTGAAGAGGATTACGTGGCAGACCTGAGGGAAAGGATCCGAGACATACATCAGAGGACCAGGACGAGGATAAGGGTAGCGAGTGACCGCATGAAAACCAGGTACGACACAAAGGCAACAACGTCCAGCTTCCACGAGGGAGACCTAGTATGGCTGTACAACCCACACCGGCAAAAGGGGAGGTCACCCAAGCTGCAGCAAGACTGGGAGGGCCCTTATAAAGTGGTCACACGCATCAATGACGTCGTCTTCCGGATCCAGCGTGGAGTAAGAGGCAAGATGAAAATTGTCCACCTGGATCGTCTTCATCGTTACCATGGCAGTAATCCAGATGATCTTGTTCGGGACGAACAAGTTTAAGAGGGGGGCAGTGTAGCATTGACTGCAGGATGGTTTGTGTACCAAAAACTGAAACACTGTATCTCAAACTGTAGCAACTATTGCAAAACATTCTAGCAGTAAATATTCCAACCTGATGTGCTTACGTTCCACAATTGTTCCACACAATATCCCAATATTCCATGATCCTCAATTCACCCGGAGAAACATCAAGTATGTTCTAGAACCCCTAGCGATTTCCTATAAATACCCATACCACAACCATCGTCGACAGTTGTTCATAAGTGAATACAGCGATTACAAGAGATATTCGACCAGTGGTGAAAGCAAGCGACATTGTGAAAATAAGTCTGTAGCGACCGTTTGATTTGAAATAATAAAGTGATTGAATATTGTGTTAAAGTGAAGTTGGTATTTGATAATAAATAAACGATTAAAATACACAAAAGACGGTTTTATTTAAAACGAACCCCAGCAAGAATACTACAGTATGTATCTTAAATTGTTTTTCTTAAGCCAATCACAGAATATAAGATTAATCTTAATGTGAAATTATACCTTATCCAATAAATATATCACTACAGATACAAATACTACGACCCTTCCACCTGTTCTTCACAACATAGTTCATGGTCATTAGGAATGCATAATGTTCCGCTTGGAAATCATATGCAGATTTACCCAACGAGAAAAGAAGTCTAATGTTACCGTCTTTCATGAAGACACCAGCGCCCTACTCTTGACTGGTTTTGGAGCCGTCCATAAAAATACGACTGTATTCCATTCCTGGCTCAGACTCTGATTGAAGCCAGTCCTGAACAACGTCGCTCAAGTTCATCAAAATTCCAGTGTGGATTATACTAAAATTATCTCGCCTAAGACCATGGATGGCTTTGATAGTGCAGCCAGTGGTATAAATATCAAGAGGAGGTGAGTTCAGCAAAGCGTCTAGAGCAGAGCCAGGCGTACTCGGGAAAGCTCCCGAGCAGCCGAGACAAGCCGTTCTTTGGAGTTTCGCACAAAAGGCAGCCACATATTTACGCGAGAGCCTCTTCCAAACAAACAACCGACGCATATGCAAGGAACGGTCTTACCATAGCCGTATAGATCCAGAGAGCCTAATTCAGTGATAAGCCCCATGTCGTGCCAAAACCACCCTAACACTGTCAGAAAGCGTCTTGGATGTTATCGACTCAACGTGCTTAGACCAATGAAGTTTTTTTTATCTAGGCCGGTATTCACCGACCAATCTTAAACTAAGAGCTTCATAAACCTATTCACCAACCAATAATAGTGCAGATTTATTTGCGCTCATAAGACTTATGAGTGGTCCCACCCACTCTTAAGTTAAGAGGGTTCATAGCTTAGGAATTTCGAAAATTTTCGAAATCAGCTGTGAACTGTCACTCATACCAAAAAAAGGACAAGCTGCATAGACCTTTTCACCTGCTTGTCAAAATTATGACGTTTAAGTGACAAACCACTTTTGGTAGCCAAACGTTTGTCTTTTTTGTGCTGTTTTGCTCGCGGAATAAGTCGTAAGGGAGAAAATTCTTCCAAAACATAATATTTCAAGAATATTTTTGCATTTGGTGCGTGTAAATATTAACAGCACATCACCGTACTATTTTTCCATACGAAAAAATTAATACTTTACGTGTAAAATGCCGGCAAAGTGCTGTGTTGTGAGCTGTAGCAATCGGCATGATAAGGGCACCGACAATAAAGCCGCCTGGGCTCTACTCAAATCCGTAGTGGACTGGTACGAGAAGAACAACGTAAGATGGATCTATTGCTGACTTCCCCGACCGCTTACACGTTAATTTCAGGTCAGCAGCGCGGATTTGTCAGACATGTGGCGCCAAGCCGCTGAATTCGATTTGCGAGGCGGTGCCACAGACACTGCTGCAAGTTCTCTTGAGGTGCTCCTTCATTTGAAACCGAATGACATGAAAGTTCTCGTTCAGCTGGTCATCGCTTATGCTCACATCAATCCGAAGAAGGCCCTCGAAGTCAGCAAGGAACTACCAACACTTGAAAAACTGACTACAATTCCGAAAAAGACAACTTAGAGGCAGCAAACTGGGACATGAGTACCAAGGCGGCCAAGATGTCTGCCGATGCCAAGATCGAACAATCACCAAGCACGCCAGGAGATGTGCAGCTGCCCAAGTATGAGAGAACTGGTTTCAGAAAGAAGAGGGATCGCAGGGCGAAGGATATCATCAAAGGTTCACAGGAAATGTCCACTGGAGCTGCAGATCAATAGTTAGTTGTTTTTTTCATAAGCCCATCGTTCAGATTCGTTAACTTATTTCTCCTTTCAGTGACATGTCGAAGGGTCGGAATCTGAGTAAGAACTCTCCGGTTACTCCGGTGTACCAAGAGGTTATACCTGGACCCCGTCAGCAGCACCGTAAAGTCGGACACAACAAAAAGAAGAAGGGAAGACACTAAATCATCTTTTATACAAAAAAAAAGAAACATTAAAAAGTTGACTTGCATTCTTAGAAAGTCTGAGTTTTATTGTTTGGATAGTCTCCTTCTTTTTGGTTGAGCTTATGTGAAAAAACAAAATGCAAGTGGATCTGTATCCTTACATAAATCTCTTACTTAAAATCTTTTATTGGACTATCTGCTCAATAATAACAGGTGACGGTTGAGTTGCCACATCCTTGTTTTCCCTTGCATCGTACGAATGCTTCTTGAGAGTGTCTAACCGCTACAACATTGACTTGTCCTTCTGTTCCGTCGCATAGATGTACTTCTCGACGAATTCCTCAATCTCCGGTTCCAATTCTTCCCAAGTGAGTGGTTTATGGATACCATCCTCACCTGATCGATTACCAAACCCAATCCGGGCGCCCTCGGCAGATCTTGCCTTCTCTTGCCTTTCACCTTCAGCGTAAGAAATTCAATGCCCTGCGGGCTGAGGAATGGTTCACCGCTTGTCAAGCGCTTCGCCGAGGGATCCAAGAAGTTTCTGTAAAGGAGAGGGAGTTAAATTTACCAGAAATTGCTGCTAATTCCTAGTTAACTCACTTTTTGCTCGTGAAGTTGTGATAGTTCTTTGCGCCCTCGTAGAGTTTCAAAGTTGAGTTGAACTTCTCCAGCATATCGGTGGGTATACGACAGGTCTCCAGAGTTTGTGTATGTCCTAGCATTACAATTGTCCTTTGCATTGAAGGATTGCACGCCATGGATTGTACGTCGATGACCACCAAAACACTTTGACAGCATAGACGTCAAACCGCGAAAAGGTCTATTGGCGAAATGCAAAAGAAGAAATGCCGACGAATTTAGTGCCTCCAGCATTTCCGTCAAAAGAACCGACAACCAAATAAAGAATAAAATGTGCCGTGATTAATTCTGACTAAAATCAGGAAATTACAATGTTTTCCTTTTCATTGCCACTTCTCCCAGTTCGAAAGAGAGTTCGGAAACTCATTTTAGAACGCGTTTGGAGATCCGAAAATTAATTTTTCGCATATTCGAATTAGCATAGACACAAACCTATTAGTGCTTGGTGAATACGCATCAAAAATTTGAAACTAAGAACTTAATAAAATTAAAATCGCGCTTGCGCTTGATAATTACCGGCCCTAGAATCCTAAATATTTTGTTTCATTAGAAATGCGGACAGTGGCGCCTTTTAGCACTAGCTGAGTCAGACCAGCCAGAATCCTCCTTCACTTAAAGAGAGCAAACTCCGTTTTAAGAGGATTTACCGAAAGCCCACTCCTAGCGCACCATTCATCGATCATGTCTAGCGCCGCCTGCGCATTAGCACAGACGTCACCAGGCATGGTCCGACAGAAAGTACAGCAACATCTTACGCATATGCTTGAGCGTAGACGAGTATCCAAAAGAGTCGACCGCAATGCACCATAGCAGTTGAGTCAGAACGCCGCCTTCCGGACAGCCCTTGTTTACTTCTGTCATAACATATCGGCTAGAATCCGCACCCAATACCAAAGTTCTATTCTTTAGCTTTGCTTTAATCCACAACACTAATATTTCATCTACCCCGTGTTGTCTGGCCGAATCGCACATGCAGTCAAAAGTCGCATTGTCAAAAGAACCCTTAATGTCGATGAAGGTACCCATCGTGTATTCTTTCCTATCAAGATTGATAGTGTACTCTCGCAGCGTTTCCCACATCTCTGATAGTGGATGCAGCTTTAAAGCAATTTTGGGCACGTGGAATTCCACCAGTCTCTCCAAAATTTTCAGTAAGAAGGAGATCAGACTAATGGGTCTGAAACTCTTCGGCAGCGAATAGTCCTCCTTACCAATTTTCGGTATGAAAGCTACTCTGTCTGCCAAGGTGTATGAATATATGCTAGCACCAAGGCAGCGATGAAAATTCTTTTCAGAGTTGGCAGCAGCTGATCTAAATAATATATATACTCGTACAATGATACAAATCAATCATTATTAAGGAATTCGAACGAAGCATAGCTATCATATTCCATATTCTATTGCTTTTTACACTCTTAGAAGCCGGGTTACTACGTCTTATTGAAAAGTGAGCGCCAATTTTTGTTTCCACTTTTGACATCAGCACATGTACTAAAGAAGAAAGCTAACTTTTTTGACATTTCCGGTAAAGTAAACTCTAGCCTAAATTTGTGTTCTTCACAAAAACACCTATTGCTTACACAATATATGAGAACATAAATCCTTATTGATATTCTGGGTTTTATTATTTGTACAGCACTAGTAAATAGCATTCCGTATTTTTTTAATGGAAATTGTTTAAAAACACCGACAAACGATCGAAACCACAATTAATTATTGTAAACAAACCGCATTCACTTTGGGGTCACAATGGCACGCTATTTTGAAATGCTTATAGATGCGTGATATTAGGTCTGTTCGCATACTTTCTACTCCAAAATTCATAGTTTGTCAAATTTCAAAGAGCGGGGGTAAAATTCTTTCAGAGAGAGGTAACACCGAGTCTCCACGAGACATATTTATTTCAAACTTTATGTCAGACTTCATGTCAGAAATTTTAATTTTTTTATTCGGTGGGCAAATTTTGTCAAGACAAAATTACCATATCGTGTCAGGGTAAGCAACGGCCAATTCTTGCTTGACACCGGGTCTCCACGAGAGATACTTATTTCAGACTTCATGTCAGGCGCCAATCAGCCGTGTTTTCTTTGTAGTAAAGCTTAAATTGACAGTCCGTGTCAAATTTATTTCAGGGCTTATGTCCACAGAGATGGCAAGAAATAAAAGCAGAAATCTATTTCATGAAATGAATTATTTCAAGAAATTTGCGGTCTCCATTGGAAATTTCGATTGCTTGACATATTTCTTGTAATGAATTATTGCCAGTGGAGACCAAGGGTAAAATTAGGAAAAAGTAAACGAACGCGTTGAACCACAAAAGTTGCCTACTTTTGAAACGTCAAACTTCAGACCGAATTGTACGCGAAAGAAAGAAAGAGAAGGAACGAGCCAACAAAAAATGACATATAGAGCGATTTGACAGATTTAACAGATTTCACAAATATGCCCAAAGTAATTTCTTGGACTATAATTCACAGCATGGAATTATATTTTCTCTCCTACGAAAAACTACGAAATTTGTTTGTACTTGAACAGGATTTAGTAAAAATTCGTAAGTATCGCTTATGTCTTTTCGTTAAAAAATTAACGGCTCAAACCTTAAACAATAAAATCACTATGTCTGTAGCGAAGCTCTAATAAGCTCCACTCTATACACCGCTGCTATTTGAATTTTCCTTATGCTACTATACTAAACCTACTATACCAGAGCCTTGTACGCACTGCGACCTATAAGATCTATCCCGGAGTTTAGCCGAGGGCTGGGTTAAGGTTCTTGATAAACCTCAACAAAGCTCAAGGATTAATGTTCCAAATGTCTGAGGAGCTCAGTATACCTCTGTATCTGCTCCTCCTATTTTGTACAGATGGTACCTGAGGGGGCAATTACCAGTCAAGGATCCTGTCTGCTTTTCTTAGCTCAAGTAGCTTCTTATCCTTACAACAGTAAGCTACTTTGCATAACAATGAGCTTCCCATTGTTTTATTTTGAGGTTTGTGCTACTCCGTGTACACTCCGTCTCACTTGATTACGAACAGGCAGTTTTTGTTTTTCATGTTAAGATATTTTTCAAACCCTTCGCTAATCTGGGAAAAACCAATTGCACAAGGAATGAAGGATATATTATGCATATATTGTACAAAAAAAATGGGATTACGTTGATAAATGCAACTTTTATGACGATTTTCCCAAAAAAGGTCATCAAATTCAGCTATTTTTTTTGTCTCACTTGATTAGGAACAGTAGCTAAATCTACCTGTTAGAAGCTTAAAAGGTAAAAAAACCATACAATATTTCTTTGTATAAATAAATGTTGGTTTTATTCAAAGAGTAGCAATAGTTTTTAGTAATGGGTACTACCTCCTGATCGCTGAATCACTTCAAGTAACCTGCTGTGTAGAGATTCATAGAATGCTGTCAAATAATTTATCGGAATTTCGGACCAGGCTCGTTTTATGGCTTTATCATATTGCCTTCCTCCTTCGTAGACTTTTCTTGAAAGCCAACCCCACACGTTTTTCATGATGTTCAGGTCTGGTGAATATGGCGGCCATGCAAGTAGGTTTACATTTTGGTTCTGAATCCAGGCTTTTGTTGTCCGTGCGGTATGTTTCGGTGCATTGACTAGTTGGAAAGTCCATCGCTGTCCACCAAACATCTCCGAAAACTGCAGAAAAGCTCTTTCCAGTATCGATTTGTAAGTGATTGCCGTCATTTTGGAGCTTTGTAAATCCAGCTCCACAGTTCCGTAATAGCTTATTGCTCCCCATACCATTAGGTTAGGTTAGGTTAGGTTAGGTTGGCTGTCCACACGAGAGAACAGACACACTTAGACCAGTGAAGGTCCTTTGTGATACCATGGATCAAACCATTAGGCCACTCAGGGACTAACAAAACCAACCGGAGCTTTTGACAAAGCGATGGATGCTCATGACGTCCAAGGACGCTAGATCGCAGAGGTCGTCAAGGAAGGGGGACCCTAGATGGAGCATTCTTTTATGCGACAGGGCCGGACATATGCATAGGAGGTGAAGGATGGTTTCCTCCTCCTCCTCGTCCCTACAGCTTCTGCAGAAGTCATTGGAGAAGAGGCCAAGTCTTTTGGCGTGTTGGCCTATAAGACAGTGTCCAGTGAGAACACCGACAACGCAGCTGATTTGTGTACGCTTTAACTTGATCAGATCGGCACTACGTTTTTGATCCAGCTTAGGCCAGATCTGTCTCGAAATGTGACACGTTGAGCCGTTTCCCCATCTGAGGTTGGTCGTGCTAATAGCGTTCAGCTTTAGTAGATACTTACATGTAGCGAGGGGCATACCCAGGGCTTGCCTTTTAGGCAAAATCCTTAGAGTGGTACCCTGTCTGGCGAGGTCGTCAGCCCTGCAGTTACTTGGAATGTCTCTATGGCCCGGCACCCAGCATAGGTGAATGTTGACCTGCTCCATCATCTCCATAAGAGATAGACGACAGTTTAAGGCAGCCTTTGAAGTGATGGAGAACGATTCCAGGGACTTGATTGCCGCTTGGCTGTCAGTGAAAATGCTAATATCCCTGACAGATAATACATTACATTTCAGCCAGGACAGGGCTTCTTTAATCGCCATGATTTCCGCCTGGAAAGCGCTACAATGATCAGGGAGGCGGAAAGAGATGCTCAGATTGAGCTGTTCGGAGAAAACACCACAACCCACCCCACCCTCCGTCTTAGATCCATCTGTAAAGAAGTGAACCGAACTGCCATCGACATCGACATAGGCCTGATAACGGACACGTATAGCCAATGGGTGATTTGAGGTTTAATACCCCAGCTCCTACCTATAGCCTTTTTACAGGAATAGAGAGCTACATTAGCTTTCTTGACGCGCTCTTGTAGATTGGCCTTCCAGTTTAATTTCCTATCCAAAATAAGACCCAGATATTTTGCGTTTTCAGAGAAGGTGAGACTGGTGCCATTAATCAAAGGAGGGTCTATGAGGGGAACTTTATATTTCCTCGTGAAGAGAACGAGTTCCGTTTTATGGGGGTTAACCCCCAGTCCACAATTGGAGGCCCATTTGGTGAGCCGAAGGAGAGCGTATTGGAGGATATCCCTGTCATCCCCCTCCATTATCCCCCCCTGTCATCAGCATAGGCGATCACTCTACAACCTGACGTATACAGGTCCATCAGTAGTTCATTGACTACCAGGTTCCACAGAAGAGGTGACAAGACTCCACCTTGAGGTATAGCGCAGCGAGCAATTCTTCTGGCCGATGCTCCGCCCAGCTGTGTGTTAATAATCCTGCATGTAAGCAATTCATTGATCAACAATCCGAGCGAAACATCCACTTTCAGATTTACAAGTGCGTCCGTAATCGCCTTTGGTTTGACATTGTTAAAAGCTCCCTCAATGTCAAGAAAAGCCACCATGGTGTATTCTTTGATGCTCAAGGATTTTTCGATGGTGCGCACAAGCGAATGTAAGGCTGTCTCAACCGATTTGCCATTGCAGTACGCATGTTGGGTCGGTGAGAGCAGAGTTGGGCTAAAACTTTGCCGAAGATGGATATCAATTAACCTTTCTAAAGTTTTAAGCAGAAAGGACGATAGACTGATAGGTCGGAGATCCTTTGGTTCCACCTGCGAGCTCTTTCCTGCCTTAGGTATGAATATGACTTCAACCTCGGTCCAAAGTTTGGGAATATAGACCAGATTTAGACAGCCCGACAAGATGACTTTGAGCCATGGAAGCACAATGTCCTCGCATTGCTGAATTTCAGCTGGAATAACACCGTCAGGTCCGAAGGGTTTGAAGCTGCGCATGGCCCATCGGATCTTTTCTGTAGTTATCAAGACTGAAGAGTTGCTGCAAGGTTGAGGGGGGGGATTCCCCATACCATTACACCACCTCCTTTGCTGTGCCGCCTTTGAAGATGCATTTCTTCTTTTCTCAAATCATGGAAATAACAGCTGTATCCATCAGGTCCGTCCAAATTAAATTTTTTTCATCAGAAAAGACGACGGTATGCCACTCTCGATTCCACCTGATGTGACTTGTTGCAAATCAAGCCGCTGGATTTTACGTGCCGCATTCAGTGGTGGTTTCCTCTTCATTTTTTCATGGCGAATATGGCTGGCCTTCTGTATCACGCGATGAACAGTCGATCTGCTAGCTGTAACTCCAGTTTCTACCTTAATTTTACTTACGGAGAGCCTTGAATTTGAAGCAGCTCTCAGTATCGCCCGCCTTTCCTGACATGTTGTTGCTTTGCTGACTCTTCCTTTGCGGTTTTTCTATACTTCTCCGGTCCTTAATAAAGCTGTGTACAACAGTGGTGCCTCTTCCATTCTCGCTGGCTATGAAACGGATGGATTTTCCTTGTTCCCGGTAAGCTTGAATTTGGCCTATTTCCTCCTTGGTTAATGTCTTTCCTTTACCCATAATTGTAGATTGTATGAAGTTATTTCTTGAACTAAGCTCCCTAATACTCGAAGTATCCTTTTATTTGATTTAAAACACGGTAACAGGTAGATTAAGCTACTGTTCGTAATCAAGTGAGACAAAAAAAAACAGGTAAATTTTATGACCTTTTTGGGAAAAGCGTCATAAAAGTTGCATTTATCAACTTAATCCCATTTTTTTTTTACAATATAAACATAATGTATCCTCCATTCCTTGTGCAATTGGTTTTTCCCAGATTAGCGAAGGGTTTGAAAAATATCGTAAAATTAAAAAAAAAACTGCCTGTTCGTAATCAAGTGAGACTGAGTGTAACTCCAAAATAAGGTTCAGGACCGACTAGTGGGCAGCTGACGCCTTTTCTCGTTAAGCAGTTCCCCCGTTCATTGTCCTCGAAGCCTTCGTGTCCTGATATTCAGGCCTCAGTGACGGCGTTTTTTGATGCGAGATCTTCGAGTAGATTGAGACAAAAAAGTTTGGATTCTACCGTGTATGATTTTAAAGCCAGATGCGTGGCTGTCCAAGAAGACATAAATACTTCACAGGCATTCTAGTACATAGAGTTCGATTGCATGAACTACCGCGTGAATACTGTTGGTAATTTCCCAAGCGGTGTTGCACGTTGGAACCTGGGTTCATAAACCCCTGCAGCAGTACTAACATTTTCCAATTTGGAACCATCTGTGTACTAAGTTTGAGAAATTGGTAAGATTACAAGACCTTGAATTTTCTGGAGAACCGATATTTTTTAAGCATGGTATCAGGAATTTTTGGAATAGGGTCGTTTTGAATGTGAGCGCCGTGGCGTAAGTGGTTAGTGTGTCGGATCACTACGCATGAGGTTCCAAGTTCGAATCCCAGAAAATACCAAAAAGTTTTTTCACAGTCCCACCTCTCGTGAGCGTCTGACAAACATCCGAGAGTACTGTTGTCACGAAAAAGCTTCTCAGATCGCCGTTCGGATTCGGCATTAAACTGTAGGTCCCTTCCATTCGTGTGAAAAATATAACGCACACAACATGAGTGGTTGCGAGAAGCTAGGCCCTGGCACTTTAAAGAGCTGTTGCGCCAAATATTTGTATTTGTATTTGCCGTTTTGAATGTAGTCTAGAATCTTCAGATGGTTTGCAAAGTTGCCAATTTTAAGGTCTGTGCAGGATGACGATGGATAACGCTCGCTGCTCCATCAAGGTCGGTAATGACCTCACCGAGACCTTTGATGTCAAAAAAGGCTTTAGACAAGGTGACGCGCTGTCATGTAACTTCTTCAATATTGTACTTGAACGGATTGTGCGGAACTCACAAGCCAACACCGGAGGCACAATGTATTACATGTCTGTACAACTGCTTGCATACGCCGACGATATAGACATTATCGGAAGATCTCAGCGGGCTGTCACCGGTGCGTTTGCAAGCATTGAGGCGGAAGCGGCCAAAATGGGTTTGGCGATAAACAAGGGCAAAACCAAGTATATGCTGTCAACTAGAAGGGAAAACCAACACCGACGAATTGGACAAAACGTCACCGTGGGCAGCTATAACTTCGAGGTAGTAAGGGACTTTGTCTACCTTGGCTCTGCTATAAACTCAAAAAACAAAATCAGTGCAGAAATCAATCGAAGAATAACTCTTGCCAATCGCTGTTTTTTTGGGCTTATAAGGCAATTTAACAGTAAAGCCCTATCTCGAACAACTAAGGAGACTCTATACAAGACCTTGATCATCCCAGTCCTGCCTTACGGCGCTGAAACATGGACAGAGGATGAAGATATCCTTGGTCGCTTCGAGAGAAAAATTCTTCGTAAGATTTTCGGTCCCGTTTGCGTTGACGGGTTTTGGAGGAGAAGATTCAATCACGAACTATACGAGCTGTACAGCGACATCGACCTAGTCAAAAAACTGCGTATTGGACGTCTGAGATGGCTAGGACATGTAGAGCGAATGGACACCAACGCTCCGGCCCGCAGAGTCTCCGAATCTAACCCCGAGGGACGACGCAGTAGAGGGAATCATCGCCGTAGGTGGCGCGCACAAGTTCAAGGGGACCTCGACCAACTTGGAGTGCGCAACTGGAGGCAATTAGCTAAAGACCGAGCTAAATGGAGAGGCTTGTTGGTTGAGGCCCAGGTTCACCCCGAACTGTAGCGCCACCTAAGTAAGTAAGTAATTTTAAAGTCCGAAATTTTGGGCGGCCTTGTATTAAATCTGACCTCCTCACTGGCCAACGCAGAGATGTTACATACATACTTGTATATCAAAGATTTTATGATCAGTAGGTACCGTCAATTATTATCATTGCTTCCAATTAACTATATCGAAACGAAGTACTTTGAACAAAGTTACATTTTCCCTGTGAGATTCTGATTCGGTCTTGGCAAGGTTTTCGTGCTTCGTGGAAACATTTTCGAATACAATTCCTATAATATTAGGTCTGTTCGCGTACCTTCCCAAAACAGCGAATTTTTAGGAAAAGTTACGAGTTTTTACGAAAACCTGTTCGCGTACTAAGAATTTTCGTAGTTTTTGACAGAAGAGAGTGCTCTCGAGAGAGTAAGGAATTTCCCATGCTCCCGATTTCTGTGGGATAGTTTGTGAAAACTGTCAAATCGCTGTATATGTATGTGATTTTTTGTTGGATGATTCCTTCTCTTTCTTACTTTCGCGTACAATTGGGTTTGAGGTAGGTGAAACATCCTCCATAGACACTATGAGAATAGCAAGCGCGTGCTCATAGTAGTGTCAGATTCTTACTAAATAAAAAAAACACCACCCTTCGATATAAATTTGTTAGATATCGCAATTAAGTATTAACTTATCAAGCAATTTTTCTATCACGAAATAAAAACGTTTGGCAGGTTACTTTCCACTGAAAGATCCTGCATATACCGCAATCTGGACGCGGTTAATCATTATCTCGCCAAGTCGAAAGGTTTCGTCCTTTGTAGTCGGCGCAATAAATTGCTCTAATCCAAAATTTGTAGGACTGTATTGTTGACATGTCCGATTAGTCGGTTTCTATGCTTTCTCGCGAAGCTTCTAGTTTCAGCTTCGATTGTCGGAATTCCGAGATCCCTGTGGATATCGTCGTTTTTACTACCACGGTGCTTGGACAATTTCTCTTAGCACTTTATTTTGAAAAGCTTGTAAAATATTTGCATTTGTTTTCTTGGTATAACCCCAAAGTTGTATACCGTAGGTCCACACCGGCTTTAGCACTTGCTTGTATAAAAGCAGTTTATTTTCAGTACTGAGCTGGGAATGTTTTTCGAGTAACCAGTACATTTCTCTATATTTGATTTCGAGTTCTTTTCGTTTCATTTTCGCTTGCGAATTCCATTTCAGTCTTGCGTCGAGTGTCATTCCTAGGTATTTGGCCTCGTTTGCAAAAGGTATTCGGGCCGAGTTTAGGAAAATTGGCAAGTCATTAATTTTCTTGTAAGTGAAATTCACGTGAACAGATTTAGATTCGTTGAGGGCGATCCGCCAGTCCCTCGTCCATTCATTTACATTATTCAGCGCGTTTTGCAGTCGTTTCTTCGATTGTTTTACCTACTGCTAGGATAGCGGTGTCATCGGCAAACATAGCAAGGATAGTGCCATTTTCGTTCGGTATATCACGAGTATACAGCAAATAGAGAATCGGCCCAAGAACGCTTCCTTGCGGTACGCCGGCCGAAATTTTCTTGAGCTCGGAGTATTCGACTCCATGTCTAACACGAAAGAGTCTATTCCCGAGATATGATTCTAAAATATCGTAAAGGCATACAGGGAGAACTTGTCGTAGTTTGAATTTCAAGCCATCATGCCACACCTTATCAAAGGCTTGCGATACGTCAAGAAATACGCTTGAGCAAATCTTTTTTTCTTCAAATGCTTTCTCGATTACGTCAGTAATTCTATGCACCTGGTCAATCGTCGAATGCTTACTTCTAAACCCAAACTGGTGGTCAGGGATAAGATTATTTTCTTCTATAACCGGTTGGAGACGCCTTAATAATATCCTCTCGAAAATTTTCGATATGATTGGAAGAAGCGAAATTGGTCTATACGATTTTACCTCATTTGGCGGTTTTCCTGGTTTTAAAACCATTATGACTTCCGCAACTTTCCATTGGCTCGGCACGTGTTTTAATCTAAGTGCAGCATTTACAATATGGAGAAGCTTAATCAATGCTTTTCTAGGTAAAACTTTGAGAATTTCTCCGGTAATCAAATCATAACCAGGAGATTTCTTAGGTTTTAGATTCTCGATCTCATGTGTGAGGTCCCTTAGCGTTGCACTTGTGAGCGTCAAATCGTCAGATGGTAAATCCAGCCTATTGCGGCTGTCGTAAACCACTTGACCATCGTACGGTTTAAATGTTTCTTCCAGGTGGGCCGCAAAGATGTCCGCTTTTTCTTTATCTTCCCTCGCCCATTCATTTTGATTTAATTTGATTGGCGGCGCGGGGACTTTGGGCCTTTTGGTGCCTTTTACAGCTTTCCAAAGTGAATAATTGCAATCTTTTTTCGCTGTTAAACTTTCAAGGTAAGAGCCTATTGCACGATTCTTAAAATCCTTAATAGCCTCCTTCAACAAATTGCACAGACGATTCAAGTGTGCTTTATGTTGCGGAGCACGAATCTGTTGCCATTTTTTACGCGCTTTTCTTTTTTGACGGTTTGACGTTTAAAAAGTGGGCAACTTTTGTAGTTCAACGCGTTCGTTTACTTTTTCGTAATTTTACCTCTCTCTGAG
This sequence comes from Brachypalpus laphriformis, assembly GCA_945910035.1. Lineage (NCBI taxonomy): Eukaryota > Metazoa > Arthropoda > Insecta > Diptera > Syrphidae > Brachypalpus > Brachypalpus laphriformis. The sequence goes on along the minus strand of OX246753.1, from coordinate 311,956,860 downwards.
AGAATTTTACTCACACTCGTGGAAATTTGACAAACTGCGAATTTTGGTGCAAAAAGTACGCGAACAGATCTATTATCTTACTGTTCATGCTCGTTTTCTGTTTTTTAATGAAGACAGTGTCCATCCTTCTCTGTAAAAAGTTGTCACATTTATTTTAAGTTGATGTTGTGATACCCTGGTGTTGTGATACGCTTGTCTAGAATAATTGAAAATTCAAAATACTGGAAGAATGTATTGCATCGATGGAAATATGTAAATTTTCAGTATGGATGACCAATCACGTGTCCGCCAGTGTTAACCTGGAATATAAATATTTTGTTTTCTGGCTAAGAAATCTGCAGAAAGAACTCAAATTAAATTTTTAATAAAACTCGCAATGGACTATTAGAATTCGATAGAGGCAAATTGTTTGTACTTAATTTATTTAACGGAGAAAGTATGTATACAATTTGATTAAAATTTAATTTAATTTTGTATGCTTTTCATGCATTAATGCATACATAATCAAGAATATCCTTTGCCAAACGCTCATTTACTTCATCATATTGCGCAGAATCGTAAAATATGAGTATGTAAAGTTAAGCAAAGTTTTAAGAACCTCCAGCGTCATTGGATAAAAGTTCCCCATAGTAAGCTAAAAACAAAATCTTCGGGTTATTCTCTTAAAAAAACACTTCTAGTACAACATACACAAATCGGCTTCTGTGCTCTTTGTATTATAAGCTTCAAGACAAATCGTGATTTTCCTTTGTACTCGTACCAATTTGTATCATAAGCAGCGTCAGCAACACCAAGACTCTTAAGAAATAAATTGAAATTAATATCTGACATGTACATATAGATATTTTACGAAACATGTACTTCAAAATATAATCTATTAGCATAGAAATAGGTGACAGCTAGTTGAACGATAATCATTATTATATAGGCAGACATTATCATTTGTTCATAGACTGTCCTCACCTAAAAATCGACACATCTTAGAAAAAATAATCAGTTTTTACAATTACCCTACAATAATTAGTGCAAAAAGCAATACACACATCAATGCGCCAAATAATACAAACTCCAGAGCAAAAACGTATGATGTTATATTATTTATTTTGCCAACGTAACTGAAATATAAAATTTGGATTAATTTGAGACAAAAAAAAACATTCCAATCCAATTCAACTGAAATTTTGTTCAAAATTTAACACAAATATATCGTGCTTCACATTTGAGAAATGCAAAATATTTATGAATTGCTTTTAAACATTCTTCTTGTTCTCTTCTTCCAGCAAAGCGACCCATAGTCTTCTACTTACTCTGAAATTGCATTATGAAAGGTGACACACTCGATTAACTTTTTGTTGGCTATTGTCAGGGATTTTCCGTCGTTTAGATCCCTCAACTCCTTTTGCAAAATTGTACACATACAAATGTTGAACATAACCAATGAAAGCATCAAATTTATGAATGTCATGAACATGCAGCAACCGACCGGAATCAAGATAAATTGCGCGGCGAAGAGGGTTTCATAGTACGGTGTCTCATATTTCTTGTCATCGTAAAATGGTAAATACATTTCAAAGATGAGCTCTGTAATGATATAATATAATGGAAATTATATATAATATAAAACCAAAAAATGTATTCTTCATGATGGAAAACCGCCCAGGATCACACGATGGGGAATTAATGGTCGTTGCCCTGGACAACCCGGAAGATTTCGAAGCAGTTTGGAGCAGTGCCCTATTAGGCAAGTAAGCTTATTTTTTACGGATTGCCACAGATGGATGGACAAGCTTCTTCAGGACAGATCTCGACACCGTTGCTTTAAAGGCTGGAGTACCATAGGGGTCTATTCTTATACCAACCTTATGTATACTCAACCTGTTGTGGTTGGCTAGTTTGTAACTAACGGCCCTCAATGAGGATGCACTTAGACCAGAAATACATATGTCCATTGTACTGCCGATGGTAAGCGGTTGGAGGATTTTTAAGTCTAAAGTGGAGTACGTCAAGGGTGCATACAGTCACTTGGTGGTTATCAGTGATGTACTCCCTGCAGCGCTGACGGAAGGCAATTATGGAATTCGTTGGATTATGACATCTTACCTTAAATACATAGATTACGCTGACGATGTTTGTCTACTTTCACATCGGATATTGGACCTTCATTTGATGGCAAACAATCTAGGATCTGAGCCAAACAAAGTGGGACTAAAAATAAACATAACCAAAACAAAAGCCCTGAGCATTTCTAATACCCGCGCTTAACTTAACATTGCCGGACAGGAAGTCGAAAGAGTTGACAACTTTCTTTATCTAGGAAGTGTGGTCTCGGCTAATCGGATGGATGGATGTGTGTAACAGAATCGGGAAGGCTAAACCTGCGTTCGGAATGCTATCCAAAACCTGGAGAAGCAATGTTATCAGCTCAAGAATCAAACTGCTTCCGCTCCAAAGTAGAATCGGTGCTGCTTTATTGATGCAGTACTTGGAAGGTGGACACCATTAATATACTCAAGCTGCAAGTTTTCGTAAACAAATGTTTAAGAATCATCTCGAGGATGGCCCAACCGTATCTCCAACGAAGAACTTATATGAGAACGGGTCAAGAACCTATAACCATTACTATACGAAGGAGAAAGTGGCAGTGGATTGGACACACCATACGGCGCGGAAACAACTCCATTGCAAGATACGCCATGCAGTGGAATCGGCTCACCCAGGCAGGCAGGATAGCTGGATCCCCTAGGCAAACGTGGCGCAGAACAGTTGAAGAGGAAACGAGCTCTTTAGGAATGAGTTGGAGTGAGCTTAAACGCGTTGCAGAACTCCGAACAAGATGGCGTGCAGGCGTGGTTGACGTCCTGTGCGCACCGAGGGGTTAAAGGATCTAAAATTGTACTGCCGATATGTATGGTGGGTGAGTTTTACTTCTCATTTACTTCTCTGTATGAAAGAGTTAATTTTAGCCGTGCAGGTATTGCCGAGAAAATTTGGCGCAACAGCTCTTTAAGTGCCAGGGCCTAGCTTCTCGCAACCACTCATGTTGTGTGCGTTATATTTTTCACACAAATGGAAGGGACCTACAGTTTAGTGCCGTATCCGAACGGCGATTTGAGGAGCTTTTTCGTGACAACAGTACTCTCGGATGTTTGTCAGACGCTCGCGAGAGGTGGGACCGTGAAAATACTTTTTGGTGTTCTTCTGGGATCCGAACTCGGGACCTCACACGCAGTGATTCGACACACTAACCACTTACGCCACGGCGCCCACACACACGAGTGCAGGATAGGTACATAGAAAGCGACTGATGGTCTCTTCTTCCTCATTGTCCCCCCAACTTCTTAGGGGTTGCCTAATCTCCGGTCGTGTCTTCCTATAGCACAGAGTTTGGTGAGTAGGTTTGCTATTTTGAGGAGGGTTCCTATCTTATGTTTCAGGAGTCTGATGGACCTGGTCTTATTCAGTCTTGGGCAAAGTAGCGTACTGGTGTTACAGTGACCTAGATGCTGCCAACGGTGATTGACTTCACTCAACGCGTCGGCGTTGATAAAGTACTTAACATAAGAAGTTGGTGCTTGATGCCGGTGATGCTTATGCTGTTTGTATCAGGGGAGCCTTGTCGAGCAAGCTCGTCAGCTGCGCAATTCCTCGGTATGCCACAGTGGCCTGGTACCCAGCAAGTAGTGAAGTGCAACTTCACTTTACTTATGCACTTATGGCACTGTCGTCCAGCCAAATGGATCCAGAACCGTGAAATGCTGCTACGATGCATTACAAGACCTTGCCAAATACAGCAGGGTAAAACTCGGTTGGGTACTTGGACACCAAGGGATTGTGGGCAACGAATCTGCAGATGAGCTTGCTAGGACTGGCTCAGAATCTGTGTTCATAGGTCCTGAACTTTATTGTGGCGTCAATTGGCCGACAGCTACAACGCTGATCAACGAATGGGAAAACGAACTTCGTCTAGACCACCGGACTAGTGGGACAGGTCTAAGATAATCCAAACGATTAGTTAAGCCTTACTCCTATAAGGAAATCCTTAACTTAGATAGGGAAAGCATTAAGAAGCTTGTGAGCTTTCTTACTGGCCATTGCGGCTTGAGATACCACCTTAACAAGATGAACCTGTGCCAAGAGAAGGACTGTCGGTTCTGTTTAGAGGAGGATGAAACTTCCGAACATATTCTTTGTGAATGCCCGGCACTAACTGGTTAAGAAAACGTATTCTCCACAAGGAAATACTTACTTCAGTGGAACTGAAATGCTTCGCTATTAAAGACATACTCACTTTAATAAGAGAGGTAGTACGTCTGTTAGATTAACTCCAACCCTCCGATACAATAGATCTTTCAGGTCGCAGTGTCGTTGCCACGCGGGTATGGGTTGTACAAGAGGAAAAAAAAATTTCTTAACGCGATAGCTGGAAGATGAACATGGAAGTTATGTTCCTCATTCAATGGCCTGGAAGGACGCCCAAATGGCATATTTCTAAGGATTTCTGTGCTACCCTTCTTCTATGAGTCATTAGGTCTGTTCGCGTACCCTCCCAAAACAGCGAATTTTTACGAAAACCTGTTCGAGTACTGAGAATTTTCGTAGTTTTTAACAGAAGAGAGCGCACTCGAAAGAGTACAAAAATTCCCCATGCTGCGAATTTTAGTGCAAGAAATGTCTGTGGGCTAGTTTGTAAAAACTGTCAAATCTGCCAAGTCGCTTTATATGTGATTTTTTGTTGGATTGTTCCTTCTCTTTCTTTCTTTCGCGTACAATTGGGTTTGAGGTTTGACGTTTAAAAAATGGACAACTTTTGTGGTTCAACGCGTTTGTTTACTTTTTCGTAATTTTACCTCTCTCTGAGAGAATTTTACCCCCACTCGTGGAAATTTGACAAACTGCGAATTTTGGTGCAGGAAGTACGCGAACAGACCTTATGATAGAGCTTTGACAGCCGACTGCGGCCATATTTGAATATATTTTGCTTTCATTCTACTGTCATTATGGTTTGTCAAAGTCACCAAGCGTTACATGATTCAACAATGCATCGAAATCGTAAAAATTTATTATCAAAATTCGAGGCCTGTTCGCGGAACGTTCGGTGCGTAACGTACGACTTACGGTCGTAATGAGCGTCCTTCCGATCTCACCGTTCGGCAAATTATGAAGAAATTCGAGGATTCAGTGGCTTCAGTGGCTGATCGAGCAATCCAAATAAGTCAACGAAATGCGTGGTCGACCGAAAATATTGCTGTGGTGGCACAGAGTATGCGTGAGAACCAAAACATTTTCGCGTCATTCCCAAGAACTTGACCTTTCGTACGCTTCAACTTGGGGAGTTTTTCAAAAAAAGACTTGAGCCTGTATCCGTAAAAAATTCAAATTGTTCAAGTTTTGCATTTGCATTTGCATTTTTGCCAAAAAGTCATCTTCAGCGAAGAGGTGCATTTTAGGCTGGATGGCTACGTGAGCAAACGAAATTGTCGATTTTGGAGGAATGAAAATCCAAGAGAAATTATGCCAATACCTTTGCATATCGAAAAACTCACTGTTTGGTGTGGATTATGAACCAACGGCATTTTCACAGATGAGCATGGGTGCTGACTGTCAACGGGGAGCGGTTCCGTGCCATGAAAACCGAGTTTGTTTGACCGGAAATTGATCAGTTGGGTATTGACGACATGTTTTTTCAACAAAACGGTGCGACGTGCCACACATTGAACGAAATGCTAGAGATATTGAAGGCGAAGTTTCTGAGTCGAGTAATCTAACGAAGAACCAACGTCAATTGGCCCCCAAGATGGCGCGATTTGACGCCATTAGACTTTTTTCCTTAAGGTTACGTTAAATCTTTGATCTACGCCAATAAGCCAGTAATAATTTTTGATCTTGAGGAGAGAGCTGTTCACATCATTGGTGAGATTATGGCCAACTTATGTGCCCGAGTCATCCAAAATTGGACATCTGGGATGATCGCAATCAAGCAAAGCCGTGGAGGCCATTTGAACGATATTATCTTTAAAGCATAATCGTATTAGATGCTCTTTAACTTGAAATAAAAAGATCCACTATGCCTCAAATACAACTTGTTTTACTTAAATTCAAAGATGTATTGCCATTAATAGATGTCCTTTATTATTCGGATACATAATTCGAAGAAAGAATTGCTACCTAGCACAATATTAGTAACAAGAGCATTTCATTTCCGCAAAGTGAGGGTTCTGTTCTTTTCTCATGGCGTGTACCAAACCAGCAACATTTTTCTTCAAAATTTTGATGTGGATACGTTTTCTGCGCTGTAGAAACATTGGCGAAAAAAGACACCTTTTGAATAAAATCTTCATCAACCCATCATCTTGAATAGTTTTTAGTTTCAATGGGTAAGGGATTACTTTTCTCCTATGGGTATCACAATTGGTCAACGCTGACCTGTGTGTGGCAGAGATCGTCTGTCCCTGCCAGTCCAGAGCAACGGGGGCGCAATAAGGGTGCTCCTTGCCGTAGGTGGGGCGCGCAAGTTCAAGGTGACCTTGACTAACTTGGAGTGCGCAACTGGAGGCAATTAGTTAAGGAACGAGCTAAATGGATAGGCTTGTTGGTTGAGGTCCAGATTCACCCCGAACTGTAGCGCCACTTAAGTAAGTAAGTAAGTAACCCACGACGTGACGATTAGAAAATGATTCAAGTCATTTTCTGTCTCACTTGTATAGACAGAGTGTTGAGCTCGTCAAAAAGGTTTAAATTCATCGACTAGGGACGTCTAAAGCGAATGGGTATTCGCTCTGTTAAAGTACATTTCGGATAGAGAGAGAAGCGCATAAGGGAAACCGGACTTGAATGTAATTCGCGGTAGACTTTAGAGTCAGCTAATTAATTATATATGCATATATATATTCTGCCCAAATAAAATGAAATGCTTTGTAGAAATATAGGATATTATATACCTCTTCGTTTCGCCAAAACTGCGTTTGTGAACATCCCAATGCATGAGAATATCCCAAGAAGTAGATTAAAGTTTGCAAGGCTTCTTGCAGACTTGGTAGTCTCCTTCAGCATACTCTTTGTTGTTTCATCTCCATAATTCTAAAAAAAACATATCACTATTTTTACAATGAATTCTTTTAATAAATAAATCTTAATACCATGATATCCGTGTACATAAAATAAATCTCCTCTAGAAATTTATTCACATTCGTTCGATTGTTAATCAACATAAACACTCGCATATTCGTAGATATCCACAGTACGACCAGAAATAAGTTAATCACCAGCTTAGTAAGTTCAATTCCCGACGATACAACATAAATTATTTCACAAATATTCAACAATACTGTGCTTGACAAAAAGATGTAACACCTCCAATGGTCGTCAATGAGATACGCGTAGAATTTTAAAATCTTCGCTGTAGTCGAATACAGCGGAAGGGTTTCTAGTTTCACAGGCGTCATTTTTGTGATCGAATTTGGATTTGTACTAATTTTAATTTTACAGCGACCAATTCTTATATCATCACCAATAAATCAGTAATAATTGCCGTAATTCCGAGCGCTATTAAATGATTCAAGGAAATTCAATTGTTTTGGTTCATAAGCCAAAGATAATTTCATTTTAATTGAATGTAATTAATTGGAATGTTTTCAGTTTACGAGTCCGATGGTGCAACAATTATTCAACCTAAAATAAGGATACTCGATAATTGGGCGCATGGAATTATGAATGAGATTATTAGGGAACTTCGTTTGGTTATGCAGGCGCTGGCAATTTAACCCATAGATAGCTGACCAGCATGCTTGGTTCATTCCTCATTAGGTCACTGACCAAAATTAGCTTTTAAATTCATGTTGCTATAAATTTAATTTAAATTCAAAACTAAAATTTAAACATTCGTTAAGCCTTAATATTTCCATTTGAATGAAGCCTCTTCTTCATTGACTGATAAAGCTGAGTGTGCGTAAATGGAATTAGTTCATTAGAGGGATTTTCTTGGAGTTAAGGGATCTAGTCACTGAACATTTTTGACAGCGGAAGAATACGAGATAAGATAGAATGCATACTGGCATGGCTGAATATTTAAAGTAGGCTTTTAGGTATACAAAAAAAAAACTTTAACTTGCGTAGGTGCCAGTTAAGTGGAATACACAAACGGGGATGACCAGTAGCTGTCGATCACTTGAGTGACATTGGTGCTACCATTATGTGGGACAATTTTAACACTAATAGGCGGTTTATTGGACAATAGCCAGTGCACTTGCCTTGAATGATCAACAATAGTTCAAGGTTTTGATGGTACTCTGACAATAGTATTTACAATGTCCATCGTAGTATACCCCTGGAATCTGTAAACTTACTTACTTTACCTAGATCCTTTAACCCCTCGGGGGGCATAGGGCGTCAACCACGCCTGCGCGCCATCGTGTTCGAAGTTCTGCAACGCGTTTGAGCTGCCTCCAACTCATTCCTAAAGAGCTCGATTCCTCCTCAACTGTTCTGCGCCACGTTTGCCTAGGGCGTCCCGCTATTCTGCCTGCCTGGGTGAGCGGATTCCACTGCATGGCGTATTTCGCAATGGAGTTGTCTTCGCGCCGTAGGGTGTGTCCAATCCATTGCCACTTTCTTCTTCGTATAGTAATGCTTATAGGTTCTTGGCCCGTTCTCAGATAAAGCTGTTCGTTAGAGATGCGGTTCGGCCAAAAAATCCTCAAGATGATTCTTAAGCATTTGTTTACAAAGACTTGCAGCTTCCGTGTGTTAATGGTGTCCACCTTCCAAGTACTGCACCCATAAAGCAGCACTGATTCTACGTTGGAGCGGAACAGTCGCAGCTTGGTTCTTAAGCTGATAACATTGCTTCTCCAGATTTTAGATAGCATTCCGAACGCAGCTTTAGCCTTCCCGATTCTGCTGCACACATCCAGTTCGGTGCCACCGCGATTAGCCGAGACCACACTTCCTAAATAAAGAAAGTTATCAACTTTCTCGACTTCCTGTCCGGCAATGTTAAGTTGAGCGCGGTTGTTAGAAGAAGTGCTCAGGGCTTTTGTTTTGGCTGTGTTTACTTTTAGCCCCACTTTGTTTGCCTCAACTTCTAGATTTTGGGCCATCAGATGAAGATCCATTATCCGATGTGAAAGTAGACAAACATCGTCAGCGTAATCTAGGTGTTTAAGGTAAGATGTCATAGTCCAACGAATTCCAGAATTAGCTTTCGTCAATGCTGCACGGAGTACATCGCTGATAACCACCAAGAACAATAGTGGGGACAGTATGCACCCTTGACGTACTCCACTTTGGACTTCAAAATCCTCCGACACCTTACCATTGTGCACGACGTGACACTTACCGCCCTCGTATGTAGCCTTGGTAATAGCTATAAGTTTTTCTGGGATGCCTCTCCTGCGCAAGGCCAACCAGATAGCATCTCGATTCAATCTGTCGAAAGCTTTCTCGAAGTCGATAAACATTAAATGTAGCGGAGACCTATACTCAACGCATTGCTCGATAATGATCTGTAAGGTGTTTATGTGGTCAATGCAGGAGGATCCAGCGCGAAAGCCTGCCTGTTCGACATCGAGAGTTGAATCTAAATGTTCTTTAATTCGTTCTAGAATTATTTTAGCTATTATTTTAGCCACGGCTGGAAGAACGCATATACCTCTCCAGTTACCGCAATCCATCAAGTTTCCCTTCTTTGGAAGTTTAATGATCATCCCCCTTTTCCACTCCTGTGGAAATTGTTCACTATCCCAAGCTCTCCGTATTAGGGGATGCAGCAAATCTGCCGATGTATTTGGCGCCGCTTGAAATAGCTCGGCAGGGATGCCATCAATACCCACCGCCTTGTTCTTCTTGAGGGACTTGATTGCTGTTATTATCTCGGTTTTACTGGGAGGTGCGGTGCGAATTCGGGAATTTGTTGCTTCGAACTGCTCATTCGAATTCGAGATCATACCGCCATCGTCTATGTGATTTAGCACTGTAGCAAAATGTTCTCTCCATCTAGTGAGCTGATCCTCATCCGAAATCAGAAGGTTACCGTCTAGACTCTTCACTGGATGTTGTTTGGAGTTTCGACCACCGATGAGCTCCTTAGTGATGCTATACACAGTCCTACTGTCGCACCTACTCGCTGCTTCTTCAGCCCTTGAGGCCAGTGAGTTGATATATTGACGTTTGTCACGTCTCACACTACGCTGCACTTCTTTCTTCTTCGCACGGTATTGGGCTTCAAGCTCGGTTCTCTCTACTGCTGAGGCCGCTGCAATCCGAGCCTTGATTGCTGTACGCTCATCGATCCATCTCCAGGTGTCTGTAGAAAGCCATGTGCGGTGGTGTTTCTGCTTTTTACCGACATACGTGCGTGCCCCAGTCGCAAAAGCATTTTTCACAGCACTCCAGTGGTCATCCATGTTCTCTTGCAATATGCTGCTGATTGCTTCTGCTTCTAAGGCAAGATGGTCCCTGAACTGTTGGCGCACTTGGGGAACCTTGAGCCTGTCGATATTAAACCTGGTGATGTTAAGTAGGTTTGAGCGGTTGCTGTTGACGGATGCAGTACGAAGGCGTAAATGAGCTACCATAAGATGGTGATCTCGTTCTAGTCCGACGTCAGCTCCACGTCTGTTTCGGACGTCCAGGAAACAATTTCTAAAGCGGCGACTGATCGCAATGTGGTTGATCTGGTTAGATGTTCGTTGCCTATCAGTAGAGACCCAACTGATTTTGTGGCAGGTGTTATGCTTAAACAGCGTACCTCTGATGACTAGGCGGTTGGTATTGCAGAAGTCCACAAACCGCTCACCATTGTCATTGCGGTCTCCCACGCCGTGAACTCCCATCACGTGCTTAAGCATAGTGTTGTCGCTACCCACCTTGGCATTGAAATCTCCCATCACCATTACGATGTCCCCATTAGGCGTTTGGTTGTAGGCGGCGCCTAAGTGGCTATAAAAATCATCCTTTTCATCCTCAGTCGCGTCTATAGTCGGAGCATAACACTGTATGATGGTAATTTTTCTAACTCTACTCTGGAACCTAGCCGTCAACATCCGGTCATTATGGAGTTTCCAGGATATGAGGCTACTACGTGCTGCTGGAGTTAGCATGAGTCCTACTCCGGAACTCCGTGCACTTCCAGCTGGTTTCCCAGAGTAGAGCATGACAGTGTTTTTGGTTGGGGAGATGAATTCCCCAGCATCGAACCATTTTATCTCGCTCAGCCCTAAGATGTCTATTTTATACCTTGCGAATTCGCGTTCTAATTGGAGGAATCTGGCGTTATAAGGCCCTTCCTTGAGTGAGTCCAGGAGGGTCTTAACGTTCCAGAATCCGATCGTTGTCCGTGTCCGATAGCCAAAGGTCGTCATCAAATTATCCGTCCGTATCCGAGGCGTTGGTTTTCGTTTCGGAGCAGTAAAAGTTTTTACGGTTGCGGCTCGCTGGGCCACAGACCAAAGGACACTTATCCTGTTTTTTGGCGCAGGAAGCTCGCCATTCGTCCTCTCCCGTTAGCAATTTCCGAAGAAATCCCCAGATGGCACCACGAGGAGGTGGGAGTAGGGCTTACTAACAGAGCTGCTAGGTTTTCGGCTGCAGTGGCTCTTTCTCGTTACTTAGCGGAGCAACACATATCGGGAGATGCTGCCCCTACGAGGCCTTTGTTAGTCGTTTGCCATCCCATGGCCATGGAATCTGTAAAGCATACTCTAAATTAAAGCTGTACGGAGATAAAATAAGAAGACCTTTTAGCTCGATATTAACTAAAGGATTGATCGGAAAAAGATCACATCCAACAGGAATATTTCCAAAGCAATATACTTACTCCTCGGTAGACACCTTAGATTAATGCTGCCATCTATCCTTTTTTTGCAGGATACCTCTTTTTTCCAGCTCCCAGAAACCTATCCCACGAAAATTTTCTAAATCCTTTTTTTCATACAAAATTCGTAAGGTATATAATATTTTGAATTTGATATGTGGCGAACATTAGACTGTTAGACTGTACGATGACAGCAGGCGAATATTATACACGTTCACAGCGAACGAGTAAAGGCTGAATTTTAATAGTCGGAAGCTAATGTCATAATTCTGCGTTAAGTTTCCTTCAGTACTGTCAATTGCAAAAGTAGCCCATAAAAGCTGTGCAACTGTCAAATTTTCATATAAAAGAGCGAATGGATTCGGGCTTTCATTAGTGACCAAAAGTGAACGAAACTTGACGAATCGAAGCAAAAAGCTATTATGGTCGCACAATACAAATCCTTTGTATTTGCACTGTTTCGGAAGTGGTCGTATGAAACCATTCTTCTATTATAGTTCAGCCTTAAACCATACACATTACTACTATCCTTCATGTGCGCGTCACTTTTTGTTGAATTTGCTGCACGTCAGTTTTAGTGAACTTGTTCGCATCAGTGTTTCGTTAGTCTAAAGAAAAAAGAATATCGAAACCGAAACCGTTTGAATGGCAAACGATTAACAAAGGCCTCGTAGAGGCAGCATCTCCCGATAGGTGCTGGTCCGCTAAGTAACGAGTACGAGCCACTGCAGCCGAAAACCTAGCAGCTCTGTTAGTAAGCCCTACTCTCACTTCCTCATGGTGTCATCTTGGAATTTCTTCGGAAATTGCTAACGGGAGAGGACGAATGGCGAGCTTTCTGCGCCAAAAAACAGGATAAGTGTCGGTTGGTCTATGGCCCAGCGAGCCGCAACCGTAAAACTAACTATTGCTCCGAAACGCAAACAATCGCCTCGGATAAGGACGGATAATTTGTTGACGACCTTTGGCTATCGGACACGGACAACGATCGGATTCTGGAACGTTAAAACCCTCCTGGACTCACTCAAGAAAGGGCCTTATAACGCCAGATTCCTCCAATTGGAGCGCGAATTCGCTCGGTATAAAATCGACATCTTAGGGCTGAGCGAGATAAGATGGTATGATACTGGGGAATACATCTCCCCAACAAAAAGCACTGTGATGCTCTACTCTGGTAAACCAGCTGGAAGTGCACGGAGTTCTGGCGTAGGACTCATGCTAACTCCAGCAGCACGTAGTAGCCTCATATTCTGGAAACACCATAGTGACCGGATATTGACGGCTAGGTTCCAGAGTAGAGTTAGAAAAATTACCATCATACAGTGTTATGCTCCGACTCTAGACGCGACTGAGGATGAAAAGGATAATTTTTATAGCCACTTAGGCGCCGCCTACAACCAAACGCCTAATGGGGACATCGTAATGGTAATGGGAGATCTCAATGCCAAGGTGGGTAGCGACAACACCATGCTTAAGCACGTGATGGGAGTTCACGGCGTGGGAGACGGTAATGACAATGGTGAGCGGTTTGTGGACTTCTGCAATACCAACCGCCTATTCATCGGAGGTACGCTGTTTAAGCATAACACCTGCCATAAGATCAGTTGGGTCTCTACTGATAGGCAACGAACATCCAACCAGATCGACCACATTGCCATCAGTCGCCGCTTTAGAAATGGTCTCCTGGACGTCCGAAACAGACGTGGAGCTGACGTCGGACAAGAATGAGATTACCATCTTATGGTAGCTCATTTACGCCTTCGTACTGCATCCGTCAACAGCAACCGCTCAAACCTACTTAACATCACCAGGTTTAATATCGACAGGCTCAAGGTTCCCCAAGTGCGCCAACAGTTCAGGGACCATCTTGCCTTAGAAGCAGAAGCAATCAGCAGCATAGAGAACATGGATGACCACTCTAGTAGCAGCTTTGATACCGAAACTATACCTCCGATTTTCTTATCAAACAACAGGCTCTTATTTGGAAATAATATCACCACTCTTGGCTTTAAGTTAAATCGTAACTTATCCTGCAGTAACCACATAAATTACATTGTTGGCCGAATCTATGGTGGTCTTCGCAAATTATGGCAGTCGGCGACATTCACTCCTCAAGCAACTAGACTGAAGCTGTTTAAAACGCTTATAATTCCACTCATATGTTATGCTGAAACTGTGTATTGTAAGCTGGATTCGGCGTCGCAAAATAAACTCCAAGTTGCATTTAATAATTCGGTTCGATATGTATATGATCTTCGTAGATATGATCATATTACGCAATATAACTTACGTGCCTTAGGCTGCTCATTAACGCAGTTTTTAAACGCAAGAAAATTGATTTTTCTGCATAATATAATGTTTACAAAAAAACCTGCATATCTATTTGAAAAATTGCAGTTTGCGCAATCTCAAAGGACTTCAAACCTTATTGTTCCAAATTGTCAATACCTGAACTCATAACGTCTATTCTTTGTATGCACCACTAAGCTTTGGAACGATCTGCCAACTGATATTAAACGAATAAGTAGTTCTAATTTATTTAAAAATAGAATATTCAAGTTTTTATCTGAACAGCGTTAGTACGATATTAAACAGTATTTATACTTCCTATTTATTTCCATCTATGTATATCTATCCTTCTACGAGTATCTATCTCTAGTATCTATTAAACACTTCTCTTTATACTCTTTTTTGTATTTTCGTATTTAAGATATAATTATATTTAAGCATTGTTAGTACTATAAAAGACACGGTCTTACTTGTACATGGAGAATAAAAATTGAATTGAATTGAATTGAATTGAGTGCTGTGAAAAATGCTTTTGCGACTGGGGCACGCATGTATGTCGGTAAAAAGCAGAAACACCACCGCACATGGCTTTCTACAGACACCTGGAGGCGGATCGATGAGCGTACAACAATCAAGGCTCGGATTGCAGCGGCCTCAGCAGTAGAGAGAACCGAGCTTGAAGCCCAATACCGCGCAAAGAAGAAAGAAGTGCAGCGTAGTGTGAGACGTGAAAAACGTCAATATGTCAACTCACTGGCCTCAAGGGCTGAAGAAGCAGCGAGTAGGTGCGACGGTAGGACTGTTTACAACATCACTAAGGAGCTCATTTGTGGTCGAAACTCCAAACAACACCCAGTGAAGAGTCTAGACGGTAACCTTCTGATTTCGGATGAGGATCAGCTCAATAGATGGAGAGAACATTTTGCTACAGTGTTAAGTCACTTAGACGACGGCGGTATGATCTTGAATTCGAATGAGCAGTTCGAAGCAACAAATTCCCGAATTCGCACCGTACCTCCCAGTAAAACTGAAATAATAACAGCAATCAAGTCCCTCAAGAAGAACAAGGCGGTGGGTATTGATGGCATCCCTGCCGAGCTATTTCAAGCGGCGCCAAATACATCGGCAGATTTGCTGCATCCGCTAATACGGAGAGCTTGGGATAGTGAACAATTTCCACAGGAGTGGAAAAGGGGGATGATCATTAAGCTTCCAAAGAAGGGTAACTTGATGGAGTGCGGTAACTGGAGAGGTATATGTGTTCTTCCAGCTGTAGCCAAAATAATAGCTAGAATAATTCTAGAACGAATTAAAGAACATGCGTTGAGTATAGGTCTCCGCTACATTTACTGTTTATCGACTTCGAGAAGGCTTTCGACAGCTTGAATCGAGATGCTATCTGGTTGGCCTTGCGCAGGAGAGGCATTCCAGAAAAGCTCATAGCTATTATCAAGGCTACATATGAGGGCGGCAAGTGTCACGTCGTGCACAATGGTAAGGTGTCGGACGATTTTGAAGTCCAAAGTGGAGTACGTCAAGGGTGCATACTGTCCCCACTATTGTTATTGGTGGTTATCAGCGATGTACTCCGTGCAGCATTGACGGAAGCTAATTCAGGAATTCGTTGGACTATGACATCTTACCTTAAACACCTAGATTACGCTGACGATGTTTGTCTACTTTCACATCGGATAATGGATCTTCATTTAATGGCCCAAAATCTAGAAGCTGAGGCAAACAAAGTGGGGGTAAAAATAAACACAGCCAAAACAAAAGCCTTGAGTACTTCCAATACCCGCGCTCAACTTAACATTGCCGGAAAGCAAGTCGAGAAAGTTGATAACTTTCTATATTTAGGAAGTGTCGTCTCGGCTAATCGCGGTGGCACCGAACTGGATGTGTGCAGCAGAATCGGAAAGGCTAAAGCTGCGTTCGGAATGCTATCCAAAATCTGGAGAAGTTATGTTATTAGCTTAAGAACCAAGCTACGACTGTTCCGCTCCAACGTAGAATCAGTGCTACTTGAGCTGGTTCAATTTTCGTGAACCAGAATTTCTATCCCATACCTCGCCACTAGATGGCTTTTCACAAAAAAAAAGAAGTTATATGTAAAGCTTGGCAGATCTGCTAAATGGCAGAAGTAAATCATAGTTATGTTGCAGCCTCACTTTCTGACATAAGTATCTGAAAACACTTAATTATATTAATAAATTATTAAACAAATATAAAAGTATTAAGCATTTTTCTCAGTTCGATTGCTATTGTTTCGCCATTTTTAATCCATGTTAAATGTCAGTGTGTAGCTGCTGCTACCTACTTGTGGAAATTAAATTTCTAGCTGAACCAGGAGCGTTTTTTTTTTTATTTTGAGATGAACTAGTACAGTTCACGGGGAAAACAAAACGCGGTTTATGTTGGTTGATTGTTTGGTATAAGCGTATAAGCAGTGACATCTATGTATGGACTGCTAGTAGCCAACTTCGCGTTGGTGCCAACATTTGCGCTAGCTCGTTTGATTCGGAGCGGAAAAAAAATGGAAACTCACACTTGTTTGAATTTCGTTGGATGAAGTTGGTTATACAAAGACTGTGTTTGCATTGACATATTACATTAAAAATTCATTTGTAATAAACATACGAATACTGTGCAACTTATGGGGCAGTCTAATGCATATATAACGATTTTTTAATTAATTTTTGTTTATTCCATCTATTAGTAATTATCTGAACTAGCACATTTTGCAGGTGACATCTGTTAATTTGAATTTGAACCGTATTACTTAGCAAACGACACAAACCCAAGAGGTGTCTCTACCGTTCTATGGAGAAATTCAAGATGGTTGGCAATTCGTTTCCACATTTTTCCGCTCCGAACCTAGAGTGCTAGTCATGTTGGCGTCATTTGTTGGGCAGAGATTGTATAGAACTGACATTTCACTAGCAGTCCATACATAGTATATTCTTGCGTATAAGTATTTTTGACAAATAAAATATAAATTTGCGCGAAATTGCCGAATTTAGTGGATTTTTCCTTTTATACAACTAAATAGATATCGCCATACCGCAGTTCATTCTGCGCATCTGTGTCAGAATGGCGTAAGTATATTGGAATACTTTATATTTACGCCTTCCTGGCGGCACGTTTTTTTGACAGACATGCGCAAGGCATTAGCTTGTATAGCTGTATCATTGATATTGCAGTATTAACTCTTTTGACTTTTGGATAGCATGCCGGTACGAGACACAAGCCTATAATTGTTTTTGTGGAGAGATTTCAAATGTTTGACAGCGGAAGAATAATAGATAAGATAGAATGCAAATTTTTTGCTATACTTAATCATATAAAGTAGGCTTTCAATAAGTAAACAAAAAATGAATTGAATGGAAATTAAACCCGTGCAACTGCCCGTTAAGGAGGATAACCCCAGTAGGATGATAACTTTAGCTATCGATCACTTGAGTGAAAGATAGCAACATTATGGGAAGTCCAAAGTATTATCTACTATGGAGTTGGCCAGACAGTAGCTAGTGCACTTGCCCTGAATGTTCGAATGTTCGATGATATCTTGAATAGCCAGGCCAAACACCCTATTTTGCTTTTAATTTTTGTGCTTAAGGTCTTGAAAATGAAAATTGTAATACCTTTTCTCAGTCATTTAGTGCTGCAGCAAACCGCACGTATTCGTTACTTAGTAATGGGCACACCATGAAACCCGAAGTAACGTTTCGTTACTCTCCAATAAGCATCGTTAATCGCATGCTATCGTTACTTTCACATAATTCTGTTCGTATGTGGTTTAGATTGTGAATGTAAATGAAACATCATATCTGACAATTCCATATATATGGGTGTGCCGTTTAACTTTACATAGTGCCTATGCACTGACAACTGATAGAGTTTTTTAGCTTTAAAATTCAAGTTACCTCACCTACCTCATTCTTTGTTATGCATCTCTGTATCTGTTTTGTATTGTTTCTCTTTTTGTTCTCTAATTATTATTTTGTGTGTGGGACTCACACACATACAAAATTAATGCGGAGGAATTCTTGCTACACGATGGAAATTTGATATACATTACATATGATACCATTCCAATACCTTAAAAACGTTACTCATACGCTTTGTATTGCAGTAACGAAAGTAAACATGTACACATTTTGACTCTACTTTTACAGCTCTACAGTCATTCCTTGAAGGTTTTCTCGAGGACTTGGTAGAAATATGGTGTGATATATTGTTTTATTATAACCTGTGGTTTACATAGCAACACCTTAAGACCTTTTAATAACTCTACCCCTAGCCCGGACTTGCTATATCTACCGACCAGTATTATCTACCAGTAATATTCACTGAAGATATCACAATATTTGCAGTCCTTCTAAAACTCTGCCATTCAAATTAACTATAAGGTTAAGGTCAAGACTGTAAGGTTAGAAAGTACTTACACCAAGGAGGGTGTGGACCTGGTTAATCGTATATATTAATACGCGAACACGAAACTTATCGTACGGTTTTTTAGTACTAATTATAAAATGGGGGGTTGAAACTTATATCATTCGAAAGGTACTGTGCCATAGATGTGCAGAAAAAAAAATCATATGCGTATGTAACCATTATGTTAGGTAAATTTCCCTCGGTCGACTTTTGAGCACACGCGATACTAGTATATACATATATTTATTGCATTGCAGATAAGTTAAGCAGAAAGGTCCAGGTACTTTAGTAGGGTGGGCATTACATGCAAGATCCAGTCATAAGATCCGATTGCACTGCTCGACCAGGGGTGCGAAGAATAGACAAGCATCTCGCGCTGCACTGTGGGTCGTGCTAAAAGTCTATTCACAACTGGATATCGAACTTATTTAACGAAGTTCGAACTCTCGGCAACATAATAAGCGACATTAGTAACGCACAATTTTTTGAAGGCACACTCAGCTGGATTCCAATTAACCAACTGGCATTTCTAACCGCCACTTAACTAGGGATATAAAAACCTTCTGTCCGTATCTGTCAATTGAACATTGAAGACATCAGTAGAGTGAAATGCGAACATCTGTGTCGCCTTCTGGAAGAGAATGAAATAGACGTTGTGCTCCTTCAAGAAGTACACTGCAAAGACGAATCAAGCCTACTTGCTCCAGGAAAAATCAATGGCTACTCACTTATAGGCGCCCTTCATCACCCATTTTATGGAATTGCAACTTTCATACGAACCATCATAACAGATGCATGCCTAGTAGAATCAAAAGACGGCGGTGATTTGTCCCTCGTGACAATATCATTATCTGGCTTAAAAATTGTGAACATCTAAAAGCCACCGAATAGCTCTTGGCCCATCGATATATTACCCGTCTACCAGATAGAGATTTTAGTAGTCAACATATACTATGGAAGTAGCAAGTGGACGACGACAGTGGTGTAAGACTTTAAGATTGTGCTGAAGCAACTTGCTTAACACTTATTTTCGACGCCAAGGACAGGGCCACGTTTTAATGAAGAAGACGGTGTAGGAGTTTCAATCCTGATCTGTGCTTTGCTACATCGGACCAAGGCGAAAGATTGTGGCAGGTATCCAGACAAGTTCCACCCGACTTCCCCGCAGCCAACACCTTTTGACTTTTTCGTTGGTCATTGGGGTATAAGTTAAGTAAGCGTAGTACGAGTAGTTGAAGTTAATTCATACCCGGGGGCTATAACTAGTTAAATTTGCTTAAAACTCTTTTCAAACTCGTATTCAAATGCAGGCAACTCTATGTTAAAAGTAATTGTGTTCATACCAGGGCAATTCTAGGGACTCCTAAATCAATTAAATTTAACATGATTTGAAGCCAGGTCAGTGCGAAATGGATGCAATTTGATGTCTAAGCTGACTACTTTACTTTTATGGATTTGAAATGAGAAACCGAACATAGCTTTGCCTTCGCGTTTGTATTGCTGACATCCGATAGGGAAAGGGATCAGAGACAAATTCCAAAGCCCGGGAACTCTCCTCTCAACATATTTACCAGCAATTAAAGCATGTGGGGATGTAAGTTTATTTTCAGTTCCACTGGTTTGTTGGTGTCATTACAGTGGAAGATTCAAAAGTCATAATACAATACAATGTAACAAACTTCAAATCGAAGTACTTAGGATGGATTTTAAAATCTCATTGGACTCTACCGTTATTTTGAAGCATATTGAACACCAGCAAAATATAAAGTGCTCTCTGGGTCAAACATATGTAAATATATGCGCCTTTGTATCATGTCGTCATCTGAATGCAAGAACTTGCTTACATAGGTGCTGCTGCAGTCCGGAGTGGAGCTGGGCCTCAACCAACAAACCGCTCCAGCCAGCCCAGTTACGAGCCAGCTACCTCCAGTTGCGCACGCTAAGTTGGTTGAGGTCCCCCTCCACTTGTTTGCGCTACATACCGCGAGGTCGTCCTCTACTGCGCCGCCCATGAGGTGGATTCGAAGACTTTCTTCGCTGGAATGTTGGGCTCCATGCGCTCTAGATGACCCGGCCATCTTAGTCGCTGTATGTGAACCCTTCTGGCTAAGTCGATGTCCTTGCATCGGCATTATATTTTCTGCTTCACTTGCCGTCTATGCAGACCAAAGATCACTCGAAGAACTTTTCTCTCAAAGTAATCAAGGGCATCCTCATCCGATTTTGACAAAGTCCATGCCTCTGTGCCATACAGCAGGACTGGGATGATTAGTGTCTTATAAAGAGTCACCTTAGTAGTTCGGGATAGGGCATTGTTATTCAATTATCTTCAGAGCTCATCAAAACAACAATTGACAATAGTAATTCTTCGTTTGATCTCCCTACTAAGTACAGGGTGTCCGCCGGGAAGGTATACTACTTTGTTTGTTTATAATTTTTGATTAAATGAAAGAGAATGGATCTTATATTGATAAATGTTTTATTTAATATCGGCAATTATGTATGGAATACAATATCAGGTAAATGTCCGCCTCTGCTAGTCTCACAAATGCGAGCCCTTTTGAGCACATTTTTCATTACATTCTCACACATTTCATGCAGTATTTCATTAATTTCATCACGAATATTTTGTTTGAGTTGCTCAAGCGTTTCTGGTTTGTTTGCATAAACTTTGCTTTTCAGATATCCCCACAAAAAGAAGTCAGGAGCAGTCAAATCAGGCGACCGTGGAGGCCAATCGTCACTCATTATGATTTTTCCATGAAAATCGGGGTTATCATGGGCTAGCTTTTTTTTTTTGCGACTGGGGCACGCACGTATGTCGGTAAAAAGCAGAAACACCACCGCATATGGCTTTCTACAGACACCTGGAGACGGATCGATGAGCGTACAGCAATCAAGGCTCGGATTGCAGCGGCCTCAGCAGTAGAGAGAACCGAACTTGAAGCCCAATACCGTGCGAAGAAGAAAGAAGTGCAGCGTAGTGTGAGACGTGACAAACGTCAATATATCAACTCACTGGCCTCAAGGGCTGAAGAAGCAGCGAGTAGGTGCGACAGTAGGACTGTGTATAGCATCACTAAGGAGCTCATCGGTGGTCGAAACTCCAAACAACATCCAGTGAAGAGTCTAGACGGTAACCTTCTGATTTCGGATGAGGATCAGCTCACTAGATGGAGAGAACATTTTGCTACAGTGCTAAATCACATAGACGATGGCGGTATGATCTCGAATTCGAATGAGCAGTTCGAAGCAACAAATTCCCGAATTCGCACCGCACCTCCCAGTAAAACCGAGATAATAACGGCAATCAAGTCCCTCAAGAAGAACAAGGCGGTGGGTATTGATGGCATCCCTGCCGAGCTATTTCAAGCGGCGCCAAATACATCGGCAGATTTGCTGCATCCCCTAATACGGAGAGCTTGGGATAGTGAACAATTTCCACAGGAGTGGAAAAGGGGGATGATCATTAAACTTCCAAAGAAGGGAAACTTGATGGATTGCGGTAACTGGAGAGGTATATGCGTTCTTCCAGCCGTGGCTAAAATAATAGCTAAAATAATTCTAGAACGAATTAAAGAACATTTAGATTCAACTCTCGATGTCGAACAGACAGGCTTTCGCGCTGGATCCTCCTGCATTGACCACATAAACACCTTACGGATCATTATCGAGCGATGCGTTGAGTATAGGTCTCCGCTACATTTAATGTTTATCGACTTCGAGAAAGCCTTCGACAGATTGAATCGAGATGCTATCTGGTTGGCCTTGCGCAGGAGAGGCATCCCAGAAAAACTTATAGCTATTATCAAGGCTACATACGAGGGCGGTAAGTGTCACGTCGTGCACAATGGTAAGGTGTCGGAGGATTTTGAAGTCCAAAGTGGAGTACGTCAAGGGTGCATACTGTCACCACTATTGTTTTTGGTGGTTATCAGCGATGTACTCCGTGCAGCATTGACGGAAGCTAATTATGGAATTCGTTGGACTATGACATCTTACCTTAAACACCTAGATTACGCTGACGATGTTTGTCTACTTTCACATCGGATAATGGATCTTCATCTGATGGCCCAAAATCTAGAAGCTGAGGCAAACAAAGTGGGGCTAAAAGTAAACACAGCCAAAACAAAAGCCCTGAGCGCTTCTTCTAACAACCGCCGGACAGGAAGTCGAGAAAGTTGATAACTTTCTTTATTTAGGAAGTGTGGTCTCGGCTAATCGCGGTGGCACCGAACTGGATGTGTGCAGCAGAATCGGGAAGGCTAAAGCTGCGTTCGGAATGCTATCTAAAATCTGGAGAAGCAATGTTATCAGCTTAAGAACCAAGCTGCGACTGTTCCGCTCCAACGTAGAATCAGTGCTGCTTTATGGGTGCAGTACTTGGAAGGTGGACACCATTAACACACGGAAGCTGCAAGTCTTTGTAAACAAATGCTTAAGAATCATCTTGAGGATTTTTTGGCCGAACCGCATCTCTAACGAACAGCTTTATCTGAGAACGGGCCAAGAACCTATAAGCATTACTATACGAAGAAGAAAGTGGCAATGGATTGGAGACACCCTACGGCGCGAAGACAACTCCATTGCGAAATACGCCATGCAGTGGAATCCGCTCACCCAGGCAGGCAGAATAGCGGGACGCCCTAGGCAAACGTGGCGCAGAACAGTTGAGGAGGAATCGAGCTCTTTAGGAATGAGTTGGAGGCAGCTCAAACGCGTTGCAGAACTTCGAACACGATGGCGCGTAGGCGTGGTTGACGCCCTATGCCCCCCGAGGGGTTAAAGGATCTAAGTAAAGTAAGTATGGGCTAGCTGTAACATCGTATTGGCATATGTACGGCGGCGTAAATGGTCTTCTTGAAGAAGCTCTTGTGTCAACTGAATCTTAAATGGAAACAAATGCAAATCCTTGTGCAAAATTGTGGCCAAAGTTGTTCTTTGAAGACCAAGCTCCTGAGCACGGCGTCGAATTGAGGTTGATGGATTGTTTTGAACACTTCCTTGAACAGCAGTAATGTTTTCAGCCAATCTTGCAGTACGTTGTGGCCCATGCTTGGGCCTATCACCTACAGACCCTCTTTCTTCGAAATCATTCACTACACGATAAATAGTGCGTTTTGTTGGCACGTTGTTTCTCCCAAAAATTTCACGTAACTTTCTCATCGTCACAGTAATCGATGATTGATTTTGATAAAATGTTTTAACGATTAAAACACGTTGGTTTATCGAATATTTTTCCATAATAAATTTGCCACGTGTCTACTTCACGACTGCCAAATATGAACTGTCAAGACTAATGTTTACCAAAATGGCGGCAAAACAAAGTAGTATACGTTCCCGGCGGACACCCTGTATTATGCTAAAGAGATCGCGTGATGGTGCGTCACCTTGTCTAAGACGTTTCTTGACATCGAACGGTTCGGTGATGTTTTTGCCGATTTTGATGGAGCAGCGAGAGTTCTCCATCGTCATTCTGCACAAACAAACAAGCTTGGCAGGGATGCCGAGACCAGACTCTGTATAACTCGTCTCTATACACGCTATCATAGGCAACTTTGAAATCTCTTACATTAGACTAACAGTCTTTGCAAGTAAAATTAAATTCGGTTACATAAATAAGTAATAATTCAGAAAAAAGAAAAAGAAGAGAATTGTATATAAACTTTATAATAATAATTTTAACTAAACATTTTAGGCAAAATGTCTGAACAAAAGCTTTTCAAATTGTCTGATGCCACAAAGTTTTTTTATGTCTAGACGCAATGCGTTAAACTCTCTAATAGCACACACAAAAAATTTACGTTCAGAAATAGTACATGTAAATCTAGGTTGGAGAAGTACAAAGGATCGATTAGATATACATTTTTTCATAGCTATAAAATGCCTCTTTACTCATTAGGACTGTGTTTAACATTTTGAGTGCGAGAAAGGTTATATATTCATATAAATCACATCCTAAGATACTTTTTTTTTATAGCGCAAGATATGGTCAAAGCGCTTCAGATTATATACATATCTGATAACATTATTGAAAGCCACGGTTAGTTTTCTTTTTGTTTTGGAATTATGGCAGCAAAAGACTTGACAACCGCATGTTATTATTGGCATTATAAGTGTTTTGACAAGCCTAAGTTTGTTGGGTTGCGGTGTAAAGTTGTAGGTAAGGGATAAAGTTCTTAGGCAGCCATATACTTTACCAATTACCAATTGGATGTGAAAGTCCGATTCGAGGGCAGAATTTAGCTAAATACCAAGGTTATTAGCCTTTTCCACATATTCCAGAACTGTGTCCCCAAGATACAGTACAGGTCAATAGCAAAGATGAAGTTTAGTTTTCTAAATTAAAAGGCACTTTGATTTTTTCGGGTTTAGACAGAGTTTATTAATTTCGGACCAGTTCATAATATTCCGTAGGTCACTGTTTAGTCTTTCTGCTGCATCTTCGATCATTCCTAATTTGCAGTCGGTATAGATTTGAACATCGTCGGCATACATATGTACCGACGAGTTTTTAATGACATTGGGAAGATCATTGATGAACATACTGAACAACAACGGCCCAAAAATTGATCCCTGAGGTACTCCTGAAGATAACTCTAAAAAACACGACAACCTCTTACCGACAACGACAGCTTGTCTCCTCCCACTTAAGTATGAGATCATTAAGTCAACTCCTGGCGTAGAAAATCGAAATTGGTTTTCTCATTACATACATAAATACATTTCAAATGGGCCGCTAATCCTTCATGAGGGTCGCGGGGGTAGGATGCTCAGGTGGACTCTCCACCCTTCTCGATCCTCCGCCAATGACTCCAACTCATCAGGAGGAATCCCTAGACGGCTCCAGGAGAGATGTCGGACTTGGTCCCACCATCTATTTCTAGGCCTAGCGCGGGGTCGCCTAACTGATGGCACGGCCACCATGGCACGTCTTGGAAGCTGCTCTGGGGGCATACGCACTACGTGACCAAACCGTCAAAGCATAAATCGTTCCGTTCGGAGAAGTAAAATAAATAAATATTTGGCGCAACAGCTCTTTAAAGTGCCAGGGCCTAGCTTCTCGCAACCAATCATGTTGTGTGTGTTTTATTTTTCACACGAATGGAAGGAACCTACAGTTTAGTGCCGTATCCGAAGGGCAATTTGTTTTGAGAAGCTTTCTCGAGACAACAATACCATCGGATGTTTGTCAGACGCTCGCGAGAGATGGGACCGTGAAAAGACTTGTTGGTGTTTTCTGGGATTCGAACTTGGAACCTCATGCGTAGTGATCCGACACACTAACCACTTACGCCACGGCGCTTTGGAGAAGTAGCTGTTCAACATTGAGCGACTCGGGTACTCTGGTGTTGCGCACTCGATCCCTACGAGTTATTTCAGCAACACCGCCAAGGAACCTTATTTCGGCTGCTTGTATCCGTGATTTTATTCTTTCGGTCACTACCCAAATTTCATGACCATGGGTGAGAGTTGGAAAATACACCGGGTTATAAACCGATAGCTTAGCTTGAACACTAAGTTCAGCCTTCCATATAACAGATTGGCCAAGCTCTCTCAAAATTGATCCAGCCTGACCAATTCTACAGGATAACTCTGTATTGCTCTTCCCATCACTCGTGAAAAAGACCCCGAGGTACTTAAACTTATCTACCTACTTCAGTGGAACTGCACTAACATGCAGAGTGCACTGAATGGGTTTTTTGGAAACGACCATTACTTCCGATTTGTTCATGTTGATCTTCGTTCCAGTATCATCACAAACGGCTACAAACCTCTCGAGTGCGCGCTGAAGTTCGGTTTGAGTGGATCCAAGCATGACCAAATCATCCGCACAGAGCAGATGACTAATCTTTAGGTCTCCCACTTCGAAACATTCCCCGCCGCGGCTGAGATGCAACAGCCAATCTATATATACAATGAAGAGGAGAGGTGACAAAACGCACTCTTGGTGGAGTCCAACGCCCACAGTGAAATGTATTGATTTAACACTGTTTATGCGAACACAGCTTTTATAGTTTGTATATAAAGACTGAATCGCCCTTAACAGGGAACCATGAAAACACACGTAGACAGGTTTGGCATACTTCCAGGCCTTCTCAAGGTCCATTCTGAGAGTGAATAACTGGTCGGTTGTGCTTCTACAGGGATGAAAACCGCACTGCTCATCCTCCAAACTGTCCTCAACCACAGCTCTGGGACGCGTTTCTAGCATCGTAGCGAAGACTTTTCCAGGGAGACTTAATAGAGATATACTACACCTGTTGGTGGCGCAATCTCTTTTGTCCGCTTTTTTAAAAAGAGGAACAATCACCTCCATTTACTAATCACCAGGTGTTTCACCGCATTCCCAGGCCACTTAAATGACACGCGAGAGCAATTGCAATCCTGTTTACCTAAAGCCTTGAGCATTTCTGGCCGGATTTCATTCACACCAGCAGATTTGTCTACTTTTAGCGTTTTGATCGCCAAAGTTACTTTCTCTACCGTAGGACTACCTTCCGCCCTACTCTGGACCATAGGTCTGTCATCTTCGGTGCTCTTTTCGGGATTGAGCAATTCTGAAAAATACTCGCGTAAGATGTCCTCCTCATTGAAAAGAAGTGTACCGTCTTTGGATTTGACTCCTTCAACGATATTCAACTTTCTTAATCTAAGTCAGCGGATTGCCCGCCAGAACATCTTATTTACAGATCTGTGGTCACGTTCCAATTTTTCGCCAAACTCCTTCCAAGACTGTTTTTTCGCTGTTTTCACAGCTAATTTGCAAGTTTTTCGCACCTTAGTGTACCGATTTCGAGAATCGGAGTTCCCCAAGTGAATCCACACCTTTAAGGCTCTCTTCTTCTCTCTGATGACTTCTTGAACTCCGGGCGTTTTAAGCCAAGCAGTTCTTTGCTCACCACCAGCCGCCACATCAAGCCGTTTCACTCCATAAACATCTCCCGCAGAGGCAATAACCGTTTCTATTTTTCCTCTACATTTGATGGAACAGTTGGAATTCGTTCAGATCTTTGCCGCGCCAATGTCTCCCGTATCTCGTCGCCCTGTAGCCTCTCCCATTCTATGCGTGTAACCATCCTTGGTTTACGCTTTAGTAGGGGAGGCAGTCTCTCGCTAAGATACAATTTGCACAGCACAAACTGATGACCAGTTGACAGTTCGGCCCCTCTCTCGTTCGTTGGTTTTCCCATTTTGAGATCAAAATATTGTGATTGACTGTATCGAAGGCCTTCGAGAAGTCTAAAAGGTCAAGAAAAGATACTAGATCTCGGTTCGTCGATATTCTTGTGTCATCAGTGACTTTAAGAACTGCAGAGGTACATTGATGAGCACTCAATAACTTGTTTTGCAATATAAATCTAGTTACTTGTTTATAAAGTAATTTTTCCAATACCTTAGATAGAAATGAAAGAATAGAGATTGACCTGTACTCTGGAGGAGATGAGCCAGTTGCTGGTTTTTTAAGAATTTGCATGACCTTGGCGAACTTCCAACCCATAGAAAAATAACTTTTTAATGTAATTGCGTTATAAAAATGTGTAAGTACAGGTAAAATATGTGATAGGATTATTTTAACAAAAAGAGGGTGTACCTTATCAACACCAACAGCTTTAGATTTGATATCTAATACCGCCTTAACAACATTAGTTTCTTCCACTCGCGTGAATTGTAATATCTGAGAGTCATCATTATTGAAGAGCAAAGGTGCGCTTGCAGTGGACAAACGGGACTTTTGTGAGGTGTTCTAAACGGTAGCAAACTCAGCATTTAAAGCGTCGACATTTAGATCCACAGAACACTGTTCTCTTTTCCGCCCAACACTAAGCTCAAGAATGTTTTTCCACAATGTTTTGGGTGATAAGTCTTTGCCAAACCGTTCTATGTAAAAACGAATCTTGGCTCCCCCGACTTTATTTCTTAGAGAACGAAAAGCAGCGTTAAACTCGGGGAGTCTAAAACGCTTCCATTGTTTGTAGGCCAATTCTCTAAGCTTAATAGCTTGTAGAATTTCAGGTGTAAACCAAAAGTTGCTTACATTGCTCAGAGTTGCTGTTTTCAGTGGTACGTTTGCTTCAAACAGATTTTCAATAGAATCTTGCAGAAACTTTACCTGATGCGTCGGTGACTGCATAAAATAAATTTGTTGCCAATTTACCCGAAAAATATCCCTTTCCAACTGAATCATATCGATTCTCTTGAAATCTGGGTACTGGGTAATTTGCACAAAGCTTTTGCGGTACTAGTACGGTGATCCTTCGAACAAGAATCTAAATTCATCAATTTTCGGATATAGACTTTGCGCATTTGGGTGACATACTCGAAGACCAGTATACTGCTTACACAAGATCTCAATCAAGGCGCCAGTTTTTGCCTGTGTTATCAGCTGCTGAAACAGTATTATTAACCATTATCAAAAAATACGAAAAATACAATACAAATATGAATTACCCCAAAGACACAGAGAAACAAGATAGAAAAGGCAAGAAAAACACATTCAGACATTTGGCTTAAGTTCAAGGGCAAAATAAAACAAAGACAAGAAAGCAAAAACTCTAAATTTACAAATGATAAAATAATGAGGCGCACATAATACAGCTTACGATGTTCTTCTCGCATTATTATCAATAAGTGCATTTGTAACGGGTGGGCCATCTAGTGATTTCTTTTCAAATCATAGGTTATTTTGACACTGACAGCTGTTTCTCACTCGAAATCTTGACAGAAAGTCAGTATCATATCTCCACAGAATGAAATGAGTCGCTCTACGCTTGAAATACATTGGGAAATATTGAAAATTTATTTCCAAAGTGAGTGCTATGTAGCCCACACAGTGGGTTTTTTGAAAAGAAGTTTTGGCCGAAATGAAGCACCCACCGCGCCTGCTGTACGCAAGTTTGTGCAAAAAGTTCGTGAGACTGGTATGCCACTGGACAACACTCATGGCTGTAGCCGAGAGTGTGAGACTCAATTCACGAACATCAACTCGTCATCGATCTCAACAGCTCAACATTTCACGCACTAGCCTGAGGGGAATTCTGCGCAAAGATCTGGGATTATTCGCTTACAAGGTGCAATTGATTCAGCAATTGAAAGCGCACGACCATCCGCTTCGTTATCGCTTCGCAGTTTGGGCCTTAGAGCAGCTTGAATTGGACAACGATTTTGGGCGAAAAATCATCTTTTCTCACGAGGCACATTTTCATCTCGGCGGCTACGTTAACAAATAAAATTGCCGCATCTGGGGCTCGGAAAACCCGCACGTTATTGTCGAGAAGCCAATGCTTCCACAGAGAGTGACAGTTTGGTGCGGATTTTGGAGTGGTGGCATCATTGGACCATTTTTGTTCGAAAATGAGGCTGGGAACAACGTTTCGGTCAACGGTGGGCGTTACAGAGCCATGTTAACGACTTTTTTTTTTACCGAAATTGAAGACATGGATTTGGACGACCTCTGGTTCATGCAGGATGGCGCGCCATGCCACACAGCCCATGCCACAATCGGTCTTTTGCTCACCAAATTCCCAAATCGTGTTATCAGCCGTCTTGGCGATGTCAATTGGCCGCCTCGGATCTGCGATTTGATCCATTTGGACTTAACTTTATGGGGAACCATGAAGTACTGATGTTAGGCCAATATCATCTAAGCAATCCGTGAGCTACAGCCCGAAACCATCAACAAGGTCTTGGAGAATTGCAGTGATAGAATGCGCTACTGCGAGGCCAGCCGAGGCAGCCACTTGAACGACGTTGTATTCCATAATTAATGGGAATGTTTGCTCTTACTAATAAAGCCATAATACATGGAAAACATTTCATTTTATTGCATTTTATTGCATTTTTAAAAATAAACTTGTAGTTGGCCCACCCTGTATAGGCAATCAATAAATCCAAACTTTCCATTGATTTGACTTGAATAGCTTTATCGGCCGCTTTAACTCGAACGTGGACCCATCCACTCAAGGTGAACACACTCAGCAGCTCTTTGCTTCTCTTTGATTTGAGACCTTCTCGAAGAATCAGGTGGTTAGATTATGTCAAAGCTGTCAGATTGAAGGCCACATCATCATCACATCATGTAAACAAATCTCCTTTTTTTCGGCAGTCCAGAGATCCTGAAACGATTTTAATAATTTGTTTTTATCGGCGGCGGATTTGAGCTTTAAAACAATTGCTGTGTTGTTGTTGACATCCGTATGGGACTTCGCCCGAGGAATTTTTATTCATTCAGGTGTTGGCGTGCATTTCACAGAGTGGCATAGCTTAGAGAACATTTTCATCCTCCATCTGCGGAATGCCACGTATGGTTGCACCTGTCGAAGGTTTTTCTCACTCTAATTCGTCAATTCGTTCGACGAGTATTGGAAATTGAGTTTCATATAGAGTTGAGGCGGAAGGTTTAGATGTAGGTTCAAGCTGCTGGACCATCTGTGTAAGATCTGTGATTTGTTCACTGACCTCTGCAAAACGCTGATTAAAATTGATTGTGTTCCTCCATAATCAAATTCTTTAGCTCTTGATACTGACTGCTTATCATTGCTTCCAGTGTTTTCAAGGCATTTTTATCGTCCACTTTTACTGTCGCTGGGCGCCGTGGCGTAAGTGGTTAGTGTGTCGGAACACTGCGCGTGAGGTTCCAAGTTTGAATCCCAGAAAACACCAACAAGTTTTTTCACGGTCCCACCTCTCGCGAACGTCTGACAAACATCCGAGAGTATTGTTGTCTCGAAAAAGTTTCTCAAACCAAATTGCCCTTCGGATTCGGCACTAAACTGTAGTTCCCTTCCATTTGTGTAAAAAAACACACACAACATGAGTGGTTGCGAGAAGCTAGGCACTGGCACTTAAAGAGCTGTTACGCCGAATATGAATGGTATACTTTTTTTTTTTTTCTGCCGCTTTAGCCTTAGGCGTATTTTGTTGTAGACTTTTGGCACGAGTCTGACGAGTGGACTTTCCGGCCTGAAACCGCACTGATAAGGACCTATCAGGTTGTCGACGATCGGTTTTAGGCGTTCATATAATACAGCAGACAGGATTATATATGCGAAGTTGAGAAGCCGTATACGTCTGTAGTTGGCGCAGTTCAGAGGGTCTCCTTTCTTCAGGATGCAAGAATTAGGTAACTCGATTTTTTTAAATTTTGAGTATCAGGGCTTTCCGGCTACCTGAATTCGATTAAAATTAAACAAAACCGTTAGAGCAGTTTTCTCAAAAATCGATTTGTTTCAGCATCGGTAAAGTATTTACGAGTAATTAATATTAATTTTATGATTAAATTAATGAAAATTTCGATTTTGCCTTGAATTGAAACCACATAGACGTTGGAAACGAAAGTTTTAGTAAACCCGCGCAGCCCCTTATGCTGTATTGAAGTATATACCCAGCCGGACAGACATGCAGACGAATAGACAGACAGACAGCCAGACAGATAGAATTGACCGACCCCATTTTTTGAGTTTTCCCATAATCGTAATACTAATTTTTTGATGAAAACAATACTTGCCATTATACATAGGTGTAAGTAAAAAGTAAGGATAGTACACAGTCTTGTCGAGTAGCACACTGTCGATGTCATCCGCAATCGTGACTTGCCTTAATAATACCAGCGTATGCAGAATAGGCCTAATATGTAAGACATGTTATGGTCTCTATTGTGTATAATAGAACAGCTTCTGGAAGTCAACAAAAGTCAGTGTGGCGGAGATCTTTTATACATAGGACACATGTCACTCGACATATTTTTCGATGATAATCCATAAACTGGAAATGGGAAAGTCTACCTTGTCGACAAAAATTATCAGATATGTATGTGTTTAATTTTTAATTTAATTTAATTTTAATTTATTATCAACAAAGTACAAGACTTTCTTAGATAGAATTACAAAGAACTTAAAAAGAACAAATGAAACAGTAAATTTAACAATAAAACAACAAAACAGGTAGAAAATAAAAAAAAAATTAAATAAAATGAATATAAAAATGAAGGTAAAAATTATGACCGGGTAAGAGCATTCATAACGTTTCTTTTTATAATGTCGACCGAAGAATTAAAGTCGAAGAAATGAGCATTTTCATTATACAACGTCATTAGCCCATTTATTGATGAAGAATGGCCGTAATTAGTTCGCGAGTGAGTTATATTAAAAAATCGTTGATTTCTTAAGCCAGCAGCTCGAATATTTATATTTAAAAGACTTAAAATCTCAGGGGAATCAATCTCACCAATAAGTAGCTTGTGAAGAAAAATTGTTCTAGCCACCACTCTTCTAATTTCAAGCGGTTCTAACCTAATCAACTTAAGTCTCGATTGGTAGGAGGGTAACGTGTTAGGGTCGACCCAGGGAAGTCCTCTAAGGGCAAATCTCAAAAATCTTTTTTGGATGGCTTCAATTTTTAAGATATGTACATTGTAATACGGATACCAAACAATTGACGCATATTCCAAAATGGACCTAACAAACGATGCATATAACATTTTAATTACGTACGGGTTGGTAAATTCACCAGCATAGCGTCTTATCATTCCCCAAGCTCTATTAGCCTTATTTGTGATAAATTCAGTGTGATTTGTATAGGAAAGTTTAGAGTCCAACAGAACACCCAAATCCTTAATTTGATGAGCTCGAGAAATATCTTTATTGTCAAGTGTGTAATTAAATAAAAGAGGCGATTTACGGCGTGTGAAGGATATAACCGAACACTTACTAACATTTAGGGACAAAAAGTTTTTAGAGCACCACAGAGAAAATTTCTGCATGTTAGTATTAAGTATTTGGAAGCTGTGCGTGTTTTTTCCGGATGCAAATAATTTAAAGTCATCCGCAAACATTAAAATATCACATTGAGGTATAAATTTAACAATATCATTTACAAATAGGACGAAGAGGAGTGGACCAATGTGGCTTCCTTGCGGCACACCAGAAGTAACTACAATTTTATTTGAAATTGTATTACGGAAGTTTACAAATTGGTATCTATTACATAAATATGATGACAACCAATCAACAAAGGAAATTGGAAAACCCAGGCGTTTAAGCTTGAAAAGCAATAGACTATGATCTACACGGTCGAATGCTTTACTAAAGTCCGTGTAAACTGTATCTACTTGGTTACCTTTACTTATTTCAGAGACAACAAAATTTGTAAATGAGATTAGGTTTGTTACAGTCGAGCGCTGTTTTACAAATCCATGCTGGTTATTACAAATCAATGACTTACAAAAAAAGCTAAGACTTTCGGTAACTAATTTGTCAAATAATTTAGGAATTACAGATTGTTTACATATGCCACGGTAGTTTTCAATTTTGTTTCTCCTACCAGACTTAAATATGGGTATTATAAAAGATTTTTTCCAAATAGATGGGAATGTAGATGATTTTAATGACAAATTAAAGATGTGACAGAGAATTTTGTGTAAGGGTTGTGCACAATTCTTTAGAAAACCAGAAGGTAAACCGTCAGGTCCGGGATTTAAGTTTGATTCCAATTCCAACAAACACTTCAATGTGCTATCCTCGCAAATTTCGATATTATTGAAAATAGGACACTCAGATTCCTGAAGATAACTAAAAAATTCTTCATCAATGTTTGAGACTTTATTCGCGTACACAGATTGGAAAAAATGTCCGAAGTTGTTGCAAATAGTTATCGATGAGTCGAACGACTGATCCTTGTAAGAAAGAGAGGTCGGATAACCGTCGGATTTATTTTTAGTATTAATGAAATTCCAGAAATCATTAGGCTTAGATTTAATATTAGTCTCAATATTTTTAATATAAATGAGGTAGGCATGATACAGAGACGTCTTAAATTCAGACTTAAGTTTAAGGTACGATAAGTAGTCCTCATTCGTTAAACTTTTATGCCATCTTCTATGCGCTCTATTCTTTTGATTTTTGAAAAAACGAGTAAACTCATTATCCCAAGGGCAAGAACTAACCGAAGAGTTTCGAACGCGAACTACAGGCACATATTTAAAAATAACTTCCTTGATGACCCGATAAAACTCGGAACATAAATGGTTAATTTCCAAGGAAAGAAAACGATACCAGTCATAATTCTTAAGTTCATCACAAATGGAAACATAATTAGCTCGTTTGAAATCAAATTTGAAAGAATCAGTAATATTAAGCTTATGAATATAAAAATTTGAAAACAAATACAGAGACGGATGATACAGATCTTCAGGAACAAGAGGTGCAAGGCTTCTGGAGACGAAACTATCATCACTGTTATTGGTAAAGATGAGGTCCAGTGTACGATCTTGATGATTTCTTATGAGGTTAACCTGAAGCAACCCCAATGATTGCAGTGTATCCACAATATCAGATCCGGATCCAGACAAGGTATTACTAGGGCTCAAAAATGTGCAGTCCGCATCAGCTGAGGCCCATATAATTTTGGGTTGGTTGAAATCACCAAATATGTAGATTTTGTCCAAGGCAGTTAGGCAAGCAACAATGAAGCGGAAGGCATCTAAGTATCTAGCCACTACTGATGTTCGGGATCTCGGTGGAATGTAGACACATATAACATATAGTTTCGAAGATGCTGTGAGATCAATTCTGCTGCAGCATATTTCAAGGTCGGAGAAGTTACTCAGGTCAACTTCGCTTGGCTTGAAGACTTTTTTTTATTGCGATGATTACACCACCAAGACGATCTTTGTTATTATTATCCAGAGAACGATCACAACGATTAACAGAAAAGCTTTGTGGAAAAACGACGTCATTATGAAAACTGTCATCTAATCCACTTTCAGTAATGACAATGATGTCAGAGGAGCAGCTATAAATGCTTAGTAAAAATTGAGTGCACTTAGTCCTTAGTCCTTTCACGTTCTGGTAGAAGAATGAGATTTCTGTAAGTTTTTTGACGACGGAATTCTTGGACTGGGTCTGTTTATGAACTCTTTTACAAGCATGTTTTTTGGCCAAAAATCTGGATTGACGATAATCTTGCCAGTAGATATAGGGGCAATAAGTTTAAATGACGCGCACAAACGTCCTTGTAAGTTGTCCGCTGTTAAACTTAGGCATCTGATGCTAGATGTATCAATATTTTTTTGATTAATATAATCAATAATATCAGAAGGCTTAGTGCCATATTCCAGACGAGATAAAAATATAGTAAAAGGCGTTGGTACGACCCTTAAAGTACAAGGTTCAGGGTTGGATGTACTCATTGAACTATTTTTGCTTGTTGGATGCTCATCAATGCTTATAGATGGAGAAAGCGGGGAGGTAGATGCATCAACCTGCGATTTATCGTTGGATACATTTGTAGCTGAAAGATCCTCTATTGGATTTGAGTTTGAACGTAAAACTCTCTTTTGCTGCGGGAGTTCAAGATGAATTGGAGGGTAGGAACTTGTTGAGCATGTATGGACAACACTATTCTGCTTATCCGGTATCATGATTGATTCTTGAGTGGTTTCAGCAGAAGTAAGTGATGGTAGTTGCGGGGGGGCTGCTAAGTCGGGGTCTTTTGCTTTTGTTGTTGTAATTTTTGTTTTTGCTGCTTATGCTGGATTTGGGCAGTCTGTTTTTGAGAAGTTTGGTTTTTTTCTTGTTGATGATGTTCTTGTTCCTGAAGTTCGTGTTGTGTAGGTTTATGTTGATGGTGTTGTTGTTGTTCACGTAGCTGTTGTTGGATGAGATGCAGTTGAATTTGTTGCTCGTTTAGTTGTTTCTGTTGTGCCAGTATAATGAGTTGGTTTTCGTTGATGGGCTGATGTTCTTGCAGCAGACGATCAATATTATTGAAACCCTCCAACAATTTTTGTTTATTTGAAGTATCAAATACAAACACCTCACGAATTTCCGCGAAAATAGCAGATAAATTGTTGAAAGTTTTTTGCAACTTTATAATTTTCCAATGCAAGACGTCAGTCGATGTACTGCGATGTTTTTCACAATAGAAGGAGAGGCCAGGTGTTGACACAATTTTATCTATGTCTTTCCCTTTGATATTGATGCATTTAGCATCAATATGTATTTTGAATTGATTTCAAGAGTCACATTGGACAAATATTTTGGCGATTGCAATACACCTTTTACACTCTCTGTTGTTGGCAATGCGTCGTAGAATTTCATCAAATAAATTTTTGTTTTGAATGGTTTGATCACTGCTCTGATATGGACTTTGCTTCTAGTTAATACGCTAGGAATCGTCAAATATAACACAGACTTTAAGGTACATCTACCATCACCTTGTGCTTTAAAATAAGAATACTTCGTACAGTGTTATGTGCTCACAGTCAACATGGGTAGAATTCCGCAACTCTGCTTATTTATAGATAAGATCGAAGTGGAACAATTGTAGTACGTACAAGGGATGTACAAGACTTATGCAGATGAATTTTTCACACACCTAAGATCACTACTCATCTCGTTTTAATTCTAATAGTATATCCCCCCAACAAAGCTCACGGCCTTATATAGACTTTCGACTTACCTAAGACTCATCACGTGCAAGTGACAAGGTTTGCTTGTTTTTGTTTTACTACAAATTTCCGAAAACAAAAATTCCGAATTCCGAAGGAAAATTACCTAATATCAAACAAATTGATTAGACTATCAAGAGACCAATGACTCGTTACCAAACTGATACGATTAGGTGTTATGTACCCCCTAGTCCCTTCAACAGTAGACATTGAACTTTCAAGCATGATTTACTAAAAAGGTGTTAATAGCTTTCTAAGATTAAGATTAGTTTAACAATACCAATTACGAATGATAAAATAATACGATATTGTCACTCAAAATATCACCAAGCCCCTTATATGGCGCACCATTTGCAAATTGCCATTTTATGATAAACAAACTCATTAGTGGTTTAAAAATTTAAGTCTAAACATACAGCAATTCAATTTTGTTGCCTTAGGTCGGCAGTTTTGATCAATTTAACTGATTTCATTTGTAGCTTATCAGTGAAACGACTCGAGAATACAATGCGAATTGAAAAAAATGCAATTTCACTGGGTCGCATGTTTTCTTTTTTGGTTGCGCCAAAGGATGTGGTAATCTTAGCCCGGGCTACTAGCATGCACAATTCGCAAACCCGAATAATCGATGCCAGGAGTGCGCCTACGCACTAATCCACACTAGCACACTTCTACCACTCTGCCCGCGGGACTGCCGTTAGGTATTACTTTTCATCTTGCATGAGCTGTTGCTGCTTCTGCTGCTTTGCAAATTTTCTCGATTCTTCGCAGCTGCATTTGCACATTCGCTATATATGCACCAATTTCTATCCAACTCTCTTCTGATAGCAGCATGTGATCGATTATATAGGTAGACGATGGGCTATGTAAGGCTGTTCTCAAATGAGAGAAGCATCTACAGTCGAATATTGCGTGCTCCATTGTTTCTTCTTCTTCTGGACCCTCAGGGCAAAGCGGTGAGGTATCGTGCCCAAATCTGTACAAGTATTTGCGATTTCCCCCATGACCGGATAAGAAGTGTGTAAGATGGTAGTTACCGTCTCCGTGTTCGCGACTTGTCCAAACATCGATTTTTGGTATGAGTTGGTAAGTCCATCTGCCTTTTGTGGTACTGTCCCATCTGTTCTGCCATCTGATTTCGCTGGCGTTACCAGGTCCCCCAAAATTTGGAAGAATCCTGCAAAGTGCTGCCTGCATTCCCGAGGCTGTTTTGCTCATGGATTCTACATGGCTCTTAAAGTTCAGCCGGTTGTCTAGCATCACACCAAGGTATTTGATGGCGTCTTTGGACTCTATTTTGCTGGTTACTACCTGAATGTTGACATATTCTGGAACTTTTCGATTGGTTATAAGGACGGCCTCCGTTTTAAGGTCAGCCAGTTCCAGACTAGCAGTCACTAACCAATCTTTGATACGGCATATTGCTTCATTTGTGGCTACCTCTATCTCGCAACGGTAACCACAGTGATATCATCAGCGAATCCAATAATTTTCACTCCTTGCGACAGGGATAGTCGCAGAACTCGATCGTACATGATGATCCACAGAAGGAGGCCAAGTACGGAACCTTGTGGAACGCCCGCAGGCACGTTGTAATAATTCAAGCCCTGCGCTCGTCGGTTACATATCTTAGCTTCCAATTAGTCAAATAGTTTGCCACTATTTTTCGCAGGTAGTATGGCGTGCCCATTCTGACTAGCGTTCTCCTTATAAACGACCAGTCTGCGGAGTTGAACGTGTTTTTTTCTGTCTAACGTCACTACCGTGCAGTATTCCTTAGTCCCAAAACTGCATTTTTCTCCTTGTATCGCTTCTGCTGCGATGTCAACTACCATCTTGATGGCGTTCACCGTTGAGCGATATTTCCTAAATC
The DNA here is from genome assembly GCA_945910035.1 of Brachypalpus laphriformis. NCBI lineage: Eukaryota > Metazoa > Arthropoda > Insecta > Diptera > Syrphidae > Brachypalpus > Brachypalpus laphriformis. Next base: position 311,918,007 of record OX246753.1, on the reverse strand, counting down.
CGAACTGAAGGTTGGACAGCGCATCTTTGTTTTCTGCTACCACAAGAAGTCTCTCGTAGATGATGCGCTCCAGGATTTTTCCCATTGTATCCAGGAGGCATATTGGGCGACAAGAGGATGGTTCTCCGGCTGATAAGATATCGTATAGTATGTATGCATTTGTCTACATTCAGTGCAGTGAACCAACTCCTGAACAACCTGAATTACTCTGGAGTTCTAACGCAAGGTTATGCAGTGTACTCGTAGTAACTAAAGGTTAGCAAGAATCCAATTTTACCGGAAGAATGTAAAATGCCTTAACCAAGGTTAAGAGGGTTAGAAGTTAATCCAACCAAAGAACGTTCTTTCTATTTACAAGGAGAAGAAACTAATACTCTAAACGCTATCTCTAAATGGCTTTCAAATTAGGGGAAGCGGGGTAATTCCAGATCAAAAATTTACTTGGAAACCTCATTTAGACAGAATCGTAGAGATGGTAAATAAAGCATTCATTTATACAAAACCATAGAAAAGCCAACAAAAACCTTTTGGGTCTGTTCCAGATTCTTGAGTAGGAAATGGGGATCAAAGTCAAAAATGATTCCCTGGGTGCAAATCACGTAACTTTTCAGACGATCATCGTGTGAACGATAGCAGCCGACAAATGGAAAAATTGGATGCATATTTATAGGTGTTAATATTTCTCTAATAGACTTCAGCTCCAGGCGCCTGACAATTATTGACATACCCTTAGTGGAGCGACGAAACCCATAGCGATTAATGAACTAATCGTGCGCATCGTGCCACTTACCACAGTTGGTTGCGCACTGTTGCCTCTACAATGCCTAAATGCATGTTTGAACAATAGCAAAAACCGCTATGGTATGTATTTTACATGCATTTAGGCGTTATACAACCAACTGTGGTAAGAAATGTCAACACCTATAAATGTGCAACATTTGTTTCCATTCGTCGGTTGCTATCGTTCAAACGATGATCGTCTGAAAAGTTACGTGATTGGAGCCATGGACTTATCTCATCATCGTCGCTCCAATAACTACTTACATATGTCTTAATGACATGATGGAAAAAGACTCAAAAAGTTTAAGCTTACTTCGCCCTCCAAAGAACATGTGCGACTGCTGCATTGGAAGTCCTCTAGACCTCCTTCCTCTGCATATACGAGTTTTGAAGTCTGCAGCCGCCAGGGTCCTACTATGCTATACTATACTCGGGCCTTGTACGCACTGCGACTTATAAGATTTATTGTGTCAGCTTGGTGTTTAGTCGAGAAATGGTTTAAGGCTCTTGATAAATCCCAACAAAGCTTTAGGCTCAATATTCTAAAAGTCAGGGGGGCTCAATAAAGCCCTTCCGAGGTCGAAAAGGAAAGGGGCAACGGAACATTCACAAAGGCCTACCAACTCCTACCCTCAACCTCCACGCGGTGAGAGCCGGGTGCCTAGTACCTTAATCCAAGAAATGGATAACCAACCCCGTTTGGCGGATTCTTGGCGGCAGCAGATGAGAGAGGGGGGAAGAGTGCTTTCTCACTAGAGCACTTCTTCCCGTTCCAGGCAGCAGCGGACGAATTCCCTAGACGGAGTCAACGGTGGCGTTTATAGTTCCAGTTAGGTTGAACTTAGTGAATACCTTGCGCGAGCTGCTTCGACGTATTCGGATCACAGGTCGGTAAGGAATTTTCAATGTTGGTCAGGACCTTGGAATAGAGATGGTGGCGGAGGAGCCCTTTAATGGGCCAACGGCAGCGGTCATACTCCCGTTGTGGACTACTGGCACCGGTGTATCTGGCCTTTCATCCTAGGAGAATAATTAAAGAACTGGCACCCAAGGTTGGGGGTTGTGCCGTCGGGGTAACTTCCCTACCACGTAAAAAGCCTATGGATCCGAAACAACGAAAAGCCTCGGATAACGATGACTCAATTGATGACCAAGCAAATGAAATATGGACAACGACCTTCGGATTTGTACGCGGAATGTCCTGTCCCTTTACAGACCACGTACAGCCGAACAACCAAGAGAGGCCCTAGACTGCCATAAAGCAGATACTACCGCCATCCAGGAAGTAAGATGGGATGGGCCGGGCAAAAAGAGGATGAAAAACTGTGACATCTACTACGGTGATTGCTACAAAGGCAACAGGCAACGCTTATTCGGATGCGGATTTGTCATACGCGGCAGACTTAGGCAAGAAGTCTTAAGCTTGCGACACGTGAGCGTATTATGACTATCGGGACCAAGGCTAAATTCGCCAACATAAGCCTAATATGTGTTCATGCCCCCACGGAAGAAAAGGACCCTGCCACCAAAGAGTGTTTCTACGAGCTCCTCGACAAAACATACGGGCAATGTCCTAAATACGACGTTAAAATCGTATTGGGCGATTTTAACGCCAAAATAGGAAAGCAGGACGTCTTTGGTAGGGCAGTTGGTAAGCATAGCCTACACAACACGACGTCTGGTAACGGAATAAGGCTAGTTGATTTCGCTGTGGAGCAAGCACATGGTTTCCTTATCTCAATATTCATAAGCAGACATGGTGGTCCAATGATCATGTAATGATACACCAAGTTGATCATATTGCGATCGACGCAAGGTATGCCTCCAGTATTCTGGATGTCCGGACCTTCCGAGCGGCCAACATAGACTCGGATGACTACCTTGTTGTAGCCAAGGAACGAATGCGGATATCCCAAACTGAGCAAGAAAGAAGAATCACTGTGAGAAAATTTAACGTCGAAAAGCTACAATCGCAAGAGACCGCCAGACTCTAGTCAAAATTAATGTTATGTAATAAATATAAACAAAAATATTAGCAATCAAATAATATTAATAACTGTTAACTACTTAATTATGCAATAACAATTCTCTTCTTATAAAAAACGACCCCATAATCTTTGAATTTTATAAAAATAAATGCAATTGCATGGCAACTCCGCGTTAAGCATCACTCAGCTGTGCAATTCGAATGGAAAAGAACGAGAAAAAATGGTTAGTACTTTTAAGTAACTAATTATTGAATGAAAATAATAATGAACTGAACGCCAGAAGAAACAAATGTTGTCCTGGATGTATATATCTCAATAAACCATATGCTAAATGTCGAAACTTTGCACTAGTACAAGATGGAAATTTTTGATTCATCTAGACTTTTTTTATTTTCGTCGTGTGATCCATATACATAGTAGATCATGGGTGATAATAAAACGCGGCTTAAGTCACCAACCAGAAAGGTTAAACAGATAAACACTGTTTATGCTGATAGGGCTTTCGTGTGATATCCGAGATAGGCATTCTTTTTAATTTTGACAAATGTTTGCGAATACTTACTGTGAAGCGGTTAGACATAGTAAACAATAAATTGCTCTTGGTATCCGTCAATCAATGGCAGTAAAATTTTCTGCTTGACATAGAAGCGCCACAAGCACTGCGTATATTGACTTTGTGGCGCGCCATTGATAACGGCTAACATGGGGGTTATTTGGGCATGGGCTGGTGAATTGCCCTTTAATTGAAAGTACTTCGCTTTTGACGGCATACAGAGGGAATTGGACCAGGTGGTGGATTGTTTATTATAACATATAGGCTCAGAGATAAATTCTATGTCAATTAATTGTGAAGAGGTGTCAAAATGCTGCCGCTCCGCTTCGCTCTTCTGGCCTATTGTATTCAATTATTATATCCAATTCATTGTTTTCGGTTGTACGGATATGTCCTTCTGTAGGCTAGTTTATTTTCGTTGGAAAGTAAGTGAGGAGTAATGAAGGTAGTTCACTCAGGTTTACCTAATGATAATGGGAAACTGATAGAGGCAGCCTTATTAAATTCTGGGAAAGGTCATTACACCAAGCCATGTAGCCTTATTCAAGGCAAGTCCAAGTCGCTAACAAGTTGAAATCACCATGTCCGGAGATTATGGAGCACTAGAACCAACAAGAAATTATTATGTATAATTATTTAAGAGCATGGAGGTAAAAAAAAAAGAAACCTTTACTTTAGATCGTCATCAATACGAACACTATTGGGTTTTTGTGTGCTACTACCACGCACAAAATTAATGAGAGACGAGTCTCTTCATAGGCATATCAATCATCCAATGGAGAAAAGAATTCCCAGATTCTGAGTATCTAATCATGGGCCTGTGGTCCACGGCTGTGCCTGTAGATGTTTCCGATCAGTCCTTGTACTATTTAATAGTATGATGTTGAATTGTACTTATCGGACTCACTGCTCCAATCATTTTCATTGCGCAGCTTTGAGTCAAATTTTCTATCAAAGCAGTATTTCTTCTCTGGGCCAGACCCGAAGGAGCACCGATAGGGTTTCTCGCTCTTTGCATGCGATGCATTTTCCTTTCCTGACACCCTCTTTGATTATTCTTAATATGGTCTCCTTGGCGACTCTTTCTAGCACTATGTGTAGCGGAGGTAGTCCTACGATCACCTCCAGTGCTGCTGTGGGACAGGTTCTCATGGCTCCTGTTATACAGATACTGGCTAGTCTTTGCACTTTGCCAAGGGATATCTTCGTCGTGTTTATCCTTGTTCTGCTGATCCATGCCACTGCACCATATGTAATTATGGATCTAACTATCATCGTGTACCTCATACATTAGTATCCCTGGCATCGTTTTTTAAATAGTTTTTGAGTTTTGTTTTTTATCGAAAAACAAACATTGTCGGCAAATTTAAGATCTAAAATGATATTTTTGCTTTTAGCACATGATGCCCAGAAGAGGGTACCTAAATAATCTTTTTATCACCATCTTGTGCGGACGCAAGCAAAAAGCAAAATTTCAGAAGTTATAAGCGACCCAGAGACTAAAAATGAACAGACAGAAACGGTGTTGATTCCGAAATGTGTTTTAGAGAACGCTTAGAAAAGTAACCGGACTTTCCCAAAAGTGCGGGAAACGTTGTTAAACGAGCCCTTTCTGCACTTTTTATTGCGTCAGAGTAAGATAAAAAGCGACCTTGTCCATCGCACCTAGTTTTGATCCACATTTGCTGATACCTGTAGTGTTGCTGTCGATAAATTTGGATGCACGAATATACACGGTGCGCTGATCGGCAAGGTTTGAATCCAACAAAGTGATTCATTAAGCTGAATGCAGCTGAAAGAGGCGTTTTGAAAAGCGTTTTACAAATGAAACACCATAGATTGGGCTCGAGCTATAGCTGAAGTTATCCTCTTCTTAAGGATAGAAACGAGATTCTTTGCTCACAATCTGCTGCCAAGATGATCAAACGGGCTTCACTCCTGAAATAAACGGCTTTGGTTAGATAATAAGTATCTAGAGTAGATGGTCTTTTTCAAAGAGGTGGTTATAGACCGATCGAGCTCCGTATTTTCTGTGTGTAGGCACAGTTCCCCGATTCTTACATTTATCCGGATAAATGGTGCCACTGTTGTTTAGATAAGCTTAAACAATTACTTTACTTACTTAGATCCTTTAACCCTTCGGACGTCATATGGCGTCAACCATGCCTGTGCGCCATTTTGTTCGGACTTTTGCAACGCGTTTGAGCTGCCTCTAACTCATTCCTAAAGAGCTCGATTCCTCCTCAACTGTTCTGCGCCACGTTTGCCTAGGGCGTCCCGCTGTCCTGCCTGCCTGGGTGAGCGGATTCCACTACATGGCGTGTTTCTCTAATTGTTCAATCCATTGCCACTTTCTCCTTCGTATAGTAATGCTTATAGGTTTTTGGCCCGTTCTCAGATAATGTTCTTCGTTGGAGATGCGGTTCGGTCAAAACATTTGTTTACGAAGACTTGCAGCTTTTGTGTGTTAATGGTATTCTTCTTCCAAGTACTGCACCCATAAAGCAGCACCGGTTCTACGTTGGAGCAGAACGGCCGCAGCTTCGGTTTTAAGCTGATAACAGTGATTCTCTAGATTTTGTATAGCATTCCGAACGCAGCTTTAGCCTTCTCGCTTCTGTTGCACACATCCAGTTTGGTGTCACCGCGAGTAGCCGAGACCACACTTCCTAGATAAAGTAAGTTGTCAACTTTCTCGACTTCCTGTTCGGCGATGTTAAGTTGAGCGCGGGTATTAGAAGCGGGCTTTTGTTTTGGCTGTGTTTATTTTTAGCCCCACTTTGTTTACCTCAGTTTTTAGATTTTGGGTTATCACATGAAGATCCATTATCCGATGTGAAAGAAGACAAACATCTTCAGCATAATCTACGTGTTAAGGTAAAATGTCATAGACCAGCGAATTCTATAGTTGCCTTCCGTCAATACTGCACGGAGTTCATCGCTGATAACCACCAAGAACAATAGTGGCGACTGTATGCACCCTTGACGTACTCCGTTTTGGACTTCAAAATCCTCCGACACCTTACCAATGTGTAAGACGTGACACTTACCGCCCTCGTATGTAGCCTTGATAATAGCTATAAATTTTACTGGGATGCCTCTTCTGCGCAAAGCCAACCAGATAGCGTCTCGATTCAAGCTGTCGAAAGCCTTCTCGAAGTCGATAAACAGTAAATATAGCGGAGGCCTGTACTCAGCGCATTGTTCGGTTATGATTCATAAGGTGTTTGTGTGGTCGATGCAGGAGGATCTACCACAAAAGCCTGCCTGTTCGACGTTGAGAGTTGAATCTAAAGGCTGTTTGATTTGTTCCAGAATTATTCTAGCTATTATTTTGACTACAGCTGGAAGAACGCAAATACCTCTCCGGTTTTCGCATTCCGTCAAGTTTCCCTTTTTCGGAAGTTTAATGATTATCACCCTTTTCCATTCCTGCGGAAATTGTTCACTATCCAAAGCTTTCCGTATTAGACGGTGCAGCAAATCTGCCGAAGTATTTGGCGCCGCTTGAAATATTTAAGCAGGGATGCCATCAATACCCACCGCCTTGTTCTTCTCGAGGGACTCGATTGCTGTTATTATTTCAGTTTTACTGGGAGGTACGGTGCTTTTACCTCCTTGCCCTTCCTGGAGTGAGTCCAGGAGAATCTTAACGTTCCAGAATTCGATCGTTGTCCATGTTCGATAGCTAAAGGTCGTCATCAAATTATTCATCCGTATCCGAGGCGTTAGTTTCCGTTTCGGAGCAATTGTTTTTTACGGTTGCGGCTCGCTGGGCCACAGGCCAACCGACACTTATCCTATTTCGTGATGCAGGGGGCTCGTCATTCGTCCTCTTCCGTTCGCTATTTCCAGAGAAATTCTCAGATGGCACCACGACTTACTAACAGTGCTGCAAGTTGTTCGGCTGCAGTGGCTCTTTCTCGTTATTTAGCGGACCAACACTTATCGGAAGATGCTGCTCCTACGAGGCCTTTGTTAGTCGCTTACCATCCAAAGCTTAAACAATGGCAAAATCAAATCTAAAAGTGTATTGGAAATGATTCTGGTAAGCAATTATCAAAAACTACACATTACTTCAAGGGAAAAACCAGTCCAGCTCCCAAAACTTACTGGCCCAAAATGGAACGACAGATCTTTCGATAAGGATGCATTCGAAGAGATGTTGAACGGTGATCAAACTCCAAGCGGAACAGCGGAGACCCTCGCGCACCACCTCACAGGCACCATCACCACAGCGTGCGACGCATCTATGCCTAGGAGCAAAAACACCAGGGAGGCATCACCGTGTTACTGGTGGAACGAGGAAATAGGCGAACCGATAAAGGGGTAAAATACTACAACGTAACTGCCGGAGTTCCACAGGGATCGGTTTTAGGGCCACTATTGTGGAACATCATGTACGACTGAGTCCTACGATTAACGCTACCTGGGGGAGTAACGGTAATTGGATTCGCCGACAACATTGCAGTCGTGACAGTAGCTAAACAGATCCATGCAGTAGAATCAGCTACAAATGAAGCAATTGCCCGGATAAAAGATTGGCGAATATATAAAACAGAAGCTGTTCTTATAACCAGCCGGAAAACTGTCGAATTTGCCAACTTTTAGGTTGGTAACCAAACCATCAGGTCGAAAGAGGCGGTTAAATACATTGGAGTAATGCTGGACAACAAGCTACGGTTTAAACGCATGTTGATTTTGTTTTCGAACCATCTCTGACGAAGCTGCATTTGTCATAGCTGGAATGGTCCCAATCGATATTCTCGCAGATGAAATGCTGAGGATATATAGCAGAAGAGCATTGAGTCATCACGACGCCACTGGTATCAAGGTGATAAAAATTGAAGAAAGGGCAGCGTCAGCAGCTATGTGGCAAGCTCGTTGGGCTAATACAACAAAAGGCAGATAGACATATAAACTTATACCGACAATCCAAGACTGGATAAGTCGAAAGCATGGAGACTGCAACTACCATCTAACGCAGTTCCTGTCTTGCCACGGTGGCTACCGCAAATATCTACACCGATTTGGAGACGACAACTCACCATCCTGCCCGGAATGCCCAGGTGAAGATGAAGATATGGAGCACGCAGTGTTTTACTGCACACGTTTCACGGCATGGAGAATTACTCTGCCAAGTCCGTCATTACTCCTCGACCATATGCTACGGTCGGAAGAGAATTGGATGGCAATATGTTCCTTCGTAACAACTCTACAAAAAGAGCTGCGGAGAATAGAAAAGCTAAGAAGAGCAGCTGAAGCAGCGGAAGAAGCTGACACAAGAAGCATAGAATAAATGCTAACCAGCCCCGCGAAGTAATACCTAACGGCAGTCCCGCGGGGAGAATGGTTGAAGTGTGTAGGGTATGTGTTTAGTACGTAGGCGTATTCCTGGCATCGATTACTCAGGTTTGCGAATCGTGCATGCTAGTAGCATCGGGCTATTAGTATCTATGAAGATTACACATCCCTGGCGCAATCTAAAAAAAAAAAAAACACATTCTTTCACAAAACACTTACAATTGTAAGGTGAGCAGTTTCTGGCAAACTTATCGCTGAAAACGGATATTATGTCACATTGATTGGGCTAAAGATTTGTCATCATCCGGAACTCGGGTCGATTAACTTGCGGATCTAAAATCGAATGTGAATTTAGCGTTGACACATTTCAATTGGACTCCAAAGCCCAGTAACGAAGGCAAATGTTTTTAAGCATTTTCTAGACAGAAATACATACCACCGAGATCCGCTTCAGTATTCACTTTAAAAGGAGCAATTAAGGTAATAAAACTCCAATTAGTGCACTACAAGTTGGCAAAGTACTGCCTTGGTGTCTTGCAATCTTTTAATAGATACAATAAATCTAAGCTTGACTGAGTGCCCTCTGTGGGGGTGGCAATGGTGCAGTGGATAGTGTGTTTGCTCGTTAACTGATGTGTGCAGGCTCAAGCCCCAGTGGGGAACATCAATCATGGGCCACCCGAGTATAAAGGAAAAATGAATTACATCCAAGTTTTTCCAACCACTGCACCAAAGAAAAGGTTCCTGCCTGGTAGTACAATGGACCGGAGAGTCTGAGTGCTCTGGGATTTGGGTTTCCTTTTTATCAAAAAAAAAAAAAAAACAGAGTGCCCTCTGTGAAAAGAGTTCGGAAGCTAGGGTATCACTTAAGAAGACAATTTGCCGTCTTTTCTTAGAAGGGGAGGAAACCTCCTAGCACGTTTCTTGTGTATATCTGGTACTTAGTTGGATAAGACATAGCGTGTCCTTTAGATAGAAGTCTTCACTCGGGTGGAGTTCAAGAATGCTTATAACAAAGCCGCATCCAACTTTTTTAGAAAGTGGAAAATGGAAGTGGGAAATAGCCTTGGTACAATAAACCTTTTTCGTCACACATTTGTCATGGTCAAGCTTAAGATATATACATGTTTAAAATTATCTGTCAAATATTTTTTTTCATCAAGTCACCGGAGGTTGTTTCGTTCAAAGCACATTTCAACTGCTTTGTATCTTCGGTACTTTACCCAAACTGCGTTTCCTGATTTTGCTGTCTTATCTCTGCTGCCCCCTTTCTATTAATTTAAAAGAACTAGTGGTGGCATACTAATTGCCCGTGCGCAATTTTTTCCGAGTTTCGACGTATGCCTTCCTATGATTGGATACACCCATTATAATTAGCAAGTGGTCGACTAATTTGAAGACGTATTACTATCGATTTGATACGGTTATTGTTAATTTGTGTAGTAACACTAAAAGATCAAGTTATGAGCTTTCTAAGAGTCTTGTTTATAGATTCAGTATAAATACATTTGCCTTGAGAACCCATCTAGTGACCACTTAACTTTGTTGACGTGTTATACTTCTGGAAGGCAAGTTTTTTTTAGACATTATAAGAGGATTAGATGACACTATCTAAAGGTTTGCATCGTACACAAAAATAAAAATTTAACAAATTAAAATGTTCGTCTTATAATGAAATATTACAGCATTGGGCTATTCGATTTATAGCCTTGTCTGTCTAAGTAAAGTTTTATTTATTCAATCATTGGCGTACATTGATCAAACCCATATCAAATGTCAATAAGGCTTATCTCACGACCTTAAATGAATCATAATTTTTATGTAATGTTCTTCTTCCTTCTTGATTAGCTTCAATCAGGCCTATGTCTGGCACTTGCTAGATAAACTTAAAGACCCCGTCATGGTCTACACAATATGGTGTTAAGTACACATCCACATGATTACTTTTTACTACTTTTGATAGAATTCACACTAAGTGTGTGATAGCTTTGCTTACATTTATTGGCCCTGATGAACATTTACATTAGACACAGTGATCTATATTTACTATCCTAGCATGATTAGAACCACCACTCGACGTAAGCCATACGAAACAAGTTTAAGTATTCAAAAAGTACTTCATCCAGATAAAATTTATCTCCAGTCTGTAAAAAAAAAGGCATTTAAAAATTATTGCGCATCTTCCACATCACTTTTTGGGACAACGTCATGTTGTCATATCATTTCTATGACTTCTCAAACAACTAACTTGAAAAATTTACCCACATATGCTTAGTATTTTAACGAAATTCCATTGTTTTCGCAAGTCAAAATAATAAACAGAAAAATACTCACTCAAAAGTGATGTGTATCTCAAGCTACCCATATGGGTTCGCAAAAAAAGCCAAACCCAGCCATTCATTTACTCACTTGACAATTTGTTTACCACCGACTTTTAGTATCTTCAAGTCACCTCTGCCAGTCAGTCGCACGATTCACCTGTCCGTCCACAGAACCGCATCGGTAGCAAATAAATAAACAAATTTATTACCAAAACGATAAAACTTTGTATTCACGACGCGGCTTTTACATCGCGCCATGTAGTGAACCACTAGCGAGAGGGTTAGATTGCTTAGATTCCTTAAATTCCTTAGATTGGTTAGATTCTGTGTTCCTTCGTGTTTCGTATTGCAATCGGGAAGCGAATTTTAGTCATCGGGTGCGCGCATTGAAAACCTGCTTCATGTGAAGAATCATTTGTTATCTTATCAATTCAAAGTTAAGTGATTGCTATCGAAGATATTGGGGTCGTTTTAGCCAATTAGACTGTGACGACGATTTATGTGAGAGAGGTATCTGGCGCGAGTAGCATAACACCGCAACAGTGTACAACCATCCGTCGATAAGATACGCAGTGTACCTACGGGGATACTTATAGATTCCAAACGGGTTTGCATTTTGTTTCCAGCATATGTAGTATACATACCATCGGGTTTATTCGAAAGGAATTCGACTTGAAGTGCAAGAAAAAATTCTCGCTTTGTAGTTCGGTTATAAGAAAGTGCATGAAAATGTATCTACGACTCGTTTATGCTGTTTTACTTCTAAGTGGTACATGAAAAGTTTAGAAATTTATTAAATCAATTTTTATATAGGCTAATTTTCTTGTAGTGCCATTTGTGAGTTGTGCATCGAACACAACATCAACGACGGTAAACGTAACCGCCACAGATGATGTGCAACGTCCGCAACTAAGTACTTTGGATAAATATCTACAAACGCAACGATCGTTTGTCATTGTTAATGGTGCCAATGATATTGATGTGCTTACGACAAGTCCTGAGGTACAAAATGTCACGTCGGATAACTATCCATTGCCGTATCCTGTTTCGAAAGCCGTAAAAAAAAGGTACGTACTCGTATGTAGCTGAGAATATGACTGGCTTTGTTCGTTCTGCCTTAAGTCTTGTGTTTAGTTAATTTTAGTTTGTGGTTTGGTCTAGACTATACTGAATTCAATTGAAATTTTTGTTTTGTTAACTTTATTCAATTCAATAAGAGCATGCATAGATAAAAGGAATACCTACTCCTCACTCTCTCTGCTGAAGATGGAAATTTACAAAATGATATCTACATTTTTGAAACGTGACTGTACTTATTTATATATGTGAATATACTCAATATACTCAGAAACTCTTGAACTGTTTGTAATCCGATTGAAATTGAAAACGTTCAGTAACTTGAAGTGTGTTTCAGTCGATCAATAAAGTGCAAACCTGACTCACTTAGCATGTTATCAAGAAAGTTCTGGACATTGTGAATATAGGGTTTTGGTTCTAAGTTCGCTGTTGGGTTTTATATATTATATTACGATAATCGGATTTAAGGAGATGGAAAGAGGATTTAGATATTTGTTTGTGTAATTTTTTTTATTTTTTAAAATTCTTACATCTAAGGCCCGTTTCACTCACATCTGGCATCGGATATACGATTTTTTATAATTTTCACACATATTTGATGCGGTATATATTATGCCCTTTATCTGGCACAATGTGTAAAGAACTCAATGAACACTTATCCCACATCGAATACATGGCACAAATGTCGTTTTGTTTGCCGGACAAATTTCAGTTCCATTAGCCTAAAGTGAACAGAACTAAATGAAAGCTTTCTCAGTATTCATCCGGCATCAGATATACGACGCCAATATGATATCCTACGTCGTGTATCCAATGCAGGATGAATAGTGTGAAAGCTCCTATTTCTCTACATTTCGGTGTATCCGGCATCTGATACCCGGCATCCGATGCCGTGCATCTGGCATTTGTGTCGTGTACTCATTGCCAGATAAGTATGAAACGGGCCAAAGGCGTACCTTATTCGATTGTTTTGTATTTGATTTAGGGTTTACGGTGCTTCGTACATACAGTCCTGTCCCTGTCATCGTATTTAAGCTAGTAAGGTTAGGTTCGGTTAGAAGGAAGTATACCTAGGAGCTTCTAATGGTGGTCAAACGGTTTTCCTTTTTGTTTGTGGAACCTCTTTATATTTCGGTCGATCCAGTAGCGAACCAACCTAAGCTCTTTATGAATCGTATCATGTTTCTTAGTGGAACTTGCACAAGATCTCTTAGTTCGTCAAAAACCTGTTACTCAAATGGTGTAGGCGGCGGTTTTTTAGATTTAGTCAGTCACACAGTAAGTGCTAGATATTTTTTATCTCTTCCGCATTTTGACAGCTCTTGCAGTAGTCGGGTGAGTTCATGCCTAGTCTTGCGGCTATTTCACCTGTCGGGCAGTTTTCTGTAAGTCCACCTATCAAGATACTTACTTACTTACTTACTTAGATGGCGAACTTAGTCGCTGTATGTGAACTCTTCTAGCTAAGTCGATGTCCTTGTACAGGCCGTACAGTTCGGCATTGTACCTTCTCCTCCACTCACCGTCTATGTAGACGGGACCAAAGATCGCTCGAAGAACTTTTCTCTCGAAATAACCAAGGGCATCCTCATCCGGTTTTGTCAAAGCCTATGCCTCTGCGCCAAACAGCAGGACTGGGATGATTAGTGTCTTATAGAGAGTTACCTTAGTACCCATAGAAACAACGATTGGCAGGAGTAATTCTTCGTGTGATCTCCCTACTGATGTCATTTGCGGAATTCACCATAGAGCTTAGGTAGACAAAATCCTTTACTACCTCAAAATTACATCTGTCTATTGTGGCGTTCTGTCCAAGACGCCGATGTTGGGTGTCCTTTTTTGTAGACAGCATATATTTTGTTTTGCTTTCATTGACCGCTAGACCCATCTTTGCTGCCTCGATCTCAATACTCGTAAATGCTCCATTGACGGCCCGCTGAGTTCTTCCGATTATGTCAATGTCATCGGCATAAGCGAGTAGCTGTACAGACTTGTAAAAGATTGTACCTCGGTGTTGGCTTGTGAGTTTCGTATAATTCTTTCAAGTACTATGTTAAAGAGATCGCATTATAGCGCGTCACCTTGTCTAAGACCTTTCCTGACGTGGAATGGTTCGCTGATGTTCTTACCGACTTTGATGGAGCAGCGAGAGTTCTCCATCGTCATTCTGCACAAACGGACGAGCTTGGCAGGGATGCCAAGACTAGACATGGCTCTGTATACCTCGTCTCTATACACGCTATCATAGGCAACTTTGAAATCGATGAAGAGGTGTTGCGTATCGATTTTATATTCATGGGTTTTTCCAAGATCTGCCGTAGTGTGAATATTTGGCCAATGGTGGACTTACCAAGCCTGAAACCGCACTGATAAGGACCTATCACGTTATTGACGATAGGTTCTAGGCGTTCACATAATACGGCAGACAGGATCTTATATGCGTTGTTGAGGAGACTTATACCTCTGTAATTGGCGCAGTTTAGAGGGTCTCCTTTCTTCAGGATCGGGCAAACTACGCTGAGGTTCCATTCATCGGGCATTCTTTCGTCCGACCAGATTTTACAGTTGAGCTGATGCATGCTCCTTACCAATTCATCTCCTCCTGCCTTGAAAAGTTCAGCGGCAAGGCCGTCGGCTCCAGCAGCTTTGTTGGATTTGAGTTTAGATTTCGCTATCCTCACTTCATTCTTGACCTATCAAGATACTTTTTTATTCATTGCCAGCAGGCTTTTGGTTCTTCCTTCATTCAATGCCGGTCATAAACTGCGAGATATGATACAGCCGCTTCTGGAGATTCATGCGGAGTTGATCAGCTCTCTTGTTTTAGGGTCGATTTTTCTTTTTAGTACTCCAATAAGACCTCTACTGATATCTGAGTACGTTCTATATCTAATGCTAATGTCTTTCTGGCTAGTTCATCTGCTACTTTATTCCCTTCTATATTGCTATGTCCAGGAACACAGCAGAGATTTTCATCATGGGTATTGCATATACTGTTCAGGGAATTTCGGCATCTGGAAACTCCTTTTGATCTAATTTCCTCACTGTCTAGTGCTTTGATTGCCGTTTGATTGTCCACGAAGATAGCAATCTTGGAAGGATTGAGTTTCTTTTTGTGAATAGTCTCTGCTGCTCTTTCAGTAGCGAAGACTTCGGCTTGAAAGATACTTCTGTCATCCGGGAATTTGTATGAGTCGTTACTTACTTACTTACTTATATGTTATATCGAGATAAGCTAATAAACTATACACGCTACGCCCATGATTTTTATACAAATTTTATCGAATTTTGGCTTTCCAAGAGAGCATCTTGGAAGTGGCGCTAGTACAATACAAGTAAAAGGAGCGATTTTTTTTTCTTCAAATACATGCATTTTATATTATTAAACATATTTTTTTTTAGTTGAATCCGCTTTTTGTTTTATTTATGGTTTGAAATATGCTCTCACAGTGGAGAGTACTGAAATCATAATATGCCTGAAACACAATAGCGCCTCGACCTCGGCTTTGCCTGACGTCTATGAGTTAAACTATAGGAAATCAATGCATTCTATCACAATGCCGCTTCCACCTCGAACTCACGTTTTCCATTCGTAAAGAAAAACGTAATAATACGTAACGACACTCTAACCCGAGGCAGAAGTTGAGATGAGCTGAACTTTTGCTTGCTTTGACAGCAAACAGCTATGGAACAAAGGAAAAAAAAAATGCAAACAAACATTTAACGCGCTCTCGAGGTGCATTGAAAGTAACACCGAGCAAAACCGAGCTCGAGGTGATATTGTGTTTTAGGCATCATAGACATAACATAACGACAAATAAGTCAGATTTTGATATCTCGAACAGTTTGCGAGACATGGAATTTTGTGTGGTTGCAATGGTTTTTGAATTTTCTTAACCGTCGTCAAACTGCAACATAGAAAAATTGAAAAATACAATTGGTATAAAGCTTCAAATCGATGTACTCGCAAGTGAAAGTCTTGTGTACGAAATACAAATATTTTCTGTTTCGGCATTTAATAGACATGAGAGTATCTATGTAAATAGAGTTATCCTCGTGGTCTATGGTCAACAACGCCACCTCTTGGTCGCTTTCTAAAATGAGAAGAAATCTGCAGTTATACCATGGTAATTGTTCGCATTTTCCGTGAATATTGGAATCTGTTAAGATCCGAGTGTAGAAGAAGAATTTTCGTATTAAGCTGCTGTTCGAATTTTTGAAGTTTTGAAGATCCACAAGAAAGGAGACCCCCTCCACTGCGCCAATTATAGAGGCATCAGTCTCCTCCACATCGCATATAGGATCGTTTCTGTGATATTGTGTGAATGCCTGAAACCTTTTATCAACTGCGTGATTTACCTCTATCAGTGCGGTTTTAGGGCAGGAAAGTACACCATCGATCAAATCTTCACACTTCGGCAGATCCTGGAGAAAACCCAAGAAGTTCAAATCAATACTCATCATCTCTTTATCGATTTCAAGGCTGCCTATGACAGCATCTATAGAGAAAAGCTTTCCAAAGCCATGTCTAGTTTTGACATCCCTGCCAAACATGTTCGTCTATGTAGGATGACGATGGAGAACGATCGCTGCTCCATCAAAGTTGGCAATGACCTCATCGAGATCTTTGATGCCAGAAAAGGTTTTAGACAAGGTGACACGCTGTCATGTGACTTGTTTAATATTGTAGTTGAACGGACTGTGCGGAACTCACAAGCAAACACCGTAGGCACAATCTATTACAAGTCTGTACAACTGCTTGCATATGCCGACGATATAGACATTATTGGAAGAACTCAGCGGGCTGTCACCGTGCGTTTGCAAGCATTGAAGCAGAAGCGGGCAAAATGGGTTTAGCGATAAACGAGGGCAGAAGTATATGCTGTCAACAAGAAAGGATAACCAACACCGACGAATTGGATAGAACGTCACAGTTCACAGCCAGTCTACCTTGGCTCTGCTATAAACTCGAAAAACAAAATCAGTGCAGAAATCAATCGAAGAATAACTCTTGCCAATCGCTGTTTTTTGGGCTTATAAGGCAATTCACAGTAAAGCTTTATCTCGAACAACTAAGGAGACTCTGATAATCCCAGTCCTGCTTTACGGCGCTGAAACATGGACTTTATTAAAAGAGGATGAAGATATCCTTGGTCGCTTCGAGAGAAAAATTCTCCGTAAGATATTCGGTCGCGTTTCCGTTGACGGGTTTTGGAGGAGAAGGTTCAATCACGAACTATACAAACTGTACAGCGAAATCGACCTGATCAAAAAAACTACGTATTGGATGTCTGAGATGGCTAGGACATGTAGAGCGAATGGATACCAACGCTCCGGCCCGCAAAGTCTTCGAATCTAACCCCGAGGGACGACACAGTAGAGGACCTCCTCGCCGTAGGTGGCGCGTACAAGTTCAAGGGGACCTCGACCAACTTGGAGTGCGCAACTGGAGGCAATTAGCTAAAGACTGAGCTAAATGGAGAGGCTTGGTGGTTGAGGCCCAGGTTCACCCCGAACTCTAGCGCCACCTTAGTAAGTAAGTAAGATTTTTTGCAGTTTCTTCTTCTAGGAGAAGGTTTAATTTAAAAAAAACTAGTAATGTGGGGCATAACTCATTCTTAGGGAATCATTTTCCGATATCCCTGACAAATCGGACGATTCCATTGGCGCCTTAGACTTCCTTACACCGTACGAAGTAACGTACCTTGTAAGAGAGGATTGGCAAAGGGAGACAGTCTCTGTCCGTAACGAGTTTGCAATATATATAGATGGTTCTAAGAGGGTACGGGGTCAAGTATATACTCGAAAGATATTAACCTACAGGTCACTCCGAGACTTTCGGACACATGCAGTGTGTTCCAAGCAGAGGTTCTACCTGCACTTAAAGCTGCGGAATTACTTGAAATGGGATCAATATCCGATAAGAATATCGCCATCTACATTGACAGTCAGGCTGAGCTAAAGCTGCTAGAGTCTTACGTCACTAAATCTGAGATTATCAGGAATTGCCGCACAATGCTTAAGATATTATGTACGCAGAACCGTGTCAGATTATGTTGGGTACCTAAAGGTGCGTGACTAAGGGTATTGTTCTTGATAGAATCATCAACATGGCTAATCTAAGATGGCTCAAGATAGGCGGTAATAGGGCGTCCAAAGCCATGTGACCTGTCTTAGATCGCTGGATATCATGGGAGATTATAAAACCAGAAAAACCGCGGCTAAGAAAAGCGATAGGAATACTCTCTGGCCATTGTTTTCTAAGGAAGCACGCTATGAGATTAGGATTCTCAAATACGAGTGCTTGTAGGTTCTGCAATGATCTATATGTCTCAGAGGACATAACACATATACTTTGTGAATGCCAAGGCATTGCCAGGGCCAGGGTAAAGTACATTGGAATATACTTCTTCAATAGACTAGAAGAGGTAAGGTCCTTGAACCACAACAATGGGAGGGAAAGAGAAATCAAGTATATGGGAGAATTGGTTTAGGTTTTTGTCATAAAGGTTCTCTAAGGATCGCGATGGGCTCACCTTGGTGCCTACTGTTTTTACGATAACCTCATATCAATACTCAACCTAACCTAACCTAACCATCCTCTTTTGAAACTCTGGTTAGCGAACTCCTAAGTCTTGTTTTTTTCGTTTTGTTGAAAATTATACTTCTGAAGTTTATATCAAGTATGGGACTGTCCTTAACTTCGTTAAATAAGATGGCAACTGTTCACATAGGTTTGTTAGCTGCTAGTTTGCGTGGATAATAATAATTTGCCTTAGGTACTTACTTTTTTTACGTTTTTATAATTTGCGCGTGTCGAAGGGATTATTAATACCCTTATACTAGTTCACAGGCACGAGCTTACTTACTTTTGTGTGTTTATATGCACAGGATATTAAAAAACTACTTACTTTACTTACTTAGATCCTTTAACCCCTCGGGGGGCATAGGGCGTCAACCACGCTTGCGCGCCATCGTGTTCGAAGTTCTGCAACGCGTTTGAGCTGCCCCCAACTCATTCCTAAAGAGCTCGATTCCTCCTCAACTGTTCTGCGCCACGTTTGCCTAGGGCGTCCCGCTATTCTGCCTGCCTGGGTGAGCGGATTCCACTGCATGGCGTATTTCGCAATGGAGTTGTCTTCGCGCCGTAGGGTGTGTCCAATCCATTGCCACTTTCTTCTTCGTATAGTAATGCTTATAGGTTCTTGGCCCGTTCTCAGATAAAGCTGTTCGTTAGAGATGCGGTTCGGCCAAAAAATCCTCAAGATGATTCTTAAGCATTTGTTTACAAAGACTTGCAGCTTCCGTGTGTTAATGGTGTCCACCTTCCAAGTACTGCACCCATAAAGCAGCACTGATTCTACGTTGGAGCGGAACAGTCGCAGCTTGGTTCTTAAGCTGATAACATTGCTTCTCCAGATTTTAGATAGCATTCCGAACGCAGCTTTAGCCTTCCCGATTCTGCTGCACACATCCAGTTCGGTGCCACCGCGATTAGCCGAGACCACACTTCCTAAATAAAGAAAGTTATCAACTTTCTCGACTTCCTGTCCGGCAATGTTAAGTTGAGCGCGGTTGTTAGAAGAAGTGCTCAGGGCTTTTGTTTTGGCTGTGTTTACTTTTAGCCCCACTTTGTTTGCCTCAGCTTCTAGATTTTGGGCCATCAGATGAAGATCCATTATCCGATGTGAAAGTAGACAAACATCGTCAGCGTAATCTAGGTGTTTAAGGTAAGATGTCATAGTCCAACGAATTCCATAATTAGCTTCCGTCAATGCTGCACGGAGTACATCGCTGATAACCACCAAAAACAATAGTGGTGACAGTATGCACCCTTGACGTACTCCACTTTGGACTTCAAAATCCTCCGACACCTTACCATTGTGCACGACGTGACACTTACCGCCCTCGTATGTAGCCTTGATGATAGCTATAAGTTTTTCTGGGATGCCTCTCCTGCGCAAGGCCAACCAGATAGCATCTCGATTCAATCTGTCGAAGGCTTTCTCGAAGTCGATAAACATTAAATGTAGCGGAGACCTATACTCAACGCATCGCTCGATAATGATCCGTAAGGTGTTTATGTGGTCAATGCAGGAGGATCCAGCGCGAAAGCCTGCCTGTTCGACATCGAGAGTTGAATCTAAATGTTCTTTAATTCGTTCTAGAATTATTTTAGCTATTATTTTAGCCACGGCTGGAAGAACGCATATACCTCTCCAGTTACCGCAATCCATCAAGTTTCCCTTCTTTGGAAGTTTAATGATCATCCCCCTTTTCCACTCCTGTGGAAATTGTTCACTATCCCAAGCTCTCCGTATTAGGGGATGCAGCAAATCTGCCGATGTATTTGGCGCCGCTTGAAATAGCTCGGCAGGGATGCCATCAATACCCACCGCCTTGTTCTTCTTGAGGGACTTGATTGCTGTTATTATCTCGGTTTTACTGGGAGGTGCGGTGCGAATTCGGGAATTTGTTGCTTCGAACTGCTCATTCGAATTCGAGATCATACCGCCATCATCATACCGCCATCACCATTAAAAAACTAGTGCACTATTATTTTGCGACACGTTTTTAGCTTCTAAACTCTTTAGTGACATTTAAAAAGAATCTAAGAAATCCGTAATCAAATTGTGTAAATCTATTCTAATTTCCAGTTACTATAACTAGGTGGCAGCTACGTTTTATGAACAACGCTTCTCTTCCCTATCTTATTCAGGAATTGACACCTATATTTATGTTTTCTAATTGCAATTTCAAAAGTGGGTCAAGTTGATATTAAATCTCTTCTATTGAACTAATTCCAAGGCAACTTGATAACATTTACGTATAGAAAACAGGAAGCATTTTGGGTATTAAAAAGCCATCGGCCAACAATTAGTAATCGAAAAGTGTCACTTCAAATTCATTGGAATCAATCTACGTAATAGAATTTCATTCAGCACGTTTGACTACTCTTGAAACTTCAAAGTAGACCTCAAACTCAAATTGATTGCATTCGTTATCTCTATTAAGAAGAATGATAATTTTTTGATAATATCTATTGTATATACTCGTAGATAGATTGCAAATAAAATAAATTGTGAAAGATTTTAGAGTTTCCACTTTGTATTTTGTGATCTGATGTAATTATTTTAACAATTAGATCTGTTTATTTATAAATAAAAAAACGTAAACACTGTATTCTATTAAACCAGTACAAGTGCAAATTGAGATCATTAATCAAAAATAACACCGTAAAAAATTACCAATTAACGAATAAAGGCGTATTCATACGTATACTTTGCACTTTCTACGAGTATATACAGTAGAAAATCGGCGATCTGATGGTTTAAAAATAGTTTTTAATATGAATTTCTTTCAAACTGAACAAATAGTCACATTTGAATTCGTTCTGTGGTTCCTGAGTTAGGAGTGTAATAAAGTAGTTTTTTTCTCTTAATTAAAATTGAAAGCCCACAAGCATCTCACCGCCATCAAATTTTAATGATTTTCAGACAAAACCAAATCAAATTTTATTAAAATTTGTTATTCACATTGGCAAGATGATTTCTGAAGAATTTTTAAATACAATTAAAAATATATTTGCGGGAAAGCTTAAGCAAAATGTTATATGGAACCATCTAGATATTAAGACCCCAATTTTGATCAAAATCCATTGAATTGTTTCTTATGTTAGATAAATCACAAGACTCATTTTAAAAGTATTTTAAGCCTAGCCCCATATTTCACCCCAACTTCATTAAATGGTTATCATTTTTATGTAGAGCTGTTTGCGTATACTCAAATCAAGTAGTTTTTTAATAGTATAGTAATGACTTTTATTTCATTTAAAAAAGTTACATATAAAAGGGTTCTTAGTATACTTAGGTTTGGCATTACGTTGTCTACTAAATTAACAACTATCTGAGTTTATATGCTAATTTAAGGTAAGCGAATTAAGAGGACAAAAAGTTTAAAAATCTTCTTCGACAATACGCCTTCGTAGCGGAAAGCATTTATGGTGTAGGAGCATACACAATCCAATCCTTGTTGTCCGTTCAAAATATTAATTACTTCGTCTATAACCAGCAACTTTGAGCCGAAGTACCTTTTACGAAACTCATTTAAAATTGGAAATACTCTCTCACTTTCTGATTGCAGGGACTGCACAAAATTGGAAGTTCGGCTTGGCGATGTATAAAGTTTAATTTTATGAGCTCCCCTCTCATTTTAAAAATAGTTCTTATTTTGTTTATTGTATTTTGGTTAAGGAAATAAGTCTTATCCTGCAGGTTATAATTCAAATGGCTGTTACTTACTTACTTTCTTAGATGGCGCTACAGTCTGAGGTGGACGTGGGCCTCAACCAACAAATATCTCCAGCCAGCACGATGACGCGCCAACTGCCTCCAGTTGCGCTCGCCAAGTTGGTTGAGGTTCCCCTCCACTTGTTTGCATCACCTACCGTGAGGTCGTCCTCTACTGCGCCGTCCATCCGGAGTGGATTTGAAGACTTTCTTGGCGAGAACGTTGGGCTCCATCCGCTTTAATTGACCCAGCCGTCTTAGTCGCTGTATATGAACTGTTCTGGCTAAGTTGATGTCCTTATATAGGCCATATAGTTCGGCACTGTACCTTTTCCTCCACCATAGAGCCTAGAGATACAAAATTCTTTACTACCTGAAAATGATATCTGTCTATTGTGGCGTTCTGTCCAAGATGCGGATGTTGAGCGTCCTTTTTTGTAGACAGCATATATTTTGTTTAGCTTTCATTGACCGCTAAACCCATCTTTGCTGCCTTGATCTCAATACTCGCAAACTCAATTTTGCCATTAAAGTGACAAATTGTTTTGTCTCGGGTTTTAGATGCAATATGTAATTTGGCGTATTTGTTGGCAATCGAACGGTACTTCTCTACTTCCACGAATGAGCGGTGGGTGGAGAACTTGAGCACCGAACAGAAGTAATGAAGCAGCGGTTAAGCTAAATAATTTTTGCTTCGACAGGTCAAATCAATATAAACAAATTCGTTAAAATTTATCAATTGGACTATATACTTAAACATGTGTCTGATACATGGTGTACGCATGAAATACCTCAACTTCTTACATGCATTTTGCATTGTTCTTAGCCTCAGACACCAGATCACTAGAAGTTAAATAAAAAAAAGTAACCTTTAGAGAAGTTTGAGCAGAGTAAATTGAGCCTTGCTCGTATGTCTGGCCATTTTACACCACTTTTCAGCCTGGGAAGATGAAGTTTCACATATGTGCTTTAAGAAGTCTTGTATAAGTGCAGCTTTTCTAAAATAAAAATACTAGGAATCATGAAAAATTGTTCTGGCATTATTTGTGGACATTGATTTTTTCTATCATTCACTCAAACAATGTATAGAGTTACTGCCCGTTTTCAAATAATTTCATTAATTGCAAATAATAACTGCAAACCCAAGAAAATGTATCTAGGTTCCAGTTAATTTTATTTATATATATAATATTTAGCTAAATTCAAATTATACAAAGCCGCCAAGTCGATAATAAATTACCGCGCTCAAATGTGGGGGTATTCTGAACGCATTTAAGCTAAAATTATTCATAACCAGTTGATTGTAGTACAAACTATGATGGTGTCACCGAAAGCTAATGCCAGAGTCGGGAATGAAAGATTGGATTGAGGTTATGGCTGGGCTGTCAAATAAGGAAACGCGCTGTCTTCTATTTTCGAACCATGCCGGTGAAGTCAAGCAATAAATAAAGCAATCTCGTATATTCCTGCAAATCTCTTAATCTTTTTCATGTTCAATAAACTTTATTAAAAAAAATTAGTTTACATATTTTGAGTCCTTGTTCTTCTTCTTCCTTTTTCGGCGAGGTTATGATCTGAAAACAAGGGATCATAACCCTCTCACTTCACTGCATTTTTACTGATCCGCCTGTGGGTTTCGCCTATTTGACCTCAGAAAATATCGGCAGGCCTCTCGATTTTGGATCACTCGATTACTGAGGCTAAAGAAATGTCGATGTCGTCCCATTTGTTCAAATGATCTCTTCTTTGAACGTGGCAATACCAGCTGAGCTGATCGCGCTCTATCTTTTGTACGATGGTTTCCTTGACGTGAAGTCCTATGTCCTGGAAATACTTGACGCGAAAAATTCATAAATGGGATAGCGCCTACCTTCTCACAACCATTCGTGTTGTGAACTATAATTGTATGCCGTATCCGAAGGTCAATTAATTTCTTTTTGAGAAGCTTTTGCATGACAACAATACTCTCGGATATTGGTCAGATATTCGCGAAAGGTGGGACCTTGGAAAAAATGTTTGGTGTTTTCTGGGATTCGAACATTGATCATCATGCGCAGTGGTACGTCACACTAACCACTGCACCAAACTGTTCTAACATCCTTTATGTTTTTTATATGCCGTATAGGTTAGGTTAGACTAAAGGGGTTACCTGCAACGAATGGGTGTAGCCAGAACTCGGATCTCAAACGGATCCATTGTGCTCCCCTGACGTGGATTTTCCTGGTTGAAGTACTGAAAAGAGACAAAACAAAATGCCTAGAGTTGTTAATGGAACGGCCTCTTCTGAACCACCCTGAAGAAGTTATGAATTTCATAATGGTGGTTGGTGGCTTTTCAGACAGGTCGCCTGGATGGTTGGAGAAATACTCTACAAGGGCCGTCTTTTCGGTATTGCAGAGACTAGAAAAAAAAAAAAAAAAGACGCAGCAGCTCTTTAAGTGCCAGGGCCTAGCTTCTCGCAACCACTCATGTTGTGTGCGTTATATTTTTCACACGAATGGAAGGGACCTACAGTTTAGTGCCGAATCCGAACGGCAATTTGAGAAGCTTTTTTGTGAAAACAATACTCTCGGATGTTTGTCAGACGCTCTCGAGAGGTGGGACCGTGAAAACATTTTTTTGGTATTTTCTGGGATTCGAACTTGGAACCTCATGCGCAGTGATCCGAAACACTGACCAGTTACGCCACGGCGCCCACTAGGCAGAGACTAGAGCATTTGTAAAGAGAGTGTTCTGTGTCCTCCTCTATGTTTGTGTTGCCGCATCCTCTGCAGAGTTCATCTGTACTAAGCCGCATTTTTTTCCGGTGGGCCGCCAATAGGTTATGGCCGGTAAAGATACCTATGAGAAGCGCCAAGTTTTGTCTATTTTGAGTGAAGCTCAGCTTGGTTTTCATCTTGTCATGTTCTGTCCAGATGCTTCTGGAGACTCGGCTTGATGGGACCGCTCTCCATCTTTCTCTGCTTGTCGTTTGAGGTCAAGTGCTATGTTTGATTTAACAAGCTTTAGAGGAGGAAAGACTGAGCTTTGGACCATTGACCGGTCTTGTTCTGATCCTTTCTTTGCTAGTTTATCCGCCATCTCGTCCCCTGGAATTCCTTTGTGAACTGGGACCCACCAGAGTGTTAGATGGTGGCTATGGATGAGCACCTTAAGCGCCTCGCGGCAGCGTTTTATTTGCTTTGATTTTATTACCACGGATGAGATGGCCTTAATAGCAGCTTGACTGTCTATGTAAATATCAATCTCTTTTGTAGTAACAAGTTTCGTGGAAAGTTCTCGTGCCGCCTCTGCTATCCCCAGGACTTCTGCCTGGAACACACTGCCCTGGTTCGGAAGCCACGGGTAGAAGCTGAGTAGATACCCGAACCTACTCCTTCGTTTGTTTTGGACCCGTCAGTGAAGACTGAAATACTATGCGGGTTAATGTCTCCACCGTCTTCCCAGTGTTCCCTTGATGGGATGACCGTTTTGACGTTTAGACTCAAGTCGGGGGATGGGGGAAGATGGTCTGTAGTGGCGTCCAGGTGAGCCCATCTTGCAATGCAACGGTGGCCCATGTGGCCTCTTCTCCATAGGATGGATTCTTTTAGGCGCTGGTCACTCATCGCGGCTGATTTTTTAACAAATAAGTCTAGTGAAATCAATGTGAGAATTCTTTCAAGTACTGCGGGCGGGGTGCTCCTAATGGCGCCAGTGGATGCTATGTATGCAATTCTCTGGATTTTATTCAACTGCTTGAGATGTGTTGATATGTCGCATGCCCGGATTCGTTTTTGCCGTATGTACAAGGCGCGGGCTCATATAAGCATCTAGCTTGAAAATGCCAGCTCTGTGATTCAAATAAAATCAAAATTTACAAGCGCATGGCGGGATAAGACTGCATACACATTTTAAGCTGAATTCACATAGTTTTTGACTTATAAGGTGTTTTAGCTCCGAGTTTTCCCAAAATTTTGTTTAACAGAATCTTTCACACATTTTTCGAATCCATATCTGTATGCAGATTTTTTCTGTCATATATAGTTCCCAAGCCAAGCTTAATAAAACCCTTGGTTTCTGTTAATACTTCCAGCCCCCGCTCTCTGCTCGCGCTTCAAAAATTTATTCTGCTTACCATGGCTTCGAATTATTGGTGCTTCAAGTAAATACACTGAGCAATAAAATATTGTAGATTTGATTGAAGTGGGTGAAGCTTTTTTGATGTTCTTTTAGTTAGTAGCCAGCTTCCTGATATTGTGTTTACATAATTTATTTTGACATTGTTTTGTATAATATATGTAATACAAGCAGACCCAGGCTTGCGTTGCTTCGCAAAGTTCTGAAAAGATTTTGTTGACTATAATATTAGAAAAAAAAAAAATTAAATTTGCTTATCATATTCAAATTGAAGAATTGCAAAGAAATAATTGGAAGAAAAATAGGCCTTTTTGAAGTCTTTACATATGTATGTGTCTTCTTCTTCTTCTTCTTCATTTTATCAGCGAGGCTATGATCCGAAAACAAGGAATCACAACCCTCCCACTTCACTGCATTTCCACTGATCCGCCTGTGGGGTTCGCCTATTTGACCTCAGAAAATATCGGCAGGCTTGCCGATTTTGGTTACTGAGGCCAATAAAATGCCGATGTCGTCACATTTGTCTGATTCAGGCGCCTATAGGCCTGCCTTTCCTACATCGCTATGTCTTTGGAACGTGCATTGATATTGCCTTTTTAACAGGGTTCAAATGATCTCTTCTTTGAACGTGGCAATACCAGCTGAGCCGGTCGCACTCTATCTTTTGTATGATGGTTTCCTTGATGTGAAAGCTTCCACGGATCTTCGAACTTCTTATTCGATCAAGCTTTGTCACTCCTGCTGTCATGCGAAGCATCTTCATCTCAGCTGCTGTTAATTTACTCTCATACGTTTTGTACATCGTCCAACAT
The DNA here is from genome assembly GCA_945910035.1 of Brachypalpus laphriformis. NCBI lineage: Eukaryota > Metazoa > Arthropoda > Insecta > Diptera > Syrphidae > Brachypalpus > Brachypalpus laphriformis. The sequence goes on along the minus strand of OX246753.1, from coordinate 311,890,764 downwards.
TGTGAACCGTATGTGAGCGCTGGACGCACAACTGCGGTGTAGAGCTTTCCCTTCAACTTAGGTGGCATTTTTCTGTCACAGAAGATAGCGGAATTTTGTCGCCACTTCATCCACCCTACGCTTACGCGATGATTGATGTCGTCATCACAAGTTGCTTTGCTATTGATCATAGATCCCAGATATTTGAACTTTTCGCACTTGGGAAGCACTGTTCCATTCAAATAAATGTCTGGAATAGGCCTGAGTGGATCAGAGAACGGGCAGCATACGTACTCTGTCTTTTTTGAACTAATGCGATACCCATTTCCCTCCAAAACGTCCACCCACACATCAAATGCTCGTTGCAGGGATGTAGGATCCTCAATTATGATGGCTCCATCGTCAGCAAAGAATAACTGATGTACCTTGGGGTCCATCACTTTACCTTCAAGCAGATAATCAAGGACTGTAATAAAGAGCAAAGGACTTAAGACGCTTCCCTGGTGCATCCCGACTTCGATTGGGAACTCTTCGGTTACTCGTACATGTCCGTGATCATCTGTACATCGATTTCTGGAACCCCTCGATGTCTTAGCGCCACCCATATCACATCTCGTGGTTGTCTGTCGAATTAATTTTCAAAGTCAACCAATACAATATGCAAATCCTTAAGGAATCACGATGTTTTTCCATTATGATCCTTATACTTTGGATTGCATCTGTGGTTGATTTACCCGAGACAAACCCGCACTGATCATCAGATAACCGTATTATTTTTCGCAGTCGGCCACCTAATACCCGCTCAACGATCTTCATGGTGTGTGACATCAGCTTGATCGAACGGTAGTTATCACAGTTTCGCGTATAACCCTTCCATTTGTATACAGAGAGAAGGTAACTTTCCCTCCATTGATTCGGCATTGGATCACCTCTCACAAATTTGGAGATGAGAACTCTGAGCCATCTGAACCCGATGTCTCCCATCTTTTTCCAGAACTCAGAGGGCATCTCGTCTGGCCCAACCGCTTCTCGTTTTTTGGAGTATTTGACCGCCTCACTAACTTCTTCGATTGTGATGTGGGGTATTTCTTCGCAGTAAGGAGTGGCTCTTGGGAAGTATAGCCGGGGAAACTGTTCATTTAAAAGTTCTTCACAATACTGCCGCCACCTCTGCAGAATTTTGCCGTCATCCACAAGAAGCTGGCCATGAGAATTGTTAATGAACTTTGGCGAACGAATCTCCTGAGCATTCCTCCTTCTGTGGGCGGCTGTTTTGAAGATGGTTGCGCTCTTGTTCATATTGTGTCTTCGCAGCTCCTGGATAGCCTGGTTTGCATCAGCGACCGGGGAACATATTTTCTCCAGCTCCCGATACAGGCCCTCCGTACTCTCTGCTTGAAGCTGGGCGCACTTCTTCTTCACTTTTTTCTTGCAACATCTGTATTCCATTTCGAGGCGAACTTTTTCACTTTGTCAGTATTGTTAGAGGGGCACTTTGACCAAGCTCTGAAAGCCGCTTTCTTATCATTTATCACCTTCTTAGCTCCATCACTCCACCACCATGTTTCTTTGGCGTATTGATGGTGGCCTTTTGAAGCTCCTAGCAGTGATTTGGCCTTCTTTAAGCAAGTTCGCTGTAGGGAATCCCACATATTTTGTGCTCTGCACTCTTCATCCTCAGCTCAGTTGATGGTATAAGAGAGGTAATTTTTCATTACGAAAACAAAAGCCTTGTCTTTTTCTTTGTCCAGATTGTACCACTTGATTTTCTCAGAGACCCTTGTTTGTTTGCATTAAGCATTGTCTGTAATTATAGTTAAGCCTTGGTTGAAGATGTCATCCCGGAAAGGGGACACTTCCCACATATTTTTTGGTTCAGTTGTCTAAAAGAGTTAAGCAAGACCGCAAATTTAAAGAGAAAATATAATACACATATACTTGAATATACAAAATAGGAGTAGGAATGGGAGGGAGAGAACAAAACAGCAACCCCGTCATTGCAATTGAATCGGAATCCTCGATGTAAACAAATAAAAATAGTAATAATGAATGTTTTTAAAATAGTTATCTACGAGTATTTATTTCTTAGCACGTAGGTATACGAGGGCAAGGTGAAAAGTTCTCGGCCTGACAATTAAAGACTGCGATTTTCAGTTAAAAAAATATTTTATTTTTCTACATAATCTCCCTTGACTTCAACACACTTAGTCCAGCGTTTCTTAAACATCAGTATTCCTGCTCAGAAGTGAGAGTCTGGAAGGCTGTGAAAATATTCATCCACGGCCCTCTCAACTTCTGCATTCGATGCGAAGCGCTTCCCAGAAGCAAATTTCTTCAAGTTTGGGGACAGATGGAATTCTGAGGGTGCCAAGTTAGGTGAATAGGGGGGATGGCCGAGCAAATCGTACCCCAAATCCCGCAGTTTTCCCATCGCCAACGCACACTTGTGTACAGATGCATTGTCCTGGTGAAAGATGATTTTTTTCTTCTTCAAGCCAGGCCTCTTCTCGCGAATTTCGGCATCCAGCTGGTCAAGAAGGTTGTAATTGTTCTGCCTTTCTCAAGGTAATCAATTAACAGGATCCCTTTTGCATCCCAAAACACACTGGCCATGACCTTTCCGGCAGATGCGATCGACTTCGCTTTCTTTGGCGCTGAACCATCGGCTTCCACCTACTGCTTCTACTGCTGTTTCATTTCTGACGTGTAGTGGTGGACCCATGTCTCATCCATGGTGACAAATCGCCGAACAAAATCGGCCGGATCCCTATTGAATCGGTCCAAAGATTGCCGCGAAAATCGACAGACCTCTCACTCACCTTCACTCGCCTATCGTCCAACACGATATCATGCACTTTTCCGATGGTTTCGGGTGTGGTTGCGGTTTTTGGCCGTCCTTCACGTGGCTCATCTTCGAGGGACGGGCGACCACGTTTAAATTCAGCTGCCCGCTTTTTAACGGTTGACATGGAGGGAGCAGAGTGCCCGTAAAATTTTGCCAACGTTGGATGAATTTCCTTAGGGGTTAACTCATCCCAAACGAAGAATTTTATGACCGCACGATATTCAAGTTTATCCATTTTAACGAAAAACACGCAAGACGTCTACTGCAAAAATTCGTGTAAACAAACTACTTGAGAGAACAAGTTGAAGCTTGTCATGCGAACTAATGAGAAGTGCACTCAGGCAAGAAACATGAATTTTTGCTGATTGGAGCGCTATCTCTGCGTCAGGCCGAGAACTTTTCACCTTGCCCATGTAATTAAGAAAAGATTAAGGACTTAAAATTTGCGTAAGCATATTGCAATCATTTTTACTATTGAAACTTTTTAAATAAGTTTAATGTAAGGAGTGAATATGTGTGGCCAACCTCAATAATAAGAAAAATTCTGTTTAATTTTCTTGAAAACAAAAAAATATTTAAAAAAACGAATGTACCCTAACTGGATTTCATGAAAATAAAACGTACTATACGTATAAAGTTTATTTTACGTTAATTGGTGCAGTATTTGCTGAGATTATCGCGGCCAACATTTTTTAATGTTTCGTCTTTATATAATGGTAATGATAATATATTTTATTTATATATTGTACCTAAGATTAAGTCTATCAAAATCAGTTTATTGATTTTTAAGAAATCTCGGACAATCAGGTTTACGGTTTTATTACATGTATTTATAGATAATGTCTATCTTTCTATTGATATACTACGTTGCAGAACTTTAAGTGAAAAAGAGACGGATTCAAGGATACATGAGATATGTTAGAAAAGGACCACTGGTAAAAAGAGTAAACTTTCAAAAAAATGTAAACGCGTTAGAACGTCAAAAGATAAGTGATGTGAACATGTCATTGGCGTACTCAAATTTATCGTACAATTTTATCTTACAAGCACCATGTATCTTTTCAGTGAAAAAAATATTTCAATTCGACTCAGAAAAACCATTTTTGGCAAACTTTATACCGGTTTCAATACCTACAGACATTTTTGTAATAATCTCAATTTGACCTTTGCGGCTTGTAGTCGTTCTGAATAGTTTTGTGCGCACAGACGATCATGTGTACATCGTCTTACTATTGCGTTTTGCTTCTGTGTATACGATACCAAATATTGATTGTAAGGTTTCACTTTTTTTTCCAAAAATTGTTTATTGCTGTTGCCTATCATCAAATTGCTTGGTTTATTACCTGTGACTCAATTTACGGAAGTTCGTTTAAATTCAAACAGTCAATGGAATATTATTGCGCTACCACCATGTGACTGCGATACGTGTTGAATGTTTTATTAGTAGGTAGTAATTAATACATTTGGCTTAAAAAGCATGTTATGGTAAATAACCGGTGCATTGACGCTCTTTGCTTTATCATTGAACGTATTCATGCGGTGGGTTATTTAATTATTTAATTATGCAAGTCCATAAAGAGATTCGTTTTAAACTATCAAAAGGTCACATGCAAGAGTTTGTAAATGAATTCTATGATAGGTATGAAATGCATTTAGATCTAACATCATTTCGAATCATATGGGTACGTGTTGTAGTCGGTCTGTATTTAAATACTTGTCTCATATATTTTATTTTGGAAAGTTCATCAACATCCATTCATATTAACCAGTTATTTTTTTTTTATATTTTTATTATATGCATCGTTCTGGTGTCATATTAAAAGGTCGTCGTTCGATCAACAAGTTCAAAATGTTCAATGCGCTTAGCACAAAGTATCTCTCAAAGCCTTTTTATTTGCAAATACAAAGCTGTAACAATGGTTTCTGTTAAGATGGGTACAAAATTCGTGATTTTTCAGCATGATCAGCAAAAGTTTCTTAGCGAAGAGTAAGAACTTAATGCTGGGGTGGCTGCAGATATTCGTTGTTTTATTTTTTTTCAGAAACAGGAATCCCTATCAAATACAAGCAACTACCTTTCTATATCACCAAAACTAGTGAAAACAAAAACTTGACTGTTATTTATGTGAACGATTACGCCTAAGATTGATCTGGCCGCCGTTCAAGATAAATAAAAAAAGTCAAACTCCTGCAAATCCTTAGAAGACAAGTGTTTCGAGAGGAAGCTCATCTTAAGGAGAGTGTTAAAGTGGTCCGGCGTACAGCAATCAAGGCTTGGATTGCAGCGGCCTCAGCAGTAGAGAGAACCGAGCTTAAAGCTCAATACCATGTGAAGAAGAAATAAGTGCAGCGTAGTGTGAGACGTGAAAAACCTCAATATATCAACTCACTGGCCTCAAGGGCTGAAGACCATAAGGTCGCAGTGCAAAATAACCCTAAACAAATAATAAGGGCTGAAGAAGCAGCGAGTAGGTGCGACAGTAGGACTGTTTACAACATCATTGGCGGTCGAGACTCCAAACAACACCCAGTGATGAGTCTAAACGGTAACCTTCTGATTTCGGGTGAGGATCAGCTCACTAGGTGAAGAGAACATTTTGCTACAGTGCTAAATCACTTAGACGATGGCGGTATTATCTTGAATTCGAATGAACAGTTCGAAGCAGCGAATTCCCGAATTCGCACCGTACCTCCCAGTAAAACCGAAATAATAACAGCAATCAAGTCCCTCAAGAAGAACAAGGTGGTGGGTATTGATAGCATCCCTGCCGAGCTATTTCAAGCAGCGCCAAATACATCGGCAGATTTGCTGCTTGGGATAGTGAAGAATTTTCACAGGAGTGGAAAAGGGGGATTTTTTTTTTTCCGAGGGTAGGTGAAAAATCTTCCATAGACACTATGAGAATAGCAAGCGCGTGCTCATAGTAGTGTCAGATTCTTACTGACTAAAAAAACACCACCCTTCGATATAAATTTGTTAGATATCGCAACTAAGTATTAACTTATCAAGCAATTTTTCTATCACGAAATAAAAACGTTTGGCAGGTTACTTTCCACTGAAAGATCCTGCATATTCCGCAATCTAGACGCGGTTAATCATTATCTCGCCAAGTCGAAAGGTTTCGTCCTTTGTAGTCGGCGCAATAAATTGCTCTCATCCAAAATTTGTAGGACTGTATTGTTGATATGTCCGATTAGTCGGTTTTTATGCTTTCTCGTGAAGCTTCTAGTTTCAGCTTCGATTGTCGGAATTCCGAGATCCCTGTGGATATCGTCGTTTCTATTATACCACGGTGCTTGGACAATTTCTCTTAGCACTTTATTTTGAAAAGCTTGTAAAATATCGGCATTTGTTTTCTTGGTACAACCCCATCGTTGTATACCGTAGGTCCACACCGGCTTTAGCACTTGCTTGTATAAAAGCAGTTTGTTCTCAGTACTGAGCTGGGAATGTTTTCCGAGTAACCAGTACATTTCTCTATATTTGATTTCGAGTTCTTTTCGTTTCATTTTCACGTGCGAATTCCATTTCAGCCTTGCGTCGAGTGTCAATCGCAGGTATTTGGCCTCGTTTGCAAAAGGTATTCGGGCCGAGTTTAGGAAAATTGGCAAGTCATTAATTTTCTTGTAAGTGAAATTCACGTGAACAGATTTAGATTCGTTGAGGGCGATCCGCCAGTCCCTCGTCCATTCATTTACATTATTCAGTGCGTTTTGCAATTTTGCAGTCGTTTCTTCGATTGTTTTACCTACTGCTAGGATAGCGGTGTCATCGGCAAACGTAGCAAGAATAGTGCCATCTTCGTTCGGTATATCTCGAGTATATAGCAAATAGAGAAGCGGCCCAAGAACGCTTCCTTGCGGTACGCCGGCCGAAATTTCCTTGAGCTCGGAGTATTCGACTCCATTTCTAACACGAAAGAGTCTATTCCCGAGATATGATTCTAGAATATCGTATAAGCATACAGGAAGGACTTGTCATAGTTTGCATTTCAGGCCATCACGCCACACCTTATCGAAGGCTTGCGAGATGTTAAGAAATACGCTTGAGCAAATCTTTTTTTCTTCAAGTGCTTTCTCGATTACGTCAGTAATTCTATGCACCTGGTCAATCGTCGAATGATTACTTCTGAACCCAAACTGGTGGTCAGGGATAAGATTATTTTCTTCTATAACCGGTTGGAGACGCCTTAATAATATCCTCTCGAAAATTTTCGATATGATTGGAAGAAGCGAAATTGGTCTATAAGATTTTACTTCATTTAGGGGTTTTCCTGGTTTTAAAACCATTATGACTTCCGCAACTTTCCATTGGCTCGGCACGTGTTTTAATCTAAGTGCAGCATTAACAATATGGAGAAGCTTAATCAATGCTTTTCTAGGTAAAACTTTGAGAATTTCTCCGGTAATCAAATCATAACCAGGAGATTTATTAGGTTTTAGATTCTCGATCTCATGTTTGAGTTCCCTTAGCGTTGCACTTATGAGCGTCAAATCGTCAGATGGTAAATCCAGCCTATTGCGGTTATCGTAAACCACTTGACCATCGTACGGTTTAAATGTTTCTTCCAGGTGGGCCGCAAAGATGTCCGTTTTTTCTTTATCTTCCCTCGCCCATTCATTTTGATTTAATTTGATTGGCGGCGCGAGGACTTTGGGTCTTTTGGTGCCTTTTACAGCTTTCCAAAGTGAATAATTGGAATCTTTTTTCGCTGTTAAACTTTCAAGATAAGAGCCTATTGCACGATTCTTAAAATCCTTAATAGTCTTCTTCAATAAATTGCACAGACGATTCAAGTGAGCTTTATGTTGCGGAGCACGACTCTGTTGCCATTTTTTACGCGCTTTTCATTTTTCCTTGACCAATTCTTTTATTTCCGGAGGATATCGCAAACCGTATCTGTCCGGCGTTTTCCTTGGATTGGGCGCATTATTCCAAGAGGCGAGCTGTACGATCTCAACGAAGCGATCAACTTCAACCTCCAGTTTATAGGGTGTCGTAAGTGGAACGCTTAGTTCAACATTATCTTCAATTTCGTTGCTAAAGCCTTCCCAGTTAGTTGTTCAACCAGTTAACCTCGCTGGCTCTAGGTTATAGACTAGTTTTTCGCTGATCGTTAAAATAACCCGGGAATGATCAGACGACAGATCAAAGCTGTCTTCGACTTTTATGTGGTTGGTAGATATTCCTTTCACAACGAAAAAATCGATCAGGTCAGGTATTTTCGAAGTATCAGTTGGCCAGTAAGTTGGTTTACCCGTCGAATGGATATCACAACTGTACTCCATACCTGCCCCATAGAGCATTCTACCTTTTTTCGAGCTGTATCTTGAGCCCCAGAACGTATGTTTCGCATTAAAGTCACCGCCGATGATAAAATTAGGTTTCAGCGATTCAAACAAGTTAGTAAAATCAGATTTTTCAAGCGCAGAACGCGGTGGACAGTAGATATATGCGATTTTAAGAGTACGCTGACTATTTTTAACTCGAATCGTGCACAGTTGCAAAGTTTCAAGTTCTATCTTGAGGTCTTCGGATTGTTCGATGCAGTCTTTAATAAATAACGATGATCCGCCTCTCGCTTTTCCCGAGGGGTGACAAGCGTGGTAATCATTATAGCCTTTTATTTTTAAATGCGACTCTTTTTTTACGTGGGTTTCAGAAGTCAAACAAATATCAATATCTTTTTCACACAGGAATATTTCCAATTCGTCGAGTTTTTGCAAAAGTCCATTTGCATTCCAAGTACATATTTTGAACATTCGTTTGTCATTCATATTTTAGTTGAAGTACGCGTTTTCTGAGAATTATTTTCAAGCTTAACCAGCCTATCGAGAATAATTTTATTTATTTTGCTTTGTTCTTCAAATTTCTCGAGAATAACCGACAAAACATGAGAGACAGGGTCCGTCGAAATATCAAGGTTTTTTGATTTTTCGGATGCCGCGGCCTGAGCGTAGGTCTGCACTCCTGCTGTCCGAGGGTCATTACCTGGCGGCTTTTTCGTTGTTAACTTTTCAGTACCGTTTCTTTTAAGAACAGAGACTCCACAGACTTGGGAGAGGTGATTTCCGGCGCATTTCACACATCGCTGTTCTTTTTTGCAGAACATTTGCGTATGGTTAAATCCTTGGCAACGTTTGCACTGCGGAATCATCCTTTAATTTCTACGCATTGGCTCGATTTTGACCAGTATGGCTCTAATTCGGTAGATATCGTCGATATTATCCTATTTATCGAAGGTAAGCATAAAAAGTGGAAGTCCACGCCTCACCAAGACGTCTTTATCTATTTCCGTTTGTTGCTTCTCCTTCTTGATGATATTAATGACATCAAGAATTTTAAAGCCTTTGACTTGAAGGTCAGTCATAACCTCTTCTTTGGTGCATGAGGGGTGGAGTCCCCTTGCATCGACACGGTGTGGCCTTTCTGACTTGATTTCGAAAGTATACCACTGAATTTTTTCGGTATTTAGCTTTTGGGACACAGCTCGGTAGTCATTGTAGTCATCGACGTTGACTTTCCACGCATTATCCCTCAAAGACGTAACCTTATACTTGGATGTTATTATTCCTTTAAGGAGGCTTTCCAACTTATTGTATTCCGTTATCCCGACGATGTTTATTGTAGGGGGTGGACGAAATTTCGCTCGAAGTTGCTTTACTTGCGATTCTTTGTGATTTTCTTCTTTCACGGGCTCGAATTCGGGCGATGAACCGGCTCTCCGTTTTTTTACTAGGTCTTTTCTTTGGGACCCGATACGGTTGAAAAAGGGGGATGATCACTAAGCTTCCAAAAAAGGGAAACTTGATGGAATGCGGTAACTGGGGAGGTATTTGCGTTCTTCCAGCCGTAGCCATAATAAAAGCTAGAATAATTCTAGAACGAATTAAAGATCATTAAGATACAACTCTCGATGTCGAACAGGCAGGCTTTCGTGCTGGAGCCTCCTGCATCGACCACATAAACATCTTATGGATCATAATCGAACAATGCGTTGAGTATAGGTCTCCGCTACATTTGCTCTTTATCGACTTCGAGAAGGCTTTCGACAGCTTGAATCGAGATGCTATCTGGTCGGCCTTGCGCAGGAGAGGCATTCCAGAGAAACTTATAGCTATTATCAAGGCTACATACGAGGGCCGTAAATGTTTCGTCGTGCACAATGGTAAGGTATCGGAGGATTTTGAAGTCCAAATTGGAGTACGTCAAGGGTACATACTGTCCCCACTATTGTTCTTGGCGGTTATTAGCGATGTACTCCATGCAGCATTGACGGAAGCTAATTATGGAATTCGTTGGACTATGACATCTTACCTTAAACACCTAGATTACGCTAACGATATTTGTCTACTTTCACATCGGATAATGGATCTTCATTTGATGGTCCGAAATCTGGAAGCTGAGGCAAACAAAGTGGGACTAAAAATAAACACGGCCAAAACGAAAGCCCTGAGAACTTCTAATACCCGCGCTCAACTTAGCATTGCCGGACAGGTAGTCGAAAAAGTTGATAACTTTCTATATTTAGGAAGTGTCGTCTCGGCTAATCGCGGTGTCACCGAACTGGATGTGTGCAGCTGAACCGGGAAGGTTTAAGCTGCGTTCGGAATGCTATCCAAAATCTGGAAAAGCAATGTTATCAGCTTAGGAACCAAGCTACGACTGTTCCGCTCCAACGTAGAATCAGTGCTGCTTTATGGGTGCAGTACTTGGAAGGTGGACACCATTAACACACGCAAGCTGCAAGTCTTCGTAAACAAATGCTTAATAATCATTTTGAGAATTTTTGGCTGAACCGCATCTCCAACGAACAACTTTATCTGAGAACGGGCCAAGAACTTGTAAGCATTACTATACGAAGAAGAAAGTGGCAATGGATTGAACACACCCTACGGCGCGAAGACAACTCCATTGCGAAATACGTCATGCAGTGGAATCCGCTCACCCAGGCAGGCAGAATAGCGGGGCGCGCTAGGAAAACGTGGCGCAGAACAGTTGAGGAGGAATTGCGGTCTTTAGGAATGAGTTGGGGGCAGCGTAAAAGGCGTTGCAGAACTTCGAACGAGATGGCGCAGGTGTGGTTGACGCCCTATGCCCCCCGAGGGGTTAAATGATCTAAGTAAGTAAGTAAAGTGGTCCGGTAGTTGCCTAAAGTAATGGTAATTGAAAAGGCTCCTTACGGACTTCCAAAGGTTTGACGTTAAAGTACTGGTACAAGTGGCTGACGCAGTCACTATTATAAACTAGAAGAAAAACTATAGATTGATTGGGGTAGATGAAAATCCTTCCAAACTAGAGGTAGAATTTTCATTTGATCTTAAAGAGCTTTGTTTATAAAGGCGTTCTAAAATGGGTTCTCGAGCTCTTGAACGAGGTCGACCAGATATTGTTGCTAGTAGACTAAAATTCTGTTTGAAATCTGCGATATAACGGGTTTGCCATCTAGTGATTTCTTTTTAAATCATAGGTTATTTTGACACTGACAGCTGTTTCCCACTCGAAATCTTGACAGAAAGTCAGTATCATACCTCCGCGGAACGAAATGAGTTGCTTAACGCTTGATCAACATTGCGAAATATTGAAAACTTATTTCCAAAGTGAGTGCTGTGTAGCCCAAACTGTGCGTTTTTTGAAAAGAAGTTTTGGCCGAAATGAAGCACCTATCGCGCCTGCTGTACGCAAGTTTGTGCAAAAAGTTCATAAGACTGGTATGCTAGTGGACAACACTCATGGTCCCCGTCATCGTACGGTGCGCACAGACGAGAATGTGGCTGCTGTAGCCGAGAGTGTGAGACTCAATTCACGAACATGAACTCGTCATCGATCTCAACAGCTCAACATTTCACGCACTAGCCTGAGGAGAATTCTGCACAAAGATCTGGGATTATTCGCTTACAAGGTCCAATTGATTCAGCAATTGAAAGCGCACGACCATCCGCTTCGTTATCGCTTCGCAGTTTAGGCCTTAGAGCAGCTTGAATTGGACAACGATTTTGGGCGAAAAATCATCTTTTCTGACGAGGCACATTTTCATCTCGGCAAACAAAATTGCCGCATCTGGGGCTCGGAAAACCCGCACGTTATTGTCGAGAAGCCAATGCATCCACAGAGAGTGACAGTTTGGTGCGGATTGTGAGTGGTGGCATCATTGGACCATTTTTCTTCGAAAATGAGGCTGGCAACAACGTTTCGGTCAACGGTGGGCGTTACAGAGCCATGTTAAGGAATTTTTTTTTTTTTTTTACTGAAATTGAAGACATGAATTTGGGCGACCTCTGGTTCATGCAGGATGGCGCGCTATGCCACACAGCCCATGCCACAATCGGTCTTTTGCGCACCAAATTCCCAAATCGTGTTATCAGTCGTCTTGACGATGTCAATTGGCCGCCTCGGAGCTGCGAGGCTTTTTTTTGTGGGGAACCGCGAAGGACCGATGTTATGTCAACAATCCGGAAACGATTCATGCACTTAAGGCCAATATCATCCAAGCAATCCGTGAGCTACAGCCCGAAACCATCAACAAGGTCTTGGAAAATTGGAGTAATAGAATGCGCTACTGCGAGGCCCGTCCAGGCAGCCACTTGAGCAACGTTGTATTCCATAATTAATGGGAATGTTTGCTCTTACTAATGAAGTTATAATACATGGAAAAACTTTCATTTTATTCATTTTATTGCATTTTTAAAAAGAAACTTGTAGTTGGCCTACCCTGTATTATAGTTACCAGTTAGACAAATTCTGTATAATGTATTTTTTGCCTCAATTTTACATAGCGGAGGGACTTTGCACTAACTGGTAGTCTTTGGAATTCGTTGACATTTGCACATATTTTAATGTGAACTGACAATTTATTTATAGTTTTTGTTTGGTTTGGGTTACAAAATATGACTAAGTTTCCTCTTCGACATTCTAGTAGCTTTTGCAATAATACCAGTTGTTCTCTCACCTCGGGTATTGTATTCATTATACTGCATTCATATTGATATGTCTAACGCAGAAAAAAATCACCATATACTCGTATGTACACAGGCAGTCAGTAAATCCCATCATATCGAAGGCAGTGAAACACTACCACTGTTTTCTTAACGAGATATATGGATAGTACAACCTCATCCTCTACCAGATCAGTGTGACATATCAGGGAACTGCAAAACTAATGAATTCGCTTGACAAGGCTCTCTTGGTACAAACAGAATAAACATTGACGACGTACAGGTGCCAACGTCCTTTACTAAATAACGCATCCTTGCCCCTATGGTTAATAAAGCAAATCACCCATAATACCACTTTTATTGTTATAACCGGATTCTAACAACACTCTAATAGTGTTGCTCGTCTTTTAAGACACACTGTACCCCAAAGGGAGGTACAGACATTGTAATAGAAATCCGATGTGCCCAGATTCGTCGCTCGCCATCATTTTAAATGGTCAGCACATTCGGTCACGTAGAGCACTGTTTTTTGATTCTCGTCGAATATCTTAGCTGTCTTAGTTTTAAGATTATAATTGCAGTTCTAAGTGATCCTTCGTTGTAATAAAACCATTAAGAGCAAGTCCGCTATTATTTCTATATCGATGCAACACTATTCTGGCGTACACTAAATTAGAGAAGATCTATTGAATTTCTGAAACACAAGGAGAGACCATCTCAAAATTCGTAAACGTTCTCACCAGAGACTGCACCAAAGATAAGCATTCCAAGCAATGATTTCTGCAGAAGTTGCAGGAATAAAAAGAAGAAGGGGGCCCCGGTCACCTCTCATGCACGCGTCCTGCACTTGGTAATACTAGGAAGGCTATATTGGTAAAATGTGGGTGCCATAGAGCAGTAGTTAGTGCGTCGGGCCACTGCCCGTGAGGCTCTATATTCGAATTCCCGAAAACACCAAATATGTTTTGAAAGGTCCCACCTCTCGCGAACGTTTGATAAACATACGAAAGTATTGTTGTCACGAAAAAGCCTCTCAAAAACAAAATAAAAATTGCCCTTCGGATACGGTATAAGATTCCTTCCATGCGTGTATGTATGTACGTACATTTCTAAAATATCTCTTCAATCATCTGAGTGATCTCTCCAATGCCTGTATGGCTAAAATAAATAAATCGATCACCAAATATGAATGCGTGATCCATCCATACCTACCTAGTGGCAATGGCCCTTTTCTGGTCTAAGTATATGTACTTCATCGAGGGCCATGTCAAACCAACCAACCAATATTGGCATGGCCGCATATTACATTCAGAGTCTGGTAATGGGTTCCGAAAAACGAGCTATATTTCACCTGACGGTCTTGCAGTATAGTATTTTTATTTGACATGAAAGAACGATATAGGGGGAGTTAAGGTAGACTGAATAAGCCTTGAAAGTCACTTCCAAGTTATTGCTAATATACTAATTAACAAGATTAGGATTTATAAAAAAAAGGACTTGTAAAAATGGTTGTAAAAATATAACTTATCAGATAGAGCAAATCTAATCAGTACTTAACATTTATTGTTAATTATTACATGACAACTACAGTCCTACAGTTTTAATTAATTACCCACTCTTTTCTTTTGCTATAATATGCGCTTAAAAAAAATCATGAATTATTTATGTATACATGTATCTCCGAAATTCGAAGTCACATGCTCACGTGCACTTTCTTCTTCGTCTTGGCATACAACGGAAACACAGTCTTTTGTCAATGGGATTTCGGAAATAAATGTATCTAGGACTGAGCAATTAGCTTATCTGGAAATCTGGTATTCAAGCTGTTACCTAATTTAGCCCAATCGATTAAATTAAATCCCGAATGAATAGAACATTTGATTGATGAATGGAAGCAGATTTTATGCATTTAGGTTACGTATACCACACAGTGACCTCTACATTTTTATATCTAAAATATTAAGCAAAAATTAAGCCACGTGCTAATAAAATACAACAGGTGATGAGTTATAATTTGTGATTTACTTTTTTATTTCATTAATAGTATCTCCGATGAACTTCAATCAGAAATCAGATAGTGCCATAAGAATGTATTTATCTCTGCGGTAAACATCTAGTGTAACCTTGCGAAATGTATTAAAAAAAAATAATAAAATTGATAGTATATCTGTAAAGTACATATTTCATAAATTTGTTAACAGATATAATAATGAAATCATGTGCATCGATATACAAAGTTAACAACCTGATACCACTTGAAAAATGTAACCTTATTTGTACTTGAACTTACGCCATTTCATTTGCAATTAAGAACCTTGAGAACCGAGTGCAAGTTCTCTGATATTATTGACTTGTATTAAATATATTTGCTGGATTATTTCATATTAAAATCTTACACAAGTCCAATTGTTCAAAATAATGACAGTTGGCGTTTAAAAATTTGTATATGAATTAGTTATATGGCACTGGTAACTTTCATAATTAAAAAATAGTGATAGGAATACAATTTTTAACTTCTACAAAATGGAAGTTCAATTCTTTTGTGGGTCACAGATAAATGGCAGTCACACATAGCTGTGATGGCCATGCCTTCTGCAAAGTCGTGTGTAGATACTATCTTAAAGATAATTGACGATTTCTGCAAAATTCCAATTCATATTGCTGGCGTCATATGTGAACAGAGAAACCCAGTTAAGGACAAGATAATGATAGACGGATGTGATAATTTTTTTGACAGATTATACAAATAGTTAAAGAAGATGTCTCTCACAGATAATTAGTTATTTTAGAAGATATAAAGAGAGATATATGCGCACCCGTTGTTAAATGAAGTCTCTTTATTCGGACATCTGTCATACACTTTTAGGTTTTGCCTTAAAAAAGGTAGTTGGAATTGTATTAAGTACGAAAAGAAAATTGTAGCTGTAAGAGCACAAACTTTGTCCAAGCTTAAAACTTCTAGTCCGGCAATGGTTAGGTTAGGTTAATGGCAAATAACTATTACCTAAATAATAACAGACATTGTTGTTTTTTTTTATTCAAATATATCATATTATATTAGCACTAATTTAATGGATAATACTTAAGTTCTCAACACATTCTATGTACGATTGTTTGGATAATTGTGTTTGTATTTGATCAAGCGTAACTCTATTATACTCTGATACAGCCTGCAAAATTGGTTAAACAAAAAAATAGCAAAGCGCTTAATATATTAAAAACCAAAAAGTTGTTGACCTATAAGGTAATGACCGTATATGAATTATCTATAATTTTTGGGAATTGTGTCTGCTGTCATTGTTATACTGACAGTTGTATAGTTAACATATTAACCAAACGCGACAATGCACAATGGAACATTATACTAATGGTGTTGACTTTTTTGTGGAATTATTCATCACTGATACTCCCACCATTCAACTTAGACTGGTCGTATAATTCGACGACTATCCCCACGTCTCGAAAGGAGTAGCAGAACACAGGGCGAAGGAAATTCGTTCGGCCGAGAATATTGATACTGTGCACGAGGATGTGAAAGACTGTCTAGAAGCTGCAATGGGACGACGGGTCACGCAATTAGCCACTTCCAGGTTGTCTCTGGATGTAACGCAGCCATGCCATGGAAGGAAAATGGAAATGGAAGAACACCTGTGTACTGGTGGAATGACGACGTCGCCAATACGCGATCAGATTGTCACAGAATGGGGAGATGCCAGCAGAGAGCCCGAAGTAGAGGCACACAGGACTATGAGCTATTGAGAGAACAGTTCCAGAGGAAGAGAAAACAATTCCATAAAAAAGAGCAAAGCCGAATGCTTCCAGGCACTCAGAGAGTAGTTACAACACAATCCATGGAGAGGCGCGTATCAAATGGTCATGACAAAATTAAAGAATGGCACTGCAGCTTGTTCGAATCATGCACTCTATATTTGCGCTCTTTTGCTGAGAAAAGATGCATTCACTCTACCACAAGGAGCAACGGAAGAAATAGAGGCAATACCAGCAGTCACCACAGAGGAAGTTTTAGAAGCCGCGGCAAAAATAAAGAGCAGCAAGACGCCGGGAATGGATGGGATTTCGAACTTCGTGCTAAAAGGAGATATTAAAGCAAGATCAGCGATCTTCACACGTCTTTATACGACATGACTAACGGAAGGCAATTCTCACTACAGTCGAAAAGGAAACGGCTAGTCCTCATCCCAAAGGAAAACAAACCACCTGAGCAGCCGCCATCGTCCAGGCCGCTGTGCATGCTTGACGCACTGGGGAAAGTGCTAGGAAAAATAATACACACAAGGCTAGAGCCATACACGTAAGTGGACTTAGGGCTCTGTACTTGGCAGTATGGCTTTAGAAAAAAAACGAAGCACCATAGGGGCGATAACCCCCATAAAACGGAACTCGTTTTCTTCACGAGGAAATATAAAGTTCCCCTCATAGACCCTCCTATGATAAATGGCACCAGTCTCACCTTCTCTGAAAATGCAAAATATCTGGGTCTTATTTTGGATAGGAAATTAAACTGGAAGGCCAATCTTGAAATAACTGTCCATCTCACTCAACTAGCTAAGGTGCAAAGATCTACATGCATCTGCATCAGTGGTGCACTGAGAACTACTTCCTCCACGGCACTGGACATCTTTTTCAACCTGCTACCTTTAGATATTTTCGGCAAACAGATGGCTGCCTGTGCGGCCATCCGCCTGAAAGCCTCCTCTCAGTGGTCTAGCTATCGCTTTGGCCACTCCTCAATCCTTGATCTTCTCAAATTCAAACACGAAAACACGGACTACACCCCGGCGAAACTGAGATTTGACGGTAACTTCCGTACGAGCAGCCCTAACCGGGATGTATGGGGCACTTCCCCCCCTGCCGATGGTAGTTCGGTTCACTTCTCTACAGATGGATCTAAGACGGAGGGTGGGGTGGGTTGTGATGTTTTCTCCGAACAGCTCAATCTGAGCATCTCTTTCCCCCTGCCTGATCATTGTAGCGTTTTCCAGGCGGAAGTCATGGCAATTAAGGAAGCCCTGTACTGGCTGAAATATAATGTATTATCTGTCAGGGATATTAGCATTTTCACTGACAGCTAAGCGGCAATCAAGCCCTTGGAATCGTTCTCCTTCACTTCAAAGGCTGCCTTAAACTGTCGTCTATCTCTTATGGAGATGACAGAGCAGTTCAACATTCACCTATGCTGGGTGCCGGGCCATAGAGACATTCCAGGTAACTGCAGGGCTGACGACCTCGTCAGACAGGGTACCACTCTAATGATTTTGCCTGAAAGGCAAGCCCTGGGTATGCCCCTCGCTACATGTACTTACATGTACCTACATGGCAATTGGGACCTACAGTTTAATGCCAAATCCGAACGGCGATTTGAGAAATTTTTTTCGTGACAACAATACTCTCGGATGTTTGTCAGACACTCGCGAGAGGTAGGACCGTGAAAAAACTTTTTGGTATTTTCTGGGATTCGAACTTGGAACCTCATGCGTCGTGATCCGACACACTAACCACTTACGCCACGGCGCCCCCTAAAAAAGGTGTCGAGTTAAATATTAATACAAACTTAAGTCTAAAGTGTACCAATGATGTTTTAATAGTACGCTTTTATTTAAATCTCAGTCTTTCAAAGAATCTACTATATTTTCATTCAAGCTACTACATAACTTTGGTTTGACGTTTTATATTCGCACTTGAATTTTAATTTATTTTAAAGTCATATAGAGATGTTTAATTAAAAATACTTTCGGGTTTCGATGACGACTATTATATGGATTCTGAACTAATTGAGAAATCAGTCCCTTCCCGAAGGGTAAAAGTGTACAAAAAAAGAATAAATCCATTTGAGAAGTATGGAGAAAGAAAAACGTGAAATCCGCCAAGGACATCCGTATCTTTTCAGATAGCCAAGCTGCAATCAAATCTTTGGAATTGATCTCTATATGTTCAGTAGAAGCCCTTGACTGCCATTCGTCTCTTAAGGAGATGTCGGAGCAGTTTAATATACACCTCTGTTGGGTGCCGGGGCATAGGGATATTCCGGGGGATCGTAAGGCTGATGAACTCGCCAGAATAGGAACAACTGTACCCATCCTTGCAGACAAGGATAATCTAGGTATACCAATCGCTACATGTAAATTTAAATTTGCATGCAATCGAAAGAACAAATCTTAGGTGGACAACAAGTGGTACAGCATGTCTAGCGACTAAGCAGTTTTGACCCAAGTTTGATCTGAAACACTCTAAGAAATTGATCTCTCTCAATCGATTGCATATTGGCTCTATTATAGGTGTAATTACAGGACACTGTTTAATAGGCAAGCATGCAACAAGGCTTGGCGTATATTCAAATGATTTTTGCAGAAGCTGCATGGACGAAGAAGAGGAAGAAACCATACCTCACCTTCTTTGTGTGTGTCCAGCTCTCCCCCAAAGAAGAATGCTTCACATAGGAGCTTTCCATTTTAATGATTTAGGCGATCTGATAGATTTAGACATTAGGAGCCTCCTTTGCTTCATTAGAAGCTATGCTGGGATTACATGATTCTTCGTGTACCACAACGGACCTTCGTTGGTCTATGTGTGTTGGCGTAAGCTGGCTGCCACTTCAACCTAACCTTGTCCTTACTATTTAATTAGTACATAGGCATCGCTTTGCTCTTTAATTTTTCGTTTTTTTTCCGAGGGTAGGCGAAAATCTTCAACAAGACACTATGAGGATCGACAGCGCGTGCTCATAGTTGTGTGGGATTCTTACCCACTAAAAAACTTCCTTCGAAACGGACTTGTTTTTTTTTTTTTTTATTTTGAGTACAACTAAGTATTCGACTTATCAAGTAGTTTTCATTTCACGAAATAAGGACGTTTTGCAGGTACCTTCCCATTAGAAGTTCTTGCTAGCTCCGCAGTTTAGACGCGGTTACTTAATGCGCTAAGTCTAAAGGTTTGGTTCTTTGTAGACGGCGTAGTAAATTTCTTTCATCCAAAACTTGGAGGACTGTAATATTAACGTGACTTTCTAGTCGACTTTTATGTTTTCTCGCGTAGTTTTTGATTTCGTCTTCGATTGTTTTAATGCCAAGATCTCTGTGGATATCGCTATTTCAGATATACCATGGCGCATTAACAATACCTCTTAGTGCTTTGTTTTCAAAAGTTTGTAAAATTTTAACATAACTTATTTTGGTACAACCCAAAGTTGTATTCCATATGTCCAAACAGGATTTAGCACTTGCTTATATAAAAGCAGTTTTTTCTCTATATTAAGCTTGGAATATTTTTCAAGTAACCAATACATTTCTCTATATTTATTATTTAGTTCTTTGCGTGTTTTCTTAACGTGCGTTTTCCATTTCAGCTTTGTATCAAGTGTCATTCCAAGATACTTAGCCTCGTTTGCAACCGGGAGTTGAACCGAGTTTGAAAAGATCGGCAAAATAATTATTTTCTTAAAAGTAAAATTTACATGAACAGATTTGGTCTCGTTGAGTGCGACTGGACCAAGTACCCTTCCTTGCGGCACAAAAAATATTTGGCGCAACAGCTCTTTAAAGTGCCAGGGCCTAGCTTCTCGCAACCACTCATGTTGTGTGCGTTATATTTTCACACGAATGGAAGGGACCTACAGTTTAATGCCGACTCCGAACAGCGATTTGAGAAGCTTTTTTGTGACAACAATACTCTCGGATGTTTGTCAGACGCTCGCGAGAGGTGGGACCGTGAAAAAACTTGTTGGTGTTTTCTGGGATTCGAACTTGGAACCTCATGCGTAGTGATCCGACACACAAACCACTTACGCCACGGCGCCCACAGCCATTATTTCCTTAAAATTCGAATATTCGTTTCCACATTTGACGCGGAATAGTCTATTCGTAAGGTAGTTCTTCAAAATATTATATAGGTGCTCTGGCAGAACTTGTCGTAATTTAAACTTTAAGCCTTTGTGCCAGACCTTGTCAAAGGCTTGAGAGACGTCAAGGAATACGCTTGAACAAATATTTTTTTCTTCAAGAGATTTTTCGATTACATGTGTTATTCAATGCACTTGTTCAACTGTAGAATGCTTACTTCTGAATTTGAATTAGTGATCCGGAATGAGATGCCTTTCTTCTATAACCGGCTTTGGATATAATTGGAAGAAGCGAAATCGGTCTATAAGACGTTTCTTCATTCGGAGGTTTTCCGGGCTTAAGGACCATTATGATTTCGGCGACTTTCCATTGACTGGGAACATATTCTAGTCTAAGCGCGGCGTTTATAATGAACAGAAGCTTAATAAGAGCTTTTCTTACTAGTACTTTAAGAACCTCTCCCGTGATTAGGTCGTATCCAGGAGCCTTCTTAGGTTTAAGTTTCTTTATTTCTTCCTCAAGTTCGGTTATTGTTGCATTTCTTATTACCCTATTGTCTATATACGACGTATTTATATTTTAAATAAGAGCTTGCCCATCAAACGGCTTAGAAGTTTCTTCCAGGTGGGTGGCAAAAACTTGCGCTTTCTCTTTATCATGCCTGACCCATTCGTCTTGATGTTTCCTAATTGGGGCGGCTTGAGTTTGAGGTTTTTTAATACCTTTTATAGCCTTCCAAAGCGAGTAATTAGAATCTTTTTCTCCCGTTAAACTTTCTAGTCAAGTTCGTATTGCATTATTCTAAAGGTCTTTAATAGATCTTTTTAGTTAGTTGCGCAAACGGTTAAGATGTGCTTTATGTTGCGGAGCCCGAGTTTGTTGCCATTTTTTGCGCGCTTTGCTCTTCTCCTTAATCATCTCTTTTATTTCATGTGGATAAGTTTGAATGTAACTGGCCGGCGTTCTCTTTGGTTTGGGAGTATTCTTCCAATCGGTATTCTGTAGGATTTCGACGAAGCGGTCAACTTCAACTTCAAGTTCATAGGGCGTTTTAAGTGATACGCTCAGCTTAATATTTGCTTCAATATATTTTTTGAAGCAATCCCAAGTAGTTTTCGCGCTGGTTAATCTGACCGGTCCGACTTTTTTAAACAGAGCATCGCTTATCGTCATAATGATTGGAGAATGATCAGAGGAGAGATCAAAGCTTTCTTCAACTTGTGTACAGTTGCCAGATATTCCTTTAACAACGAAGAAATCGATCAGATCTGGTATCTTATTTCTATCAGTCGGCCAATATGTTGGTTTACCCGTCGAGTGAAAATCACAACTGTATTGTATACTCGCATTATAAAGCTTTCTACCTTTCTGAGAGGCGTACTTTGAACCCCAGAAGGGGTGTTTCGCATTGAAGTCGCCACCAATAAGTAACTTGAAGATGTTTGTGAAATCACTTTCTTCAAGTTTACATCGCAGTGGACAATAGTTATATTGACGAAATAATGAAAGCAAAATGTCAATTTCTAACGCGTACCGTGCTTACTTGCATTGCTTATAATTCAATCTTTATTTCTGCTGAGTGTTCGATGGATTCTTTTATAAACAAAGATGATCCGCCTCTTGCTCTTTCCGATGGGTGGAAGGCGTGATACACGCTATATCCCCTTATCTTAACATTCGATTGTTTTGTCAGATGAGTTTCACAGACCAAACATATATCAATATCTTTTTCTCGTATACAAATTTCTAACTCGTCGAGTCTTCGTATCAGCCCGTTGGCGTTCCATGTAAGAATTTTAAGCGTTTCTATCATGTTCTGGTTGAAGTGCGCGTGTTATGAATGTTGTTTGCTAGTGCAACTAGTCTCTCGAAAATAAGTTTGTTCGTTTTGCATTGCTCTTCAAGTTTCGCAAGAATTAGAGAGAAAACATGGGATACATGATCTTGTGAGCTACCTCTATCACCGTTTTCCAATATCGCAACTTGAGCAGGAGTCTTTGTGTTAAAGTTTGGATGGTTTCTTGCGTTGATATCCCGTGAGTTGTCGGTCATATACTTGCCATTAGCTGTCATCGCCGCTTGAGCATAAGACTGCACGCCAATATTCGAAGATTTTGCTTCTGTCACCTTTTCTCTACTACGTTTGGGTTTTGCTCTTTAATGTCATATATTAAAAAATTAAACATGGGTTTCTGAACATTAAATTTAGCTCCATACTAACACTAAAGCCGACTATTATTTTCTTTATTGCTACAAACATTTTGGAAAGTATGGAGATTATACTTAAACTGTATACTTAATTTGGTTGCTAGTAAGGCCCAATAAAAAATAAAAAACGTACTATTAGAAAAATTAAATGTCAAGTTAAAAACTGCTAGTACATGTCAAACTTAATATTATGTCCTATGGAATAGGATAAGCTTCGTTTAAATTGAAAATTTATACAGTATTTAATATTATGCAAGGGTATTGTGCATACAATTTTGGCAAACTGTCAAACAAATATATTTTCTTTCAACAATTTTTTTTCATATTAAATTTTAATGATTTTACTTAAATTTAAATCGGTATCAGTTGCAAAAAAAATTAAATATTGTGTCTAAAGAAGTCTTCCCCTTTTTTAGGATCTATGCCTCTTCACTCGTTTTCTGCCACCAACGCATCTCTGCGGCATTGTTAATCAGGTAGATACATTGAACGTTTGAAGTACAACGGCCCACGTGTTAGTTTTCTGTTACGACGCCTTTTTTCAAATACGCTCGTGGAACTTGCATGCGTGTTAGACTTTGTTAGAGGCATAATCAGACATAAACACACTTGTCTATATTAACATAGAAGGAAAAGTACTATATTAACATAGGCGGAAAATTACTTAACTAAGGAACTTTGTTATTATTTTAATAAATTCAGTCTGCGATAAACTCTTGTTGCCTTTGATGCAAATACGTAAAAGTAGTTCTACGAGTACCTGTTGATATTTTAGAATTTACTGTCTATGTTTAAGAATTACAGAGACCTTTATTACGTCTCGCCTTTCTTTGCGCAGAATTAAGAATGATTTGTTATTTTAGATAAATAGACACACAACTTCTAAGATATACGAGTACATACATCATCATTCGTACAAAATATTTCTATTTAAAATTCTGTTTTAATTTATTTTTGTAAATAGGGACATAGTGCTCATTAATAACTCGTATAGCAAAGCCGTGTAATTTTATAATATCTAAGCTTATTAGAGATTTATTTGGGTGATAACATGCCTTGTATCTTAGGATTTTTATCTTCAACACGCGATATAATCAGTATACAATTCTATTTTATAAATTATATGTATAATCGTTTGTTTTCTTCTTATTTTTTGTACTAAACCAAACGGTAGTGCTTATTTTTAGAGAATTAAATTGCGTTTGGATATGCATAGGCGGGCGAAATACACATTTATGTGCCTGTTATCAGTATTTATTGGGTTTAAAGATTAATTTGTTTATGAACAATATGCACATTTACTTACGTATTTGTATACCAAATTTAAGTCGAATACGCTAAAAAGGATAAAAAATAAGTATCCGTATGGTCAGAGCATGTAAGATATTTTCTTCAACTACCGTGGTAGTTCTTGAATGGTCTGCGCCATGTTTTTCGCAAACCCCCGTTTTAATACATAAAAAATGAACAGAAAGTGACAATTATTATTGTAATCAAAATAAAGTGACAACTCTGCTCTTTAAAATCGAGATTTAGTGATCACTGTCATGGTTTTTCTGGTGAGCCAACTTGAAATAATGGATACGAGTCAAATACGATTAAATTGTTTAAGAGGTTTAACCTGGACACAATGCACCAGACGCAACTAAAAACATCGACACATCATTTGAAGAAAGTACAATTGGTGAACGAACAATCTTTGTCAGGAGTTCTAAAAATATATAAATATTTGGCTCAACAGCTCTTCAAGTGCCTGGGCCTAGCTTCTCGCAACAGCTCGTGTTGTGTGCGTTATATTTCTTCATGGTAGGTAGGTAGGTAGAAGTGGTTGTGTCAGCAAACCATGCCGAAACTTAATTCGCGCAGAAGCGCCGTTTTAATACCACAACTTAAGTGACCTATCGGATGTAAAAAGGACGTTAACTTCTAGGGAAAAGGATTCTATTCCTCCTTGAATGTTCCTGTTACTCCTGCTCTTCAGGCCGTTCCTTTTCCGCTCTTATATTTTTTCCTTGGTCCCTTGTGGACCTTTCCGCTCAAAAATAGGATCGTTCACAAAGTAAAACTCCTCAGATACTAGCGCTTGTTTACACTCGCTCGTGGTTCACCAAGAAGTGCTGAACTCGCCTCAGTCCTTTACCTAACCGACCGAGAGCCTCTCTCTGTAAATTGGCCTACCGCTTATTTAGTCATTCAAAAGTTCAGGGACAGCTTTATGTGCAGTACTCCGCTCTTTTGCTGAAGCATGCAACCGTTCCTTGAACGCCGCTATCCAGCAGCTCTTTCCACTTTTCCAATGGCTCTCTCTCTCTGAAATCGCCCCAGAGGGTCGGATTACGCATTCCCGGGGTTCGCTCTTTACCCTGGTGCCACGTTCACAGCAAGTGCTAGCAATTGAGGCATAATGAAATATTCGAAACAATATCACGGAAAATACAAAAGCGAAGGAATATGAGACGAAAAAGGAAATTTGTCAAACAACGCTTGGCGTTGGACCTAGCTAGAAGAGAAGAGGTTATTGACTCTAAAATGTAACTGTGTCAAACAACGCCTTGCGTTGGACACTCTTGAGGAGGAAGAAGCCAGAGTACCCACTCGTATTCCTATTATTTTGTTAACTCCGCAAAAGCTAGCTATCCCGGTGGAATCTCACGCAGATTTGGGGAAAAGGGACTAGCCGATGACGTGCCACCCCATACAAATAATAAAGTGTAAACGTCTGGCTCTCGGCCATCGAATTTGGACTGAACCTCCTCCAGTCCGTTGACGCTGCTCATGGTCGTACAAGTTGTGTTGATTATGTGCATGTGTTGGTATGTTTGGGATGCTTGGGTAAATGTGTGATGTTCATGATGTATCTTGTTGTGTACTCGTCCTTTATGTTGTAGATACATATGCCCTGGTGGTGTGGGCAAGATGTTAGGGCAGTCCACCCTCTTCTTCATCGTCGCTTGTCTCACTCGTCCCTGATCAATGTACATCGTTGGTGGACGGTCCATCCGCATCAGAGGGTTGCCAACCGACCGTTGGGCTCTGTCTCCCGGAGTACCTGCTTTTGTTGCCCCTTGAAACGTGTGGAAAGGAATAAGCACTGAATGGCGGGACCATCCAGGAACGCTTAACGAGACCACTGCTTCAAGAAGACAACGGAATAAAAATGAATTGAAAGGCCGCAAATGGTGGACGGGTGAGAATTGGTAGGATGGAGGGGACCAAGGATTTCGTGCGAAATTTGCGCGTAACAAAATCCACCCCGTTACATTAAGGAAACTGATAATAGCCGTATTTTATTGTCACCCAAGATCCATATAGATCACACGACGCAAATAAAACGATCCGGATCTGGATCAACGAATTATTTTCCTTGTGTCTTACAGTGTAGTTGTATAACCTACCAAGGAATATAAAAAAAAAAATTAGATCACGATATTGATCCTGATAGAAAGCAAGATCTCGTATTGTTGTTGTGTTGCATAGAAACCAATGATCCGTATGGATCATGAGTGATAATAAAATACGGCTAATATCCCCAATGCTAATCTCCGCTAGCTCTATTAGGTTGTCGAAAAAGGGTTTACCTAAGGTGCGCTGTCTGGCCTTGCCTAAAGCCGGACACTTGCAGAGGAAGTGTAAGATTGTTTCTATCTCGTCAGCAATATTGCAGCTGCGACAGTGTGAATTAAATGTAATGCCTATTGTGGCCGCTTGAACCCCGATGGACCAGTGGGCAGCACTAACTGCCAGAACTCTTGCAACATCTGCACGGTTTCTGTTTAGTAGATCTTGCGTTCTTTTCCGTGAGTATTTGGACCACATCTGCCTGGAAATGACACAGTTCCGCACCCCCTGCCATCTGCTATCAGCCTTTAGCAGATAATGCGCGAAGATGCCTCTCTTAAAGACCCCGAACGGGACGTTCATCTCCTTTGCTAGGGAAGCATCAAGGGCAGATCCCTGCCTCGCGAATTCATCAGCTCGCTCATTCCCCATGCTCATTCCAGAACTCAAAGGAGACAGATCCTTAACCGATGACTAAGTGAGGCGAGTTCTTTTTGCACTGTTCTACTAGCCTTGAGGATGTAGTGGCAGATACTATAGACTTGATAGCGGCCTGGCTGTCAATGAGGATGGCAATGGTATTTAGGGGTGTAGGGGTTTGCTTAAGTAAGCGGCAGGCCTCACGTACAGCAAAAACTTCCGCCTGGAAGACACTGCACGAATCAGAAAGCCGGTAAGACATGGAAATATTGAGGGAACCAGAGAATATCCCCGCCCCTACCCCGTAGTCCATTTTTGAACCGCCGATGAAGATTGTTGTTTCGAACTCATTTGACAGTTAGCCAGTTTCCCATTCCGCCCTGGTAGGGAATCTGACCGTGACGTCATTTCTAAAGTTCACTGTGGGAGTTATATAGTCGGTCAGGTTAGCTGTCAGATCCTGCAGTAGCAGATTCAGGATACTGTTGTGACCATACGCAGTGGTGCATCCTGTTTCCCTTAGGCTGACCGCACTACATGATGATAGATGAATAATGTGAAGATCGAGTGGTAAAAGGTGCAGGATAACGTTCAAGGCTTCGGTTGGACATGTTCTCATGGCACCAGTTGGGCCTATAGCCGCAGTTCTCTGTACCCGTTGATAAGTTCGATCTTATAACCTTTCCTTAACGCAGGCCACCAGACGAGCGATCCATAGGAAAGAATGAGACGCACCCCGGTAGTGTACATCCATAAGACCATCTTCGGGCGAAGTCCCCACTTCTTACCAAAGGTCTTGCTGCAGGCATAGAAAGATACACAGGCCTTCTTTACCCGTTGCTCAATATTAAGCTTCCAGCTTAGTTTTGGATCAAGTACCACACCTGGGAGAGTAGATAATTGTTTAGCCGCGTAAACGTCGGTATTTTGATTTTAGTGGTAAAGAGCATCAGTTCAGTTTTGCTTGGGTTGAAGCTGAGTCCATATCCAGTGGCCCATGAGCTAATCTTGCCCAAGGCACCTACCATAATCTCACTGATTACGGATGGAAACATCCCCGATACCAATATTACCACGTCATCCGCATACGCGATAACCTTAACTCAATCCCTATCAAGTCTACACAAGATTTTATTGATGACCATAAGCCATAGAAGAGGAGATAAGACCCCACTTTGAGGAGATCCTCTAACAACAGATACGGTGGAGCTGCTGTTGCAGAGAGTTGATTGAATGATTCTAGTTTTTAGCATTGTCAATATCCATTTGCTAACAAACTCTTCCACACCCAATTCGATCAGAGCTGCCTGAATCGATTCCGTACTGACGTTATTGAATGCGCCTTCAACGTCTAAGAAGGTACTTACTTACTTACTTATGTCCTGTACCCCCTTGTGGTTCCTAGGGCCTCTACTACGCCTACGCGCCATCGTGTACAGTTTCTGGCAATGTGTCTGAGTTCTCCCTAACTTTTCCCTAACTGCCGTGGCTCCTTCTCGACTGTTCTGCGCCATTTTCTCCTCGGACCGCCAGGTCTTCTGCCATCCTGAAAAGAAGGTAGCTAGGGTATATTGTTTGAAATGGAATATTTCTTCATACAAATGAAAGGGATCTATAGTTTAGTGCCGTATCCAATGGGCAATTTGTTTTGAGAAGCTTTCTCGTGACAACAGTACGCTCGAATGTTTGTCAGACGCTCGCGAGAGGTAGGTTAGGTTGGCTGTCCACACAAGAGTGCAGACACACTTAGACCACACTTAGACCCTCGCGAGAGGTAGGACCGTGAAAAAACTTTTTTGTGTTTTCTGGGTTTCGAACATGGAACCCCCCGCGCAGTGATCTGACACACTAACCACTTGCGCCACGGCGCCCACTGTCAGGAAGTGTATGTAAGTCTTAAACGTAAACCCCGTAGTAGGCCTGAAGCGGCCATAGATAATGGTGAGCTAAGGGCTTTGGTGGTATCCGATGGAGGTCAAACTTTTATTAATAGATATTGCGAAACAACTAGACGCCTACTATTCAACAGTTACTCGGCGTTTGAAAGCAACTGGTAAAGTAAAAAACCTGTATAAATGGGTTCCACATGAGTTGACAGAATGGAACAAGACGCGTCCATTAGAAGTTTGCTCTTCTCTGCTTGCTTAAAACAAAAGAGACCCATTTTTGCATAGAATTGCAACGAGTGATGAAAAGTGGATGCTTTATGTGGCTTGACACTGATGAAGCACTACGAAAAATGCCAAAGCCAAGTCTTTACCCAAGGACGGTTATGGTGAAGGTTTGTAACTTGGCAGCAGGTTATTAACTCTATCTTCCCAAAACCTGATAAAACAATAAATACAGGGAAGAACTGCTTGAAACTATAACATAGGCATGAGAAATAAGAACTTAAGCTGCCTCCGTTGGTTAACGGACCTGGGGTTATACTGCCTTGTGATAGCGCAAGGCCACTCGTAGGAAACTCTAGCTCACTTATCTTATTCCCCGACCTTTCCTCAACCGATTAATATTTGTCTAAATATCTGGGTAATTTTGTTGCTGAGGAAACATACAGAGAATGAAGCAGCTGTCAAAAATGCATTCGAAGACTTCATTGACTCTGGAAAACCTTAGCTTTTATAAGATAGAAATTATTATCTCATTACCAAGAATATATCGAAGTCAATGGCGAATACCTTAAAGTTAATTTTGTCGAGAGTTACAAGTATTTAAAGACAGTTATTTGATATGCAACCATCTAGTACATCCAATCGCAATTATACACATATATACATATGTATGTCCATACCCTTTACCCATCCTGTTATCGATAATGCTCTACGGCTTCCAAATATGGGCTTGAGCCATGAAGACGAAGTTATACAGAAGGAAGACGGGACAGCTTATAGAACCAATGCATTGATAGTATGCAGCGCCTTCAGAACAACCTCCTACGAAGCGGCATGTGCAGTGACTGGCATGGTGCCAATATACCTTCTAGCTTAAGATGTCAAATGGAAATACCGTGCTAGCAGGACAACGGCACCAACTGCGATGAGTCGAAGTGTCACTGAGGCAGCACCAAGGACAAATCTGGATGAATGGCAGGAGAGATGGGATCACTCTGATAAAGGCAGGTGGACACAGAGATTGATCCCCAATATGGATCAATAGGAAGCATTGGAAGTTGAATTTCTACCTGGCACAGATGCTAAGGTAGGTAGGTAGACACAGATGCTTACTGGCCATATGTTAGGTTAGGTTAGGTTGAAGTGGCTGCAAGCTGAGAAACGCCAACACACTTAGACCATAGGTCCATTGTGATACCACGTGGATCATGGGAGAATTTTCCGTTAAACCATTTTGAGCTTCTTATGAAGCGTAGGAGGCTCTTGATATCTATATTTTTCAGGTTGCCTATATCGTTGTAAAAGGCGGCTCTTAGGTGAAGCTTCCTTCTATGGGAGAGAGCTGGGCAGGAACAAAGAAGGTGAGAA
Source organism: Brachypalpus laphriformis (assembly GCA_945910035.1). Taxonomy (NCBI): domain Eukaryota; kingdom Metazoa; phylum Arthropoda; class Insecta; order Diptera; family Syrphidae; genus Brachypalpus; species Brachypalpus laphriformis. The sequence goes on along the minus strand of OX246753.1, from coordinate 311,860,483 downwards.
ATAGTTTCCTCCTCTTCCTCATCCATGCAGCTTCTACAAAAGTCGTTCGCAAAAATGCCTAGCCTTGTGGCATGCTTGCCTATTAAACAGTGTCCAGTGATGCCACCTATTATAGTGCCGATATGCAATCTGTTGAGAGAAATCAAAAACTAAGAACGTTTTAGATCTAGCTTCTGCCAAATTTGTTTTGTCGCTAGACATGTGGATCCACTTGTCCACCTAAGGTTCGTACTCTCGATAGCATTCAGCTTAAATTTAAGTTTGCAAGTAGCGATTGGTATACCTAAGGAGCCTTTGTCCAGCAGAATGGGTATAGTTGTTCCTATTCTGGTTAGTTCATCGGGCTTATAATTCCCTGGAATGTCCCTATGCCCCGGCACCCAACACAGGTGAATATTGAACTGCTCAGCTCAGTGTAGAAGTGGATTGAGCTATCTTCTAAAAATGCGTCATCATTCCAAAGTGATCTGGAGGGGATGGTGACGAGGAAGTTCTTGTCAAACTTTAGACGTGGGATAATGTAGTCCGTGTTTTCGGGAGAGATTTAGCATTTATTCAAAATGGAAGCATGGCCAAATTCTTTTCTTGACCACTGTTGGGTAGCTTCGAGGCGATCGGCTGCATTCGCTGCTTTTTGCTTGCTAAATATATCGAGGGGCATCAGATGAAACAAAATATTCAGTGACGCAGAGGGGGTTGTACTTAGTGCTCCGCCTATGCACAGAGAAGCTGTGCGCCGGACTTTACTTAAATAATCGCGATTTATAGCTTTTTCTAAGGCAGTCCACCAGACAATGACCCCGTATGTGAGTATCGGTCTAATGACCGAGATGTAGAGCCAGTAAGTGATTCGGGGATGTAAACCCCATCTATTTTCAATAGCATTTTTGCAAGAGAAAAGCGCTACTGTAGCTTTCTTTACTCTTTCTTGAATATCAGGTTTCCAGCTTAATTTCTTATCCAGGATGAGAACCAAATATTTTGCAGTGTCAGAGAAAGTTAAGCCGAGACCGTTTAGAGAAGGAGGGTCGACTAGCGGAATTTTATACTTCCTGGAGAAGAGTACAAGTTCAGTTTTGTGGGGGTTCACATCATGTTCCATTGTTGACGATTGTTCACTATGAAGAACGACACCTGCTGGTGAACAAACTGGATGAAGACCTAACCCCAGACAACTTCACCAGATAGATAATGAGCAGGGAATATGTCTAGGAAGCACTCAACCAGGAGCGACATGCAGCGCAGGAGGCTGCCAACACGAACGAGCCGAGGACCTAAGGCTGAAGTCCCCCTCGCGATGAAATGACCAAAGGCAGCACCGTGAGGAGCAGCGTTAGAGGGGAGCTGGGTTTAGTGGGTGGAAATCCCATGCTATCACTGAGGACGAGCTCAGTTTTATCTTATAAAGATTCCCACCTTCTGACGCAAAAAAAAACCGTTACCAATCCAATTGCACGGTTTTTTTTGTGGTTGCATAAAAGGAATAACTACACAAAAACTTCAAAAATTAATGACACGCGGATGAATGGACGAATAGACGGCCATAATTTAATCGACTCGGGTGTTGGTACTGACGTATACATACCCAATCGTACTTTATAGGGTCAATCTTTATTACATTTCAGAGAAGGCAAATTTAGTGACAATCATATTGCCTTGACACTTAAGTATCAGGGGATGGCCTCTGCCAGAAAATGTATTTATAAGTTCACTATTTCGGGATAACTTTTCAATCCACTGACTGCAACTGGCAGTTGGTCTATTTTATATTTTTCACTTTATAATTCCACTAACTCAGTCTTTCTGTTTGCTTTTCAGTATATCAGTTACGAACTGCACTGGTATAAACATTGTAATCCACGATCTGGATATTGATCCTACCTCAGACTATCTATCTTTGACTCCACTTAATGCAGACGGAAATGAGAGTCGTCCCATCATACTTACTGGAAAGCTAAAACAACCTCTAAATATACGTTCCCTCGGCTATACCAAAGTAAATCTCACGTTCGAAGCCAGAACCATAGAGGGACATGCCCACAAAGGATTCTCAATAAGTTACGCTCCATATGGCGATGTACCATTACCAGGCACACAACCACCCGACATCACACTACCATACGACCAACTACATACCATCAGCAAGCTACTAGTGATTTCCAAGGAAAACCATACACATAATACGTGGAATAGGCTGAAGAAACTTTTAGCCAATTCTACAAACTCATACCTCAAGTTAGCGAATTTAAGCCTTGAACAAGCTGCTCCAGAAAATGTCACATTCACTCGAGTGGCAGAATGCATTGGCAGTTGGCCTGATTCGGAAGATTGTGTTGAAGTCGAGTTCGCTATCACACTCTACAATGATACGAGTAAGACATCCACAATTGATTCGTATCTTCAAGATCTCACACCACGTGAACCGGCTGGTCTGACTGAAGCCCAATTGGAGGAGATGTGGGAGCAATCCGGTCGGTTCACATTCCAGGGGGATGGTATCACAGAGTATGAATTGCCAGATACCCGGACAAGAATTCTCATGTGGGTGGGCATTGCAATTGGAACGTGTGTGCTGCTGTTCCTCATTCTAGTGGCAGTATTTCGATCGCCAGCATTTCGAGATCGTTGGGTGGAAGACGATACCGTGGCGATCAAAAATCAAGATCAGAACAGTCGAAAGGTAAACGATGACATTACTATGTATCCATCACCAGACCAAGTTATTCGGGATATATATCCGGGTACTGGCTCAAATGGTCAGGTTCCACCAACAGAATTCGGACTGGACTCGGGTCGGATTCGGACGAATACTTTTGAAAGTAAGTACTTCTACTAAAAAACAATTCACTTTATGCATTCTTTAATAAATATTGCTTCTGCTGTTGCAGCAATAAATGAGGCGTACACCGAGGATGAGCAGCCACCATCAACGAGAATGTGAGTTAATAGATACATAATTGCATACAATTGACATTTATTCAGATTGTTTTACATGACCTCATGGCAGGTTAAATGAATTTCATTAGAATGTTAAGATGTTATGGTAAGTAATAGGCGGCGTCGTACTATGACAGCAGATTGATGAGAAATGCTGACAGCTCTGTGGTCACGAATTTTAGTTCCATTGTATTTTTTAATTTTAGATTTAACTAATTACCGTGCTATTACGAATATGCAGATCTGTGCAGCTACTGCTTATTGATTTTGATGACCGTTGAGCTTTTGAAATGGGGATTCATTCATTATTGATTTATAAACTCGTTCGCGGGTTCATGGCTATTTCATAGTACGTAGGTGGGTCACACATTTTTGGGCTCTATGTAGTCTGGCAGGTTTCAACAACCCACTGAATCTTTTGTGTTGACAGGATCAAGAGTAATTTTTCTTCCACACAATCTGTAATGCTTACTGCTAGGGCGGAGAGAATTTTTTACTTGATCTGAACTTTGTGTAAGCATTTGCAGTCGACCACGATTTCGTGTTTGAAGATCTTTCTTAAGGATGTATCACAGATGGTTTCCTTAATCTGTTGATTTTTCCACCTCGATTTTTTTTTTTTGCTGTGGTCAATGTCAGCATGTGACCGATTTTCTTTTTCCTATATGCCCCGATTACCCGGGCCGAAGTCATTGAGTCTTTACACGAACTCCAAGATGGAAAAGCACCAGGTTCTGATAGGATACCGGTGGAGTTGCATAAATATGGAACTGCAAAATTAATTAGGAATATCACTCTTGTCTTTCATAAAACCATTGAGCATGGAATTATTATTCAACAGTTCAAGAAGGCGTTGATCTTTCCGATACACAAGAAAGGATCTTACCCGTCCAACTACAGGGGTATTTCCTTTCTAAATGCATCGTACAAAATTTTCACGACGCGACAGTTTTACAAAAACAGCTTGTTGAGTGGGTAAATATGGAACATCTTTTGAAGGTATATCAAGTGGGGTTCAGATCAGGCTGTTCCACTACTAACCATATCTTCGTACTGAGGAGTGCAGCTGAACATTTCCTGTCCCAAAATAGGAAGTTGTGTGCATTTTTTGTTGACTCCAAGGCGGCGTTTGAATCTGTACACCGAAATGCATTATTTTATAATTGTACAACATGGGAAAAATGCTTAAATTGTAAAAAAAAATTCTTCAAGACCTTTATGGAGATACCCAAGCAGCAGTGTGGAATGGTAATAAGGTTTCGGGTTGGTTTCAAACAAAGTCTGGTGTGAAACAAGGTTGCGCATTGAATCCCTGCCTCTTTGCGCTTTCCATCGAAGATGTGGTTGACTTCTTACCTGGAGGTATTTAGTATGCAGGAGCGCTTATAAAGGCCCTTCTATATGCTAACGATATATACGCAGTATTGCTGACATAATCCCCGGAAATGCTCCAGCTAATGCTGTTCTCGGAATACTGCAGCTTATGGAGCCCGGTTGTAAATTTGGAGAAATCAAAAATAATTATTTTTAAAAAACGGGAAGGCACGAATTGTGGCAGCAAAAAATGGAGTTATAATGGAGAAGCCGTTGAAGTAGACAATGAGTATAAATATTACTTGAGCATGGGAAACCTTCTTAAGGAGAAGCTCTCCAAAGTCAAAATCGATGTTAATATGACCTAGAAAAGATGCTTTTAAAATAAGTGCATAACTCATAGCTGTATATATAGGCGAAGCCTTCAGGCGGATCAGTAGAAATGCGGTGAAGTGGGAGGATCAAAACCTCGCTGAAATAGGAAGAAGAAGCCCATAGCTATATAAAGGGTTTTCCAATAAGGATTTCCGAACAGGTGATTGCGGCCATATTGTTGAAGCTACATCTGTCAAATTCACTGTCATTTATTTAGTCTGTCTTGTCAAATCAACATGGAGAGTTTTAGCTTTCAACAACATGTGCAAATGATTAAATTGTTTTATGAAAGTGGGTCTTCTGTTCGTGCAACATTTCGCGCGCTTTGCCCATTTTACGGTCGCCATAATTGTCCTTCCGAGAGGACTATTCGCCAACACCCGTACGTCAATGAAACGCATGATCTGCGAAAAATATCTCCGCTGTTTGTGAGAGTGTGCAGGAGAATCCGAGGCAGTCAATTCCGCGCCGCGCACAAGAGCTCGGCCTTTCGCAGACCACAACTTGGGCCTACACCTGTTCAAGCTTCAACTGACCCAGGAGCTCAAAGTTAACGACCATAGCGAACGCCGTTTGTTCGCTGACTGTGCTCTCGAGCAGTTGGAAGTTGACCCCAATTTCGGTCGAAAAATCATATTCAGCGACGAGGCCCATTTCTGGATGAATGGGTTCATCAACAAGCAAAATTGTCGAATTTGGGACGATAACAATCCACACGAGATCCACCAAATTGCAATGCATACAAAGAAAATCACTGCTTGGTGTGGATTTTTAGCTGGCGACATCATCCGTCCAGCGAAGCCTCGGCGGACATTTGAATGATGTTATATTCCATTCATAATGGCATACATGGACCTTCTACTCACTCACAGTTTGTTTTATTAAAATTTAAAGATAGGAAACGCTTAATGGAAAACCCTTTGAAGCAGTCTTTGAATCCATTTTGTTTTTTGCGGCTCAAGTATGGGGAGCTAAAAAATATAATACGGTGGAGAAACTTTTAAGGTTCTCCATCGAAAGAATTTTTCTATGTTCTTCAAGTTCTACGAATGCAAGAGGAAAGACTGCCTAGAAAGGAAGCTTGCAAGATGATATCCAACAGGGGAAGCTGGTATGATGATTCGCTTGACTTAGCCCAAGAATAAGGGGTGGCATTAAACTTGCAAGCAGCGGATTAAACCACCTGGAAGCCAATGCTGTACCAACTAATTGCGAATGTGGATATAAAGTATCGTGAGAAATTCTTAAAGGGAGGCATCAAATTCGTTACATAGAATAGTCCACAGGCGCTTAGGTTGGAATCTAGGACATCTTAATTATTTCCGCGATGAGTACAAAGTAGAGTAAATTTCGATGATAGTCAAATTGAGGGGGGAATTGCTAAATTTAAACTATATATCTCATAGAGAAGCTCTTCCTACCATATGTGACATATGTAATGTAGGTGAACGAGAGGATACGATGCACTTTGTTGGAAAGTGCCCAACTCTAAGGGAAACTCGGCGTAGTGTCTTTGGTACAGATTATTTATCAGCCGAACAAGTAATCCATATACTTAATGAGCTGAATATTCCACAATTATTCGAATACTGCAAAACCGCTTTGGCATATCGTGAGAGAATAATTCAAGAAAGTTTTTGAAGAAAACAGGGCGTAGATATTAGTATATTGGTGTATTTCGTACTGGTCCTTGTTCTTATTAAGCTAATACCTAAATTCATACTGCTAAAATCTAGTTGTCAATCGGCAGATGGCAAAGCCATGTTATGTTGATTTATGTATATAAGTTAATGATGAAAAAAATTAAAAATAAAAATCAATCAAATTCATTCAAATTCATTCAATTCATATTAAATATTCACTACCAACCAAAATCGGTTTGGCTTTCTTCAATGTTCCTGACAATTCTTGACAGCAGCAAAAGACTGATTATAATTTGTACGCAAGGTTGTCAATGTTCGTTGTTACGCGTGTAGGCACAAGTTTGTCAATGTTAACTGAAGCAATAAATTGTTCAATATTACTTGCCAGGAAACATTGATCGTGTGTAGGGCGCTTAAGGCCATCATTGGGTATGATAGATACGAAGCTCACGTTCTGGGAACAAATTAAGTCCGCATCCGAAAGAGCCACGAAAACATGCCCATTGCTAAGCAGACTGATGACGAACATAGGAGGTCCCACGGCAAGTAAAAGAAGACTCTTGATGTTGGTTACGCACTCAATATTCTTGTGTGGCTCCGAGATCTGGGCTGGCGTGATCAAAAAGGAGATATACAGGAAGAAAATGGTCGCGGTGCAACGTATAGGAGCCCTTCGGATAAGGAGTTCATACCGAATAGTGTCGGAGCCAGCAGCCCTAGTAGTCGCAGGAGTGACGTCCATTGATCTTCTAGCAGCAGCTAGGAAGTACGCTCACGACAAGAAGGCGGAAACAGGCGAACCCTACAGGCGGATCAGTAGAAATGCGATGAAGTGGGAGGGTTATGATCCCTTATTTTCGGATCATAACCTCGCTGATAAAAGGAAGAAGAAGAAGACAAGATGGTGGAAATAGGCAGCTGCTGTTGCCGCGCAGAAGCGAGGTAGTGGCAAAACAGATGGAATGCTGAAATGAGGGTAAGGTGGACCTACCGGTTGATCAGAGACGTTGCTGCATGGGAGCACGGTGAAGTGAATTATTATATCATTCAGTTTCTTACCGGACATGGTTACTTCAACCGGTTCCTGCACAAGATGAGAAAAGTAGGGAGCGCAGCCTGCCAATATGGAGACTCTCTGGAAGACGATGCGTATCACACGTTGCGACACCACTCTGAAGTAATGCTAAAGCGGTTCCGAAGTGTATGGTGTCAAGTTGAAAATGGGTTAAAGGTGGTTTTTTAGTGAGTAGAAGGAGTAGAAGTCGCACACTACTTGAAACAGAGCGGGACTGTTTCTCGTGCGCATTTGCGTTTTTTCACTACCCCCTAAGCAAAACAAAAAAAAGTCATCAATGAACCCATTCAATGTTAAGTACCGCGGCGCAGTGGTTAGTGTGTCGGACTACTGCCCGTGAGATTTCATGGTGGAATCTCGAAAACAAAAAAAGTTTTTTCCACGAGAAAGCTTCTCAAAAATAAAATAAAAATTGCCCCTCGGATACGGCACAAACTGTAGGTCCCTTCCGTTGGTGCGAAGAATATAACGTCCATAACAAGAGTGGTTACGAGTAGCTAGGCCTAGGCCCTTCATGGGGCACCAAATAGGTATGTACTCGTATGTATGTATTGACTGGGTTTTATAGACTGCAGAATTAACATAAGAATGAGACGTTAACTTAGTATCCAAATTGACACCAAGGTCCTTCACTCCAAGCCTATAATTGTAAGAAAAATTTTCATAAAATAGCATATCATTGTATGTCCTTAATGTTAAGCCTTTCTTACTACACCAGTACCATAGACTGTTAACGTCGAGCTGAATTTTCGTCATCAGTACAATTTATCTTAACAAATATATTCAGGTGTCTACCATGTGGACCGTCTGAAGAATAACTTAAACAGTGACGACTTGAGCATTGGATGCCGTGGCGTAAGTGGTGAGTGTGTCGGATCACTACGCATGAGGTTCCAAGTTCGAATCCCAGAAAACACAAAAAAGTTTTTCACGGTCCCACCTCTCGCGAGCGTCTGACAAACATCCGAGAGTATTGTTGTCACGAAAAAGCTTCTCAAATCGCCGTTCGGATTCGGCACTAAACTGTAGGTCCCTTCCATTCGTGTGAAAAACATAACGCGCACAACATGCAAAATATTTATTTTTTAGATGAGTAACTTGTTGTTTGTCGAAAGTTTGGATTGAGGTCGTAATAGCCAATAAAGTTGTCTAGATTTTTGTTTTATTAGAGTGGAATGTGGTACTTCCATGTCAATTTGCTGTGTAGATGAATCCCCAAGTATTTGGCTACTGGTTGGATGGACACCTGTTTGTTGTTTATTGTTAGTGGTAAGGATGTGCATTTTGTTTTGGTATTGTAGATAACTTGTATCGTTTGTCTTCGTTGATCTTTATGTGCCACTTTGAGAACAACTCAATCGCTTTGTCCAGTATTTTTTGGAGTTGTGAAGTTAGAGTTTGGAGATGGCTACCGGAGTTGGGTAGACCTGCATCGTCAGCAAATGTTGCAATCATGGCCGTTTCTCTGGTAGGGGAGGGGATATCTGCTATGAAGAGTATAAAGATAGAGGAGGGGCCCTAGGATACTGCCTTGCGGTACTCCAGCATTAATTGGGTGGATTTGAGAGAATCTCTCTTTGAATCGTACGTAAATGTATCGGTTTTCTAAATAACTTTTCAGAAGTAAGAAGTAGTTTTTCGGAACGACGTTGCTGAGTTTGGAGTCCTTCTGCCAAACCGAGTACACTATAACACAGAATTGCTTTTCGTCCATGGTGTTTGATATTGTAGTATCAACTACATCATCAGGTACTCCGTGCAACGACATCTATTGCCAAAACCTGCTAGCAGTAAATATTCCCACCGGATTTGCTTACGTTCCACAATTGTTCCACACAATATCCCAATTATTCCAGGATCTTCAATTCATCCCGAGCGACATCTAGCATATTCTAGAAGGACTTGTATTTTATATAAATACTCATACCACAACCATCGTTGATACAGTTGTTTATAAGTGAATACAGCGATTACAAGAGATATTCGACCAGTGGTGAAAACAAGCGACATATTGAAAGTAAATCTGTAGAGACAGTTTAATTTGAAATAAATAAAGAATAAAGTGATTGAATATTATGTTAAAGTAAAGTTAGTAGTTCACAATACATAAATAGTGAAATACACAAAAGACAGTTTTATATAAACGAACCCCAGCAAGAATATTACAATATCTTGTTTGCCACTCTGTATATTTGCTCAATAGTTGAGTGTTGTCTACTGAGCCCGAAATGGTGATTGGGACCAGCATTGGGTTGTGTCAGTATTGGCTGAAGTCTGTTCATTAGGTCGAAGACCTTGGATATGAGAGGAAGCGAACTGATAGGTCTATACGTGTTTGGCTTTGTAGCGTCCTTTCCTGGCTTCGGAAGAGCTATTACCTCTGCAAATTTCCAGAGTTTTGGAAAGTGATTTTGTCTCATTATGCTGTTAAAGAGATTGCAAAGTAATATGAAGGCTAATCGCTGTAGTTCTTTTAGTAATCTACCAGTCAAGAGGTCATAGCCAGGTGCTTTCTTGCTGTTTATTTTCTTTTTGATGCAGACCTCTATCTCTTTGACTGTTATTCTATTTACGCGTTTTTTGACTGTATTGATGTTTTAGTGAAGTAACGATGCATCTCTGTCGCCATAGGTGTTCGTAAGGGTGGACTTGAAGTACTTGCCTAGGAGTGTCGCTTTGTCCATGTTGTCTCTAGTGCATGTTTTGGGCAGTTTTTTAAGAGGTGGGTGATGTAGTGTCCTATTTGTCATATGCCTAGTGGCCCACCATATGGAGGGCAATATCTGGTCTTGACTGCTTAGCAGCTTATTTGATTTAGATTCATTCTAGCTGGGCCATGTATTTCGTGATATAATACAACTAGAAAATGTGTCCTACCCGAGGATACCTTAGTATTACGATATTTTCTTGCAACTTGCAGAAATTTGTGTGATCTATTAAATTTCCTGAACTTTGTACACCATTTCACATGACTCAGGCTGTTGGGTCAAATAATTTCAGTGAGACCATACTTTTTGGTGCGTACACCGTTAGAAGTGCTAATCTCCTGTAAGTGGACACGGAAATCCTGGGTACTTCTTTATTGGAAATATACAATTCACTAGAGTCCATCAACTTGTAACTTACCAAGCTAACTAAAGAGTGAATTGGCGTTTATTACTTGATTTTGTATTCATTATTCTAACCCTTTTTCCGCGAAAGATTAAAAGTAAGGTCTGTGTCAACTTCAACAGTCTCCAGCGCTTCATAGCAAGCTCCAATTGGTTGTAAAAGTAGTTCTTTCTGGGGATCATAGATCCATGTGGTACCACACCACCTAACCCATATCTGTGTTGATTTTGCAACAATCAAAGCGATTATGTGTATAAAAATATGAATTTCGACGTTAATACGCATTACCAGCTCGATTACAACTAAGTAATCACACTATCTTGAGATTATCTATTGGCCCTTTAAAAAAAAAAAAAAAAAAAAAAAACCTAGAATCGATGCCAATTTACGCAAAGATTCTGTCTATCAACATTGCCTAGCCATCACTGATTCTATCAGGTCCGACAAGATAAGTGTAACTTTTACAAGTGGCTGCCAACAAACGATGTCAAACAGATTAGGCCTCTGGAACACTAGAATGTGACGACTTTTACAATGGAAAATCGATAACAATCGACAGAAGTAATTGCCAATTGGCGTCTAAAATCACTTATATCACTGGATAGGCTTAATTGATTTTAGATAAAACAAAAAAAAAAAATGAAAATGATAATCAATTGATTAATTGCTCATATGATTTGGATTTTGTCAAATATCAACCCATCAGAAGTTGGGTAATTGGAAGTGTAAACACTACCTACCAGGGTGATCGTGGTTTCCCAAGATAAGACGTGTGACTACCCAATAATCAGGGAGCGTGCTGCCAAAACTCAATGCTAACTCCAAAAGTCAACAGAATTGTTTACACCATCAGTTTATGACGTTAATTGTTAGTGGCTTTTTTTTATGAACTTAATGTGCTGCTCTTAGCTGCTACTTACTTTTTATAGATAGACGCGTAATTTTGTTTGAAATTTAGATTTATCTTTATGAAGTTGAAGGAGGCTTATTTAGGCTTAAATATTATAACTGGGGAATTTGTAAGCCTGAAGTTCATTGAACCTATTGAGGTAATTTTTATTTGATTGTAAGCACATGTAACACTTAAGGTAGAAGTGATATTATGTTCATTAGGGTCGTAGATACCGACTTACGAGGTAGTATGGCTTATCGTTTCTTTGTCTAATTTTTTCTGAGCCTTAACTTTGAAGTGGGTGACATTGTTATTCAGATAGGCAACTATTGGGCTCTTAGTGCTGATCATACTACTCATGCATGGACTTCGGTAAGAGGCGCGTTGCCATGTTATTTCTTCAATCTGGTGTATAGAATGATAGTATGTAGATGGCTGCCAAGGCAGTTGTCAGCTCAAAAGTCACTATATTTCATAATACTACTGCTGGGTTATGCTATAAAGATATTGATAAAATCGCACATTAACAGTATAGACCATATCAAGAACCATAGAGTACGCTCTCATAGCTGCTAAAGTGCGTGTGTATCTCAGCTCATGGAAGTGAAGCGAACTAATTCCGCTGATCCTCTCAGTCAGATAACCTTTAACTTAAAACATGCAGTGGAGGTCCTGCTGTGCGTGTGTAATAGTGACACAAGATCATGGTCTGATCTTCCTAAATGGACATCGATTTTGTTGGTGTAGTTGTCTGTGGCTAGGAAAGAGGTCTTCCACTAGTTGGTTGGATCAGATTACTGCTGATGGAAAATGCGTTTTCTTATCGTCCTGCGTGATCAGTTGTATTGGAGTATCGAAGACGTTTTGCGTTGTCGACGTTGGAGTCACCAATGGCAATAATTCATAAAGCATAAAGGAACGAAGTCTAACGAGTTTAAGCCATATATTATAACATCGAGAGTACATAGCCGTATGAAACCTTTTTTCCGACAGGCCAAATCTGTTGCTAATACATTTTGGTTGTCAGGAATTAGAATGTGCGCGTTGAACAACGCGGACTTAGCACATTTGCGTTTCATTCATTCGCAATAACTTAACTCGTTGAATGACTAAGCAGCTCTAATTTAATTATTAAAAACCTCATTATCTTCAAAATTTTTTTTATTTTTTTTTTATGAAGGTGAATATCTCGAAAGACACAGTGGGGTTAGAAACCCAATGTAATGTGGGACTCTAACCGCACTAAAAACACCTCCTTGATCATGACCAATCAACTAGTGATCGACAAAGATTTTATTTTCAACGTTAAGTCGGGTTTGAGAAGGTATTATAATTTAAATACCGGCTCTCGTAATTGTCAAAAAAGTTCATGGGGCTTGGTTCTTCTTAACCTACGAATATTATTTCGCACATAAGACATCGTCTATCTCAGGATTGATATGCGTCTGCAAACGCTCGTTGTGACGCATTGCTTACTTTTTATTTGTATCTGCTACGAGGTCGATCTGCAAATCTCGATGCAAGTCACTATTTCTAATGTACCATGGGGCATTCACTATTCCCCAAAGGACCTTATTTTGAAATGTTTGCAACATTTGAACATTTGTTTTCTTTGTGCAACCCCATAATTGGATACCATATGCCAAACGGGTTTTAATGTCTGATTGTATAACAGAATTTTATTCTCAATGGACAGTTCTGAGTTATATCCTAACAACCAATAAAGTTTTCTATATCTAATATTTAGATCTTCTACTTTCTTTTTCACATGTTCCTTCCATTTCAGTTTAGCATCCAGATTCATACCGAGATACTTAGCTGTATTAGAGTAAGGAACTACTTGATTATTAATAACCACGGGAAGATTCGTTATTTTTTTATTTGTAAAATTGATATGGATGGACTTTGACTCAATAAGTTTAATTCGCCATCGCTGCGTCCAATCACATACATATGTCGTTAATTGAATTTTGTAGCTTTACTGTAGCTTTAGCCACATATCTATCTGTTGATAGAAGAGCAGTATCGTCTGCAAATGTGGCTATCATGGTATCACTCGCATGCGGTATATCACTCGTATATAATAAATACAGGGTGGGCCCTAGAACACTTCCCTGTGGAACACCTGCTTGTATTTCTTTAAGTTCAGAGTACGCTGAGCCATAACGAACTCTAAAGAATCTATTACCTATAAAAGATTTAAGGATCTCGTAGTACTGTCTAGGTAGATCCCTATGAAGTTTATACTCTAAACCCTTATGCCAAACTTTATCAAAAGCCTGTGCAACGTCTAAGAATATTGCAGAACAAATTTGTTGTTCTTCCAGTGCCTTTTCTATAACATTAGTTATACGATGCACCTGGTCTATCGTCGAGTGTTTATTCCTAAACCCGAATTGATGGGTAGGGATAAGCTTTCTTTGCTCTATAATTGGGTCTAACCTTTTAAGAAGGAGTTTCTCGAAAAGTTTTGACAATAACGGTAAAAGTGAGATTGGCCTATATGAGGTAACCTCTGATAAAGGCTTACCTTGTTTAGGAATAACAATAATTTCTGCTATCTTCCAGTGATGTGGGACATACCTTTGTTTAAAGCAAGCATTAATTATAAGGTTGAGTTTCAACAATGCAGTTGAAGGAAGTTCCTTCAAGATTTGAGGAGTTATAAGATCATAACCTGGCGATTTTCTATTATTTAGTTTATGAATACATGTCTCGATCTCTCTTAACGAAACATAAGGAATTTCCTTTTCGTCTACTCTGTTATTGAAATCAAGATCTTCATTTGCTACCCTAGGTGAAAACGGTTTGAAAACGTTTGAAAGGTGCTGAGAAAAGAGTTTAACCTTTTCCTTTGGATCGCCGATCCATTTCCCATTAGATGTTTTCAACGGGGGATCTTGCGCTCGAGGTCTCTTTAAACGTTTAGCAGCCTTCCAAAGGGAGTAGTCTGTGACTTCATCAGCCGTGAGATTACAAAGGTATTTAGCTAGAGAATCATTTTTGAAGTCAGTAATAGTTTTTTTAAGCCTATTATTGAGTCTATTGAAAATGGTTTTATCGCCAGGATATCTTGTCGCTTGCCATTTTCTACGAGCTCTTCTCTTTTCAAGTATAAGTTGCTTGATTTCTGTGGGGTATTTCACCGAAGCCTGTTTTTTTTTTGTTGATAAGTCGGTGTACTATCTTCTGCTGCCTGTTGCACATCGGCAATGAATTGTTTTGTTTCAATGTCAATATGTTTTGTTGTGACTAGTGGGGACCTAAGGTTAATGAAACCTTCGAGAAGTTCTCTGAATTTACACCAGTTCGTTCTTTTGTTTGTTAGTCGTGGGTTTTTTATTCGTTCTATCGATTAACCATTGACTGTTAGAATTACAGGTGTATGATCCGATGACATATCATCACTGCTTTTAACTTTAACTTCTTTTCTATTAATACCTTTCGTTATGAAGAAGTCGATAACGTCTGGTATTTTCGTTGGGTCAGATGGCCAATAAGTTGGTGATCCAGTCGAAATAAATTCACAGTTAAAATTTCGCCCTGATTTGTAGAGCTTCCTGCCTTTTGATGCTATTAGTCTTGACCCCCAATATGTATGTTTTGCATTAAAATACCACCGATGATGAAGTTGTTACCCAACATTTGGAAGAGATCAATCAGGTCTTCCTCTGTAGGCGAGTGCTTGGGTGGGCAGTATATCGCAGCTACTTTAAACTCCTTGCCTTTAGTTTCTATGTTTATTGTCGCAACTTGCATTGTTTGTTTTGCTGTTTTTGGCAATTCGTAGTGATCCAAGGTACTTTTCACAATCACAGCACTCCCTCCCATGGCACTGACAGCTGGATGAGGAGAGTGAAAACAAAGATACCCAGGAATTCTAATCTTAGTTCCCTGTTTGAAATGAGTTTCAGAAATCAGGCAAACATCAATATCTTCGTTACATAGAAAAACCTGAAATTCAGGGATGTGTTGGAGTAAACCATTTGCATTCCACGTTGCGACATTTAGATTATTTTTAATCATTAATATTTTGTTTTTTTTTCCTGCTACTTTGCTTAGCAGTTTAATAATTTTATCCTGATTATCCAATCTTTGGATAATAGTAATAAGCATTTCCTTTACCGATATTTCCTCTTCCTTTCGTGTATTTTTCACAATTTGGGAATACGATTTACTTTCTACAGTTGGTACGTTCGTTTTAGCAGCAATTGACACTTTGTCTAGTTTCTTGTTTTCAGCGTTTACTTTTTGCTTGCTTTTATTATTGGATGCATTTCGTAGGTTGATTTTAGTAGCTTTACTTTTCCTTTCTTGGTATTCTTTTGCCATCGGACAACCCCTATAATTTGCTGGGTGATCACCATGACAGTTGATGCATTTTGCTTTCTCGTCCTTCTTAAGAGGACAATTATTTGTGGGATGTTTTCCTTCGCATTTAACGCAAGCAAAATCTCTTTTACAATAACTTTGCGTATGCCCGAAAGCTTGGCATCGTTTGCATTGGGGTCTTGAGTTTGAATTCTTTCGAAGTGGCTCGATCTTAACAACAATACCCATTATTGATTTTATGTTATATATCTTTTCGACTTCTTCTTGATTATGAAAAGAGAGCATAAAAAGAGATAATTTTCTGTTTCTTGTCATTGGTTGCCCATCGCTACCTTGTGTGGTTTCTTTTTTAATTAGGTTTTTGGCTTCCAAAATCCTAAATTTTTTATTACTCAAGTCTTCGACGATATCGTGTTCATCACACGAGAAGTGAAGAGCTCTGGCTACTACTCTAACTGGTCTCGTAGCTTTATTTTCATATGAGTGCCACTGGAACTTTGTTTTTGTCAGTTCTTCAGTGATTTCTCTATATGTGTCCCTGTCATCGACATGTATTTTCCATTTATTGTTATTATAGGATGTGAATTTACAAGCCTTTATCGTTTTTTGTTCTATTACTTTTTTTAACTCACCAAATCTGTCCACTCCCGAGATCATTATTGGTGGTGGTAATGGCTGTTTTTTCAAACCAGTGGTTAACTTTCTAAGCCTTTGATCACTTGTCTTACCTTGTAAATTTGCTTGTTTAGCATCCTGTCTTCTTGCAGATAATTCAGGACTGTCTTCTGCCTTGCGCTTTTTCGTAGGCCTTTTGTTTTTCTTTAGATGGCTGTCTGTTTCCAGTGCGAGCTCCTCTTCATCTGTGAGGTATTCCTTTTCTGTATTTTGCTGGGCAGGTTGGGCTGGACAATTGTTAGAGCAGTCCAGAATGGTGACCCTTTTTTCCAGCTCTCTTATTTGCTTTTGCAAACTTGCAACTATTATTTCAAGATTTTTCCTTGCTTTGTTGTAACCGTATTAGTTTTATTGGGTAGTACAGTAATTTCTACACACAAACCCCCTGCCAGGAGGACCGGGTCATTTCGTTTTTTATTTCCAAGTTTTGCGAAGTTTTCGTCTCCGCTTTGTGGATTTTAGTCGCCTCTTACGACAGGCATGCCTACCTCGGATATATTCTAACCCCTATCCGAATCCGATATATTCTAACCCCTATCTTCAAATGGTACCAAAAAGTGATATGAGACGAAAAACGGACTTAGCACGATTTCAATTTAATATGTGGATTTGCATGTAGTTAGCAACTTTTTTTTCTCCACAAACAGTGTATTCACACCGAATTAGTAGGCACAACGTTTAAGCAATAGTGCTGCTCTAGTTATTTCAATAGAATAGATTTATTTTCTGGGGCTCAATACATACGAGTATATTAAGGAAACCCTAGTAGCACGGCAGCTGCACCACAACTGAATCGCAATGACACCGCAGTGGCACCGAAATCGGACGGCAACTGCTCTGCAACTGCACCGCAGCGGCACCGCAACAACACTGCAACGGCACCGCAGCTGCACCACAAATGAGCCGCAGCTGTACCGCAACTGCACCGCAATGGCACCGCAATGGCACGCAACTTCACAGCAGCTGCACTCCAGCGGCACCGCATGGGCAACGCAACTGCACCGCAACGGTAATGCAACGGCACCGTAACTGCACCGCAGCTGCACTGCGAGCTCACCGCAGTTGCACCGCAACTTCACCGCAGGGGCACCGTTGCGGTGAAGTTGCGGTGCAGTTGCGGTGCAGTTGCGCTGAAGGTACGGTGCAGCTGCGGTGGGGCTGCGGTGCAGTTGCGGTGCCGTTGCGGTGAAGTTGCGGTGCCGTTGCGGTGAAGTTGCGGTGCAGCTGCTAGGAAAACAGCCCCTTGCTTGCTGTTACTGTTGGCAGTAGTCCAAAACCATATTCCATGGTCTTCCGGAATAGAGTAGTTCAGTGTTTCGCGTTCGCGACTGGTACTCGCCCGTTTTTTACCATCTTATCTCACTTACCCACAAAAAGTTCAGTTTATATCGCATGAATTGTTTTGTGAGGTCCTTCGTTTCCCGAATCGAGGAGTGTCTTCACATTCCAGAATCCTATCTTTATCTAGGTACAATAGCTATAAGTCATCAACATATGATCACTCCTTATCTGAGGCGTAATATCGGTTTCTGTACTCCCATTTCAGCCTACACGTATCAGGGTTTATATACATAGGTTGCCCGAGGACCAAAGCAAGCCCTTCATCATGAACTTGAATGTTCCGCCGTTTTGGGAAGTCAGTAGTTTCCTGATCAACCGCAGTGTAGATGCCCAAGGATTTGCGTCTTGGCGTCAAGTTTATAAGTTTAACCAGGTCCCTTGGGCCGCCCTCCAAATACGCCACTATAGGTAATTGGTTCATGGTAATAGTTAAAAAAAAAAAAAATTAGAGTGACGCCATTCTTGTGGTAAGCACTGTATGCTTAAAAATAAAGTGCGTTTCCCTCCTCCATCTTTGAAATTACTAGCTATGATATTAAATCATCATAATGGAGCATTTTTAGATCGATAACGAAGAGCAATATAGAACCTTGATTTCAGTCATCACTTTGTGTAGTGGTTTTACTCCCACTTGTGTTCCTAATACCTTTTGTTGTACATGCGCCTTTGGACTTGGTCTTCCTCTTGGCCTCTTCAGATCTCCTGATATGGTTCATATTTGAGTTCAACATCTTGTCCATCGGCGCGTGGTCAACATGAATTTTGCGTACTTTTCCATATTCTGACTACTCTGTGTTTGGTGTTGGTTGGTTGTTTGAGATGACGGTTCAGAAAGAACCAATTAGCGCTGTTGCGCCATTTTGATACCACAAAACTCATGTACACCTGGTCGTATGATGGAGTATTTGGCTGAAGAAGATGGATATGCTAGATCCAGCCTGTCGAGTTTAGGTAAAGAATGAGGGCTCCAATCCTTTTCTCAGGTATCTCCAAGATTGTCGAGAAAGAGTTTACCTAGGGTACGCTGTCTGGTTCTCGCTATCTGTAAAGGAAGTTAAAAAGAGATTCTTTCTCATTAGCATCTCTGCAGCTACGGTAGAAGGTATTATGGTGGATGTCATGCTTGGTAGTATGTGGCAGGCCACGTGAATCTCGAGAAGCCCCGCTTGAAAGACGCTGGCGCAATTCGGTAAGCGGTAAGACTTACGAGACATTTAGCTTGTCAGAGAAAATGCCTGCAGTCTCCGCAGTCCGTTGTCGATTCGTTCGTGTAGGTGGTTATGTGGAATTTTTTTTTTTTTTTTAGCTCTGGTTGGGAAACTTACTGAGAAAAGTTTGGTGAAATTTAAAGTGAGGGTTTTGTAATTAGTCGAAGACCCAATCAGCCTTATTGGTATCGTCTTCAGCATACTATTGTGCTATGCCCGTAGGGCATGGCAGCCCAGCACCCAGACTCTCTGAGCCATACTGCGCTGCTTAATGCTGTATCCTTGATGTGTAGTTGAAGAGGGGTCCGGTGGAGGATCAGAGTCAGAACATCCATTGAGCAGGATCTCAGAGCGCTCGTGACACCTATGAATGCCGCTCTTTGGACTCTTTTTGGTTTAATGAGGTTATATTTCCTGCTTGTGTTTGATGTAGTGTATAGTGTGTTCCAATGTACATATATAAAAGCTCATTGAACCTCTGCACACAGCCAAAAGCTAAATCTACATACTTGAAGCATTTAAAAACTAAATCAAGCAAAATAATTACAACTAAGCCAAGAGTAAAACACATTCTTAATGAAAATTGTATAAAATTCATTTATTTGAACAACAATTTGTCAATTTTTCAGTTAAAAACAAACGGAAAACTCATTCTCAAACCAATTAGCACATCTAGAATTAAGCGCGCAATATTTACTAAGCAACAAACCATTTGACCTCCTCTTTTGTATCTTTTCCAGGAGAAGTAGACGTACAGAGCAATTACAAGCGGACGTTTCTGTGTAACTGAGGAGTCAAGGAGGACGGGGAGCGGGAGAAACCAAATAAATAAGGATATAATGTGATAATGTTACTGTTTTGTTTTTTTTCTATTTAAAATAAAAAATAAAGAAAATCCATGTTTAGTGTATAAGAACGCCCAAGCGTGGTTACAGTCTTTTTCTATCTTGGTCTCTGCCTGATGGTCACACACGATAGACACAAGTGGGAGGAAGAGCACAGCTGTGAGTAAAGCACTTATTCTTCCAGCTTTGGCCTGCAGTCCTCGGGGTTTATCAACACCTTGATGAGATACTCGACCGATGGCCGCTCGGCGGTGCGAAACACGGTCAGCCCCTTCTCCTCGATGCACTTGCGGGTGCTGGGACCGATGGCAATCAACTTCTTACCTTCGAAACTCAAGTTGTTCTTCGTGAAGTGCTCGTAGGTGCAATTGACCCCCGAGGGGCTGAAGAACGCCATGAACTCGACGTTCTCCTCCTTCAGCGCCCTATCGAGGTTCTCGCCCAACTCCGGATGGCAAATGGTTTCGTAAACCTCAATGGCATCGACTAGGAACCCATTCATCGTCAACTTGGACAGCAGAGCGTCTGTCCGCAGGTTGCCGCATGGCAGCAGGAAAGGCTTGCCCTTGTCCCCGTCGAAGGTCTCGATGATGAAATCGGCCAGACTGCTGGCGTTGCCCGTCTCCTTGCCGCGGGTGAAGAGCTGCTGCAGCCCTGTCATGGCCAGATTGTGGGTGACCTCGCCGACACAGTAATTATGCAACAACTTCCAAGCCGCAGGTATTTCCCTTCCATCTAGGGCCTCGTGTACGGCATCGATACAGCGCGGGGATGTGAAGATGATGCCGGCGTACTTCTCCGCATCGACGAGCTTCTCGTGGAGCTCCTCGAGCTTCTTGAAACCAAAGCCGAGCGTTGGCACGAAGATCGCATTGAAGTTGTTCTCGCGCAGCAGATGGGCGTAGGTGTCAGTCGAGTCGGACTCGGATTTTAGGACGATAACGGTGCGCGCTTTCATGATGGATTGCATCCGGTTGGTGGAAATTACGATTTATACTGAAAACTCGAAGAAATTAATTCCGTCGATGATGGAGGAGATTTATTTTTATTTTTATTCTGTGGAATTTTGTGGCCTCCAAATCTGACACCTGCGTATGTGACAGTGACAGATGAGTGGCGAAACAGCTGAATGGGTATTTAGCGACATCTAGCAGTGACGTGAAAAAGGTTTGGGTAAGGCAGTTCGGTGGTTATTTCAAATAAGGAAATTAAAGCCGTTGGTGGTATATCTAGTTTTTTTTTGAATCAGCAAGTTCGTTGCAGTTTTTGAAAACTGTACAGTACAGTGGTAGTGTTGGCGGATAAAGGATGATATAATCACGTTAAAAATACTAGGCTAGCACTGCATTAAAAAAAAAATAAACAAAACAATATAAGTACCTGTTTCCGTCTAGTGTTCTTGAATACTGGTATTTGTGTATCGAACTGTTGTTTGGTGCGTCAAAAAAAAAAGGGTAATGTGAGCCTTAAACAGGGTTGCTGTTTGCAATTGGGGATGGACCAGATTTGTTAAGAAAATTGACCACTTTCTAAAATATAGCTGAGAACTACTAACAGCTCTTGGGAAAACTCAACGTACATTATTTTTATTATCAAGGAAATTTTAAAGACGAAAGAACAACGCTAATAGAATACAGTTGCCAGTAGCTAATACTATACGGAAAACAAATCAGGGTGGGCCAACTACAAGTTTCTTTTTAAAAATGCAATAGAATGAACGAAATGAAACTTTGTCCATGTATTATGGGTTTATTAGTAAGAACAAACATTCCCATTAATTATGGAATACAACGTCGTTCAAGTGGCTGCCTCGGCTGGCCTCGCAGTAGCGCATTCTATCACTCCAATTTTCCAAGACCTTGTTGACGGTTTCGGGCTGTGGCTCACGGATTGCTTGGATGATATTGGCCTTAAGTGCTTGAATCGTTTCCGGATTGTTGGCATAACATCGGTCCTTCACGGTTCCCCACAAAAAAAAAGTCTAAAAGGGTCAAATCGCAGCTCCGAAGCGGCCAATTGACATCGCCAAGACGGCTGATAACACGATTTGGGAATTCGGTGCGCAAAAGACCGATTGTGGCATGGGCTGTGTGGCATGGCGCGTCATCCTGCATGAACCAGAGGTCGTCCAAATCCATGTCTTCGATTTCAGTAAAAAAATAACAGTCGCTAACATGGCTCTGTAACGCCCACCGTTGACCGAAATGTTGTCCCCAGCCTCATTTTCGAAGAAAAATGGTCCAATGATGCCACCACTCCACAATCCGCACCAAACTGTCACTCTAGGTGATTTCAACGCAAAGCTAGGAAACGAGGACGTCTTTAGAAGCGTAGTCGAAAAGCACAGCCTACACGACATCACATCCGACTAGTCAACTTTGCAGCGGGACGAAACATTGTCGTAACTAGTACGATATTCACAAGGGAACATGGCTCTCCCTTGATCGAAAAACTGTCAACCAAATCGATCACATTGCGATCGACGCAAGGCACTCTACCAGTATTCTGGGTGTCCGGATCTGGATCACTACCTAGTTGTAGCCAAGGTATGGATGCGGATATCCAGAACGGAGCGAAATCAACGAAATACTGTGAGGAAGTTTGACGTCGGATGGTGACAATCGCAAGAGACCGCCAGAATCCTAATCGATGGAGTCTCCTTTAATCCCAATCTTAGTCCTATGCCGCCAGCAGCATATGCGGAAGACCGGTGCAGCGTTGTCAATAAGCCACCAGAGATGCCGCCTCTGATGTACTGGGTTTCTCTCGGCCACCACAATGACACTCCTGGTTTGATGAAGAATGTTGGCAAACACATGCAGCAAAACAAGAGGTGTATAAGGTGGCGCTGCATAGAAGGACTAGAGCTGCTCACGTGCTCTACGACCGGAGGAGAAAAGAGGAACATCAACTTCTCAAAAAGAAGAAAAAGGAGCATAAGAAGCACTCGATCGAGGAGATTGAGAGACTTTATTGCAGGCATAATGTTCGAAATTTTTACCAAAAGGTAAAGAGAACATGTGACATGTGACATGTACAAAACGGCGAGCCACTTCCTAGATCTTGAAAACAACGTGGAAGTGGTTAACAGGGCGATCAAAGATGCATATGAAAGCAGCTGTCCTATTAGCCGTATGAAAAATTCAAAGGATACTCCCTGGTGGAATAAAACGCTAGTTGAACTAAGATCAAAGGTGCGCAAGCTCTTTAATAAATAATTCACCGAGCAATTAACAAGATACAACTTGGAAATCAGAAAAGCTAAAAGAAATAGCTTCAGAGCATTCTGTGAGAACATAGCGTCAACCCCCGCAGCGGCCAGGTTACATAAATCACTGGCTAAGGAGAAAGCAGGCGCGCCAGGCTCACTGAAAAAGCAAGATGGCAGCTATACCGAAGATGAAAAGCAGAGGGCCCTTCTACTATTAGAGACACACTTCCCGGGTAGCTCAATCTACAGCAGCACAGATGTACTAGGAAGACATAAAACGCCTAGGAGAGAGGACTGGGCGATGGCAAGAGACATCTGCACGAATCAAAGGCTTAGTTGGGCTCTGAACACCTTCCAGCCGTTTAAAGCATCGGGAGCGGACGGAATATTCCCTGCCCTACTACAACAAGGCCAGGAAATCATTATGCCACACCTCCTAGGACTATTGAGAAGCAGCGTCACACTTGGGCATATACCAAGAATATGGAGAAGGGCAAACTGTGATAACTACCGTTCGATCAAGCTGATGTCACACACTATGAAAATCGTTGAGCGGGTATTAGGTGGCCGACTGCGAAAAATAATACGGCTATCTGATGATCAGTGCGGGTTTGTCTCGGGTAAATCAACCACAGATGCAATCCAAAGTATAAGGATCATAATGGAAAAACATCGTGATTCCTTAAGGGATTTGCATATTGTATTGGTTGACTTTGAAAAGGCATTCGACAGACAACCACGAGATCTGATATGGGTGGCGCTAAGACATCGAGGGGTTCCAGAAACCTATGTACAGATGATTATGGACATGTACGAAGGAGCAAAGACAAAAGTAAGATGCCCCGCTGGAGTAACCGAAGAGTTCCGAATCAAAGTCGGGGTGCACCAGGGAAGCGTTTTAAGTCCTTTGCTCTTTATTACAGTCCTTGATTATCTGCTTGAAGGTAAAGTGATGGACCCCAAGGTACATCAGTTATTCTTTGCTGACGATGGAGCCATCATAAGTGAGGATCCTACATCCCTGCAACGAGCACTTGATGTGTGGGTGGACGTTTTGGAGGGAAATGGGTATCGCATTAGTTCAAAAAAGACAGAGTACTTGTGCTGCCCGTTCTCTGATCCACTCAGGCCTATTCCAGACATTTATTTGAATAGAACAGTGCTTCCCAAGTGCGAAAAGTTCAAATATCTGGGATCTATGATCAATAGCAAAGCAACTTGTGATGACGACATCAATCATCGTGTAAGCGTAGGGTGGATGAAGTGGCGAGAAAATTCCGCTATCTTCTGTGACAGAAAAATGCCCCCTAAGTTGAAAGGAAGGCTCTACACCGCAGTTGTACGTCCAGCGCTCACATACGGTTCACAATGTTGGACGATGTACAAAAAGTATGAGAGTAAATTAACGGCAGCTGAGATGAAGATGCTTCGCATGACAGCAGGAGTGACCAAGCTTGATCGAATAAGAAGTTCGAAGATCCGTGGAAGCTTTCACATCAAGGAAACCATCGTACGAAAATTAGAGCGCGACCGGCTCAGCTGGTATTGCCACGTTCAAAGAAGAGATCATTTGAACCCTGTAAAAAAGGCAATATCTATGCATGTTCCAAAGACATCGCGATGTAGGAAAGGCAGGCCTATAAACGCCTGGATCAGACAAATGCGACGACATCGGCATTTCATTGGCCTCAGTAACCGAGTGATCCAAAATCGGCAGGCCTGCCGATATTTTCTGAGGTCAAATAGGCGAACCCCACAGGCGGATCAGTAGAAATGCGGTGAAGTGGGAGGGTTGTGATCCCTAGTTTTCGGATCATAACCTCGCTGATAAAAGGAAGAAGAAGATGGAGAAGGGCAAAGGTCATAATCATTCCCAAAGTGGGAAAAAGAGACACCACTTCACCAAAATCCTTTAGACCCATCAGCTTGACCTCATTCATGTTAAAGATGCTAGAAAAGGTCATAGGTAATCACCTAAGAATGACTGTGCTGGAAAGAATACCTCTCCACCACAATCAACATGCCTACAGAGCAGGAAAATCCACAGAAACTGCGCTCTACCAGTTGACAAGTTGGGTTCAGGATACACTGGAGAGCAAGAAAATGGCAGTATGCGTATTTCTAGACATCGAAGGAGTCTTCGATAACATCTCCCATGAAGCAATTAGGAGGGGTCTCGAAATAA
Source organism: Brachypalpus laphriformis (assembly GCA_945910035.1). Lineage (NCBI taxonomy): Eukaryota > Metazoa > Arthropoda > Insecta > Diptera > Syrphidae > Brachypalpus > Brachypalpus laphriformis. Next base: position 311,835,339 of record OX246753.1, on the reverse strand, counting down.
AAGGAGGAAATCACCCCACAAGTAGCTGGATGTGTGAGATGCTAAGAACTAGTACTGCTGAGATAGAGGTGGATCAAAAAACCATCACAATAAGCACCACTAGAGGCTGTCCACAAGGAGGGATATTATCACCATTGATGTGGAGCCTAGTAGCAGATGAACTACTGCACAAATTGACAGGTGCCGGCATTACGTGTCAGGGGTACGCCGACGATATAGTCATTGTCGCAAGAGGAAAATTTGAAGAAACGCTATGCGAACTCATTCAGAGGGGTCTACGAATTACACAGAAGTGGTGTAAAACGGTAGGACTTAGAGTGAACCCTACCAAAACCACTGTGATACCCTTCACCAAGAAAAGATAGCTAAAGCGTATGCAGCCCATCCTGTTGGAAGGGATCAGGGTTGACCCACAGAAACAGGTCAAGTATCTAGGTCTAACACTAGACAGTAAACACCTCTGGAGAGAAAATGTAGAAACTGTGGTAACCAAAGCCACCAGAGCACTTATGGTGTGCAAGAACATTTCAGGAAAGACTTGGGGTTGCAGCCCAGCCACACTGAGATGGATGTACCTGATGATAATAAGACCCATCATCACTTACGGGGCAGTGGCATGGGTTAACAGAACTAGACTAACCACGAAGGGGCATCCCTCAACAAAGTGCAAAGATTAGCCTGTATATGTATAACAGGAGCCATGCGAACCTGTCCCACAGTAGCTCTAGAAGTGATCGTAGGGATACCTCCACTATACATAGTGCTAGAGCGAATCGCCAAGGAGACCATTTTAAGAATCAATAAAGAGGACATCGGGAAAGGAACATGCATCGCAAATAAAGAGCGAGTAACCCTATCCAAATCGGTGCCGCTTTTGGACTGACCCAGAGATGATATGGTCAAGAAATACTGCTTTGAAAGGAAATTTGACTCAAAGCTGAGCAACAAAAGAGATTGGAGCAGCGAATCCGATAAATACCAACTCAAACAACACACAATTAAATGGTACACAGACGCATCGAAAACATCTACTGGCACTGGGGCAGGAGTGTACGGGCCCAGGACTAGATATTCAGAAACACTGGGAATATTCCCCAGTTTATTTCAAGCAGAAGTTCACGCGATCGAAAGATGCGCGCAATTCAATTTAGACAGGAAATATCGCGGGCAGGTCATCGCGATACTATCAGACAGCCAAGCCGCTATTAAAGCACTGACCTCGCATGTGATCATATCCAAACTGGTATGGGAATGTCTCGCCAGGATCAAAAAACTGGGAGAAACAAACAAAGTAACTCTCTACTGGATATTAGGACATGTAGGAGTGGAGGGGAATGAAGCAGCTGATGTACTAGACAGGCCGGTGTACCCGGCCCTTCGTCCTAGGGGAATAATTAAGGAACTGGCCCTCCAGGTTTGGGGGTTGTGCCGTCGGGGTAACTTCCCTACGACGTAAAAAAAACTCATAGTTCCGAAACAACCAAAAGCCTCGAATAAGGATGACTCAACAAATGACGACCCCAGCAAACGAAATAAGAACAACGACCTTCGGATCTGTACGTGGAATGTTCTGTCCCTTTACAGACCACGTGCAGCCGAACAACTAGCAGAGGCCCTACACTGCTATAAAGCAGATACCATATTACCGCCATCCAGGAAGTGCGATGGGATGGACCGGGCAAAAAGAGGATGAAAAACTGTGATATCTACTACGGTGATTGCTACAGAGGCAACAGGCAACTCGGATGCGGATTTGTCATACGCGGCAGACTTAGGCAAGGAGTCTTAAGCTTCCGGCACGTAAGCGAGCGTATTATGACTATCCGGATGAAGGCTAAATTCGCTAACATAAGCCAATATGTGTTCATGCTCCCACGGAAGAAAAGGACCCTGCCACCAAAGAGTGTGTCTACGAGCTCCTCGACAAAACATACGAGCAATGTCCTAAATACGACGTTAAAGTCGTATTGGGCGATTTTAACACCAAAATAGGAAAGGAGGACGTCTTTGGTAGGGCAGTCGGTAAGCATAGCCTACACGACACCACGTCTGATAACGGACTAAGGCTAATTGATTTCGCTGTGGAGCGAAATGTCACCATAGCAAGCACATGGTTTCCTCATCTCGATATTCATAAGCAGACATGGCGGTCCAATGATCATGTAACGATCAACCAAATTGATCATATTGCGATCGACGAAAGGCATGCCCCAAGTATTCTGGATGTCCGGACCTTCCGAGCGGCCAACATAGACTCGGATCATTACCTTATTGAAGCCAAGGTACGAATGCGGATATCCCAAACTGAGCAACAAAGAAGAATCACTGTGAGAAAATTTAACGTCGAAAAGCTACAATCGCAAGACACAACCCGAGTCTTCGGTGAACGCGTATCCCGAAATCTCTCAATCACCCCTATGCCACCAGCGTCAAGTGCAGAAGATAAGATATGCCATCAGGAACACCGCAACTGATGTTCTGGGTTTCACACCACCAACACTGGGAAACCACTGGTTTGACGAAGAATGCCGGCAAGTGCAAGCAACAAAACAAGAGGTATAGTCTAAGAGCTGGTGAACGTTTTTGAAACGTCATTTTAGCACAGGAAATAAATATATTTTTTTGCTAAACTTAAGCTAATGATCATAAATATCAACGTCTGGCAGCTGTCTGTTGGGGCGTTTGGGGGGTGCTGGGCCCCAAAGACGTCGAAAAAAGGGATGCGGTCACGTCATTTCAGCAAAGCTGAATTTTTGTATATGAGTAGTTTACTTGTTTATATAACATATTTTACCACTGCCAGACATTTTGGCCGGGTCTAACATCCTGCCAGACGCAAGCGAAGTTTGAATGTCGCTACTAAAGCGATGTGCGACAAATGTATCTAATAGCCGATTTTCATCGAAACTATTGAAGCATTTGAAAACTTACTAAGTGTGTCTTATAGGAAATTAAATTCTAAATAAAACAGTATATACACAAAATTTTCATATATCCAGTAGAACAGAAGATATTTTAAAAAGAGTCAGTAGCCGCGATACGAAACCATTTGTTTCGTATTAAGATATAATTTTCCTACAAAATGCATCATATGTCTTCTCCCTTCGGCTGTTCTACCTGGGAAAAACAAAACAATCATGCTTTCAATAATTTCATTGTCAGTTTTAAAACAGTAACAAAAGTCATAATTTGTTGAGGTTGTCCAAGCTATCTCTCAGAAGATGTTCGCTATCTTCGATAGATGGTGAAAAATAACGATCAAAATGATATCGATTCTGGACGCAGAATACCTAGTAGCCACTTGCAATATTTTTTTTGAGATGTTGCCGAATGTTTTTGGAACTTCCTTTAAGAGATGCAGCATGAAAAAGCCATCGATAATTACAATATCAATATTGCGTACTGCCTGACTATCAACTTTTTCCTCCAACAATTTCATGAGAACAGATTTTTCTGTTGGCACATTTATCTAAATGGCACATTGATAAAAGAACAGGCATCAAAGGATACGATAAAACTTTTGCAATATCTATATATTGTTCCAGGGTATTGCTATAGGGTTTGGTGCTGCTCGTTCTGTTGCAATATTATATAAGAAATCGTTACTCAGTTCTGGTGCAAAAGGATTTATATTTTGTTTAATGTAATGCATAAAATTCTGCAGCTGCACGCAACTTTTTTCCATTCTACTTCTTTCCAAGTCTGCTGTAATATCTTGAGCTTTATGCAATCCACATTCCTCAAATACGTGCGATATTTTCGTTGATCTTATGCTGTGACTTTTAGACCAGCTTTGACGAGCAGATATCGAATTGGTGAAATGTATAACTCCTGTCAATCTTTTTGCAGCATCTGCATTTATTGTCTGTTCCAACGTCAAATCTATGGGCTGTCTAGAGAATGCTTTTTCGGTTCTTTTCACAACGAAGGACCTGTTCTCAAAAAGTTCTCTTAGTCCTGGGTGAGGTTCGTCGATTTTAATAAATTATCGTGGTACATGACCAACCACCGTGTGTGCGATTTTGGGCAATACGTATTTAAATAATTCGAAATCTGCAGTACGAATGCCTTTTTTCAAAATTAAATAATAATTAACACCATCTACATAAATCATGTAGAACTGCGGTGTTTTGCCAAATTGTCCATTAATCGTTGCTTCTTGATATGCATTATATTTTCTAAACAATTGTATAAGGTAAGGATGGTCAATAGTGGGCCTTGCTGTGTAGATTGAAAGTCATTAAGATAACTGATTATATCATCGCCAATTTCTATTTGTTCTTTCTTCATAAAACTTTCAAAACGTAAGATCTGAAAGCCCAAAGTCATTAAAGGATGCAGTCTCTTATTTACTTATTTCCTTTAACCCCTCGGGGGGCATAGGGCGTCATCCACGCCTGCGCACCATCGTGTTCGGATTTCTGCAACGCGTTTGAGCTGCCTCCAACTCATTCCTAAAGAGCTCGATTCCTCCTCAACTGTTCTGCGCCACGTTTGCCTAGGGCGTCCCGCTATTCTGCCTGCCTGGGTGAGCGGATTCCACTGCATGGCGTATTTCGCAATGGAGTTGTCTTCGCGCCGTAGGGTGTGTCCAATCCATTGCAACTTTCTTCTTCGTATAGTAATGCTTATAGGTTCTTGGCCCGTTCTCAGATAAAGTTGTTCGTTGGAGATGCGGTTCGGCCAAAAAATCCTCAAGATGATTCATAAGCATTTGCTTACGAAGAATTGCAGCTTTCGTGTGTTAATGGTGTCCACCTTCCAGGTACTGCACCCATAAAGCAGCACTGATTCTACGTTGGAGCGGAACAGTCGTAGCTTGGTTCTTAAGCTAATAACATTGCTTCTCCAGATTTTGGACAGCATTCCGAACGCAGCTTTAGCCTTCCCGATTCTGCTGCACACATCCAGTTCGGTGCCACCGCGACTAGCCGAGACGACACTTCCTAGATATAGAAAGTTATCAACTTTCTCGACTTGCTTTCCGGGTATTGGAAGTACTCAGGGCTTTTGTTTTGGCTGTGTTTATTTTTAGCCCCACTTTGTTTGCCTCAGCTTCTAGATTTTGGGCCATCAAATGAAGATCCATTATCCGATGTGAAAGTAGACAAACATCGTCAGCGTAATCTAGGTGTTAAAGGTAAGATGTCATAGTCCAACGAATTCCAGAATTAGCTTCCGCCAATGCTGCACGGAGTACATCGCTGATAACCACCAAGAACAATAGTGGTGACAGTATGCACCCTTGACGTACTCCACTTTGGACTTCAAAATCGTCCGACACCTTACCATTGTGCACGACGTGACACTTGCCGCCCTCATATGTAGCCTTGATAATAGCTATAAGTTTTTCTGGAATGCCTCTCCTGCGCAAGGCCAACCAAATAGCATCTCGATTCAAGCATCTATAAACTTTCCGATGGCTTTGAAATAAGGTATCATAATGTGGAAGCTGCCTAGATAAATAAAAAGGCCATTGAATCTTGGCTTTTTCAGTTGCTTGAATTTGAATAGCGGCTACTGACTCTTTTTAAAATATCTTGTGTTCTACTGGATTTATGAACATTTTGTGTATATACTATTTTATTTAGAATTTAATTTCCTATAAGACACACTTAGTAAGTTTTCAAATGCTTCAATAGTTTCGATGAAAATCGGCTATTAGATACATTTGTCGCACATCGCTTTAGTAGCGACATTCAAACTTCGCTTGCATCTGGCAGGATGTTAGACCCGGCCAAAATGTCTGGCAGTGGTAAAATATGTTATGTAAACAAGTAAACTACTCATATACAAAAATTCAACTTTGCTGAAATGACGTGACCGCATCCCTTTTTTCGACGTCTTTGGGGCCCAGCACCCCCCAAACGCCCCAACAGACAGCTGCCAGACGTTGATATTTGTGATCATTAGCTTAAGTTTAACAAAAAAATATATTTATTTCCTGTGCTAAAATGACGTTTCAAAAACGTTCACCAGCTCTCCGACTAGTATATCAAGCGGCGCTGCAAAGGAGGACGAGAGCTGCTTGCGAGCTCTACGAGCGAAAGAGACGGTAAGAACATCGGCTTCTCAAAAAAAGAAGAAAGAGCATGAGAAGCTCGCGATCGAGAATATTGAGAACTTATATTCCAGGAACAATTCACAGAAGTTTTACTAAAAGGTAAAAAGAATATGTCAGAGAAGCAAAACCCGTACAGAAACCTATAGACATGAAAATGGAAACCTTTTAGTAGAATTACAGTCGATGCTGAGAATATGGAAAAACTACTTCTGTAAACTGTAAGACGAGGACGAAAACTAGTATCGCACCGCCAGGCAGAGTGAACCATTCAACATAGAAGATGAATGTCCATCTACATGACAAAGTGAAATGGGGATAGAAAAATCCAAGCTGACATCTAACAAGGCTTCTGGACCTGACGGCTTGCCGGCCGAACTTTTCAAGGCAGTTGGTGACGAATTCATAGAGAGCATACACCAACTCATCTCTAATATTTGGTCAGATGGATGTATGCCTGATGAATGGAATATCAGCAAGAACCACAAGAAAGGAGACCCTCTCAACTGCGCCAATTATAGAGGCATCATTCTCCTCAACATCGCATATAAGATATTTTCTGCGATATTGTGTGAACGCCTGAAACCTTTTATCAACAGCCTGAGTGTCCTCTATCAGTGCGGTTTCAGGCCATGCAGGTCCACCATCGATCAAATCTTCACACTCCGGCAAATTCTGGGGAAGCCCCAAGAAGTCCAAATCGATACTCACCATCTCTTCATCAATTTCAAGGCCGCCTAAGACAATATCTATAGAGAAGAGCTATATATAGCCATTACTAGTTTTGACATCCATGCCATACTTGTCTGTCTGTGCAGGATAACGATGGAGAATGCTCGCTACTTCATCAAGGTCAGTAGACAAAGTGACGCGCTGTCATGTGACTTCTTTAATATTGTACTTGAAAGGATTGTGCGGAACTCATAAGGCAACACCAGAGGCACGATCTATCAAAAGTCCGTACAACTGCTTGCATACGCCGACGATATTGACATTATTGGAAGAACTGAGCGGGCTGTCACCAGTGCGTTTGCAAGCATTGAAGCAGCTAAAATGGGTTTAGCGACGAGCGAGGGAAAAACCAAGTTTATGCTGTCAACAAGAAGGGATAATCAACACCGTCAAATTGGACAGTACGTCACAGTGGGCAGCTACAACTTTGAGGTCGTAAGGGACTTTGTCTACTTTGGCTCAGATTTTTATTCTGACAATGATACCAGCGCAGAAATTAAGCGAAGAATAACTCTTGCCAACCGCTGTTTTTTTTTAGCTAATAAGGCAATTCAACAGTAAAGCTCTATCTCGAACAACTAAGGAGACTCTGTATAAGATTCCGATTATCCCTGTCCCGCTTCACGGTGCTGAAACATGGACTTTATTGAAAGCGGATGAAGATATCCTTGGTCGTCTCAAGAGAAAATTTCTTCGTAAGATATTTGGTTCAGTTTACGTTGACGGTTTTTGGAGGAGTGGATTCAACGACGAACTATACGATCACGTTTGAGATGGCTAGGACGTAGAGCGAATGGACACCAACGCTCCGGCCCGCCGACTACAAGTATTCGAATCTAACCCGGAGGGACGACGCAATAGAGGGCCTCTTCGACGTAAGTGGCACGCACAAGTTCAAGGGGATCTCGACCAAGTTGGAGTGCGCAACTGGAGGCAATTAGCTAAATGGAGAGGCTGTTGGTTGAGGCCCAGGTTCACCCCGAACTGTAGCGCCACCTACGTAAGTAGTAAGTAACTAAGCATCGACATAACTTTAATCATTTAGCAAGTAGGAAAGAAAAACACTCTCGGGGACATCCTTTAACGTTCTTGTGTATAGCAAATCCTTTAGCTTGGTAGATGAACAAAGTCATATTACTCGGAAGATATCGAGAGTAGACTGGACTATTCCTTTCGAATTGGTCATTTTCTGAGTTAAAGAGTAGGACTATTGTTTCTCTATTTGGGGAGAGTCATGGAAATAACACCAAATATTCCTTTAGGATCTTCTAACGATGAAATTAGAAGGAAATCTTGAACTAGATTACACGTATGCATGTGAATAGATGCAATCAACTACACAGCTGTATAGCAATCTACGATCCCCTCTACTTTATTCGTCAGCAGTCTATCAATCATCCTCATTCAAGATTTATAAGAATTTCATCATTAGAAACTCCTGTAATTGTCGCATGTGAGGCGGTTTCTCTTTTGATGAATCGAGCCAAATGACTCTGCACATTTCTAATCAGCACACACATACCCATGTCCTCAAGGCGTCATGTTGACGGCTTCGTAACAAATTTCTCAACTTTTGCGTCACAGCAACCCAACTTCAATCAAATTCAATAAAAAGTCTTAAACTCAACCACCGACAAATTGAATTTACTGCTTCAAAATTTAATTCAATTCCTCTGTCTTGCTCAAGCGTAAATAGAACAACATTCTCTACAAACACACATCCAATTCTTCCCATAAATGTCTGCAGTAATCCCGACCTAATCCGTATGTGTTCTTCAGCAACAGCACACATACACATCAGTGCCCTTGTACCCTGGGAAACTCATTAAAACCAAAAACAATCGCATTCAGACACAAATCTGTTTGGACCATAACATGTCCTTTGTTAAATTAAAAATTAATTACCCGTCCGTCCATCCTTGTTTGCATACAAATGAAATTGGCAGAATTCTCGTGAAGCCTACTTATATTAGTCACATGCCACGAATCACCCAATTAAACAATGTACTCACCGGAAGATCCTTAATTTGTGTATCCTTTCTGCAAAAAGGCACAAATAAAATGCTGCTCCACATAATGAAAGAGGAGAAATGAAGAAAAAAAAAATTGTAATAAAATCCTGAATCCCTTTCAACACCAGAGAACAATCGTGTTGCGTAGCTCCTTTGTGTCCTGCACTGCACAATCCCTGTTTGCGAATAGCTGAGTAAATGAAAATAAATTTTAATTTATTTTAATTCTCCTCAAGCAAGAAGTCCTTTTGTTAAAAGGTTACACGGATTCTGCATTCGTATTGATGTCATTGTATGCACTGTCCTGATTGTAAAAACAATTATTTTACTGGAAAAAAATGATGGCTATTTACAATTCCCCGATGGACAGACAAAAGCCATTTAATATTTTACCTTGATTGTCGGGAGGGATTTGCGATTCAATCTGGGTAATCTGAGGGATACGCCTGAGGGATGAGCTTTTACAAACAAAGGGTAGTACCTCATAAAAACAGACAACAGTGCCGGCTACTATGTATTTGTCAACGTTTTATGGAGTAGTGAATGAGAGGCAAGAGATGCTGTAAGTTTTTCTTACCAAGGACATTTTGTCATCATTTGGTTTAATCTTCCCAAAGGACTGGGGTTGGCTTATGAAATTGTTTGCCTTGAACTTTGGTGTTAAAATTTAGGGATTTTTCCTTTTTTTTTTCAGGCAAACAAAAAGGGGACAATCTCCCAATGGGATTGTAAGGGCGATACTGTTGAAGGTTACACTTGCTGCGGGAATAAGGGTTATGGCCATGGCAAGTGTGTCAAAATTTCCAAATTATGCGAAGTCATTTAAAGGACATCTTTTTTCTTCTATGGGGATTTTGTTGGATATTGGTGTCCTAGGGAGAGGGTATTCTAAAGCTAACATGTCACATTAGGGACGCACCATTGGACAATGAAGTTGAAGTTGTGTTGTCATGTGGTTGCGTTTGAGCAGAGTTACATATTATCAAGCAGTCTAGTAGAAGAGACTGTTTAATACGACTCTCTCCTCTGGGATTGTTAAGGGTTCTTTCAGACTCCCAGATAACAGCTTTTCCTTTCTCTCTGTCTCGTCTAAGTGTCTTTGTATTCAGACACGACCAGCCACTCCAGCTAAAACGTAGCCGAACAAAAGAACAATGTTTTAGAAAAATGGTTTATAAATTCCAAAAGATCCAGACAGCAAATTATAAGCTTCATTGAGTCAAATTGTATTTACATTTTGTGGAATGTTTTTGCGCAGACAAGAGACTATGAGAGCCTTTATCGCTTAAGTCTGATCCAAGTCAACTGGATTTTGGAATATTTTCATAACAAAGAAATGAGGGTAATGCAACAGGATGATGGAAGATTTGTTGGAGATCCTGCTTTTCAAATTGGAATGACAACAGATTTTGAGCTACATCAATCCCCTGCGTGCATAGTTGTACCGTACTTTCACAAGCACACCTCGCTCTGCTCTAGATTCACTGCTGAATTTACCTCCTCGTAACACACTTGTCATTTGACTCCGATCTCAGGGATTCAGTGGTTCTGGTCAGAGTCTAAGCCAGGAATGGAAGGTAGTTGTCACGAAAAAGCTTCTCAAATCGCCGTTCAGATTCGGCATTAAACTGTAGGTCCCTTCCATTCGTGTGAAAAATATAACGCACACAACATGAGTGGTTGCGAGGAGCTAGGCCCTGGTACTTTAAAGAGCTGTTGCGCCAAATATTTGTTTGTATTTGGAAGGTAGTTGAATTTTCAGCCAGTTCTTCGTGGAAAACGAAGAACACTTCTCGTTGGGCAAATCTGAATTTTTTTTTTTTGGTTGCGCCAAGGGATGTTGTAATCTTCGTAAGATACTAGTAGCCAGGGCTGCTAGTATGCACGATTCGCAAGCCCAAATAATCGATGCCAGGAATGCGCCTAGGTACTAATCCACACCCTGCATACTTCTATCACTCTCCCCGCGGGACTGCCGTAAGGTATGACTTCGCGGGGCTATTAAGCACTTAATGCTATGCTTCCTGTATTGCTGCTTCTGCTCTCCTTGCTCTCTCAATTATTCTGAGCTCTTTTTGCACATTCGTTACGAGTGTAAGAAATTCCAACCAATTCTCCTCTGACCGCAGCATTTGGACTATAATGAATGGTGGTCTTAGCAGGTTATTTTTCCAATCCGTGAAGCGATTGCAATGGAATATTGTGTGCTCTGTATCTTCCTCCTGGTCTGAATAATGTGGAGAGGTGAGTTATCATGTCCAAATCTGTGTAAATATTGCAATAGCCATCGTGACCCGATAGGAACTGCATAAGGTGGTAGTTGCAGTTCCGATACACCCGCTTGGTCCAGACCATAATGGTGGGGATCAGCTTGTGGGTCCAACTTGTGGAAAATTACTCACTTCAAGGCTTCGCTTAGTAGCGTCTTTTTTTTTTGGATTGCGCCAGGGATGTGTAATCTTCATAGATACTAATAGTCTGAGTGCTACTAGCATGCACGATTCGCAGACCTGAGTAATCGATGCCAGGAATACGCCTACGTACTAAACACACACCCTACACACTTCAACCCCTCTCCCCGTGGGACTGCCGTTAGATATTACTTCGCGGGGCTGGTTAGCAATTTATTCTATGCTTCTTGTGTCAGCTTCTTCCGCTGCTTCAGCTGCTCTTCTTAGCTTTTCTATTCTCCGCAGCTCTTTTTGTAGAGTTGTTACGAAGGAACATATTGCCATCCAATTCTCTTCCGACCGTAGCATATGGTCGAGGAGTAATGACGGACTTGCCGTGAAACATGTGAAGAAAAACACTGCGTGCTCCGTATCTTCATCTTCACCTGGGCATTCCGGGCAGGATCGTGAGTTGTCGTCTCCAAATCGGTGTAGATATTGCGGTAGCCACCGTGGCCAGACAGGAACTGCGTTAGATGGTAGTTGCAGTCTCCATGCTTTCGACTTATCCAGTCTTGAATTGTCGGTATAAGTTTATATGTCCATCTGCCTTTTGTTGTATTAGCCCAACGAGCTTGTCACATAGCTGCTGACGCTGCCCTTTCTTCTTCTTCTTTTTATCACCTTGATACCAGTGGCGTCGTGATGACTCAATGCCCTTCTGTTATATATCCTCAGCATTTAATCTGCGAGGATATCGATGGGCACCATTCCAGCTATGACAAATGCAGCTTCGTCAGAGATGGTTCAAAAGCCGCTGATTGTCCGTAGCGCACAGAGTCTGTATGATGACGATAGTCTCCTTTTGGTCTCCTTTGTCCTCAGTGCCTCCGCTCAGACTGGGGCGGCATATAACAGAACTGAGGTGATAACTCTAGAGAGTAGAATCCTTTTAGCATATCCAGCTCCACCGATGTTAGGCATGATACGCGAGAGAGCTTCCTGCATTTGCAATACTTTTTTGGTAACAAAATCAACATGCGTTTTAAACCGTAGCTTGTTGTCCAGCATTACTCCAAGGTATTTAACCGCCTCTTTCGACCTGATGGTTTGGTTACCAACCTGAAAGTTGGCAAATTCGACGGTTTTCCGGCTGGTTATAAGAACAGCTTCTGTTTTATGCTAGTTCTTGTCCGGCGGATATTAGCCACTCTTTTATCCGGGCAATTGCTTCATTTGCAGCTGATTCTACTGTATGGATCTGTTTAGCTACTGTCACGACTGCAATGTCATCGGCGAATCCAATTATCGTTACTCCCCCAGGTAGCGTTAATCGTAGGACTCCGTCGTACATGATGTTCCACAATAGTGGCCCTAAAACCGATCCCTATGGAACTCCCGCAGTTACGTTGTAGTATTTTACCCCTTCATCGGTGTTGTACCTCAGCTTCCTGTTGTTGAAGTAGTTCGTCACTATCCGTAGCAGGTAATATGGCGTATCCATCCTGGCAAGTGGCCTTCTAATAAACGACCAGTCCGCAGAGTTAAATGCGTTTTTAACGTCCAGCGTTACTACTGCACAATACTCCTTTGTACTATAGAGCCATCTTTCGCCTTCAATGGCACATTTGGCGATATCAACTATCGCTCTTATGGCATCAACAGTAGATCGTGCTCTTCTGAAGCCAAATTGGTGATCTGAGAGGGCTCCTTTCTCTTCTGCTACTGCGAGTAATCTATTATAGATTTTCTTCTCGAGGATCTTTCCCATGGTGTCCAATATGCATATTGGACGATAGAATGATGGTTCTCCTGGAGGCTTCTTTCCTTTTGGCAGTAGGACCAAATGCTGCATCTTCCATTTTTCGGGAAAGGTTCCTTCTTCAAGGCACTCCTGCATTGTTGATATGAAGAGGTCTGGTCTTTTTTTTACAGCTGCCTTTACTCCCTTATTCGGGATGCCGTCGGGTCCCGGCGCCTGGTTGTCACCTATCTTCCTGCATGCCCTTTGCAGCTCCTCGTGAGTAATTAAAGGAATATCTTCTGGATTGACTTCTTGTGTAATATTCCACATAGTAGCAGGCCTTTGAGGGAAGAGGTGCTCTACTATAGATCTCAGCAGTTGAGGAGTCCTATAGCCATTCAATTTCGTCATCACCATTCTGTATGCCGAGCCCCATGGGTTAATGTCGGCTTCTTGACAGAGACGTTTAAAACAAGCAGTTTTGCTTTCCTTGATGGCTCTTTTCAAGTTACGTCTCGCCAGTCTAAGGGTGCCCAGGCATTGTTGGAAATCCGCCCCCCTTCTTGATCGTTGGACTTTGCGCCGGGCTTGTAGACATTTTGCCCGAAGTTCGCCTATTTCCTCGTTCCACCAGTAACACGGTGATGCCTTCCTGGTGTTTGTTCTCCTAGGCATTGATGCGTTGCACGCTGTGGTGATGGTGCCTGTGAGGTGGTGCGCGAGGGTCTCTGCTGTTCCGCTTGGAGTTTGATCACCGTTCAACATCTCTTCGAATGCATCCTTATCGAAAGACCTGTCGTTCCATTTTGGGCCAGTAAATTTTGGGAGCTGGACTGGTTTTTTCCCTTTTATTTCCAGTATTATCACCGGATGGTAGTAGCGTCTGAGTTGTGTCTTTTTGTGTTTTTATGTTGTAATGATGAGGGAATTTAGGGTTGACTATACCAACATTCGTGGGCATAGAACAAATTTCTTTGACTTATACGCCCATGCTCATTCCCATAAACCAGCTGTTTTGGCACTTAGCGAAACAAAGGTAGTCGAAGAATCTTCAGATCTAAAGCTGGCTGGATATAACTTTGTGCCATTATTATTTCCCCATGGCAGCCTCGCCATTAATATTCGTAGTCATATAGCTTACCAAGTTCCACCATAGTATGGGTACTGTTCCAATCCGGAATTTAATTACAAATGGCTAAAATTCATTGTCCGTAAGCAAATAATTCACTACTGTCTTACAATATTTACAGAAGCCCTAGTGCGGATAGCAACTCAACTTTTAATGAGTTTGATGCGCTATCCGGTTCCATCACATGAATTGTCTCCATGTATCCTCATACTGAAATCGTCATTGCGGGCAATTTCAATATACACGATTCGGATTGGCTTCAATATTCTGGCCAGACAACACCCGAAGGAAGGTATGTTGACCTTTTCGCTGAGATAAACAATTTGACTCAGCTTGTAAATGAGCCTACAAGTACACCGGACATTGCAAGTAATTCTGCTAACCCAGAGTGTTAGCTTGTTTCTTACCTCACATCCTGATAAATACATCATTGATGTTTTAGCGCCTCTAGGCCGGTCTGACCACAACATCGTATTGGCTAAATTCTCGTACTCTGACCACTTAGTTAAAGAAAAAACTCTCAAAAGAAAATTATGGCGTTACGAGAAAGCCAACTGGGGCGGTTTAATTGTTTCTTTTGGAGTTTTAATTGGTCGTTATGCTTCCTCGATAGCGACGTGGATGCCGTCGCTGATATGATTACTGACACCTTCCTCTTAGGTATGGATGCCTTTATTCCTAACAGAATAAAAAGCATCAAATTCAAGGCAAACTCGTGGTTTGATCAGAGCTGCAAAGAGGCTATCAGGTTGAAAGAGGGAAGATTTCGGTCTTATAAAGCCAACAAATCTGAGGAAAACCAAAAGAAGTTTAAACAAGCCAGAAATAACTGCAATGCTCACATTCGACGTTTAAAATTCTTACATGACCAAAAAATGAGGCAAACAATTGTACAATGTCCCAGGTAGTAATCATTTTTAGGTCATTCGTTAAAAAAATTAAAAATTCTGTCTCGTCTGCCATCCCAACGCTCATTTACAATAACATTCCAGCTGTCAGCTCCTTAGACAAAGCTAATCTGCTTGCTGCTCACTTTGCACCGAACTCCACCATGCAAGATAGTGCTTTGTCTCCGCCTGTACTTGAGAGCGTCAAATTCTCCATGGGACAAGTCCACTTTCGCACTCGTACAGTTGCAGAAGTACTCAAAAGCCTTAACATACACAAATCCGCTGGTCCAGATGGTATCTTCCCCATAGTTCTGAAGAGGTGTTCTTCCACGCTGGCAAAACCTCTGCGTAAGCTTTTCTGTCTGTCCTACTCTTCTGGGCTCTTTCCGAATAGATGAAAAACAGCATTTGTCCAGCCCGTCCCTAAAAAAGGCGAATCTTCCTTCCCGTCCAATTACCGACCTATTGCAAGGTCATGGAAACGCTGATAAATCGTCAGCCTATGAAATGTCTTGGACGGGTTCATGTCTGCAACTCACCATATATTGTATATCCTGGTGTTCCCCAGGGCTCTGTTTTGTCTCCGACTCTATTCCTCATTTTTATAAATGATCTCTTGTCTGCTACTTCTAATCCAATCCATTCCTTCCATGATGACAGTACCCTCAGTTTTTCATATTTGTTCCCTAACTCACGTCCCTGCTCTTCGGCCGCAGAAGAGGAACCTCAACGTATGTTAAACACATTAAATTCCAACCTGGACAGCATAACCAAATGGGGTTTAACCAGCAGAGTGAAATTTAATGCATCTAAAAACAAAGCTGTCTTCTGTCTCTCAAGCGAAATCAAGACCTTCAACTTCTTCTTCTTCCTTTTATCAGCGAGGCTATGATCCGAAAACAAGGGATCACAACCCTCCCACTTCACCGCATTTCTACTGATCCGCCTGTGGGGTTCGCCTATTTGACCTCAGAAAATATCGGCAGGCCTGCCGATTTTGGATCACTCGGTTACTGAAGCCAATGAAATGCCGATGTCGTCGCATTTGTCTGATCCAGGCGTTTATAGGCCTACCTTTCCTACATCGCGATGTCTTTGGAACGTGCATAGATATTGCCTTTTTAACAGGGTTCAAATGATCTCTTCTTTGAACGTGGCAATACCAGCTGAGCCGGTCGCGCTCTAATTTTTGTACGATGGTTTCCTTGATGTGAAAGCTTCCACGGATCTTCGAACTTCTTATTCGATCAAGCTTGGTCACTCCTGCTGTCATGCGAAGCATCTTCATCTCAGCTGCCGTTAATTTACTCTCATACTTTTTGTACATCGTCCAACATTGTGAACCGTATGTGAGCGCTGGACGTACAACTGCGGTGTAGAGCCTTCCTTTCAACTTAGGGGGCATTTTTCTGTCACAGAAGATAGCGGAATTTTCTCGCCACTTCATCCACCCTACGCTTACACGATGATTGATGTCGTCATCACAAGTTGCTTTGCTATTGATCATAGATCCCAGATATTTGAACTTTTCGCACTTGGGAAGCACTGTTCTATTCAAATAAATGTCTGGGATAGGCCTAAGTGGATCAGAGAACGGGCAGCACAAGTACTCTGTCTTTTTTGAGCTAATTCGATACCCAAAACGTCCACCCACACATCAAGTGCTCGTTGCAGCGATGTAGGATCCTCACTTATGATGGCTCCATCGTCAGCAAAGAAGAACTGATGTACCTTGGGGTCCATCACTTTACCTTCAAGCAGATAATCAAGGACTGTAATAAAGAGCAAAGGACTTAAAATGCTTCCCTGGTGCACCCCGACTTTGATTTGGAACTCTTCGGTTACTCCAGCGGGGCATCTTACTCTTGTCTTTGCTCCCTCGTACATACATGTCCATGATCATCTGTACATAGGTTTCTGGAACCCCTCGATGTCTTAGCGCCACCCATATCAGATCTCGTGGTTGTCTGTCGAATGCCTTTTCAAAGTCAACCAATACAATATGCAAATCCCTTAAGGAATCACGATGTTTTTCCATTATGATCCTTATACTTTGGATTGCATCTGTGGTTGATTTAACCGAGACAAACCCGCACTGATCATCAGATAGCCGTATTATTTTTCGCAGTCGGCCACCTAATACCCGCTCAACGATCTTCATGGTGTGTGACATCAGCTTGATCGAACGGTAGTTATCACAGTTTCGCGTATCACCCTTCCCTTTGTATACAGGGAGAAGGTAACTTTCCCTCCATTCATTCGGCATTGGATCACCTCTCACGAATTTGGAGATGAGAATTCTGAGCCATCTGAACCCGATGTCTCCCATCTTTTTCCAGAACTCAGACGGTATCTCGTCTGGCCCAACCGCTTTTCGTTTTTTGGAGTATTTGACCGCCTCACTAACTTCTTCGACTGTAATGTCGGGTATTTCTTCACAGTTAGGGGTGGCTCTTGGAAAGTATAGCCGGGGAAACTGTTCATTCAAAAGCTCTTCACAATACTGCCGCCACCTCTGCAGAATTTTGTCGTCATCCACAAGAAGCTGGCCATGAGCATTGCTAATGAACTTTGGCGAACGAATCTCCTGAGCATTGTTCCTTCTTTGGGCGGCTATTTTGAAGATAGTGGCACTCTTGTTCATATTGTGTCTTCGCAGCTCCTGGATAGCCTGGTTTGCATCAGCAACCGGGGAAAATATTTTCTCCAGCTCCCGATACAGGCTGCTTGAAGCTGGGCGCACTTCTTCTTCGCTTTTTTCTTGCAGCATCTGTATTTCATTTCGAGGCGAGCTTTTTCGTCACTATTATTAGAGGGGTTTGACCAAGCTTTGAAAGCCGCTTTCTTCTCATTTATCACTTTCTCAGCTTCATCACTCCACCACCATGTTTCTTTGGCGTGTTGATGGTGGCCTTTTGAAGCTCCTAGCAGTGATTTGGCCTTCTTTAAGCAAGTTCGCTGTAGGGAATCCCACATATTTTGTGCTCTGCACTCTTCATCCTCAGCTCCCTTGATGGTGTGAGAGAGGTAATTCTTCATTACGAAAACAAAAGCCTCGCCTTTTTCTTTATCCAGATTGTACCACTTGATTTTCTCAGAGACCCTTGTTTGTTTGCTTTTCTTTGGTGTTTTCATAAAAATTTCTGTTAGCAGGAGACGGTGTTGTCGAGCGATTGCCTCTCCCAGGATCACTTTGCAATCTTTTACTCGAGGCTTCATGAAACTGCCTACCAAATGGTAGTCAATCTGAATTTCATCTCCACCACTGCTGTAAGTGATCAGGTGTCGGCTTTGTTTGATGAACATGGTATTTAACACGATAAGACCGTGTGATTTGCACATGCTTAGGACGTCTTCACCAGGAAGGTTCCTGGTGCCATATCCTAGTCCTCCATGGCAGTCTTCATAGTCTTCGTTTGATTTCCCGACATGTCCATTCAAATCTCCTCCAACAAACAGAAATTCTTCCTTCGGGATGTTCTTAAGGAAATCAAGACCTTCAACTATTATCCTTAAATGGTACTTACATCGCTGAATGCGAAAGGCTTGCCATTCTCAGTATGTGCATCAATAACCGTCTTCGATGGAACGATCACATATTCTAGGTCGTCAAAAATGCCGCAAAATGTCTAGGATTCCTTAAGAGGTGCAAAAATATTTTACCCCGTCTGTTCTGGCCTCCATCTATAAAGCATTCATCTGCCAAAAGCTGAAATATAACGCCCACATAAGGTCTGGTGCACCCAAGACCGTTCTGTACATTCTAGATAGGGTACAGAACTGCGGGTTGAAACTAATAGGTGATAGAGACATTATAAACTCCATAGTCTCACTCGAACGTCGTAGAAATGTCTCGTGTCCCTATTTTATGTTTTTTTTTAATAAAAAATGCTACAGCGAAATAGCCAGTTGCATTCCTCGCCTTCAAACCCTTACCCACAATACGCATCATGCTTTGAATGCAGTTCATCCTCCAGCTCAACTTTCGACATACTATCAAGTATAGGGATTCGTTTATAAGCCGAACAACACGTTTGTGGAACGATCTACCAGCCTCTGTATTTTCTAATCATTACAACCTTCAAACATTTAAGGTCAACGCAAACCGGCATCTCCTCTGTCTCTTTCCACCATTTCCCATCTGCCCGTGCCCTGAGAACCAGTATAAGGATATTAATAATCCCTTTGGCACGCGCAAATTATAAAAAAAGTCTATCTTTTGTACTGTTATCCCACCTGGCTTGCCACATACGAGTAATCTCCCTTGACTTCAACACACTTAGTCCAGCTTTTCTCCAACATCAGTATTCAAGAAGGTTGAAGTAATATTCGCCTGTAATTGTTCTGCCTTTCTCAAGGTAATCAATTAACAGAATCCCTTTCGCATCCCAAAACACACTGGCCATGACCTTTCCGGCAGATGCGATCAACTTAGCTTTCTTTGGCGCTGAACCACCGGCTTCCACCCACTGCTTCGACTGCTTTTTCGTTTCTGGCGTGTAGTGGTGGACCCATGTCCATCGGCATTCAGCAAATGCGGCACCCATCCTGCGCAGAGCTTTCGCATCCCTAAGCTTTTGTGCAAGATGTTTCGCACCTTCTCTTCCAACATACTCGTAGCTAGTGATGTTGCGTTCTCCTCCTCCTTTATTCTCTTGACAATACCTGCTTTTTGATAACTCGAGGTTCTCCTTTCATAGATCCTTACCATCTCACTTGCGAGGATGTCGATGGGGATCATTCCGGCTATGACACAGGCTGCATCGTCCGATATTGTTCGGAAACCGCTGATTGTTCCTATCGCGCATAGCCTGTACGTATATGTTGACGATAGTTTTCTCCGTGTGTCGTCGCCGCTCAAACCGGTCCAGCATACAGAAGAACCAAGCTCTGGATAGTAGAATCTGTCTAGCATATCCAGGTCCACTGATGTTTGGCAGTATCCAAGAAAGCGCTGCCTGCAGTAGTGAAGCCGCCTTCTTGCTCGAGTATTCAACGTGCGGTTAAAACCTTAACCTGTTGTCGAGCATTACTTTACTTCTAAGTATTTGACTGCTTTCTTGGTTCTTAATGTCTGATTTCCGACTGAATATTCGCATATTCAACAGCTTTTCGACTTGTTATAAGAACAGCTTCAGTTTTGTGGTCTGCTAATTCTAAGCCGTCGGATCCTAGCCAGTGTTTAAGATTGCTTCATTTGTTTTTGATTCCATTTCATGGATGTGTTTAGCCACGGTGACTACGGCGATGTCGTCAGCGAACTCGATTATCTTAACTCCTTGTGGCAATGCTAGTCGTAGGACTCCGTCGTACATGATATTTCATAAGAGAGGCCCTAGTACCGATCATTGCGCCACTCATGTCATAACGTTGTAGTACTTTACCCCCTCGTTGGTTTGGTACCTTAAATTCCTGTTGGTGAAGTAGTTTGTAACTATCCTCAATAGGTAGTGTGGAGTATCCATGCTGGCTAGCAGTCTCCTTGTGAACGACCAATTTGCCGAGTTAAACGCATTTTTGATGTCCAGACACACTACTGCACAGTATTTATTAGTCTCCCGACGCCATCTTTCTCCTTGGATTGCTCCAGTTGCTGTGTCAACTACGGCTTTTATGGCATCAACGGTAGAACACGACTTTCTAAATCCGAAATGATGGTCTGACAGTGCTCCTTTCTCTTCTGCTACCACGAGCAATCTGTTGTATATTATTCGTTCAAGTATTTTTCCCAAAGTGTCGAGTAAACATATTGGGCGATATGACGATGGTTCTCCAGGTGGTTTGTTTGCTTTTGGTAGAAGACCAAATGTTGAAGCTTCCATGGCCCAGAAAAAACTCCTCTATACACATCGTGGCTATAAGAATGTCCGACCTTTTTTGAACAGCCACTTTCACTGCCTTATTGGAGATGTCATCTGGTCAAGGTGCTTTGTTGCTTCCTATCTTCCTGCATGCATAGAGTAGCTACTACCGCGTAATAGCAGAGATGTGCTCCGTATTGATCTCTCTGATTATATCACACAAAGTAGATGGTCTATGGGGGAATAGGTATTATGCATCTTAACATAGCTGGACAAGTTATTTGTGGGGCAAATCTGCATTTGTGGAAGTGTTAAAATGTTTGCATGTGTAGTGATAGTCGGGCATGGTCAACCCTGTAACCATTTCTAAAAGAGAGTTTGTAAATGTAGGACTCTCTGAATTCTTTTCTAAGGCAGTATTTTTTGATTCTTGTCTGGGTCTGAGGTTACACTGGTATCATGTGGAGGCAGATCTCTTACGAAATTGCTATGCAAGGCTCAGAGGAAGTCTTCTTGGGATCTGAAACTGTCCTGGGTTAACCTGCGTCCCCGGTTAGGGCTTCTATTGATGATTACGTTTCAAAAAAATTCAACTGCGTGTGACATGTCTCTTCAAGATGCATGCTGACAAAACGGATGTTGCCGAATGTCTGTAAGAAATCAGCGGCATTTTGCTGTCTATCAGCAGAAAAGACAATTTATTGGAGTCTTGGAAGGACATTTCACATTTGCTAAGACTTCGACACTTCGCTGGGTGAAAATACTGCGGAGTATTTCCTCTGCGAGTATCCTGCCTTTGCTCGAATCAGGTGGCAGATGTGCTGATGTGGTGAGTGTTGATGTTGTAAACTCTTCATCACTGATGCATTCCAATAAAATGGGTTGATCATGGTTTTCCTCTCTGGTAGTATGATGAGCCAGCTGCATCTGAGTGCTCCAGTCAAGCATTTTCCTGTCCCGACAAAAACAAATGTATGTCTCTATAATATAAAAAAAGGACATTTTGCAGCTTCCTCTGAGTCAAGAATATTAAAGTCTGATGCGCTTCCTTTCATCCATAAACTGAAGAACTTCATCCTTTTGAAGACCCCAAGTAATTTTAAACCTCGTTACAAAAACTGTCACTCCGTAACTCAAAACTCTCGCATTTAACACGACTCCTTCCACATTTTCCACCCAATCACCTTCTCCCTTCAACCACCGCAGGATGTACTCGTATTTTTTGCCATCGCATCCTTGTATAACACTTTTTGATATATTAAGCTGCCGAGACAATGATAAAGTATCTCCACGTTACATTGCAATTTAGGTGCACATTCCTCACCTGTATCTATTTGTTTTTTAAGTTACCCTACATCGTTGTAATATTGTATGTCTCGTTGATCTTATCCTGGTCCGTATTTCACACCTTGAACAGTGCAAACTGTCGAATGGATGTCTGGATACTCGTGTTGTAGAAATAAAATCTCGTAATCGGATTTTTTACATTTTTTCCTTACGACGATGCTCCATCATCTCCTTGTTCTTGGGTATGCTTTTTTATTCCTATTTTGATGCAATAACCTTCCAATCGACTTATGGATGGCACGGCAAATGCGATGTCCTTGTGAAAATTGGATTCAGAAAAATTTACTAAAGCAGGGTAAGAAGTCTTGAAATTCATTAATGGGATTTCGTGACGACAACGACGACGACGGGCCATGCAGTCGAGAAACAAAATCTACTTGTGCTCTTGTTCTTCAGGACATTAGTGCTTCCGATGAAATGACAGAGGGAGGGTGACAAATTATTCCAAATCCTTTTCTTGGAACGCGCACGTTTGCTAAGTGAATGCTTTGACCTAATTTGTTGGCAAGTTAAGTTTTTCACTTCGAACTTAGTTTCCGCTTTCATTTCACATTTTATCATCAACTTCGTAATCGTTGTCGTTGTCGTCGTCTTCGTCCTTTTTTATGTGAGGGGGCGTAATTTTCTGGAACGCAGAACTGCTACCGTAATAAATCGTAAAAATAGAAAATATGGTGCGGTTGGTTTTTATAGCTCCGGATGTAAGGGTGTTCTCCTCGTTTCTTGACATTTCTTTGGCGATGAACGATCATAACAAAGTTGTTTAAGAAATGAGGACACCTCCGCTCTGTGAGTGGGAAAAAATTGTGAAATAATTTGATTAAGTTGGATCTGAGTGTCAATGAGGACGAAAGGGAGGTCTGCCTTTGTGCAATATACATTCATGGTAATTTATGTCAACAGGTCAGATTGGTAATCATTTTTATCATTTATTTAACGAGATCTTTGGGATTTATGAGCAAGGTTGTCAAATTGCCATTAAGTCAGTGGTTTTCATTGTCTCTCTTCTCCTTGTCTCAAAGGACTCCTGACCCTTGAAGAGTCTCTGCTTGAGACACGACTTCGTTTCATACACTGTAGTCCCGGGTACGCTGTTTCCAGTTGTCAAGACTAAGTTTTCCGAAAACTTGGTATTTATACCGGAAGTTCGGTCTTTTTCGCTTTCTCAAACATGGGGACTGAGATTCAAAGATTCTCTTGACTGCAGCGTTGTTGTCCATTCGCTCCATGTGGGCGAGCCAATGTAGTTGACGTGTCTTGGCTTTTTGGACTACATCCACATCCGGTTACAACTCATGGAGTTCATGGTTTTATCTTCTCCTCCATTCGTCCTCCTCGCACATAGGACCTAATATCCGACTAAGCCTTTTCGTTCAAAGCTACCCAATATTTGCTCTGCTTTCTTCCTTATCTCCCAGCAATCGGCGCCATAAAGCAAGACTGGTGAGATGAGCGTTCTGGAGAGCAATAATTTGGTCCGTCGAGTTAGGAGTTTTGAATCCAAACCGAAGTAGTAGCGATTTGCTAGGGTTTTTCTTCGTCGGATCTCCAAGAAGGTGTCATTTGTGGGGATCTAGGTAAGCTCATAAACTACCTCGAAAATGTAATCACCAACAGTGACGTTTTGTCCAAGGTTTTGAGCAGATAATTTCTTATTTGTCGAGAACATGTACTTGGTTTTGTCCTCATTTACTTCAAGACCTTCTTGTTTCGCCTGCTCTTCAATTGCCGTAAGTTACCCCTGAATGGCTTGCCGGGATCTTCTGATGATGTCAATATCGTCCGCGTATCCCAGCCGTTCGATGGATTTGTGAAAGATAGTGCCTTTCGTGTTTACACCTGCCCTACGCACTGCCTGCTCCATCATAATATTGAAGAAGTCACATGACAGTGCATCCCTTTGCCGAATCCGGTGGGTGTTTGAAAGAATTCGGAAGAGTATCGCGCGTTCTTCAGCGTTACGCGGCACATCTGGATAAGTTTTGACGGTATCCCGAATTGAGCCATCGCTTGCCATATTTCAAGATGATAAATGCTGTCATAAGCGGCCTTAAAGTCGATAAAAAGGTGGTGCGTTTCGACTTGATATTCGATGGTCTTTTGCTTTAGTGTGGTCTATTGTCGATCTGCCAGGCCGGAAGCCACATCGGTACGTGCCGATTAGTGTGTAGCAGAAAAGTTTTAGACGTTCACACAATACGTTGGATAGGATTTTATATGCGACATCAAACTGTGATATGTCTCTATGGTTCTTGCAAGACATAGGGTCGCCTTTTTTGAGGATGGGGCATATAGACCTGATACTCCAATCGGGCATGCTTTTCTCCATGCATACTTGGCTGAAGACTTGGTGCATGTGTCCTCCCAAGACATCATATCCATATTTAAAAAGTTCAGCTGGGAGCCCATCAGAGCCAGTGGCTTTGTTATTTTTCAGTTTTCTGGTGGTTGCGTTAACTAATTCAACACTTGGTGGTATTGGTTCATCATTAACTGGAAGCGGGTCCTCTTCTTGCCCTATCACCCTCTTTGTTTGCTGCCCGTTAAGCAACCGCTCGAAATGTTGCTTAAACATATCAATAATATCCTGCCTTTTGGTGACTAAGTTGCCTTCGCTGTTACAAAGAACCTATGTCCCGGCTTTGAAGCCAGCAGCTTGGCTTTTCGCTAAATATTCCAGATGTTGTTACGCTCGCGAGACTATTCGATATCCTTGAGCTGGGAAGCTGCGTTCTCCCTTTTCTTCTTTTCCCGTCATCTAACCCGACACTCCTCTCTCGCTGCTTTTGTCATGCCCTGCAGCGCTTTCTTATGTGCACTTCTGTCATCTTTTTCGTTGAATGTGCCCATCATCATACCAAGGGCTCCTCTTTGGTGGTGGCCAAGGGTAGTTACGACCATGTTGCGGTATTCGGTCCACTGGTTGTTTGCGTTTGTAGTTCTCCTCGTAGAATCCTTTAATAAGGTACCGATTTATATTGTTTGTACAAAGCGGCGCTGCATAGAAAGACTAGAGCTGCTCCCGAGCTCTACGAGCGAAGGAGAAAAGAGGAACATCGACTTCTCAAAAAGAAGAAAAAGGAGCATGAGAAGCGCTCGATCGAGGAGATTGAGAGACTTTATTGCAGGAATGATGTTCGAAAATTTTACCAAAAGGTAAAAAGAACATGCCAGGGCTTCAAAGCCAGGACAGAAGCCTGCAGGGACGAAAATGGCAATATAGTAGTAGAATCGCAGTCGGTGCTGAGGATATGGAGGGAACACTTCTGCAGAGTGTTAAATGTTCTCGTATTTTCAGCAGTGTGAGCAGGTGCATTGTGGTGGTGTAAAAGTAGCGACGAACTTCGCCTTCTGGTTTACCTAAAATATTTTTAAAATTTTTTTTAGAAACAAGTTTCAGTACACCAATAGGCAGGTCCTATTTGACTAGTTTCCAATGGAATAGCAGCGACTTATATCGCACTAGTGAAGTAAATCGACATCATCAATTTTGTTGCCGATGCGTTTTTGTGTCTTGCCATTAGATGTGGCTTGCACTTTCCTGGCTGTATACCATAGACTACTTTTTCATTTCCTGGTCGTACTTAAACAACCATGATTTATCATTCGTTACGATTTTATCAAAGAAGCTAGACTTTCCATTCTCAAATTTTTCTAAAAAAAAAAAATTTGACCAAAGCAAACTAGTCCCTGTTTTTGGTCGTCATTCAAAATTGGTGGAATCAGATTTCTTCGATTAGTTCGCGTGATGACTTAATATTTGTGACACAGCCTATCATTCCCTGGGGCGTTCTTGGATCTCCATTAATGTTTGCCTTCACGAGGGCCACATTTGTGTCATTGGTCGAAGAGGGGGGGGATGCTGCAAATCTGCCGATGTATTTGGCGCCGCTTGAAATAGCTCGGCAGGGATGCCATCAATACCCACCGCCTAGTTCTTCTTGAGGGACTTGATTGCTGTTATTATCTCGGTTTTACTGGGAGGTGCGGTGCGAATTCGGGAATTTGTTGCTTCGAACTGCTCATTCGAATTCGAAATCATACCGCCATCGTCTATGCGATTTAGCACTGTAGCAAAATGTTCTCTCCATCTAGTGAGCTGATCCTCATTCGAAATCAGAAGGTTACCGTCTAGACTCTTCACTGGATGTTGTTTGGAGTTTCGACCACCGATGAGCTCCTTAGTGATGCTATACACAGTCCTACTGTCGCACCTACTCGCTGCTTCTTCAGCCCTTGAGGCCAGTGAGTTGATATATTGACGTTTGTCACGTCTCACACTACGCTGCACTTCTTTCTTCTTCGCACGGTATTGGGCTTCAAGCTCGGTTCTCTCTACTGCTGAGGCCGCTGCAATCCGAGCCTTGATTGCTGTACGCTCATCGATCCGTCTCCAGGTGTCTGTAGAAAGCCATGTGCGGTGGTGTTTCTGCTTTTTACCGACATACGTGCGTGCCCCAGTCGCAAAAGCATTTTTCACAGCACTCCAGTGGTCATCCATGTTCTCTATGCTGTTGATTGCTTCTGCTTCTAAGGCAAGATGGTCCCTGAACTGTTGGCGCACTTGGGGAACCTTGAGCCTGTCGATATTAAACCTGGTGATGTTAAGTAGGTTTGAGCGATTGCTGTTGACGGATGCAGTACGAAGGCGTAAATGAGCTACCATAAGATGGTGATCTCGTTCTAGTCCGACGTCAGCTTCACGTCTGTTTCGGACGTCCAGGAAACAATTTCTAAAGCGGCGACTGATCGCAATGTGGTCGATCTGGTTGGATGTTCGTTGCCTATCAGTAGAGACCCAACTGATTTTGTGGCAGGTGTTATGCTTAAACAGCGTACCTCCGATGACTAGGCGGTTGGTATTGCAGAAGTCCACAAACCGCTCACCGTTATCTTACGGTCTCCCACGCCGTGAACTCCCATCACGTGCCTAAGCATGGTGTTGTCGCACCCCACCTTGGCATTGAAATCTCCCATCACCATTACGATGTCCCCATTAGGCGTTTGGTTGTAGGCGGCGCCTAAGTGGCTATAAAAATCATCCTTTTCGTCCTCAGTCGCGTCTAGAGTCGGAGCATAACACTGTATGATGGTCATTTTTCTAACTCTACTCTGGAACCTAGCCGTCAATATCCGGTCATTATGGGGTTTCCAGGATATGAGGCTACTACGTGCTGCTGGAGTTAGCATGAGTCCTACTCCGGAACTCCGTGCACTTCCAGCTGGTTTCCCAGAGTAGAGCATGACAGTGTTTTTGGTTGGGGAGATGAATTCCCCAGCATCGAACCATCTTATCTCGCTCAGCCCTAAGATGTCTATTTTATACCTTGCGAATTCGCGTGACCTGACGGATGTTAACTACTAGGGAAAAGAAGAAGCAAATGGGGGAAGGATTATTCAAATCCACCCCGTTGCATTGAGGAAGCTGATAATATCCCCAATGCTAATATCCGCTAGCTCTATAAGGTTGTCGAAAAAGAATTTACCTAAGGTGCGCTGTCTGGCCTTGCCTAAAGCCGGACACTTGCAGAGGAAGTGTAAGATTGTTTCTATTTCATCAGCAGTATTGCAGCTGCGACAGTGTGCTTTAAATGCAATGCCTATTCTGGCCGCATGAACCCCGATGGGCCAGTGGCCAGTACTAACTGCCAGAGTTCTTGCGATATCTGTACGGTTTCTGTTTAGTAGATCTTGCGTTCTTTTCAGGGAGTATTTGGGCCACATCTGCCTGGAGATGACACAGTTCCGCACCCCCTGCCATCTAATATCCGCCTTAAGCAGATA
The DNA here is from genome assembly GCA_945910035.1 of Brachypalpus laphriformis. Classification (NCBI taxonomy): domain Eukaryota; kingdom Metazoa; phylum Arthropoda; class Insecta; order Diptera; family Syrphidae; genus Brachypalpus; species Brachypalpus laphriformis. Next base: position 311,807,449 of record OX246753.1, on the reverse strand, counting down.
ATGCGTGAAGATGCCTCCCTTAAGTAACCTCAACGGGACGTTCACCTTCTTTGCTAGGGAAGCATCAAGGGAAGATCCTTGCCGCGCGAGTTCATCAGCCCGCTCATTCCCCTTAATGTTGCTGTGACCCGGAACCCAAAGGAGACAGATCCTTAGCCGGTGACTAAGCGAGGCGAGTTCTTTTTTTCACTGTTCTACTAGCCTTGAGGATGTAGTGGCAGATACTATAGCCTTGATAGCCGCCTGGCTGTCAATGAGGATGGCAATGGTATTTTGGGGTGTAGAGGTTTGCTTGAGTATGCGGCAGGCCTCACGTACAGCAAAGACTTCCGCCTGGAAGACACTGCACATATCAGGAAGCCGGTACGACCTGGAAATATTGAAGGAATCAGAGAATATCCCCGCCCCTACCCCGCAGTCCATTTTTGAACTGTCGGTGAAAATTGTTGATTCGAACTCATTTATCAGTACGCCAGTTTCCCATTCCGCCCTGGATGGGAATCTGACCGTGACGTAATTTCTAAAGTTCACTGTGGGAGTTATATAGTCGGTCAGATTAGCTACCAGATCCTGCCGTAGCAAATTAACGATACTGCTGTGACCATACGGATTGGTGCACCAGCATCCCGTTTCGCTTAGCCTGACCGCATTACATGATGATAGCTGCATAATGTGAAGATCGAGCGGTAAAAGGTGCAGAATAACGTTCAAGGCATCGGTTGGACATGTTCTCATGGCGCCTATAGCCGCAGTTCTTTGTACCCTGTTGATAATTTTAATGTTATAAGCTTTCCTTAGCGCAGGCCACCAGACGAGCGATCCATAGGAAAGAATGGGACGCACCACGGCAGTGTACATCCATAAGACCATCTTCGGGCGAAGTCCCCACTTCTTGCCAAATGTCTTGCTGCAGGCATAGAACGCCACACAGGCCTTCTTTACCCGTTGCTCAATATTAAGCTTCCAGCTTAGTTTTGAATCAAGTACCACACCTAGGTACTTGGCAATGGAGATAGGGAGAGTAGATGATTATTTAGCCGTGGAAGCGTTAAAGTCGGTATTTTGATTTTAGTGGTAAAGAGCATCAGTTCAGTTTTGCTTGGGTTGACGCTGAGTCCACATCCAGTGGCCCATGAGCTAATCTTGCCAAAGGCACCTTCCATAATCTCACTGATTACGGATGGAAACATCTCCGATACCAGTATTACCACGTCATCCGCATACGCGACAACCTTAACTCCATCCCTTTCAAGTCTACACAAAATTTTATTGATGACCATAAGCCATAGAAGAGGAAATAAGACTCCACCTTGAGGAGTTCCGCTAACAACAGATATGGTGGAGCTGCTGTTGCCGAGATTCGATTGAATGATTCTGGTTCTTAGCATTGTCAATATCCATTTGCTAATAAACTCTTCCACACCCAGTTGAATCAGAGCTTCCTGAATCGATTCCGTACTGACGTTATTGAAGGCACCTTCAATGTCTAAGAAGGTAGCAAGGGTATATTGTTTGAAATGAATTGATCGTTCGCACAACTTCGTGAAGCGCCGTCTCTGTCGATCGCCCTTTAGTGTACGCATGTTGAGATTTGGATAGAAGGGATTTATCTAGGGTATTTCGGATATGTATATCTAAGATGCGTTCCAACGTCTTTAAAAGAAAAGAGGATAAGCTCTGAAATCCTTTGCGGATCCATGACCCCACTTCCCAGCTTTCGGGATAAACACAATACGAATACGCCTCCAGCTCAGGGGAACGTGGTTTAGGAGAATACAGCTTCTGTAGATCGGAACTAGCCACGGGACCACCTGGTCCAGTGTTTTTTGCAGCATAATAGGGAGAATGCCGTCAAGGCCGGCCGATTTATAGGGAGAGAAGCTGTTAATAGCCCAGAAGGTGTTAACGGCTGAAATTGTTGTCTTAATGTCATTCCAGGAAGAAGATTGCGCGACCTGAGCTACTGGTGGGAGGGCAATCTCATAACTACATCCTGGAAAGTGTGTTTGCATTAAAAGTTCCAGTGACTCGCTAGAGGAGTCCGTCCAAGTCCTATCCGGCCGTTTAATAAAGGACGGACTAGAATGCTCCTTGGACAGAATTTTACTCAGCCTGGCAGAGTCTCATATGGCCAGTGACCTTTAAGTCTGGAAATTCCTGAAAGAACCCAATCTGTTATTCTTACCAAACTAGTTCGTTTGCAATTTACTCTGAAAGTGAGTATACAGTGTCTCGGACTACAATGCCAATCCTCTGGGATATGATCCCTTGAGGCAAAGCTAGTAGAACATTATATGTCAGGGGGTGGGGAAGTTTATTAGTTTTGAACGATATGAGGATCGGGGGTAGGTTATATTTGTCGACCCAGGGAAGACCGCGTAAAGCAAAACGGATGAATCTGCGCTGAACAGCCTCAATTCGAAAGGACTGGGTATCTTGATAGGGCGACCATATTTGGCTGTTTTATTCAAGGATTGGTCTAATAAATGTGGAAAAGAGAGATTTCGTGACATATGGGTTGGAAAATTCCTTAGACCATAGTTTCACAAAACCAAGGGCGGAGTTAGCTCTAATAATAATGGTGTCAATACGAAAACGAACATTTAGTTCTCTGCCACAGATTACACCCGGATCACGCAATAAAAGGACAGAAGGGAAGGAAAGGACAGGCTCGTCGCAGATAAGATAGGATCTAGGGACTGGTGGAAGACGCTTACGGGAATATGTAATGGCTTGGCATTTGTTTACATTGAGCTCAAGAAAATTTGTTTGCCACCAGGTTGAGGAGTTATTCAAATCAGCTTGAAGTGGGGAAGAGTCAGCGGGGGAGGAAATGTGCCTGAATATTTTCATGCCATCAGCGTAGACAGATAAGTAGGAGTCTTAGATGATACAGTTCACGTCATTTAAAGACAAAATGAAGATCAAAGGACCAAGATGGCTACCTTGACGCACTCCGGATATGGCAATGAAGGGGAAACCGAGCATCTAAAGAGGACTGTGTATTGCCGTTCATTAAGATATGATTTGATCCATGCAATTAAATTCGGTTGAAATCCGAATGCTTTGAGTTTAAAAAGAATGATTTCGTGCGAGATTTTATCGAAGGCCTTACTTAAGTCGGTGACAATTACATCGGCTTCTTTGCCATCCTCTAATGCGCACAGAGTGCTAGATGCAAATTCCGTTAAGTTGGTGGTTGTAAGTTGGTTGGTAAGTTGACCTTCCCTTAAGAAATCGGTGTTTGTTTAGGGAAAAGAAAGATTGGCAATGGAAGCCATTGTATTATAAACGAGGTTTTCAAATAGCTTCAGTATGCAGGAGAGTTTAGCGATTGGTCGGTAGTTGGAAATTTCATTCTAAGGACCTTTTTTGTGAAAGGGGATTATGTAAGAGCTCCTCCAAATCATAGGGAAGGCTCTGGCAAAACCACTGAGGTTAGAACGGGTTTCATCTTCAAGACGATTTGCTATAAACATTCAAGCGTGCCCCAACGTTTTCATATGAAGCTAACTTTTGTACTGTTCAGGTTGAACCTAGGCCCCAATCAACAAGCCTCTCCATTGAGCTCGATCTTTAGCTAATTGCCTCCAGTTGCGCACTCCAAATTGGTCGAGGTCCCATTGAATTTATGCGCACTACATACGGCGAGGAGGCCCTCTAGTGCGTCGTCCCCCTGGGTTAGATTCGAAAACACTGCGGGTCGGAGAATTGGTGTCCATTTGCTCTATAAGTTCTAGCCATATCAAACGTCCAATACGCAGTTTTTTGACTAGGTCGATGTTACTATGTTATGTTATATTGATATTATTGAATCTTCTCGCCGAAAACCGGTCAACACAAACGGGACCGAATATCTTCATCCACTTTTAATAAAGTGCATGTTTCAGCACCGCCGTAAAGCAGGACTGTGATGATCAAGGTCTTATATAGAGTCTCCTTAGTTGTTCGAGATAGGGCTTTACTCCAGAATTGTCTTATTAGTTAAAAAAAAAAAAAGAAACAACGATTGGCAAGAGTTATACTTCCCTTGATTTCTGCGCTGGTATCACTGTCAGAATTAATAGCAGAGCCTAGATAGAGAAAGTACCTTAGTGCCTCTAAGTTGTGGATGCCAACTGTGACGTTCTAGCTAATTCGCCGATGTTGATTGCCCATTCTTGTTGACGGCATTTACTTAGTTTTGCCCTCGTTTATCGCTAAACCCATTTTCGTCACTTCTGCTGTATGCAAAGACGGGCAAGTTTGGCAGGGATGTCAAAACTAGACATGGCACTATATAGCTCTTCTCTATAGGTGCTGTCATAGGCGGCCTTGAAATCGATAAAGAAATGATGAGTATCTATTTGGACTTCCTTGGATTTTCTCCAGGATCTGCCGAAGTTGAAGATTTGATCGATGGTGGACTTTCCTGGCCTGAAACCGCACTGATAGGGTCCAATCAGGCTGTTGATAAAGGTGTCAGGCGTTCACACAATATCGCAGAAAAGATCTTATATGCGATGTTGAGGAGACTGATGCCTCTATAATTGGCGCAGTTGAGGGGGTCTCATTTCTTGTGGATCGGGCAAACGATGCTGAGATTCCATTCATCAGGCATACACTCGTCTGACCAAATCTTAGAGATGAGTTGGTGTATGCACTCCACCAATTCATCATCAGCTGTCTTGATAAGTTCGGCCGGTTAGCCGTCAGGTTCAGCAGCCTTGTTGGACTTCAACTTGAGTTTTGCTATCCTTACTTCACTTTGGTCAGGTGGACGGAAATTTTGACTATCATTCAGGGTTAACGATAATAAATGTTCCCTCGGAATTTTTCCCCCGAACAAAAATTAGGTATCTTCAAAAATAAGGAAAAAATTAAATGTCCCGATTGCGTTTAAAATTCTCCTGTATTATTCATGATACCTATTTCTTTTCCGCGGAATTAATTCATCTTTTTTGAAGATACCTAATTTTTGTTGGAGGGAAAAATTCCGAGGGGAAATTTATTCACGATGACCCTGATTGTCTATGTTGATTGGTTCATTCTGCCTGACAGCGGGATGTTGACTGCAAAAATAGTGTCTCCATATTTTATTTATTTATTTATTTACTTGAACAGCTTATACACATTAAGACATAGTATCTTATAACTAGTGATAAGCTATTAATTAACATTGTATGAAAGTTCAGATAGATCATTTATAATACCTTATTTTCATATTCATTTCATTTACATAGTTCATTGTTCGGAAAATAAAGGACAAAAAATGTATTAACTTAACTTAAAGAAGAGGGAATACAATTATACTTTTTAATTATTGTGTAAAATGTATCTTTATTTTGCTTTTAAATGTTGTAAAATAAATAAAAATAAATAAATATTTGGAGCAACAGCTCATTAAGTGCCAGGGCCTAGCCTCTCGCAACCACTCATGTTGTGTGCGTTATATTTTTCGTACGAATAGAAGGGACCTGCAGTTTAGTGCCGTATCCGAAGGGCGATTTGAGAAGCTTTTTCGAGACGACAATAGTCTCGGATGTTTGTCAGACGCTCGCGAGAGGTGGGACCGTGAAAAAACTTTTTGGTGTTTTGTAGGATTCGAACTTGGAACCTCACGCGTAGTGATCCGACACACTAACCACTTACGCCACGGCGCCCAAATGTTGTAGCATCATCTATTTCCCTTAAAGGGCGCAGTAGAGAATTCCACAAGCGCGTGGCATGAACAAAAAATTGACGTTCGGATGTAAGGGAAGCATAACGCGGGCGAATTAACATTCGAGACCTGTTTGAAGACGCCATTCTTAGTTCCTCATAGAGATAGGGAGGTTGGTGGTTAAGCAAAATGTTTGAGAACAGAATTAGTGTACGATATTGAAGAAAATTGTCAAAGGTCATCCCTAGAAGGTTTTTAGAGAGATTAGATACCCTATCATATTTTCGTAAGCCGAAAATGTATCGTATTAGGCTATTAAATGCAACATTGAGCCTACGTTTGCTTATGGAATCACAATTTGAATAGATTTCACATCCATAGATCAAGGTGGGTATGACTAGTGTTTTCGCCAACATCATGCGCGTTCTTATTGGTGTGTAAGATTGAGTTACCCACATAGTCCGAAGGATGCCATATGTCTTTCCCACAACGATGTTTATGTGGTTGTTCCAAGTTAGTGTACGGTTAAAAACCATACCCAGATTTTTGGCTGTATCGACATATGTTATTGGAGCGTTATTTAAGATGACGGGGGAAAATACGAGAGGTCGACAACATTTTTTGAGACAACAAGAGACATAGACTTCTGAGGGTTCAATAAAATATCGTTTTGCTGAGACCAACGTGAGATGTTGTCCATATCCTCATTGACACAGTGAATGCAATGATCGATTAGACCAAGTCGGCAGCTCAAATACATTTGGACATCATCGGCGTACATATGTATTGAGCAGTGTTTTGCAACCGACGGCAGTTCATTCACGTACAGCGAGAATAAAAGAGGGCCCAAAATAGAGCCCTGGGGGACACCACGCGTTGTTGGTAAGAGATTAGATATTCTGTTGTTACATACAACTGCTTGCGTTCGATCGGTGAGATAGGAGTGCAGAAGCTTAACAGCGCATGGTGAAAAATTAAACGAATGGTGAAGCTTCTCACATAAAATGGAGTGGTCTCGAATGCTTTCGAGAAGTCGAGAAGGATTAAAAATGTTACTTTATCCCCGTCCATTGCTTGCTGTAGATCTTCGGTGACACTTACGAGGGCTGTAATACAACTATGATTTTTGCGAAAACCACATTGCTTTGATGTGAGCAAGTTCGAACTACCAAGGTAAAAAGACATTTGTCGTTGCAAGATTCTTTCAAACACCTTAGATAAAAAAGGCAGAAGAGAAATAGGTCTAAATTCATCTCCGTTGGAATTTTTAGCAACAGGCAGTATTTTAGCCAATTTCCATTGTCCTGGAAATACACCTGTTGTTAGAATGGTGTTAAAAGTAAAAGTTAAAGAGGGAAGTAGGATAGGAAGAATCAATTTCAAAAAGGATGGGTGCATCTCATCGAGCCCAACCGCGTTTGACCTAATAGAGTGTAAACTGGCAACGACCTCTGTACTGTCTACCGCTCTGAAGTTGAAGCTAGTACTAGAGAGCAGTCTATGAGGATTGCTAGTAAAAGCTTCTGTCGAACTAGTGTTCGGTACAGGGGGTGCTGGCTGTGAAACAAATTTACGATTAAGGTCATTGCAGTCGATATCATCTTACTTACTTACTTAGATGGCGCTACGGTCCGGGGTGGACCTGGGCCTCAACCAACAAACCTCTCCAGCCAGCACGGTTACGAGCCAGCTGCCTCCAGTTGAGCACGCCAAGTTGGTTGAGGTCCCCCTCCACTTGTTTGCGCCACCTACCGCGAGGTCGTCCTCTACTGTGCCGCCCGTCCATCTTAGTCGCTGTATGTCAACTCTTCTGGCTAAGTCGATGTCCTTGTACAGGCCGTATAGTTCGGCATTGTACCTTCTCCTCCACTCACCGTCTATGCAGACGGGACCAAAGATCGCTCGAAGAACTTTTCTCTCGAAATAACCAAGGGCATCCTCATCCGGTTTTTTCAAAGCCCATGCCCCTGCGCCATACAGCAGGACTGGGATGAATAATGTCTTATAAAGAGTTACCTTAGTAGTTCAAGATAGGGCTTTGCTACTCAATTGCCGTTTTAGCCCATAGAAACAACGATTGGCAAGAGTAATTCTCCGTGTGATCTCTCCACTCATGTCATTTGCGGAGCTGACCATAGAGCCTAGGTAGACAAAATCCTTTACTACCTCAAAATTGTATCTGTCTATTGTGGCGTTCTGCCCTTTTTTGTAGACAGCATATATTTTGTTTTGCTTTCATTGACCGCTAGACCCATCTTTGCTGCCTCGATCTCAGTACTCGTAAATACCCCATTGACGGCCCGCTGAGTTCTTCCGATTATGTCAATGTCATCGGCATAAGCGAGTAGTTGTACAGACTTGAAGAAGATTGTACCTCCGGTGTTGGCTTGTGAGTTTCGTACAATTCTCTCAAGTACTATGTTAAATAGAGTGCATGATAGCGCGTCGCCTTGTCTAAGAACTTTCCTGACATCGAACGGTTCGGTGATGTTCTTACCGACTTTGATGGAGTAGCGAGAGTTCTCCATCGTCATTCTGCACAAACGGACGAGCTTGGCAGGGATGCCAAGACTAGACATGGCTCTGTATAACTCGTCTCTATACACGCTATCATAGGCAACTTTGAAATCGATGAAAAGGTGGTGCGTATCGATTTTATATTCATGGGTTTTTTCCAAGATCTGCCGTAGTGTGAATATTTGGTCAATGGTGGACTTTCCAGGCCTGAAACCGCACTGATAAGGACCTATCAGGTTGTTGACGATCGGTTTTAGGCGTTCACATAGTACGGCAGACAGGATCTTATATGCGATATTTAGGAGACTTATACCTCTGTAGTTGGCGCAGTTCAGAGGGTCTTCTTTCTTCAGGATCGGGCAAACGCTGCTGAGGTTCCATTCATCGGGCATACTTTCGTCCGACCAGATTTTACAGATGAACTGGTGCATGCTCCTTACCAACTCATCTCCTCCTGCCTTGAAAAGTTCAGCGGCAAGGCCGTCGGTTCCAGCACCTTTGTTGGATTTGAGTTTAGATATCGCTATCCTCACTTCATTATGATCGGGTTGACGGGAATTTTGACTGCCATCGTCACTGTTGAATGGCTCATTCTGCCTGACAGCGGAATATTGATCATCATCGCCGTTTAACAGTCTGCAGAAGTGTTCCTTCCATATCCTCAGCACCGACTGCGATTCTACTACTATGTTGCCATTTTCGTCCCTACAGGCTTCTGTTCTGGCTTTGAAACCCTGGCATGTTCTTTGTACCTTTTGGTAAAATTTTCGAACATTATTCCTGCAATAAAGTCTCTCAATCTCCTCGATCGAGCGCTTCTTATGCTCTTTTTTCTTCTTTCTGAGAAGTCGATGTTCCTCTTTTCTCGTGCGCACGTAGAGCTCGTAAGCAGCTCTTGTCCTTCTATGCAGCGCCGCTTTGTACGCCTCTTGTTTTGCTGCATGTGCTTGCCGGCATTCCTCATCAAACCAGGGGTTTCGTTGTGGTGGGCGAGAGAAACCCAGTACATCAGAGGCGGCATCTCTGATGGCTTTTTGGCAACGCTGCCACTGGTCTTCCGCATTTGCTGCTGGCGGCATAGGACTAAGATTGAGATTAGAAGAAACACGATCGGCAAAGGTTCTGGCGGTCTCTTGCGATTGTAGGCTTTTCGACGACAAATTTCCTCACAGCATTTCGTTGATTTCGCTCCGTTGTGGATATCCGCATCCGTACCTTGGCTACAACTAGGTAGTGATCCGAGTCCACGTTGGCTCCTCGGAAAGTCCGGACACCCAGAATACTGGAAGAGTGCCTTGCGTCGATCGCAATGTGATCGATTTGGTTGACGATTTTTTGATCAAAGGAGAGCCATGTTCCTTTGTGAATATCGAGACGTGGGAACCGCGTACTAGCTACAACAAAGTTTCGCCCCGCCGCAAAGTCGATTAGCCTGAGTCCGTTGCCGGAAGTGTTGTCGTGCAGGCTGTGCTTTCCGACCACGCTACTAAAGACTTCCTCTCCTTCTAGCTTTGCGTTAAAGTCGCCTAGGATAATTTTAACGTCGTGGCTAGGGCATTGCTCATACGTCTTGTCCAAGAGCTGGTAGAAGTCATCCTTTGTCGCGTCGTCCTTCTCCTCGTGAGGGGCGTGAACGCATATTAGGCTAATGTTGGCAAATTTAGCCTTGATACGGATAGTCATTAGGCGCTCGTTCACATGCCGGAAACTCAAGACTTCTTGCCTAAGTCTGTCTCCAATGACAAATCCGCACCCGAATAGACGCTGTCCTTTTTGTCTGTAGCAATCGCCGTAGTAGATGTCGCAGTTTTTCATACTCCTTTTGCCCGGCCCATCCCATCGCACTTCTTGGATGGCGGTAATGTCTGCTTTGAGACACTCTAGGGCCTCCGCAAGTTGTTCGGCTGCACGTGGTTTGTAGAGGGACCTAACATTCCATGTGCAGACACGAAGATCGTTGTCCTTTTTACGTTTGCATGGGTCGTCAACAGTAAGATCATATGATCGATCGATATCATCTACACAGTTGGTTTTGCTTTTGACAATTCCCATTTGGAGTAGGTTGTTCCACAGCTGCCGTCCGCTCAGGGATGAGTTAAATCGGTTGTAGTAAAACTGTGATTTTGCGGTACGAATCGCCATAACGACTTTGTTCCGAAGTGAGCGATACGAGCAGTGTGGTTCCTCTAACCGGAAGTGTTTCCAGCGATTGTAGGCTTGATCACGTCGAAGCATTAGTTCACGAATTTTCTGAGTGAACCATGGTTTGCTTTTGGGCGTGCAATCTTTTGTTCTTAAGGGAACGTGCCTATCATATAATTTTAGTATATTAGAGTTAAGGAAATCAATTTCCAAGACGTGCCATGGTTGCCGTGCCATCAGGTAGGCGACTTCGCGGAAGGCCTAGAAATAGATGGTTGGATCAAGTCCGACATCTCTCCTCTAGCCGCTTAGGGATTCCTCCTGATGAATTGGAGTCAATGGCGGAGGATCGAGAAGGATGGAGGGTCCACCTGAGCATCCTACCCCCGCGACCCTTATGAAGGATTAGCGGGCCATTGAAAATGTATGTAAATGTATGTATGAAGTCTAATTTTGGCCATAAGGCTCTTGGGTTCATACAGGTTTGCATATGCTTTTTGCTATGTTTAGCATTATATAGGTTTTTGTTATTTTTAGAAGAATTGGTTATTGTTCCATAGCTATTGGTATTCACCTTAGCTCTTAGTTGCTTGAAACCGTCATTGAACGTAGGAGTGGATGCGATTTCTTTGACTAGTCTAGTATGTAGTGATAGTATTTGTAATCAAAGATAATCCTCAAAATTAAGTGCTGAATTACATAAGAATCTGTTAGCAATCTGGTATTCTAAAGCTGTTTGAAAGCATAATTAAAAGCAAATTCGAGTGTATTGTAAAAGAACATTTATCTGAATATCACCACATTGCTCTCAGAGAGATCTGCAACTTCTAGTCCCACTTACTTCACTTTACTTATATCCTGTATCCCCTTGTGGGTCGTAGGGCCTCTTCTACGCCTACGACCATTGTGTACGATTTCTGGCAATGTGTCTCAGCTCTCCCCAAATTTTCCCCAACTGCCGTGCCTCCTTTTCGACTGTTCTGCGCCCGCTGTGTTCTCCTCGGATCGCCTTATTATATTTGTCCCAAGTTCATTTGTGAGCACCGTGGCGCAAGTGGTTAGTGTGTCGGTCTACTGTGCGTGAGGTTCCAAGTTCGAATCCCAGAAAACACCAACAAGTTTTTTCACGGTCCAACCTCTCACGAAGGTCTGATAAACATAAGAGAGTATTGTTGTCACGTGAAAGCTTCTCAAAATAAATTGCCTTTGGATACGGCGCAAAACTGTAGGTCGCTTCCATTCATGTGAAAATATATAAGACACATAACACGAGTAGTTGCGAGAAGCTAGGCCCAGGCACTTAAAGAGCTGTTGCGCCAAATATTTTTTTTTTTGTTCATTTGAAAGTGGTTATCAAGCGGATACTGTTTATACGGATTAAGCAGTGTATTCAATTATAGTGCTTTAATGTAAAACGCATTTTTTTTTTCTTTCATTCTTCATCGTCAAAGAGCGGTGCATGCCATATGGCAAAACTAATTTCTGTTGATGCAAACCCATTTCTCTGTAGCTTAGACGTATCTCAAGCAGGCATCTGGGGTCTTTGCTTCTTATTATCAATAACATAACTATTGCCATCACCTTCTTTATGCTGATACCTTGATGCCATTTTCAAGAATATTGAGTTCAGTTAATTGGGCTAAGCTCCAATTAGATATTATAATGATACACTTTCATTGTATCATTGTAGTTCAAGAAAAATGACATTCTTCTAAGTGCAAATAAATGTAATGCTTCCACTTCTTACAGACCTTCAAAAACATTATTTCTTATGGCTTAATACGACTTAAGATCTCGGTATTGTCTTTGATCAGGCACTGACGTTGTCATACGGATTAAATTGCTTGCAAAGCAAGTTAAATGGTTGGAATTTCAAAATAAATACATACGTATACCTATAGTTGAATTTTCCAATCCTCATTCCCTGCTAAGATTATTCATGTCTTTAGTTGGATTTTATTGGAATACTCGTACTGTGACATAATTAGAAGTCCACTATCATTTTTGTGTTGATTGTGTGGAAAGGCTGTAAGGAAAATTTTCTAAATTCATTTTTTTTTCCTTTCAAAATGCTCTCGAATTTTTCTCCAGTATATGATGCCAGGTGTTAAGTTCTTAACCTTTTCTCGGAAAAAAAGGAAAATGGATAATCTAATGCTTATTGGAGACCTTTTGTCATGTTAAAAGCCTGGGTTTATTTGCCGTAATTCCTAGATCGGCTTCCAAGACGTGCCATCAAATAAGCGACCGCGACTGTGTCCCGAAAAACTACAATACAGATAAACGGAGTGTACAGTGGTGGAATGACCAGCTAGAGATACTGCGAAAAAGGGTGAGACAACTTTTTAACATCACAAACGCAATAAAAATTGGGACGAATATAGGTCCGCTTTGACTAAATTCAACATAGAGTTGAGAAAATCCAAGAAAACAGAATGGAGAAAGAACTGGGAAAATATGGAATACCTTCCAGTAGCATCTTGTCTCCAAAGACTTTCTCAAAGAATCATTTCAATTGGGTGGGATTGCTCATCAAATCTGATGGCACCTACACCGCCAGTCGAAGGGAAACCCTAGAAACTCTGCCAGAGGTTCACTTCCCTGGCTCAACAATTCTAAATGAAGATGCACTTGTTGCTCCTTATGGCTCCACATGTGGCACCTTCAGAAGAGTCAACAGCTTGTCTGGAAATCTGTTCAGTCAAGAAAAAACTTAATGGACAATCGGTTCATTTAAACCCTTTAAGGCACCTGGCAGTGATGGTATTTTTCCAGCCCTCATCCAGAAAGGATTTCATTTTGCCTGCCTTGGTAGCTCTATTTAGAACAAACTTCAACCTGGGATTCGTTCCACTAACTTGGCGGAGGTATATGTGGTGTTTATCCCTAAGCTAGGTAACAAACCCAGCGAGCTACCCAAATCCTACCGTCCAATCAGGTTGACATCGTTTTTCTTGCAAGCCATGGAAGGACTGCTAGACTGCTAGAATGCATTAGAGGCATTCTTGAAATGACTATACCTCTGCACTCTAGTCAATATGCATATATGAAAGGTCGATCTACGGAAGGCGCCCTTCATTATCTCGTCACAGAGATCAAAACTGCATACCGCTCCAAGGAAATTGCCCTTTGTGCATTTCTTGACATAAATGGTGCTTTTGATAACACTGGTTATGAATCCACCAGTAGTGCCATGAGACGCAGGGGAATAAATGAACCTACTACCAGATGAGTTTGGAAACATACTCGATAGCCGCATAATAACACCTTCGTCTGGAGAGGGCTCTGTGACGGTCTCTGCCCCCAAGGCGGCGTCCTCTCGCCTCTCTTATGGCACTCGTGGTGGATGACTTATTGAATAGACTTAATAGTTGAGGTTTCATAACAATAGGATATGCAGATGATCTTGTGATCATCATCAAAGACAAACATGAAGACAATGTGTGTCAAATCATGCAAAATGCACTCCTTGTAGTCTCGAACTGGTGTGCTGTGGAGAGCCTATCGATTAACCACAGCAAGACAGTCGTTGTACCGTTTACAAGAAGAAGAACGCTGAACATTGGTTCAATGACTTTAAACGGCACAACCATCAATCTTTCCGATGAGGTTAAATATCTAGGAATTGTCCTGGATAAGAAGCTTAACTGGAACTCCCATATTAAGCATAAAATTGCCAAGGCGACTACTGCCTTGTGGGCCTGTCGCCGTATGTACGGCAAAACCGGGGGCTGTCCCCAAATGTCATTTTCTGGTTATATACCACGGCTGTAAGACCCATTCCGACATATGCGTCCGTTGTCTGGTGGACGAAAACCAAAGATGTTACAACCATTAATCAACTCACTACACTTCAAAGACTAGCTTGCCTCGGCATTTTTTATTTCATTTTTAGTGCATTTTATTAGTTCAATTCATTATAGGTATCTTGCGTGCTAACAAAAACGCTTAAAACTAGCTTAATTAACTTAACTATCTTATTCTAACTTACTGGCCCCATGCGGACGCTCTAAGCTAAACTTAACACTTAACCTATGTCTTTCGACGTAACCTAACTAAATTTATTTATTGTAACTTAACTAATTAACAAAACACACTTGTCCCACAACAGCCATTGAAGCCATAATCGGAGTTACTCCGGTACATATATTTATAAAAAAAGTGGTAATCCGCAGTGCAGTTAGTCAAAATCAGGTGCTAATAGTACACGGGGTCACGTAGATCTCATGGAGCTATTGTCCGACTTCCCCGAGCTAGACATGCTCAGCACGGTCTCCGGTTTACGCCTAAATCACTCTACTTTGGTCGAAGGTTTGAGTTTGTGATCCCAACCGTCGCTTGATCCAAAGGTATAGTGTGGTACACCGATGGATCAAAAATAGATTCAGGAGTTGGCGCCGGTGTGTATGGACCCAACCATAAAATTTCGAAATCACTCGGAAAGAGTCCTAGTGTTTTCCAGGCCGAGCTTTACGCCATTGAAACTTGTGCTACCATTAACCTGCACTCAGGCATCAAAGGTGCCTCTATCCACATACTCACCGATAGCCAAGCGGCGCTCAAAGCACTGATCTCCCATTTGATCAGTTCAAAATCAGTTCTAAGCTGCTTCGGCAGTTTACAAAACTTGGCCCGACACAATAAAGTAAAATTGTGGTGGGTACCGGGTCATGGAGGCGTTGACGGCAATGAAACTGCAGACCTGCTAGCCAGGAAGGGCTCCTCTGTGTTGTTCACTGGACCTGAACCTTTCTGCGTAATATCTGATTCCGCCTTTAAACCGACCCTAAACATAAGCAACATGTGCACTGAATAACTCCCAAGGTCTCAGACAGACTAAAAGAGCTGTCCAACCCTTTTAAAGACAGGCAGTTGATATCTTAAAATACGGCAGAAATGACATTAGAAGGCTTGTGAGCTTCCTTACCGGTTACTGTCAACTACTTTACCACCTTAACAAAATGAGAATTTCGGAGGTTATCATCTGCCGCCTCTGCCTAGAAAAGGACGAAACCGCAGAACACATACTATGTGAGTATATAGCTCTGTGTAGTACTAGGAGAAGCTTTTTCCTTAAAGAGATCATATCTCCAATAGATTAAAGGAACTCCTCCGCAGCCGTAATTATAGCTTTCATGAGGAGACTAGAATTACTGCTGCCGTAAAAGTGGCATCTGGCACAATAGATCTCCTTGGTTGCAGTGCCCAGACGCCATTTGTGTGTGGCCACACACCTGTTAAAGAAAAACAAAAACAAAAAGCGACCGCTTGATAGGCCTAAGAAGAAATGGACTCCTGGATTTATATGGAGATTATTCCTTAAGAGTTGGGGTCGACGGCCGAGAAGAATAGAGAGTCTACCTAAACATCATACCCGTATGACCGCCATGAAAAGTAATCGTCTGAATGAATGAATGAGTTAAGAAAATAAAAAAAAAAATACGCTGTCAGTTCCTTAAAAACTAAATAAGTCCCAAAAATTTTTTCTACGAAAATAAAAATAAAACAAAAAGGAAATTGATTTCAATATCGATTTAAATATAAAAGAGAATGATATACTTTTAAGTACTATGTATCCCATGTACGGGTATGTACATAGAGAGCATAGAAATTCTAAACTATTTCAATACGAAAGTCACAAAAAGAGGAACCTATTAAAACAACATTAAAGCACTTTGTTCTGCTACATATGTATAGTCTATTTATTTTCAAATTATGGTATGCTACGGTCGTTTTCTTACCTATGTATATATCCAATTACCTAACCAGTTTCAATGAATTTCTAAGCACCCCTGGCGTGTCCATGTCACCAGAAGGAAAATAAGTTTACCCATAACTATAACAAGCAGAATGGCAACCGTAATGTAACCACAAATAATAGTAACAACAACAGAAACACCAATGCAATAAACAAATGGTCTAACAGTAAGAACATATGCGGCAACTTCAAACGGACTAACTTCATCAACTGCGCCACCAACTATTCCAACAGACTCTCATACCATCGAAAGACGCTCCAACTCTATTAACAGATGCTAGTTGGAGGAACTGTGGCAGAAGAGCTATTGCTCCGTTTCCGCAATAAGAAAGTTCTCGAGACTGTTAAGAAAATACTCGAGACTGTTGAGGGAATTCTGGCAGTTGGAGCATCTTTTGGAATCTATTGGGGTTTAAATAGATACATGCTACCAGGTTTGTGTTTAAAATTCGCCTCAAAGTACTTTACTTATTGATCGGATTTCGAAAAGTCTATTATTCTCTTATGTTCGAAATCATTATTTAGACAATTATTAGTTTCCGAAAATTGGAAAGCATTACTTCCTTACTTACTTACTTAGGTGGCAATACAGCCCGGGGTGGACCTGGGCATCAACCAACAAACCTCTCGAGCCAGTCTGGTTACGAGGCAGTTGCCTCCATTTGTGGACGGCAAGTTGGTTGAGGCCGACCCCTAAACTTGTTTGCACCACCTACCGCGAGGTCGACCTATACTGCGCCGGGGTTTCGAGGCTGGACTGTTGGCCTCCATCCGATTTACATGAGCCAGCCATCTTAGTCACTTTATGTGAACTCTACTGGCTAATTCGAAGTCGTGGAGTAGGCCGTATAGTTCGGCATTTTACCTACCCCTACACTTACCGTCTATGCAGACGGGACCAACGATCACTCGAAGAGTAATTCACCGCGTGATCTCCCTACTGATGTCATTGGCGGAGCTCACCATAGAGCCTAGGTAGACAAAATCCTTTACTACCTCAAAATTATATCTGTCTATTGTGGCGTTCTGCCCAAGACGGCGATGTTGGGTGTCCTTTTTTGTAGACCGCATATATTTTGTTTTGCTTTCATTGACCGCTAAACCCATCTTTGCTGCCTCGATCTCAATACTCGTAAATGCCCCATTGACTGCCCGCTGAGTTCTTCCGATTATGTCAATTTCATCGGCGTAAGCGAGTAGTTGTACAGACTTGTTACAGATTGTATTGATTCTCTCCAGTACTATGTTAAAGAGATTGAATGATAGCGCATCACCTTGTCTAAAATCTTTCCTGACATCGAACGGTTCGGTGATGTTCTTACCGACTTTGACGGAGCAGCGAGAGTTCTCCATTGTCATCCTCCACAAACGGACGAGCTTGGCAGGGATGCCAAGACTAGACATGGCTCTGTATAACTCGTCTCATCATAGGCAACTTTAAAATCGATGAAGAGGTGGTGCGTATCGATTTTATATTCATGGGCTTATTCCAAGATCTGCTGTAGTGTGAATATTTGGTCAATGGTGGACTTTCCCGGCCTGAAACCGCAGTGATAAGGACCAGGTTGTTGATGATGAGTTTTAGGCGTCCACATAATATGACATAATTGTAATCCCTACTGCGGGTTGCCTAACCTGAAAAGAGTTAGTAGCGATTCAAGTAAGATGTAGGACATACTGCCGGTCTATCCAACCATCTCGAGTACAGAATGACAGTTTCATCACAATTCATTCAGATTGTTGCAGAAGTTTATCCCGAGGATATCCTTTGTAGTTCTGCTGAGGTTTCCGCATAGAAATGAGTAATCCCATTCCTTCATAGGAGGAAATTCAGCCACTATTTACCAGTGGCATCAATGCATGGGGCTAACTTAAGGTGGTTGTATTACTTAGGGCTTAATCCTTTAAAGTTATGAAGCCGATGGTGGACTGAGCGAAAGGCGTTTGAAAAAGAGTTAACGATTAAAGAAAATTGTAATGAAAAAGTATGCTAAACATAACGGACTCAACAACTGTGGAACTGCTAGGTAGATTTGATATGTGGGCGGACTTACTAAACAGTTTCTTTTCGGCCATTCTCTTGCTAGCGATTCTATTGGAGAGCTGCTTAAATGAGGTCGATGGTAGATGAGGTTAGGTGCGAGTAAAGGTACACTTAGACCAGAATAGCTTCATTGTGATACCACAATGGTCTGGATATGCTCCAGAACTACCCACAGAACTAACCGGAGCGTGCTATAAAGCACTGAAAGTACCTGATATTGATAATTGGCAGTTCGTCGAGGTTATTGAAGAAATTGGCACCAAGCGGTGCTCTCTTTCGATTGGAGAGTGCCAGCCACGTGCAGAGGAGGTGAAGGATCATTTTCTGATCCCTTTCGTCTAAGGAGCTTCTGCAAAAATCGTTTGAGAGGAGGCGTATCTTATTAGTGTGCCTGTCAATGATCTAGCTCAATACGATGACATCTACTATTGTACTAATAAGTGACCTTTTCTGTGTCATTCAACAGTTGAAGCACACTGACAATTAGTTGGAAAAATGGTTCTCTCCGTTTGATGACTGATATTATATCAGGTTATAGGAAAAAATATTGTCAGAAGCTAAGGCAAAGTAACAAAACAAATCTCCCCAGTTATCTGAACATCACCCGCGGAGTTTTCTGAAACCTAATATTCCCTGAGTTTCAAACCATTATACCAATCTTTCTCTCTGGCTATCCTTTCCAATGTCTGCACTGTGTATCACACCATAAAGGTATACAAAAATGCATTGCGTGGGCATGCATATATACACTGACATACTATATATGGACTGCTAATAGCCAACTTAACGTTGGTTCTAACAATAGCGCTAGCTCCCTTGTTTTGGAGCGGGAAAAAAAACTAAAACTCACACTCCACACTCACAAATTTCATTGGATGCAGTTGGGTGTACAAAGATAGTGTTTTCATTGACATATTACAATAAAAAATTGGCTCGTAATAAATATACAAATATTGTGCAACTTATGAGGCAGTCAAATGTATATATAATGATTTTTAATTTCAATTTTGTTGTTTCCATCTATCAGTTATTATTTGAACAATCTTGCAGGTGACATCTGTTGCAAACAATGCCTCAACAATTTGAATTTCAACCGTTTTACTTAGCAAATCTACACACACCCAAGAGGTGTCTCTACCATTCTATGGAGAAATTCAAGATGGTTGGCAATTTGTTTCTACATTTTTCTGCTACGAACCAAGAGGACTAGTTATGTTGGCGTCATTTTTTGGGCCAACATTTCACTAGCAGTCCATATATAGGGTGACCAGATAGCAATGATACTTTTTCCAATTGTTATGTTTTTGCTGCTGTCAAAGTTACCAATGACATCCAGCTGTCAAAATATTTAGTGAGGTTTTCTATTTCATCATGCATCGTTTCACGTTTGCCGAACGTGCGGAAATTATTAAAAAATATTATCCAAATCCCGGCTCTGTTGTAAATACGCAACGTGAATATCGTCGTGAGGTCGGTCGGAAAAGTTTGAGCCTGAGTACACTCTTTTGGACCTTAATCCACGAATCAGATAGAGATTGGTGCGAGATGAAGAAAACATAGGCGCCGTAGCGGCCAGTATCGAAGAAGACCCAGAAATGTTGATTCGTCGCCGATCGGCTAAATTAAGCATCGCAAGAGAGCCAATTCGGCTTATTTTGTAGTTGGACTTGGGCCTACATTTATATACGATTACGCTGACACAAGAATTGAAGCTAAGCTTAATACAAGCATCAACTTAAAGCTAAAACTTAAAAACTAACAAAAAAAAGGGGACTTAACGCTAAGCTTAAAACTATTATTATTTATTATTACTATTATTATTATTTTTTAACACAAGCTTAAACAATCTAACTTAACTTAAAACTAACAGAGGATGGCAAAGCTAAGAAGAGAAGGGAGAGGGTAGAGGTGAGAATTTGGGTGTGGGGGTGGTAAAATCAAGACAGGACTAGGTGGAATTGAGGCGGAGCTGAAGATCGTTTCGAAGGGTGGTTCTGCTGCAGTGGAAGTCAAATGTTTTTTCCATATAGTTAGCCAAGCGCAACATTCTGGACAGTGGTGCATTATAACCATAATTGGTGCGATGATAAGAGAGACGGAAGAGGGGAATGGACCTTAGGTTACGGGGATTGGTGTTAAATGAGACTAGTTCAAGAAGCGCGGGGCAATCAATTTGTCCAGTGATTAGCTGATGGAGGAAGAGTAAGTCGGCAATATCGCGACGAGTTTCGAGAGACTGAAGATTGATGAGCTTTAAGCGTTCAGAGTAGGGAGGCAAGTCGTATCTATCAAGCCAAGGGAGACCGCGTAGGGCGAAACGAATAAACCTGCGCTGGACGGCTTCAATACGTCGGATGTGTACAGCATAGTGTGGCGACCAGGCTTGGCTAGCATATTCGAGGATAGGTCTAACGAAGGTTATATAAAGTGATTTGGTGACGTATGGGTTCGAAAATTCCCTTGACCAACGTTTTACAAAGCCAAGCGCAGAATTGGCTCTATTTATTATGTGGTCGATATGGGAACGGAAGTTAACTTCCCTATCGCAGATAACACCTAAATCACGCAAAGAAGAAACTTGTGGGACAAGCTCGTTGCAGAGTAAGTAGCTCCTATGGGTTGATGGAAGTCGTTTACGGGAGTAGGTGATGAACTGGCATTTGCTGACGTTAAGTTCAAGATGATTTTTCTGGCACCAGAGAGAAAATCTGTTTAGGTCATCTTGAAGTGGGCGAGAGTCATTGGGAGAAGATATGTATCTAAATATTTTCATATCATCGGCATAGACAGAGAGATACGAGTCTTTGATGACGCAGTCGACATCGTTGGTGGTCAGGACAAAAATTAAAAAATTAAAATTAGTCTACGCTAATAAACGAACCACTTTGGACGAGCTCGAGACGCCATTGCCAGAATAACGCCGTACGTATTGGACCGAGTCATCAAAAATCGGACCAACCGCTTGAAGCACTGCCAGCGAAGCCGAGGCGGCCATTTAAATGACGTGCTAGTATACACATAAGGACATTAATGTAGCTTCAAAATAAAGCCAGAATTAATTTTATATCTCATACCGTTGTTGTTTTATTTCAACTAGTATCACGTGTGATCGAAATTCGACCGAGGGGAAGAAAACAAACAGCGAGAAAAACAACGCTATGTATTTGTTTACATAACTATTTTTTGTATATTCTTCTGTGCAGGGAAGGCAAAAGAATGTAAGCTCAAAAAGCCATGAACGGGATCAAAATGCTTTCATTTAATTAGTTAAGGCCTTTGTATAGGGAAATGATGTGTGTATATTCACTTTACTTTACTTGACTTAACGGTAACATACGCACATGATTGTTTTTTTCCGTACATCTATGGCACAGTACCTTTTTGAATGTTATCAGTTTCATCCCCCTCCTTTTATAATAAATATTTAAAAAACGTACGATAAGTTTCGTGTTCACATATTAATATATAAGATCTTTTTCCTATCGTTCTTATCTGGTCACCCTGCATAGTATGTCAATGCATACATATGTATATTTATCTGAGCGGTTTAGCTAGCCCTCGAACATTTATTTTTAGGCGCCTAGGTAATTAAACAAATTGGACACAATGAACTTAATTTGGTTTAAGTAAGCCGTTGACATCTCCGGGCAAGAGGGCAGCCACTTACCCGACCTAACTTATCAAAACCCTGATTTCTTTAATTTGCATGAATAAAATTCAATAATTTACACTTACCTCCGTCTTACCCTCTCATTCTAGAAAATTAAAAAAATCTAAATTGGTATCAAAATGTTTACATCGCAACACGCCGTCCTATCTGCCCCACGTGGCCATAGACTACCCACTTAGCCATCACATTTGATTGTTATGGCATTCATAAATCCTTAACAGTTTTAAGTAATTTTCTCAGTTTCTATCGTAACCTCAATGAGTATCTACTACGGTCAAACACAAGCCAAGTAGCTAAGTTAAATTTGTTAACTTTTCATAGTCCTTCTCAGAATTTAACCACCAAAATACAATAAATCCCTAACGAGCATCTGCTTGGTGCGGGTATTTTTTTTTTTAGGAAAAAAATATATGAGCCTCCTACCCGCATAGAATCGCCGACACAAGAAACCACAGTAATGAACGATAATTTCGCTAATAAAACATAAAACCCAGAGAAAGTCTTACAACCGAAGAGGAACCTTCTGCAAAGAATCGCACCACGTTATCACTTGTTTCCTCACAGAGGTAGACCTGCAAAAACAACGTGTCTCCAGTGCGCCGGTACAACACTTTCTCTCTCAGAAATTCTGCAAAATAATTTCGTCCTGTAGCTGTGGCAACTCCAGTCGGCATTTGGGAATAGTAGTAGAACTCCAACAGTTGCACGTGAAGGTTGCCGCTATAAACAGTTTCCTCTCGAAATTCAAAAATTTTACGAGTTTTTATCCCTAGCTAAACACACGAATACACACACAAAAGAAAAGTCTGAAGGTGCTACTACACGACTAGTGATTGTTTCTTAATTGGTGTTTACACTATTCCTCCTGACTGCACTCTCGAGAACTGAACTGCTAGTCTTTTTTGTTAATTACTTTCGTAGAATTATCTTATTTTGTTGCGAAGGAGATACGAGTAGTGTTGTACGAGAAAGTGATTGTGTATTGAATACCGTAGACAACCGCAAATAAAAAAAAGGACCAGGAGAAGAGTAAAAATAATAAAATGTCCATTAAGATGTCATCGGTTATTGTTTGGGCTGGCACCATGTCCGTTCTACTGATAATGTCATCGGCAGCAGCAATCCGTTCGGATGACAAGAACATAACAAGACTGTTAAACAATCAGGTGATTGTCAGTCGGCAAATTATGTGTGTCCTTGAGAAGAGTCCTTGTGATCAACTCGGCAGACAACTTAAAGGTGAGTGGGGTTTCATACAAGAATGGTTATCTGTGGTTTACTTCTGGTCTTTGAAACTACTGAGATATTTATGGAATTTCGTAAATGTCAAATGGTTATCGGTTGTTCTTTGATTTGGTCAGGTCTAGTTGCTGTCGGAATAAGTGACATCATGTGTAAACAATACAAGGTGATATATTTAGGAAGAAATTCAATTCCGTTGATTAAATTTCATTACGGGTGGTAGGATGAGAGGATGGCTCTGTTAGATTTCAGAGATCTACTCAAAAGTGTTTTAAAAAGATTGACTTGTGTAATTTGCCTAAAGGTTCCATACACGAAACGATTTTCTGTCGGACTTGAGCTTAAACTTGCCTGCTTTTTGGTCAAACGTTTGACTCTTTTCCAAATACAGTGGAAGTCGCTTAGAACGACGCTGAAAGGACCGATAAATGCGGTCGTTATAAGCAGACGTCGTAATAAGCGAAGTCGTACTAAGCGACTTTCACTGTAGTATAATTGCAGCTTTAGGCTGTCCAACCGGTATTTTATAATATTTACCGAATCACGGGATGCTCCACATGATTGGTAATATTCCTCGTAACATCGTGCTCAAAAATAACAAATATGATTTTGTTTTTGTCACCGGATGGACCATTGATACCGCAAAACACGATCCGTCGGACGTAAATACGTACGTACAATCAACCGATTGTCTTGCAAATTGGATAGAGTTTCTGATTATTCAAAATTTATCTATTTTAGTTTAAAAAAACCTCTTAATACGAATTACAATGTTTCTTATATGAAATAATTTTTTTAAAAGTAAGTTCACTGTTGATTTAAATAAGTTTAGACTTTGAAACATTTTAACGTCTCTCGGAGAAATTAAACAGCTAAAGGCTTTTATGGAATAAGTTGTTTTGCATACTCGTTCTGTAAAGTACATATATCCGTATACGTATTTAGTGCAACAGCCAATGAAGGGTATAGCTCTTCGCAACTACTCGTGTTATGCGTGTTATATTTTTTGAATGAATGAAAGGGGCCCACAGTTTTGTGCCGTATCCGGAGGACCGTTTTTTTTTATTTTGTTTTTGAGAAGCGTTCTCATAACAAAAATACTCTCGGATGTTTGTCAAACGTTCGCGAGAGATGGGAACGTGAAAAAACGTTTGGTATATACTGGGATTCGAACATAGAACCTTACGCGCAGTGGTCCGATACACTAACCATTGCCCCACGGCGCCCACTTGTTCTCTAAAGGGGTAAACGGAAATTACCTTCATTTTGAAGATCATATATTGTGGGGCATAAATAAGCGCTATCAGTACTGCTTAAGGGCAAGTATTTTGTGACGAATATTACTTTGAACTGAGAGAAAAAAAACTCAAATCACAGTCATTATTAGCGTGGTGTAAGTTGTTAGTACTGATTATATTTATAAAGCTTAATACCTTACACAAAAAGACTGCACAAGTAAATAAAAAGCAGATTACATACTAAACAAAATTAGGAACTCAAAATTAATATGCTACGCATAAGTCAAGTATTACACTAAATACTTTCTACATCAAGAAGTTAGTATCGTTCGTATAATTTATGTTTTATATTTAATTTACTGTAGTTGTAATCAAATTTGTCGCGGTTACTATTTACTTCCTTCGCCATACGCGTAAGAGGTTCGTTAGAACTGTAGTTCGTTCGGTGGAGATTTACGTTTAAACCGACTTCATTTAAAAGATCCGGCGAGTCAATAAGACAATTTACCAGTTGGTGTTAAAATACTACATCACATACTTCCCTATGTTTCTCCAAAGAATTTTTTATTTTGGTTGCGCCTGGAGGTGCAGGAATCTTCAAAAGATACCAATGGTTCGAACCATTGGTTATGCCCGATTCATATATCTGACAATGCCATCAGTGCTAGTCAGTATATGCCTACGGGCTAAACCTCACCCCCTCAGAGAGGCACTATGAGAATCGGCTGCGCGTACTCATAGTAGTAGGAAATTCGTTCCTCTAATTTTTTCATTTTTGTGATGACTACGACTAAGTTGCCTTAACAAGTAGTTTACGCTTCTGTAGTGTTAATCGCGTTAGGTAGGTAGCTTTCCAGTGAAGGCACCTACTAATACCGTCATTACATGCGGTTTTTCCTTACGGCGCTAGGTCGAAAGGTCTTGTTCTTTGTAGTCGGCGCTCAAGGTTTGTCACGTCAATACTACGGATTATTTCATTATTGCAGTGAACGTGAAGACGGGTACGAAGTTTGCGAGCAAAGTTTGTTACTTCGTCCCTCACGGTAGCAATTCGTCGATCTCTGTGAATATCACTATTCCTTATATACCAAGGAGCATTCACGATTGCTATTAGTATTTTGTTTTGAAATGCTTGCAGTAGAGCCATATTGCTTGGTTTACAACCCCAAAGTTGTATACCATATGTCCAAGACGGTTTTAGCACTTGCTTATACAGAAGCAGTTTGTTGTATACGCTTAACTTCGAGTATCTTCCGAGTAGCCAATACAATTCTCTAAATCTGATTTCGAGCTCTTCCCGCTTCTTTTTAACGTGTGGTTTCCACTTAAGTTTTGCGCCTAGGGTCATTCCTAGATATCTTGCCTCGTTTGCGTACGGTATTTGCACCGAGTTAATGGATATAGGTAAGTTGTTTATCTTTCTTAACGTAAAATCTACATACGTTGATTTTGTCTCATTGAGGACTATTCGCCAGGTTTTTGTCCATTCGCATACTTTGTTCGAAGCTCGTTGGACTTTTTCCGTTGATGATTCGACTGACTCATCCGTTACGAGGATAGCCGGGTCGTCTGCGAACGTTGCTACAACGGTCCCTTCATCTTGTGGTATATCTCTTGTGTAGAGCAGGAACAGGATTGGACCGAGAACACTTCCTTGTGGAACACCGGCGTAGATTTCTTTGAAATCCGAATAGACACGGAAAAGTCTGTTTTTAAGATAAGATTCCAATATTCTGTACAACTTTTCCGGTAAGATTACCCTTAGCTTATACCTTAGGCCTTCGTACCATACCTTGTCGAAGGCTTGCGATACGTCGAGAAAATCGCTAGAGCATATTTTTTTCCCTTCTAGAGCTTTTTCAATCTCGTTCGTTATTCGATACACCTGATCGATTGTGGAATGTTTGACCCGAAAGCCGAATTGATGATCCAGGATCAAGTGTCTTTCTTCAATTACTGGTTGCAATCGTTTCAGCAGAAGTTTCTCGAAGACCTTAGATATTATTGGCAGAAGTGAAATGGGTCTATATGATTTTTTGTCATTTGCACATTTCCCCGGTTTCGGAACCATAATAACTTCGGCGACTTTCCATTGCCTTGGAACATATAATAGTCTTAAAGAAGCATTTATAATGTAGAGCAACTTAACCAGCACTTTTTTCGGTAGCTCTTTCAAAATTTCGCCAGTGATTAAATCATATCCCGGAGCCTTGTTATTTTTCAATTTTTTTATTGTCATTCGAAGTTCGGACAGGGATACGGTTTTTAACTTCACTCGACAATATGGCTTTTCCAAAGTAGAACCTCCTGATACCCCGGAATATTGGGCACATTCTCATGAAGTGTATAGAGTTCTCTCTTTGAGCTTGGAAGATCCTCCCTGTGTGGCACGAAGTTGAGTGGCAATACCTCTCCTCCTCCTTAGAATCCTTAAAGTAATTAAGGGGGGCTAGGTTAAACCGCAGAGTTCTATAGATTTCCCTGTGTGTTGATGCCTCTGCTTCCTTGATATATTTTTTACGCATACATATATCTACATGAGAAGTAAAGTCATAGAGTATCCCCTTCCAATTATTCTGAGCATTCCAGTCTAAGCTAAGGTCGTATCTATATGACTCCGCCAGATTTAACATGTCCTTGTACCACAGACTTTGCGCATTCACTGCGAACATAACCGATTTTCTTATCAGCCTTTCATCATCCGTCCTGAGTATACTGAGTATGTAGTCCACGCTCAGTTTAATAAGAGTCTGTATGAACAATGAAGCAAGTCCAGTTTCGGTCATCAGCATGTAGTTTGGGGCAGTTTTTGGGAGTTGAAATGACCTACGAAGATAAAACCTTAGTAGTTTTTCTACCAAGTCATAATACTTATGACCATATAACTGCGCTCCGTAGAGCAATATGGATTTGGATACAGCTTCAAAGACTCTATACTTCGAACTGTGAGGTATACCATATTCCGATTCTGGAAACAAATTCGCCACGTGGAGTTTATTCCATTCTTAGACTGCGCTAATTTTTTACTTAGATGGGTATATAAACTCAAGTTACTCGATAGCACAACTCCCAAGTATTTATAGTGTTTAACCACTTCAATCGGATCACCATTAAATGCCCATCGTTCTGTTCTACATAGCCTACCACCTCCCCTCCTAAAAATCATCATTTTTGATTTGCCCAGGTTTAGTTTTAAATTCCATAGTGTGCAGTAGTCGAATAGCCGGTTTATCATAAGCTGCAAGGACTCTGCTGACCTAGCCAACAGGACAATATCATCTGCGTACAGAAGAGCCTTAATAAGAGTACCTGCGAATGTGACTCCTCCTGGAAGGTAATCAATAATAAAAGGGCAAATACAGACGGGCTTGCATTACATCTTCGCCTAACTCCTATATCCGTAGAAAACCATTTCGACAATTCGTCACCTTTCCAGACTGCTGCTTTTGTATCGTTGTATAAATTCTCCAGTACATTTCCAAACTTATAAGGCCATCCATATTGGTACAATTTGTAAAAAAGTCTTTGTCGGTCTACGGTATCCAAGGCTGCCCTAAAGTCGATAAAGAACGTCTAAAGCTTCTGTTTCCGTTCGACGAATGCCTCCGCTTTGTTTCGCAGTACAAATATGTGATCCGTAGTAGAGTAGCCAGCTCGGAACCCAGCTTGAAACTCTTTCAGAAGTGAGTTCTCCTGTATCCAATGCATTAATCGGATTTGCAGAATACTTGTAAAGATTTTTGCTGATGTATTTAGAAGGGAAATGCCCCTATAGTTGGATGGATCTGACGAGTCGCCTTTTTTTGAAAATCGGAAATATTATTGCTTGTTTAAAGCTTTCCGGTACGTTTCCAGTTTCAAATAGGGAGTTGTAAACTGACGTAATGGTAATTATAACTTACTCGTATTAAATAACGTTTTCTTGAAAAGAGACTTACTTAATCTTCCAAGCGATTCTGATGACTATATGCTTTTGCTATCTTCATTAGGTTTTCCTTCGCTTATAAATCTTCTACAAGAATAGGTGATAAAACAGAGTCATGCATCGACTAGCTCTTTCTCAAGTCCAGAGATTTTACCAATATCTATCCGTACATTTTGGAACTAGGTATAACCGACCATTATTTAATTGGCATTGCTTTTAAAAATGCTTTAAAAAAGCTTTCCTCTAGTACTTGTGAAAAAGAAACATTTCAAATTACATTTTCTAAACTGATTCGGTGAGTGTCTTTAGAAAGGTGGGATTCTGTGATTAGTTCGGATTTTTTTTTTTTTTTCTGAAGTTAGGTGAAAATCTTAAACAAGACACTATGGGGATCGACAGCGCGTGCTCATAGTAGTGTGGGATTCTTACTGACTAAAAAACCTCCCTTCAAAACAGACTTGTTTTTATTTTTACTACAACTACGAATAAGTATTCGACTTATCCAGTAGCTTTCATTTCACGAAATAAGGACGTTTTGTAGGTACCTTTCCATTAGAAGTTCCTGCTAGCTTCGCAGTTAAGACGCGGTTACTTATCGCGCTAAGTCTAAAGGTTTGGTTCTTTGTAGACGGTGCAGTAAATTTCTTTCATCCAAAACTTGGAGGACTGTAATATTAACGTGACGTTCTAGTCAACTTCTATGCTTTCTCGCGTAGTTTTTGATTTTGTCTTCGATTGTTTTAATGCCAAGATCTCTGTGGATTACGCTGTTTCTGATATACCATGGCGCATTAACAATACCTCTTAGCACTTTGTTTTCAAAAGTTTGTAACATTTTAATATTATTTATTTTGGTATAACCCCAGAGTTGTATACCATATGTCCATACAGGCTTTAGCACTTGCTTATATAAAAGCAGTTTGTTCTCTATATTAAGCTTGGAATACTTTCAAGTAACCAATACATTTCTCTACCTTTATTATCTAGTTCTTTGCGTTTTTTCTTTACATGCGCTTTTCATTTCAGCTTTGCATCAAGTGTCATTCCAAGATACTTAGCCTCGTTTGCAACGGAATTTGAACCGAGTTTAAAAAGATCGGCAAATGATTTACTCTCTTATAATTAAAATTTACATGAACTCGCTGAGTGCGATTCGCCAAATCTTTGTCCATTCATTTACTCTATCCAAAGCTTCTTGCAGTTTTTCTGTAGTATCTTCGACCGTTTTACCTACTGCCAAGATAGCAGTGTCGTCGGCAAATGTAGCTAGCTCAGTACCTTCTACTTGCGGTATATCACGAGTGTACCTATAAAAGATATAAAACTGGACCAAGAACGCTTCCTTGCGGCACCCCAGCCTTAATTTCCTTAAATTCTTAATATTCGTTTCCACATTTGACGCGGAATAGCCTATTCGTAAGGTAGTTCTTCAAAATATTATATAGGTACTCTGGCAGAAATTTTCGTAATTTAAACTTTAGGCCTTCATGCTAGACCTTGTCAAAGGGTTGAGAAACGTCAAGGAATACACTTGAACAAATCATTTTTTCTTCAAGAGATTTTTCAATTACATATGTTATTCTGTGTACTTGTTCAACCATAGAATGCTTACTTCTGAATCCGAATTAATGATCCAGAATGAGATTCCTTTCTTCTATAACCGGCTGTATTCGCCTAATTAATATTTTCTTGAACACTTTGGACATAATTGGAAGAACCGAAATCGCTCTATAAGACGTTTTTTTCATTCGGCGGTTTTCCGGGCTTAAGGATCATTACGACTTCGGCGACTTTCCATTGACTAAGAACATATTCTAGTCTAAGGGGGACGTTTATAATGAACAGACGCTTAATTAGAGCTTTTCTTGGTGGTGCTTTAAGAACCTCTCCCGTGATTAGGTCGTATCCAGGAATCTTCTTAGGTTTAAGTTTCTTTATTCCTTTTCTAAGTTCGGTTAGTGATGCATTTCTTATTGCACTATTGGCTTGACCATCCAACGGTATAAAAGTTTCTTCTAGGTGGGTGGCAAAAACGTGCGCTTTCTCTTTATAATGCCTGGCCCATTCGTCTTGATTTTTCCTTATTGGTGCGGCTTATAGACTTTCAAAGCGAGTAATTAGAATCTTTTACTCCCGTTAAACTTCCTAGGTAAGTTTGTATTTCATTATTCTTAAGGTTTTTAATAAATCGTTTTAGTGAGTTGCACAAACGGTTAAGTTGTGCTTTATGTTGCGCAGCTCGAGTTTGTTGCCATTTTTTGCACACATCATCAACTGTATTGCATACCCACATTATAAAGCTTTCTACCTTTCTGAGAGGTGTACCTTGAACCCCAAGAATGGGTGTTTCGCGTTGAAGTCGCCACCAATAATAAAATTTAGTTCAAGGAAGTTGAAGATGTTTGCGAAATCACTTTCTTCAAGTTTACATCGCAGTGGACAATATAAAGGCAAAATGTTGAAGGCAAAATGTCTATTTCTAACGCGTACCGTGCTTACTTGCATTGCTTCTAATTGAATCTTTATTTCTGCTGAGTGTTAAAAAAAAAAAAATACAAATATTTGGCGCAACAGCACTTTAAAGTGTCAGGGCCTAGTTTCTCGCAACCACTCATGTCGTGTGCGTTATATTTTTCACACGAATGGAAGGGACCTACAGTTTAACGCCGAATTCGAACGGCGATTTGAGAAGCTTTTTCGTGACAACAATACTCTCGGATGTTTGTCAGACGCTCGCGTGAGGTGGGTCCGTGAAAAAACTTTTCGGTATTTTCTGGGATTCGAACTTGGAACCTCATGCGTAGTGATCCGACACACTAACCACTTACGCCACGGCGCCCTGCTGAGTGTTCGGTAGATTCTTTTATAAACAAAGATGATCCGCCTCTGGTTCTTTCCGATGGGTGGAAGGCGTGATACACGCTATATCCCCTTATCTTAACATTCGATTGCTTTGTCAGATGAGTTTCACAGACCAAGCATATATCAATATCTTTTTCTTGTATAAATATTGCTAACTCGTCGAGTCTTTGTATGAGCCCGTTGGCGTTCTATGTAAGAATTTTAAGCGTTTCTTTCATGTTCTGGTTGAAGTGCGCGTGCTATGAATGTTGTTTTCTAGTGCAACTATTCTCTCGAAAATAAGTTTGTTTGTTTTGCATTGCTCTTCAAGTTTCGCAAGAATTAAGGGGAAAACATGGATCTTGTGAGCTACCTCTATCACTGTTTTCCAATGTCACAAGTTGAGCAGGTGTCTTTACGCTAAGGTTTGGATGGTTTCTTGCTTTGATCTCCCGTGGGTTGTCGGTCATATACTTGCCATTAGCTGTCATCGCCTCTTGAGCATAAGACTGCTCTACTACGTTTGGGTTTTATTTCATTACCCGATCTTAAGTCAATATTGACGGATTTCCTAGTTGTTTAGTTCGGAATGTACTTCTAGTGCTTTTTCAGTTTTTTTTTTTGAAAAACTTAAAGGGGATATAAGTGACTGCAAAAGTACTAAGCAAAGGAATGGATTTAGTTAATTAAACCTAGGATGAATGATGGAATCTGTGCCAAAAATAAGGGCAGAATTAATCAGTATTTAGTTAAACAGATTCTCTTATCTTACAAAAAAATAACTTCTTTATCTTTCCCACTCCATCTCCTATCCAAATCAATCGTGTTTGAAAGTTTCTTAGATATTTGGAAAATATCTTTCATTGTTCCTATCCATAAATGCGACCCTAAACAGGATGTTAGCAATTACCGTCTTATTTGCAAAATCCCTTCCATTGCTAAACTGTTTGAAAAATTATTTACTAACAAGATTTCATCCGTAGTAAAAAATTGTATTTCTGTTCAACAGCATGGGTTTATTCAGGGCAGATCTGCCTGTACAAATTTATCACTTTTCTGCAATTTTGTTATAAAACACTTCGAGATCGACCTGCAAACTGATGTGGTTTTCACGGACTTTACTAAAGTATTCGATAGGCTTAGCCACAAAACGTTAATAGAAAAACTTTCTTGTTAGGGTTTACACTGAAATTTACTTCATTGGATTGAGTCTTATTTGAGAAATCGGCTCCAATTTGTAAAAATAAATGATAGTCTGTCTAAACCTATTAATGTAACTTCGAGCGTCCCACAAGGTAGCCACATTCGCCCGTTGCTTTTCATACTTTTTGTTAATAATCTTCCGAACGCCGTTAAACAGTCTGAATGCCTTTTTTTTTTTTGCTGATGATCTAAAGGTATATCGTGCAATTAAAACTAAAAACGATTGTAATCTTTTGCAGGAAGAAATGAATGCAGTTAATGGTGTGTTTTTAACAATTTGCACTTAAATACCTCGAAGTGTGAATGCTTTACACTAAAAAAAAAAAAAAAAAAATATTTGGCGCAACAGCTCTTTAAAGTGCCAGGGCCTAGCTTCTCGCAACCACTTATGTTGTGTGCGTTATATTTTTTCACACGAATGGAAGGGACCTACCGTTTAATGCCGAATCCGAACGGCGATTTGAGAAGCTTTTTCGTGACAACAATACTCTCGGATGGCTGTCAGACGCCCGCGAGAGGTGGGACAGTGAAAAAACTTGTTGGTATTTTCTGGGATTCGAACTTGGAACCTCATGCGTAGTGATCCGACACACTAACCGGGTCTTTTACTTACATTTTGCATTCCTATGGCATTAAAAACAGTCCACTTGATGAAGTGACTTAAAAAAAAGACTTGGCTATTTTGCTTGCTTACTTTCAATGAACACATTGACTACAATATATTGTTTGTAAGGCAAATTCTATGCTAGGTTTCCTCAAACGAAACTCAAGAAATTTTACTAATCCCTACACATTAAAAACTTTTTTCATTTCTTTAGTTAGACCCCATTTGGAGTACTGTAGGATTATTTGGAATCCTTTTTACAATTTGCACTCTATTAACCTTATTTGATAACGCTTGATTGTTGAAGTTTCTTATCTTATTTATTTTTTTTTTCCCGAAGGTAGGTGAAAAATTTTCCATAAACGCTATAAGAATAGCAAGCGCGTGCTCATTGTAGTTTCAGATTCTTACTGATTAGAAAAACACCACACTTCGATATAAACTTGTTAGATATCGCAACTAAATAATAACTTATCAAGCAATTTTTCTATAACGAAATAAAACGTTTTGCAGGTTACTTTCCGCTGAAAGATCCTGCATGTTCCGTAATCTAGACGCGGTTAATCTTTATCTCGCGAAGTCGAAAGGTTTTGTCCTTTGTAGTCAGCGTAATAAATTGCTCTCATCCAAAATTTTGTAGGACTGTATTGTTGACATGTCCGATTAGTCGGTTTCTATGCTTTCCCGCGAAGCTTCTAATTTTAGTTTCGATTGTCGGAATTCCGAGATCCCTATAGTTTCTGCTATACTTAGTTCTCGGATAATTTCTCTTAGCACTTTATTTTGAAAAGTTTGTAAAGTGTTGGCATTTGTTTTCTTGCTACAACCACAAAGTTGTATACCGTAAGTCCACACCAGCTTTATCACTTGCTTGTATAAAAGCAGTTTGTTCTCAGTACTGAGCTGGGAATGTTTTCCGAGTAACCAGTACATTTCTCTTTATTTGATTTCGAGTTCTTTATGTTTGATTTTCACGTGCGAATTCCATTTCAGCCTTGCGTCGAGTGTCATTCCCAGGTATTTGGCCTCGTTTGCAAAAGGTATTCGGGCCGAGTTTAGAAAAATTGGCTAGTCATTAGTTTTCTTATAAGTAAAATTCATTGCTAGGATAGCGGTGTCATAGGCAAACGTAGCAAGGTTAGTGCCATCTTCTTTCGGTATATCACGAGCACATAACCATTAGCGAAGTGGCACAAGAACCTTTCGGTACGCTGGCCGAAATTTCTTAGAGCTCGGAGTATTCTATTCCATGTCTAACACGAAAAAGTATATTCCCGAGATATGATTCCAGAATATCGTCTAGGCATACAGGGAGAACTTGTCGTAGTTTGCATTTCACGCCATCATGCCACACCTTATCAAAGGCTTGCGAGACGTCAAGAAATACGCTTGAGCAAATCTTTTTTTCTTTAAGTACTTTCTCGATTACGTCAGTGATTCTATGCACCTGGTCAATCGTCGAATGCTTACTTCTGAACCCAAACTGGTGGTCAGGGATAAGATTATTTTCTTCTATAACTGGTTGGAGACGCCTTAGTACAATAATATCGTCTCGAAAATTTTAGATATGACTGAAAGAAGCGAAATTGGTCTTCACGGTTTTAACTCATTTGGCAGTTTTCCTGGTTTTAAATAATGGTTTTAGGCTTCCGCAGCTTTCCATTGGCTTGTGTTTTAATCTGAGCGCAGCATTTACAATATGGAGAAGCTTAATCAATGCTTTTCTAGGTAAAACTTTGAGAATTTCTCCGGTAATCAAATCATAACCTGGAGATTTCTTAGGTTTTAGATTCTAGATCTGATGTTTGAGTTCCCTAAGCGTTGCACTTGTGGGTTTTAAATCGTCAGATGGTAAATCCAGCCTATTGATGTTGTCGTAAACCACTTGACCATCGTACGGTTTAAAGGTTTCTTCCAGGTGCGCCGCAAAGACGTCCGCTTTTTCTTTATCTTCCCTCGCCCATTCATTTTGATTTAATGTGATTGGCGGCGCGCGGACTTTGGGCCTTTTGGTGCTTTTTACAGCTTTCCAAAGTGAATAATTGGAATCCTTTTTCGCTGTTAAACTTTCAAGGTAAAAGCCTATTGCACGATCCTTAAAATCCTTAATAGTCTTCTTCAACAAATTGCACAGACGATTTAAGTGTGCTTTATGCTGCGGAGCACGACTCTGTTGCCATTTTTTACGCGCTTTTCTTTTTTCCTTAACCAATTCTTTTATTTCCGGAGGATATCGTAAAGCGTATTTGTCCGGCGTTTTCCTTGGATTGGGCGCGTCTCAACGAAGCGATCAACTTCAACCTCAAGTTCATAGGGTGTCGTAAGTGGAACATTCAGTTCAACATTATCTTCAATTTCGTTCCTAAAGCCTTCCCAGCGTTCCTATAGCCGTAAAATTGTTTAAGAAAAATACATTTAATGAATTGTTTTTATTGTATGTACGTAGTATGTTTTGTATCCCAAATACTTCGTAATTTTGTTATTTAGTCTGTAAGAGATTTTTATACTCTGATTGATAAAATAAATAAATATAGAGAGCTATAAACTTCTTCTTCCTTTTATCAACGAGGCTATGATCCGAAAACAAGGGATCACAACCCTCCCACTTCACCGCATTTCTACTGATCCGCCTGTGGGGTTCGCCTATTTGACCTCAGAAAATATCGGCAGGCCTGCCGATTTTGGATCACTCGGTTACTGAGGCCAATGAAATGCCGATGTCGTCGCATTTGTCTGATCCAGGCGTTTATAGGCCTGCATTTCCTACATCGCGATGTCTTTGGAACGTGCATTGATATTGCCTTTGAACGTGGCAATACCAACTGAGCCGGTCGCGCTCTATTTTTTGTACGATGGTTTCCTTGATGTGAAAGCTTCCACGGATCTTCGAATTCCTTATTCGATCAAGCTTTGTCACTCCTGCTGTCATGCGAAGCATCTTCATCTCACCTGCCGTTAATTTACTCTCATACTTTTTGTACATCGTCCAACATTGTGAACCGTATGTGAGCGCTGGATGCACAACTGCGGTGTAGAGCCTTCCTTTCAACTTAGGGGACATTTTTCTGCCACAGAAGATAGCGGAATTTTCTCGCCACTTTATCCACCCTACGCTTACACGATGATTGATGTCGCCGTCACCAGTTGCTTTGCTATTGATCATAGATCCCAGATATTTGAGCTTTTCGCACTTTGGAAGCACTGTTCCATTCAAATAAATGTCTGGAATAGGCCTGAGTGGATCAGAGAACGGGCAGCACAAGTACTCTGTCTTTTTTGAGCTAATTCGATACCCATTTCCCTCCAAAACGTCCACCCACACATCAAGTGCTCGTTGCAGGGATGTAGGATCCTCACTTATGATGGCTCCATCGTCAGGAAAGAATAACTAATGTACCTTGGGGTCCATCACTTTACCTTCAAGCAGATAATCAAGGACTGCAATAAAGATCAAAGGACTTAAAACGCGTCCCTGGTGCACCCCGACTTTGATTGGGAACTCTTCGGTTACTCCAGCTTGTCTTTGCTTCTTCGTACATGTCCATGATCATCTGTACATAGGTTTCTGGAACCTCTCGTTGCCTTAGCACCACCCATATCAGATCTCGTGGTTGTCTGTCGAATGCCTTTTCAAAGTCAACCAATACAATATGCAAATCCCTTAAGGAATCACGATGTTTTTCCATTATATCCTTATACTTTGGATTGCATTTGTGGTTGATTTACCCGAGACAAACCCGCACTGATCATCAGATAGCCGTATTATTTTTCGCAGTCGGCCACCTAATACCCGATCAACGATCTTCATGGTGTGTTACATCAGCTTGATCGAACGGTAGTTATCACAGTTTCGCGTATCACCCTTCCCTTTGTATACAGAGAGAAGGTAACTTTCCCTCCATTCATTCGGCATTGGATCACCTCTCACGAATTTGGAGACGAGAATTCTGAGCCATCTGAACCCGATGTCTCCCATCTTTTTCCAGAACTCAGACGGTATCTCGTCTGGCCCAACCGCTTTTCGTTTTTTTGGAGTATTTGACCGCCTCACTAACTTCTTCGACTGCAATGTCGGGTATTTCTTCACAGTTAGGGGTGGCTCTTCGAAAGTATGGCCGGGGAAACTGTTCATTTAAAAGCTCTTCACAATACTGCCGCCACCTCTGCAGAATTTTGTCGTCATCCACAAGAAGCTGGCCATGAGCATTGCTAATGAACTTTGGCGAACGAATCTCCTGAGCATTGTTCCTTCTTTGGGCGGCTATTTTGAAGATAGTGGCACTCTTGTTCATATTGTGTCTTCGCAGCTCCTGGGTAGCCTGGTTCGCATCAGCAACCGGGGAAAATATTTTCTCCAGCTCCCGATACAGGCCCTCCGTACTCTCTGCTTGAAGCTGGGCGCATTTCTTCTTCGCTTTTTTCTTGCAGCATCTGTATTCCATTTCGAGGCGAGCTTTTTCGTCACTATTATTAGAGGGGCACTTTGACCAAGCTTTGAAAGCCGCTTTCTTCTTATTTATCACTTTCTTAGCTTCATCACTCCACCACCATGTTTCTTTGGCGTGTTGATGGTCGCCTTTTGAAGCTCCTAGCAGTGATTTGGCCTTCTTTAAGCAAGTTCCCTGTAGGGAATCCCACATATTTTGTGCTCTGCACTCTTCATCATCAGCTCCCTTGATGGTGTGAGAGAGGTAATTCTTCATTACGAAAACAAAAGCCTCGCCTTTTTCTTTGTCCAGATTGTACTACTTGATTTTCTCAGAGACCCTTGTTTGTTTGCTTTTCTTTGGTGTTTTCATAAAAATTTCTGTTAGCAGGAGACGTGTTGTCGAGCGATTGCCTCTCCCAGGATCACTTTGCAATCTTTTACTCGAGGCTTCATGAAACTGCCTACCAAATGGTAGTCAATCTGAGTTTCATCTCCACCACTGCTGTAAGTGATCAGGTGTCGGCTTTGTTTGATGAACATGGTATTTAACACGATAAGACCGTGTGATTTGCACATGCTTAGGATGTCTTCACCAGGAAGGTTCCTGGTGCCATATCCTAGTCCTCCATGGCAGTCTTCATAGTCTTCGTTTGATTTCCCGACATGTCCATTCAAATCTCCTCCAACAAACAGAAATTCTTCCTTTGGGATGCTCTTAAGGAGATTGTGGAAATCTAGCCAAAATGCATCTTTATCTCTCTGATTGCACCCATTGTGGGGAGCATATGTACTGACAATATTCCACACCTCTCCTTGTATTACTAGTTTGAGAGACATCAAATGGTCGCTGGACTTCGAAATGCTCAAGACGTTACCAAGTAGCTCTGCCGCAAGGATGATACCGATTCCGTTCTTAGCCTTTTCCGTTCCGTAGTAGAACATCTTGTAATCTTTTGTCCTAACGTCCAAGAAACGCGCCCGATTCCCGGTGTTTTTCCATTTCGTCTCTTGGACACACAAGATGTCCACCCGCCTTCTATTCATCATCTCTTCCAGCTCGTAACTTCGACCGGTCATGCTTCCAACGTTCCAACTCGCGACCCTCAAATTTCTTCCAAACTGTTTCATTATTTTGGTAGTGCCTGGCGGGGTAGTCCCTTTCCTTTTTGCAAGTATTACCATAATGATACAGTTTTGCAATACAATTTTTTGCACAATATTGCGATGGTGTTTGTTGTTTGACACGTGCTTGCTCCTGTTTTAGTATTGTTTGATCTTTCTTCTATGACACCGCTGATCTCCAGTCGTGCCAACCCACGGACTTGCATGCACACTTGTGGGAGGGTTTTTAAGGTAGTATATGTTTCGCTAGGCTCACTTGGGTGTTAAATTGCCTAGATCTGATTTGTCCCCTTAGTCGCCTTTTACGACAAGCGCTAGTTGTTGGGGGGCGCTGCAGTGATATATAGAGAGCTACAAACTAATATGCGCAATCTAATAGATAAGCAAACAATTAAATACAATAGCAACAAATTTATAGAAAGTCGATATAATCGTAAAGAGCATTTTAAAATTTCTTAAGCTGGGCAATAAAATCATCAGTAGCAATGAGAACTTAGGCAATGGCATGAACGCATTCTTTAAAAATCTCACCGAAATGTAAACGAGATGTGTGTATTCAATTAAATGATACTAATGGGAGATTTTTACCTGATAAAACGAGTCCACTTTCCTTTTATCTTGAGACCTTTAGTAATTGAGAACTTCTCGCTATTATTAACAGCTTGACCGCTGAGAACTCATGTGGGATATATGGCATTAGTAACGTTGTCATCAAGAAGATAGGAAAGTTAGTAGTAAATCCCTGGAGGTATGTTGTTAATCAGAGCTTTTAGTGCGGAATATTTCCTGATTGTCTTAAAGCCTCGTTAATTATTCCTATTTTTACAAAAGGTGGTCCAAATGACCTAAACAACTATAGGCGAATATGCTTGTTATCGGTATAGTTAGCAAAATGCTTAACTTTTTTGAAAAGACTAGATTTTTTAATAAGTTGCAATTTGGCTTTATGAAACGTGAGTACACTGAAGATTGATCAGTGGCATTTTTAAAGAGAATTTACAATGCAATAGGCACTAATCAAAAACAGTTGGAGTATTTCTTGATATAACAAAAGCCTTTGATTTGTTTGATCTCGTTTAATTAATTTGGAAACTCAGACCTTTCTTACTTTCAGAAATACTCCGGGCTGGCATCTAGATAACTGGGGAGATTTTTGTTATTTTTGTCTTTGCTTCTGATTCACTGTATTTTTTCCCCGACTTTCAGATGTCATATGCATATCACTTACCCAACAGAGCGATCCATTTTTTTTCTGTTTGATCAACTTATTGTCAGTGCTATGACTTTGCAATAGTATTCACACAAAGACTGACTCTTTATTTCATGAGAAATAAATAAGCGGGGTAATTGATGACATTACCACTACACCATCACCCACCCATCACTGAATGAAAATAAAGTGGGTCTGTTCCGAAATGTAAAACGAAGAAATCCCTAAAGCACTCTGACATGTTTTAATAAGAATCCCCTTCTAAATTTAAAGGCTTAAAAGTCTGTGAGAAATTAATTAGCATTTCGTGACAAAGCATATTCTGATATAATTAAGAGCATCATTATATCATGTCATATATTGTATAAATTAATTTTACTCCTCAACATAATATTACCCATATAGGCGGAAAATTATCAAGTTGATTGTCACTACGCTTTCACTGTCACTTTGTGTTTTACTTAGCTAACAACTCATTGATTATGAAAAAGGATTAGACTGCGCGACAGACGCCTCTATCGGAAGATGGAATGATAAATAATGAAAATAATTTGTTTTCATTTTGAGGACGTATAAAAGGACACCGAGTCGTCTTATTTGCCTATTAGGCTTTGAATAGTGGGGCTATTTATATAAATGGAGCAATTATTATTCGAGTGGATATAAATTGCGGGGAAAGCTCTCGAGCGAGATGGTGGGTTGTGGGGATTATTGAGCAAACAAGCAGTCGTTATTGCGTTGTGTATTCTTATGAAACACTGTTTCGTTTCATGTCGCTGTTTGTTGGCGATAACTTTGTGCATTGAAGTTAAATTAACGAGAAATTGTGGTGTGAAAAACTATTGTAATCTTGAGCTTAAGTCTTGGAAATTACACACAAAATTTCTTTTTAGTCGCCACGATAGTATCACATAATTGTTGGTTGAGGTCCAAAGGCTCCCCCTCGTTCTGCTTGTGCGGAGCATTTAGCGAGGTGCCCTCTTGGCTCCGTCCGTCAGTTCAAAGACTATTCGAACCAGACGCTTGATGTCCATCAGCTCAATATGTCTCAGATACCTTAGTCACTGTTTTCAAACTCTTCTGAGCAGATCGCTGTATAGCCCGTCAATGGTATCCACGTTAACAAATATTTAGAATTACTCAGACAACACGATTAGACAGAGAGAGTGTTCAGATGGTTGCGTACGCGGACAACGTGGTAATATTAGTGTCAAAAAAGTTACTTTTAGTTATAATCCAACACATGGAGAGTTAGGTTAGGTTAGGTTGAAGTGGCTGCCAGGTCCATTGTGATACCACATGGATCATGGGAGGAAGTTTCTCCTACCTACTCGTTAAACCATTTTGAGCTTCTTATGAAGCGTAGGATGCTCTTAATATCGATGTTTTTCAGGTCGCCTATGTCGTTGTAATAGGGGCTCCTAGGTGAAGCATTCTTCTACGGGAGAGAGCTGGGCAGCAACAAAGAAGGTGAGGAATAGTTTCTTCCTCTTCTTCGTCCATGCTGCTTCTACAAAAGTCGTTCGCAAAAACGCCTAGCCTTGCAGCATGTTTGCCTATTAGATAGTGTCCAGTGATGACACCTATTATAGCGCCGATATGCAATCTGTTGAGAGAAATTAAATTCTTAGAACGCTTTAGATCCAGCTTCGGTCAAATTTGTTTTGTGATGAATTATCCTTTTCACTCAGGCCACATGCTGGCCCATTTTGCGAAGAAGGTATGGTACCTAAGCCACAATTTGATGGTTGTGGCCAACCCAACCGTGTTGTGAGATGTCGCTAGACATGTGGGTCCACTTGTCCACCTAAGATTCGTACTCTCGATAGCATCCAGCTTAAATTTGAGTTTG
The DNA here is from genome assembly GCA_945910035.1 of Brachypalpus laphriformis. Classification (NCBI taxonomy): domain Eukaryota; kingdom Metazoa; phylum Arthropoda; class Insecta; order Diptera; family Syrphidae; genus Brachypalpus; species Brachypalpus laphriformis. The sequence goes on along the minus strand of OX246753.1, from coordinate 311,766,011 downwards.
CAAGTAGCGATTGGTATACCTAAGGAGCCTTTGTGCGGCAGGATGGGTATAGTTGTTCCTATTCTGGCGAGTTCATCAGCCTTACAATTCCCTGGAATGTCCCTATGACCTGGCACCCAACACAGGTGAATATTGAACTGCTCAGCCATCTCCACGAGAGACTAACGGCAGTCTAGAGCTACTAAGGAATTTATAGAGGTCGATTCCAAGGATTTGATTGCTGCTTGGCTATCTGAAAAGATGCGGATATTTCTAGCAGATATCACGTTTTTCTTAAGCCAAGATAAGACTTCTTTAATCACCAAAATTTCCGTCTGGAGTACGCTACAATGATTTGGAAGACGGAATGAGAGCTTAAGATTAAGCCTGTCAGAGAAAAAACCTCCACCAACTGCGTCCTTGGATTTTGAGCCATCAGTGAAGAAGTGGTTTGACCCGTCTTCTAAAAATGCATCATTATTTTAGATTCATTTGGAGGGGATGGTGAAGAGGAAGTTTTTGTCAAAGTTTATACGTGGGATGGTGTAGTCCGTGTTTTCGGGAGAGAATTTGAATTTATTCAAAATGGAGGTGTGGCCAAATTCTTTTCTTGATCACTGTTGGGTAGCTTCGAGGCGAATGGCTGCATTCGCTGCCATTTGCTTGCTAAATACCAGTGCCGCAGAGGGAGTTGTACGTAGTGCTCCGCCTATGCACAGACAAGCTGTGCGCTGGACCTTACTTAGATAATCGCGATTTATAGATTTTTCTAAGGCCGTCCACCAGACAATCACCCCGTATGTGAGTATCGGTCTAATGACCGAGATGTAGAGCCAGTGAGTGATGCGGGGTTGTAAACCCCATCTATTTCCAATAGCTTTTTTGCAAGAGTAAAGTGCTACTGTAGCTTTCTTTACTCTTTCTTGAATATTAGGTTTCCAGCTTAATTTCTTATCCAGGATGAGACCCAAATATTTTGCAGTGTCAGAGAAAGTTAAGCTGATACCATTGAGAGAAGGAGGGTCGACTGACGAAATTTTATATTTCCTGGAGAAGAGTGCAAGTTCAGTTTTGTGGGGGTTTCCACCCAAACCACACCGAACTACCCATCTAGTGAGTTTGTTTAAAGCGTTTTGTAGAAGTTCTTTTAGAGTATTTAAGTGCTTTCCAGAGACAGCCAAAACAACATTATCTGCATAAGCGATCGCCGTGCACCCCTCACCTTCCATGATTATCAATAGCTTATTAATAACCAGATTCCACAAAAGGGGGATAGAACACCACCTTGCGGAGTGTCTCTACTGACAGACCTTCTGGTAGACGTCCCACCCAGCTTAGAGTTGATAATACGAACATTAAGCAGTAGATTAATCAGTTCGCAAAGTGAGCTGTCGACCTTCAGGTCTGATAGTGCATCTGCTATCGCTGAAACATTGACATTGTTGAAAGCGCCTTCGGACTCGGCATTAAACTGCAGGTCCCTTCCATTCGTGTGAAAAATATAACGCACACAACATGAGTGGTTACGAGAAGCTAGACCCTGGCACTTTAAAGAGCTGTTGCGCCAAATATTTGTATTTTTTTTTTTGAGTGTAATGCCGTCTCCACTGATTTTCCTTTGCAATAAGCATGTTGGGCCGCCGACAGTAGTTTCTTATCAATACTGTTGCGTAAATGGATATCAATCAGTCGTTCTAATGTTGTTAAGAGGAATGATGATAGTCTTATAGGTCTGAAATCCTTTGGATTTATGTGAGACCATTTACCCGCTTTGGGTATGAAGACAACTTGAACTTCTCTCCATATCCTTGGGATATATGTATACCCGGTCTAGACAACTTTTAAAAATTGTCTCAAGCATCGGCAGGATTATATCCGATGACTTCTGCAACTCGACAGGTATTATACCGCCTGGTCCCGCGGATTTATATGGTTTGAAGCTGTGCAGTGCCCACTGAAGCTTATTCTGTGTAATTAATTTTGAGGAGTTTGCTTTTGTGCAGATGGATTACTGAAAACCATGTTGCTAACAACTTCAGAACTGTCTGGGAAATAAGTGTCAAGCAGTAAGTTTAGCGAATCTTCGCTTGAAGTCGTCCAAGACCCATCAGTTTTCTTAAGGTAACTGGGTGTTATTGGATTAGAAGAGAGAATTTTTCTCAACCTAGATGACTCAGAAGCTTCTTCTATTTTACTACAGAAGAGTCTCCAAGAATTATGTTTGGCTTTCCTTAATTCTTGTTTGTATATGTTTATGGATGCCTTGTACAAATCCCGATCTAACACGTCTCTAGTACTTTTGGCATTATTAAAAAGTTTTCTACAATTTTTTCTTAAAGGGCCTAAGCCTGCAATCCACCAATGCGGCTTCTTCTTGCCCCTGGGTTCAATCAAGGGGCAGGAAGAAGTCATTGCTATATTTAAGGCTGAGGTTAAGTCTTCAACCACGCGATCAAATTCTTGGGGCTTGCAGGTGGATTAAGGTGATCTGAGGTAACTAAATTGCTTAAAGTTGACCTGTACTTGAGCCAATCAGTTTTGCGGTAGCTCCTAAAAGCTGGCGGGCTAATATAATCTATGTATAGAAAGAATTGGAGATACCTGTGATCCGAGAAAGATTCTTGATGCATTGGACGATACTATCGGAGGCAAGGGTGATGTTCAATACTTCTTGCCTGATTCTGGTGACGAAAGTGGGCTCGTTACCTATGTTGCACAAAATAAGGTTTGTACTTAAAATGAAATCAAAAAGTAGCTCACCTCATGGAGAGTTGCTCTGGATAAAATGCTAATGGTCCACGAGCTCTGTTCCGAAATCTGGACAAAACTGAAATCATGCTTTTTACCACTAAAACTGAAGTGCAAATACAAGACCAGTACCTTGGCCGGTGGACCGCAAATCCATATGGCCACAACAATGTCCTGAAGATGATACTAAATAAACTAGTTGCATCTTTGACTGAGTACAAAACTCTCACATTAAACTTCAGAAAATAATTTTCAGTAAAGTGGAAGAAGAGGAAAGTGATTAAGGACCATAGCTATTTGTACGAGACAGGAATTTTTTTTAGACAAACTTTTCGTCTACCGGACTGTGTCAGTGTTTTTCCAGTGAAGCAGTTCGCAATTTGTGAGGCTTGTCGCACATTGACAAATCTCCCACCAACATCTATCCATAATACAAGCTAAGTTGCAATCAAAGCCATTGAATGGGCTACTACATCATCTTTCGTTTTCAAGAGTTACTCTCATTTGGATCCCAGGGTGCAGTAATTTTAAGGGAAACGAATAGACCGACGAGCCAGTTGGTGAGGCGAGGTTAGTCCTTTGGTGGCTCTTTGTTAGATAGAGTCTATATTCTGCTAGGAAACATTAATGGCATTATACACTTTCAATTTTTGAAGCTGACCTGACTAACTACGCTACCTACTAAGCAGATCGTAATCAGATAAGGCCAGAACTGTGGCTATAAATACAATTCACCAGTCAATAGGAGACCATGCTTCCAAGCTAGGTATCTCTGTAATGGTGGGTTAAGAGAAAATACGCGGGAAGCGTGGTATTTGGGGAAACGTGCGAAAAACTCGAAAACTGGTGTTACCAGCTGTTCTCAGGAAAGATAGCGCAGACATAAGACCATATGCTACAGTAGAAATCCTTGGGAAATCGTTGAATGGGTTGCTAGATTCTGGGGCCACCGTTAGCTGCTCCGCTACCGCACATTGACGGCATTTTAAGCCGTTTGCCGCGAGCGGAGTTCATTTCGAGCATAGATTTAAATGACGCCCTTTGGCAAATTCCGTTGCAAATTAATTCCCGCGAAAAAACTGCCTTCACTGTTCCGAATCGCCCGCTGTATCAGTACAAAATGATGCCGTTCCGACTGTGGAATGCTCCGCAAACAATGTGCAGGTTGATGGATAAGGTCATCCCTCACCACATTCGTGAGCAAGACTATCTCGACGACCTATTGGTGATATCAAAAGATTTCGATTCGTATATGTGTGTCTTGCAGGAAGTGGCAATGCATATCAGAATGGCGGGTCTGACTATCAATATTGAGAAGAGCAAGTTTTGCCTGAACGCTGTGAAATATCTGGGATACATCGTAGGGTATGGCTCGGTTCAAACCGATTCTGAGAAAATAAGTGCGATCGTCGATTTTCCTCCACTGAAATCCGTACGACAGCTTAGGCGTTTCCTGGGTATGGCGGGCTGGTACCGCAAGTTCATTCTCAACTTTGCATCTCTTACCACACCCCTTACTAATCTACTTAAAAAGAGCAGATCCTTTGAGTGGGACTCTGAAGCACATGAATCCTTCGACGCAGTTAAAACTAAACTCATTCCGCGCCGGTGTTGAGAACACCTGAGTTCAATCGGCCTTTTATTATACAATGCGACGCCAGTTAATATGGCGCTAGAAGCGTTCTGGCATAGGTCGATGACGAGGGAGTTGAACAACTCATTGAGTACATGAGCCAAAAGTTAAACAAGGCGCAACAAAACTACTCCGTTACCGAGCGGGAGTGTTTGGCCGCGGTGTTGGCAATTAAAAACTTTCGTTCCTACATTGAAGGTCACGAATTCGCTGTAATTACAGATCACGCTAGCCTACAGTGGTTGACGAAGCAGAAGGATCTGTCCGGAAGGTTAGCAAGATGAGCAATACAGCTTCAGGGATTTGACTTTACCATAAAACACCGCAGTGGTAGGAACAACGTGGTACCAGACTGTCTTTCCCGACGGGACACCGTTGACTTCAACGCGTTCCCAGATGTAGCCCCTATTGTAGAGCTCGAATCATCGCACTTTCTCTCAGAAGATATACCGCCCTGAAAAATAAAATAACTATAAATTAATCACGGCTACCGGATGTGAAGATTATACATGGATTCATTTACAGCCGCACAGCTCACTCCTCGGATCGACCAGTTCAAGAAAACGAGTTCTGGTAGCTATGGGTAGCAACATGTTTAGTCCAAGATACATACATATATACATACATTTTCAATGGCCCGCTAATCCTTCATGAGGGTCGCGGGGGTAGGATGCTCAGGTGGACTCTCTATCCTTCTGAATCCTCCGCCATTGACTCCAATTCATCAGGAGGAATCCCTAAGCGGCTCCAGGAGAGATGTCGAACTTGGTCCAACCATCTATTTCTAGGCCTTCCGCGAAGTCGCCTACCTGATGCCACGGCAACCATGGCGCGTCTTGGAAGCCGATCTGGGGGCATACGCACTATGTGACCAAGCCATCGAAGCATAGATTGTTCCGTTCGGAGAAGTAGTTGCTCAACATTGAGCGCCTCGTGTACTCTGGTGTTGCGCACTCGATCCCTACGAGAACCTCATTTCAGCAGCTTGTATCCGCGATTTTATTCTTTCGGTCACTACCCAAATTTCATGACCATAGGTGAGAGTTGGAACATACACCGAGTTAAAAACCGATAGCTTAGCTTGAACACTAAGCTCGGCCTTCCTTATAACAGATTGGCCAAGCTCTCTCAAAATTGATCCAGCCTGACCAATTCTACAGGATAACTCGGCATTGCTCCTCCCATCACTCGTGAATAAGACCCCGAGGTACTTAAACTTATCTACCTGCTTCAGTGGAACTCCACTAACATGCAGAGTGCACTGAATGGGTTTTTTTTGGAAATGACCATTACATCCGATTTGTTCACGTTGATCTTCATTCCAGTATCATCACAAACGGCTACAAACCTTTCGAGTGCGCGCTGAAATTCGGTTTGAGTGGATCCAAGCATGACCAAATCATCCGCAAAGAGCAGATGACTAATCCTTAGGTCTTCCGCTTTGAAACATTCCCCGCCACGGCTGCGCTGCAACATCCAATCCATATATACAATGAAGAGGAGAGGTGACAAAACGCACCCCTGGCGGAATCCAACACCCACAGTAAAAGGTATTGATTTAACACCGTTTATCCGAACACAGCTTCTACAGTTTGTATATAAAGACTGAGTCGCCCTTAACAGGGAACCATGAAAACACATGTAGACAGATTTGGCATACTCCCAGGCCTTCTCAAGGACCATTCTGAGAGTGAATAACTGGTCGGTTGTGCTTCTACCGAGACGAAAACTGCACTGCTCATCCCCCAAACTGTCCTCAACCACAGCTCTGGAATGCGTTTCTAGCATCGTAGCGAAGACTTTTCTAGGGAGAGTTAAAATAGATATACCACACCTGTAGGTGGCGCAATCTCTTTTGTCCGCCTTTTAAAAAGAGGAACAATCACCTCCATTTGCTAATCACCAGGTGTTTCACCCCATTCCCAGGCCACTTTAATGACACGCGAGAGCCAATGCAATCCTCTTAACCTAAAGCCTTGAGCATTTCTGCCCAGATTTCATCCACACCAGCAGATTTGCCTACTTTTAGCGTTTTGATCGCCAAAGTTACTTCCTCTACCGTAAGACTACCTTCCGCCCTACTCTCGAACATAGGTCTGTCATTTTCGGTGCCCTTTTCGGGATTGAGCAATTCTGAAAAGTGCTCGCTCCATCTGCGTAAGATGTCCTCCTCATTGAAGAGAAGTGTACCGTCTTTGGATTTGACTTCTTCAACGACATTCAACTTTCTTAATCTGAGTCAGCGGATGGTCTGCCAGAACATCTTGTTTACAGATCTGTGGTCACGTTCCAATTTTTCGCCAAACTTCTTCCAAGACTGTTCTTTCGCTGTTTTCACAGCTAATTTGCAAGTTCTTCGCGCCAGTGTACCGATTTCGAGAATCGGAGTTCCCCAAGTGAATCCACACCTTAAAAGCTCTCTTCTTCTCTCTGATGGCTTCTTGAACTCCGGGCGTTTTAAACCAAGCATTTCTTTTCTCACCACCAGCCGCCACACCAAGCCGCTTCACTCCACAAACATCTCCCGCAGAGGCAATAACCGCTGTTGAAAACAGTTGCCATTCTTTCTCTACATTTGATGGAACAGTTGGAATTCGTTCAAACCTCTCAGATATTTGCCGCGCTAATGTCTCCCGTATCTCATCGTCCTGTAACCTCTCCCATCGTATGCGTGTAGCCATCCTTGGTTTACGCTTTGGTAGGGGAGGCACTCTCTCGCTAAGATACAATTTGCACAGCACTGAGTGATGATTTTGTTGACAGTTCGGCCCCTCTCAATACGCGAACATCACAAACCATTCTCTTCAGACACGATGGTACCACAAAGAAATCGATCAGCGACTTCTGCTGAAGACTCTGACGGTACCACGTGTATTTGTGAATGTCTTTGTGTGGAAAGATAGAGTTCATGGTGGATAAGCCATTTTCACAACAAAAATCCAACAACCTCTCTCCGTTCGCGTTTTGATCAGGATCACCGTTCCTCCCAATCACACGCCCCCATGTCATAACATCTACACCCACACGTGCATTGAAGTCACCCATCAGGAAAAAAGAATCCATATCTGCAACCTTTTTGAAGGGCAACATCAACTTCATCTAAGAAAGCTGCATACTCTGACTGAAGGTTCGGTGCATACACCTGCACCAATGCCAGAGTTGATCTTTCAAGCTTGAGCTTTAAGATCGCAACTCTCCCTCCTAATGGTATCCACTCCAATACTCTGTCTGTCAACCTGGGACTTGTGAGTATCCCCACTCCCGCCCGAGCAGACATTGAGGGTCCAAGATGTCCTATTCAATTCCCACCATTACATCACTTACAACACTTTCGGCCGTAGCTGCAAGGATAATAATAAGAAGCGATCCCTAATTCATTTTCTTTTTAGATGTCGGGCTCTAGCAAGCGCCATACAACGTTTTCGACGATCTAAAAAATATGTCAGACAAACAGATTGGAGAACTTATCATTTTTTTAACTCCACCGGTTGGATTTAAATATCTCGTTTCTTTTCACCCTCAAGCAACCAGGTAACACTTTGTCCTACCTAATTTGTTCTCGTTTTCTGTTCGAACACATTTTCATCGCTTCTGCCACAATACAATACACTCGAAAGTACCATTGATACCAATGAAAGATTTGAAAGACCATAACTCCTACTGTTGTCAGTCAGATCCGCACAATATTTCCAATGTCTCCGTGACGAAACCCTTTTATTGTCATCGAAGGTGTCAATAAATTGACTACCGAACATGATGCACTGACTATCGACCTTGATAAAGTTGGCTAGGTTAGGTTAGGTTAGGTTAAATGGGTTAGCTGCAACGAGTGAGCGCAGCCTGAACTCGGATCTCAAACAGATCCATTGTGCTCCCCTGACGTGGAGTTTCCTGGCTGAAGAACTGTAAAGAGAGGAAAGAAACAAAATAGCTAGAGTTCTGTGCTAGTGGAACGGCCTCCTCTGAACCACCCTGAAGAAGTTATAAATTTCATGATGATGGTTGGTGGCTTTTCAGAGAGGTACTCTCCAAGGTCCGTCTTCCTGGTACTGCAGAGACTAGGGCCTTTGCAAAGGAAGTGTCCCGTGTCCTCCTCTACGTCTGTATTGCCGCATCCTCTGCAGAGTTCATCTGTACTTAGCCGCATTCTCTTCCTACTAGAAGCGACAAGTTTTGTCTATTTTAAATAAGGATGAGCTTGGTTTTCATCTTTTTATGTTTTGCCCAGATGCTTCTGAAGACACGGCATGAAGGGAGCGCTCTCCATCTTTCTTCTGCTTGTCGTTTGAAGTTAAGTGCTATATTTGATTTAACAAATATTAGGAGAGGTAGGACTGGGCTTTGGACCATTGACAGGTCTGGTTCTGATCCCTCTCTTGCCAATTCATCCGCCATCTCGTTCCCTGGAATTCCTTTGTGTCCTGGGACCCACCAGAGTGTTACATGGTGGCTTTGGGTAAGCATGCTAAGCTCCTCGCGGCATCGTTTTATTAGCTTTGATTTTATAACCGCCGATGAGATGGCCTTTATAGCAGCTTGACTATCTATGTAGTTATCAATCTCATTCCTAGTAATAAGTTTCGTGGATAGTTCTCGTGCCGCCTCTGCTATCGCTAGGACTTCTACCTGGAACACACTACTGTGGTTCGGAAGCCTTAATGATATTGCAACATCATGTTCTGTTGAGAAGATACCCAAACCTACTCCTTCGTTTGTTTTGGACCCGTCAGTAAAGCTTGAAATGCTATGCGGGCTAATGGCCCCACCGTCTTCCCAGTATTGCCTTGATGGGATGACCGTTTTGACGTTTAGGCTGAAGTCGGGGGATGGCGGAAGATAGTCTGTGGTGGGGGCTACGTGAGCCCATCTATAGATGCTACGATGGCCCGTGTGGCCCTTTCTCCCTAGGTGGGATTCTTTTAGGTGCAGGGTACTCATCACTGCTTATTTCTTAACAAATAAGTTTAGTGGAATCAATGCGAGAATTGTTTTAAGTGCTGCGGTTGGGGTGGTTCTAATGGCGCCAGTGGTTGCTATGCAGGCAAGTCTCCGGATTTTAGTAATTTCTTTGAGATGCGTGCTTTTCTCTGCTATTAGCCACCAGACTATGCACTCATATATAAGAATGGATCTGACTATGGCTGTCTACATCCAATGGATGATGGCAGATTTAGGTCCCCATTTTTTACCAAAAATTCTGCTGCAAGCATAGAACGCAATGTAAGTACGCTTTCTTTATTATTTCATTTGGGTTATCTCTCCAGCTCAGTTTGCGGTTGGCTAAACTATTGTTACGCACGGGTGAACGCACTCCGGAAGTCCAGCTGAAGTTTGACAGAAGATAGTACCTTGCACTTACTCAGATGTCATGATGGGTGTCATTCTCTATTTCGTCATCAGCCAATAAAGTCATACCCAAAGTTAAGCCTCGTGTTCGATTTCTTAATCTTTCAGTTTCTTTAGCCATCCTTTCGTTGAGCAACCTAAAATCCGCGAATACGCAGCACTATATACTCGTATCACTTTTATAGCTTGTGTCTGTAGACGGTATCATAGACGGTGGATATTAATCTGAAATTTCCAGGTTTTCTCTAAGGTCGGTGATGATTTCCTTTGGTTTAAAACCACACTGGTATGGCCCACTTTGGTGGCTGATTACGCTCTGTATATCCCCAGCATCGAGTGCTATGTGAGCCATAAGCCTTCTATGTTTTTTCATCCATCGCTTGGATTCTGCGGGCAATTTTATGTTTAATCTTTCTAGTGACGTCCGATTGTGGACCAATTTCGAAGAACCTGGCCAAGAAAAGTCTGCACATTGCAGCCCCTGTTTGTGCCTCCTAAAACCAAAAATCCTTAGCCTGATCGTTTAGCTGATTGCCTCTAATTTCGCACTAAAGTTGGTTAAAGTTCCCTTGTACATACTAATGTGTGACACTTACGATGAGGAGATCATCTACTGCATCATGCCTTCGGACTAGATTTGTGTCCATTTCCCTACATATCTTAGCTATCTCAGACGTACCATTCATTGAATGTTTTCCTTCAAATCCTTTCATCACCGACGCAGAATTTTTCTCGGGAAATGACTAAGAATGTCTGCATCTGGTTTCAATAAATTCTGTACGTCAGCGTCGTAAAGTAGGACAGGGATGGGTTGGTTGGTTGGCTATAGAGGTGAGTCTATGCTCTTCACTTAATCCTGCATTAGGGCCATTATGTTCCCTCATTCGTATTATGGGAGAGCGAAGACTATAGACACATTGTATAGTGATTGGAAAAACGTTTCGTTTGCTTGTTGAATTGCTGTATATCATCGATTCCTGTTTGCCCGATGTGTGTCAGATCAGGTATCATTGAGGACCTCAGTACTTTTAATCCCAACCTTGCTGTTGCGAGGCAGTGATAGAGGAAGTGTTCTACATCTTCCTCGTCCTGTTGGCAGCTAGCACAGATTGTTGTCTCTATCAGCCTAAGTCTATAAGAGTGTTTTTTGAGGTTGATGTGTCCTGTAGTTAGTCCCACCATCAATCTTGCCTGGACTTCACTTGTATTTAATACTCTTTTTACCACTTTGTTGTTCAGCTAACAGGACAGGGATAGTTAGGATCCTATATAGAATCTCCCTAGTTGTTCGGCACACGGCTTTACTACTAGTTTTGTGAGTACTCTCCATTGCCATCCTGCAAATATGGATGAGTTTGACAGGGATGTCAAAACTATACTAGGCTCCTTATAGTTGTTCTACTACACGATGTCATAGGTTGCCTTAAAATCGATAAGGAGATATTGGGTGTCGATGTGGATTTCTTGGGCTTTCTCTAAGATCTGCCAAAGTGTGAACATTTTGTCAATTGTAAACTTTCCTGATACTGGGCAATCAAACTGCTTACGAAAGTTTTAAGGCGTTCATACAAAATGGCTGAAAAGATTTAATAGGGAATGCTGAGAAACTGATGCCTCTGTAACTGGTACAGTTGAGGGAGTCTCCTTTCTTGTGTATTTTTCCAGTAATGCAGAATGCTAATCTTCGTTACTAAGACTAGCATTAAAGTGGTAGCATGCATGCCAACATAATTACGGGCTAGATCTTCCTCAAAACCATCAGTTGGAGGTAAAGCTCTCAATTGGCTCAACATTTTTGTGAATGGCATAAGTTTCATTGAGGTTTACCACAACTTTACAATGCATGTCCTTATGTTTCCCAAAAACAGTCCTACTTACATTTCATACTCAAATATTTGAAAATCTAACTTCACTTCAAAGAGGAATCTCATCCCATAAATGGCACTTTCATGAACTTGTTCGACAACTTCCTACACAGGTATCCACATCGTTTCACCCCCACAAACAAAGGAATTGCAAACAGAAAAGTTTTCATTGCTTAAACAAAGTTTCACCTGCAGAACTCACTGATGTGTGCAGTAAAACTGAGTGCGTCAGTATATACGTACTTGTGTGCTTTTGTGAAATAAAAGTTAAAAACAATTAAACCTGCCCGGCAGAAATGAAAACTACATCAAGCATAAAAAGCAGAGATTTGCTTTGTTCGCATGGCAATAGGAAAAATCCTTTTACGTTTCACTACCTTAAACAGCTTAAAGCAGTTAAGCTTAAGGCCAAACCATTAAAGCCGAACACAAAAACCCCCCTTGCGTCGTTACAAATCCATCTATCAATCCTAGATACTATGCCCCATCATTGGCCCTACCCATTAGATAATCCCTAATTGAAAAGTGTTTCTGTTTTTTTTTTCTCTTGCTCCCCTACTCCTATTGCCCTGTGGTGATTCTAAGTGAATCTCTTTCCTTAGGCAGCAATCAGCAGCAACAATGGACTCCAGGGTGTGGTTTCATAAGCCCAAAATGAGAAAATCATATATTCACGTTGCCATTGCATGTTAGGTCGGCTCTGACCAGTAGTGTTCGTAGAATTTGTAAAATTCGTCCTGATTGCGGTATTTTGGATTCGAATTAGTTCGTATGACCACATGATGTTGGATGCGTTCTCTGAGTGACTGAAAATAAATGGTTTTCATTATGACGGTCCGAAGGATATCGAAGCAGTGGATGGATGCTCTGATGGCTCATTGCACAGAGAGTAGAGTAATTACGGTGTGGTATCCTAGGCGATATTGGTTTGCGTCAAGAAAATCAGAAAATCAGAGACAACTCAGTCAGTTGTAATTAGAGAGAAGGACTTGGTGAAACTGTAAGCAGAGTAACTAAGAGGCTCTTGAGGATAGATGTTCATTAATACGTCTGTTCTGATGAGGGTGAAAAAAGTTGTACTTCTCTCATCTGTACTTGGAGTGAATCCTTTCATTTACAGTCGAATTAATGAACTCTTGAGATGACTTGTCAAAGATGTGCTAAATAAAGTTATTCCAGTTGGTTACATAATTATACACAGGCAGGTGTTGGAGTCAGGCTCAGAGAAAATCACTTGCTTCTCGAAGGTGTTATTAACCCTTCCAGGCAGAGGTCCTTCTTACGAGTAGTATAATTGATTGAGTTACAATAGTTGAGTGAAGAGATATAACGTTCTAGTTGCTGTTTAATTTGATAAAAAAAACTTCGAAAACCATTTTTGAAATTGTCTGTTAAGGCGAGGTGAATCTGGGCCACAACCAACAAACCTCTCCAGCCAGCACGGTTACGAGCCAGCAGCCTTCAGTTGCGCACGCCAAGTTGGTTGAGGTCCCCCTCCACTTGTTTGCGCCACTTACCGCGAGGTCGTTCTCTACCGCGCCGTCCATCCGGGATGGATTCGAAGACTTTCTTGGCGGGAACGCTGGGCTTTATCCGATCTTAATGACCCAGCCATCTTAGTCGCTGTATGTGGACTCTTCTGGCTAAGTCGGTGTCCTTATATAGTATGGCTTTGCTACTCAATTACCGTCGTAGTCCATCGATCTTCGTGTGATCTCCCTACTAATGTCATTTGCGGAACTCATTTGCTTATGGTTTCATTGACCGCTAATTCCATCTTCGCTGCCTCGATCTTAATACTCGCAAATGCCCAATCGACGGCCCGCTGAGTTCTTCTGATTATGTCAATATTATCAGCGTAGGCGAGTAGTTGTACAGACTTATAAAAGATTGTACCTCCGGTGTTGGCTTGTCAGTTTCGTACAATTCTCTCAAGTACTATGTTAAAGAGATCGCATGATAGCGCGTCACCTTGTCTAAGACCTTTCCTGACATCGAACGGTTCAGTGATGTTCTTACCAACCTTGATGGAGCAACGAGAGTTCTCCATCGTCCTTCTGCACAAACTCACGAGCTTGGCGGGTATATCAAGAGTAAATAGACATGGCTCTGTATAACTCGTCTCTGTATACGCTATCATAGACAACTTTGAAATCGATGAAGAGGTGGTGAGTATCGATTTTATATTCATGGGTTTTTTCCAAGATTTACCGTAGGGTGAATATTGGCTCACTGGTGCACTTTCCCGGCCTGAAACCGCACTGATAAGGACCTATCAGGTTGTTTAGGCGTTCACGTAATACGGCAGACAGGATTTTATATGCGATGTTGAGGAGACTTGTACCTCTGTAGTTGGCGCAGTTTAGAGGGTCTCCTTTCTCCAGGGTCGGGCAAACGATGCTGAAGTTCCATTCATCGGGCATACTGTCGTCTGACCAGAGTTTATAGATGAGCTGGTGCAAGCTCCTTACAAACTCATCTCATCCTGCCTTGAAAAGTTCAGAATTTGAGTTTAGATATCGCTATTCTCACTTCATTCTGATCGGGTTAACGGTAATCTTGATTGTCATCGTCATTGTTGAATGGCTCATTCTGCCTACTTACTTACTTATGTCCTGTATCCCCTTGTGGGTCCTACGGCCTCTGCTACGCCTACGCGCCATCGTGTATGGTTTCTGGCAATGTATCTGAGTTCTCCCCAACTTTTCCCCAACTACCGTACCTCATTCTCGACTGTTCTGCGCCATGTTCTCTTCGGACCGCCAGATCGTCTGTCATCCTGAGTTAAAGGGTTCCTTTGCATAGCATGGTTCGCTATGGAACTGTTACTCTTTCTAAACATGTGACCAATCCACTGCCACTTCCGCCGTTGGATGGTTGTGCCTATTGGTTCCTGACCCGTTCTCTCGTAAAGGTGTTCGTTAGAGACACGAGTGGGCCACAAAATCCTTAAGATATTGCGCAGGCACCTATTAATACACGTTTGCAGCTTTCTGGTGAAAGTAGTGGTCACTCTCCACGTGCTGCAACCATATAGCAGCACGGATTCAACGTTGGAGCGGAACAGTCTTATCTTAGTGCTCAAACTGATTCTATTGCTTCGCCATATTTTGGACAACATCTCGAACGCGGACTTTGCTTTGGCGATCCTGTTGGCTATATCTACTTCGGTTCCACCATCGGTCAAGACAATACTCCCAAGTTACTGGAAATCCTCTACTCTCTCTACCGGTTGTCCAGCAATGCATATTTGTGTCGATGAGTTTGTTCCAAGGCTGATAATTTCAGCCCAACGGCGCCTGCCTCCGTCTTCACATCTGCTGTCATTTGGTGGAGGTCCATAATTCTGTGAGAGAGTAAGCATACATCGCCAGCGTAGTCAAGATGTAAGAGTCCATCGAATTCCTCCGTTTCCCGTCGACAAAGCTGCATGAAGCTCATCGCTAATCACCAATAGGAATAATATTGGTGAGAGGATACAGCCTTGTCTCACCCCACTTTGGATCTCAAATTCCTCAGACAACCTTCCCCTGTGCAGAACGTGACATTTGGAGCCTTCATATGTAGCTTTGATAATAGCAATTAGTTAATGGGAATACTTCTCCTGCGTAAGGCACGCCAAATAAATTCCCTGTTGACACTATCGAGCGCCTTCTCAAAATTGATGAGCAACAGGTGGAGTGGCGATCGATATTGAACGCACTGTTCGATGATAATCTGCAGGGTGTTGATTTGGTCAACACAGGTGGATCCAGGGGGAACCTGCTTGTTCGGCATCGAGTGTGTCTTCGAGATGTTGTTTGATTCGCTCATGGATGATTTTAGCTATTATCTTAGCTACAGGAGGCAGTTCGCAGATACCCCTCCAGTTTCCGCATTCCATTAAATTTCCTTTCTTAGGAAGCTTGACGATCATTCCTTTTTTCCACTCGTTAGCTCTCTCTATAAGTGGAAGCAGAAGCTCAGCCGATGTTGTTGACGCTGCAAGTAAGAGCTCTGCTGGAATACCGTCAAGTCCTACCCCCTTGTTGGTTTTCAGTGCCTTGATTGCGGTAGTGATCTCGTCATTAATGAGAGTCGTGGTGCGTATTCGGGAACTTCTCACCTCGGGCATCTCAGTCTGATTTGGGAGCATATCGCTAGCCAATACGCGGTTCAAAACCGTAGCAAAATGCTCTTTCCATCTCTTGAGCTGGTCCTCATCCGAAATGAGCAAGGAACCATCTAACCTTTTCACTGGGTGTTGGCTGGAGCTACGACCACCTGTCAGCTCTTTGGTGATTCTGTAGATGGTCCTGCTGTCACACCTCCGTGCAGCTTCTTCTGCTTCTGTGGACACGCTACGCGGAACTTCTATCATTTTCATGCGATATAGGGACTCTAGCTCGCATCTCTCTGCTACTAGAGTAGCTGTAACGCCTTATGTCTTCCCTGCGATCGAGTGACAATTCTTTCAGCACCAGAGGTAAAAACATTTTCCACAGCACACCAATGATCTTGAATGGTTGCGGGCATTGAGCTGCTGATTGATTCCACACCTTGCGAAAAGTGCTCCCTTAATTTTTGGTGCACTGAGGGATCATTAAGTCTATCGATGTTGAACCTGGACATTCTTGTGTTATCGTGGGATCTTCGAGCTGCAGTAGTGCGTAGTTGGAGAGTAGCTATCATAAGATGGTGATCACGTACTATCCCCACATCTGCCACTGGCCTGTTTCGAACGTCCAGGAGACTACTTCTAAAGCGGCGGCTGGTGGCAAAATGGTCAATTTGGTTTTAGGTTGCTTGCCTGTCGTTGGAAACGCAGCTGACTTTGCGAAAGGTCTTGTGCTCAAATATGGTGCCACCTATCACAAGGCGGCTAGCTTTGCAGAAATCCACAAACCTTTCACCGTTGTCATTGCGGTTGCCTAGTCCATGCCTCCCGATTACATGTTTGAGCCCTTCGTTCTCGTTGCCTACCTTGGCATTCAAATCCCCCAACACTATGACAATGTCTCCATTTGGTGTTGTGTTGAGAACGGCACTTTAAGATTGTAGAAGCTCTCCTTTTCGTCCCCAGATGAACTCTTCGTTGGTGCGTAACACTGTATGATGATGACGCGTCGTATTCCAGTCCTAGCATCATTCTGCCTGACAGCGGAATATTGGTCATCATCGCCGTTTAACAGTCTGCAGGATTTTACTATTATATTGCCATTTTCGTCCCTGCAGGCTTCTGTTCTGGCTTTGAAACCCTGGCATGTTCTTTTTACCTTTTGGTAAAATTAACATCATTCCTGCAATAAAGTCTCTCAATCTCCTCGATCGAGCGCTTCTCATGCTCCTTTTTCTTCTTTCTGAGAAGTCTATGATCCTTCGCAGTCCTTCTATCCAGCGCCGCTTTGTACGCCTCTTTATTTGCTGCATGTGCTTGCCGGCATTCCTCAACAAACCAGTGGTGTCGTTGTGGTGGCTGAGAGGAACCCAGTACATCAGAGGCGGGATCTCTGATGGCTTATTGACAAAGTTGTACTGGTCTTCCGCATTTGCTGCTGGCGGCATAGGACTTAGATTGAGATTGAGATTGAAGGAGACTCGATCGGTTAAGGCTCTGGCGGTCTCTTGCGATTGTAGCCGCCTGACGTCAGACTTCCTCACAGTATTTCGTTGATTTCGCTCCGTTCTAGATATGCGCTACAAATAGATAGTGATCCGAGTCCACGGTGGCTCCTCGGAAAGTCCGGACACTCAGAATACTGGAAGAGTGCCTAGCATCGATTGCAATATGATCGATTTGGTTCACAGTTTCTCGATCAAAGGAGAGCCATGTTTCTTATGAATATCGAGACGTGAGAACCGCCTACTAGCTATGACAAAGTTTCGTCCCGCGCCGCAAAGTCGACTAGCCGGAGTCCGTTGTCGGATGTAATGTCGTGCAGGCTGTGCTTTCCGACTACGCCACTAAAGACCTTCTCTCTTCCTAGCTTTGCGTTATTATCACCTAGGAAAATTTTAACGTCGTGGCATTGCTCATACGTCTTGTCCAAGAGCTGGTAGAAGTCATCCTTGGTCGCGTCATCCATCTTCTCGTGAGGGGCGTGGACGCATATTAGGCTAATGTTGGCAAATTTAGCCTTGATACGGCTAGTCAAGAGACGCTCGTTCACATGCCGGAAACTCAAGAATTCTTGTCTTAATCTGCCTCTAGTGACAAATCTGCATCCAAATGGACGCTGTCCTTGTTGTCTGTACTTACAAGTAGCTGTCTGAAAAGATGTGGATATCAGATAAGATAATAGTTCTTTAAGAATGTTGTATGCGTTCAGCTTGTTCGCACGAATGGAAGGGACCTGCAGTTTAGTGCCGTAACCGAAGTGCAATTTGGTTTGAGAAACTTTCTCGTGAAAACAATACTCTCCGATGTTTGTCAGACGTTCGCGAGAGACGGACTTTTATTGGTGTTTTTCTGGGATTCGAACATGGAACATCACGCGCAGTGGTCCGACATACTAACTACTTACGCCACGGCGCCCACTTCTTTAATCGCCATTATTTCCGCCTGGAATACAATCATAGTTCAATTAGATGGATAGCTTTAGGATCCATCTCACATCCATCGATTCAAAGCCACTGATAACGATCGCACTTTTACGTATATGAAACGAAGCTCAGCTGAATCAATCTGACAATGTTAGTTTAACCTTGTAAGCTTAGTCTCTGAAATCTTGCTCGTCGTTTTACATGCGACACAACAACGAGAGTCCTTGCTTCTCTAAGTTGTATCAAGCAGATTTATAGATGTATTCACGTCACAAAATTATAATAAAATAAATATTTGGTGCTAATAGCGTACACTCTCGAATCTATACCAACTATGCCAAGTTGCAAACTCTATCAACAGCAATTCCCACTCTATAGTCTAGAGCATGAAAAAAAAAAAAAAAACACATTTTCACAAACTTTAAAATTCCCTTTGACATAAAAGCACACAGATGTATCTACACAAATGAAAAGGATAAAAATTTGTGCCAATTTTTGTATTTTCCACATGCACGTCCTTTTACTGAAATTCGCTGTCGACTGATCGATTTTGATGAACCCCCTCCCCGATGGGGATTGAACGGAAACCGATTTTATCTGCAGCCAGTAGAGCGACGTTCACACATACATATGTATCAGAAAGCTGCAACAAATTCAAAAACCTCTGTTGTATAATTCTAACATGAAATAGAGCAACAACACACCCAGACAACGATAAAGTTATGCAAATGCATGCATATGGCTGCCACCGCTCTGAACTGAAAACAAAAATATTTAGAACAATCCTCACAAATTTCCCACCCATGGTGGAGTGTGTAGGCATGATGCGGGCGAAAATTGGAATAAGGATGTGCAGCATGTGAAGCACGTGCAGAGCCTTTCCGTACGTCGACGATGACACGATGAAACGTGATATGTACTTAGCTACGTACAGTACTATTAAGGATGCATGAATATTTCATAGATACATAGCTAGCACGTCGGGGGAAATAAGGACGAAAAATAGCAGCACAGAGGATGAAAAATGATATTTAGAAAAATTAGTATTCTTACTATTTCAAGCTTTGTGGTTAGGACTTTGCGCGAACGTACTGTGGCGATGGCTGATTTAAAATTCATGTAAAAAGCGTTCCAAATACTCGTACTCATTTACTACAGAGAGCTTATGAATTTGTATTCAAGTCTTTGCCACCGCGTATAGGGGGGCTTAAATTTCGCATGCAAATTTCAGTGGAATTTCGACTGGGTTTTTTGGTGGAACGAATTCGCATGGAGTTCGGCTACCAAGATTTTGAATGCAATACCACGTACATTCCGCTAAAGGCTTGCGTATAATTTTTAAGAATTTGACCGCGGAATGAAATTCTAGAGCCAATTTATTGATGCTGGAGTACTCGTACGTGCAGGAATTAGTTTATATAATGGTCACTGGTATCACTGATATTTATTTTTTTTTTGCGTCTGCACGATTCGCAAACCTGAATAGTCAATGTCAGGGACTTCTGTTAAATATTATTTCGCGGAGCTGGTTAGCCGTTTAGGCACTGCTCTCCTCTTCGCTGTTTACTGTTTGAAAGTGTTCGATCCTCCTGATTTCGACCTGACCAGTGGTCACATATTCATTTACTTCGTGCCAAGCTTCTTTCGACTGTATCATACCTCCAATGATCTGTCTGGCGTTCAGAAAGCTTGGGTCTTTTGGTATAAAGTGCGGACAGCTGTTAAGCTGTTCTGTATCTTCTACCTGGTTATCGTAGTACGGACAAGTGGTGAGCTACCGTGCCGGTACTTTCTGTATCCTACATGACCAGTTAGGAACCTTGTGATGTTATAGTTCACCTCTCCTACGTTCCGTTTCACTCAAATTTCTACGTTGGGGATGATTTTGTGTGTCCATCTTCCTGTTGCGGCATCATCCCATCGGTTTTGCCATCGATATCGCTCTTTCTTCTGTTTTAGTAGCTTTGCTGTTGACCCAGAATATCGATGCGTACCATCCCAGCCGCTTCTTCTGGCAATGTGCTATAGGCGCAAATTGTCCTTAGAGCGCTGATTCTATCGATAGTTGATAGTTTTCATCTGGATTCTTTTCTTGCCAAAGCATCAGCCCATACCAGCGATACGTATATAGGATGGGCTTATTACTCTGGACAATAGGATTCTGCGACTAAATTTTGCAATATCCTCACTAGCGATGGTTGTATTATCGACGTCTTTCTGCCATACACTCCAGGTGCGGCTCAAAGTTCAGCCTATTGATTAATTGCCTCTTTAGATTTAGTCACTTGGTCCCCTACGTGCACGATCATATAGTCTACTGTTTTGCGGGAGGGGATTAGAACTGCTGCCATTTTCTGCTCCGCCAAATCCAAGCCTGTTGTCTGAAACCAGAGGTCGAATCACGTCCTCCGTCAACGGATGACTGGTTATGTAATTTGTATTGTGTTGTTGGTAGTTTTAGCAACAACATACATACAGATTACGTGACAAGTAATCCGTTCACAGAGGTTTTCAGGACTTTATTCGGGATTTCATCCGGGCTCGGTTCTTTGCTATCTCCAATTTGTGTTCACTCTAAATGCAGTTCCTCTGGTGTAACCGATGGGATCTTTTCGCTGGATATTGCAATGTCCATATGGGAAGTGGTAACTGCTCGTAGCGGAAAAAGTGTTGTGATCATGTTCACGAATGTAATGGGAAATGTAAGTTTTGGTGTTCTGTGCCCTTTGGGCTTTATCGTAGCGATCCTGTAGGCAGCTCCACACGGGTTTATGTTGGCTTCATACATTTTTTAAAGCATCTTTTTTTCTGTCCCTGATAGCAAATTTTAAAGCCTTCCTGGCTTTTTTAAATACTGCTAGCTTCTGGTTGATTTCCGGCCTCCTCTGCAGCGTTGAACTCTGTACCTTGCTTGCAGTCAGTTTGCTCTGAGAGATTTGATTTCGACGTTCCACCAGTAACAGGGCGTTCCTGTGCTGGTTTTTCTTTTTTGCATAGAAGCATCGTATGCAGAGTTCACCAAATCCAAGTGCAGCCATAGACCTTGGTCTGGTCCAGGTCTGAATTGATGAGTGCTGGTCAATTTCTCAAACGCTTCTCTGTCGAAAACAGTATCCTTTTGCATTGGTCCTGTTAGCTTAGATACTTCTTGTTCCGTTTCTCGATCAATATAGCCTAGTGTTCGCTATGAGAATAATCTTCGCTGACCCCCCACTCTTGACTACAGAACAACTTACGAAAGTAAAGTCTATATTGGACGGTTTACCGACTTTTTTGGAAGTTTTTTTTTTTTTTGTACCAGTTTTCACTAGGTTTATATTTAATAATGGAAATGGTTCGAGAAAAGCTCGTCCCTTTACGGCTGTGGTCCTGCTGCCCCATTCTGTGGCCCACGCGTTAAAGTCGCCAATAATAACTACTTTAACTTCTCCTCGCGATTCGGCTACGATGTCATCTAGCCACTTCTGATACCCCCTAAGTGTTAGATAAGCGGGTGTGAAGCAGCTATAGAAGTGGACACCATTTATCCTGGCGGTTGTAAAGCCATCCTCCGGTTCACGAATAACCTGAAAGGCGTGGTTTCCACAACTCCATATTGCTGTCTTGTTTGTCTTGTCGCTTATTCAGTTGCAGCCGTTTAGAGCCCTGAACTCCTTGCTATTGCTTATTAGAGCAATGCTGATTTGTTTCTCCCTGGACATTTGTGTCCGCAAGTCCTGTGCTGCCAATGGTTACGATTTTCATCGCTTTATGCTGGCCAAAGCTTTCTTAGGTTAGGTTAGGTTGGCTATCCACACGAGAGTGCAGACACACTTAGACCAGTGAAGGTCCTTTGTAATACCATGGATCAAACCATTAGGCCACTCAGGGATTAACAAACCCAACCGGAGCTTTTGACAAAGCGATGGATGCTCATGACGTCCAAGGCTTTCTTAAAAACTGGACGTTTTCTCCTGCCAGCTACATGCCTCTGGTTTATCCACTTTACATAGAATGCAAAGCGGGTCCTTCGTGCAGTTCTTAGCTATATGGCCTTTTTCCCCATATCTTATATTGGACGTATATTTGATGTAAGTAGTTTGTGTCCAATACATCGATAATCGATATATCCTGGCCTAATTATCGCTATAAAATATCTCTTAATCTTATATTTCGATAACCCAATAGCTAGTCTATCTATGATGCTTTCAGGCCCGTTTCACTTGGATATTGCCAAGCCTGGTAAGCCAGGGCATCCTTTGGAGCCAGGCCTGAAGGGTGTCAGTATGCGAGCGTCTGGTGGTCGGCCTGTCCCGCTCGGCAGCCTTCCGGGCCAAACCCGAAATGGCTACGAGCCTCCTGTCAATGGTCTCGCGAACCATTACGGGGGTCAAGTGGTGAGCGTGCTGTGCACCGTTAGGGGCACAGATGGACTCTCTGAATTTCGACAACGGTATCGACTTAGGATAGGCACATGGAACTTCTCATCGCTCACGGGGAAGGACCTTGAGCTTGTTGGGGAGACTGTTAAAAGTCGACTTGATATAGTTGGCGTCTCTTCAACAAAGCAGAGAGGTTCTAAAACTTTCTGTCAGGAATCGTACCCTCAATGTCTGCTCAGCCGAGAGTGGGGATACTCACAAGTCCCAGGTTGACAGACAGAGTATTGGAGTGGATACCATTAGGAGGGAGAGTTGCGATCCTAAAGCTCAAGCTTGAAAGATCAACTCTTTTATTGGCGCAGGTGTATGCACTGAATCTTCAGTCAGAGTATGCAGCTTTCTTAGATGAAGTTGATGTTGCCCTTGAGAAGGTTGCAGATATGGATTCTTTTATCCTGATGGGTGACTTCAATGCTCATGTGGGTGTAGATGTTATGATATGGGAGAGTGTGATTGGGAGGAACGGTGATCCTGATCAAAACGCGAACGGAGAGATGTTGTTGGATTTTTGTTGTGAAAATGGCTTATCCATCACGAGCACTATCTTTCCGCACAAAGACATTCACAAATACATATGGTACCGTCAGAGTCTTCAGCAGAAGTCGCTGATCGATTTCTTTGTGGTACCATCGTGTCTGAAGGGAATGGTTTGTGATGTTCGCCTATTGAGGAGGGCCGAACTGTCAACAAAATCATCACTCAGTGCTGTGCAAATTGTATCTTAGCGAGAGAGTGCCTCCCCTACCAAAGCGTAAACCAAGGATGGCTACACGCATACGATGGGAGAGGTTACAGGACGATGAGATACGGGAGACATTTGCGCGGCAAATATCTGGAAGGTTTGAACGAATTCCAACTGTTTCATAAAATGTAGAGGAAGAATGGCAACTGTTTGCAACAGCGGTTATTGCCTCTGCGGGAGATGTTTGTGGAGTGAAGCGGCTTGGTGTGGCGGTTGTTGGTGAGAAAAGAACTGCTTGGTTTAAAACGCCCGGAGTTCAAGAAGCCATCAGAGAGAAGAAGAGAGCCTTTAAGGTGTGAATTCACTTGGGGAACTCCGATTCTCGAAATCGGTACACTGAGGCGCGAAGAACTTGCAATTTAGCTGTGAAAACAGCGAAAGAACAGTCTTGGAAGGAGTTTGGCGAAAAATTGGAACGTGACCACAGATCTGCAAATAAGATGTTCTGGCAGACCGTCCGTCGACTCAGAGGAAAAAAGTTGAGTATCGTTGACGGAGTTAAATCTAAAGACGGTACACTTCTTCCTAATGAGAAGGACATCTTACGCAGATGGAGCGAGCACTTTTCAGAATTGCTCAATCCCGAACAGGGCGCCGAAGATGACAGACCTATTGTCGAGAGTTGGGCGGAAACTAGTCCTACGGTAGAGGAAGTAACTTTGGCGATCAAAGCGCTAAAGGTTGGCAAATCTGCTGGTGTGGATGAAATTCGGCCACAAATGCTCAAGGCTTTAGGTAAAGAGGGTGTGCAATGGCTCTCGCGTGTCATTAAAGTGGCCTGGGAATGCGGTGAAATACCTGGTGATTGGCAAGTTGGGTGATAGTTCCTCTTTTTAAAAAAGGGGACAAAAGAGATTGTGCCAACTATAGGGTATATCTCTTTTAAGTCTCCCTGGAAAAGTCTTCGCTAAGGTGCTAGAAAAGCGTTCCAGAGCTGTGGTTGAGAACAGTTTGGGGGATGAGCAGTGCGGTTTTCGTCCCGGTAGAAGCACAACCGACCAGTTATTCACTCTCAGAATAGTTATTGAGAAGGCCTGGGAGTATGCCAAACCTGTCTACACTTGTTTTGTGGTTTGGAAAAAGCATATGATAGGTTTCCTCGAGGCAAACTCTGGAGTGTTCTGCAGGAGTATGGGATTGCTGGTTCCCTGTTAATGGCAATTCAGTCGTTATATACAAACTGTAGAAGCTGTGTTCGGATAAACGGTGTTAAATCAATACATTGCACTGTGGGTGTTGGACTCCGCCAAGGGTGCGTTTTGTCACGTCTCCTCTTCATTGTATATGGTATATGGATTGGATCTTCCAGCGCAGCCGTGGCGGAGAATGTTTCAAAGTGGGAGACCTAAGGATTAGTCATCTGCTCTTTGCGGATGATTTGGTCATCCTTGGGTCCTCTCAAACCGAACTTCAGCGCGCACTCCAAAGGTTTGTGCCGTTTGTGATGATGCTGGAATGAAGATCAACGTGAACAAGTCAGAAATAATGGTCGTTTCCAAAAAACCTATTCAGTGCACTCTGCATGTTAGTAGAGTTCCACTGAAGCAGGTGGATAAGTTTAAGTACCTCGGGGTCTTATTCACTAGTGATGGGAAGAGCAATGCCGAGTTATCCTGTAGAACTGGTTAGGCAGGATCAATTTTGAAAGAGCTTGGCCAATCTGTTATAAGGAAGGCTGAACTTAGTGTTCAAGCTAAGCTATCGGTTTTTAACTCGGTGTATGTTCTAACTCTCACCCATAGTCACGAAATTTGGGTAGTGACCGAAAGAATAAGATCGCGGTACAAGCTGCCGAAATGAGGTACCTTCGCGGTGTTGCTGGAATAACTCGTAGGGATCGAGTGCGCAACACCAGAGTACACGAGGCGCTTAATGTTGAGCAGCTACTTCTCCGAACGGAACAATCTATGCGTCGATGGTTTGATCACGTAGTGCGTATGCCCCCAGACCGGCTTTCAAGACGTGCCATGTTGGCCGTGGCATCAGGTAGGCGACCCCGCGGAAGGCCTAGAAATAGATGGTTAGACCAAGTCCGGCATCTTTCCTGGAGCCGTCTAGAGATTCCTCCTGATGAGTTGGAGTCGATGGCGGAGGATAGAGAAGGATGGAGGGTCCACCTGAGCATCCTACCCCCGCGACCCTCATGGAGGATTAGCGGGCCATTGAAAATGTTTGTATGTATGTAATATTTCTGCTTGAAATCTTAAAAAAAAAGAAAGCAAGCCGATGTTCTTTACTCACATCTGGCGTAGGTATTCCACAAAGTTCAGTGCGTTTTTTTATTAAGTGCTAAAACTAGAAAAGCTAAGCATCAGTGTAAACTTCTTGATACTTATTTAACTAATAACAAATCGATCAAGTTTTATAGTTTTCAATAATTTTTTATTGATTATGAGTCGGACCTTCCACAGGGTAGTCATTTGGGACCCTTTTTCTTCAGTTTGTTCGTTAACGATATTTCCTTCTTCTCCTCCTTCTTCTTGTGTGGTTCGCCTATTTGCCTCATAAAATACTGTCAGGCCTCCCGATTTTGGATCACAGGGTTACTGAGGCCAATCGAATGCTGGCGTCGTTGCATTTGTTTGATGGAGGCGTTTATAGGCATGCCTCTCCTGCCTCGCGATGTCTTTAGAACGTTCATTAATATTGACTTTTTAACAGGGTTCAAATGATCTCTTCTTTGAACGTGGCAATACCAGCTGAGCCGGTCGGCCTCTATTTTTCGTTAGATGGTTTCATTGACGTGAAGGCAGTCCATAGGATCGATTTTAGATATACGAAACGTCTCTTTCATTCAACAGATCAAAAGAGAATCTAAACTTTTTGTCTTATATGAGATTTTCCGAATTTGTTGCTTCGACCCTTTTTGGGGTTTTTGATTTTCGTCATCCTTTAGCAGTTCGACCAAACTCAGTAACTGGGCGTCTGCTTTGATTATGCAACTGATCTAGACTTCGATATTCCTATAACAACCATCTCTTTATATTACTGCAAGGGCATACGTTGCCCGGCTGATTAAGGTTCATCTCTTGGCTTTAGTTATTTGAGCATCGGCCCTGATGTTTTATTGGGATTACCCCTAGTTTTCTGCAGTAAATGGTAGTGCTTTGTATTGCAACTCCGCAATATTAAACCTTAGCTTTCCCTAGACTCAAAAATAAGCCTATTGGTGAGAGTGTCTTGCCCAACAGTTTTTAAAATATTTGCTCACGAAAATAGTCACGTGTCCCTTTCTCATTTATATATTTGCTAAAGTTGATCCAAAGATGTCTTTCCTTTCGTATTCCTTGTTCCAATTTCCAAGTGCTGTTAGACTCTCGAAAATAGCTCTGGAAACTTAGTTATTTTTTCCCCATATCGATTCTTTGGAGCAAACACTTAATAACCTACCACTGGCAAGAGAACTGCACACGCTACCAGCGTTCAAAAGCCTCTGATTTTCTTAAATTCGTCCCCACTTACTGTTGAGTACTGCCCCCATGGCACAGTCATACTCACAGTGATGGGGTGGTATTAAAGATCTTTAGTCGGTTCTTCGTTGGCGGTTTGCATAATCCCGAACTTCCCCAGAAGAGAAAAGACACTTAATGGTCTTTGTCATTAAGTTCACGAAGGTCATGATTTATCTGATTTCTTATCTGATTTTCAATAGAAAATTAAGAAAACAGTCTGGATTGTTAAAATAAACCTCAAACCTTACTTTCGACTGGCATTGTGGCAAGTAAGCTTTTCCACAAGTCCACTTAAAGAAATCCACTGCGGTCATTGACTGGAAGCGTCTTCGATTTCGCAGAAAATATAATTTCCAACCCCAGTCCATCGCTGCGGTAAGTAAAAGTGTACAGTGACTTTCACAGGCTATCGTAGCTCATAAATATAATATAAACAATGCCGCCATCTTCCATCTTCCCCGCCCACACAAAATGTTTATTTAATTGAAACATTTTCCTTACGTTCAATCTACGGGAATTGATTTGTCTTCATCATCCGCAGTTGATGCGTTGTCGTCGTAATGGAATTTCTTATGAGTTCAAGCCGGACCGACCGACGCACGGCGAAATACACCACCAGAATTCAGTTGAAGATGATGAAAAATCAATGACCCTTAACTTTCAATTTTATACCGTAATCGATTGGAAACTTAATTTCACGTGCTGGAGATAGAAATGGCAAGGATATGATGAAGATACATTTGTGTGCACAAACATGTGTCCAGGCTATCTGAGTCGACCGGTCGCAATCGCCTTCTGCAATCGTCTACCTGAGGGGTAGGTATAAATTTCTTGGAAAAATTCCAATTATAATGGAGAAAAAGGCAAGTTCATTCATATATGCGTGGGAGAGTGAGTATGTTATCCTATTCACCTTGAATTTAATTTAGATTCCTTGGAACTTAAAAGATTCTGCCAAACCGTTTGATGTAGGATAGAGTGTTTGTGCGCTTGAGTGTCCATTTGCCACTTTTTTGCTTTGTCTCGAGAAGAGATTCTTTTTCTCTTGGACTGAATTCAATTTTCAACTTGAATTCATTTACCCACCCCTCGATCGAAGATTGAGAGAAGGAATGTTTTCTTTGGCCCTAACAGGGGCGACACAATCTCCCCATCATTTCGAAAAGATGCTTGTCTGAACTGTTATTATATTCATCAGAAAAGAGCTGTCCTGTCGTGTTGTCAATAAGATATTTTTTTCCTTGTGAATAAGTTCTTTTAGATACTGTTTTTAGATGGAAATCTATTCAAGTGAAATTGTCCGCTTTATTCAGGTGAGGGTATGGAAATTCTTTAAGAATTTTAAAGGAATGAGGAGCTATGAAAAATAAGTGTTTATCAGCATCATGAAGGTTTTTCTCCTCGTTTTCTAGAAAAGTGTCAACATAAGTGTCTTGAAGTGGCATGACACACAAAGAACAAAGTAGTCATCAGTTGCAGGAGTGCAAGATAAAAACTGCAAGGATGCAAGGAGCTTGGATATTATGCTGCGTTGTTGAACCCATTGCGGTGGTGTATGAACGGGGCACAAGGCAAACACATTTGTAATTCAAATGCGCTGGATGTGTCACATGGCAAAAATGTTTTAAATATTTATAAGAATTTAAGTTTGGTTTTTATCGGGTGGCATGGGATTTAAAATTAGAAAATTTCAAAGAATGCAAGTGCAAGTAGAAATTAATTTCTCCTTGACTCTGAAACTAATTAAAAAATAGCATAGAGTTTTAAAAAAGTCTGTGGAATATTGTCTGGACTTTAATTGAAATTCTTCATGGCGAGAGTAATTCTTTGAAATTAAATTGAGTCTGTGACCAGTTTATATCATTCTTGGCTTTTGTTCAGAATAAATCTGAAAGGCGTACAAGTCATGCTACTGAAATGTCATGTTGCATGGCAGTGCTAATGGTCTGGAACAATTTTTAATTAAAATTAAAATAAAAACCATGACCAAGTTGCATTAAAATTCTGTTATTTGCTGCGCAGTCGTTGAAATTAAGTGTACTTCTGATGTTGTTCTTTATTGCTACGTAGAACAATTTGTATTTGCTTCCAACTTGGTACTTGGATAGGAATTCAAATTATGCAAAACTTTATTTTTTTGATTGTTCTTCGTTAGCGTATTTCAGAAAACTGAAAACTTTTTGTTTGCGGTTGCAAGATGCACGACAGAGTTCCATTTCATTTCATTTATTTATTTAAGCTTAAATCTTTTACATTATACCAATTGATCTCTTAAATTGTAAAAGTACAAGTAAATCATTTCACAGATTCAATAAAAAATGAAGCTACAAAATCGGTTTAAGACATTAATAAGAAAGTAATACGAGAAGTAATAATATTATGAAATCAAACTTTACAAATAAATCCATAAATAAACTTTAATTCTAATACAACTCTAATATAACGCACTGGACAAATACGAGAAAAAAACAGCATCAAAATTATCCGCGAAAAAAAGTCTTCTTACGTCGGGAGGTAACGAATTCCACAGACGAATGGCATTTACGAAAAATTGATGCTCGGAAGATAAACTTTTAAGATTAGGATGAATAAGAACAAGTGAACGTGAAGAGTTTGAGAAATGCAATTCGTTATAAAGGTATGCAGATCACTTTGCGCAATAACTTTAAACTACAGTGTCAAAATAGGAGTTCAAGGTACACCCAAGTATGGCTTTTACGTATCTGGAGACATGATCGTAGCGCCTGAGATCGTATACGTATCGAATTACATTGTTGGACGCCACATTTAGTTTCCGTTCGGTGTCTGCACTATGGCTACAAAGTATTTCGAATCCAGGGGATATCATACAAATTATGAGGGCTCTCACGAGCATCAATCTGCTGCCAAAAGGCGTATAATGCTGAGAAAGGGAGAGCTTCCTTTAACAACCGTAAACTTTGTCAATCACTGTGCGGACGTGATTATCCCAGGAGAGTGTTCTATTGAACCAGACGCAGAGATTTTTGACCATACCAATATATTCAATTGGGGTGGCACCGAGAGAAATGGTAGGGAAGTAGGTCGAATCAAGTTTATTTATGAAAATGACTAGGCACTAATATTTGGTTGGATTTAGTCGCAAGCGATTACTCTCGGATGATGATGACCCCAGCAAACTAAATAAGGAGAACGACCTTTGGAGCTGTATGTGGAATGTTCTGTCCCTTTACAGACCACGTGCAGCCGAACCACTAGCAGAGGTCCTAGACTGCTATAAAGCAGATATTACCACCATTCAGGAAGTTCGATGGGATGGGCCGGGCAAAAAGAGGATGAAAAACTGTGACATCTACTACGGTGATTACTACAGAGGCAATAGGCAACGCTTATTCGGATGCGGATTTGTCATACGCGGTAGACTTAGGCAAGAAGTCTTAAGCTTCCGACACTATTAAGCTTATTACTTCTCATATTATTTTCTTATTAATGTCTTAAACCGATTTTGTAGCTTCATTTTTTATTGAACTTGGAAATGATTTACTTGTACTTTTACAATTTAAGAGATCAATTGGTCTAATGTAAAAGATTTAAGCTTAAATAAATAAATGAAATGACGTATTATGACTATCCGGATCATGGCTAAATTCGCTAACATAAGCCTAATATGTGTTCATGCCCCCACAGAAGAAAAGGACCCTGCCACCAAAGAGTGTTTCTACGAGCTCCTCGACAAAACATACGAGCAATGTCCTAAATACGACGTTAAATTCGTATTGGGCAATTTTAACGCCAAAATAGGAAAGGAGGACATCTTTGGTAGGGCAGTCGGTAAGCATAGCCTACACGACACCACGTCTGATAACGGACTAAGGCTAATTGATTTCGCTGTGGAGCGAAATGTCATCATAGCAAGCACATGGTTTCCTTATCTCGATATTCATAAGCAGACATGGCGGTTCAATGATCATGTAAGGATTAACCGAATTGATCATATTGCGATCGACGCAAGGCATGCCTCCAGTATTCTGGATGTCCGGACTTTCCGAGCGGCCAACATAGACTCGGATCATTACCTTGTTGTAACCAAGGTACGAATGCGGATACCACAAACTGAGCAACAAAGTAGAATCACTGTGAGAAAATTTAACGTCGAAAAGCTACATCACAAGAGACCGCCAGACTCTTCGCTGAACGCGTATTCCAAAATCTCTCAATCACCCCTATGCCGCCAGCATCAAGTGCCGAAGACCAGTGGCAACGCTGCCAACATGCCATCAGAAACGCCGTGACTAATGTACTGGGTCTCGCTCGCCCACCACCGCGAAACCCCTGGTTTGACGAAGAATGCCGGCGAGTGTATGCAGCCAAACAAGAGGCATATAAAGCGACGCTGCAAAGGAAGACGAGAGCTGCTCGTGAGCTCTACGAGCAAAAGAGACGGGAAGAACATCGGCTTCTCCAAATGAAGAACAAAAAGCATGAGAAGCGCGCGTTCGAGAATATCGAGAATTTATACTCCACTAACAATGTACGGAAGTTTTACCAGAAGGTAAAGAGAACGTGTCAGAGAAGCAATACCCGTACAGAAACCTGTAGAGATGAAAATGGAAACCTCGTAGTAGAATCACAGTCGGTGCTGAGAATATGGAAAAACTACTTCTGCAGACTGTATGACCAACATCCCGCTGTCAGGCAGAATGAACCATTGAACATGGAAGATGATAGTCAAAATTTCCGTCCACCTGACCAAAACGAAGTGAGGATAGCAATATCCAAGCACAAATCCAACAAGGCTGCTGGACCTGACGGCTTACCGGCCGAACTTTCCAAGGCAGCTGGTGATGAATTGGTAGAGTGCATACACCAACTCATCTCTAAGATTTGGTTAGACGAGTGTATGCCTGATGAATGGAATCTCAGCATCGTTTGCCCGATCCACAAGAAAGGAGACCCCCTCAACTGCGCCAATTATAGAGGCATCAGTCTCCTCAACATCGCATACAAGATCTTTTCTGCGATATTGTGTGAACGTCTGAAGCCTTTTATCAACAGCCTGATTGGACCCTATCATTGCGGTTTCAGGCCAGGAAAGTCCACCATCGATCAAATCTTCACACTTTGGCAGATCCTGGAGAAAACCCAAGAATTCCAAATCGATACTCACCACCTCTTTATCGATTTCAAGGCTGCCTATGACAGCATCTATAGAGAAGAGCTTTATAGAGCCATGTCTAGTTTTAACATCCCTGCCAAACTTGTTCGTCTGTGCAGGATGACGATGGAGAGCACTCGCTGCTCTATCAAGGTCGGTAATGACCTCATCGACACCTTTGATGTCAAAAAAGGCTTTAGACAAGGTGACGCGCTGTCATGTGACTTCTTTAATATTGTACTGTCTCCGGTGCGTTTGCAAGCATTGAGGCGGAAGCGGCCAAAATGGGTTTAGCGATAAACGAGGGCAAAACCAAGTATATGCTGTCAACAAGAAGGGAAAGCCAACGCCGACGAATGGGACAGAACGGCACAGTGGGCAGCTATAACTTTGATGTATTAAGGGACTTTGTCTACCTTGGCTCTGCTATAAACTCGAAAAACAAGATCAGCGCAGAAATCAGTCGAAGAATAACTCTTGCCAGACGCTGTTTTTTTGGGCTTATAAGGCAATTCAACAATGAAGCCCTATCTCGAACAGCTAAGGAGACTCTGTATAAGACCGTGATCATACCAGTCCTGCTTTACGGCTCTAAAATATGGACTTTTACTTGTTTGTTGAGGCCCAGGTTCACCCCGAACTGTAGCGCCACCTAAGTAAGTAAGTTTTGTAGCCAATGAATAGCAGCGGGAGAGGCAGTGATGAAATCGGATGGATCGCCGTGGTACTTTCGGAGCTCGCATTCGGTGAGCACGTGTTTGATATTCTGCATTGCAGCGCCACAGTAGCAGTGTGGTAAATCGATCGCTCTGCATTTGTAGAGTGTAGCCGCACATTTGCCTTGGTTCGTTCGCAACCTGTTAAGACTCAACCAAGTTTTTCTGTGTACGTCGTGACCTGCTGGCATGGATGTTTTTTTTTTTTTTTTTTTTTTAGGTTGCGCCAGGGATGTGTAATCTTCATAGATACTAATAGCCCGAGTGCTACTAGCATTACACTAAACACACACCCTTCACACTTCTACCATTCTCCCCGCGGGACTGCCGTTAGGTATTACTTCGCGGGGCTGGTTAGCAATTTATGCTGTACTTTCTGCTTCTCGACGTATTCGTTCTTGAATTCGAAGCTGCATTTGCACATGCGTAATAAACGCGCAAATTTCCATCCATTTTTCCTCAGATTGTACCATATGATCTATGAGGAATGGGGGACTGGGAAGTTCGTTTCTCCAGTTTTCAAATCGCCTACAGTAGAAGACTGCATGCTCCGTATCTTCCTCCTGGTCTGGACATTCTGGACACAACGGAGAGCTATCGTGTCCAAACCGGTAAAGATATTTGCGATAACCTCCATGGCCAGACAGGAACTGCGTGAGGTGGTAGGTGCAGTTCCCATGTGCTCGGTTTATCCAAATGTCGATGGTGGGGATTAATTTATAGGTCCATCTGCCTTTAACCGCATTATCCCATCGATCTTGCCACACAGCTCTTGAAGCTGCTTTTTCTTCTTCTATAACCCTTCTTCTTTCGCTAGCCTCTTGGTGGCTCGAGCGTCTCCGATTGTAGATTCTCTGCATCTCGTTCGCGAGGATGTCGATAGGAACCATTCCTGCTATGACAAAGGCTGCTTCGTCAGAGATAGTTCTAAAACCACTGATGGTCCTTATAGCGCAGAGTCTGTAGGCTGATGTAAGTTTCCTCCTTGTTTCTTTGGTCGCGAGAGCCCCCGCCCAAACCGGAGCCGCATAAAGAAGGACTGAGCTGACAACTCTGGATAGTAGGATCCTCCTAGCGTATCCAGGTCCTCCAATGTTGGGCATTATCCTTGAGAGTGCTGCCTGAAGTCGTGACGCTTTTTGCTCGAATAATCAACATGCTGTTTAAACCGCAGTCTATTGTCGAGCATTACTCCTAAGTATTTGATTGCTTCTTTGGATCTGATGATTTGGGTCCCAACCTGTACATTCATATATTCCACAGATTTCCGACTGGTTATTAGAACAGCTTCAGTTTTGTGGTCAGCTAATTCTAAACCGGCGGACCCTAGCCAGCTTTTGATTTGACTGATTGCCACATTTGTAGCTGATTCTACTTCACTGATTTGTTTTGCTACTGTAACAACAGCGATGTCGTCAGCAAATCCAATTATATTCACTTTAGGTGGCAGTGGTAGTCGTAAAACTCCGTCGTACATTATGTTCCATAGTAATGGGCCCAGCACCGATCCTTGCGGGACCCCAGCTGTAACATCGTAGTACTTCACTCCTTCGTCGGTATCATACCTCAGTTTCCTGTTGGTAAAGTAGCTCGCCATTATCTGCAGCAAGTAAGATGGTGTATCCATCCTAGCAAGAGATCTTCCTATAGTGGGCCAGTCTGCCGAATTAAATGCGTTTTTGACATCTAGCGTCACTACTGCACAGTATTCCTTGGTGCCGTATCGCCATCGTTCACCTTCAATTGCTTCCGCTGCTATATTAACTACAGCTTTAATGGCGTCAATTGTTGAGCGAGACTTTCGGAATCCGAATTGCTGGTTGGACAAAGCCCCTTTCTCCTCCGCTATTGTGAGCAATCTGTTGTAAATGATTCGCTCCAGGATCTTTCCCATTGTGTCCAGTAGGCATATCGGGCGATACGACGATGGGTCTCCTGGGGGTTTGTTTCCTTTTGGCAATAAAAGGAGGTGTTGTAGTTTCCATTGCTTAGGGAAAATTCCTTCTTCTAGGCACTTTTGCATTGTTGCAATAAAGATGTCTGGCCTTTTTTGAACAGCGGCTTTCACTGCTTTGTTAGGGATGCCGTCAGGTCCAGGCGTCTTGTTGTCACCTATCTTTCTGGATGCGATTGTCAATTCCTCTAATGTAATCACTGGAATTACCTCTGTAAAGTTTTCTCTGGTGATTGCGCACATAGTAGATGCTCTCCTTGGAAAAAGATGTTCTACTATTGACTTCAGCATTAACGGGCATGTTATCTGCGGGGAGTTGCCGCCCTTAAGCTTTCTCATCACCATCCTATACGCCGTGCCCCAAGGGTCTACGTTAGCTTCATCGCAGAGCTGTCTGAAACATCTTGCTTTGCTCTCCTTGATAACTCTGCTTAACTGTTTTCGCGCCAGCATGGATGTAGGAACAAGTATGCGAATTAAGTCGTTCGCAGAAGAGGAATTCCATTCGTTTTTCCATACTTCCGTTGCGCTGAAGTTACTGGAGTAAAGTTCTAGTGCCAGTCTTAGGGGAGGGCCCCGTGATTTAAGACGTGATCTTACACTAGAGTCGATGTCGTTGTGAATTGGCAAGAGTAAGTTGGAATTAAGTTTGTTGAACTCGCGCAGTAAGGCATTTTGGCGACGGAGGTGTGGTGGAAGGATTTTGCTCAACACCGGGAGAAACATCGTTGGGGTAGAACTAATAGTTCCTGTGATTATGGGCATTGAAGTATTAACCTGCACATCGACTTTGTTGGTGTGAGTGCTATTTGGCCAGATGGAGGCGCAATATTGGGCAGTGGAAAATACCAACCCCAGGGAGGTGGAACGTAATGTCTTCGCGGGAGCACCCCAAGTCGTTGATGCCAACTTTTGTATGATGTTGTTGCGGGAGTTGAGTTTCGCTGCAGTTTTAATGAGGTGTTATTTGAACGACGGGGTACGATCCAGAGTAATTCCAAGATATTTGGGTAAAAAGTTGTGGGTAAGCTGGGCGTCGTTAAATTGTACCGACAGTTTAGTGTTGGCAAGTTTATTGTTAAGGTGGAAATATGAAACTTCCGTTTTGGTCATACTTGGTCTCCACAATATACACAGTCTCCACTTTTTGAAGTACGAACCTAGTGCAGCAAAGTCTTTCGTTAGCGTTGCTTTCGTTGTAAAGATGGACCGGTGTTGTGTGGCTATGGCAAGGTCGTCCGCGTATGCAAATTTTCTTGATTCTGTACTTGGGAGATCATGAGTGTACAGGTTGAAAAGCAGAGGTGCCCGCACTGATCCTTGAGGGAGTCAGTTGATCAGCTTTATGCGTGAACTATGCTCCTCGTTCAGGAAACATTGGAATGGTCTGTCGTTAAGCATGTTGTTCAGGATGGTGGCTATCTTTGGGCATGGTTCGACTTGAAGAAGCTTCAGAATAAAACCGTCACTCCAGACTGTATCATACGTTGCAGGCCGATAAATACCACTGATGTTTTATGTTGGCCTGGTAACCTGCTTCAATGTGGGTCGTCAGCGCTAATATTTGATCCGAACAGCTACGCCCAGATCTGAACCCAGCCTGCTCTATAGGTACCACTGGTGGGTTCTATTCTGTTGTATATCAGCCTATCAAAAATTTTGTACACACCGCTAAGTAGAGTAATTGGGCGGTAGCTCTCTGGCTAGTCGTTGGGCTTACCAGGTTTGAGTAAAGCGTTTACTTCTGATTTCTTGAGGTTAGCGGGAAAGTGGCCTGTTTCTAGTATATTTGAAAAGAAACGCGCAAGCCAGTTCTCAAAATGGATACCGCTGTGAATAAATAATTCCGGAAATATTCCATCTAACCCAGCGGCCTTGCGTGCTTTGAGCTTTGGAGTGATGCTTCTACTTCCTTCAGTGTGAATGGGCTTGAGAACTCTCCTAGCGCATGTGCCTCTGATTTCAGTAGCTTAAGATTCTTTTTGATGAGTTTGGTTTCGATTTTATTCGGGGGAGCCATGGAAAACTTTACTATTCTGGAAGCTATCGCGTTCGGGCTGATTAAAGGTTTTGGGGCTGCAATTGGCGTGCTGCTGCCGGGTTTGTAGAACATGCTCCAGGCCTTAAGGCTGGAGTGGACGAAACTTGTACTCTCAACCATGTGTTGCCATTTTTCGCTACATGCCTCATGGAGGCACTGGAGAAGCTCGTCAGCAGCTTCGGACAGGCCATTGTCTTCGAACTCTTTGTAAAGGCGATCGCATTCATCCGACCAACCAGGGATGTATTGTTTCCGACATCCTCTCGGAACGTGTTTCTTGGCTGTAGAAAGAATGGTGCCGACGAGTCGTTCGTAGTTTTTGGCTATCTGGTGGATCCAACTTTTATTGGCGTCCAGGTCTTTTGTGTACTCGTCCCAGGAGGATAGGACGCAACATTTGGATTGGATAAGAGATTTCTCCAAGTGCTATTGATTGCTTTTTTTACTTCTGCAAGTTTTAGCGCCAAGTGTTTTTTTCAGCGAGAGGTTATGCGATAATGTTACTCTTAGGTACTTGTATGATTTAACTGGCTCTAGATCCTCTCCAGCGTAACCCCACCGCTCGTTTCTCGCTAGCCGTCCATTACCCCTTCTAAACACTAAAACCTTGGATTTTTCCGTATTGATACGTAAACTATTTAGCTCACAGTATGCTTGCAGTATATTAATCATCAGCTGCAGCGAATCTGGTGATTCAGCAAGCATAACTATGTCGTCCGCGGAGAGAAGCGCTGTAACCTTCACACTTTCCACCATTATGCCAGCTGGCAATGACGACGGCACATCATCTACGAATAAGGCAAACAGGAAGGAGCTGAGCAAACAGCCTTGTTTTACCCCAAATCCAACCTCGAACCACTCAGATAGTTTTTCAACGCACCATATTGCTGATCTGTTATTACTATAGAGGCTTCTCAAAATCTTGACGAACTTCGTGGAAATCCCAATATAATAGAGTTTGTAGAAGAGAGTGTCCCTGTTAATTGTGTCAAAGGCCGCTTGATAAAGATATAAATCTAAGGAAGTTGTTCAGCTCAATGTGACGTAGATCTTCAAACTCAGTGAAGAAGTAACTACCGAGAGTTCTAATTTTTTTGTCAGCAAGCGCAGTGCATTTGCAAAGCAGGTGACGTACAGATTACACTTTTTCTTCGCCTCTGCAGCTGCTGCAAAAGTCGTTGTATGGTACTCTCTATATGAAACCCAATGGCACACTGTCCCGTGATTATGACAGATATGACCTGTATACTGTTACGGTTACGACTAAGCCTAACCAGAGAACATGATCTCCTCAACTCGTAAGACAGCCACAGTGTCCTGGTATTGACGTACGTACGTATTCCATCTCCTATAAGTTTATTAATAGAGCTAATAGGAACCTTCACGTAGGGGGGCCTGCGAGGTATGGAAATCCGACCCTATTCTAGTGACTTCGTCGGCTTTTTCATCACCCCGTATGCCCTGGTACCCAGCATAGCACCTTATTTGCTTGTGAAACCTCATTTAGATGCCGTTTGCAGATTTTGATAAGTTCAGATCTGATTACGGTAGATTCCAGAGTCTTAACGGCTGATACTCACATATAAATAATGAAACTATATGTTAACTTATTTCTCCTGAATATCGCCCTAGACATGAAAGTTCGTACAACTGCAATCTTTCGAGCACTTAAAATTCAAAATATGTATTTCTTAGTGTTCTTAGAATTCCTAGGTATCAATGTATACGTACTACCTTTCAGGTTCTTTATTCACCAGTGTACACATAACTCACATACATCCGAAAATATCTTTCCTCTGAGCCTACTTCCATAAATTACAGCAGCACTCAGGGAGCCATTTAAGCAAAATTCTCTAAAATCCTTCCTACACTATCCGCCTAATTGCATGCATTAATTGCATCTACCCTCATAGCCAAGTGTGCAATGTAAGCAAACTCTAATATCGTATTCCTCACACTTTCCACTTAGTATGCCACCTTGACTCCTTAAGTACACTCATCTACATTCTCTGCATGCAAAATTTGCATTCCTTGAAGCACAGTATCCACTTGACTATGCATGTCACCTGGGATTTGTGTTGTTTCTGATAACATAATGCGTTGCAGTACAACTTAAGGACCTTCCCCTCCCTCGGGCATTAATTATAAACTGCAATACCAAGACTAAGCCTTATATATTTCACAACGCACCGCAATGCATTAAATGAGGATTAGTAGTCAAGTTGGACAAAAGTTTCCAACGTAATGAAACAGTGGGTAACAGGAAGCAAACTTACATAAAGTTTCAAGTTTCTTCAACGAAACGAAAGGCATATCCTGGAGATGCATGTTCACCAGACCAATGATTGTACGATCTGAGGCACACACACAGTCACCAGCCACTGTTGGTTTTATTTATGGCTTCACATTAAGCGCCTACGAAACGAACGAACTCAAATTACTTTGCTGGACAAAGTTTCTTCGGTCGGTCGGTCGCAGAATAAGAATGGAATGAGTAAAAGTTTGACGATATAAATTTTATGCCGCATGCGATAAAGGAGCCTGCTACACGCCCTACTATCCAAGGTGTCCTTGTCCCACATAATGTGCGATTCAATTTCCGGTTTTACTTCAATTTGTATTAATTACATCGAAGTGGAAGCGAATTAAATATTTTCCGATTGATTTTCATTGAATTTCATTTGTCCGGGTTGTGAGCTTCCGTGCGGTCAGGGACGGAGTGTGCTGCTATTTAATTTGAACTGAATTGCTCCACACAAATGGTGTCGACCGCATGGAGCCTGGACTGACTTGGAAACAATGCGATAATTTAATGAATTACTATGGCGTATTGAAATAGCTAATTTGGTCGATTAATTTGCGGTTTGGCTGAGAGTTTGGTAACTTGTGTATCCACATGTATCTAAAGGATGCATTTGCATTTTTAATGAGTGGGATGTTTGATTTTTTGATTAAATGAAACTAAATTAGTGGTATTTGGATAAAATATTTATTCAATGCTTACTTGGTTTAATTGAAAACGGCAATCATTCAAATTATCCAAACATTCAATATGGAAAAATTTAATATACGAGTAGCTAGTTTTGAGAATGATGTATCTAGATAGAGCTGAAACTCGCAAATTAAAGCCACTTTCCAATGTCCCCTTCTTTTAAATGACTTTTCCTTGGAAGGTTGTGCATTTTTTCAGGAAAAACGATGGACGTCCTTGCAATTAAGAAACGGAAAAGATTTTCGTAAGACGACAGGAACACAAAATGGGTTCAAACAACCCTGGAAGGACAAATGAAGTTATTTATAGATGTCATGTGAATTATTAATGCCAACGCAAGGCATTAACTTCTACTGAATCCGGGAATTTTGATGTTAAGAAATAGGAACGACAAGAATGTTGGAAAACATTTCGACATTTTGCTGACATTTCCTTTGCTTAAGACAATTTCAGGAATAGGATGTAAACTTTGTCAGGATTTTGGCTGGAGGGTATGTAGATAGAACCAGTTGACGATACGTTGAAGTTGGGTACACAATTTTAGTGCGTGGGTGTATTGAAAATTGTTTCTTCCGTGTAATTGGCTCGTTTCCTAATCCAAAATAATTTATTATTTAGTGTTTACTGCGCGATGTGGGTTTGAAACTTAAGAGCAAAATGTATGTATAATGTCGTAATTTATCAAAACTTTGTATAAAGTTTAGAAGCTGTTGACGAAAGTTATTTGCTGCTGATTACGTCTTATTATTCCACCTTCTCGTCAGGTATTGTGATATTTTTAGCTTGGATGTGTGTGTGTTAGCTTGTAACCTTTCATACATTTTATTATTGAAACGTTATAAAGTGGTTAACTTTTCAGGACACTACAGCTAGTACAAACTAACGAACAGTTTTAATTTAGTAAATCGAAATATACATGTGACATTTTATGTTTAGATATTATACATACATAAGTGTGAATAGAGTCATATTTACGATATTTTTTTAGAAAGCCTAATTGCCTAACTCATCTCTGTTCAATGGTATCACTTAGCCCTGATGCTTTTTGGTTGACATGTTGTCTTAGCCTTATGAATTTCTTACATACTAAGCTGCCTTAACGATGTCCCTTACGACTTTGTTTTGGAACAGTTGGATTATGGAAATATTTGACTTGGAGGTGCACCTCCATAGTTGAATAACATATGTCCATACAGGTTTCAGTATCTGTTTATAAATGAAACTTTTATTATGTGTTGATAGAGGTGATTTTCTACCAAAAGCCAATTAAGTTTTCTTAGTTTGAAATTAAGCTTTTATTTTTTTCTTTTTTACATGTAGTTTCCATCTTAGCCTGGCATCCAAATGCATACCCAGATATTTAGCTGCGTTAGGGAACTTCAACTCCAGAAACCAATATAGCGAATTTGGGAGATTTTTTTATCTGTAAAATCTACATGATTGTTTTCTTTAGTCTATCTCTGAACTGCATCTATAGCACTTCTCTCATCTTCATGCGATATAGGGACTCTAGCTCGCTTCTCCCTGTTGCTGGGGTAGCTGCAACGCGAGCTTTCAGCTGTTTTCGTTTGTCAATCCGTCTCCAGGTATCCTCGGAAAGCCACGCCCCATGTCTTCCCTGCGACAATTCTTTCAGCACCAGATGTAAACATATTTTTCACAGCACACCAATGGTCTTGGATGGTTGCGGGCATTGAGCTGATGATTGCTTCCACACCTTGCGAAAAGTGCACCCTTAGTTGTTGGCGCACTGAGGGATCACTAAATCTATCGACGTTGAACCTGGGCATTCTTGTGTTGTCCTGGGATCTTCGAACTGCAGCAGTGCGTAGTTGGAGAGTAGCTATTTCATATTTCATATTTCATATTTATTAAATATTTCAACAGCATTCATAGTAGACTTTACATCAGTAAAGTAATAAATGCGAAATAGTACATGTGAAAGTTTTAAATTAGATATTTAGATTTTAAATGCTACATTATTATTAAGTATAAACTAACATGGAAATAAAAATTATAATGAAAAGGAGAAAAGAAAAAAGAAAGAAAAGCAAATAACTTACCCTAAATAGTATTGT
The DNA here is from genome assembly GCA_945910035.1 of Brachypalpus laphriformis. Classification (NCBI taxonomy): domain Eukaryota; kingdom Metazoa; phylum Arthropoda; class Insecta; order Diptera; family Syrphidae; genus Brachypalpus; species Brachypalpus laphriformis. The sequence continues at coordinate 311,724,388 of OX246753.1, read as the reverse complement.
ATTTTCTGTATTTATGTGTTGCGCGCAATGTACCGAAAGAGAATATCACCAAAGTTGTTCGCGTTATAGAGCCTTCTCACTTTTAGAGGGAGGGCATTCCAGAGGCGAATGGCGTGAACGAAAAACTGGCATTGTGAAACCTGGTATGTAACATGGGGCAGAATAAAGCTCAGAGTGCGGTTTGAAAAGTGTATTTTTAAGTATAGATAATGAGGCTGCTTGGTGGTAAAGATCTTGTGTAAATACTTGATTGAACAAAAGTCAAGATACTTGTCCAGTGAACAGTCAAGGATGTTTTTTGCGTGGGGGAAACATGGTCAAAAGGTTGCAGTCCATAAATGTAACGTGTGATATTATTAAACGCAACCTGAAGTTTACGATTAATAAGTGCACTATTGCAACAAACAACTTCGCAACTATAAGTGATAAGTGGGACGACCAGGGATCTTGCCAACATTAGTTTGGTGTTCAGTGGTGTGTAACTCTGCGATAGAGAAAGATTTCTAAGGCACCCATAAATTTTCCCGATTATCGTTCGATTATGATCATCCCAACACAAAGTTTTGTTGAACCAGACGCCTAGGTTTTTTGCTTTATCAACAAAATCTATTCGTGAATTGCCAAGGTAAATGTTAGGAAAGCAGGTAGTGTCCACGTGGTTTCTGCTTATGACTAGGCATTTAGTTTTATTCGGGTTAAGTTGAAGAAAATTTTCTTTAGCCCAGATAATAACTTTTTTTTAGGTTTTCGTTGTGTTTATATGCCGCATCCTCGACCAAACCGAGCTCACTACTACAATACAGCTGTACATCATATGCATACATGTGCAACGACGAACTTTGAATGACTGTTGGAAGATCATTGATAAAAACTGTAAAAAACAAAGGGCCTAAAATTGATCCTTGGGGGACACCCACTGAAGTTAGAACAAAATCAGATTGGCCAGTGTTCAAGAAAACAGCTTGTTTGCGACCGCAGAGGTACGACAGGATAAGGTTCCCCGCGGATGAAGAGAATCCAAAAGAGGTGTGAAGTTTTCTGACCAGAAGTCCGTTATTGACTGTGTCAAATGCCTTGGAAAAGTCTAAAAGCGTCAGAAAGGTGAAATAGTCTTTGTCGATCGCTGTCCGAATATCATCCGTTACCTTTAGCAATGCTGATGTGCAACTGTAGTATTGCCTAAAACAAGATTGATACGGGCAGAGCAAATTATTTCGCTGGAGGTAGGTTGACATTTGATAGTGAATAGACTTTTCCAAGACCTTTGACAAATACGGGAGGATTGCAATGGGTCGGTACTCTGCAGGCGAGTTACTCGTAGCTTTCTTTTTTTGAACTGGGATGATTTTCGCAGCTTTCCAAGATACTGGGAAGGTTGATGTGTTATAATAGTGTTGAAAATGTGAGTTAGAGCCGGGAGAATGTACGGCAAAATCATTTTTATGAAATGGGGATGGATCCCATCACAACCGACAGCTTTTGATTTTATTTTAAGAATGGCCCTGACAACATCAGTTTGTTCAATTCTGGTAAATTAAAATGAACCATGTGATGGTGGAAGAGTAGATGTAGTAGTACTAGGGGTCGATTGTGTTTTAACAAACTCCCTATTTAGCTGGTTTGGATCAATGGTGTCAATATCAGAGTTTGTTTTAGAGCTAATACCAAATTGGCGCAGATTTTTCCACAGAGTTTTTTTGGGAAGTTGATGATTTAAATGTTCGCTAAAAAAGTTCCGCTTTGCTTGTTTGATATGCGAACAAACTAGGTTTCTTAAAATATTGTAAGCTTCAAAAAATTCCGGAAGTTGAAAAGACTTCCACTTCTTATATGCATTATCTCTTTGATTTCTAAGTCTATGGATTTCTGGTGTAAACCACGGGTTAACATTGTACTTTGCGAGCATCGATTTTAAAGGAACATGCAAATCAAATAACTGGGTAACCAGACCCTGAAAGTAATCGACTTGAGCGTTCGGGGAAGCTTCAGAAAATATTGGTTGCCAATTGACATACTGCAGATCAAGCTCAAGCAAATCCGGTTTGAGATTTTTAAAATCTCTAAAGGAGTGCTTTGATAATTGTCTACTGCCTGCAAAAACAAATGAGGGAAAAATTAAATCATGCTTCGAGAACGCTGGAGCAGGGACTTGGCTATAAAAGCTGTTTTGACAATCGCTTGCAAAAAATACATCCAGAAGGGTACTGCTCGATCCGGTAAAATGTGTAGGGATGGAAGAATTTAGGAGATCTAAGTTTAAAGTTTTTATTACCTGTGTTAAAGTCGAATTTTCAAAATTTACTATGTTGCAGTTGAAATCGCCGCACAAGATGATTTTCCAAAAGGAGGTTGAATTGTTTTCTAAAAACTTGTAAAGAGCCGAAAGGTCAATGTGACTTTTAGGTCGATATACAAGACCAAGTAAACATTTCCTGCTCTCGCTCAAAAGCTCAATGAAGCAATACTCGAATAAACTACCGGGGGTGAGGTTGAAATGAGTTTAACGACCAATGTGTTGCGCACATAAATTGCAACCCCCCCACCGATTCTTTTTAATCTATCGGCGCGAAAAATGTTGTATCCAGACACAGAATATGGTACACTTTATCTGAAATATTCGGGTCAAACCATTTTAGGAAACGTAAATTACATCAACATCTGAACCAACAAACTCTTAAATTCATCAATTTTCCTGAACAAACTTTGTGCATTGATATGGCATACTTTTAGGCCATCATGTTGTGCACACAAAATGTTGATAAGCGCACGCAGCTTATCATACATACCATCGCCACTAATATCACCCATCAGTGAAAATTAGAAAATAGTGCATCTCCAGCTATCATAAGATGCTGATCAGGTACTATCCCCACATCTGCCCCTCGCCTGTTTCGGACGTCCAGGATCAATTGGTCAATTTGGTTTTAGGTTGCTTGTCTGTCGTTGGAAACCCAGCTGACTTTGTGGCAGGTCTTGTGCTCAAACATGATGCCACCTATCACAAGCCGGTTGGCATTGCAGAAATCCACAAACCCTTCGCCGTTGTCATTGCGGTTGCCTAGTCCATGCTTCCCAATTACATGTTTGAGCCCTTCGTTGTCGTTGCCCACCTTGGCATTCAAATCCCCCATCACTATGATAATGTCTCCATTTGGTGTTGTGTTGAAGATGGCACTTAAGAGATTGTAGAAGCTCTCCTTTTCGACCTCAGACGAACTATTCGTTGGGGCGTAATACTGTATGATGGTGACACGTCGTACTCTAGTCCGGAATCTGGCCGTCAAAATCCTATCACCATGAGGCTGCCAGGAAATTAGGCCCTTTCGTGCTGTTGTTGTTAGCAGTAGTCCGACTCCATATTCCCGCGGACTTCCGGATGGTCTTCCAGAATTGAGTAGTACAGTGTTACGCGTTGGGGACTGGTACTAACCATCTTACTTCACTTACCCCCAAAATGTCCAATTTATATCGCATGAATTCGGTTTCCAATTGGATGAATCTGGCTCTGTAAGGACCTTCGCTTTCCGAGTCGAGGAGCGTCTTTACATTCCAGAAACCTATCTTTGTTCGGGTACAATAGCCAAAAGTCGTGATCATGTGATCATTCCTTATCCGAGGCATATTGTCGGTTTCTGTAGCGAGCAATTTTCGGTAACGCAGGTTGCTGGCCCACGTTATCTAGCCTAGAATCAAGGCTCCAGACAACCCGCACTTACAATTTTAGCCTACACGTATAAGGGTTGATACGTATAGTTGCCCGGGGACCACCACTAGGAGGTAAAGTAAGCACTTCATCACGAACTTGATTATTGCGCTACTGGCCCAAGCCAAGTTTTGGGCAGTCAGTAGTTTCCCGATCAATCGCAATGCAGGTCCCCAAGATGAGAGAAGTTCGGCGTAGCGTGCGACGTGATAGGTGCAACTACATCAATGAGCTGACTATAGAAGCAGAAGAAGCTGCACCGAGGTGCGACAGCAGTGTCGTTTACAGAATCACCAAAGATAGATGATAGGTGGTCGCAGCCAGTGGAAAGCCAGTTGCTTGTTCATTTCGAATGAGGACAAGCTCAAGAGATGGAAGAGCATTTTGCCACGATTTTGAACTGCGTATTGGCTAGCGATATCCTCTCAAATCAGATTGAGGTGCCCGAAGTGAGAAATGCCCTAATACGCATCACGACTCCCAGTACTGATGAAATCACTACCGCGATCAAAGCACTCAGAACCAGAAAGGGGGTATGACTGGCATTTAATCCAACAGAGTTTTTACAAGCAGCGTCAACTACATCGGCTGAGCTTCTGCTTCCACTTATACAGAAAGCTTGAGAGAGAGAGCTGAGAGCTTGCTTGATGAGTGGAAAAGGGAATGATTGTTAAGCTTTCCAAGAAAGGAAATTTAATAGAGTGCGGAGACTGGAGGGGTATCTGCGCGCTGCCTGCTGTAGCTAAGATAATAGCTAAAATCCTCCTAGAGTGAATCAAATAACATCTCGAAGATACACTCGATGCCGAACAAGCAAGTTTCCGCTCTGGATCCTCCTGTGTCAACCACATCAACACCCTTCGGATTGTCATCGAAGAGTGCGTTGAATTTCAACCGCCACTTCACCTGCTGTTCATCGATTTTAAGAAGGCGTTCGATAGTGTCAACAGGGAGTTTATGTGGCGTGCCTTACGCAGGAGAGGTATTCCCGATAAACTAATTGCTATTATCAAAGCTACATATGAAGGCTCCAAATGTCACGTTCTGCACAGGCGGAGGTTGTCTGAGGAATTTCAGATCCAAAGTGGGGTAAGACAAGGCTGTATCCTTTCACCAATATTATTCCTATTGGTGATTAGCGATGTGGTTCATGCAGCTTTGTCGATGGGAAACGGAGGAATTCGATGGACTCTTACATCTCAAGTGAAACATCTTGACTACGCTGACAATGTATGCTTACTCTCCCACAGAATTATGGACCTCCACCAAATGACAGCAGATGCGGAGAGGGAGGCGGGCGTCGTCGGGCTGAAAATGAATACGGCAAAACTAAAATTATCAGCCTTGGAACTAACTCATCGGCTCAAATATGCATTGCTGGACAACCGGTAGAGAGAGTAGAGGATTTCCAGTATCTTGGGAGTATTGTCTCGACCGATGGTGGAACCGAACTGGATATAACCAACAGGATCGCCAAAGCAAAGTCCGCGTTCGAAATGTTGTCCAAAATATGGCGAAGCAATGCAATCAGTTTGAGCACCAAGATAAGACTGTTCCGCTCCAACGTTGAATCCGTGCTGCTATATGGTTGCAGCACGTGGAGAGTGACCACTACTATCACCAGAAAGCTGCAAACGTTTGCTAATAGGTGCCTGCGCAATATCTTAAGGATTTTCTGGCCCAATCGTATGTCTAACGAACACCTTTACGAGAGAACGGGTCAGAAACCAATAGGCACAACCATCCAACGGCGGAAGTGGCAGTGGATTGGTAACACGTTCCGAAAGGGTGACAGTTCCATAGCGAACCATGCTATGCAATGGAACCCTTTAACTCAGGACGGCAGAAGACCTGGCGGTCCGAGGAGAACATGGCGCAGAACAGTCAAGAAGGAGGCACGGCAGTTAGGGAAAAGCTGGGGAGAACTGAGATACATTGCCAGAAACCGTACACGATGGCGCGTAGGCGTAGTAGAGGCCCTAGGACCAAGAAGGTGATTCAGGACATAAGTAGAAGTAAAAGAAGTAAACCCCTGCTAATCCAAGAAGGCAAGCACTTATAATACTTAAAGTTCTTTTTTAGTCTCTTCTATTTTATGGTTGTCCAGTGTACCATGCATCCGCGAAAACCTGAATTAAACAGTTACAAGTAGCTCTGATTTCTTGTCCTATGCGGACAGATCAACATAGATCTCATTTCCATAAGGATATTTAAGCTTAGTGTTAAACATATGTGGAGTAACATTGTCATTCTAGCTGATAACCCACATAAAAGGAGGAGTGGGGTGATATGAGGGTGCTCTAAGACCCATCAAAGTACTTCGACCTATTAACTAGTCTTTGAAGGAAGGCATGTTGCAATGGTGTCCTAGATGAAATCAAATTCTCGAAGGAAGCTTGAGATAGTTTGGGCTGTTGATTAACCCTTTAGGAATATTTTTTTGGCTGCTACGAGCAATGACGGGACATTCACACATAATGTACTCGGCAGTTTCAGAGTCCTCAAGACATAGTCTGCAAGTGTCAGATTGACTAACGCAGATTTTCGTAAAGTGGTATTTCGGAGAGCAATGACCATTTTGGGCTTGAGATCCCATTTTTTTGCCAAAAAGTCTAGAACAGGCACAAAAGCCCTTAATCGCCTTTGATGTAGATTTATTTAGATGTCGCCTCCAGTTAAGTTTCTAGTCTAGAGTCACCCTTAGACATTTGGCTACACTGGAAAACTTAAGTTGGACACCGTTTAGTGTTCGCGTCTTGAAATTTAAATTTCTTCTCCTGGTGAATGGAATGATGACAGCTTTTGATGGAATAACTTTTAATCCTTCTGTCTGACATCTTAAGATTACAACGGTAGAATGCGCCCTACCCCGGCCGGACCCTCTTCAGTTCCAACAATTGTGTGTACTAAAAACTTCTCTATTTGCCCAAAGATTTTCAAACTTTCCTTGAATGCTATTTACATAGGTATTTCCCATTGAGAATAAGTGCAAAACTTTCAAGTCCTCTGACTTACATTGATCTCCAATTTCAATAAAATTTCTACTTTCGTTGCATTCCACATCAAAGGACATTGGATTTTATCCTTTCACCGACTTTATGCTAATTTATTGGTTTCTCTTCAGAATTAAACAAGCAAAATGAAAAACATCACAATTACGTTCTCCATTCAGTCTCTCAAAAATAAGTTGTATTCTAGTATCAAGGAGCGGTATGTTTGCATAGAAAATTTGGAGCAATTGTAGTTCCGTATTGCTAAGTCGTGCATAACCCGCACCCCCTGGTATGAAGATAAAGAATTTCTTCAATTAACTTGACGTTAGTGTTTGCTTTCCGATGGAATTGGTTAACATAAAGTCAAAATTGCACATGCGGATGTGTGTGCTGCAGAGTAAGTAAGAGATCTCTGTCGGAAATGAAAGTGAAATCCTTGATTTACGGTTTCACAGCTGGAGATCCTTTTGTTGGCTGAGATTTGTGCTCTTACTTATTGAGATAGAATTTCGTGTATATGTTTTGGGAATTGAGTTGCTCTCCATGTCTATCCTTATCCTCTTTGGTGGGTGACTTGGAATCTATTTCCAGAAAACTATTTTGTGAGGAGGGCTGGGTTGAATTAGGGAGAAGTTGTTTCACAACAGTGATAGAGAAGGATTAAGGACGAAATATTGAATACAGTTGTGCTGTACAAATTTAGGGATTTCATTGAGTTATACACGATATACATTTACGAGACGGGGGGTGTAAATAAATCTGTTAGAGCTTACGGGTGTTAGAAGGAAAATCAATTAGGTGTCGCTTTGTGAGAGAATATGGTCTTTCGGGGGAATTGCTCGCAAGGATGTTGTTTGACTTAATTTAAACATTTGCCACTCTTGGGTAAGGATTCAGTTTTTCACTTTAAAATTGATTCAAGTTTTTTTCTCCCGACAATGTTTTGATGGGACATGGCAAAAAAAAGTTGTACTAGCAATCCTTGGGGAAATGTATCAACAATGCACGGAGAGTGAGTGATAGGTACGAATACGTTGCGAGCCCTATCATTCAGCGCATGTTGTTTTTCCGGGAACTTGCAATAACAATGGACGTAGTACAGGGAAAAATGTTTTTTCTTTTGTGGGAGAACACAATAAACTTTGCCTTCGCTGCAGCAAATTGATGGTACATGTCAATACAAAACTCTGACAACTTGACAACGTCGTCCTACGATTTCCCTGTACTGATTCACAGTTTTAGTCAACAGAAGAATTTTTTTCTGCTCTTGCCTAAGGTCAGACCAATAGTATGCCCAGTGGACATACACATGATTCATATTAGATTCGACATTGCATAACCTATGTATACAAGGATGGATACGTGCAAGGACCGTGACACATAATGTGGTCTATCTTGTTGTGTGTTGTTTAGATGCGCGTGTTTGCAAAAAGCAAGCGCACATCATTTTAGCAAAAACAAAAAGAAGGCCTACAAGGAAAATGAAGTATTAAAAATGTCAGCCAGCCAAGTATACTCTTCCCATTATGCATACTATTAGAATTGAGGCTGTAGGGCTGCACTGCAGGTTCATTCACTTCACCCGCCCGCTCTATGTGGATTGTCTTAAATTGATTTATCTTCAATCATCGGGAAAACCTCTTGATGCTGTCGATAAACATACATAATATTAACTATCTCGCCCTGCTTCAAGCTACTTCTCACAATACCAATCCTTTGAAATGATTAATCCTGCTGAGGTTGTGTTTAGGTTGAAGAGGATGAAGAGTCAGAGCACAAAATATGTGGGATTCCCTACAGCGAATTTGCTTAAAGAAGGCCAAATCATGGCTAAGAGCTTCAAAAGGCCTACATCCCTGCAACGAGCACTTGATGTGTGGGTGGACGTTCTGGAGGGAAATGGGTATCGCATTAGTTCAAAAAAGGCCGAGTACTTGTGCTGCCCGTTCTCTGATCTACTCAGGCCTATTCCAGACATTTATTTGAATGGAACAGTGCTTTCCAAGTACGAAAAGTTCGGCGGCGGTTCGGCGGGCCTGCCGATCTTTTCTGAAGTCAAATAGGTGAACCCCACAGGCGGACCAGTAGAAATGCGGTAAAGTGGGAGGGTTATGATCTCTTGATTTCGGATCATAGCCCCGCTGATAAAAGAAGAAGTTGTGTTAAGGTTCGCAGTTAGATTCTCTATGGATTGATGCTCTTGCCTTCTCTATAAAGCTGTTGTGTAATTTATCGCTAAGGTTGCTCAAGATGTTGTAGAGGTTGACTTTTATACTTTCTATATTGCTTACACTAATATTAGAAGTTTAACCGCTCTATTCGTTAGGTCTTTCCATTTTTCCAAACAGGCTATTTCTCTGATGATTTCTCTTCTTCTTCTTCTTCCTTTTATCAGCGAGGCTATGATCCGAAAACAAGGGATCACAGCCCTCCCACTTCACTGCATTTCTACTGATCCGCCTGTGGGGTTCGCCTATTTGACCTCAGAAAATATCGGCAGGCCCGCCGATTTTGGATCACTCGGTTACTGAGGACAATGAAATGCCGATGTCGTCGCATTTGTCTGATCCAGGCGTTTATAGGCCTGCCTCTCCTGCATCGCGATGTCTTTGGAACGTGCACTGATATTGCCTTTTTAACTGGGTTCAAATGATCTCTTCTTTGAACGTGGCAATACCAGCTGAGCCGGTCGCGCTCTAATTTGTGTACGATGGTTTCCTTGATGTGAAAGCTTCCACGGATCTTCGAACTTCTTATTCGATCAAGCTTGGTCACTCCTGCTGTCATGCGAAGCATCTTCATCTCAGCTGCCGTTAATTTACTCTCATACTTTTTGTACATCGTCCAACATTGTGAACCGTATGTGAGCGCTGGACGTACAACTGCGGTGTAGAGCCTTCCTTTCAACTTAGGGGGCATTTTTCTGTCACAGAAGATAGCGGAATTTTCTCGCCACTTCATCCACCCTACGCTTACACGATGATTGATGTCGTCATCACAAGTTGCTTTGCTATTGATCATAGATCCCAGATATTTGAACTTTTCGCACTTGGGAAGCACTGTTCCATTCAAATAAATGTCTGGAATAGGCCTGAGTGGATCAGAGAACGGGCAGCACAAGTACTCTGTCTTTTTTGAACTAATGCGATACCCATTTCCCTCCAAAACGTCCACCCACACATCAAGTGCTCGTTGCAGGGATGTAGAATCCTCACTTATGATGGCTCCATCGTCAGCAAAGAATAACTGATGTACCTTGGGGTCCATCACTTTACCTTCAAGCAGATAATCAAGGACTGTAATAAAGAGTAAAGGACTTAAAACGCTTCCCTGGTGCACCCCGACTTTGATTGGGAACTCTTCGGTTACTCCAGCGGGACATCTTACTCTTGTCTTTGCTCTTTCGCACATGTCCATGATCATCTGTACATAGGTTTCTGAAACCCCTCGATGTCTTAGCGCCACCCATATCAGATCTCGTGGTTGTCTGTCGAATGACTTTTCAAAGGCATTCTGATGATTTCTCTCTTTGCTATAATTTTCGGTAGGCAAGTGTCTTCCGTATTTAAAATCTTTACCATTTAGTCGAAGTGTATTATAAACATTGTTAGATACAATGGCGAGATGGGGCTCCGTCTCAATGTACATCACATAATTTTGGTGTAGTCATCGGCAAGCGTAGAATTCGTCTAATAAAGAAGCGTAGAAGTTGCCAGACTAGTTCGTTTCGCAAGTATCTCCACACTTGTGATGCATATAACATAACCAACCGTACAGTAGTTTCGAAGACACGATATTTTGCAGCAAAGTTGATGTCATTACTTAACATACACTTTTTCCATATGGGGTTAATAGATTGTTTCACTTCTTAAAATGTTTCCTTTGATGCAAGCTGATATTATTTCGAGGTGTCATGATCACTTCAAGGCATTTATACTCTTTAACTACCTCCATAGTTTTGCCCTAAAATCTCTATTTTTCTCTCTGTACATGCCCACATCTTCTATTTCCAAACATTATGACTTCTGATTTACTCCTGTTCACGATAATGTTCAAGTATTGTAGTAGTCTTTCAGTTTTGTCATCATTCTTTGCAGCTTCTCTGGTCCATCTGTAAACATGAATATCTTGATACTGACGTTGCTAATAAAACACCGCCGTTCCAAAATTGGACTATGCATAATTCAAATATAAGCATACAAGGTTCGCAATAAATATAAACTGTTTAGCAGTTGGTGTTCGCGAATTGATGTTTGGCGTTTGACTTTTTTTTTAAGTTGGGAGTGGGGTGATGGGAGTGTGCTCGACCCAACGAAGTAATTCGACCTACAAAGTGATCTTCTGTATTAACTCTGGAAAGAAAGTATATTGCAATTGTGTCCTAGCTGAAATAAAGTTCTCGAAGGAAGCCTAGATAGGCTTGGGCTGAGGAAGAGGTTATGTCAGATGGGGTGATAAACTTTTTATGGAAAATTGTTTGTCTGCTGCGAGTGATGGCGGGACATTCACACATGATATACTCAGCGGTTTCAGTGTCCTCAAGACATTTTTTTTTTTCCTCTTGTACAACCCATGCCCATGTGACAACGACACTGCTGCCTGAAAGATCTATTGTATCGGAGGGTTGGAGTTAATCTTATCCCTTATAAAAGTGAGTACGTCTTTAGTAAGGGGGTGGCCGTGGTGCAGTGGGTAGCGTGTTTGCTCGTTAACCGATGTGTGCAGGTTCAAGCGTCAGCGTGGAACAGCAATCATCAGCCACCCGAGTATAAAGGAAAACAAATTACATCGAAGTTTTTCCAACCACTGCACCAAAGAAAGGTTACTGCCTGGTCGTACAACGGACCGGAGAGTCTGAGTGCTCTGGGATTTGGGTTTCCTCTAAAAAAAAAATATCGTCTTTAGTAGTGGAGCATTTCAGTTCCACTGAAGTAAGTATCTCCTTGTGGAGAATACGTTTCCTTAACCAGTGTAGTGCCGGGCATTCACAAAGAATGTGTTCGGATGTTTCATTCTCCTCTAATCATAACCGTCAGTCCTTCTCTTGGCACAAGTTCATCTTGTTAAGGGGGGGTATCTCAGGCCGTAATGGCTAGTAAGAAAGCTCACGAGCTTCTTAATGCTTTCCATATCTAAGTTAAGGATTTGCTTACAGGATTAAGGCTTGATTAATCGTTTGGATTTTCTTAGACCTGGCCCACTAGTCCAGTGGTCAAGACGAATTTTGCTTTCCCATTCGTTAATCAGCGTTGCAGCTGTCGCTCAGTTGACGCCACAATAAGGTTCAGGACCTATGAACGCAGATTCTGAGCCAGCCCTAGTAAGCTCATCTGCAGATTCGTTGCCCACAATCCCTTGGTGTCCAGGTACCCAACCAAGTTTTACCCTGTTGTATTTGGCAAGATCTTGTAATACATCGTAGCAGCATTTCACGGTTCTGGAGTCCATTAGGTTGGACGATAGTGCCATAAGTGCTGCTTGGCTATCTGAGAAGATATTTATTCTAGCGCCCTTGATCCCCTTGCGGAGATTGTGTCTGACGCAGATCTCAATGGCATGGATTTCAGCATGAAACACAGTGGGGATCGTACCTGTAGGTACGGAAAACTTTGTGTTGGGTCCAAAGACCCCAGCTCTAACTCCAGAATCCATTTTCGAACCGTTGGTGAATCAGACAATACTTCTAGGGTCTAGTGTTGGAGCACAATTGAACCAATTTCCGCGGTCCAATATTTCAACCTTGAATAACCTACCGAAGCAATGTTGCCTGACCATAATAGCCGGTATAGTGCACAACATGTCTCTTTTAGGGATTGAGTATCTTTACATGTCCCACAAAGTTACCTGGTTTATACTCATAACTTAGCTGCAGCCTGATGGCATATCTTGCAGCCATCTTCCTAATGAAGATTGGTAGTGGTGTTAGCCCAACAATAGTTTCCAGATCTGTCGTAGAGCAGATGCGCATCGCACGTGTAATGCCAAGACAGGCAATTCTTTGCAACTTCTGCAACTTGTTTGCCTTTGTCTGCTGGAGAGTTTTTGGCCACCAGACGATGGCCGCATATTTGATAATGGGTCTAACCATCATTATGTACAGCCAATGTATCATCTTAGGAGAGAGACCTCAAGTTCTGCCGTATAGGCATTTACTAGCTCACAGTGCTCTAGTAGCACGCTCTGTGGCGGACTTGATATGTGGATTCCAGTTAAGTCGTTTGTCAAGAATTACACCAAGATATTTGACCTCGCTGGAATAAACTAGTATAGTGCCTCTAATTGTAATAGGTTTAAGGTTGACCTCTGTCTTCCTTGTAAACGGCACCAGAATGGTTTTACTAGGATTGATGGATAGTCCTTCTTTGTTACACCATTCTACAATTTGAGATATTGCACATTGCATGATGTTGGAAATTGGCAGGCCGTGTTTACCTCTAATAAAAACCAAATACAAATATTTGGCGCAACAGTTCTTTTTAAAGTGCCAGGGCCTAGCTTCTCGCAACTACTCATGTTGTGTGCGTTATATTTTTCACACGAATGGAAGGGACCTACAGTTTAATGCCGAATCCGAACGGCGATTTGAGAAGCTTTTTCGTGACAACAATACTCTCGGATGTTTGTCAGACGCTCGCGAGAAGTGGGACCGTGAAAAAACTTTTTGGTATTTTCTGGGATTCGAACTTGGAACCTCATGCGTAGTGATCCGACACACTAACCACTTACGCCACGGCGCCCACTCTAACAAAAACCGCCAAGTCATCAGCATAACCGACGGTGGTGTAGCCTGATCTACGAAGATCTACTAACAAATTGTCGATGACTATTGACCATAACAAGAGGGAAAGAACTCCTCCTTGAGGACAGCCTTTGGCTGCTGTTATAGATAACGAGACCTTCTCGGAGGAGGAGGTAATGAATCGACTTACCAGCATTACCCTAATCAACTGGTTGGTCGATTCTTCGATACCTCTGCTACTAATCGCCCTTGCGATCGAGTCGTAACCAGTGTTATCGAACGCGCCCTCGATGTCAAGAAATGCACATAAGGCTATCTTCTTTGAACTTAGTGTTCCCTCTATCTTTTTGATGAGATAATGAAGGGCACCAACTGTAGATTTGCCTTTTCTGTATGCGTACTGATTCGAGTGTAGAGGGCTAGATAGATCTAACCGGTCTTTAATATGAATATCTATGAGTCTCTCCATTGTCTTAATGACGAATGATGTTTGACTTATAGGTCTATATGATTTAGGTAGCTCGCTAGACCTTTTGCCCGGCTTGGGATTGAAAACCACATTTGGCTGTCTCCAGGTGGGTGTCTCCCCAAGACATAGTCTGCAAGTGTCAGATTGACTATTGCCAATTTTCTTAAAGTGGTATTGGAGAGAGCAATTACCAGTAAGGAAGTCTGTTGAAAACTTTGTATTATGTTCGTTCATTGCTAAAATTTCTTTCAAGCTATTACTCAAGAGATCAACTGTGGCATCAAGCGATAACCGCTTATAAGCGAAAAGCTTGTATATTTCATGAGAAATAAATAAATAAATGCACGATGACATCAGGATTTGAACCATTAGCGTGGCAATCCATGACGTTACCACTCCACCATCGCTACACCAGATGAACACGGAAATATTGTCCGAGCAAGATGCTGTTAGTGTGGTACTATCAGAAAAACTAAAAATCTTGCTATTTGTCAATCCTAGCAGGGCATTAGTATTAAGTGGGTGAAAGAATGGAACCCCATGGCGTTCCAGTGTTTATAGGAAAGAATCAGAAAACACTCCATCGGGCATAATTTGTTTTAATCCCTTTCCTGCAAAACGTTTCTAATCTAACCACAGTGCTGTTGTGCTAGTCCATATGAAGACTCGATCGCGATCGAAGACATTTAAGATGTCGTGAAGCTAACGCCTATCTACAAATCTCTGCTTCATATTTCTCCTTTCTGCTCACCTCTTTCCTCTTTTTTTCCCCACCTTTAGGACTTGAGCAATAATATGACTAATTTCAATATAGACAATTTTATTTTAGTTCAGTGCACCAATCAGCTTCGATTTGAAACTACAAATCATCTGTGTGCATTCTGTTGGAACTATGCATAATTAATTTGTTGCTCAGCAGCAGGGGTGAAATTCTAAACAGATCTGTATGTATAACACTCTTTATGGTAAGTAGGGAGATGGTGTGAAAATTTAACTTTACCGGCTGCAGAATGAGAATAATGGTTGTTATGGGGCTTCAGCTTCTTTCATGAGTCATGTATATAATTTTTTAGATCCTTCTGCAAACTATAATTATGTCCAGCCTGCAAGATTTGTAATGTTTTTCAAATTTTCTTTTTTTCCAGCTGCTCTTCCAGAAGTGATCCTACGTAACTGCAGAAACTGTTCCCCCCAGCAAGCACAAAATGCCCAAAAACTAACCACCTTCCTGCAGACACGTTATCCTGACGTCTGGGCGATGCTAATAAGGAAGTACCGAGGTGTCTAAGACCATGAAACCTGAAAGTGCGTTCTTTTTCCCCAGAAAAAAGGATCTTAACATCGCTAAATTCCTCACCAACTACAAACAACAATAGTATCCGTCATATCATTTAATGCATATATCGTATTAGAAATATCCGCAGAGAACGGAGTTTCAAAAAAAACATTTAAAAAATAAAATTTTAAAGTCTCTGATTTACTGATTGTAAGAGCAAAGTAAAGTTAAGCGTAAACAGAAGTAAAACGCGCGAATGTTTGCCACTTAAGTGTGCTGCATTTAAATAATTTTGTTTCTAATAAAGGCAAAAAAAAAAACATCCAAAATCCCAACAAAAGAAAGGACTTTTTCTAATTCTTTTCCTTTTTCTTTTTTATTTGCACACTTTTATCGTTGCCGTCGTGTCAAACTGGAAAACATGTGGGGTGGCCCTAATGACATAGATACACTTACTCCACACAACCAACCCATAAACATCACCATAACAATCCACCTCATGGTACATATGTATGTACTGTACACGTATGTCAACGGCACGCAAGAAGTACGACAACGTCGACAAGGCAGAATAAAAAACGAAAGCGGATCCTTTCACTGTGAATTGTTATTCGAACCTGTGCCGCCCCGCGCACAGTAGCATGAGTAAGGAAACTGAAAGGATTTTTCTTTCCTTCGCTCAGTTTTCGTTTTCCATTTCAATGTGAAAGGCGAGTCGGAAAAATTCTAATATTCACCAAATTGATATGTGTATCACAGAAATCATCGCCTTTTTCTGGCATCGGCTTACACATCCTTGCATCCTATCGTTAATATTTGGCTGTGATGGGTATGTTTTGGAAATTTCAAAAAACGATTTCGTAGTAATATGTATCGTATGACAATGGTTTGGTGGACAAGGGGGTCTCGACAAGAATTTTGAAATGTGACTCAAGGATGTTTGATGTTGATCTTCCTTTGTGTTAGCTTCTGGAACAAATGGAAAACTCGTAAATCTTTTATTGCTTACTTTAGTGGTTGCTGCTCATGTAGGATGCTGTCATTCGATTACAGTTTCAATATAAATCTTGTATCCCAATTGTAATGAAATGAGTAAAGTTTGTACCGACACAATCTGGGGACGGATTCGATACTTTGTACGACAATTCGTCAGATTTCGCTTTATTAAGATGAATGACATATTTTCAAGTGACAGACAGATGTCGATACATAAAGTTTACAAAGGCCAAGGTCGCGTAGCTCATTTTTCTGTGCGATACTTAGCCTATTTTCAAATAAGTTCTTCTCAGAATTTTTTCTCCGAATAAAAAAACGGTAGCTTCCAAAAAGAGGATAAAATTTCTGAGGAGAAATAAGTGTCATGCATGCAGTCTCAAGTGTATTTTGAAACCATTTACGATAAATGTTATTCGCAGGATGTATGTTCCAACTCTCACCTATGGTCATGATTGAAAGAATAAGATTGCGGATACAAACTACTGAAATGAAGTTCCTTCGCGGTGTTGCTTGAATAACTCGTAGGGATCGAGTGCGGAACCCCAGAGTACGCGAAGCGCTCAATGTTGAGCAGCTACTTCTCCACATGGAATGATCTACGCTTCGACGGTTTGGTCACGTAGTGCGTATGCCACCAGACCGGCTTCCAAGACGTGCCATGGCTGCCGTACCATTAGGTAGGTCACTCCCCTATAGGCAGCAGGTGATGATTTGATAGAGAACATACACCAACGCATCTGTAAGATTTGGTTAGACGAGTGTATGCCTGAATTTCAGCATCGTTTGCCCGATTCATAGAAAAGGACACCCTCTCAACCGCGTCAATTATAGATGCATCAGTCTCCTCAACATCGCATACAAGATCTTTACTGCGATATTGTGCGAACGCTTGAAAGCTCTCATCAACAGCCTGATTGGCCCCTATCAGTGCGGTTACAGGCCGGGAAAGCCCACCATCGATCAAATCTTCACACTTCGGTTGAT
Organism: Brachypalpus laphriformis; assembly: GCA_945910035.1. Classification (NCBI taxonomy): domain Eukaryota; kingdom Metazoa; phylum Arthropoda; class Insecta; order Diptera; family Syrphidae; genus Brachypalpus; species Brachypalpus laphriformis. The sequence goes on along the minus strand of OX246753.1, from coordinate 311,707,228 downwards.
CATGGAGAAAACCAAAGAAGTTCAAATTAATACTCATCATCTTTCTATCGATTTCAAGGCTGCCTATGACGTCATCTATGGAGAAGAGTTATATAGACCCATGTCTAGTTTTGACATCTTTGCCAAACTCGCTGCTTTATTTAGGCCGGTAACGACCTCACCGAGATATTTGATTTAAATGAATGTTTTAGACAAGTTGACGCGCTGTCATGCGACTTCTTTAATGTTGTACTTGAACGGATTGTGCGGAACTCACAAGCCAACACCAGCGGCACAATTTATCAAGAATCTTTACAAATATTGACATTATTGAAAAAAACTCAGCGGGCTATCACTAGTGCATTTGCAAGCAGTGAAGCAGAAGCGGGCAGAACGGGTTAAGCGATAAACGACGGTAAAACCTGGTATATGCTATCAACAAAAAGGGACGATGTAACAAAGTGTTACAATTATATTGCATCCACTGTGTTCCATTTTGACATCCGCTACTGTGCGGCGATGATCACGCCACCCGAACATGCCCATTTCTCTCAATCTCACTGGCCAAGTTGTTTGCAAAAGTGAATAGCATTCACCTATGTAATTCACAATTGCTTTTTGCAAAAATATGCATAAGGGGGAGATCGAGAGATATGGTCAAGAGAGTCTGCTCAAGTGGTGAAAGTACCAATCTCGTGTAATCTTGACAGCCTTTCCCGGGGATCGATTTCCGAGCCATTTATTCTGTTTTGACGCCTTTACCTCGGTGATTGGGCGATTAAATACGGGTCTGTTACTGGCTATAGCCGGTCCGCCGTCCGATAGGTTTCCCCCCGTCAGTCTGGGAGAAGCATTGTGGTTTACATACAGCGGATTTGCGGCCTCTTCCAAGCCTGTCCCTTGCGCGGACTCGATCCTTGCAAGTCCGCCCTAAGTGCGGACTGCCTCTTCCAAGCCTGCCCCTTGCGGGGACTGGATCCTTGCAAGCCTGCCCTAAGTGCGGACTGCCTCTTCCAACCCTACCCCTTGCGCGGAATGGATCCATGCAGGCCTGCCCTAAGTGCGGACTGCCCTTTTCAAGCGTGCCCGTTGCTCGAACTGGAACTCTTCAAGCCGACATACTACCGCACCGAGCCGAACCGTGCAACAACCCATGTAACCTCGACCCGTAACAGAACCAGCCGGAGGATGACCAACATAAGAATTAAGTTATATACAAATTGTTAGAAGCGGGTATTAGGTGGCCGACTGCGAAAAATAATACGGCTATCTGATGATCAGTGCGGGTTTGTCTCGGGTAAATTAACCACAGATGCAATCCAAAGTATAAGGATCATAATGGAAAAACATCGTGATTCCTTAATTGCTTTGCATATTGTTATGTTTGACTTTGAAAAGGCATTCGACAGACAACCACGAGATCTGATATGGGTGGCGCTAAGACATCGAGGGTTTCCAGAAACCTATGTACAGATGATCATGGACATGTACTCAGGAGCAAAGACAAGAGTAAGATGCTCCGCTGGAGTAACTGAAGAGTTCCAAATCGAAGTTGGGGTGCACCAGGGAAGCGTCTTAAGTCCTTCGCTCTTTATTATAGTCCTTGATTATCTGCTTGAAGGTAAAGTGATGGACCCGGGAGCCATCCATGGACGACGGAGCCATCATAAGTGAAGATCCTACATCCCTGCAACGAGCACTTCATGTGTGGGTGGACGCTCTGGAGGGAATTGGGTATCGCATTAGTTCATAAAAGACAGAGTACTTGTGCTGCCCGTTCTCTGATCCACTCAGGCCTATTCCAGACATTTATTTTATTGGAACAGTGCTTCCCAAGTGCGAAAAGTGCAAATATCTGGGAAATATATCTATCAACCTAAGTTGAAGGAAGGCTCTACACCGCAGTTGTGCATCCAGCGCTCACATACGGTTCACAATGTTTGACGATGTACAAAAGGTACGAGAGTAAATTAACGGCTAAGATGAAGATGCTTCGCATGACAGCAGGAGTGACCAAGCTTGATCGAATAAGAAGTTCGAAGATCCGTGGAAGCTTTCACATCAAGGAAACCATCGTACAAAAATTAGAGCGCGACCGGCTCAGTTGGTATTGCCACGTTCAAAGAAGAGATCATTTGAACCCAGTTAAAAAGGCAATATCAATGCACGCTCCAAAGACATCGCGATGCAGGAGAGGCAGGCCTATAAACGCCTGGATGAGACAAATTCGACGACATCGGCATTTTATTGTCGTCAGTAACCGAGTGATCCAAAATCGGCGGGCCTGCCTATATTTTCTGAGGTCAAATAGGCGAACCCCACAGGCGGATCAGTAGAAATGCGGTGAAGTTGGAGGGTTATGATCCCTTGTTTTCGGATCATAACCTCGCTGATAAAAGGAAGAAGAAGAAAGAAATTGTGAGAAAGAGAACCAATTGAATTATTAACGAAAAAACTTTGTAGCGAATCCCCTCGTTTTGTAAATAAATTACCTCTTCCCAAAGTTTAGAGTATTTCTTTGGGTTGACCCTGGTCCCTTCGACGAAAAATACCCTCAGTACCGACAAATTGAACAGAACGTCACAGTAGGAAGCTACAAAATACAAGTATTAAGGGACTGTCTACCTCGGCTCTGCTATAAGTTTTGTAAACGACACCAGCGCAGAAACCAAATGAAGAATAGATCTTGTCAATCGCTGTGTTTTTCTTTTTTTGGGCTAATAAGGCAATTTAATAGTAAAGCCATATCTCGAACAAGTAAGGAGACTTTATATATCCGTAGGACCTTGATCATCCCTGTCCTACTTTACGGCGCTGAAAATGGATAAAGATATCCTTGGTCGTTTCGGGAGAAAAAATGTTCGTTAGATATTCTGTCCCATCTTCGTTGACGGGTTTTGAAAGAGAAGATTCAGTGACGAACTATACGAGCTTTACAGTGACATGGACATAGCCAAAAAGCTGTATATTGGACGTTTCAGATGGCTAGGACATGTAGATCGAATTAGACGCCAACGGTTCGGCCCGCAAAGGTTTCGAGTCTAACCCGGAGGAACGACATAGTACAGGGTGCCCTCGCCATATGTGGCGCGCACAAATTTAAGGGGCCCTCGACCAATTTGGAGTATGAAACTGGAGGCAGTTAGCTAAAGACCGAGCTAAATGGAGAGGCTTGTTGGTGGAGGCTCAGGTTCACCCCGAACTGAGTACCGGTTAAGTAAGTAAGTAAGTTTTCATGTTCTGAAGTTCCAGGAGAAATCTTATTCACGATAAGGGGACTAAATGTGTATCTCTAGATATCTTTTCATTCTGGTTCGAACATTTGCCAGGAGAAACAGGAGTGATTAAAATATAAAGAAATCTATTAGAACTGACAAGCCAGTGCAAATGCTTATCTAAATCCTTTTTAACATCAAAAGGCTTGGTAAGATCATTATCGATCCTGATAGAGAAGCGAGTACTCTCGATCGTCAGACTGCATATTCCGGCGAATTTTGCAGGAAAATCAAAACTACACGTAGTGCTGGTGCAATCTGAAAATCGATAAAGATATGGTGAGTATTGATTAGGATCTGCTGAATCTGAAAATTTGGTCGATAATTTACTTTTCTGGCCTAAAATTGCAATGAAAGTGGCCAGACTGTAACGAAAGGTTTCAAGCGTTCACACAAAATAGCTGAGAAGACTGATGCCTCCGTGTTTGGCGTAGTTGAGGAAGTCTCCTTTCTTGTGGAGCAAGTTACTTGAATTCATTTTCAAGAAAACATTTATTTTTTGTACGCAGGAGTTTCCTTGCACTATGTAGGAGCAAGTACTAATCAATGCGGCCTATCAAAACCGCACCCACAAAAAAAAAATTAATGGCGAAAGTCCCATACCTTTAGAATTGAAATTCTTCAGTGGTTGCTTGTCTACATGGTAATCAAATAAAGGCAGTGAAACAAGTTGAATACAACTAAATTTTATGGGAGCAGTGGTATTGCTGGTAGTACATGGAGCGTGAAGCTATGCGAAACTTATGAGCGTATTGAAACTCAATTGAAACACATTGTTGCAGATTTTATTCTTGGAGTATACGATGTTTACCAGCTACTCAAATGCCACAGGGAGTGTAGTGGTCCTCATTCTTGGTCACCGCTGGCATCCTCTTGACGGGGAAATGTAAATTTAGAGAAATAACAAAAGTTAACAGCTTAGTGGTTATTGGATGGTTTCTTGACTTACACATGGGATGCCTGAGCTTAAGAAAAATCGAGGATAATCGCTTGAATTAATCCAAGGACTATTTTAGCACAAAAAGTAAAGCCAAGTAAATCAGCACGTAAGTTGAGTTTTTGTTTTTTTTAAAGAGGTAATCTTGTAGCAGAAGTCTTTCATTTGGCAAATGGTTGCTCGTAAGAGGGAAGTTGTTAAAAAAAGGAGCACCGACTGGTCTATCATTCATATTATGCATACGAATGGGCATATGGTACATCGAAAGGGGGGAGTTTGTTATATTCTTGTGAGAGGTAGACCAGTGGAAAAAAAATTCTTGTATTTTCTGGGATGCGAACCTTTAACCTTCCTCTCAGTAGTCAAGCGCTGTAACTAATGCAGTTGAGAGCATGCAATAAATGTCCATAAGACTATTTTTATTAGATGTCATACGTCATTTCATTCGCAATTAAGTTTGAGAGACAATATTATAAGCTGTTGTCCTAGATCACAGTCATTAGGCGATACAACATCATTAAACAGCACTCGACATTGCGGATATTGCTTGGTCGATAAGGTTAAAAATCTCCACGGCGTAGTGAACAATAAAGTGAGCCTCGTCTTAGGCCAGGATTACACATTTAAGTTTTACTTACGTAAGTTACTTAGGTAAGTAACTTCTGAAAACATGACTAATATAAACACCTCTGTAAGTAACTTACAGTAAATTTTACCAACTTACGTAAGCTGTAAGTTGAGAGGGAGGGTGTAAACACGTTCGCAATTACTTACGGACTTCTCACAGCATCCAGCATCTGTAAGTTTTCTACTTACGAGAAATAGAATTTGAGCGTGTGGCCGTTGTAAGTTATTTTCGGTTGTTAGTTTTGTGTTTTTCTTTCACGCGCCATGGCTCCTAGAGTTTGACCGAAATCGGAAACATTAAAACTTATTAAAAATTTTGAAGGAAATAATGTTTTGTGGGACTTCTTCTGATTATAAAGCAAGAAATAAAAAAAAAGTGCGAGTGCCCACATTTTTGATACAAGTGCAAAAGAAATACAATAATTATGAAATTGCACAATTTAAAGGGCAAGTTTTTTCAAGAGTTAAAAAAAAAACAAAAACAAAGAAAAGGGGCGGTAGCCGAACTCATAAAGTACTGTGACACTCGGGAGATGGGACTAGTCATGTGTTGCGACGCGAATGCTCAGAATACAGTGTGGGGCAGCAGCAAATGTAACATACGAGGAAACCATCTCCTAGATTTTATACTATCGTCTGGCATGGTAATTACGGTAATTACTTTTGTTACGGCAAGGAGGCAGGAGGTAATTGATTTGACTTTATCTAATAGGTATTTCAAGTCAATTACTAACTGGAGGGTACTGCCGGAGGTGTCCTTGTCAGACCGTAGATACATCGCTTTCCAAATCGAATGCGAGGCCATAACTTTGCAGGAGAGGAGGAATCCGCGGAAAACCAACTGGGTGCGGTTTGGGGAAGAGCTAGACAGATCTGTCAAAACTCCAACTAAACTCAGAACGAAACGAAAGGTTGAGGATGCTGTTCAAAACCTGATTAGTGTCCTTACCAGCTTTTTTGAACTGACGTGCCCATTGACAAAAACCCCCTGCAGAACTCCGGTTCCCTGGTGGAGCCCAGAACTGCAGCGACTTAGGAAAGAATCCAGAAAACTTCTAAATAAGTCACTCAAGACAAATTTAGAAGGTGACTGGAATCTTTTTAGATCGAAGCAAAAAGACTACAAGAAGTTAATTCGGTTGTCGAAAAGTGCTTCTTATAGAGATTTTTGTGAAAAGATCGAGACACTCGGTGAAACCAGCAGGTTGGTTAAGGTTCTCAAAAGCGGCAAGCCGTCCAAACCGGAGTCACTGAGAAAGTCTGATGGCAAGTTTACTGAGACGAAAGTGGAAACTTTTAGTCTTCTGCTGGAGACTCACTTTCCTGGCAATTGGATAACCACTGGGTCGGAGCTTGGTCCGCTTACCCAGGCTGAGCTTGATCTAAGTCAGAAAGCTCGGCGCAGCTGGTATATTGCATCAGCCGTGGTAACAGATGAGCCCATCAAATATGCTGTGGCATCTTTTGATGGTTTCAAATCGCCTGGCACCGATGGAATATATCCAGCTATGCTGCTACAGGGTATAGATCTGCTATTGCCAACTCTGAAAAGAATTTTCACCGCTGGCTTGGCGCTGGCATATATTCCTACACCTTGGCGGACAGTCAGTGTAGCTTTCATACCGAAAATTGGTAAGGAAGACTATTCGCTCCCCAAGAGTTTCAGAGCTATAAGTTTGACATCCTTCTTACTGAAAAGTATGGAGAGACTGGTAGAATTTCACGTGCGCAAAGTTGCTTTGAAACTGCATCCACTATCGGAGATGCAGCATGCTTATCTGCGTGGGAAATCCTGTGAGACCGCACTTCAAAATCTAGTGGCCAGAATTGAATGCGCGCTTGATATGAGAGAATACGCGATGGGTATCTTCATCGACATTGAGGGTGCTTTTGACAACGCGACTTTTGACTGCATGTGCGACTCTGCCAGACAACATGGGGTAGATGAAACATTAGTGTTGTGGATTAAAGCAATGCTAATGAATAGAAGTTTGGTAGTGGATGCGGATTGTGGCCAATATGTTATGACAGGGGTAAACAGGGGCTGTCCGCAAGGTGGCGTTCTGTCTCCATTGTTATGGTGCATGGTGGTCGACTCTCTGTTGAACACTCTAAATAGTTCAAACGTCTACGCTCAGGCATATGCGGATGATGTCGCTGTACTTTCTGTCGGGCCATGCCTGGCGACCGACGGTCTGTGCTAACGCGCAGGCGGCGCTGGACATGATCGATGAATGGTGTACTAGGAGTGGGCTTTCGGTGAATCCTCTTAAGACTGAGGTTGTTCTTTTTACGAGAAGGAGGATTTTGACCGGCCTGACTCAGCCAGTACTAAAAGGCGTCACCATTCGCATTTCCAATGAAGCCAAATATCTGGGAGTGATTTTAGATAAGAAACTTCATTGGTCCAAACACGTCGAGTCGAAAACATCCAAGGCACTCTCAGCCTTCTGGCAGTGTAAGGGTGCTTTTGGCAAGACTTGGGGCTTGTCACCGAATAAGGTTCTCTGGATCTACACGGCTATGATAAGACCATTCCTCGCATATACGTCGGTTGTTTGGTGGAAGGGGCTCTCGCGTAAATATGTGGTTGCCTTTTGTGCGAAACTCCAAAGAACGGCTTGTCTCGGCTGCTCGGGAGCTTTCCCGAGTACGCTTGGCTCTGCTTTAGACGCTTTGCTGAACTTACCTCCCCTTGATACTTATATCATGGGTTGCACTATCAAAGCCATCCATCGTCTTAGGCGAGGCGGTTTTTGGTATACTCCACCCTGGAACTTTAATGAACTTGCGCGACACTTATCTTACGACTCTTGTCTTATGGATATGCCGTCTGATGCAATGACACCAGAACTCCAGCTGATGCGCAAATTCAGAGTCGACTTTCCTTGTGTCCAGGACTGGCTTCGGTCAGAATCTGAGCCGGGAATGGAATGTAGTCGTATTTTCACGGATGGTTCCAAATCCAGTCAAGGGTCTGGCGCTGGGGTCTTCGTGGAAGTCGACAATATTAGACTTCACTTCTCGTTAGGCAAATATGCGTCTGTTTTCCAAGCGGAAACTTATGCAATCCTAATGGCCATGAACTATGTTGTGAAGAACAGGTGGAAGGGACGTAGCATTTGTGTCTGTAGTGGCAGTCAGGCTGCGCTTAAGGCCTTGCTTAACCCTTTAACCACTTCCAAAATAGTTCGTGAAACCAAAAACTCTTTGAACTCGGTCGCAAGGCTGAATTCTCTGTCTCTTATCTGGGTCCCAGGTCACACTGGGATCTTGGGGAACGAGATCTCCAATGAGATTGCTAGACAAGGCTCAGAGGAGGCTTTCTCAGGTCCCGAACCCGCGTTGGGTCTTCCAGCGTCCTCGGTTAGGGCTTCCATTGACGATTGGGTCTCTCACGAGCACAATTGTATGTGGCATGACTCTCCAGGTTGCAGGTTGACTAAACGAATGCTCCCGGACGTCTGTAAGAAATCAGCGGCATTCTTGCTGTCTCTCAGCAGAAAAGACTCTAGACAACTTATCGGCGTCTTGACAGGCCACTTCGCTTTTGCCAAGCACCTTAACGTGTTAGGCTTAAGTGACACTACAATCTGCGACGCTTGTGGAGAGAGCGATGACACCGCGGAGCATTATCTCTGTGAGTGTCCGGCCTTTGCTCGTATCAGGTGGCAGATCTTCGGTGCGGATGTGGTGAGTGCTGGTACTGTAAGCTCCTCATCACTGAAGTGCTTGCTTGGCTTTCGTAGAAAGTCAAAGAAATTCCAATAAAATGGGTAAATCAGGGTTTGCTCTCTGGCAGTACAATGGACCAGTTGTGTCTGAGTTCTCCAGTCGAGTGTTTCCTATCCCGACAAAAAAAAAAAAAAGGGGCGGCGGGTTAAAAGACATTTATGTTCCTAACTGGTGTTATTTGCCCTAAAATTTGTATTTTTTAAGATTGTGAGGATTATTGCAGCAGCTACTTGCTGCGGGCGCGAAACCATTGTCACAACAAACTATCAACTGCAATTTACCCGTAAGATAGTGTAAACAGTTTTGGAAGTGTTTATGCAAGTTCTACTTACTTTTAACTTCCGTAAGTGTTCCTTACCGTAAGTTCATCTGTAGTGTAAGCATTCCTGTAAGTTACCTCTGTAAGACTAACGTATGTCGTAAGTAAAACTTACAAGTGTAATCATTGCTTTATTTAGGCTTCGCAACCGTAGATGATAACCTTTTCGCATAACTCGTGATTATTTCAGGGAAGTCCATACAATTGTAGATATCGCCGGTCAAGTGGACAGTGATGCTCTTTCTGAGAATAAGCTACCAAATTTGAGACTAAGGATACCTCGAACTGCTACTGGTAGAGTCTGACGGCTTTAGCAATACCGTGACTCCTGCCCACTATTCCATTGTTGTCTTTAAGTCCTATGTAGTACCTACAAATTTCCATTGTGCGCTTAAGTGATCTCGTTTTAGGCAATGAACCTCACCATGTTTTTTTTTTTTCTTGGGTGCTTACTTTGAAAGTTCTTGCAAAGATTATATTGAGGGCGAGCTGTAAGGCCATCTTAATCACATCCAATAATTCGTCGGTATAACCGCCTTTATTCCATACTACGATAAGCGGTAAGTCAATGTAGAAAGTATACGCAGCGTTTTCAAGAGCGTCAAACGAAATTATGAGCCTACGAGTACCACCTTCCTCGACTCTGGCAAGGACCTGTTAATAAACGATGATGAATTGAAAGCGATCAGTGGATGGCGCCATATTATTCCAAAGGGAAGCTAAACTCGCAGGCAGACGAATACCAATTATATGACTCCACTGCTGATAATGTACAAAGGATTCGCTATCAGAATTAGTAACAGAAATGACTGGAAAGGCCGTCAAGTGGCCGGCACCAAAGACTGTGCTGTTTTTCAAGCCAAAATCAGAGCCCTCATCCAGATTGCAACAAATCACGTAAGAAGATATCAAGAGGACAGTTACTGTGCACATTAAAAGCCAGGTGGTCGATAAAGCTCTGGATTCTGTAGTAATTAGATCAAGGCTTGCAAAACCCGATTGGGCATCAGAATATGGTATTAAGAACCAATACAGTGGCCAATGATGGGTACTGGGTATGTGAATATCATAGGCAACGAAAGAGAAGGAGAATTCGTAAGGAGGGCGTCTCAAGCTCTCCCTGTTTTGGGAATTCCTATTAGCTCCTTAAAAAAGGATGAAGCTCCAAGGATAGAACTAGGACAAGAAGACACCCCTTTTTCTTGCTAAGCTATGTTGTAGTGCATTTTTTGCCGTATTTTGGTGAGAATCATGCGTAGCCAAGCGAAAGCTTCTCAGCGAAACGATCCTCAGTCAATCTGATTTAAAACTTTTTTTATTGTTGAAGATTTTTTCGTGAGGATTGGAGGTTGAATTAAAATTGAATTGAAAAGTATGAAAAAGTTGTTCTTAAATTTGAGAAATACTACTGAATCATTCAACTTGGATCAAATTGAATGAAAAAACTCTTTTCAGCGTGAAAATTTAAATTTAAATTGAGTAGCGCAAACTAAACATCCCAACTCAGTTTTGACCGAAGAAAAAGGATAAAGTGGTTCCCAATCATTTTTTATTGTTGTACTCCGTGCTAAATCTTACTTCACTGAGAAACGACGTCTCATCAAAACACGCCTATTGTGCCATCGGTAATCATGCAGAGAGTCTCAAAAAGAAATTTAATTTATCCGACACCTCCTGTGTAAATATCCTACTCTAGCTGACCAAAGAATAAGAGTTCTTCACAGAGCTGAAGAATTTTGGTAAAATTGAGCTGAAAGACGTCCTAAGATTAAATGGACGCAATGGACTGAACTGATAAGTTCAGTCTGCAGCGACAAACATCACAGGAGATCTACCCCATCTCCCTTCCTAACATCTATGTTAAGAGGTAATCATGCTCCAAGGGAGAATATCACAGTTTCAGGCACGAATGTTGGATGGAAGGCACGATTGAAAGTCTGCAGCTTTGAGAAGAACATCGTAGCAGCAGACAGAAATAATACCATTCAACATTTTTTGGACAGGGAGTGTAAACTTTATCCAGCATGTGATCCTTCTTCGCTTTTAAGCAGCTCATGACATTCTCTCGCCTTTCCGCCTGTTGAACATAATTTTCTTCCAAGAAAAGCTAGATATGTTCCCAGGATACAAAATGGAATTCCAAAAGTCCGCGTCTGAAGAGGATGATTTCGGAAAGAACATCTCGAAGCATGTATTTTATGATAGTACCCAGATGTTCATTTGAAGCTGCTCTCCAAATTTAAATCCATGTTAAGGGTCCTTGCGTTCGTCGCACTTTGACTGGAAAATTTTAAGAGAAAGTTTTCTTTAAATCCACGTCTTCTCCGACTTTCTACCACCAATGCATAAAGTGAAATTCATTTTGTTATTAAGCACTCTTCCCGCAGACATTTATATTACCATCCATTTGTGCGACACCATTCCAAAGATCCGCCCAAGTACGGACTTAACTTCCCCGCAAAGCTGTGTATTTTCCAATACAGGAGCAATATTGAAAACTTCCACATTCATGATTAAATTTGAACCCCAAGGTCGGCGACGATGGTTAAGTTGAATATTCTCATGAACTTTATACGACGAGTTGAATGAAAACCCCATCCCGTACTCAATGAAAAAGTTTAGTTCAAAAGTAATTCCTTACGAAACATTACTTTTCATTTCGCCAACCGCTAGCGAAACGGGGACGAAAATAAATTGACATTGAACCCATTTTTCTGAACTTTACCCATAAATTCCCTCAACAATAACTCTCGTAATTAGTTGAAAATCAAACATTTACCTCTTCCCCCACTCTGCGGCGATAATTAAATCCTCTGTTATCGCTGCGGCTTCGCATCAATGAATTTCCATTTAACAAATAAATTATGTGCCCTCCTTTAATCCGGCGGTGTTTTCGGAGAAGCCCTGATACGAACATCCCTTTCAACATAATTATTGCCCAACCTAATGAACTGAAAGTTCCTCCACTGGACGCACGCTCTCTGACTAATAACTTTTAATTGACCAACAATCTGGTAAATCCCCAAATCCCTCTACATAACACGAGAAAGCAGAAAGCAGAGGAGATGAAAAAGGACCTCGCTCGCCGCGTTTGTTAATTAACTCACTAACGATAATGAGTTGAGTTTTGACCCAACGATTTTTTTGTTACGTATACGCCAGAGTGCCGCAAAGGAAACCAATTCACTTAAGGGAACAACTTCAATGAGAATTCCTGAAAATACCACTGAATCATTTAATGATTATCCTTTTTCGCCATGGGGCCATTTAACTTCATCACATCTTCACAATCCTTCTCCAAGGACCTTGCCTCCCTGCGAATCAATTTGTCACTTTGCCAATCACACTTTTCTCAGAGAATCCTTTTTTCCACCGAAATGCCAAATTCGAAGGATTACTCCTTGTGATCCACCGTCAGTAGATGTATGGGATTTTATCAAGGAGGAGTAGAATTTTATTTTGTCATTTCGATTCAGTGAAAGAGATAACTTTTCTCCCGTGGAAGGTGTATCCGCTTTCAGGATTCTTTTTAAAACTTTTATACCATTTCAACAGACGTTGGGTATATACTTTTTTTTTTATTTCAGCGGATTATGAGGACGACGATTCTACTGATTCTATCATGTAACGATTGGGGATGATATGTACTCGTACTTGTATGTGGAAAAATATTATGCGCACATACAAACCGAGATATCCTTGGTGGTGGCGAAAGTTCCGCCGAGATATGATGAATGTTATTATGAAATTTAACAGAACTTTTCGCGCGTAAAAACGGGAGAGAATTCATGAAAATAATTTATCTTTCACCGGGAGGATGTAATTTTTCTTTTACTTAACGGATTGGGAGAAGGGGTTTCTGTTTTTGGGTATGATAAGGATACCTTGCGTAGGAAGGATAAATTAAAATTCTCCTTTGTTCCTCTCACTGAACGAAAATATCTGGCAGAAGGGATATCTTTTGTTTGATAATGGAATCTACATACGAGTATATCCTTTTATTTGAATTCTGAAAAATCTTGCTTGGAAGCATCTTTGTGATTCTCATAACAGTAAGACTGCTATGGAAGATCATGAACTTTCCAAGATCTTGCATTCAGTCTATTTTCAGTAACAAGGTAAAGCAAAATATTTTCTTACAGGTGCGCGCTCCATAAATAGCGAGTTGGATCCACTGTAATGGAAAACCTGTAGTAGTCCCTTCTGAAAAAGACGGTGACTACCCATTTCATAGGGTAAGTAAGCTGCGGTAGAGTTTTCTCGATTTCGAAAACGACTATCAGATTTTTTCAACCGCAACGAGAATTCGTGCGTTACAAAGTAAACATTTCAATACTCAATGCCTTTTGAGGACTAATATAATTCTGCAATAGTTTTACCAAAGCTCTTCTTTTTTTTATGGTTGCGCCAAAGGGTGTGTAATCTTCTAAAGATACCAATAGCCCGAGCTACTGGCATGCACGATTCGCAAACCTGAATACTCGATGCCAGAAATACGCCTACGTACTAAACCACACCGTGCACACTTCAACCACTCTCCCCGCGGGACTACCGTTAGGTATTACTTCGCGGAGCTGGTTATCTATTTATGCTCTTCTTTCGCTGTCTTCCGCTCCTTGTTCCAAAAGTGTTGCCGGTTGGACTTGGTTGTTCTCTCTGACTCTTTCCAGCCGCCTAAGTTCCTGCACGATTATCGCTGCAACTTGTTTCACCGCGTCCCATATTGCATTCGATGCTATCATATGGTGCACAATGTTTTCGGGGGTTGGTATTTCTCCAATTTTTTCCTCTAGTTCTTTGTGCTCTATATAAAAACGTGGGCACTGAAAAAATACGTGCTGAGTGTCTTCTGGGGCCTTTGGACAGTTGGGAGATTCATCGAGCCCAAACCTGTTGAGATACGCTCGAAAGCAGCCATATCCGGTTAGGAACTCGCTAAGATAGAAATCTACCTCTGCGTGTTTCCGGTCTATCCATTTTTGGATATCCGATATAAGTTGATGGGTCCATCTTCCCTTTGAGGACTGGTTCCATCGCTCCTGCCATGCTCTAATGCTTCGCTGTCTTTCTTCCAGCTTGATATTTTTGACTGACGCTTGAGGTTCCGGAATTTTGGCGTCGTAGGTCCTTTGTAGCTCGATAGCCAAGATATCCGCTGGTAGCATTCCCGCGATGACACATACTGCCTCGTCTGACACCGTACGGAAGGCACAGTATACTCTCAGCGCACATAGTCTGTTGACAGAGTTTATCCTTCTTGCGTAGGTCTTTTTCATCATAGTTTTGGCCCATATGGGTGCCGCATACATAAGGACGGACTGCACCACCCTTGATAGAATAAGTCTCCTTTGTTGCCTAGGTCCTCCTATATTTATCATTATTCTTGACAAGGCACCGATCACCCGAGCCGCTTTGTCACACGTTCTTTCAAGGTGCTCCTTCTAAGTGAGCCTCGCGTCGATCATCACACCTAGGTATTTGATAACCGATTTTGATGTCGTATTATAATCTCCTACTCTGATGGTGATTTCTTCTCTTTTCTTGCGGCTGCTTACCAATACTGCCTCTGTTTTATGTTCGGCGAGCTCTAATCCGACTGCTGCCATCCACCGTTTGAGTTTCGGATACATTCATTTGCAATATCCTCTATTTCCTCTAGATGTTTTGCAACCACGACAATTGCAATATCATAGGCAAAGCCTATGATTTTTGCCTCATTTGGGATTCCAAGACTTAAAAACATCATACATAATGTTCCAAAGGATAGGGCGGAATACCGATCCTTGTGGAACTCCACCAGATATATGGTACTGCTTTACTCCATCGTCGGTATCGAAGAGCAGAAACCGTTTCTCGAAGTAGCTCAGTATTATATTAATTAAGAACTATGGCACCATCATTGACCTAAGCGATTGCACTATGAGTCCCCAATTCGCAGAATTGAACGCGTTTTTGACGTCCAATGTTATTACGGCACCGTATTTCTTTGCACCGCCTCTCCGTCTCTTGCCCTGAATAGCTTCTTCCAAGGTTGTAGTTACCCTTCTTATTGCGTCTACTGTAGAAGGAGCTTTCCTAAACCGTGCTGTTGGTTGGAGAGTCCCCCAGCTTCATCAATTGCCACTTCTAATCGGTTGCATATGATTCGCTCCAGTATTTTACCCATTGTGTCTAACAGGCATATGGGACGGTATGACTAGGGTTCTTCTGGTGGTTTTTTCCCTTTAGACATCAGCACTAGACGTTGCTTTTTCCATGGGTTTGGAAAAACTCCTTCTGTTAGACACTTGTTGTAGAGTTCCACAAATGGTTGCGTATTTGTTTTAATGGCTAATTTAAGGGCCTTGTTCGGTATGCCATCCAATCCAGGTGACTTGGTATCCTCGAATCGTCTGCATAGATCCAGGAGTTCCCTTTGCGTGACACTTGGGATGTCCTGTACTTCCGGAGGTGGCTCTATACGCTCTGCTGGTGTTTGAGGTGGGAATAACCCCGATACAATTTTCTGCATAAGGAGAGGGCATGAGGGGGAGGGTGCCCTAGTGCCTTTGAATTTTGCCATTACTGTTCTATAGGCGGTGCCCCAAGGATTTACATCTGCTTTCTCACAGAGTTCCTTAAAGCTATTGCTCTTACTTCTGCGGATGGCTAGTTTTAGCTCTCTTCGCCTATCTTTGAATTGCACCCGTAGGTCCTAATATGTGGTCAAACATCTGGATCGCTGGAATAGTCTTCTGGCTCTATGGTACTTGCTGCGTAGCTCTGCTATCTCTTGGTTCCACCAGTATACTGGCGGCCGGCGATTTGTTGATGTTTTCCGGGCCATGGATGCGTCGCAAGCCCTAGTTACTTGTTTGGTAACCTCAGCGGCCATAGCGTTTGCTGTTCCTGGGCTTATTGTTGACTCTGCAAAAATCAGGGCAAAAGTGTCTTTGTCCATGATGCTTATTCTCCACCCCATTCGTTGTGCCTTCTTTTGGCGTTCCTGGGTTGTTCTCCTAGGTTGTACTTCAAACAGGATGGCAAGGTGGTCGCTGTGAGTATATTGATTACTGACTCTCCAGTTGGCGCCTCTCGATAAGGAACTAGTTGCAAAGGTGATATCAACTATGGAGCCTACACCATTTCTACTAAAAGTGTGCTCACTTAGGTCTAGTGACTATACGGCTTCTAGGAGAGCTTCTCCCCTTCTATTGGTCCGTGCGCTGCCCCAATCAATGGCCCATGCATTGAAGTCTCCAGATATAATCGTTGGGCTACGACCTCTAGCATCATCTACGAGCCTATCAAGCATACTTTGGAACTCCTCAATGGTGTTGTTTGGAGATGCATAACAGTTATAGTCATGTACTCCTTTGACCTTTGCTCGCACGAAGCCTGTTCCGGGTGTCATCGTTTTTTCTTCGAAGGCGTAATCTCCACAGGCCCAAATAGCAGCTCTTTTTGAGTCATCCGCAGCCCAAACTGTATCGTAGAGATTTTTGTACTGCTCGCATAATACGGCAACATCTATCTTTAACTCGCGAACGGTTTGTGTCAAGATGTCCTGTGCCGCTTCGCAGTGGCTTAGGTTTAGTTGCAGCACTGTCATATTCTTCTTGCGACTTTTGCAGCTTCTTGGTATACCGGGCATACTATGCTTCCTGCCGTGAGTTTGATGTTGCTACTTCCCTTTTCTTCGCAAAGGACGCACCAAAGCTCTGCTAATGTAGGTTGGCAGGTAAACTAGGGGCTGTTGAAGCATGTTGATGATAAGTAAGTTATTAGTTCTTAAATATTTTTCCCTTAGATCTGAGGAAGAAGGCTTTGCCTAAAGCACACTGTCTTTTTCGGTTGCAACTCTGGCAGTGTGTGTTATTAGGAATACCTGGTCTGCAAGGTCTCCTATCGAGCAGAGTCCCGTGATGATCGCTATTATTCTCGAGACCTATTTACATGTTTTGCTTAGGAGATCGTTTCTTTTCGCCTTAACTGCTCCCAGTATTGAGATCGAGGCAGTAAAGATCGGTTTAGAGGTCAATGAAGGCATCTTGGACAGAACGCAACAATAGACAGATATAATTTGAGGTAGTAAAGGACTTTGTCTATTCAGGATCTACAGTGAGCTCCACAAATGACACCAGTGAGGAGAGCAAACGAGGAATTACTCTTGCTTATCACTGTTTCTATGGGCTAAGAAGGCAATTGCGTAACAAAGCCCCTTCTGGAAATACCAAGGTAACTCTATATAAGATATTTATAATCCCAGTCCTGCTGTATGGCGTAGAGGCCTGTACTTTGTCCAAATCGGATGAGGATGCACTTGGCTATTTGAGTTCTTCGAGCTACCTTTTGTCCTGTCTATATAGACGGCGAGTGAAAGAGAAGTTACAGTGTCGAACTATACGGCCTATACAAACACCTCGCCTTAGCCAGATGAGTTCACATACAGCAACACGAGAAAGCAGATGCAGCCCAACGTTCCAGCCCGGAAAATCTCCGAATCCATCGCGGATTGACGGTGATGACCAATTAACTTGGCGTGCGCAACTGGAGTCAGCTAGCTTGTAACCGGGAGGGCTGGAGAGATTTGCTGTTTGAGCCTCAGGTCCACCCTGTGTAATGTCCGAGCGAAATGAAACACAGTCTTAGTGGCAATTCTATATTATACAATAGCTCAGCGAACCGTTCGGGGTGAGATCTCGTTACCAACTGAACTCTTTTCTGTACATTACTCTGTTATAATGTTTTTAACGCATTAGGTTAAGTTAGGTTTCCTTTCCTAATTATAATGTTTTTTTTTTTTTTTTTTGAATTCAAAATTAATAAAATTTCATTATTAGTATTATTTGTTAAAGGATTAAAATTAATCTATTAAGCTAACTGTTTTAATTTTTTTTTTTTTTTCAATAACCTAATCTCTCAGGTGAATTTACCACACGCCCTTTCCTTGTCACATACGGTGTTTCGGATTCGCTGCCTCGTTTTGCCGGAACCTCCACAGATTTTGCTATGTGTGTCTTTACGGGATCCAGAACATCTGTATCTGCAACAACCTCTTCCCGGGCTATATTCGCTCTGACTGGATAAGACGCGCCTGCAATACCTTCGTCCAAATCTTGATTTTTATTGTGTGTGTTGATTGCTTTGTTGTCGGTGGAGAAATTCGGTGGTGAAATCACTAATTCTTGTCCTTCAGGTTCGTATGGTGGTGACTCTCGAGTTGATTTTGTAAGGTGAAATGAATTTCGACGAATGCATCCCGTCGGTGTTTTGATGATGTAAGACCTTGGAAACGGACTTCTTTGAACCACTGATCCCCATTGGTTGGCACCTCGAACCCAAACTGTATCTTCAGGTTTAAATTCATCTCTCTCTCTAACCCCGTGATGGCGATTATAGTCTATACTCCGCTTTTCTCATCTCCTCTCCTCTGCTTCATGGTAAGTCTCCAGGTCTACTGTTTTAGGTTGCAGGTTCGCTCTTGTTGTAGGTATCAGGGCTTTTATTCGCCCTCCCATCAACAATTCGGCTGGACTATAGCCATTTGAAACTGGAGTGGCACGATATTCCATAAGCGCTAGATACGAATCGCTACTTTTTTTCAGTTGTGATTTCACTGTCTTTACCATCGCTTCGATGAAACCGTTGCTTTGGGAATATCGTGGGCTCGAAGTGATATGAGAAAAGTTCCATTGCCGAGAAAACTTTCTAAATTCGAGTGATGAGAATTGGGGCCCGTTGTCACTACGTACCGTTTCGCGGATCCCATGTCTGGCAAAGATCGATTTAAGGTGATTGATAACGCTGGCTGATGTTAAACTCTCCAAGAACCTCATCAGCCGCATGCGTAGTCGTTGTAACCATGGTGTAAGCTCATTAAGGTCTTTCGTTGAAAATATCGGGATCAGTGGCTTATGATCGGTTTCAATTTCCACTTTTAGTCCTATGATGAAATCCTTGAATCGTTCGCAAGCCCAAACCAGCACCAAGGCCTCTTTTTCAATTTGAGCGTACCGGCGCTCGCTCTGTTGCAGAACCGCTCCCAATCCAAACGATGATGCATCCGCTGATAGCTTCGTCTTTCTGGCTGCATCAAACATCGCGAGCACCGGGGCTTCAGTAAGCAAAGATTTTGTTCTATCAAACGCGTCTTGTTGTGATCGCCCCCATATAAACACGTGATCTTTCCTTGCCAGGTAGTTCACCAATCCCAAAAATCTCCTTACAGCTGCTACATCAGACGGCACGGGCAGCTTTTTTATTGCTTCAACCTTGCTGAATTCTGGACGGATTCCTTCGGCGTCGACACGGTGGCCTAAAAATGTTACTAATGTCTCCCCAAATTTGCATTTCTCCGTATTAAGCGTTGCGCCACCTTTATCTAGTCTCTTCAAATCATCGGCCAGCCGTTTGTTGTGTTCCTCCTACGTAGACCCGAATACCAAAATGTCATCCATGTGAACTAATACTCCTTTCAAGCCACACAGTAGTTGTTGCACTTTCCTTTGAGAGTGTTCTGGTGCCGATGAAATCCCAAAAGGCATTCGAAGAAAGCAGTATCTTCCAAATGGTGTCAGAAATGTTGTAAGTGGTTGTGAAGCCGGCGAAAGTGTTATTTGCCAAAATCCTGATTTCTTGTCCAGCTTCGAGAAATATTTTGCTCCCCTCATTTGTGCAAAACTATGTTCCGGGACTGGCATGGGGTGTATTTCGCGATGGACACTTTCATTGAGTTGCGTCAAATCCACGCAAATCCTAATGTCACCATCTGGCTTGTTCACTAACACCATTGGAGCGCACCATTCGGTTGGTTCTTCCACAACCTTAATTACCATTAATTTTACCATTTCGTCTAATTTACTTTTTAACTTCTCCATTAATGGAATTGGAACTCGGCGTGCTGCATCAATAGCATAGGGCTTACAACTTTCCCTCAGCTTAATTTCGTAGCTCCCCGGCAAACATCCTAGTCCTTTAAAAAGATTTGGAAACTGTTTTCTGATATGCTGTGTAATTTTAACACTTGCCGTGGACCAATCTGTTTCTTGGTTGACTTTCACCGAATTCACCCTGCTAAGAATTTTTTTTTTTTTTTTTTTTTTTCCGAGGGTTGGTGAAAAATCTTTCATAGACATTATGAGAATAGCAAGCGCGTGCTCATAGTAGTGTCAGATTCTTACTGACTAAAAAAACACCACCCTTCGATATAAATTTGTTAGATATCGCAACTAAGTATTAACTTATCAAGCAATTTTTCTTTCACGAAATAAAAACGTTTGGCAGGTTACTTTCCACTGAAAGATCCTGCATGTTCCGCAAGCTAAACGCGGTTTATCATTATCTCGCCAAGTCGAAAGGCTTCGTCTCTCATCCAATATTTGTAGGACTGTATTGTTGACATGTCCGATTAGTCGGTTTCTATGCTTTCTCGCGAAGCTTCTAGTTTCAGCTTCGATTGTCGGAATTCCGAGATCCCTGTGGATATCGTCGTTTCTAATATACCACGGTGCTTGGACAATCTCTCTTAGCACTTTATTTTGAAAAGTTTGTAAAATATTGGCATTTGTTTTCTTGGTACAACCCCAAAGTTGGATAGCGGTGTCATCGGCAAACGTAGCAAGTTTAGTGCCATCTTCTTTCGGTATATCTCGAGTATATAACAGATAGAGAAGCGGCCCAAGAACGCTTCCTTGTGGTACGCCGGCCGAAATTTCTTTGAGCTGCGAGTATTCGTTTCCATGTCTAACACGGAAAATTCTATTCCCCAGATATGATACTAGAATATCGTATAAGCACACAGGGAGAACTTGTCGTAGTTTGAATTTCAAGCCATTATGCCACACCTTATCAAAGGCCTGCGAGACGTCAAGAAATACGCTTGAGCAAATCTTTTTTTCTTCAAATGCTTTCTCGATTACGTCAGTAATTCTATGCACCTGGTCAATCGTCGAATGCTTACTTCTGAACCCAAACTGGTTGTCAGAGATAAGATTATTTTCTTCTATAACCGGTTGGAGACGCCTTAGTAATATTCTCTCGAAAATTTTGGATATGACTGAAAGAAGCGAAATTGGTCTATACGATTTTACCTCATTTGGCGGTTTTCCTGGTTTTAAGACCATTATTACTTCCGCAACTTTCCATTGGCTGGGAACGTGTTTTAATCTGAGCGCAGCATTTACAATATAGAGAAGCTTAATCAACGCTTTTCTAGGTAAAACTTTGAGAATTTCTCCGGTGATTAAATTATAACCAGGAGCTTTCTTAGGTTTTAGAATCTCGATCTCATTTTTGAGTTCCCTAAGCGTTGCACTTGTGAGTGTTAAATTGCCAGATGGTAAATCCGGCCTATTGACGTAATCGTAAACCACTTGACTATCGTACGGTTTAAAGGTTTCTTCCAGGTGCGCCGCAAAGACGTCTGCTTTTTCTTTATCTTCCCTTGCCCATTCATTTTGATTCAATTTAATTGGCTTTCCAAAGTGAATAATTGGAATCTTTTTACGCTGTTAAACTTTCAAGGTAAGAGGATATTGCACGAGTCTTAAAATCCTTAATAGTTTTCTTCAACGAATTGCACAGACGATTCAATTGTGTTTTATGCTGCGGAGCACGACTCTGTTGCCATTTTTTACGCGCTTTTCGTTTTTCCTTGACCAATTCCTTTATTTCCGGAGGATATCGTAAGCCGTATTTGTCCGGCGTTTTCCTTGGAATGGGAGTATTATTCCAAGAGGCGAGCTGTACGATCTCGACGAAGCGATCAACTTCAACCTCAAGTTCATAGGGTGTCGTAAGTGGAACGCTCAGTTCAACATTGTCTTCAATTTCGTTCCTAAAACCTTCCCAGTTAGTTGTTCTACCAGTTAATCTCGCTGGCTCTAGGTTATAGACTAGTTTTTCGCTCAATGTCAAAATAATTGGGGAGTGATCAGAGGACAGATTAAAACTCTCTTTGACTTTTATGTGGTTGGTAGATATTCCTTTCACAACGAAAAAATCTATCAGATCAGGTATTTCTGAAGTATCAGTTGGCCAGTAAGTCGGTTTACCCGTCGAATGGAAATTGCAATTGTACTCCATACCTGCCCCATAGAGCATTCTACCTTTTTTCGAACTGTATCTTGAGCCCCAGAACGTGTGTTTCGCATTAAAATCGCCGCCAATAATGAAATTAGGTTTGAGCGATTCAAACATGTTAGTAAAATCACTTTTTTCAAGCGCGGAACGCGGTGGACAGTAGATAGACGAAATTTTAAGAGTACGCTGACTATTTTTAACTCGAATCGTGCACAGTTGCAAAGTTTCAAGCTCTATCTTTAGGTCTTCCGATTGCTCGATACAGTCTTTAATAAGCAAGGAAGATCCGCCTCTCGCTTTTCCCGAAGGGTGACAAGCGTGGTAATCATTATAGCCTTTTATTTTTAAATGCGATTCCTTTTTGATGTGGGTTTCAGAAATCAAGCAAATATCAATATCTTTTTGGCGCATAAATATTTCCAATTCGTCAAGTTTTCGCAAAAGTCCGTTTGCATTCCAAGTACATATTTTCAACATTCGATTGTCATTCATGTTCTAGTTGAAGTGCGCGTTTTCTGTGAATTATTTTCAAGCTTAACCAGCCTATCGAGAATAATTTTATTTATTTTGCCTTGTTCTTCAAGTTTCGCGAGAATAACTGAGAAAACATGAGAAAAGGGGTCGGTCGAAATTTCAGGGTTTTTTGGTTTTTCGGAAGCCACGGCCTGAGCATAAGACTGCATTGCTGCTGTCCGAGGGTCATTACCCGGTGACTTTTCTAATCTTAGTTTTTCAGTACCGTTTCTTTTAAGAGCAGAGGTCGAGGGCTTTTCTGTTGTCAATCTTTCCCTCACCTTTTTGTGCTCTGAACCCGGTAGTTTTAGTTTGCCTACTTTCTCCGGCGCGATCTTACGCTTTGGTTTAGTTTGCAATTTTGATTTTATATTTAGTGGCTTAAGGAACGCATCTCTCCGTTTTTGCAACTCCTTAGCTACTTCACAGCCTCTATATTTTGCCGGGTGCTTTCCCTTACAATTAACACATGTTGCAGAGGTTTGTTTGTTTACTTCACAAACTTGGGAGAGGTGATTTCCGGCGCATTTCACACATCGTGGTTCTTTTCGACAATAAGTTTGCGTATAATTGAATTCTTGGCATCGTTTGCACTGAGGTATCAATCTTATATTCTTGCGCATGGGTTCGATTTTGACTACGACATTCAGAATTGTTCTTATTTCGTAAATCTTATCCAAACTCTCAGCTTTATTAAAAGTTAGCATAAGAAGAGGAAGCCCGCGCTTTACCGTCGTTTCCTCGCCTTCCAATTTTTGTTTTTCCCGTTTAATTAAATTTACTGCATCGACGAATTTAAAATTTTTGTTTTTCAAATCGTGAACAACATCTTCCTTTAAGCATGAGGCATGAAGTCCTCTAGCTACGACTCGTATCGGTCCTTCAGATTTATTTTCGTAAGTATACCACTGAATCTTTTCAGTTTTCAGTTTATTAGATACTAAGCGGTAACTGTCTGAGTCCTTTACGTTTACTTTCCATTTGTTGTTGTTGAGCGATGTTACTTCAAAATCGGATAGCAACAGAGGTTTAAGAATAGAATGCAGTTTATTATAGTCTGCAATTCCGATTACGTTTATTGGCGGCGGTGATCGTACCTTAGTTCGTGGATTTTCTTCGACACATGTGTTTATTTTGTCACGCTGTTCGTTATCTTTTCGCTCATTTTGCATGTTTTCTTGCCTCGTTACCATTTCGGGTGAAGAACCAGCTTTTCGTTTCTTAACTGGTCGTTTTTTTTAGAATCCAGTTAGTTTCCCGAGCTAGTTCTTCTTCATCCGTTTGATAATCAGTGTTATCGGGGACGTTTGAACTCGCAGCAGACTCATTACGAGGTTTCTTCATATCCTTAAATGCTTTATTTTCTGCTTTAAGTATATTTAATTCTTTTCTTAGTTCTTCGCAGAGAAGTTCCATCTTACTTAGCCTGGTCCAGAGTTCTATATTTTCGTCCGTAAGGCTTTGAATTTTCGTTGAAGTCCGTTGTTCGTGCGCCGACACTATCGATGTCGCCGGACTTCTAGTTCCGCACGTTTTTATTGTAGATCTTGATGGTGGAGATCTAACTACCCTGGTACCTTTTTTAAAAGGGTCAGATGAACGCAATAAATGGCTCTCCCCAGAATCCATAGAGCCGACCTCCGAAGAGGGTGGATTTTCCAGTGTACCTGGACTGCCACCTGGGGTATTTATATCTTTTGTTTTGTTCATTGCATACTTTGTATATGCCATACTCGGTATACGGAGGGTGGATTTTAGTCGCCTCTTACGACAGGTATGCCTACCTCGGGTATATTCTAACCCCTTCCCGAAGGGGGTATTCAGCTCTTCACACGTTGGCAAACTTAGATGCGCTTTTTTTCTGGCTTTTAACAACATAGATGGTGGAATACGTCGAACTACCATTAAAAACCAACGCTGCCCGAAACATTCCCGCCACTGTTAGCATTTCACCGGTTGGACCACTGAGTAAACGATCAGGCTATTCCAACGAATGTGCTCCAAACTTTTGGTTATATATGTGAAGAGGTATTGCATTTATTGGGGACCCAGTGTCTACAACAAATGCACAATTTGCGTTGTCAACTAGCACATCGATGATCCACCGTTTATTTTTGTTCTCTTTGTTTCCACTTTCATTGTGCACATTTCCCAAAAACGATATCAGCTCACTCCCGTCGTTACTGTCGCTGTCGTCACTGTTGTTCGTCTCACGTACTTGGTTAACGGCTGCCTTACTCATCTGACATACACGGCTGAAATGGTTCAGCTTATTACATCTATTGCAACGTCTTCCTTGCGCTGGGCATTTGTCTATATCATGCAGTTTGCCTCCACACCAGTTACACCGTTTAGGCTGAGCATATCTGTGCGAATTCTGCTAGAGTTTTGCTGGCTGCTTAGCAGTAACCTCTCTCGTTGAGTATTTTGTATGACTCTTCACCGCACAAAGAACTGATGAGCCGGTAATTTCTTTTTGTTGCTTGTGGACCGCTTTGACGGACCGTTTGTATTGCTTTGGTGAGTGTAAGCTCTGCCTCCAATTGAAGTCTCTCTGAGAGTCGTTTGTCCCGGACCCCTACAACAATACGGTCCCGAATCATTTCGTCTAGCAAGCTTTCATACTTGCAGTTCTCTGACAATATGTATAAGTTATGAAGTCTTCAACCTTCTCCCCCTCTTCCTGGCATCTTGAATTGAACTTTGCCCGTTCATAAATAATATTATGGCGTACGATAAAATGGTTTTCAAAGGCCTTAAGTACTTCAGCGTACTTCTTCTTGTTCACATCGCTAATGGCGAGAGATAGGAAATATCCTCGGCTTGATCGCCCATTATGTAAATCAAGGTATTTACCTGTTCTTCTTCGGGTTTTTTCGACAGCCCAGAGGCTATCAAAAGTCGTGTAAACCGATTTTTCCACCGTGGCCATTCCTCAGGCGTAAAGAAAAATGGAGATGGTGCCTGTACCGTGAATTGGCTCCCTGTTGCTTGCGCTGTGGCGTCGTCTGGCATTTTCTCTCGATTCCTGTTTTAACCGCTGCCACCATATAATGTCCGAGCGAAACGAAACACAGTCTTAGTGGCAATTCTTTATTATACAATAGCTCAGCGAACCGTTCGGGGTGAGATCTCGTTACTAACTGAACTCTCTTCTGTACATTACTTTGCACCCTGGACTGTAGCATTACCTATATAAGTATGTAAGTAATATGTAATAAATATAAAAGTACGCTCCCAAATGAATGTGAATAGTGGATGACTGAGTCTTGCTTGGTCAGTTTATCAGCGTGTTCGTTTCCACAAACGTTACTGTGCCCTAGATCACGGTTACCTTGAATCGACTATCTAGCGAGGCTAGCTCATTTCGGTATTCTTGTACTAGATTGGAGGATATGGTAACCGAGGTGGTCAAACGGTAATGCATCGATTATATGAAAGCACAAAGGTTTACACTTAGCTGAGGCCTACCAACTCCTACTCTCAGCTACAGCGTGATGACCGCTGGGTGCCTTGCACCTCGTACCGAGAAATGGGTTACCAATCCCGTTTGGGGGATTTTTGGCGGAAGCAGGCAAAATAGGAGGGAAGAGTGCTTTCTCATTAGAGGACTTCTTCTTATTCCAGATGGCAGTGGATGAATTCTCTAGATCGAATCAACTGTAGTGTCTACGGTTGCAGTTAGGTTGAACTTAGTGAACAACTAGCACGAGATACTTCGACATATTCGGATCACTAGTCAGTTAGGAATTTCCAATGTTAGTCAGGACCTTGGAATAGAGATGGTGGCTGAGAGCCCTTAACGAGGTAACGGCAGCGCTCATACTCTCGTAGTGGACTACTGGCACTGGTGTACCCGGGCCAGAGTCTTATAGGCTTAACAAAAGGAACGGGCCCTCCAGGTTAGGGGTTGTGCCGTCTGGGTAACTTCCTTTCCACATAAATGAAACACTGGTCCAGAAACAACCACAAGCCTAGTATAAGGGCGGATCAACTGATGACGACCCCCGCAAGCGAAATAAGGACAATGGTCTTCGGATCTGAACGTGAAATATTCGAAACCCTTAACAGATCATGTATAGCCGAAAAATTAGCAGAGACCCTAGACTGCTATAAAGCAAATATAACCGCCATCCAGGAAGTACGATGAGATGGGCCGGGTAAGAAGTAAATTAAAAACTTTGACATCTACTACGTTGATTGCTACAGAGACAATAAGCAGCGTTTATTTGGATGCGGACTTGCTATACGCGGCAGGCTAGGGCCAGAAGTCTTAAGCTTCCGACACGTGAGCGAGTGTATTATAACAATCCGGATCAAGGCTAAATTCTCTAACATAAGCCTGATATGTGCTTATGCTTGTACGGAACAAAAGGACCCTGCCACTAAAGATAGTTCCTGTGTTGGTACCGTGTCAACTTGTCTTCAGCACTTGATGCTGGCAGCATAAGGGTGATTGAGAGATTTCGGGATACGCGTTCAGCGAAGAGTCTGGCGGTCTCTTGCGATCGTAGCTTTTCGACATTGAATTTTTTCACAGTGATTCTTCTTTGTTGTTCAGTTTGAGATATCCAGCAAGAATACTGGATGCATATCTAGCGTCGATTGCAATATGATTAATTTAGTTGATCGTTACATGATCATTTGACCCCCATATCTGCTTGTGAATATTGAGATGAGGAAAAAGCAAACTCACAAGACCTTATCGGATGTTAGATTTAGAGATAGGGAAAATTGGACTAAACTTCATTAAATTCACCCTGTGGCATTAAAAAAGCTGAATACTTCTCCGAGACTTGACTTCTATATCTCATTGGTAAGCTAGGTGGAGAGCAGTAACAGAATCCGAACTAGTTCTTAGTGTCAAATCGATCAGTTCTTCTCAAGAGTGAATGTGAATAAAGACTCACTTCAATCATAAATGTCCGAGTTCCTATTTGGTCGTAGTAGCGTCACATCGAATTCTCAAATTGTGCTTGTTGCATGGAACAGTTGAATAGTATGCGGACAGCTTTCGGCACAGTGGTTCCCATTCTTCTTATGTCATGCATACAGACGATTGGAGTAGATCGGTCTCTCCTGGTGTTCACGCAGTATCAGAGTTAGATCCACAGTGATATATGGAATCAAAAGGGCATGTTTTTTTCCTGTGCTCAGA
The DNA here is from genome assembly GCA_945910035.1 of Brachypalpus laphriformis. Lineage (NCBI taxonomy): Eukaryota > Metazoa > Arthropoda > Insecta > Diptera > Syrphidae > Brachypalpus > Brachypalpus laphriformis. The sequence goes on along the minus strand of OX246753.1, from coordinate 311,679,623 downwards.
TAGAACATGCTATAGGCATTACTATCACATTGACATGTCATTCTATCCACTCTTTATGACTTTAATGTTCAGTATAATCTGGCAAATCATCACAATCATCACTTATACTTGGACAATGCTACCAAATTATACGAATTTACTTTAAAAAACCGTCGTCTATTCGGGAAACTCAAAGACAACTTCGTGATTTTTATGGCATACATAATCTATCTGAGTTGCATTACAAGAGTTAAGTCTTAAAAAAAACTCTTATTACCGTCACGCGACTCTCCTAAGTCTTGCGTTTTACAAAAGTTCTGGAATTTATCTATTTTTGGAACTTTAGAGACATGATTTAGGTTTAAATATAGTTCATAGCCCAGTTGTATAAGAAAACTACGCAACCGCTTAGATGTTTACATTAATGTTTGCCTACATCACTCAAGTTCCTTGTTGAAAGATATTTGAAAGGCAATCATCTTACAATCTTTTACAAATTCAAAAGGAAGATTCCACTTCAGATGTATTACTTTTATTCGATTTGGACTTCCTCCTTTCGGGTGTAGGTATTGTTCTCTCCTTTTCCATTTCTGGTCTCTTATAATCCCCTTTTCAGAACATGAATAGAAATCTCGTCTATAAATAGAACAAAACGAGTATGTAGTGAGGAATTTTGGGAAATATCAAAAAGATTACACACTCTTCGAATTTCTATGAATACCACAGTAATTCTGTCGATTCCAAGGATCTGACAATTTCTATGACTGAATTGACGAGGAAGAAGAAGAGATTTAAATTTGCCATAAATATTTTGAAAAACATAAACCATTTAATTAATGTGGGCCATTAAAGGCAAACTCAAATCGTTGTGGTTGTGGCAAGCTCATAATGCTTATTTAATTTTCCACATAACCCCTGTAGCATCACTTAAATCCTGCTGCGTGTTTGTGGTAATTTTAGTCACCAACAGAACAAGCAATTATTGGATAATTTGTCGAATGCAGTTTATATCCAACGAGAGACAGTATAGACATTTTAATTAATGATTCGGAATGATGGTATATATATAATTAACCACTTTGGTAATATATCACCATCATAACGAAATTATGCTAATTACCGCTTTACGAATACCTGTTCAATATTTGGGTGTAGAATGGGCGTAATTGAGTTTCCAGTTGGTAAATATGTACAGGGTGGGCCAAAAGTATTAAGTGGATTTTAAAATTTCATAACTTTAGAACAAGGTAATATTTATCAGCAATTTTTCTTTTGTTTTTAGACTACATCTTTTTATTTTTTTTTATTGTGTGTAGCTGGGTGAAAATCATCGAAAGACATCGCATGCGAGCTTTGCGATAGTATGGGACTTCAATTCACTAAGCCAGAAAAGCTATGAGTTATGTCATCTTTCCAATTATCGCACCTAGTCGTCAAACTTGAGGGTATATGCATATATTGAGGAGCTGGAACTGGAAGTACGCACGTATATACGCATTTTTTTTTTTTTTTTTAAAGGGAAGGAGTGGAATGGCAGAGAATGACTCCCGAGCACTTTTTTATTAATAATATACTCGCGCTTAAGGAGTTATGACTACCCTTGTTATGTATTTTGGTACATAGCGGGAGCATTGGGGAAGAGGGGTTAGGGCGAACGGAGGCATCGATGCACATTGGTCTTAAATGTCTGTAGGTTATAATGGAGAGGAAAAGTAGTCTCTAGGAGAGCCTTGGTTGGTCAAACGGTAATGCATGCGATCAAATGAAAACACAAGCGTTTTTACTTAGTTAAGGCCTACCAACTCCTACTCCCAACCTCCACGCGGCGACAGCCGGATACCTAGCACCTTAATCCAAGAAATGTGTAACCAACCCCGTTGCGCGGATTCTTGGCGGCAGCAGACGAAAGAGGGGGCGAAGAGTGCTTTCTCACTAGAGCACTTCTTCCTGTTCCAGGCGGCAGCGGACGAATTCCCTAGACGGAGTCATCGGTGGTGTTTATAGTTCCAGTTAGGTTAGTGAATACCTTGCGCGAGCTGCTTCGACTTATTCGGATCACAGGTCGGTAAGGAATTTCCAATGTTGGTCAGAACCTTGGAATAGAGATGGTGGCGGAGGAGCCCTCAGTGGGCCTACGGCAGCGCTCATAATCCCGTAGTGGACTACTGGCCCCGCTGTACCGGGCCCCTCGTCCTTGGGGAATAATTAAGGAACTGACCCTCCAGGTTAAGGGTTGTGCCGTCGGGGCAACTTCCCTACCAAATAAAAGGCCTATGGTTCCAAAACAACCAAAAGCCTCGGATAAGGACGACTCAACTGATGACCACCCCAGCAAAGGAAATAAAGACAACGACCTTGGGATCCGTACGTGGAATGTTTTGTCTCTTTACAGACGACGTGCAGCCGAACAACTAGCAGAGGCCCTAGACTGCTATAAAGCAGATACTACCGTCATGCAGGAAGTGCGATGGGATGAGCCGGGCAAAAAGAGGATGAAAAACTGTCACATCTACTACTGTGATTACTTTAGAGGCAACAGACAACGCTTATTCGGATGCGGATTTGTCATAAGCGGCAGACATAGGCAAGAAGTCTTAAGCTTCCAACACGTGATCGAGCATATTATGACTATCCGGATCAAGGCTGAATTCGCTAACATAACCTTAATATGTGTTCATGCCTCCACGGACGAAGAGGACCCTGCCACCAAAGAGTGTTTCTATGAGCCCCTCGACAAAACATACGAGCAATGTCCTAAATACGACGTTAAAGTCGTATTGGGCGATTTTAACGCCAAAATAGGAAAGGAGGACATCTTTGGTAGGGCAGTCGGTAAGCATAGCCTACACGACACCACGTCTGATAACGGACTAAGGCTAAATGATTTCGCTGTGGAGCGAAATGTCACCATAGCAAGCACATGGTTTCCTCATCTCGACATTCATAAGCAGACATGGCGGTCCAATGATCATGTAACGATCAACCAAATTGATCATATTGCGATCGACGTAAGGCATGCCTCCAGTATTCTGGATGTCCAGAACTTCCGAGCGGCCAACATAGACTCGGATCATTACCTTGTTGTAGCCAAGGTATGAATGTGGATATCCCAATCGGAGCAACAAAGAAGAATTACTGTGAGAAAACTCAACGTCGAAAAGCTACAATCGCAACCGCCAGACTCTTCGCTGAACGCGTATCCCGAAATTTCTCAATCACCCCTATGCCGCCAGCATCAAGTGCCGAAGACCAGTGGCAACGCTGCCAACATGCCATCAGAAACTCCGCGACTGATGTGCTGGGTCTCGCTCGCCCACCACCGTGAAACCCATGGTTTGACGAAGAATACCGGCGAGTGCATGCAGCAAAGCGGCGCTGCAAAGGAAGATGAGAACTGCTCGTGAGCTCTACGAGAAAAAGAGACAGGAAGAACATCGGCTTCTCCAGAAGAAGAAGAAAGAGCATGAGAAGCGCGCGTTTGAGAATATCGAGAGTTTATACTCCAGGAACAATGTACGGACGTTTTACCAAAAGGTAAAAAGAACGTGTCAGAGAAGCAATACCCGTACAGAAGCCTTGTAGAGATGAAAATGGAAACCTCGTAGTAGAATCCCAGTCGGTGCTGAGAATATGGAAAAACTACTTCTGCAGACTGCTTAACGGTGACGAAGACCAACATCCCGCTGTCAGGTAGAATGAACCAATCAGCATAGACGATGATATTCAATATTACCGTCCACCTGACCAAAATGAAGTGAGGATAGCACTATCCCAGCTGAAATCCAACAAAGCTGCTGGACCTGACGGCTCACCGGCCGAACTTTTCAAGGCAGCTGGGGATGAATTGGTAGAGTGCATACAACAAATCATCGCAAAGATTTGGTCAGACAAGTGTATGCCTGATGAATGGAACCTCAGCATCGTTTGCCCGATCCACAAGAAAGAAGGCCTCCTCAACTGCGCCAATTACAGAGGCATCTGTCTCCTCAATATTGCATATAAGATCTTTTTTGCGATGTTGCGTGAATTGGATCCTATTAGTGCGGTTTCAGGCCAGGAAAGTTCACCATCTTCACATTTCGGCAAATCTTGGGGAAAATCCAAGAACTCCAAATCGATACTCACCATCTCTTTATCAATTTCAAGGCTGCCTATGACAGCATCTATAGAGAAGAGCTTTATAAAGCCATGTCCAGTTTTGACATCAGTCCCAAACTTGTCCGTCTGTGCAGGATGACGATGGAGAACGCTCGCTGCTCCATCAAGGTCGGTAATGACCTCACCGAGACCTTTGATGTCAAAAAATGTTTCAAACGAGATGACGCGCTGTCATGTGACTTCTTCAATATTGTACTTGAACGGATTGTGCGGAACTCACAAGCCAACACCGGAGGCACAATCTATCACAAGTCTGTACAACTGCTTGCATACGCTGACGATATAGACATTATCGGAAGAACTCAGCGGGCTGTCACCGGTGCGTTTACATGCATTGAGGCGGAAGTGGCCAAAACGGATTTATCGATAAACAATGGAAAAACCAAGTATGCATATGCTGTCAAAAGGAAGGGACAATCAACACCGACGAATTGGACAGAACATCACAGTGGGGAGCTATAACTTCGAGGTAGTAAGGGACTTTGTCTACCTTGGCTCTGCTATAAATTCTGAGAACAAGATCAGCGCAGAAATCAAGCAAAGAATAACTCTTGCCAATCGCTGTTTTTTGGGCTTATAAGGCAATTCAACAGTAAAGTCCTATCTCGAACAACTAAGGAGACTCTCTATAAAACGCCGATCATCCCAGTCCTGCTTTACGGCGCTGAAACATGGACTTTATTAAATGAGGATGAAGATATTCTTGGACGCTTCGAGAGAAAAATTCTTCGTAAGATATTCGGTTCCATTTGTGTTGACGGGTTTTGGAGGAGAAGATTCAATCACGAACTATACGAGCTGTACAGCGACATCGACCTAGTCAAAAAACTGCGCATTGGACGTCTGAAATGGCTAGGAGCGAATGGACACCAACGCTCCGGCCCGCAGATTCTTCGAATCTAACCCCGAGGGACGAAGCAGTAGCGGACCTCCTGATGTGGAGCGCACAAGTTCAAGGGGACCTCGACCAACTTGGAATGCGCAACTGGAGGCAATAAGCTAAAGACCGAGCTAAATGGAGAGGCTTGTTGGTTGACACTCAGGTTCACCCCGAACTGTAGCGCCACCTATGTAAGTAAGTAAGGAGAGCGTTCCACAAACGTTTTGTGCGACTCATAAAAGTATCTCTATATTCCACGATACGTCCAAAAATATGCTTAAGGGTAAACTGATGAGCATTCGAGACATGGCGAGTATTGCGGTTAAAACGAAGAAGGGGAGAAATGCTAATGGCTTTTTCCTTTGAGCACTTTCGGTGGAAATATCGATAAAACGGACATTATGACGGTGTTCCAGCGAAGCACAATTACACGCAATACTCGTGTCTCCTATAAGCTTCATCGCGCGATTTTGTATCCTATCTAGCAAGTTCAATATAGCTTTTGGTGCACCTGACCATGGTGGATGGTAAACGACTAACAAAAGCCTCGTAGGGACAGCATCTCCCGATAGGTCTTAGTCCGCTAAGTAACGAGAAAGAGCCACTGCAGCCGAAAACCTAGCAGCTCTGTTAGTAAGCCCTACTCCCACCTCTTCGTGATGCCATCTGGCAATTTCTTTGGAAATTGCTAACGAGGGAGGACGAATGGCGAGCTTCCTGCACCAAAAACCAGGATAAGTGTCGGTTGGTCTGTGGCCCACCGAGGCGCAACCGTAAAAAAGCTAATTGCTCCAAAACGGAAACCAACGCCTCGGATATGGACGGATAATTTGATGACGACTTTTGGCTATCGAACACGGACAACGATCGGATCCTGGAACGTTAAGGCCCTGCTGGGCTCACTCAAGGAAGGGCCTTATAACGCCAGTTTCCTCCAATTGGAGCGCGAATTCGCACGGTATAAAATAGACATCTTAGGGCTGAGCGAGATGCTTCGATGCTGGGGAATACATCTCCTCAACAAAAAGCACTGTCATGCTCTACTCTGGTAAACCAACTGGAAGTGCACGGAGTTCCGGAGTAGGAGTCATGCTACCTCCAGCAGCACGTAGTAGCCTCATATCATGGAAATCCCATAGTGACCGGATATTGACAGCTAGGTTCCAGAGTAGAATTACAAAAATTACCATCATACAGTGTTATGTTCCGACTCCTGACGCGACTGAGGATGAAAAGGATGATTTTTATGGCCACTTAGGCGCCGCCTACAACCAAACGCCTGATTAGGACATCGTAATGGTGATGGGAGATCTCAATGCCAAGGTGGGTAGCGACAACACCATGCTTAAGCACGTGATGGGAGTTCACGGCGTGGGAGATCGTAATGACAACGGTGAGCGGTTTGTGGATTTCTGCAATACCAACCGCCTAGTAATCGAAGGTACGCTGTTTAAGCATAACACTTGCCATAAGATCAGTTTAGTCTTTACTGTTAGGCAACGAACATCCAACCCGATCGACCACATTGCGATCAGTCGCCGCTTTAGAAATTATCTCCTGGACGTCCGAAACAGACATGGAGCTGACGTCGGACAAGAACGAGATCACCATCTTATGGTAGCTCATTTACACCTTCGTACTGCATCCGTCCACAGCAATCGCTCAAACCTACTTAGCATCACCAGGTTTAATATCGACAGGCTCAAGGATCCCCAAGTGCGCCAATAGTTCAGGGACCATCTTGCCTTAGAGCAGAAGCAACCAGCAGCATACTGCAACGGAACATGGAAGACCACTGGAGTGCTGCAGAGGCACCACCACACACGGCTTTCTACAGATATCTGGAGACGGATCGATGAGCATACAGCAATCAAGGCTCGGATTGCAGCGACCTCCGCAGTAGAGAGAACCGAGCTTGAAACCCAATACCTTGCGAAGAAGAAAGAAGTGCAGCGTAGTGTGAGACGGTGGGCGCCGTGGCGTAAGTGGTTAGTGTGTTGGATCACTACGCATGAGGTTCCAAGTTCGAATCCCAGAAAACACCAAAAAGTTTTTTCACTGTCCCACCTCTCGCGAGCGTCTGACAAACATCCGAGAGTATTGTTGTCACGAAACAGCTTCTCAAATCGCCGTTCGGATCCGGCACTAAACTATAGGTCCCTTCCATTCGTGTGAAAAATATAACGCACACAACGCGAGTGGTTGCGAGAAGCTAGGCCCTGGCACTTTAAAGAGCTGTTGCGCCAAATATTTGTTTGTTTTATTTGTAGTGTGAGACGTGACAAACGCCAGCATATCAACGCACTGGCTTCAAGGGCTGAAGAAGCAGCGAGTAGGTGCGACAGTAGGACTGTTTATAGCATCACTAAGGAGCTCATCGGTGGTCGAAACTCCAAACAACAACCAGTGAAGAGTCTAGACGGTAACCTTCTGATTTCGGATGAGGATCAGGTCACTAGATGAAGAGAACATTTTGCTACAGTGCTAAATCACTTAGACAATGGCGGTATGATCTCGAATTCGAATAAGCAGTTCGAAGCAACAAATTCCCGAATTCGCACCGCACCTCCCAGTAAAACCGAGATAATAACAGCAATCAAGTCCCTCAAGAAGAACAAGGCGGTGGATATTGATGTTATCGCTGTCGAATTATTTCAAGTGGCGTCAATTATCGGCAGATTTGCTACACCCTCTAGTACGGAGAGCTTGAGATAGTGAACAATTTCCGCAGAAGTGGAACAGGGGGATAATTATTAAGCTTCCGAAAAAGGGAAACTCGGAGGAATGCGGAAACTGGAGAGATATTTGCTTTCTTACAGCCGTAGCCAAAATTATAGCTAGAATAGTTCTGGAACAAATCAAAGAGCATTTAGATTCAACTCTCGACGTCGAACAGGCGGGCTTTGCGCAGAATCCTCCTGCATCGAAATACCTTACGGATCATAATCGAATAATCCGTTGAGTACAGGGCTCCGCTGCATTTGCTGTTTGTCGACTTCGAGAAGGCTTTCGTCAGCTTGAATCGAAATGCTATCTGGTTGGCCTTGCGCAGGAGAGGCATCCCAGAAAAACTTATAGCTATTATCAAGGCTACATATGAGGACTGCAAGTGTCTCATCCTACACAATGGTATGGTGTCGGAGGATTTTGAAGTCCAAAGTGGAGTACGTCAAGGGTGCATACTGTCACCACTATTGTCCTTGGTGATTATCAGCGATGTACTCCGTGCAGCATTGTCGGAAGGTAACTATGGAATTCGTTGGACTATGACATCTTACCTTAAACACATAGATTACGCTGACGAGGTTTCTATACTTTCACATCGGATAATGGATCTTCATTTGATGGCCCAAAGTCTAGAAGCTGAGGCAGACAAAGTGGGGCTAAAAATAAACACAGCCAAAACAAAAGCCCTGAGCAGTTCTAACACCCGTGCTCAACTTTACATTACCGGACAAGTAGTCGAGAATGTGGACAACTCTCTTTACTGAGGAAGAGTGGTTTTGGCTGACCAATATGGAATCGAACTGGAAGTGTGTGGCAGAATCGGAAAGGCTAAAGCTGCGTTCGGAATGCTATCCAACATCTGGAGAAGTAATGTTATCAGCTTAAGAACCAAGCTGCGACTGTTCCACTCCACCGTAGAATCGGTGCTGTTGTATGGGTGCAGTGCCTGGAAGGTGGACACCATTAAGACACGCAAGCTCCAAGTCTACGTAAACAAATGTTTAAGAATCATCTTAAGGATTTTTTGATCCAATCATATCTCCAACGACCAACTTTATATGTGAACGAGCCAAGAACCTATAAACATTACTGTGCGAAGGAGAAAGTGCCAGTGGATTCGACACACCTTACGGCGCGAAGACAACTCCATTGCGTAATGCGCCATGCAGTGGAATCCGGTCACCAAGGTAAGCAGAATAGCGGGACTCCCTAGGCAAGTGTAGCACTGAATAGTTAAAGAGGAATCGAGCTCTTTAGGAATGAGTTAGGGGCAGGTCAAGCGTGTTGCAGAACTCCGAACAAGATGGCGCGCAGGCGTGTTTGACGCCCTATGCCACCCGAGGAGTGAAATGATTTAAGTACCATAAGTAATTAATTAGCACCGTGAACCACGGCATTGAAGCAATGCAATCTAGCCATTTCACAATACCAATTCGGCTGTTGCTTCACCCCATTAACTGTCCCAATGAAGTGCAGTGTTTGAATTGGCGGTCAGGTGAATCGATTTATGCTCAATACTTAGCTCGCGTAGCACAGCCGCGAATATAGGCAAGGTACGCACGCTCGGGCAACTCAGGCGGCATTTGACGGGCCAGGTTCAGGTATGAATCTGAATTTCATGGCTAATGAGATGGAAAGTGCAATGGAGGTCGACTGAGACCCACCGGATCCACTTGGCATACCCAATATGACGGTGAGGGCCCAAAATGGACGTTTATTTGAATTTCATTTTATTTGACACGATTAACGTTTTCACGAAATTAACTGCGGGAGTGTCCGGCACTGCTTATTTTTTATTTTTTATTTTTTTTAAATGCATCCAAACACTTTATGGTTTTTTTGAATGGTGGCGCAGAAGTGAGTTTCTAACTCATTCTTTCTCTGTGGTCACTGGCAACTCCAGGCGCTCAAAGTGAAATCTTTTATTCAGTGGACAGTAATTTCTTCTTGTCGAAGACCTTCTTCTTCATCCAAGTCTATCGGTGTGATGTGAAAAATGTTTTTACATGGTGCTGAAAGAATTGTCGGTCAATCGCAGAGAAGACATAGGGCAAGGCTTTTCGAGGATACCTGGAGACGGATTGACGAACGAAACCAGCTAAAAGCTCGCATTGCAGGTACTCCAGCAGCAGGTAGAAGCGAGCTTGAATCCCTATATCGCATGAAGATGAGAGAAGTTCAGCGTAGCGTGACGTGATAGGTGCAACTACATCAACGAGCTGACTACAGAAGCAGAAGAAGCTGCACGGAGGTGTGACAGCAGTGTCGTTTACAGAATCACCAAAGAGTTGATAGGTGGTCGCAGATTCAGTTTGCACCCAGTGAAAAGCCTAAATGATTCCTTGTTCATTTCGGATGAGGACCAGCTCAAGAGATTGGAAGAGCATTTTACTACGGTTTTGAACCGCATATTTACTAGCGATATGCTCCCAAATTAGGCTGACGTGCCCGAGGTGAGAAATGCCCAAATACGCACCACGACTCCCAGTAATGATGAAATCACTACCGCGATCAAAGCACTCAGAACCAGAAAAGGGGTAGGACTGGCAGGTAATCCAACAGAGTTTTTACGAGCATCGCCAACAACATCGGCCGAGCTTCTGCTTCCACTCTACAGAGAGCTTTCTTGATGAGTGGAAAAGGAAATGATCGTCAAGCTTTCCAAGAAAGGAAATTCAATAGAGTGCGAAAACTGCAGGGGTATCTGCGCCCTGGCAGCTATAGCTAAAATTATCCTAGAGCGAATCAAACAACATCTCGAAGATACACTCGATGCTGAACAAGCAAGTTTCCGCTATCGATCCTCCTGTGTCGACCGCATCAACACCTTGCGGATTATCGTCGAACATTGCGTTGAATATCGATCGCCACTTCACCTGTTGTTCATCGATTTTGAGATGGCGTTCGATAGTGTCAACAGGGAGTTCATTTTGCGTGCCTTACGCAGGAGTATTCCCGATAAATAATTGCTATTATCAAAGCTACATATGAAAGCTCCAAATGTCACGTTCTGCACAGAGGAAGGTTATCTGAGGAATTTGAGACTCAAAGTGGGGTAAGACAAGGCTGTATCCTTTCACCAATATTATTCCTATTGGTGATTAGCGATGTGCTTCATGCAGCTTTGTCGACGGGAAATGGAGGAAATCGATGGACTCTTACATCTCAACTGAAACATCTTGACTACGCTGACGATGTATGCTTACTCTCCCACCGAATTATGGACCTCCACCAAATGACAGCAGATGTGGAGAGGGAGGCAGGTGTCGTCTGGCTGAAAATGAATACGGCAAAAACTTAAATGATTAGCCTTGGAACTAACACATCGGCTCAAATATGCATGGCTGGACAACCGGTAGAGAGAGTAGAGGATTTCCAGTATCTTGGGAGTATTGTCTCGACCGATGGTGACACCGAACTGGATGTAGTCAACAGGATCGCCAAAGCAAAGTCCGCGTTCGGTATGTTGTCCAAAATATGGCGAAGCAATGCAATCAGTTTGAGCACCAAGATAAGACTGTTCCGCTCCAACATTAAATCCGTGTTGTTATATGGTTGCAGCACGTGGAGAGTGACCATTACTATCACCCGAAAGCTGCAAACGTTTGTTAATAGGTGCCTGCGCAATATCTTAAGGATTTTCTGGCCCAATCGTATCTCTAACAAACACCTTTATGAGAGTACGGGTCAGAAACAAATAGGCACAACCATCCAACGGCGGAAGTGGCAGTGGATTGGTCACACGTTCCGTAAGGGTGACAGTTCCATAGTGAACCATGCTATGCAATGGAACCCTCTAACTCACGATGGCAGAAGACCTAGCGGTCCAAGGAGAACACGGTGCAGGACAGTCGAGAAGGAGGCACGGTAGTTAGGAAAAAGTTGGGGAGAGCTCAGACACATTGCCAGAAACCGTACACGAAGGCGCGTAGGCGTAGTAGAGGCCCTAGGACCCACGAGGGGATACAGGACATAAGTATGTAATAAGTACGCAATATCTTAAGGATTTTCTGACCCAATCCACCCTTATGAGAGAATGGGTCAGAAACCAATAGGCACAACCAGCTAACCATGGAAATGGCAGTGGATTGGTCACACGTTCCGAAATGGTAACATTTCCATAGCGAACCATGCTATGCAATGGAACCTTTAACTCAGAAAGGTAGAAGACCTGGCGGTTCGAGGAGAACATGGCGCAGAATTGGACATAAGTAAAAGTGAGTAATTTCTTCTTGTTAGTCCGTCGGGTTCTGAAACGTGCCACGATAAAAAAATAGCCAGGATCAGAAGCACTTTATTCATTTGGTTGGTTGTTCTGAAGACTTCATCTGGAGAAATCCCGGTTTCAGTATGAATTATTTTATGGCGATACATTCCTTTTACCTTATTAGTCTCTGTTAACTAATATGTAAACAGGAGGCTATTTGCAGAAGTTGTGACATTGAAGTTGTGCTTTCTACTCTAACCAGGACATCATTTCATCTTTCCCTGATAACATCCTCAACATCTTCTCTAGAATGCGGCCTTTATGAGGAGAAGAGACAAGTAATGACTTATGGTCCTGAAGACAATACCAACGAAGGCGAATCAAGTAAATAGAAAGTGCTCCATTTGAAATAGTCCTTGAGTCCCATCCAGCTCCCATGTTCGAAACAAATACTTACAGGTATCCACCTTGTAGTTGTTTCCTGAACATCAGTGCTTTTAACTTTGACGAGCACCTCTGTTATGGAATATTAAAACACGAATGGGTTGCTTTATAATAACCTATTTGGGGACCCCTAATGAATCTAACCATCTGACGATTATTTCACGTTTTCAGAATAAAAAAAAACTGCTTTCATATCCCCAACATATGCTAAATGTGCCATACAAAATGTTAATAAGCTCACTTTGCCTTGTTTTTCTTTTAACCTCAAACCATGTTAAGCGATAAACACCAAAGCACTCTTATATGATGTTCAACACACACACAGAACTAAACCATGAAAGGTCAAGTAATCCTCTTTGAAATATACGTATCCACCCTTAATGACCATTATGAAAGGACAACATCTATTTTACCCCAGCATCTAAACTCACAAAAACCTCAATACCTACCGCATTTCACTCAAAAGCCAAACCAAATGAATCCAAACCCAGCGGTCACTTCTACATATGTCAGCATCCCCTTAGCAAAAAAGGACAACAGTCCACTTTTATAGTACTGCCTACCATCTTACGTCCCTCAATTACTTGTTGAATATCACTATCAGGTACACTACCATCTTTTGTTAATCCGACATGCTCAGACTCCCGCCCCGAAACCCGGACAAATATTGCAAAACACACTGAAAAGAAACAAGTGCCGTTTTATGACGTTTTTGGGCTGAACGACCGAAGCGACAGATGTTCCATTCAAAGAAAATTACTTTGAAATTTCACGAAAAGCCCTCGTTACCGCAGTATGAAAGTTTTCCAGGATCCAATCAAAAAGCGGAAGTCCTTGTGTCTCTTAAGAAGTGACCAACACTGACAAGCCAACAGACAGACAGGCCTTGGTTCGATTTTAATTACGATAATCCATGAAGTTATTTTGGCCAAAATGTTTGTGTTGTTGCTATCTGAAGGACATTTGATTCCTGCAATACCACAGGATGAAATGAAATAGTAATCGTCTCTCCCTGAGGAAGGGGGGAATAGATAAATAGATTTGTTTGTTTTCGGTTTTGATGTCGTTTCCGGTGGTGGGCGGTAAAGAGATGATAATGCGCCTGTAAATTGTGAAATTCGAAATTGAGACACCGCATGTTTGGAAATTTAATTTCGATAGTCAATGGAGATCAATTAAGATACAGAGATACATTTGGGGAAATTCCGGAACTCGTCTGGCTACAGACAATTTGAATGGAAATTACAATTACCCAGGATGTTGTTAGATAAGTGAGTTGAATTGTGGGCGGCTTGTTGGCAGCAGCATGTGTTCATGGTGTGTAGTTAAGGAAATTCCGCTTTAAGGGAGGAAGGATACCGGATGCCGGATGCCTTTTGAATTGAAATGGCTTTTGTGTCTTGCAGAGTTTGTTAATGTGTTTTGTCAATGAGTGTTTGACATAAATAGAGAGGGAAGGGTGCAGAGACAAAAGGAAGAGATTACCAAACTTGTAGTTGTGTGCTCAATTGGGTGGTTAATGGAAACTTCAAAAGTATCCTTGAATGATGGAGTGGCTGTATTATGACTGAGTTAGATACTGACTGGGAACTATTGTGCTTGTGATGGGAAGTGGTAAATTGTGGAGGGTGCAAGTTCAATTGGGAGTACAATGATGTTCAGCTTAGTCATGTGTAGCATAACAATGGAAATGGAAGGATTTGCTCATGAATCTAGCAACGTCTCGTCAAAAGAGCAGATGGTGCTGTTGGTGCTTTAAGTGTTTTCAATTGCCATATATTTGAGCTGTTGCTTGGAGTAATCTTCATTGATGACTGGGCATCTTTTGACTCCATTGCCAGAAAATCGCTGTTCTATAAACTAAGTAGTCTGGCAGTGGCAACGAAAGTACTTAAGGTCATACAAAGTCCTTATGGTGAGAACAGAACTGCAGTATGGGATGGTTATGGGATTCGCGAACAGTTGTTAAATAGGTATGCCTCATGAGTCTCCTACTCTTTTCGTTATTTTTGGATGACCTACCAACCAATTTGCCTGGGGGAATTGAGTTTGACGGGTGTTGTATTTCCACTTTCGAAAAAAAAAACAATACTGATTCCACTACTTTCAGAGATTTATTTCGATTTTAAAATTTACGCACTTACAAGGAGGATACCACCAATGAGAATGAGGAGGAAGTGTTTGTTGAAATGTCAAACATGAATTTCTTAAGGTGACTTCATATTAAAATTCTTAGGCTGACTTCATACTTTTATTCTTAGGCTGACTTCATACTTTACAACTTTCCCCCCTTTAAATCACTGTGCCCCTATGCTAGGTTGGTCTACTTCATAGTTATTTTTTATTTTCGATCCTACTACGCAACCGCCCAAATCAGTTTTGTCCCTGTTCCTCTACCTCTACGCTATCAGCGTCCGTGGTGTAATCTGTTTCTTCGCAATAATGTTCTAACTCCTTGTCTTCAGGTGTTGTCTTCCTGCTACATGTTTCAGGGTCTAATTCCACTTCACTGATCTCAAAAGTTGATAGTTGCAGTTGGGGTGACTCAATTTCTAATCGAACTGTAGGTGTTTGGTTCGGGTGGTCACTTTCTGATATGTTTTCTAAATCGTTTTGGGAACCCATGTTTCGATTGAATCCCCAGTCTTTGAGGCTATCAACATCCTGTTGCTTCTGAACAACTTTAGTGGCACATGGTCTCAACTGATCTATATGCCTTTCCCACCTGTCATTTGAGTTTTCTGGATTGACTAAATATGTGTTTCGGCCTAAAACTCTAACAATAGTTCCTCTAATCCAGTATATTTTATTGGTTTTATAGAATCTCACCCACACTGTATCACCTACTTCAAAAGTCCTTAAGCCCTTCTTGACGCTTTCTATCTGTTGTTTCTGCTTGGTGAGCATTTCGTTTTTGACAAAGCTGTTTCGCTCAGCGACTTGTTTACTTGGTCTGAGTAAATCAAATCTCGTTCTGACTCGTCTGCCAAATAAAAGAAAGGCTAGTGTTTCACCAGTGGTACTGCGGGTGTGGTGCGGTAATCAAATAAATATCTAACTAACGCAACACCTAAGTTGTCGCTGCCTTCTACTATCAGTTTTTTCAAAGCAGCTTTGATGGACTTAACGCAATTTTCTGCCAGTCCGTTTGAAGCAGGGTGGTAAGGTGGAGTGGTGATATGCTTCAAACCGTTTTCTGAACAAAACCTTTGAAATTCTCTTGCGGTAAAAACTGTTCCATTGTCCGTAACAATAACCTTAGGGAATCCGAATCTGCTGAAAATCTCTCTTAACCTTCTTATTGTATTTGCAGAATCAGCTCTGCTCACCTCAAACACTTTAACCCACTTCCCAAGGGTGGCTTGTAGGTTGCCATGGAGCAGGTTCTGCTCTCGGAGGACTGCTTAACTGCGACGCGCAAATATCGCAAGATTTAATGAAGCTTTCCACATCTCTGCTCAAACCTAGCCAAAAAACATAGCTCCTAGCCAGAGCCTTCGTCTTAACCATACCGAAGTGTGAACGATGAAGTGATTGGAGAATTTCTGTCCTTAATGACGTGGGTATGACGACTCTGTAACCCCATAAAATACAACCGCTCTCTAACAAAAGCTCGCCTCTTTTCAGAAAATAAGGCTTCATGTCGCTCGATACCTTATCAGGCCATCCAGTCTCTATAAACTTCTTAACACACGCAAGTACTTTGTCGTTAGATGTCTCATCGGCTACTCTTCCAACTTCAATCGGCATTTCTGAACCTTGCGCTATATACTTAAGGTGAACGTCATCAAAGTTGTCACTATCTTCAACCTTCCCCCCTTCTAAAGGAAGACGTGAAAGAAAATCTGCACCATTCTCATTTGACTTGACATATTTAATTTTAAATTTGTATCCTGACAAAAATACAGCATAGCGCTGCAATCGATTTGCAGCCATTTGCGGAATTCCATGTTTTTTGTAACGTGGGCCAGCAACCTGCGTTACTGAAACCAGCTCGCTACTGAAACCGACACTATGCCTCGGATAAGGACTGATCACATGTTGACGACTTTTGGCTATTGTACCCGGACAAAGATAGGTTTCTGGAATGTAAAGACGCTCCTCGACTCGGGAAGAGAAGGTCCTTACAATGCCAGATTCCTCCAACTGGAAAAGGAATTCATGCGATATAAACTGGACATTTTGGGGGTAAGTGAAGTAAGATGGTTAGAAGCGGGCGAGTACCAGTCTTCAACGCGTAACACTGTACTACTCTATTCTGGAAGACCATCCGGAAGTCCGCGAGAATATGGAGTCGGACTACTGCTAACAACAACAGCACGCAAGGGCCTGATTTCCTGGCAGCCTCATGGTGATAGGATTTTGACGGCCAGATTCCGGACTAGAGTACGACGCGTCACCATCATACAGTGTTACGCCCCAACGAATAGTTCGTCTGAGGACGAAAAGGAGAGCTTCTACAATCTCTTAAGCGCCGTCTTCAACACAACACCAAATGGAGACATTGTCATAGTGATGGGGGATTTGAATGCCAAAGTAGGCAGCGACAACGAAGGGCTCAAGCATGTAATCGGGAAGCATGGACTAGGCAACCGCAATGACAACGGCGAAAGGTTTGTGGATTTCTGCAATGCCAACCGCCTTGTGATAGGTGGCACCATGTTTGAGCACAAGACCTGCCACAAAGTCAGCTGGGTTTCCAATGACAGGCAAGCAACCTCCAACCAAATTGACCATTTTGCTATCAGCCGCCGCTTTAGAAGCAGTCTCCTGGACGTCCGAAACAGACGAGGGGCAGATGTGGGGATAGTACGTGATCACCATCTTATGATAGCTACTCTCCAACTACGCACTGCTGCAGTTCGAAGATCCCACGACAACACAACAATGCCCAGGTTCAACATCGATAGACTTAGTGATCCCTCAGTGCGCCAACAATTAAGGGAGCACTTTTCGCAAGGTGTGGAAGCAATCAGCAGCTCAATGCTCGCAACCATCCAAGACCATTGGTGTGCTGTGAAAAATGTTTTTACATCTGGTGCTGAAAGAATTGTCGGTCGATCGCAGGGAAGACATAGGGCGTGGCTTTCCGAGGATACCTGGAGACGGATTGACGAACGAAAACAGCTAAAAGCTCGCGTTGCAGCTACCCCAGCAGCAGGGAGAAGCGAGCTAGAGTCCCTATATCGCATGAAGATGAGAGAAGTTCAGCGTAGCGTACGACGTGACAAGCGCAACTACATCAACGCGCTGGCTACAGAAGCAGAAGAAGCTGCACGGAGGTGCGACAGCAGGACTGTCTACAGAATCACGAAAGAGCTGACAGGTGGTCGCAGCTCCAGCCAATACCTAGTGAAAAGCCTAGACGGCTCCTTGCTCATTTCGGATGAGGACCAGCTCAAGAGATGGAAAGAGCATTTTGCTACGGTTTTGAACCGTGTATTCGCTAGCGACATGCTCCCAAATCAGACTGAGATGCCCGATGTGAGAAGTTCCCGAATACGCACCACGACTCCCAGTAAAGATGAGATCATTACCGCGATCAAGGCACTCAAAACCAACAAGGCGGTAGGACTTGACGGTATTCCAGCAGAGCTCTTACGAGCAACGCCAACAACATCGGCTGAGCTTCTGCTTCCACTTATAGATAGAGCTTGGGAAGCTGAGAGCTTTCCTAACGAGTGGAAAAAGGGAATGATCGTCAAGCTTCCTAAGAAAGGAAATTTAATGGAGTGCGGAAACTGGAGGGGTATCTGCGTGCTGCCTGCTGTAGCTAAGATAATAGCTAAAATCATCCTGGAGCGAATCAAACAACATCTCGAAGACACACTCGATGCCGAACAAGCAGGTTTCCGCTCTGGATCCTCCTGTGCCGACCACATCAACACCCTGCGGATTATCATCGAACAGTGTGTTGAATATCGATCGCCACTGCACCTGCTGTTCATCGATTTTGAGAAGGCGTTCGATAGTGTCAACAGGGAGTTTATTTGGCGTGCCTTACGCAGGAGAGGCATTCCCGATAAACTAATTGCTATTATCAAAGCTACATATGAAGGCTCCAAATGTCACGTTCTGCACAGGGGAAGGTTGTCTGAGGAATTTGAGATCCAAAGTGGGGTAAGACAAGGCTGTATCCTTTCACCAATATTATTTCTATTGGTGATTAGCGATGTGCTTCATGCAGCTTTGTCGACGGGAAACGGAGGAATTCGATGGACTCTTACATCTCAACTGAAGCATCTTGACTACGCAGACGATGTATGCTTACTCTCCCACAGAATTATGGACCTCCACCAAATGACAGCAGATGTGGAGAGGGAGGCAGGTGTCGTCGGGCTGAAAATTAATACGACAAAAACTAAAATCATCAGCCTTGGAACTAACTCATCGGCTCAAATATGCATTGCTGGACAACCGGTAGAGAGAGTAGAGGATTTCCAGTATCTTGGGAGTATTGTCTCGACCGATGGTGGAACCGAACTGGATATAGCCAACAGGATCGCCAAAGCAAAGTCCGCGTTCGGGATGTTGTCCAAAATATGGCGAAGCAATGCAATCAGTTTGAGCACCAAAATAAGACTGTTCCGCTCCAACGTTGAATCCGTGCTGCTATATGGTTGCAGCACGTGGAGAGTAACCACTACTATCACCAGAAAGCTGCGAACGTTCGTTAATAGGTGTCTGCGCAATATCTTAAGGATTTTCTGGCCCAATCGTATCTCTAACGAACACCTTTACGAGAGAACGGGTCAGGAACCAATAGGCACAACTATCCAACGGCGGAAGTGGCAGTGGATTGGTCACACGTTCCGAAAGGGTGACAGCTCCATAGCGAACCATGCTATGCAATGGAACCCTCTAACTCAGGATGCCAGAAGACCTGGCGGTCCGCGGAAAACATGGCGCAGAACAGTCGAGAAGGAGGCACGGCAGTTAGGGAAAAGTTGGGGAGAACTCAGACACATTGCCAGAAACCGTACACGATGGCGCGTAGGCGTAGTAGAGGCCCTAGGACCCACAAGGGGATACAGGACATAAGTAAAGTAACTAAGTATGTTTTTCACCGAAAATTTGAGTGAGCGGCTTAGAATCTGTGTGCAATATAAACTCTCTTCCATAGAGATGCTGATGAAAATATCGCACCGCCCAATAAATAGCTAAGGCCTCCTTTTCAATTTGGCTATACTTCTGTTCTGCTACGTTAAGTATACGAGAAGCATAGGCCAGCGGCTTATAGGTTGCATTCGGTAACACATGATTTAAAACAGCAGCAACATGAGTACAAATAGTGGTGCACACCTGACTTTCGCTATCTAATTCCATTTGCTGGTAAGCACATGCTAGATCTATTTTAGCAAATATTCTACCCCCTGCTATCTTCTCTAATAAAGTAAGACTTCTCATGTACGCGGATGACATATTCATTTTATCGGAAACGCCAACCATGATGCAAAACGTGATCAACAAATTAGAACAATACAGCAGTTTGTGAAACTTACAGGTGAACACCAATTGGTCCAAAATGATGGTCTTCTGGAATGGTTTTGGGCGATTTGCAAGGGATAAAAGATGGATGGATGGCAAAGTGAAGAATTGGAAAATGTAAAGGAATACAAGTACCTCGTGTTCATAATAACACCGAGACTGACTTTGGATGGCAAACGACTAACAAAGGCCTCGTAGGGGCAGCATCTCCCGATAGGTGTTGGTCCGCTAAGTAACGAGAAAGAGCCACTGCAGCCGAAAACCTAGCAGCTCTGTTAGTAAGCCCTACTCCCACCTCCTCGTGGTGCCATCTGGGGATTTCTTCGGAAATTGCTAACGGGAGAGGACGAATGGCGAGCTTCCTGCCCCAAAAAACAGGATAAGTGTCGGTTGGTCTGTGGCCCAGCGAGCCGCAACCGTAAAAACTTTTACTGCTCCGAAACGAAGACCAACGCCTCGGATACGGACGGATAATTTGATGACGACCTTTGGCTATCGAGCACGGACAACGATCGGATTCTGGAACGTTAAGACCCTCCTGGACTCACTCAAGGAAGGGCCTTATAACGCCAGATTCCTCCAATTAGAACGCGAATTCGCAAGGTATAAAATAGACATCTTCGGGCTGAGAGAGATAAGATGGTTCGATGCTGGGGAATTCATCTCCCCAACCAAAAACACTGTCATGCTCTACTCTGGGAAACCAGCTGGAAGTGCACGGAGTTCCGGAGTAGGACTCATGCTGACTCCAGCAGCACGTAGTAGCCTCATATCCTGGAAACCCCATAATGACCGGATATTGACGGCTAGGTTCCAGAGTAGAGTTAGAAAAATTACCATCATACAGTGTTATGTTCCGACTCTAGACGCGACTGAGGACGAAAAGGATGATTTTTATAGCCACTTAGGCGCCGCCTTCAACCAAACGCCTAATGGGGACATCGTAATGGTGATGGGAGATTTCAATGCTAAGGTGGGTAGCGACAACACCATGCTTAAGCACGGCGTGGGAGACCGTAATGATAACGGTGAGCGGTTTGTGGACTTCTGCAATACCAACCGCCTAGTCATCGGAGGTACACTGTTTAAGCATAACACCTGCCACAAAATCAGTTGGGTCTCTACTGATAGGCAACGAACATCCAACCAGATCGACCACATTGCGATCAGTCGCCGCTTTAGAAATTGTTTCCTGGGCGTCCGAAACAGACGTGGAGCTGACGTCGGACTAGAACGAGATCACCATCTCATGGTAGCTCATTTACGCCTTCGTACTACATCCGTCAACAGCAACCGCTCAAACCTACTTAACATCACCAGGTTTAATATCGACAGGCTCAAGGTTCCCCAAGTGCGCCAATAGTTCAGGGACCATCTTGCCTTAGAAGCAGAAGCAATCAGCAGCATAGAGAACATGGATGACCACTGGAGTGCTGTGAAAAATGCTTTTGCGACTGGGGCACGCACGTATGTCGGTAAAAAGCAGAAACACCACCGCACATGGCTTTCTACAGACACTAGGAGACGGATCGATGAGCGTACAGCAATCAAGGCTCGGATTGCAGCGACCTCCGCAGTAGAGAGAACCGAGCTTGAAGCCCAATACCGTGCGAAGAAGAAAGAAGTGCAGCGTAGTGTGAGACGTGACAAACGTCAATATATCAACTCACTGGCCTCAAGGGCTGAAGAAGCAGCGAGTAGGTGCGACAGTAGGACTGTGTATAGCATCACTAAGGAGCTCATCGGTGGTCGAAACTCCAAACAACATCCAGTGAAAAGTCTAGACGGTAACCTTCTGATTTCGGATGAGGATCAGCTCACTAGATGGAGAGAACATTTTGCTACAGTGCTAAATCACATAGACGATGGCGGTATGATCTCGAATTCGAATGAGCGGTTCGAAGCAACAAATTCCCGAATTCGCACCGCACCTCCCAGTAAAACCGAGATAATAACAGCAATCAAGTCCCTCAAGAAGAACAAGGCGGTGGGTATTGATGGCATCCCTGCCGAGCTAATTCAAGCGGCGCCAAATACAACGGCAGATTTTCTGCATCCCCTAATACGGAGAGCTTGGGATAGTGAACAATTTCCACAGGAGTGGAAAAGGGGGATGATCATTAAACTTCCAAAGAAGGGAAACTTGATGGATTGCGGTAACTGGAGAGGTATATGCGTTCTTCCAGCCGTGGCTAAAATAATAGCTAAAATAATTCTAGAACGAATTAAAAAATATTTAGATTCAACTCTCGATGTCGAACAGGCAGGCTTTCGCGCTGGATCCTCCTGCATTGACCACATAAACACCTTACGGATCATTATCGAGCAATGCGTTGAGTATAGGTCTCCGCTACATTTAATGTTTATCGACTTCGAGAAAGCTTTCGACAGATTGAATCGAGGTGCTATCTGGTTGGCCTTGCGCAGGAGAGGCATCCCAGAAAAACTTATAGCTATTATCAAGGCTACATACGAGGGCGGTAAGTGTCACGTCGTGCACAATGGTAAGGTGTCGGAGGATTTTGAAGTCCAAAGTGGAGTACGTCAAGGGTGCATACTGTCACCACTATTGTTTTTGGTGGTTATCAGCGATGTACTCCGTGCAGCATTAACGGAAGGCAGCTATGGAATTCGTTGGACTATGACATCTTACCTTAAACACCTAGATTACGCTGACGATGTTTGTCTACTTTCACATCGGATAATGGATCTTCATCTGATGGCCCAAAATCTAGAAGCTGAGGCAAACAAAGTGGGGCTAAAAGTAAACACAGCCAAAACAAAAGCCCTGAGCACTTCTTCTAACAACCGCGCTCAACTTAACATTGCCGGACAGGAAGTCGAGAAAGTTGATAACTTTCTATATTTAGGAAGTGTGGTCTCGGCTAATCGCGGTGGCACCGAACTGGATGTGTGCAGCAGAATCGGGAAGGCTAAAGCTGCGTTCGGAATGCTATCTAAAATCTGGAGAAGCAATGTTATCAGCTTAAGAACCAAGCTGCGACTGTTCCGCTCCAACGTAGAATCAGTGCTGCTTTATGGGTGCAGTACTTGGAAGGTGGACACCATTAACACACGGAAGCTGCAAGTCTTTGTAAACAAATGCTTAAGAATCATCTTGAGGATTTTTTGGCCGAACCGCATCTCTAACGAACAACTTTATCTGAGAACGGGCCAAGAACCTATAAGCATTACTATACGAAGAAGAAAGTGGCAATGGATTGGACACACCCTACGGCTCGAAATACGCCATGCAGTGGAATCCGCTCACCCAGGCAGGCAGAATAGCGGGACGCCCTAGGCAAACGTGGCGCAGAACAGTTGAGGAGGAATCGAGCTCTTTAGGAATGAGTTGGAGGCAGCTCAAACGCGTTGCAGAACTTCGAACACGATGGCGCGCAGGCGCCAAGTAAGTAAGTGACTTTTAAAAAAAACACCTGCAAACAAAATTAAAAGAGGCAAAAAGGGCAATAAACTGTAGTTGTAGAGGCATAGGTACTTTGTAAAAAAAATATTGCTTTAAGCACAAAATACAAAATCTATGAAGTAGTAGCGAGGTCGATCATGTACCAAGCAGCCCAAGTGTGGGGCATCTACCAATATGAAGAAGTTAAACAATTTCTAAGATACTTAATTAAAAAAGATATATAGATTGCCGGAAAACACCCCAAACTATATGCTCCACCTGGAAACCGGACTGCGACCATTATATATCTATACACTAAAACTGCACTTCTTGTATATTTTAAAAGTAGTGTTCCTTCCGGGCTAACAGTTGCCACATATCGTCGCAATGCATCATACCTGTATGCCGTAAACTAAAATTTTTCAAAAAATGGTGTAGATTGTGAAGCAAACATGACGTCCAACTAAGAGCCTGCAATGCAAAAACATGGAAAGCGACTCTAAAGGAACTGCTGACTAAGATTGATTTATCCACCCGTGGTGCGTCTAGAGTAAAAGCACGTCAAAGCCTAACTAGACATTTGTCTTGACCGCTCCAATACGACATAGGTGAAAAAAAATACTTTCACGATCAATACACCATAAGTACTATATCGATGATATTCAAGACCAGTGGGGAGCTTATGCAGTTAAACTGCAGGCTGCATATAACCAACCGGAACGAGGAGTATGAACCCCTACACGTGTAGGCCAAAATTACAAGTGTGGGTTGACTAGGGCCTTGATTCTAGACTAGGTAACGTGGGCCAGCAACCTGCGTTGCCGAACTTTGCTCGCTACAGAAACCGACACTATGCCTCGGATAAAGAATGATAACATGTTGACTACTTTTTTTTTTTTTCTTTTTTTTATAATTTGCGCGCACTCAAATGGTTATGAATACCTTCAACATGTTTACACACAGTGCGGGCGTTGGAAAGGGTAGATGGAGAGAGAGAACGATTTTGGTGTAATGGTTCTTGAAGCTCAGTTGTTTATGCTTCAGGCATTCTTCGGGGGTGGCGTCCAGATAACTGGAGAGATTTTTTTGTTATTTTTTACTTTTTTGTCTTTGCTTCTGGTTCATAGTTACTTTACTTTTTTCCCGATAACAGATGTAAAGGGCAAATCAACATCAAGAGAGCGAACAATTTTTCCAACCACATGACCAAGCCACTGCCAGTGTTATGCCTTCGTAGTAGTGGTTACACAAGCTTTCGCAAATGATCGGACTGACTTTATATATTTCATGAGAAATAAACAAATGCTTGCTGACATTTGGATTTGAACCATGAACCATTAGCGTGGCAATTGACGACGTACCACTACACCATTACCACCCCCCTATTGTACCCCGACAGAAAGATAGGTTTCTGGAATGTAAAGACGCTCCTCGACTCGGGAAGCAAAAGTCCTTAGAATGTTCGATTCCTTCAACTGGAAAAAGAATTCATGCGATATTAGCTGGTGTCAAACGGTAGTGCATGCGATCATATGAAAACACAAGCGTTTTCACTCAGCTGAGGCCTACCAACTCCTACTCTCAACCTCCACGCGGTGACAGCCGGGTGCCTAGTACCTTAATCCAAGAAATGGGTAACCAACCCCGTTTGGCGGATTCTTGGTGGCAGCAGATGAGAGAGGGGGGGAAGAGTGCTTTTCTCACTAGAGCACTTCTTCCAGTTCCAGGCGGCAGCGGACGAATTCCCTAGACGGAGTCAACGGTCGCGTCTATAGTTCCAGTTAGGTTGAACTTAGTGAATACCTTGCGCGAGCTGCTTCGACGTATTCGGATCACAGGTCGGTAAGGAATTTCCAATGTTGGTCAGGACATTGGAATAGAGATGGTGGTGGAGGAGCCCTTAATGGGCCAACGGCAGCGCTCATACTCCCGTAAGGACTACTGGCACCGGTGTACCCGGCCCCTCGTCCTAGGGGAATAATTAAGGAACTGGCCCTCCAGGTTGGGGGTTGTGCCGTCGGGGTAACTTCCCTACCACGTAAAAAACGCATGGTTCCGAAACAACCAAAAGCCTCGGATAAGGATGACCCAACTAATGACGACCCCAGCAAACGAAATAAGGACAACGACCTTCGGATCTGTACGTGGAATGTTCTGTCCCTTTACAGACCACGTGCAGCCGAACAACTAGCAGAGGCCCTAGACTGCTATAAAGCAGATATTACCGCCATCCAGGAAGTGCGATGGGATGAGCCGGGCAAAAAGAGGATGAAAAACTGTGACATCTACTACGGTGATTGCTACAGAGGCAACAGGCAACGCTTACTCGGATGCGGATTTGTCATACGCGGCAGACTTAGGCAAGAAGTCTTAAGCTTCCGACACGTGAGCGAGCGTATTATGACTATCCGGATCAAGGCTAAATTCGCTAACATAAGCCTAATATGTGTTCATGCCCCCACAGAAGAAAAGGACCCTGCCTCCAAAGAGTGTTTCTACGAGCTCCTCGACAAAACATACGAGCAATGTCCTAAATACGACGTTAAGATCGTATTGGGCGATTTTAACGCCAAAATAGGAAAGGAGGACGTCTTCGGTAGAGCAGTCGGTAAGCATAGCCTACACGACACCACGTCTGATAACGGACTAAGGCTAATTGATTTCGCTGTGGAGCGAAATGTCACCATAGCAAGCACATGGTTTCCTCATCTCGATATTCATAAGCAGACATGGCGGTCCAATGATCATGTCACGATCAACCAAATTGATCATATTGCGATCGACGCAAGGCATGCCTCCAGTATTCTGGATGTCCGGACCTTCCGAGCGGCCAACATAGACTCGGATCATTACCTTGTTGTAGCCAAGGTACGAATGCGGATATCCCAATCTGAGCAACAAAGAAGAATTACTGTGAGAAAATTTAACGTCGAAAAGCTGCAATCGCAAGAGACCGATAAACTCTTCGCTGAACGCGTATCCCGAAATCTCTCAATCACCCCTATACCGCCAGCATCAAGTGCCGAAGACCAGTGGCAACGCTGCCAACATGCCATCAGAAACGCCGCGACTGATGTGCTGGGTCTCGCTCGCCCACCACCGCGAAACCCCTGGTTTGACGAAGAATGCCGGCGAGTGCATGCAGCAAAACAAGAGGCATACAAAGCGGCGCTGCAAAGGAAGACGAGAGCTGCTCGTGAGCTCTAGGAGCAAAAGAGACGGGAAGAACATCGGCTTCTCCAAAAGAAGAACAAAGAGCATGAGAAGCGCGCGTTTGAGAATATCGAGAGTCTATACTCCAGGAACAATGTACGGAAGTTTTACCAAAAGGTAAAAAGAACTTGTCAGGGAAGCAATACCCGTACAGAAATCTGTAGAGATGAAAATGGAAACCTCGTAGTAGAATCACGGTCGGTGCTGAGAATATGGAAAAACTACTTCTGCAGACTGTATAACGGCGACGAAGACCAACATCCCGCTGTCAGGCAGAATGAACCATTCAACATAGACGATGATAGTCAAAATTTCCGTCCACCTGACCAAAACGAAGTGAGGATAGCAATATCCAAGCTAAAATCGAACAAGGCTGCTGGACCTGACGGTTTACCGGCCGAACTTTTCAAGGCAGCTGGGGATGAATTGGTAGAGTGCATACACCAACTCATTTCTAATATTTGGTCAGAGGAGTGTATGCCTGATGAATGGAATCTCAGCATCGTTTGCCCGATCCACAAGAAAGGAGACCCCCTCAACTGCGCCAATTATAGAGGCATCAGTTTCCTCAACATCGCGTACAAGATCTTTTCTGCGATATTGTGTGAACGCCTGAAATCTTTTATCAACAGCCTGATTGGACCCTATCAGTGCCGTTTCAGGCCAGGAAAGTCCACCATCGATCAAATCTTCACACTTCGGCAGATCCTGGAGAAAACCCAAGAATTCCAAATCGATACTCACCACCTCTTTATCGATTTCAAGGCCGCCTATGACAGCATCTATAGAGAAGAGCTTTATAGAGCCATGTCTAGTTTTGACATCCCTGCCAAACTTGTCCGCCTGTGCAGGCTGACGATGGAGAACGCTCGCTGCTCCATCAAGGTCGGTAATGACCTCACCGAGACCTTTGATGTCAAAAAAGGCTTTAGACAAGGTGACGCGCTGTCATGTGACTTCTTCAATATTGTACTTGAACGGATTGTGCGGAACTCACAAGCCAACACCGGAGGCACAATCTATTACAAGTCTGTACAACTGCTTGCATACGCCGACGATATAGACATTATCGGAAGATCTCAGCGGGCTGTCACCGGTGCTTTTGCAAGCATTGAGGCGGAAGCGGCCAAAATGGGTTTGGCGATAAACGAGGGCAAAACCAAGTATATGCTGTCAACTAGAAGGGAAAACCAACATCGACGAATTGGACAAAACGTCACCGTGGGCAGCTATTACTTTGAGGTAGTAAGGGACTTTGTCTACCTTGGCTCTGCTATAAATTCAGCAAACAAAATCAGCGCAGAAATCAATCGAAGAATAACTCTTGCCAATCGCTGTTTTTTTTGGGCTTATAAGGCAATTCAACAGTAAAGCCCTATCTCGAACAACTAAGGAGACTCTATATAAGACCTTGATCATCCCAGTCCTGCTTTACGGCGCTGAAACATGGACTTTATTAAAAGAGGATGAAGATATCCTTGGTCGCTTCGAGAGAAAAATTCTTCGTAAGATTTTCGGTCCCGTTTGCGTTGACGGGTTTTGGAGGAGAAGATTCAATCACGAACTATACGAGCTGTACAGCGACATCGACTTAGTCAAAAAACTGCGTATTGGACGTCTGAGATGGCTAGGACATGTAGAGCGAATGGACACCAACGCTCCGGCCCGCAGAGTCTTCGAATCTAACCCCGAGGGACGACGCAGTAGAGGGAATTATCGCCGTAGGTGGCGCGCACAAGTTCAAGGGGACCTCGACCAAGTTGGAGTGCGCAACTGGAGGCAATTAGCTAAAGACCGAGCTAAATGGAGAGGCTTGTTGGTTGAGGCCCAGGTTCACCCCGAACTGTAGCGCCACCTAAGTAGGTAAGTAGATATTAGCTGGACATTTAGAGGGTAAGTGAAATAATATGGTTAGAAACTGGCGAGTACCAGTCCCCAATGCGTAACACTGTACTACTCTATTCTGGAAGACCATCCGGAAGTCGGACTGCTGCTAACAACAACAGCACGCAAGGGCCTAATTTCCTGGCAGCCTCATGGTGATGGGATGTTGACGGCCAGATTCCGGTCTAGAGTACGACGCGTCACCATAATACAGTGTTACGCCCCAACGAATAGTTCGTCTGAGGACGAATAGGAGAGCTTCTACAATCTCTTAAGTGCCGTCCTCAACACACCACCAAATGGAGACATTGTCATACTGATGGGGGATTTAAATGCCAAAGTAGGCAACGACAACGAAGGGCTCAAACATGTAATCGAGAAGCATGGACTAGGCGACCGCAATGAAAGGTTTGTGGATTTCTGCAATGCCAACCGCCTTGTCATAGGTGGCATCATGCTTGAGCACAAGACCTGCCACAAAGCTTGCTGGGTTTTTAACGACAGGCAAACAACCTCCAATCAAGTTGATCATTTTTCCATCAGCCGCCACTTTAGAAGTAGTCTCCTGGACGTTCGAAACAGCCGAGGGGCAGATGTGGGATAGTACGTGATCAGCATCTTATGATAGCTACCCTCCAATTACGCATTGCGAAGATCCCAGACCAACACAAGAATGCCCAGGTTCAACATCGATAGACTTAGTGATCCCTCAGTGCGCCAACAATTAAGTGTGCACTTTTCGCAAGGATGTGGACCAGCTCAAGAGATGGAAAGAGCATTTTGCTACGGTTTTAAACCGTGTATTCGCTAGCGGCTTATCTCCCAAGTAGTAGGTTTAGGTCGGTTCTGGCGCTTTCCCCATAGGGTAGTGTGTGTTAGAGTGAGACCCCATAGGGTGGAATGCGTTAGAGTGAGATGGAAGATTTGGGGTATAGTTTAGCTCTCCATAAGAAGCAATGGGTTAGAGTGAGATGTAAGATTTGGGGCGAGGCTTTTTTTCGCCTTCGATGTTGGGATCGAGGTGTCATATTTCACGTTTGTTTACTTTAGCTTTTGGATTGAGATCTGAATTTGTGGCGCGAGGTGTCATATTTCACATTTGTTTATTTTTTTGTCTTTGGGCTGAGATCTGAATTTGGGAGCGAGGGGTCATATTTCATATTTGTTAGTGTTTAGCTGGGGGAATCATCATCGGAGCGAGGTGTCATATTTGAAGTTTGTTTATTTTGTTGTCTTTGGACTGAGATCTGAATTTGGGAACCAGGTGTCATATTTCATATTTGCTAGTTTTGACTGGGGGAATCGTAAGATCAGAGTCAGGGAGTGAGGCAGCATTTAGTACGTGTGAGTGTGTGCGGAGAGCAATTTTTATATTTGGTTTGACTGATGAATTGCATATTCCATAGATGGGTTATGATTGCTTGGAGGGGAGTTTTTTATTGCTGCTGATCTGTGTGTTTTTGTGTGATTATGTTTGATGTTGGGAGCGAGGTATTTGGATTTTATTCTCTGGGTGTGACGTCATTGGGGGTGCAGCTTAGACTGGGTTGATTTGAGAAATTGGTATCGGATTCCATACATGGGTTATGATTGCTAAGAGGAGATTTTTTTTATTTTTTATTTCTATTGATCAGTGTGTGTCTTTTTCGTTTAGGGTGGTTGAGAGGGAGAGGAGGGAGGGGGGTTTGGCTGATTTCAGAAATTGATTTTTGGATTTTATAGAGGAATTATGAACACATATAAGAATTAGAGAAGAGTTTTGGGCTACGAGTCAGGCTGATTCATAGCTGTGTGTTTCTTTTTGAATGCTGACCTTGAGTTAGTACGTGTTTATCCCAAAGCAAATAAACCAATCCCACACACACACACACATTTCCTCGTTCCCAAATTCAGATCTCAGTCCAAAGACAAAAAAAAATAAATAAACTTGAAATATGACACCTCGCTCCGATGATGATTCCCCCAGCTAAACACTAACAACTATGAAATATGACACCTCGCTCCCAAATTCATATCTTAGTCCAAAGACAAAAAAATAAACAAATGTGAAATATGACACCTCCCGCCCTAAATTCAGATCTGAATCCAAAAGCTAAAATAAACAAACGTGAAATTTGACACCTCACTCCCAACAGGCCACACTCCAAATCTTCCATCTCACTCTAACACATTCCACCAATTCCAGGAATCGATCGATTCTCCCCAATCAAACCATTTGCTGATTCCCTTCTCCAATTTCATAAACATATACAACCGTTGCCGTTTATAACGATGACTCATACTTTTTTCCACGAAATCATTGTGAAATTCCAAATCGAATTTATAGACATTATTGAACGTGTTCACAATTCCTCTAAAGTCAGTTCCTGGAATCAGCCAAACCAATCACACACACACACACACACACACACACACACTCCCTGACTATGATCTTACGAATCCCCCAGTCAAAGCTAACAAATATGAAATATGACACCTCGTTCCCAAATTCAGATCTCAATCCAAAAGCTAAAATAAACAAACTTGAAATATGACACCTCGCTCCGATGATGATTCCCCCAGCTAAACACTAACAACTATGAAATATGACACCTCGCTCCCAAATTCAGATCTTAGTCCAAAGACAAAAAAATAAACAAATGTGAAATATGACACCTCGCGCCACAAATTCAGATCTCAATCCAAAAGCTAAAGTAAACAAACGTGAAATATGACACCTCGATCCCAACATCGAAGGCGAAAAAAAGCCTCGCCCCAAATCTTACATCTCACTCTAGCCCATTGCTTCTTATGGAGAGCTAGACTATACCCCAAATCGTCCATCTCACTCTAACACATTCCATCCTATGGGGTCTCACTCTAACACACACTACCCTATGGGAATGAGCCAGAACCTACCTAAACCTACTACTCTTCCAAATCAGACTGAGATGCTTGGGGCGAGAAGTTCCCAAATACGCACCACAACTCCCAGTAATGATCACTACCGCGATCAAGGCATTCAAAAACCAACAAGGGAGTAGGACTTGACGGTATTCCAATAGACCTCTTACCAGCAGCGCCCGCAACATCGGCTGAGCTTCTGCTTCCACTTATAGAGAGAGCTTGAGAAGCTGTGAGTTTTCCTTACGAGTGGAAAAAGGGAATGATCGTCAGGCTTCCTAAGAAAGGAAATTTAATGGAGTGCGGGAACTGGAGGGATATCTGCGTGCTGCCAGCTGTAGCTAAGATAATTGCTAAAATCATCCTAGAGCGAATCAAACAACATCTCAAAGAGACACTCGATGCCGAATAAGCAGGTTTCCGCTCTGGATCCTCCTGTGCCGACCACATCAACACCCTGCGGATTATCATCGAACAGTGCGTTGAATATCAATCGCCACTTCACCTGCTGTTCATCGATCGACACCTAAAATTATCAGCCTTGGAAAAAACCCATCGGCTCAGATACGTAGGGACTAACAAAAGTTTGCTTAGTTAATTGAATAATAAAACACAAAAATTATTTGAACTTTAATCTTCTTCGTTTTTCAATTTCTGCATATAATTCTTAGTGATTTCAATACATTTGTTCAGCCGATAGATCCATCTTTCAAAACAGCTTCCAAAATCTTCGTTTGGAGCTTTTTGATTTCGACATTGACTGCATTAATAATCTCCTCATTAGATGTGAAGACTTTTCCCCTCAAATGTTTTTTTTTATTTTCGGAAACAGCCAAAAGTCACACGGCGCTAGATCCGGAGGATAAGGTGCTGGGCGAATTTCATTGATGCCCGAAAGCGCATGAAAGTTGTTGGTTTTTGTCAGCAGTGTGCGCAAGCGCATTGTCGTGGTGCAAGAAGTAGCGGGGCAGCTCCTCTTTTTGTCGGTGTCCTGGTAAATTTTGGAAAACTTGTGGTGAGCAAGTTTCAGTATACCAATTAGCAGTGATTGTCTGACCAGTTTTAAGCGGGATGACGGCTACCATTTTCGCCCTGGTGAAGTACATCGACATCATAACTTTTGTCGCTGACTTTTGTTGTTTGGCCTTAACTGGAGGATTTGCACCTTCTGGGCTCCATACCATGGACTGCTGTTTGGTTTCCGGGTCTTAGTTGTAAAACCAAGATTCATCACCTGTAGCGATCTTAATGAACCAGCTTGACTCTCCGCTCTCATATTCAGCAAAGCGGACACGAGCCTCTTTCTTCGAGCTCGAGCTGACTTTCTTCGAATATTTCAGGTAATAATTTAAAATTCATGACACAGCCCTGATATTAAGCCGAGTTCATACGCTATCATCTCCTGTGTCATCCTGGCATCTTCGTCAATTTAAGCCTTCACCAGGGCCACATTTGTACCGTCGGTCGAGGATTTGTGCCGACCTTCACGAGATTCGTCCTCCACAGAAAAATGGCCAGTCTGGAATCTTCGATACCACTTTGAAATAGTAACAAGAGATGGTGCATTTACTCCGTATGCATTTTGGCATTCGTGCAGAATTTTGACTGGCGTGAGTTGACGTCGAAATCCGAAAAGAATGGCAATACGAATTTCTTCCTGTGTTGGCGGTGGAACTTTAACCGAGCTTACGTCACTAATTTGCCTCTTTCTCAACTATACTTTTACCTATTATTCTGAAATTTGGAATTAAATATTGTTGGATTATAAGCTACAGAAATGCATCTTCCTGTTAGTCCCTCCGTATGCATTGCGAGGCAACTAGTAGAGAGTGTAGGATTTCCAGTGTCTTAGTCCCGGCCGATGGTGGATCCGAACTGGATATTGCAAACAGGATGGCCAAAGCAAAGTCCGTGTTCGGGATGTTGTCCAAAATATGGCGAAGCAATACAATCAGTTTGAACACCAAGCTAAGACTGTTCCGCTCCAATGTTGCTGTTCCGTGCCGTGCTGTTATATGAATGCAGTACTTGGAGAGTGAACAATACTATCATCAGGAAGCTGCAAACGTTCGTTAATAGATGCCTGCGCCATATCTTAAGGATTTTCTGACCCAATCGTATCTCTGACGAACACCTTTACGAGAAAACGGGTCAGGCATCAATAAGCACAACCATCCAACGACGGAAGTGGCAGTGGATTGGTCACATGTTCCAAAAGAGTGGCAGTTCCATACCGAACCATGCTATGCAATGGAACCCATTAACTCATAATGACAGAAGACCTGCCGGTTCAAGGAAAACATGGCGCCGAACAGTCGAGAAAGAGGCACAGCAGTTGGGGGAAAGTTGGGGAGAACTCAGACACATTGCCAGAAACCGTACACGACGACACGTAGGCGCAGTAGAGGCTCTAGGACCCACAAGGGGATACAGGACATAAGTATGTAAGTGTGAAGTATTTAGGTGTCCATCTAGACAAGTTTTTGTACTACAATGTGGAGGTAAATACACAGTTACAGAAAGCGAGAGCGGCATTTAACTCCCTCAAACACCTTTACTACTCCAAGTATCTTAGATCCGATGTGAAAATTATATGCTACCATGCGTTCGTTCGTCCAATTCTGACTTATGCGAGTCCAGTATGGTGAAACATAAGCCCTACTTATATGAAAAAAACGTAGGCTATTTGAAAGAAAATGTCTGCATGCGTATATAAAGAAGCGCACATTCCGACTTCCGGCATTACGTTTCTAATAAGAAGCTATTGCATGCTTCCAGCGTGTCCGGAATCGACAATGTCATTCAGAATCTTGTGAGGAACAATTTCACATGGCCAGCGAGCATTACAGAGAACGAACTGGTGTCGGGCTTATTTTATCCTAACCCTGGGTATTTCCGAAATAATATGTTTAGTGGGTTCATACCCCCTGAAGCATTTTAGTATCTATATGCGCATGGTTACTTATCAGATTCACTGAACTGTTCCAATTACTTACCATCTTGCTAGAAGGGCGACAGATAAATGTCTCCTCTACGAGCCGATGCATTCCTCAGCGAGATTCAGTTAACGGCGACAGGTTGAATAGGGAGAGATATTGGTGGCTAGACTGGGTTGAGGCTAGCGTCTAGAGTAAGCAAAGCCGGACCTTATTATTTTATTTCTGGCATACCACTGAACGGCCGATTGACTGATTTAGTAAACTTTTGATTGGTCTTTTCAGCGGCGATTGGGAAATCACATATCATGGTCCGGCCTGGGATTAATGTTAAGGTAGTTTTAGTTTTTTAAGTTTAGTTTTCAGATTAATGTTATGAAAAATAATACGTAATATGTTCTCAAAAGGCATAGCTGCGGGTGCAGCTAATAAACTATTAACCAGATGCCTGTCAAGTACAAACAAAATTTTCAGCAACTTATTTATACTCAGGCTATGAAAACAAAAATTTTTTCCTCATTAAGACCATGAATACACACACTAATATTCACATTTCCGGACAACCACAAGTATATGAATGAGAAAACCTGTCCAAAAATCTGGGAAATTCTTTTCAAATAAATCTTCATGATTAATTATCTCATGTGTCGGTCAAATAACCCTCAACTTGAGAGCTTTAAGTGCCTCTTCGTTCATCAAATTTGTATTAATGAGATATCCTCATCATAATGTAACATCATGTCCTTCAAAGCTTTTCATATATATCACATGAATCGTTACATTCCTTTTCGGTATGCGTGTATACCACTCTAGAAAATTCCAAGGACACCTTCAACAACATCAATCATCTTGAAGAGGAATCTATCGTCGAATTCAAAAGACGGATTTCTTCATTTCAGTTGTATAACTTTTATTCGTTTTCGATTTCCTCCCTATTACTCGTACATGTACTCGTACTCGTACATGTGTATACTACTTCGTCGTCCTTTTACCTTGTGGTTCACATTGTGTAATACTTTTCAAACATGAATGGAAAATACACAAGTAAGCAGTTTTGTGAATTATCATCGTAAGTAGTACGATAAACTCCTATGGATACCTGGTGGAGACGATTGATTTCAAGGATCTTTTGTCAATTTTTGGAAGGATTTTCATGAATGAATGAAGAATGTAACAATATTTAAGTCGTATACAATCAATTGAATACAAGTAACACAATTCGACTTTATCGGGGATTTGACAAACGAAATGAAATGAATTCGCCGCAAATCCATTAGAATCCTGCTTTGGGTTTGTAGTAATTTCAATGTATTTTGCAAGTAATTACTTTATACATACCGATTGGATTAATTTTTTGATAAGGCTCCACAATTTCGTTGGCAATGGTAACAGGGTAATGGTTGGGGTAACTTAAATAATTATTCCCATCCATATAATCCAGTTACGGCTAACAATGCGCAAACCCTATGATGACAAGAAGGAAACGACCGGCCTCGGATATTGCCAAGCCTGGTAAGCCAGGGCATCCTTTGGAGCCAGGCCTGAAGGGTGTCAGTATGCGAGCGTCTGGTGGTCGGCTTGTCCCGCTCGGCAGCCGGCCGGGTCAAACCCGAAATGGCTACGAGCTTCCTGTCAATGGTCTCGTGAACCATTACGGGGGTCAAGGGGTGAGCGCGCTGTGCACCGAAAGGGGCACAGATGGACTATCTGAGATTCGACAACGGCATCGACTTAGGATAGGCACATGGAACGTCTCATCGCTCACAGGGAAGGATCTTGAGCTTGTTGGGGAGGCTGTTAAAAGTCGACTAGATATAGTTGGCGTCTCTTCAACAAAGCAGAGAGGTTCTAAAACTGTGGACCTTTCGGGTGGGTGGAAGCTCTTCCTGTCAGGAGTCGCACCCTCAATGTCTGCTCAGGCGGGAATGGGGATACTCACAAGTCCCAGGTTGACAGACAGAGTATTGGAGTGGATACCATTAGGAGGGAGAGTTGCGATCTTAAAGCTCAAGCTTGAAAGATCAACTCTGGCATTGGTGCAGGTGTATGCACCGAACCTTCTGTCAGAGTACGCAGCTTTCTTAGATGAAGTTGATGTTGCCCTTGAAAAGGTTGCAGATATGGATTCTTTTGTCCTGATGGGTGACTTCAATGCTCATGTGGGTGTAGATGTTATGACATGGGGCAGTGTGATTGGGAGGAACGGTGATCCTGATCAAAACGCAAACGGAGAGAGGTTGTTGGATTTTTGTTGTGAAAATGGCTTATCCATTATGAACACCATCTTTCCACACAAAGACATTCACAAATACACGTGGTACCGTCAGAGTCTTCAGCAGAAGCCGCTGATCGATTTCTTTGTGGTACCATTGTGTCTGAAGAGAATGGTTTGTGATGTTCGCGTATTGAGAGGGGCCGAACTGTCAACTGATCATCACTTAGTGCTGTGCAAATTGTATCTTAGCGAGAGAGTGCCTCCCCTACCAAAGCGTAAACCAATGATGGTTACACGCATACGATGGGAGAGGTTACAGGACGATGAGATACGGGAGACATTTGCGCGGCAAATATCTGAGAGGTTTGAATGAATTCCAACTGTTCCATCAAATGTAGAGGAAGAATGGCAACTGCTTTCAACAGCGGTTATTGCCTCTGCGGGGGATGTTTGTGGAGTGAAGCGGCTTGGTGTGGCGGCTGGTGGTGAGAAAAGAACTGCTTGGCTTAAAACGCCCGGAGTTCAAGAAGCCATCAGAGAGAAGAAGAGAGCCTTTAAGGTGTGGATTCACTTGGGGAACTCCGATTCTCGAAATCGGTACACTGAGGCGCGAAGAACTTGCAAATTAGCTGTGAAAGTAGCTAAAGAACAGTCTTGGAAGGAGTTTGGCGAGAAATTGGAACGTGACCACAGATCTGCAAATAAGATGTTCTGGCAGACCGTCCGCCGACTCAGAGGAAAAAGGTTGAATATCGTTGAAGGAGTCAAATCTAAAGACGGTAGACTTCTTTCCAATGAGGAGGACATCTTACGCAGATGGAGCGAGCACTTATCAGAATTGCTCAATCCCGAACAGGGCACCGAAGATGACAGACCTATGGTCGAGAGTTGGGCGGAAAGTAGTTTTACGGTAGAGGAAGTAACTTCGGCGATCAAAGCGCTAAAAGCTGGCAAATCTGCTGGTGTGGATGAAATCCGGCCAGAAATGCTCAAGGCTTTAGGTAAAGAGGGAGTTCAATGGCTCTCACGTGTCATTAAAGTGGCCTGGGTATGCGGTGAAACACCTGGTGATTGGCAAATGGGGGTGATAGTTCCTCTTTTTAAAAAAGGGGACAAAAGAGATTGCGCCAACTATAGGGGTATATCTCTTTTAAGTCTCCCTGGAAAAGTCTTCGCTAAGGTGCTAGAAAAGCGTTCCAGAGCTGTGGTTGAGGACGGTTTAGGGGATGAGCAGTGCGGTTTTCGTCCCGGTAGAAGCACAACCGACCAGTTGTTCACTCTCAGAATAGTTCTTGAGAAGGCCTGGGAGTATGCCAAACCTGTCTACACTTGTTTTGTATACTTGGAAAAAGCATATGATAGGTTTCCTCGAGGCAAACTCTGGAGTGTTCTGCAGGAGTATGGGATTGTTGGTTCCCTGTTAAAGGCGATTCAGTCTTTATATGCAAACTGTAGAAGCTGTGTTCGGATAAACGGTGTTAAATCAATACCTTTTACTGTGGGCGTTGGACTCCGCCAAGGGTGCGTTTTGTCACCTCTCCTCTTCATTGTATATATGGATTGGATGTTGCAGCGCAGCCGTGGCGGAGAATGTTTCGAAGTGGGAGACCTAAGGATTAGTCATCTGCTCTTTGCGGATGATTTGGTCATCCTTGTGTCCTCTCAAACCTAACTTCAGCGCGCACTCGAAAAGTTTGTAGCCGTTTGTGATGATGCTGGAATGAAGATCAACGTGAACAAATCGGAAGTAATGGTCGTTTCCAAAAAAACCCATTCAGTGCACTCTGCATGTTAGTGGAGTTCCACTGAAGCAGGTAGATAAGTTTAAGTACCTCGGGGTCTTATTCACGAGTGATGGGAGGAGCAATGCCGAGTTATCCTGTAGAATTGGTCAGGCTGGATCAATTTTGAGACAGCTTGCCCAATCTGTTATAAGGAAGGCTGAACTTAGTGTTCAAGCTAAGCTATCGGTTTTTAACTCGGTGTATGTTCCAACTCTCACCTATGGTCATGAAATTTGGGTAGTGACCGAAAGAATAAGATCGTGGATACAAGCTGCCGAAATGAGGTTCCTTCGCGGTGTTGTTGGAATAACTCGTAGGGATCGAGTGCGCAACACCAGAGTACACGAGGCGCTCAACGTTGAGCAGCTACTTCTCCGAACCGAACGATCTATGCTTCGATGGTAACAGTTATGCAAACATCTGTCTCAATTCTATAAGAATTCAATACAAGGACGAACAAAAATTGTTTGTTATAATAAACGAGCCTTGATGGCCTTCGAATATATTGCGGAAGCTGACCCTTAAAAAAGAAAGGACTAGGTGCTCCCAACTGCACTATATGAAGGCTACTGTATCAGACTAAACTAGTTTTAGAAAGTATATTGCTTAACTAATCAATACTTATACTACTACTTATACTTTATTATAATTTCTCCTGAAGACTCTGGAGAAACTGAAAGATGCCCATGTTCACTACCTCATGAATCCTAGCCTGCTGTTAGCCTCCCAGCGGTCAGTTCTCTAGTAGTGAGCGAACTGCTTTTAATCCTGGAATTGCTTATAGGGACGACTTTGCTATAGCCGTCTCAGGTAAACACTTTAATGCGCCGAGGGATCTTTGTAAAATGCTCTCTCTAAGCTCTCTAAATAGACTAAAGAATGTAGTCTTCGTGTCAACCTACAAAAAATAGAACTGGTCCTCTTCACAAGGATATGCAAAGGTTCGCATTTTGATCCTCCAAAATTATGCGTCACTAGTATGACACTGGTTGACAGCGCCAAATAGTTATTCTCGGCGCGCATCCGAAACGTCCAATTTTCACATAACTCTGGCTGAATTGGACCAATGGCATTGATTATGTGCGCTTTCAGGGCAGTGGTGGTTTTTGGTTTATTGGCATAGACCTGTGACTTAAGAAAACTCTACAAGAAGAAGTCTAACAGGGTCAAATCGCACGATCTCGGTGGCCAATTCACATCGCCTCCGCGTGAAATAACCATGTTCGGAAATCGCTCGTGCAGAATGTCCATCGTGGCACCAGCTGTGTGGCAAGGAGCACCATCCTGATGAAACCACATGTCGTCGGTGTCCATATCATCAAATTCTGGCCAAAAGAAATTGGTTACCATCGACCGATAGCGCACGCCATTGACGGTGATGGCCTGGCCAGCGTCGTTCTCAAAGAAGTATGAACCGATGATGCCACCAGCCCCAAATCCACACCAAACAGTAACTTGATCTGGATGCATTGCAATTTAGTGGATCTCGTGTGAATTGTTATCGTCCCAAATTCGACAATTTTGCTTGCGGACGACCCCATTCATCCAGAAATGGGCCTCGTCGCTGAATATGATTTTTCGACCGAAATTGGGGTCAACTTCCAACTGCTCGAGAGCCTAGTCAGTGAACAAACTGCGTTCACTATGGTCATTAACTTTCAGCTCCTGGGTCAGTTGAATCTTGTACGGGTGTAGGCCCAAATCATGACGCAAAATTCGCCAAGTTGTGGTCTGCGAAAGGGCGAGTTCTTGTGGACGGCGAGAAATTGACTTCGGATTCTCCTGCACACTCTCACAGACAGCGGCGATATTTTTGGCAGATCTTACGTTTCGTTGACGTACGGGTGTTGACGGATTGTTCACTGAACCGGTCGACTCGAATTTATCCACCACGTTGCGAATATTCCTCTCGGAAGGACGATTATGGCGACCGTAAAATGGGCGAAGCGCGCGAAATGTTGCACGAACAGAAGACACACTTTGATTAAGCAATCTAATCATTTGCACATGTTGTTGAACGCTATGACTCTCCATGTTGATTTGGCAAGACCTACTAAATAAATTATAACCAATTTAACAGATTCAACAATATAGCCGCAATAACCTGTCAAAGTTAGGAAATCCCTATTGCAAAACCCTTTATATTCGCTGCAGCATCAAACAACAACACAGCAATGTTATATCTAGAGGCGTAAACTTTATTAGCTTGCTGACACACTGTGATATTTGTTACCATTGTCGCCACTTATCGATAAATTGACCGCCAGTTCAGTTGCTTAAGTACGCTGT
This sequence comes from Brachypalpus laphriformis, assembly GCA_945910035.1. Classification (NCBI taxonomy): domain Eukaryota; kingdom Metazoa; phylum Arthropoda; class Insecta; order Diptera; family Syrphidae; genus Brachypalpus; species Brachypalpus laphriformis. The sequence goes on along the minus strand of OX246753.1, from coordinate 311,639,130 downwards.
GTCTGGATGCGCCATTGACTTAACAACTCTGCCATCCTTAAATGATCGTGTCCTCACGATCCGAACCTTGTTTGACTTGTTTGCCGAAGCTCTCGTCCTCGAAATCACTGAAAATTACTGTTCTCTTCTTCTTGGATACTGACAGCTTTAAAACACCCTTTGATCAGTAGCGGGACCTTGATTTGGATTGAGTTGATTAGGCGCCAGTTGAGTTTGGATCTCGAGTGACTCCTTCGAGTGGCCTTGAAGCCGTTCCTGCTACGCCCTGATTCATAGCAGCTGCGTTTGGAGCCACTTCTACTGCGTCTGGGACCACTTCGCCAACATCTAGATTCTCTTTTACTATGCCTTGAGCCACTTTGACTGCATCTGCAACTGCTGGATCCAATTCTGTTCCTTCTCGATCCGAAATGGCCCTACACTCGCTGGTGCGCATCATTGAAAAATCTTCAGATTGCAAGGAATACACATTGGTAGCATTTCTTGATACCGAGGGAGCTCTTAACAATGCTAAACCTGGAGCAATTATGCTAGCACTCACACATCTTGGAACTGCGGCGCCAATTGGCGCCTTGGCTAACCAGCTGCTGACGGGCAGGGTTGCCAACTCTAAGCTGGACGACGCCATAGCTCGAAGAGTAGAGGAACTCCACAAGGTGGGGTGCTTTCTCCCCTTCTTTGGAGCCTAGCGGTGAGGGAATTGCTTCTAATCCTGGAAGGGGAAAGCTGAAGTTAATTACTTATGCGGACGATGTTGCTAGAGCTGTCTCGGGAAAATACCTCAATACGCTCAGAGATCTTTTGCAAAATACTCCCTCTGAGCTCTCTAAATGGACTGAAAGATGTGGTCTCGGTGTCAACCCACAAAAATAGAACTGGTCCTCTTCACAAGGAAATACAAGATTGTGTATTTTGATCCTCCAAAACTATGTTATGTATCACTAGAGCCTCAATTTTTAATTCTGGTTAACCATTGGGCCAGCACAATAGATCTTATAGGTCGCAGTACACTTGGGCCCCAATCTTCGCATCGTATCGTATGTGTCACTAGTCTGACACTGATTGACAAAGCCAAATATTTAGGTCTAAAAACCTAATATCGTAGAACGCGTAAAGGAATCCGCTACAGCTCTACACTCCTATAAGAAAGCAATCGGAAATAAGTGGAGACTACAGCTACGAGACTACATCTTCGGCCATGCAGTTCCCTGGAACGTCTCTGTATCCTGGTACCCAAATGAGGTGGACATTCAATTGCTTAGCCATCTCGCCAAGAGGCAGGCGGCAAGTTAGGACAGTTTCTGAATTAAAGGTGACAGATTCTAGGGATTTGATCGCCATAATCTCCGCCTGAAAACTCCACAATGATTAGGAAGGCGGGAATACTCGTAGATATTTATTTTTAGATCACTGGAGAAGACACCTCCTCCTACTTCTGAATCTGTTTTGGATCCATCAGTGTAGAAGCATATGGATCCCTCTTGCAACCCCGGATCTTCCTCCCAATCAAGTCTGGAGGGGATACGTGTTTAACATTTTTTGTCGAACGGTAGATGTGGTAGTATGTAGTCGGTGTCTTGTGGGAGGAATTCGAGAGTATTAAGAATAGAGAGTTTCCGGTATCCACCAAGGGTGGAAGGCGAAGGATTGTTTTTCTCCTTCTCTTCTTTGTCTCTACAGCTCCGGCAGAAGTCGTTGGAAAAGATGCTCAACCTTTTAGTATATTGGCCTATCAGACAGGTTCCAGCGAGGATACCGATAATGCAGCTGATTTGTAATCGCGTTAGCATAACCAGCCCGGCACTATATTTCTGATCCAGCCTAGGCGAAATATGACACGTTGAGCCATTTTTTTAAATCTATGGTAGGCTCTGCTAATAGCATCCAGCTTGACTAGATGCTTATATGTAGCGTGGGACATACCCAGAGTCCGCCATTCTGGACATGAGGACATATCAGGGAATGAGAAAGCTGACCAACTAGCTAGAGGAGGCTCAGTACTAAACTCGGAGCAATTGGACCCCTCAGTGTATATCCCGCTTTGCATACTCAAACTCGAATCAGGGAGTAAAGCTTTAACGGAGGCGCGCAATAGGTGGACCTCTGTGGATACTTGTATCACCACAAGGAAGCTATGGCCTACATTCGACAGAACAGAAACCACTAGACTTATGCAGATGGATAGAAAATCCCTCTCTACTCTCATAGGAGTCATTACGGGTCATAACTCTATGCGATACTGCATGATAAATGTTGCATATGGCGAACGAAGACCTCTGTAGGGGCTGTGAAGACGAGGAGGTTTAGCAGGATACTACCTACTTTCTTTGCCACTGCCCTGGCCTCTACCATCTAAGCAACAGTTCCTTGGACAGTACTTCTTTGAGGATTTAGAAGAATTGTCCAATAGACCGGTAAATGACATTGAACACTTCTTTAAATCTTTTGAATTTTTCGTATCTCGGGCAAAGTAAGTATTAAACGCTTTCTACAATACTAGGCTATGTACACACTTTTCACGATGAAGGGATTTTTTTTTATCTTTCTTTCCCCCATGTGTATCACAATGTATCTATATTGACCTGAGTGTGGTGAAAATGATTTATACCCCCTACGCCAACCTACATACCTAACCTAGGTTGCCGCTTGACTGTCAGTGAAAATGCTTACATAAATGCCTGATAGATATTGCATTACATTTCAACCGGAACAAGGCTCCCTTGATCGCTGTGATTTTCGCTTGAAATACGCTACAGTGATCGGGAGGTGGAAAGAGATGCTCAAGTTGAAGTCAACTAAACTACCAGCTATAAGGGGAGTATTGTTCCATCCACTATGGTCAGTGATGTTCGTTCGGAAGTTACAATCTAATTCAGTTTCGGTGGGGTGTAGTAGGTGTTTTAGGGTAAAGTTAAGAAGCTCAACGATCAAGAAGTCGGCAATGTGATAAAGGGACCACTGCACGGAGGTTTTAAGTCGGATGGCCGCACTGGCAGCCATCTATTTATCTAAAATGTCTAAGGGCAGCAGATGAAACATAATGTCTAATGCCGTATAGCAAATTGTTCTTAGGGCGCCGAGGTGAATAGGCCTTTCAAGAGCTGGTCACCAAACGATCACGCCATACAGTAGTATGGGTCTTATAATGGACAAGTACAGTCAGCATTTTATTCGATCTTACATACACCAGCTCCTGCCTATAGCCTTCGCTTTTCTTGCACATTCTAGTGGCTTTCTAGTTTCGTTTCCTGTCCAAAATAAGACTCAAGTATTCTGGATTTTCCTGTGAAGGAGAGACTGGTGTCATTTATCGTAGGAGGGTCCATGAGCTGAACTTTGTATTTCCTCGTTGCGAGCGTTAACCCGTTGTCCACATTTTGAGGCCCACCTAGTAACCTAGAGAAGACCATATTAGAGAATTTCCCTAAAAGTGCCTGGATGTTTGCCTGAAGCAGCAATAGCAATGCCATCTGCATAGGCTATCGTTCTACATCCGTCTTTTCCAGCTCGTTGACTACTAGATTCCACTTTCATCAGGTAAGCTCATTTGAAAGAAAGATCACTCTCATACTCTTATTCCATTGCTATTCAATTGCATCATAAAATAATGCTTCCTTAAATTCACCACAGCCATTCATGAGATCCTTGACATTTTCTACCTCTAGATAAAAACAAACCAACAAACATACACGAATACTCATAAAACCAAACCGTATAGCTTTCCTCCTTCGCTTACCCAAAAGTCATTAATTTTGATTGAAAATACAGTCACATAGATACGAGCAGACACCTTTATTAAAATAAATTGCAAGCTATTAAATTCCACTGTTCTATCTGTCATCTTAATATCGTTCGTACGAACGAATCCAGAAGCTCCTCCGCTCCCATTGCAAAATTCTTCAGGTGGTGATGCTCTGCGATATGGTGCACCACACACATGTGTAATGGAATCTGACACGCCACCAATAAGGAAAATAACTCATCTCTGGATTGTCGTCATTGAATTTATAAATAAATACCACGATTTTATTTCCTCGCCATGGCGTATCTTTTATCTGCACTGTTGTCCGTTCCGTATGGTTGATGGTATTTCAGAACGTATGTCGTATCTGTGGTTCATTTGAATTGTGGGTTATCCATGGTGAGGGCTTTGTTTTGTTTTTTAACCGTGGTTGCCATATTGTCTGTTTGTTCTGATATAAAGTGCCGGTTAAACCGAACAAATATACGAATGTGAAGGCAAGTAAAAGTACTCCAGCCAATACCCAGTAGACGGCAAAAACCAAAATACAAATATTTGGCGCAACAGCTTTTTAAAGTGCCGGGCCTAGCTTCTCGCAACCACTCATGTTGTGTGTGTTATATTTTTCACACGAATGGAAGGGACCTACAGCTTAATGCCGAATCCGAACGGCGATTTGAGAAGCTTTTTCGTGACAACAATACTCTCGGATGTTTGTCAGACGCTCGCGAGAGGTGGGACCGTGAAAAAACTTTTTGGTGTTTTCTGGGATTCAAACTTGGAACCTCATGCGTAGTTATCCGACACATTAACCAATTACGCCACGGTGCCCAGTAGACGGCTCCTTGCTCATTTCAGATGAGAACCAGTTCAAGAGATGAAAATAGCATTTTGCTACGATTTTGTACGGCGTATTCGCTAACGATATGCTCCCAAATCAGACTGCGATGCTTGAGGTGAGAAGTTCCCGATACGCACCAGGGCTCCCAGCAATGATAAGATCACTACCGCGATCAAACCACTCAAAACCAACAAGGCGGTAGGACTTGACGGTATTCCAGCAGAACTCTTATGAGCAGCGCCAACAACATCGGCTGAACTTCTGCTTCCATTTATAGAGAAAACTTGGGAAGCTAAGAGCTTTCCTAGCGAGTGGAAAAGGGAGTAATTGTCAGCTTCCTAAGAAAGGAAATTGAATGGAATGCAGAAACTGGAGGGGTATCTGCGTGCTGCCTGCTGTAGCTAAGATAATAGCTAAAATTATCCTCGAGCGAATCGAACAACATCGCGAAGACACACTCGATGCCGAATAAGCAAGTTTCCACTCTGGATCCTCCTGTGCCCACCACATCAACACCGGATTATCATCGAACAGTGCGTTGAATATCGATCGTCACTCCACCTGCCATTCATCGATTGTAAGAAGGCATTCGAGAGTGCCAACAGGGAGTTTATGTGGCGTGCCTCACACAGGAGAGGTATTCCCGATAAACAAATATCTATTATCAAAGCTACATATGAAGGCGCCAAGTGTCACGTTCTGTACAGAGGAAGGTTGGCTCGGGAATTTGAAATCCAAAGTGGGGTAAGACAAGGCTGTATCCTTTCACCAGTACTATTTCTATTAGTGATTAGCGATGTGCTTCATCCAGCTTTGTCGATGGGAAACGGAGGAATTCGATGAACTCTTACATCCCAACTGAAACATCTTGACTACGCTGACGATGTATGCTTTCTCTCTCATAGAATTATGGACTACCACCAAATGACAGCAGATGTGGAGGGAGAGGCAGGCGTTGTCGGGCTGAAAATTAGAACGGCAGAAACTGAAATTATCATCCTTGGAACAAATTCATCGGCTCAAATATGCATTGCTGGACAACCGGTGGAGATAGTTAAGGATTTCCAGTGTCTTGATCTCGGCCGATGGTGGAACCGAACTGGATATAACCAACAGGATCGCCAAGGCAAAGTCCGCGTTCGGTATGTTGTCCAAAATATGACGAAGCAATGCAATCAGTTTGAACACCAAGCTAAGACTATTCCGCTCCAATATTGGATCCGTGGTGTTATGAATGCAGTACTTGGAGAGTGAACAATGCTATCATCAGGAAGCTGCAAACGTTCGTTAATAGATGCCTGCGCCACATCTTAAGGATTTTCTGATCCAATCGTATCTCTGACGAACACCCTTACGAGAAAACGGTTCAGGCATCAATAAGCACAACCATCCAACGACGGAAGTGGCAGTGGATTGGTCACATGTTCCAAAAGGGTGGCAGTTGCATAGCGAACCATGTTATGCAATGGAACCATCTAACTCAGGATGGTAGAAGACCTGGGGGTCCAAGGAAAACATGGCGCAGAACAGTCGAGAAGGAGGTACGGCAGTTGGGGAAAAGTTGGGGAGAACTCAGACACATTGCCAGAAACTGTACATGATGACACGTAGGCGCAGTAGAGCCTCTAGGACCCACAAGGGGATACAGGACATAAGTAAGTAAGTGTGAAGTATTTAGGTGTCCATCTAGGCAAGTTTTTGTACTATAATGTGGACGTAAATACGCAGTTACAGAAAGCGAGAATGGCATTTATCTCCCTCAAATACCTTTACTACCCCAATTATCTTAGTTTCGATGTGAAAATCATATGCTACCATGCGTTGGTTCGTCCAATTCTGACTTATGCGAGTCCAGTATGCAGCACGTGGAGAGGGACCACTACTATCACCAGAAAACTGCAAACGTTCGTTAATAGATGACTGCGCAATATCTTAAGGATTTTCTCGCTCAATCGTATCTCTAACCAACACCATTACGAGAAAACGGGTCAGGAACCAATAGACACAACTATCCAACGACGGAAGTAGATGGCAGAAGACCTGGCGGTCCGACGAAAACATGGCGCAGAACAGTCGAGAAGGAGGCACGGTAGTTGGGGAAAAGTTGGGGAGAACTCAGGCACATTGCCAGAAACGATACATGATGGCGCGTAGTCGTAGCAGAGGCCCTAGGACCCACAAGGCAATATAGGACATAACTAAACTCACGTGTTTTTGTGAACAACAAAAAGTAAATCTAGCGATTTTTACAATATTTGATTTGTTGAGCAAAGAAGTTGCATTCAACTTTGTTTGGGGAATGAAATTTTTCTACAGAAATTTTGAGAATATTGCAGAAGGCCTTCGGTAGGCTATGTCACAAGAAAATGTTTACAAGTGGTACAAACAATTCAAAGACAGCAGAGAAAGTGTTGAAGACAGGGATCGCCCTGGACGGCCATAAACATCAAGGAAATCGAAGATTTGGTGCTCAGAAATGTTCGATTGACAATTAGAGACCTTGTAGATACTGTTAACGTTTTATTTGAATCAGTCCAGACCATGCGTGAAGCTATTCACGAAAAGAGGGCAGAATTATAGGCAAACTACTCCGGACTTTTGCACCACGATAATGCACCATCTCACACTGCATTGATTCTTCGAGACCATTTCGCCAAAAATTTAACTTATATCGTTCCACAACCACCGTATTCGCCTGATTTAGCTGATTTAGGACTTCTGGCTATTCCCTGAGCTCAAGAGACCGCTCCGAGGACACCATTTCGACACAATTGAGGAGATAAAAACCGCTTTGAAGGTCATTCCGGAAATCGACTTTAACAATTGTTTCGAGGATTGGAGAAACCGTTAGCATAAATGTATTGCATCGTGAGGGAAGTACTTTAAAGGTGATGAAATAGATTTAGAAGAATAAATAAACATTTTAAAAGTTATAAACAATTTCACCTTATTTTTCGATCACAGTAGTATACATATAGAGAAGAAGGAAACCATCGTACAAAAGATAGAGCGCGACCGGCTCACCTGGTATTGCCACGTTCAAAGAAGAGATCATTTGAACCCCGTTAAAAAGGCAATATCAATGCACGTTCCAAAGACATCGCGAGACAGGAAAGGCGGGCCTATAAACGCCAGGATCACACAAATGCGACGACATCGGCATTCCACTGGCCTCAGTAATCGAGTGATCCAAAATCGGGAGGGCTGCCGATATTTTCTGAGGTCAAATAGGTCAACCCCACAGGCAGATCAGTAGAAATGCGGTGAAGTGGAAGGGTTATGATCCCTTATTTTCGGATCACAACCTCGCTGAAAAAGGAAGAAGAAGAAGTAGTATATAGAGAAGAGAAGAAAAGAAGAAGAGATTAAAATTATTTATTTTTTGATGAGAATCCATGGCGGTGGCAACACTGATCGGGAGCCAGTGCAAAATTTCTTAGTCCCTTATGGGCGGTGGGCTGCCACTGCTGATGTTGCTTGTTTTATTTAAGCTTTTATTACGGCAATATTTCCGCTGGATATTTAATGGACATTTTTTTCCACTCTTGTCCGCCGGTTGTTATTCGAATGCAGAGTGTTCCTCTTGGAAATTTTTTATCTCCTCGCACATTCATCGTGTGCTTTGGTTTGTATACCGTTGAAGGGTTGTAAATCCTGAAGTTTCGAAAATTTATGGTAATTACTTTCGGAGCATTCGTAGGCTCGTTTGATTTTCACTCCAGTGCTTGGAAAATGATGACAATTGAATTGGCCGTCTGACTATGGGTTTCGTGATAAATGAGCGAGATAAATTATATGTCAATGGGGTTTTGACAGGATAAGTAATTGGTGCGTAGTGTGCGGTTTGTGATTGGAAGCTAAACAATGGATGAATGGTCGTATATTCTGGTTATCACAATAGTTTAATGGTCATGGGAAAATCGTGGCAAGAACATTCAAAAGCAAAAGCAATTCAAAATGTAGGTTATGTTAGGTTAGGTTGGCTGTCCACACAAGAGTGCAGACACACTTTGACTAGGGAAGGTCCTTTGTGACACCATGGATCAACCATTAGGCCACTCACGGACTAACAAAACCAACCAGAACTTTTGATAAAGCGTTGGATGCACATGACGTCTAAGGACGCCAGATCGCTGAGGTCGTCAAGGAAGTGAGACCCTAGACCCTTCTTTTACGCGATAGGGCTGGACAAGTGTATAGGAGGTGAAAGGTGGTTTTCTGCTCCTCCTCGTCCCTACAGCTCCTACAGAAGTCGTTGGAGAAGAGGCTATGTCTTTTGGCGTGTTGGTCTATAGAACAGTGTCCAGTGAGAACACAGACAACGCAGCTGATCTGTGTACGATTTAGCTTGACCGGCTCGGCACTACATTTTTGGTCCAGCTTAGGTCAGATCTAACTCGAAATGTGACACGTGGAGCCGTTTTTTCATCTGAGTTTTGTCATGCTATCAGCGTTCGGCTTTAGTAGATGCTTACATGTAGCGAGGGGCATACTCAGGGCTTACCTGTCAGGCAGAATCCTTAGAGTGGCGCCCTGTCTGGCGAGCTCGTCAGCCCTGCGGACTGTCCTGGAATGTCCCTGTGGCTCAGCACCCAGCATAGGTGAATGTTGAACTGCACTGTCATCTCCATCTCTGTGTCCCATTCATCCCGATTAGGGATGCTCGTACGGAAGTTTCGGTCAAATCTCAGTTTCGGCGGGGTGTAGTCCGTGCTTTCGTGTTCCAAATTGAGAAGATCCAGGATCGAGGAGTGGCCAAAACGATAGCTAGGCCACTGAGAGGAGGCTTTTGGATGGATGGCCGCACAGGTAGCCATCTGGTTGCCGAAAATATCTAAAGGTAGCAGGTTGAATAAAGTGTCCAGTGCCGCGGAGGGAGTAACTCTCAGTGCATCACTGATGCAAATGCATGCAGATCTTTGCACCTTAGCTAGTTGAGTGAGGTGGACAGCCCTGTCAAGAGCAGATATGATCACGCCATACAGTAGTATATGCTTGATAACGGACACGTAGAGCCAATGAGTGATTTGAGGTTTCATACCCCAGCTCCTACCTTTTACAGAAATAGAGAGCTACATTTACTTTCCTGACGCGTTCTAGTAGATTGGCTTTCCAGTTCAATTTCCTATCCAAAAAAAAAAGGCCCAGATATTTTGCGTTTTCAGTGAAGGTGAGACTGGTGTCATTTATCATAGGAGGGTCTATGAGGGGAACTTTATATTTCCTCGTGAAGAGAACGAGTTCCGTTTTATGGGGATTAACCCCCAGTCCACATTTGGAGGCCTATCTGGTGAGCCGAAGGAGAGCATATTGGAGGATGTCCCTGAGAGTGTCTGGGTGTTTACCGGAGACAGCAATAGCAATGTCATCAGCATAGGCGATCACTCTGCAGTCTGACGTATCCAGGTCCACCATTAGCTCATTTACTACCAGGTTCCACAGAAGAGGCGACAAGACTCCACCTTGGGGTGTACCGCAGCGAGCAATTCTTCTGGCCGATGCTCCACCCAGCTGTGTGTTAATAATCCTGCATGTATGCAATTGATTGATCAACAGTCCGAGCGAAGTATCCACTTTCAAATTTGCAAGTGCGTCGTTAATCGCCTTTGATTTGGCATTGTTAAATGCTCTCTCAATGTCAAGGAAAGCCACAATGGTGTATTCTTTGATACTCAAGGATTTTTCAATGATGCGCACAAGCGAGTGTAAGGCTGTCCCAACCGATTTTCCTTTGCAGTACGCACGTTGGGACGGCGAGAGCAAAGCTGGGCTACTACTTTGCCAAAGATGGATATCAATTAAACTTTCTAAAGTTTTAAGTAGAAAGGACGGTAGACTGATAGGTCGGAGATGCTTTGGTTCAACGTGCGAGCTCTTTTCTGCCTTAGGTATGAAGATGACTTCAACCTCGGTCCAAAGATTGGGAATATAGACCAGATTTAGACATCCCGACAAAATTACTTTGAGCCATGGAAGCACAATGTCCTTGCATTGCCGAATTTCTGCTGGAATAATACTGTCAGATCCTGGGGACTTGAAATTTGAAACTGCGCATGGCCTATCGGATATTTTCTGTAGTTACCAAAACTAAGGAGTTGCTGCAGGGTTGAAGGCGGATATTTACCAATTGCGAGATAGCAACAGGGGAGCTACCAGGGAAATGAGTATCCAGTAAGATGTCAGTGGATTCATCAGCAGAGGAGGTCCAGTGACCGTCCGGATGCAAAAGGTAGCTGGGTATAGAAGGGCTTTTAGAGAGGATTTTCCGCAACCTGGAAGCTTCCGAGGAATCTTTACTGCTGTCGCAGAAGAGTCTCCAGGATCGTCGTTGTTCTTTCTTCAGTGAGATTTTATATTTCCTGAGAGACAGTTTATAGGAGTCCAAATCGACCGTCTCGCGGGAGCTTTAAGCAATATTAAAAAGGAGCCTACTGTCTTTCCTAAGAGTACTGAGATTTGCATTCCACCAAGGTGGTTTCTTTTTACCTCGAGGTTTGCCGAATGGGCAGGCCAAAGACATGAAGGTGTTTCCTTACAACAACTTCTACAGAACGTATTTAAGTCAGTTAATAAGTGGTCAATTCTTTTGGTATGCTTTTCAGTGAAGTAGTGTCGATAGTGTCGTCGCTTTAAAAGACAGGTGGTATAAGCATTAAAAGTGACTGATTCCAAGGACTCATGGCTACCGAGTACTACTCGTACGTTCTTGGATGTTCGTATTTCACCCGATTTTCTTTTTTTTTTTTCCAAACGAGCTCCCCGATATTTAGCTTCATGTGTGAAAACAAAGCTATAAGCAGGCATAGAGGAAGGAGAGGTATCCTTGAACACTTTTTCAGTCCTCAAGGGTGAAGTTGAACTTAATAGGCGCTTTCTAAAAATTGTTTTGAAATTCGGTTACATTATGTTTGCTAAAGCTGCTCACACCAGCAATTCGGCTATCCGCCAAATTATATATATAATATACAGGACGTGCCTATTCTAGATCAAGACCATAACTAAAAGCAACGTCGCTGTTATATGATGACTACTAATGACTGGGTTGCCACCTCAGAATTATAATTTGAACACTTAAAATATATTTGGTTTTTGCTATAACTGCTAAATTTAAAGGTGCGCCTATACAAATGATTGAGGAAGAATGCTGGCAAGCACATGCAGCTAAACAAGAAACATATAAAGCAATGCTGCATAGAAGGATCCGAGCTGCTCGTGAGCTCTACTAGCAGGGGACAAGGAAGAACATCGACTTCTCAAAAGGAAAACGATAGAACATGAGAAGCTTTCGATCGAGGAGATACAGAGACTAAAATGCAGGAATGATGTTCGACAAATTTATCAAAAGGTAAAAAGAACATGCCAAGGCTTCGAAGCCAGAACAGAAGCTTACAGGGACGAAGATGGACATCTAGAGGCCGAATCGCAGTCGGTGCTTAGCAAAATGCCTTCTATTCAGCCATATGGTGCGACATGCTGAACGACTTGATGATGGTGAAAGACTATCTGAAAGACCGGAAGCTATTATATAATACTACAGAAGGACCCCGAAGTAAGGAGATTACTGCTGGCTCGATCCTGGGACCTGATCTCTGGAACATCGCCTACGATGGCATCTTTCTTATGGAGATGATTGAAGACACCTTCCTGGTAGGATATGCAGGCGATATCGCGACGGTGATTACGGCATGGGACACCGATAGCGCGCAAAGAAAGCTCAACCAGGTGATGAGACGGGCGCATAGCTGGATGAAAGAACACGGTCTAGGCATGGCCGTAGAAAAGATGGAGAGGTCATACTGATTGGCTGTCACCGGTGCGTTTGCAAGCATTGAGGCGGAAGCGGCCAAAATGGGTTTAGCGATAAACGAGGGCAAAACCAAGTATATGCTGTCAACAAGAAGGGAAAACCAACACCGACGAATTGGACAAAACGTCACCGGGGGCAGCTATAACTTCGAGGTAGTAAGGGACTTTGTCTACCTTGGCTCTGCTGTAAATTCTACAAACAAAATCAGTGCAGAAATTAATCGAAGAATAACTCTTGCCAATCGCTGTTTTTTTGGGCTTATAAGGCTATTCAACAGTAAAGCCCTATCTCGAACAACTAAGGAGACTCTGTATAAGACCCTGATCATCCCAGTCCTACTTTACGGCACTGAAATATGGACTTTATTAAAAGAGGATGAAGATATCCTTGGTCGCTTCGAGAGAAAAATTCTTCGTAAGATATTCGGTGGGCGCCGTGGCGTAAGTGGTTAGTGTGTCGGATTACTACGCATGAGGTTCCAAGTTCGAATCCCAGAAAACACCAAAAAGTTTTTTCACGGTCCCACCTCTCGCGAGCGTCTGACAAACATCCGAGAGTATTGTTGTCATGAAAAAGCTTCTCAAATCGCCGTTCGGAGTCGGCATTAAACTGTAGGTCCCTTCCATTCGTGTGAAGAATATAACGCACACAACATGACTGGTTGCGAGAAGCTAGGCCCTGGCACTTTAGCTGTTGCGCCAAATATTTGTATTTGTATTTGTAAGATATGCGGTCCCATTTGCGTTGACGGGTTTTGGAGGAGAAGATTCAATCAGGAACTATACGAGCTGTACAGCGACATCGACATAATTGGAAAACTGCGTATTGGACGTCTGAGATGGCTAGGACATGTAGAGCGAATGGACACCAACGCTCAGGCCCGCAGAGTCTTCGAATCCAACCCCGAGGGACGACGCAGTAGAGGGAATCATCGCCGTAGGTGACGCGCACAAGTTCAAGGGGACCACGACCAACTTGGAGTGCGCAACTGGAGGCAACTAGCTAAAGACCGAGCTAAATGGAGAGGCTTGTTGGTTGAGGCCCAGGTTCACCCCGAACTGTAGCGCCACCTAAGTAAGTAAGTTAGCAAGTAAGCCATACTGACAAAAAGAGGATCTCGACTATTGTCAATTTTCAAGTTGGGTCTGAGATAATAACCAGCAAGGAAGCAGTAAAGTATCTGGGGATAATCCTCAACACGAAGCTCACTTTCTGGCAACAGATAAGGTCTGTATCTGAACGAGCTGCGAAGGTAACAGCGTCACTGAACAGATTAATGGCAAATATAGGTGGCCCACCGGCCAGTAAACGGAAGCTCATGATGACAGTGACTCATGCCATTCTTCTGTATGGCTGCGAATTATGGGCCGACGCACTAAGGCATATCGGAAGCAAATGGCCGCAGTACAGAGGCTTGCAGCACTACGGGTAGCAAAATTGTACCTCACGGTGCCGAAACTAGCCGCCCCTGTAGTCGCGGGAGTGATCCCTACCGATCTCCTTGCGGCAGAGAGCAAGTACCTCTACGACAAAAAAGGCGGAAATTGGAGTGGAAGCAGCAACCGAGGAGGGAGGGATGGAGCTCAGAAACCAGAGGACGATGGACTGTGAGAGTTATTAAAAAAATTGCCGAATGGAAGGGACAAAAACACGGTGAATTAAATTAATACTCCACCCACTTTCTTATCGGAAATGGGTATTTCGACGCCTACCTCCCAGGATAGGCAAAATAAGGAGTTCAGCTTGCCAGTATGGCGACTCATAAGTGGACGACGTAAACCACACGTTCTTCACCTGCAGCCGATGGGAAGCTGTAAAGTGGGAGCTACAATCGCTGCTTGGCGTCATCACCCCGGACAACATAGCGGCAATATATGAACCAGCTACCAGCACTGAAACGTAGTATGCCCCTTCATAGAAAACATACTCAAAACAAAGAAGAAAGAGGAAGATCAATCTCTCATGAGATGAGATGAATGTAAGTCTGATGAAAGCTTCTCCGGCAAGAATAAACCCTCAACAGAAGACAAATATCCCCGAGAGGGGAAAGAAAACGACACCACTCTGAAGTAATGCAATAAGCTGTTCCGGAGTGGTTGGTGTCAAGTTGAAAAGGGATTAAAGGTGTTTTTATAGTGAGAAAGACTAAGTCTAATACTACTTGAAACAGAGCAGGACTATTTCTCATGTGTATTAGCGTTTTTTCCAACACCCCCAAGGCAAAAAAAAAAACAAAAACCATTAGTACCTTCGTCAGCTATGGAAAGAAAATAAATGGTAGAGTTTAGCCCATCATTGGAGATTTAGCTTCGCTCCAAAAGTCATCTCTAACACTTTGGTAAATGGGTTGAATTGTGTGCTATCCAGGTGGCAAGGACTAACTCATGAAAAAAATGAAACTGTCTATCGCGCCACAAATAACGTAGTCCCACTTTTCCCAGACGATTTCCAAGGAATACAGCCTCCCGGCCAAGGAAAACAATTCAAATTTTGTCTGGCAATAATTTGCTTACGAAAAAAGTTGGTTTATAACAAACTATTTGGGACTTTAGTAGATTATAGTGCAGTGCGCACTCATCCTTAAGGCCTTGCAGATTCTTAAAAGTATGACTTAACTTTTTGATGGTTCATTAAGAATTTTGAGAACATAGGCTCCAGTTCCCATTCGACTCAAGTATTTTCTACATTTCTCTCATTTAGCATCCTCAGACAAAAATTGTACACTACTACGATTTCCTATTCATCAGTTGCATCAGTTATAATATCCGTGACGACCTTCAAAGTAAGCCTTGGCAACCATTCACACCAATTCCACTGCCCCATGCGAACGTGAACAAACATAGTTGGGCTGGTGATGGCCTCGGCCATTTTTACTAGGTCTTCCTTTTGTGAATAACGCAGGACCTAACAAATCTTAATTAACAATGTGGGCAAATTTTTTTCTCAGATTTTCCATAATCTCTGCTTAACTTCCCCCGCGCTGGGAAATTTAAAATAATAAATAACTTTTCCTTTGATCCTGAAACGCATTAAGTGAACTTTTCCTTTGTAGAATATCCCTCAGACTTTGACCAACAAGTACGCAAAAAAGTACTTTAATGCGAACCTCACAAAAAATGGGTGCCAAGCGAGCGAAATAAAAGCATATTTCCCTCCCAGCTAATGTAATTACGTTGTCCTTTGCAGGATAATTAATTAAAAAATCGCCCACGAGACGAAGCACGCCGTTGTAATCTTCTTATCATATGCTTAGATGGACTGTAAATAAAAAAAAGACGCCTGTCTTCTGTTTTGCTTGGGTCGACAGAAAAGGTTCATCGTTGTCGTGTCCTGTCACAGGATTGATTGTCTCCTTAAATGACTACAACAGTATGGAGTCCTTTCTGGGGTCCATTTTCGACTATGGTTATTTATTTCACTAGGCACATTATCAATCAATCACGTTTGCATTTTATTGTCCCATTTGAATATCTAAATGGGTCCTTGCTTCGTGTTCTAGGATTACAGGATGCTTTCAGTTTTTATTTCGTTTGTTTTGTTTTTTCGCCTAATGGCTTGCTGCGTATCCAGAATCGTTAATAGCTGAGCTGCTGGCGTTGCCTTTTCAATGAGAGCAATAAATTTTAGTGACTTTAAGGACTTATTCTCCGATGTGGGCTATTTAAATGAAGATTAGTTGGATCAATGATTTGCACTGGGTCCATAACCAACAGCGGAAGAGGTGGGTGGATTGGATGGGGGCGGTTTCCTTTCGCTTTTACGGTTGTTAGTGATTCGGCGATTTGCGAAGGCCATTTCAAGCAGGATATTCGTTGGAATTCCAATAATGATGAGTGAGGGTTGCTTTTCTTTTTGTCAATATTGGATCAGGGGAGAGTGGAGAGTCAAGAATTATTGGATTCTAATGGATTTTCAATTGAGCACTTAAAGGGTTTTGGTGGAGACTTTTATTGGCGTTCCGAGATCTTTTACTTTCTGGTTGGCGTCTAATTTTATTTGAATTTGGTGGTGCACAAAACTTCATTGGAATTCAGTGGCATGGGTACCCCTGCCTAGGTCCTGTTACTCTTCGCGGAACATAGAGCATAAACAGTGCCTGACGTTCGTGCTCACCAACTAATTTCGAGAGTCCTTAATTCCTCTTTAACTTTATAGTGTTAGTAAGATAATTGGAGTAATGAGATTGCTGGTGAACTGGTTAGGGCTATCACCATTCAACTTACTTACTTACTTAGGTGGCGCTACAGTTCGGGGTAAACCTGGGCCTGACTTCATTTGATAACTCGGCTTGCGTCTCTTCAAGAATTACTACGTCAATATTCCGTTTCTTCTTCTCCAGTTTTTTACTGTCGAACTTATTCGCCGTGGCGTAAGTGGTTAGTGTGTCGGATCACTACGCGTGAGGTTCCGAGTTCGAATCCTACAAAACACCAAAAAGTTTTTTCACGGTCCCACCTCTCGCGAGCGTCTGACAAACATCCGAGAGTATTGTTGTCTCGAAAAAGCTTCTCAAATCGCCGTTCGGATACCGCATTAAACTGTAGGTCCCTTCCATTCGTGTGAAAAATATAACGCACACAACATGAGTGGTTGCGAGAAGCTAGGCCCTGGCACTTAAAGAGCTGTTGCGCCAAATATTTTTTTTTTTTTTTTTACTTAATCGAAACAAATCCAAGAGCACGTTACGAGTATATGGTTACATTCCCAATAGTATTATACCTTAGAGATATCAGTTTCCTTGTTAGATTATCCACAATCCACCATCAAAAGGAAACTCTGCATTGAGGACTAGGATAGGATACATAGAAGCCGTAATAGTTGTGTCTTGGATCTTATGTTTATTTTACTTCCAAGTTACTGCCAGGGCTGACTCTTCTTTTCATGGTATAGAGTCTTACCCCTTCCTACAGCTACAATGGGTGCGTTTCGATCTTGATTTGTTGTTTACATTCCAATCATGCAAGAGTCTTCCCTATGCCCTCTGCTCGAGAGCTAAAAGATATTTTTAATATCTTACCAGAGATCTTTATCTGCCAGAAGCTGCCAGCAATTTTACCCACCCATATTCGAAAAAAAATCTTACCCTGATAAATGTGATTAATCCTTATCGAAGACGTAGTTTAGGTCTTAAAAAACCAAAATGGTTTTCAACAAGGCAGAATGCTAGCCCTCGTCTAAAATTGAGACAAATTTTGGATCACAAACTTGGTTGTTGCACTACAGGCTCAAATCATATTTCTAGCAATCAATAGTTTTTTTAAAACCACAGTGCATGTTCCCATTGCATGTATCGTAGTTCGAAGGTTAGCGAAAAACATTTGTAGCTCTATTTATTCTTTAAATTGACTAGCCAATTTCGCCTTGGTTGAGGCTGAGGCCCGGGTTCACCCCGAACTGTAGCGCCACCTAAGTAAGTAAGTAATTTCACCTTGATAAAGTGATCAATCATTAAAGACCTTTCAACGCTATACAATGTTCCAGGCGGCAGCAGACACATTCCCTAGACGTACTCAACGGTGGCGTCTACAGTTCCAGTTAGGTTGAACTTATTGAATACTTTGCACGAGCTGCTTCGACGTATTCGGATCACAAGTCCTTAAGCAATTTCCAATGGGTGAGGTGCCCTTAATGGGCCAATGGCAGCGCTCATACTCCCGTAGTTGACTACTGGCACCGGTGTACACGGCCTCACGTGTTAAGGGAGTCAACTATTGACGACCCCAGCAAACGAAATAAGGACAACGACTTTCGGATCTGTACGTGGAATGTTCCGTCAATTTATAGACCACGTGCAGCCAAACAATAAGCAGAGGCCCTAGACTACTATAAAGCAGATATTACCGCCATCCAGGAAGTATGATGGGATGGGCCGGGCAAAAAGAGGATGGAAAACTGTGACATCTACTACGGTGGGTGCTACAGAGGCAACAGGCAACAGTCAACGCTTATTCGGATGTAGATTTGTTATACGCGGCCGACTTAGGCAAGAAATCTTAAGCTTCCGACACGTAACCGAGCGTATTATGACTATCCCGATCAAGGCTAAATTCGCTAACATAAGCCTTATATGTGTTCATGCCTCCACGGAAGAAAAGCACCCTGCCACCAAAGATTGTTTTTACGAGCTCCCGAAAAAACATACGAGCAATGTCCTAAATACGACGTTAAATTTGTAGTGGGCGAAATTAACGCCAAAATGGGAAAGAAGGACGTCTTTGGTAGGGCAGTCGGTAAGCATAGCCTACATGACGCCACGTCTGATAACGGACTAAGAGTAATTGACTTCGCTGTGGAGCGAAATATCACCATAGCAAGCACATGGCTTTTTAATCTCAATATTCATAAAGAGACGATTGGCGGTCCAATGATCATGCAACGATCGACCACCTTGATCACATTGCGATCGACGCAAGGCATGCCTCCAGTATTCTAGATGTCCGGACCTTCCGAGCGGGCAACGTAGACCCGGATCATTACCCTGTTGTAGCCAAGGTACGAATGCGGATATTCCAATCTGAGCAACCAAAAGAATCACTGTGAGAAAATTTAACGTCGAAATGCTACAATCGCAAGAGACCGCCAGACTCTTCGCTGAATGCGTATTCCGAAATCTCTCAACCGCCCCTATGCTGCCAGCATCAAATGTCTAAGACCAGTGGCAACGCTGCCAACATGCCATCAGAAACACCGAAAACAAAGGCATACAAAGCGGTGCTGAAAAGGAAGACGAGAGCTGCTCATGAGCCCTACGAGCAAAAGAGACGGGAAGAACATCGGCTTCTCCAAAAGAAGAAGAAAGAGCATGAGAAGCGCGCGTTTGAGAATATCGAGAGTCTATACTCCAGGAACAATGTACGGAAGTTTTACCAAAAGGTAAAGAGAACGTGTCAGAGGAGCAATACTCGTACAGAAACCTGTAGAGATGAAAATGGAAACCTCGTAGTAGAATCACAGTCGGTGCTGAGAATATGGGAAAACTAATTCTGCAGACTGTATAACGGAGACGAAGATCAACATCGCGCTGTCAGGCAGAATGAACCATTCAACATAGACGATGACAATCAAAATTTCCGCCCACCTGACCAAAACGAAGTGAGGATAGCAATATCCAAGCTAAAATCCAACAAGGCTGCTGGACCTGACGGTTTATCGGCCGAATTTTTGAAGCCAGCTGGGGATGAATTGGTAGAGTGCATACACCAACTCATCTCTAAGATTTGGTCAGACGAGTGTATGCCTAATGAATGGAATCTCACCATCTTTTGCCCGATCCACAAGAAAGGAGACCCCTCGACTGCGCCAATTATAGAGGCATCAGGCATCATCCTCAGCATCGCATGCAAGATCTTTTCTGCGATATTGTGTGAACGCCTGAAACCTTTTATGAACAGCCTGATTGGCCCCTATCAGCACGGTTTCAGGCTAGGAAAGTCCACCATCGATCGAATCTTCACACTTCGGCAGATCCTGGATGAAACCCAAGAAATCCAAATTGATGCTCACCATCTCTTTATCGATTTCATGGCCGCCGATGACAGCATCTATAGAGAAGAGCTTTATAGAGGCTTGTCTAGTTTTGGCATCCCTGTCAAACTTGTTCGTCTGTGCAGGATGACGATGGAGGACGCTCGCTCCATCAAGGTCGCTAATGACCTCACCGAGACATTTTATGTCAAAAAAGGTTTTAGACAAGGTGACGCGCTGTCATCTGACTTCTTCAATATTGTACTTGAACGGATTGTGCGGAACTCACAAGCCAACACCGGAGGCACAATCTATCACAAGTCTGTGCAACTGCTTGCTTACGCCGACGATAGTGACATTATTGGAAGAACCCAGCGGGCTGTCACCAGTGCGTTTACAAGCATTGAGGTGGAAGTGGCCAAAAGGAAGGGACAATCAACATCGACGAATTGAACAGAACGTCACAGTTGGCAGCTATAACTTCGAAGTAGTAAGGGACTTTGTCTGCCTTGGCTCTGCTATAAACTCGAAAAACAAGATCAGCGCAGAAAGAAATCAAGCGAAGAATAACTCTTGCCAATCTCTGTTTTTTGGGACTTATAAGGCAATTCAACAGTAAGGCACTATCTCGAATAAGTAAGGAGACTCTGTATAAAACTCCGATCATCCCAGTCCTGCTTTATGGCGCTGAAACATGGATTTTATTAAAAGAGGATGAAGATACTCTTGGTCGCTTCGAGAGAAAAATTCTTCGTAAGATATTCGGTCCTGTTTGGGTTGACGGGTTTTTGAGGAGAAGATTCAATCGCGAACTATTTGAGCTGTACAGCGACATCGACCTTGTCAAAAAATTGCGTATTGGATGTCTGAGATGGCTAGGACATGTAGAGCAAATACACACCAACGCTCTGGCCCGCAGAGTCGTCGAATCTAACCCGGAGAGACGACGCAGTAGAGGACCTCCTTGCCGTAGGTGGTGCGCACAAGTTCAAGGGGACCTCGACCAACTTCGAGTGTGCAACTGGAGGCAATTAGCTAAAGACCGAGCTAAATGGAGAGGCTTGTTGGTTGAGGCTCATGGTCACCCTGAACTGTAGCGCCACCTAAATAAGTATGTAAGACTTTAGATAGCATTACGAACGCCAGTTGTGCCTTCCCGTTTCCGCTGCATACGCTGTTCGGTGCCACCGCGGTTAGCTGAGATCATAGAAAGTTGTCTACTTCCTCGACTTGCTGTTGAGAACGGATAGTTGAAGTTCTCAGGGCTTGGTTGTGTTTATTTGCTGCCCCACTTTAAGGTCCATTATCCGATGTGAAAGCCGTCAACGTAGGCAAGGTTTTTTCGGGATGTCATCATCCATTGAATTCCACGATTTCGATCTGAGAATGCTGC
The DNA here is from genome assembly GCA_945910035.1 of Brachypalpus laphriformis. Lineage (NCBI taxonomy): Eukaryota > Metazoa > Arthropoda > Insecta > Diptera > Syrphidae > Brachypalpus > Brachypalpus laphriformis. The sequence goes on along the minus strand of OX246753.1, from coordinate 311,617,883 downwards.
ACGGAATACATCACTGATGACCGACAAGGACAACAGCGGTGACAGTATACACCCTTGACGTACTCCACCTTCGACTTCAAAATTCTCCGCACCTCACCATTGTGTAAGACGTGACACTTGCCGCCCTCGTATGTAACCATGATCATAGCTATTAGTTTTTCTGGGACGCCTCTCCTGCGCAATGCCAACCAGACAGCATCTCGATTCAAGCTGTCGAAAGCCTTCTCGAATTCGATAAGCAGTAGATGTAGTGGAGATCTGTACTCGACGCATTGCCCTATTATGACCCGTAACGTGTCTATGCGGTCGATTGAGGAGGATTCAGCACGAACGCCTCCCTGTTTGAGAGAGGTGAATCTAAATGTTCCTTAATGCGTCCTTATATGGTCTTAGCTATTATCTTGGCTACGACCCATCTTGGTCCATCTTCGGAAGCTTGATGGTCAACCCTCTTTACCACTCCTCCGAGAAAAACTCATATCCCCATGCTCTCCGTATAAGCGAGTGTAGCAATATGGCCGGTGTATTTGGCACTGCTTGAAATAGTTCGGCAGGGACGACATCAATACGCAACGCTTTCTTTTTCTTGATGGATTTGATAAATGTTGCCATATCTGTTTTACTGGGAGATCCGGTGCAAATTCAGAAATTAGTTGCTTCAGAAGAGAATAGGAGAACAAAGTGGTTTAGGACAGTAGGAAAATGTTCTCTCCATTTAATGAGTTGATCTTCATTCGAGATTAGGCGGTTACCATCTAAACCCTTCATTGGGTGCTGTTTGCAGTTTAGACCACCAATTAACTTCTCGATGAAGTGATCTGTTTTCTAATTTTCAGCTATTAAGGCAATAACGTTGATGTACTGACGTTTGTCAGGTCTCACACAATGCTGCACTTCCTTCTTCTTCACTTCAAAGTGACGAAAGTACAAGGTGGCGCAAAATGAATCACCCTATCCTGATTTTATAATTTTTGCAAATGGCGTCGTATGTTACGTCTATCATATTTGACATTTGTGAACTAGACAGCTGCAGTATATAAACAGACAAGCAATTCAGCGCTATACTCCGCAAGAGCGTGGAATAATTGTGTCGAACATTTTTTTTATTTAGTAAAAAAATAATTCAAAAACAAAATGGGATGATTAATTTTGAGCCACCTTGTATATTCGTATGAGTTCTGTTTGGATATTGAAACAGTAAGATTACTTTTAAAGTTGAGCTCCTTCACTGCAAAGAGCTACCTAATCGTCAGTGGTTTCATTTGATAGATGGAACTTACTTACATAGTTAATGGACTTCCGACCAACGCTGAGTCTGTACCTTAGGCACGTCATGCTCCCATTGTCATCGATCCGGACAAGCTGCCTTCAGTCAGGCAAACCAAGTTTTCTCGCATCTGCGGTTAATTGGTCTTTATACCGGAGGTTCAGCGGTTTTCGTCGTCTCAAACCTGTGATTCGAAGATTCTCCGATGTGGCCCAGCCAATGTAATCGACGTATCTTAGCTCATAGAGTTCGCGGTGAAATCTTCTCCTCCATTCGCCCTCTTCGCACATGGGACCTAATATCGTGTAACGAAGTGACATAATCCACCACCCCAGACGCGATCATCCACACTCCACGCACACCTCACTAACCACCTAATGCGCAGGCCGCCATCTGTTGGCAGGTAGCGAAACGGCGAGTATTCTCCAAATCTTCTGTCAAACAAGAGGAAAAAATGTAAATACAAAGGTCGCAGACGAGAATGTGGAGGAAATTTTGCATTGACTCAAAATTCACATTCTCGTCTTGCAGGACTTTTCCATAAAGGAGTGTGGATGAGAGTCAGTCGAGAGAGTCTGCTCAAGTGGTGAAAGTACCAATCTCGTGTACTCTTGACAGCCTCTCGGAATTGGTCTTACGACTTTCCACAATTTGTCTGCCTTCACCTCGGTGAAGTGCGGACTGGATCCTTCCCAAGCCTGCCCTAAGTGCGGACTGGGTCACAGCACGCCTGCCCTAAGTGCGGACGGCTACATTCCAAGCCTGCCCCAAGTGCGGACTGGATCCTTCCCAAGCCTGCCCTAAGTGCGGACTGGGTCATCGCAAGCCTGCCCTAAGTGCGGACTGCGACCTTCGAAGCCTGCCCGAAGTGCAGACTGAAACTCCTGCCCGCCGACGTACCGAACCGAGCCAGACAACCGGACGCATAACCCCGGCCCGTACCAGCACCAGCCGCAGGACGACCAACATTAGCTTAAGTTATTCATATATTGTTAGGTATAAATATTGTTAGCTAAGAAACCCTTTTCATTGTTAACGAAACAATATTGTATCGAACCATTCTAATTATAAATAAAGTACCTCTTTCCCAAAGTCTTGGGTTAACCCTGGGGCCGGCGAGCCCACCTCAGCCTTTAAAGAAAGATACCCTCACAATCGTTTAAAGAATTTTTCTCTTAAAAGAGTTCAATATTAGCTCAGCTTTCTTATTTATCCTCCAGCACTCGGTGCCATATAGCAGGACTGGTAAGATTAGCTTTTAATAGAGTAGATCATTAATTAGTCCGTCGTGTTAGGAATTTTCTAAACAATGGGGGGTGGCAATGGTGTAGTAGTAACGTCGTCAATTGCCACGCTAATGGTTCATGGTTCAAATCCTGATGTCAGCAAACATTTATTTATTTCTCATGTAATATATAAAGTCAGTCCGATCAATTGCGAAAGCTTATGTGAACGCGGGCAGTAGCTTGGTCATATGGCTGGAAAAATTGTTCGTTCGCTTGATGATGATTTGCCTATGACATCAGTTATCGGGAAAAAAAATACTGTGAATCAGAAGCAAAGACAATAAATAACAAAAATCTGCCCAGTTATCTGGACGCCATCCCTGGAGTTTTTCTGAAGCATAAACAACTGAGCTTCAAACAACTACACCAAATCTTTCTTTCTGTCTCTCTATTTATCCTGTCCAACGGCCCGCATTGTGTGTAAACGTGTTAAGGGTATTCATAATCCCTTGAGTGCACGCAAATTATAAAAAAATAAAAAATAAATAAAACCGGGGTAGCAGCGGTTTCATATGGCTATTCTTGGTCGAATCTCTACTAGATGTCGTTTGTAGGATTAATAATTACTCCAAGGTAGGTGAACTCCTTAACCACCTCGAAGTTAAATTTTTCAACAGTGACATTCTGTGCTACGTTTCGGATAGATTGATTTTTGTTTGCTGGTAACATATACTTGGTCTCCTCATTTACTTCATGATCAACACGACTCGCCTCATCTTCAATTACCGTAAATACCTCTGGGATGACACGCTGAGATCTCCCGATGATGTCAATATCATCTGCATATCCCATCAACTGAGCGGACTTGTGGAAGATATTGCCTGATAGGTAGGTTTTGGTCAAAGAATAGATTCAAATATGTTTTGATAAGAATGCTTTTCATATTCCAGCTATTAACTCAAGACAGAAACAAGTGACGGATTCTTGTCAACATCTAATCTTCACGGGTAAAAAATAAAATAAATGGAGATCCAAAAATCGGTTATAGGATTTATACACTGAGAATACACTCACTAACATCATCCTCTTTTCTGGTCTTCATCATTTGCCTTGTGAGTGCGATGGTGAAAAGTTTAAAATATGTAACTAACCTTGCCTTCGTATCTCTAAGCTGCTTAAAATTAACCATCACCCAAGTGATGTTCAGTTACATGATATCTTATTCAAAACGTTTACAGCCTCCAATTCAACTAGTGAACCCTCAGATAACCACAAAATCATCCCTTTTCGCCTGAGAAACTCTAAAACCCTCGCTAAATTATGTACTTAACTCTTGAACCAACCCAAAATACTATTAAACTTAACTCTCACAATCATATACTCTAAATAAAGCACGGAAATAACAATCTAATTGAATTTATTCTACACTTAGTCTCTCAGTTTCTACGCTCCACAAGCTGTGGTTGTGCCTTATATTCTGCTTAATTTTACGACTCTTGCTTTAATACCGCCAAAGTGTTTCTCACTAATGTTCCATAAAGCCTTTACAACACACACACACACGCCACTCCGCTCAAACCGCAGCGAAATTGCGACGACACAGAGTAACCGCCAGGGTAGGTAACACCACGAAACACTTCCATCTAACGGTGATGATGGAGGATGACACTTGGTAATCTCCAACTCCACACCTTCAGAAATTTCTAATCACAAATTCATCGCATGGAAATAAAACACCATACAGCAGGATATGACAACTTCAAGTCAATTCATATTCCTCCCGCTCCTACCTCTTCAGTCAATTAGAGCACCGAAAGGGCTGTGAAATCAGAGTTCTGCTCCAAGGACGACCAACGTCGGCAACGACAAAAATGATAAAGATGATGACTGGGATAAAGGGGATCCTTGGGATAATATCCCATATCCGTTCCATGAAGCACCAACGTCTCACCCAGCAAAAGGACACCCAGGATAAAGCATTAATTTCAACTTTTTATGGCAAACTAATAGAGTTGGAAGGGCCATCATTTTTCTTGTCATCCCTTTTGCGTGACTCGGCATGAGCAGTGGTATAGAGTTGTCACTGTAATTGATGTGGTTTCCAGATGAGGATATAATCGATAAGAAATGAATTTCGCCTTGACACATGTGCTCCTCGTTTACCCTTCGAAGGAGAATATAATTAAAATCCTTTGGCTTCGAAAGAGAAACCCTTCGGTTCAGCTCCTTTGAGGTCAGTCACCCAGTAAATTAGTTTCTATGCTCCTGAACGGCATCCTAAAGTAGTTCCGGTCTCCATTTTTTATAACCTAAATCAGCGCGTGGGCTGAAAGTAAGAAAACCCTCGAGACATCCCATATGCTGAACAGTAGCATGGCGGGCACAAAGGAAGCCTATCAAGGGTGAAACAAGTGGAACCGCAGAAATTGTCGACGGGTGTGAGTGTAAAGCGAAAGGTACCATGGGCCGGGGTGAAATGTATCCTGCGTCCTATAAAACATTCATGCCGCGCTCAGCACCGATAGGTTGGCTATAATTAAATGGAACAGGCAGTCGGATGGAAGTGGTGGGAAATTTCGCTGCCCGGAAAGTTTATTTCTGCGCATTTGTTGTGGGTCGTCTGGGAAAATCGCCTCAAAGCTTGCAGTGTATGGATTCTTGAATGAACTTCGACTGAATATTGGGATGCCCAGGGGCGAATTACGTGTATCGTGCCTTCGTGTCTAACCACATTTTTACCTTAATTGTAATGTTGAGAGGCGAGACTGGAATTTTAAAGAGCGGCGAACACGCTACCCTGCGAGGGTTGAGATAGAGACTCTAATCGGTTAATCTTTGCGTATTGATTTTGAAGTATTGGTTGGGTAATAGGCCGCGTGTTTTTGGTTTTAAGTGGGATATACACTGTCAATGGGGGATGAAGTACTTTGCGATAAATGATGTTGATTTTGCTCTGGGGCTGTGGATTGGTCATGGATTAATTTACAAATGGCAGGTACATACTTATGTGTTAAAGAACTGATTTTGGTACTCAGCGACAGCTATCCATTTTACTGCGAGAGCTGCATAAATCTGTTCCTCCATGTCTCTCCAAGATCTTCCTATCCAAGCAGATCTGAAGACCTGCAAGTTAAAAAAAAATTAAACATTTTCATGAAGAGGAATACAGAAAATCTATTCAGTTATTGGTGATCAATATCTAGTATCCTAGATAGACCTTACATAACTCTCTTCCAAGAAAAAATCTAAAGAGACGGTTTTACGAAGTAAAGAGTAGTGCACACGCCAGCAACTCCCAAATTGCATTAAAGAAGAGACATCAGAAGAGAGAAGCTCCTTCTAGCTGATGTACTTGAGAGTCGGCGTAAATAAATATTGAAAGTTGAATGCTCCACTGTCCCAAGTAAAATTTAAATTAAAGTGACAAAGGGAGGACATGCCTCCCTGGCAGCTGTCCTCCTCGTGGTGGGGGGCGGGCAACGTGACTTGGATGTGCGGGTTGGGTAACTTAAATCGTTATTCCTATCCATACAATCCAGTCACGGCTAACAAAGCGCACACCCAATGATGACAAAGAGAAGAAAACTGGCCTCGAATATTTCCAAACCTGGTAAACCAGGGCATACTTTGGAGCCAGGCCTGAAGGGTGTCAGTATGCGAGCATCTGGCGGTCGGCCTGTTCCGCTCGGCAGCCGACCGGGTCAAACCCGAAATGGCTACGAGCTCCTGTCAATGGTCTCGCGAACCATTACCGGAGTCAAGGGGTGAGCGCGCTGTGCACCGATAGGGGCACAGATGGACTCTCTGATTTTCGACAATGGCATCGACTTAGGATAGGCACATGGAACGTCTCATCGCTCACAGGGAAGGATCTTGAGCTTGTTGGGGAGGCTGTTAAAAGTCGACTAGATATAGTTGGCGTCTCTTCAACAAAGCAGAGAGGTTCTAAAACTGTGGACCTTTCGGGTGGGTGGAAGCTCTTCCTGTCAGGAGTCGCACCCTCAATGTCTGCTCGGGCGGGAGTGGGGATACTCACAAGTCCCAGGTTGACAGACAGAGTATTGGAGTGGATACCATTAGGAGGGAGAGTTGCGACCTCAAAGCTCAAGCTTGAAAGATCAACTCTGGCATTGGTGCAGGTGTATGCACCGAACCTTCAGTCAAAATACGCAGCTTTCTTAGATGAAGTTGATGTTGCCCTTGAAAAGATTGCAGATATGGTTTCTTTTGTCCTGATGGGTGACTTCAATGCTCATGTGGGTGTAGATGTTATGACATGGGGGAGTGCGATTGGGAGGAACGGTGATCCTGATCAAAACGCGAACGGAGAGATGTTGTTGGATTTTTGTTGTGAAAATGGCTTAGCATCATGAACACTATCTTTCCGCACAAAGCCATTCACAAATAAAGGTGGTACCGTCAGAGTCTTCAGCAGAAGTCGCTGATCGATTTCTTTGTGGTACCATCGTGTCTCAAGAGAATGGTTTGTGATGTTCGCGTATTGAGAGGGGCCGAACTGTCAACTGACCATCACTTAGTGCTGTGCAAATTGTATCTTAGCGAGAGAGTGCCTCCCCTACCAAAGCGCAAACCAAGAATGGTTACAATCATACGATGGGAGAGGCTACAGAACGATGAGATACGGGAGACATCTGCGGGGAAAATATCTGAAAGGTTTGAATGAATTCCAACTGTACCATCAAATGAAGAGAAAGAAAGGCAACTGTTTTCAACAGCGGTTATTGCCTATGCGGGAGATGTTTGTGTAGTAAAGCGGTTTGGTGTGGCAGCTGGTGGTGAGAAAATAACTGCTTGATCTAAAACTCCCGGAGTTCAAGAAGTCATCAAATAGAAGAAGTGAGCCTTCAAGGTGTGGATTCGCTTGGGGAACTCCGATTCTCGAAATCGGTACACTGAGGCGCGAAGAACTTGCAAATTAGCTGTGAAAACAGCGAAAAAACAATCTCGGAAAGAAAACTGGAACGTGACCACAGATCTGTAAACAAGATGTTCTTGCAGCCCGTCCGCTGACTCAGAGGAAAAAAGTTGAATATCGTTGAAGGGAGGGAAATCCAAAGACGGTACACTTCTTTCCAATGAGGGGGACATCTTTCGCAGATGGAGTGAGCACTTTTCTGAATTGCTCAATCCCGAACAGGGCACTGAAGATGACAGACCTATGGTCGAGAGTAGGGCGGAAAGTAGTTCTACTATAGAGGAAGTAAGTTTGGCGATCAAAGCGCTAAATGTTCGCAAATGTGCTGGTGTGGATGAAATCCGGCCAGAAATGCTCAAGGCTTTAGGTAAAGAGGGAGAACAATGGCTCTCACGTGTCATTAAAATGGCCTGGGAATGCGGTGAAACATCTGGTGATTGGCAAATGGGGGTGATTGGTTCTCTTTTTAAAAAATGAGATAGGGGTATATCTCTTTTAAGTCTCTCCGAGAAAGTCTTTGCTAAGCTGCTAGAAATGCGTTCCAGAGTTGTGGTTGAGGACAGTTTGGAGGATGAGCAGTGCGGTTCTCGTCCCGGTAGAAGCACAGCCGACCAGTTATTCACTCTCAGAATGGTTCGTGACAAGGCCTGGGAGTATGCTAAACCTATCTACACTTGTTTTGTGGATTTGGAAAAAGCATATGATAGGGTTCCTCGAGGCACACTCTGGAATTTTCTGCAGGAGTATGGAAATGGTGGTTCCCTGTTAAGGATGACGTTCGGATAAACGGTGTTAATTCAATACCTTTCACTGTAGGCGTTGGACTCCACCAAGGGTGCGTTCCCATCACTTGATTATCTACCTTGTCGTGGTTCGATGTAAAACTAAAAGATAATCATCCCACCTAGTCTCTCCTATCCTTGGTGCTTGACCGTCACCTTTGCTTCCCAAAGTATCTATCCTGCAATTTCCAACTGGACTGTATCTGACAGTCATTCGTTTTCCGATCACCGATATCTGGAGTACAAACTGGAAATTTGCCACAGTACCGCACCCTTGGTCTTCCGCAATCGACGGAAAACTGACTGGTGCTTACACAATAAATCCCTCTCTGCTAAACTATCTAATCAAGTGTACACTACACCAACTACACAGTTGGAATTAGACAAGCTAAACACCGTTCTAACTTCTGCACTTAATACAGCTTTCATCGAATCCTGTCCGATCACGAGAAGAAAGGTGGGCAATCGTCCCCCATGGTGGAATGCAGAACTTAACAGTCTGCGCTGCACAAGCAGTAAACAATTCAATAGAACCAAACGAACAAGGCCACCACTGGACTGGGAGATCTACAAAGAAAGTCTGAAGAACTTCAAAATAGAGGTTCGGAAAGCTAGATGCAGATCCTGGCACGGTTTTTGTCAGAGTATTGACAACACGTCTCAATCCTCTAGACTGCGAAAAGTCCTCTCCAAAACACCAACTATACCTAGTGTCCTCATGAATCCCAACGGATCCTGGGCGGAATCGGACGAAGCATCGCTCAACCTGCTCATGGACACTCACTTCTCCGGCTGCACGCCTACCCCCAACGATGATCGCGCCCTGGTAAATGTTGCACCCCCACAGGCACCTCCTCATCTTATCAGCGAAGATAAGCTCAAATGGGCAGCAAACAGTTTCGAACCATTCAAATCCCCGGGACCGGATGGTATTTTTCCGGCCCAGATTCAGACGGCCTTCAGTATAGTATGGCAGTATCTCTCCTGTATACTGAAGGCTTGCCTTGAGCTCGGAACAACACCAACTGCCTGGACCGAGGTAAGAGTGGTCTTTATACCCAAAGCAGGCAAGACATCGCACACCCTCCCAAAGGACCTTCGACCTATTAGTCTAACGTCCTTCCTTCTCAAGATTCTGGGAAGAATCCTGGACTTACACATCAAGGCCACTATTGATAGCGCTCTACTATCCACGTCACAGCACGCCTACCAAAAAGGTAAATCTGTCGAAACGGCTTTGCACTCCATCATCCACCCTATCGAAAAATCACTCTCAACCAAAGAGTTCACCCTAGTGTCATTTCTAGACATAGATGGAGCCTTTAACAACGTTGAAAAAAATTCGATTACCAGTGCCTTACGTGGGCTCAACGTCTGCGAACCCATCTGTTGTTTCATAGAACACATTCTAAAGAACAGGGTAATAACAGCATCCTTCGGAAGTAGCACTGTCAAGCGACATGCACATCGAGGCACCCTCAAGGGGCTGTACTGTCTCCACTATTGTGGAATTTGGTGCTCAACGAGGCCCTTCTAGAAAACGAAAAAACTGGATGCAATGTTATTGCCTATGCAGACGATGTCGCCATTCTGACAACAGGCAAATACCCGCAGACGCTGGCCGATGTCATGCAGTATGCTCTTAATAAACTGCTCAGATGGACCGATAAATGCGGCCTCTCCGTTAACCCGACGAAGACCGAGCTAGTTCTATTCACAAGAAAACACAAGCTACCTGACTTCACTCCGCCCAAGATAAGGGGATCCACCCTCAAGCTTTCAAATAGTGCTAGCTATTTAGGCCTAAAGCTTGATCGCAAGCTTATTTGGAAAGAGGATTTCGTCGAACGAGCCAGGAAATCGCTGGCCGCCCTATACAATTGCAAGGAAGCAGTAAGCTCCACCTGGGGCCTTAAACCAAGCATCATGCACTGGCTATACACGTCGGTCATTAAACCGATTCTCATGTATGGAGTATTGGTATGGTGGCCCGCCTTGGAGAAGAAATCCAACCTATCTATAATAGAAAAACTCAGCGAGTTGCATGTCTCAGTATTACCGGTGCACTGAGAACTTCTCCCACAGAGGCGCTCCAAACCATGCTCCACCTGCTTCCGATTGACATCGTCAGTAAACAATTGGCTGTCAGCTCGGCAATAAGACTGAGAGGCTCCAAGCAGTGGAAGGAGCAACACACGGAACATGCCAATATACTTTCGATGCACCGTCATCTTCCCAATTCCACTGACCATCTGCCCACTGAATATGATTTTGACAAGGGCTACACGCACTCGATACCGGACAGAAGTGAGTGGACGCAACGCAATGTCCTTTACAACGAATCGCTGTCAATCTTCACGGACGGGTCCAAAACCAAGGACGGAGTCGGTGCCGGAATTTTCTCGGAAGATCTGGACATACACCTCTCCTTTAACCTTCCAGACTACTGCAGCGTTTTTCAAGCCGAAATCACCACAGTTCGCAAAGCTGCTGACTGGCTGGCGGCTAGCACACTATCAACACCTGATATTGTTATTTATGTCGACAGTCAGGCAGCCATCAAATCCCTCGCATCCAGCACTACGAGATCTAAGGCAGTGAAAGACTGTCGCATATCTCTTAACGAGATAGCTGGTCAGTACAACCTCACCCTTTGCTGGGTACCAGGTCACTGTGACATACCGGGGAATTGTGCAGCCGACGAACTTGCACGACAAGGCTCCTCTGGTACAGATAGCATAAGCATCACCGACATCGAAGCGCCAGCGTCTTATGTTAAGTACCTTATTCAAATTGATGCCGAGAAAGTAGCCAATCATCGATGGCAACATCTAGACCAATGTCATACCGCCAGACAGCTCTGGCCGATACTCAACAAATCCAGGTCCATCGGACTCCTGAAGCACAAGAGAGGAACCCTCTCAAAAATAACAAATGTCCTCACCGGACACTGCGTCATAGGAAGACATGCCCAGAGATTAGGTATCCCTCACAACGACTTCTGCAGAAGCTGCAGAGATGAAGAGGAAGAAGAGACCATCAGTCATCTCCTGTGCGCCTGTCCTGCGCTCGCCAACATCAGGAAGGCCACTCTGCGTGAATACTCCTACAATGATCTTAATGATCTCGGCAACGCCTGCACCGCTAAAATTCACGACTTCATTCAACGAAGCAAATGATTCCAAGAGTAAGAGGGTGATCCACCCGCCTTACACATCGGCAGTACAATGGACATACTTTCTGGTCTAAGTAGATCCTCATCGAGGGCCGATCCTAACCTAACCTAACCTAAGGGTGCGTTCTGTCACCTCTCCTCTTCATTGTATATATGGATTGGATGTTGCAGCGCAGCCGTGGTGGAGAATGTGGGAGACCTAAGAATTAGTCATCTGCTCTTTGCGGATGATTTGATAAGCCTTGGATCCTCTTAAACCGAACTTCAGCGCGCACTCGAGAGGTTTGTAGCCGTTTGTGATGATGCTGGAATGAGGATCAACGTGAACAAATCGGAAGTAATGGTGGTTTCCAAAAAAAAAAAAAAAAAAAACCATTCAGTGCACTCTGCATATTAGTGGAGTTCCATTGACGCAGGTGGATAAGTTTAAGTACCTTGCGGTCTTTATCACGAGTGATGGGAAGAGCAGTGCCGAGTTATCCTGTAGAATTGATCAGGTTGGATCAATTTTGAGAGGCTTGGCTGAGTTTAGTGTTCAAGCTAAGCTATCGCTTTTTAACTCGGTGTATGTTCCAACTCTCACCTAGGGTCAGAAGTATTACATCAGGGAAGGGGGATATAACGCCTTCCTGGGGAGTCCCTTTGATAACGACTTTCCTTATTTAACTAAATCTGAGAGTGGAATTAATACTTTTTGCAACGAGTTCTTTGCTGAACCAATTCATAATGCTATGCTCGACATTTATACTTTCTGAAGCATGTTTGATGGTCCCATTTCTACATTATTAGATTAGATTAGATTTTATTAATTCAATAATTATTTACAATTCTTTACAAAGATCGAAAAATCAAAAAAGCATGGCAATAAGCCGTCTTTATTTTTGATAATAATGATTGATAATTTTTTTTAAAAACCATTGCTACTTTATGGATTGCAATTTAATAAACGAAAAGCGTTATTTTTCAAAATTAGAAACTTTATGTTATAATTCTTCGCCAATAGGCTAGGGCTATTTTACAGTACGCTACCAGGAGAGACGTTTGCGGTTCGTTGAGCTTACTTATGATTTCTTCATGGGAAATTTCATCTACTCCAAACAAGTACCGTCTAGTTTCCCGGAGCGTAGGACATCTTCCCACGAAATGAAATATATCCTCCCTCTCCGCCATGTTACATATATTACACAAGACCGGTAGATCTTCTCTATGCGGTTGATAATTTAGTGGAAGTAGTTCAGCTCGCAGTTTTAGCATAAGTGATATTTCTTCGCAGCTATTACCATCGTGAAAGTAGTTTCGGTCTCCCAAATTATGTTCCAACTGCCTATAAATAGATCGATGCAGTGACTCTAATGCTTCTCTTTCAAATTGTTGTCTGAAGTTAACATCTACTGCTGCCAACAACTGGTATAGCTTTGGCTTCCATGATTCCGTGCTTGCTTCATACAAATCCAAGTTTATTCCACACTCGTACGCTAGTTCGTTCCAATTTCTGTACCAACCATTATTCCATCGTAGTGCTTCCAGTGCAACTTTTCTTGGTAATCTTTCCAAAGGCATATTGAATACTTTTAAAATATAGTCCACCTGCAGTTTCAGCGTCTTTATAGCCAGTGGAGAAAGTCCAGTCTCTAGCATTATGGCATAGTTTGGGGTGTTAGGTGGTAAACGGAATATCCTTTTAATATAAAACCTCAATAGCTTTTCCAATTCCTCAAACCGCCTTCCGCCCCATATCTGGGCCGCGTACAACATAGTTGACTCGGCAACCGCTTCAAAAACATGAAACTTACTGCTATGTACTATGCATTTGTTGGCAAAACATTTTCTCCAAGTTGTATTTATCATGGTTTTGGCCTTTTGTAGCTTGCATTTCAGGTGTTCTTCCATGCTTAAGTTTTGCCCAGGTAGTTATACTTTTCGACGGTCTCGATCTGTTCGCCGTTCAAAAACCATTTCTCGTTGCTACACATCCTTCCCCCACCTTTTTTTTTAAGACCATCACCTTTGATTATTCCAGGTTTATAATTAGGCTCCACATTTTACAGTACTCATACAAACGGTTAATCATGCGCTGCAATGTCTCCGGGGAATTCGCCATCAACACTATGTCGTCTGCAAACTCAACACCTCCAGGTAGCGATTCGATGATGTCATCTATGAACAGTGCGAATAGCAATGGGCTTAAAGTGCATCCTTGTCTAACACCGGTGCTCGCTTTAAACCAGTTTGAAGCATTTTCTCCATTCCATACAGCTGACAGCGTCTCTTCATAAATGCTTTGTATTACCCTCCCAAACTTTTTAGACATTCCTTTGGCAAAGAGTTCATACATTAAGGAACCTCTGTTTATAGAGTCAAACGCTGCTCTAAAGTCAACAAAGAGTACACATAACTTCTTACGTTGCGCTACATAGGCTTCCGCAATGCTTTTGAGTACGAAAATGTGGTCGACGGTGGAATATCCTGCCCTAAAGGCAGCTTGTAATTCTTTAAGCAGACCATTAGTATTTATCCATGAGGTTAATCTTTTTTGGAGTACGGTTGTAAATATCTTATAAGATGCATTCAAAAATGATATGCCTCTATAATTGTAAGGCTGGGACCTACAATCTTTCGAGAAAATCAACGCTTCTTTGAACTGTTGCGGCACCACACCATGCTCCAAAACGTTATTAAATAAGCCTTCCAGTGTCTTAGTCAGCTCAGGTGTTCCATATTTATAGAACTCCGAAGGAATTCCATCCGATCCCGGTGCTTTGCCATCTTTCAGACTCTTATCTCTGCAACATCTATTTCCGCTACATTAATTGGTGCATCCAATTCGTCGCTGTCGAAGGCCGGTTGAGCGAAGTGGAATCTGCATGGATCAGTTATTGGATTCAAAAGTTGCCTAAAGTGCTGAAATAGAGTATCGGTCCCTAAAGTTTCACTGATGATGAACTTTTTCCCATTAAGCTTTGCAGCGCATCTCCAAAAATCAGCTGAATTTTTACACTCGGAGAGCTTTAGGCTTCCGCCTCATAGTGCAGTTTCTTTTTTTTTTTGCATAAATCCTTATACTTTGAATTTGCTTCTACATAAAATCTCCTGAAAAAATCCTCGCTAGAGTTTCGAAACATTTTCAGCCAAACGAATGAGCATTTTCTTGCCCTTTTGCATTCCTCGTCGAACCATGGTTTGTCGTTAGCTGGTCTGTTTCCTATGTTATGTATGCTGCTGGTACGTTGCCTTGGGGACATCTCCCAGTTGACCGACATCTATAGGCTGCCTTTCTTCCAAAAGTCGATCAAGGCTCTGATTATATACAATCCTTCTCTTTTGCCTCCATTTTAATTTAGGCAGGAGAGCCATTTCTTTCAAGAGGATGTTATTCTCCTGTACGTTAATTCCGAAAGTTATTATTATCGGCTGATGATCTGAGTACGGAACTTGCCCCACTTCGAAATCAAACACATAGCTGCCCCAGTCTCCTCGTATGAGTCCCAAATCTATGACTGAGGTTCCTTGCTGCCCCACAAATGTGAATTCGCCGCATGCGTCCATTTCGCTTGTTCCATTCAAAATTCGAAGTCCAAATGTGTTACACATTTCCAGGAGCTTTCTGCCTCTAGCATTGCAGATAACGTCTTTCGATTTTCTGGATATGCCGGCTAAGGAATTCTCGAGTCCTGCACCTTCTCCAATTCTAGCATTAAGATCTCCTATAATTGCAATGTTCGGTAAAATGGCATAGCATGATCTTTTCCAATTTTCGGAAATTCTGTTCCCAATGGTTGCCGTTGATACAGGCTGGCACGATTTGAAATAATTTGTCATCGAACTCCAGATTCAAAATGATATTCTCATCCACAGTTTGAAAATTGCAGATGACACCTTCCAGTTTTTATTTGAATCCAAAAAGACAGCCTCCACTTGCTCTCCCCTATCATGCACTCTGCTCGCTGGTATCCACTTAAAATTATATTTCGAAAATGTATTTTCAAAGAGCCGTTCTACATTATTGAAAGCACCTTCTATCTTGAATAACCATCATAAAATTATTTCGAGCTGCACAGGCTCCTTCAATATAAACTGAAATAATACCCCGTGAACATTTTTTTTTTTTTTTTAATAAAAATGTTCACTCTGCTTATATGCATGCTGCCAGAGAACATGCTCTGAACCATCCAATCTAATCACCTTCATTCCCATCTGTTGAGTATGGCGGATATAAAAGCTTATAACTGAAGTGTCCATATCGTAGAAGAAATTTCCAGGCGCAATTGATGGACTTTATACATAATAACGATCCACTTTATGGACATCGTCACACATGCTCCAGATTCACCTAAAAAATCAATCTGAAGCCTCGACAAATGATCCACTTACCATACGTTTATGGAGCGTATTAAAACTCGAAATAGATACATACGTACCTCTCCTTATGCCACGGGGGACGAAGAACATCAAAAGTTTGTCGCCTTTCACTTTTTATAACCAGAAAATCCAATGAAGCGTGCAGTCTTTGATCCCACCCACCAAGTGTGCCAAAAAAAGTCTCTTAAAGCTCTGTTCCATGGCGTGTGTTAGATGACAGAGCACAGAATCCAAACCATAGAATGCGAATCCAACCAAATCCGAAGAAATATCCATCAAATTACCTACACACCTACGCACATATTTCTCAGGAGACTGTGAAAAGTTGATCGCCTATACTTCCGATAGGATACCGACCATTATCATTCCCGCGCCTTCCGCCCATATAATCCATAAATTCTGACTGATGTCGCATCAATCTACGACTCTTGATTCGAATATAAAAAAAAAAGAAGAAAATCAATAAAGCTGGGAATTTAAGAGGCGAGATTCCATCCGTCACAAGGATGCGTGCGTACATACATACATTGTGTATATCTTGAAGGAATCTCGTTTGCGTGTCTTTTACGGTCTCATATGCTATAATGAGGATATTCGTAAAAATCATTCGTATACGAGTATAAGGGCCTTCGCTGAGTGGCGCGTTGGTATGGTGGGATTTTTAACGACCACCATGGGGAAATCGTAATAAATTTCATATTCCGACAGTGATTCGACTATAGGCTCCTTTTTCTGTCTTGTGCGAGTCAATGAAAGGAAACGCTTTTCGAAAGCAATAACAATACGATTGCAGAAAATCGCTTCATATTGGAAAATGGAAATAAAATTTATATGCGGCCAAATCATTGAGTGAACATCATAAAGTTGTGTTCGAATGGATCATTCTGGGGTGAGGGTTGCTTTCGAATTGATTTGAAATGGCGATGTTGTTCAAATAAAGGAGAGTTCAGTATATGTTTTCGGGGAAGTCGAAACCATTTAATGGCATATGATTGACCCGCTCGTGTTCGCTGTTATTGATTTCAGTCTGTTGCTGAAAAGTATTTAGAATCAAACGTGGCAGGGTAAGCCAAAATACAATATATACGACTAATACGTATGCTGCTTGAGATTCAACAACAATGAACTCAATAATGAACGTAAGTTGTGTCCATCAACACCTTCAAAGGACTGAATACAGATTCAACACTGTATAAAGTAGTAGAATCGCAGTTGGTGCTAAGGCTATGGAATAAACACTTCTGCAGACTGCTAAACGGCAATGATGACCAATATCCCGCTGTCAGGTAGAATGGGCCATTCAACAGTAATGATGATAGTCAAGATTCCCGTCCACCCGATCAGAATGAAGTGAGGACAGCGATATCTTCACTTAAATGCAACGACGGCCCTACCCCTAAACTTTTTTTGGGCAATAGGAGATAAGTTGGTAAGGAGCGTGGACCAACTTATCTGCAAAATTTGGCCGGTCGAAAGTATGGCTGATCAATGGAACCTCGGCATCATCTGCCCGATCCTGAAGAAAGAAGGACATCTGCTTTGTGCCAACTACAGAGGTATAAGTTTTCGCAATATCGCATGTAACAGCATGTCTTCCTTATTATGTGAACACCTAAGACCGCTCGACAACAACTTAAATGGTCACTATACTTATAAGTGCAATCTCAGGCCGAGGAATTCTACCATTGTTCAAATTTTCACACAATTGCATATGTGATACGTAATACGCACCACCTCTTCATCGATTTCAAAGTTGTCTATGAAAGCGTGCATGTAGTTATATAGAGCCATGTCTAATCCCGGCATCGCTGCTAAGCTCGTTTGTCTATGCAGGATGAATTCTCACTGCTCCTTCAAAGTCGGAAGGAACACCACCGAACCGTTCGGTATCAGGAAAGGTCTTAGACGCGCTATCATGTGATCTCTTTAACATAATAATTGAAAGAATTGTACGAAACTCACAAGCTAACTCCGGAGGTACAATCTTTTACAAGTCTGTATAATTACTCGCTTATGCCGATTACATTGACATAGCCGGAAGAACTCAGCGGGCCACAGGTGGGGCGTTTGCGAGTATTGAGACAGAGTTAGCAAAGATGGGCTTAGTGATCAATGAAAGCAAAAATTGCTGTTGCAAGAAAAGACAACCAACATCGGTGACTTGAACAGAACGCCACTACAGACAGATAACATTTTAAGTTAGTAGATGCTGTTCCCATTCTTCAGCTGCCTTGACGTGGCGGAACGGCTTAAGAGTTAATGACCCTAAGGGTCCGAAAGGACCCCAGGTGAGACATCGAACTAAAGGCTGAAGACGTCTTGACTGTGACGCAAAACCTGTTGACAGTATGATGGAAGAAACATTTACGGTATCTACTCCAGGTGGTACTCGTGAAAACGATAATCCACCCGCGGACTTTTGACTACAGCCGGGACGAGGATTTTGGAGGTCAAAACCACCATACTTTTACACCCGCCTCTGGCGTTGAATCAGAAGTAGTAGCGACGCTTGTTTCAGAAGACTCCTGCCGCTCTGTTTCTGATTCGTTTGGTAGACTGGGCTGGAATGGCAAAGAAAGTGACGGAAAGGCTTCGGCTGGAACGTCTAATCTCTGTCTCAATAGAAGGGTAGCTGGTCGAAGTTGTGTCGGTGACGGTTTGACTCGGGAAACCAATAAGGCTGAACGAGCTCCTGAAGTGGCGCACTCCGATGGGCTCCTGACTAAGAGTCAACTGAAAAGGAGAAGAAGGAAGGCGGCGATGGCGCGGTGCAAAGAGGCTGCAGAGTCATCTGAAGGCGCAAGCGCCGAAAGCAGTTATCCTTCAGTAGCGACAGGAAAGAAGCCTAGGTCGGCAGAAAGTACTCCAACTGGAGCCGATCAATCCCTCAGACCTAACGCTGGCTCCTTTTCGGTCGGCTCGAACAGGTCCAATCTGACGGAGCAAGTTTCGCCTGCTCTTCTTGGTGGAAGCGTGTGCGCATCTGATGCGCGCTCTTCTGCCGGGCACACTCTTACCGCTAGCGTTATCTGCGCACAAAATCCGGTGGATACTGGTGCTGTTACACCTAAAGGTCCCAGCACTAGCGGACAGAAAATGGCTGACGCAAGCAAAGCCACGGGTAGGGGCGCTCGCCTCGCCGGAAGCATGTGCGCACCTGGTGCGCGCCCTTCTGCTAATAAAACTCCGACTATATCTTTGATATTTTCGCAGATAAACCTCCACCACTCAAAGGCTGCTACCGCTCTCTTAAGTAGCAGACTTTCCGTGGTGCGTACAAAACCCCACATAACATCTATCCAGGAGCCATACGTGCGGATCAAGCGCATATGTGATTTTGGGGATATTCGTGGAGTAACGGTGCTATGTGACGAGCGATGTGAAAGACCGAGAGCTTGTCTAATTGTACCGAATTTCCTCTCAGTAACCAAGCTTGGACAATTCTGTGGACAGGACCTGGTTGCTGCAGCTATAAGCTACGAAACGACCGGAAGTTGGAAAACCTTTGTCGTTGCGTCGGCTTACTCCCCTTATGAATCGGTAATGCCTCCACCACCGAAGGCGGTTGCCGAACTCATAAAGTACTGTGACACTCGGGAGATGGGACTAGTCATATGTTGCGACGCTAATGCTCAGAATACAGTCTGGGGCAGCAGCAAATGTAACATACGAGGGAACCATCTCCTAGACTTTATACTATCGTCTGGCATGGTAATTAACAATGTTGGCTCCCAGCCAACTTTTGTTACGGCAAAGAGGCAGGAGGTAATTGATTTGACTTTATCTAATAAGTATTTCAAGTCAATTACTAACTGGAGGGTACTGCCGGAGGTGTCCTTGTCAGACCATAGATACATCGCTTTCCAAATCGAATGCGAGGCCATAACTTTGCAGGGGAGGAGGAATCCGAGGAAAACCAACTGGGTGCGGTTTAGGGAAGAGCTAAACAGATCTGTCAAAACTCCAAATAAACTCAGAACGAAACGAACCGTTGAGGATGCTGTTCAAAACCTGACTAGTGTCCTTACCAGCTGTTTTGAACTGACGTGCCCATTGACAAAAACCCCCTGCAGAACTCCGGTTCCCTGGTGGAGCCCAGAACTGCAGCGACTTAGGAAAGAATCCAGAAAACTTCTAAATAGGTCACTCAAGACAAATTTAGAAAGCGACTGGGATCTTTTTAGATCGAAGCAAAAGGACTATAAGAAGTTAATTCGGTTGCCAAAAATTGCTTCTTATAGAGATTTTTGTGAAAAGATCGAGACACTCGGTGAAACCAGCAGGTTGGTTAAGGTTCTCAAAAGGGGCAAGCCGACCAAACCGGAGTCACTGAAAAAGTCTGATGGCAAGTTTACTGAGACGAAAGCGGAAACTTTTAGTCTTCTGCTGGAGACTCACTTTCCTGGCAATCAGATAACCACTAGGTCGGAGCTTAGTCCGCTTACCCAGGCTGAGATTGATCTAAGTCAGAAAACTCGGCGCAGCTGGTATATTGCATCAGCCGTGGTAACAGATGAGGCCATCAAATATGCTGTGGCATCTTTTGATGGTTTCAAATCGCCTGGCACCGATGGAATATATCCAGCTATGCTGCTACAGGGTATAGATCAGCTATTGCCAACTCTGAAAAGAATTTTCACCGCTGTTCTGGCACTGCCATATATTCCTACACCTCGGCGGGTAGTCAGAGTAGCTTTCATACCGAAAATTGGTAAGGAAGACTCGCTCTCCAAGAGATTCAGACCTATAAGTTTGACATCCTTCTTACTGAAAAGTATGGAGAGACTGGTAGAGTTTCACGTGCGCAAAGTTGCTTTGAGGCTGCATCCACTATCGGAGATGCAGCATGCCTATCAGCGTGGGAAATCCTATGAGACCGCACTTCCAAATCTAGTGGCCAGAATTGAATGCGCGCTTGATAGGCGAGATTACGCGATGGGTATTTTCATCGATATTGAGGGTGCTTTTGACAATGCGACTTTTGACTGCATGTGCGACTCTGTCAGACAACACGGGGTAGATAAAACATTAGTGTTGTGGATTAGCAATGCTAATGAATAGAACTTTGGTAGTAGATGAGGATTGTGGCCAATATGTTATGACAGGGGTAAACAGGGGCTGTCCGCAAGGTAGCTTTCTGTATCCATTGTTATGGTGGCTGGTGGTCGACTCTCTGTTGAACACTCTAAATAGTTCTAACGTCTACGCTCAGGCATATGCGGATGATGTCGCCGTACTTTCAGTCGGGCCATGCCTGGCGACGGTCTATGCTAACGCGCAGGCGGCGCTAGACATGATCGATGAATGGTGTACTAGGAGTGGGCTTTCTGTGAATCCTCTTAAAACTGAGGTTGTTCTTTTTACGAGAAGAAGGATTTTGACCGGTCTGACGCAACCAATGCTAAAAGGCGTCACCATTCGCATTTCCAATGAAGCCAAATATCTGGGAGTGATTTTAGATAAGAAACTTCATTGGCCTAAACACGTCGAGTCAAAAACTTCGAAGGCGCTCTCAGTCTTCTGGCAGTGTAAGGCTGCTTTTGGCAAGACTTGGGGCTTGTCACCGAATAAGGTTCTCTGGATCTACACGGCTATGATAACACCATTCTTCGCATATACGTCGGTTGTTAGGCGGAAGGGACTCTCGCGGTTGCCTTTTGCGCGAAACTCCAAACAACGGCTTATCTCGGCTGCACGGGATCTTTCCCCACTCAATGAAACCGACTTAGCCAGAAGAGTTCACATACAGCCACTAGGTAGCTGAGAGATGTAGAGTGAAAGGAGCTCAAAGTTCTATACGGAACCTTTAGTCATGAGTTGCAGTCTCACCCAGCTACTGGAAAGGCCCAGAAGAGTCCCAGTCAATCCAATCAAGTTCTATTCTAGAACTTTTACCTTCTCCAAGCCAGACAATAACGCCACCAAAATCTCTGTCGGTTTGGAAAATCTGATCATACCTTAATGTCGGCACTACACCTGCTACTGAATCCAATGTCAAAGCAACATGACCACCATCGGCAGATATGAAACTACAAAATGGATAACTGGGAAGAATTGTGCGATATTTTTACGTTTTATCTTTCGGTCGACATATGGTATGCCTTAAGAACACCGGTACCAATGAACCTTTAAAAGCCGGGGTAATTCGCTAACTTTCCCTGCTAGTTTGCACTGATTTAATGCCAAAATAAGCTATCCTCGTTAAATGGCTAATTCAAAGTAACCCTGACTTGGGTTCCAGGTCATAGTACCGTTTATGAAAACGAACTTTCTGGTGAACTGGCTAGACAAGGCTCAGCCCTCCACAGCTCTTTTGCGAAATCAGCTCAGATTCCACTGGGAGCAGTCAAAGCAGAAATATCCTCGAAATTCCTTGCCAAAGCCTAACTCAGATGCACTAGGCTAACAAACTGTATCATATCTAAAAAGATGTTGCCAAACTATAACAAAGCAAAAACAACCGACTTCCTGAACAGAACGCGCATGGACATCACCAGGTTAACAGCCACCACCACGGGTCACTGGCCTGGAGACCATGCAGTCAATCTAAGCATCCCACACAACACACACTGTCGCAGTTGCAATATCGCAACTGAGAAAGGAACGTTTAACCACTTTTAATCTGCCTGTCCAGCACTAGCTAGGGTCATACAACGAGCTTTAAGAAAACTCTTTTTCAATTCCCTTGAAGAAGTGTCAGAGAAAAGCATTAAAGAATTAATAATCTTCTTAATCTTGGATCTAGAGACTCCCAACCAATACACTTTCACATCCAGGTAGACGAGTTTTATGGTATCAAAACTGCACCTAGTTCTTCTTTAGGAAGAACCACCACACCTACGTACCTACCTTGCACTGCTATCTTCACCACTATTTGCACTACTGCAGACGTAGATTTAGATGTATGGTTGGTGAGGTGAAAGTGTACAACGACCTAGGTATACTGGGTCTATAGTAAACCCTCAACTAGGACTCTAGTCGATAGATAACGTCCTCGATTTAGTGGACTTCCTCTAGTTTAACTGCTTTGATGACATGGAGTATCTGAAGTGTTTCCAGCAAAGGTACGTATGTAGATCCGTGTCTGATAGAAGATATTCTCATTGGTGATGTTTCTTTTACGAATTAATGCTCGCATTCTATAAGAAGGTGTGCTATTGTTTCTGCGATATTCCTGCAAAGTTTACGCTGTCCGTTTCTTCTATTTCCAGTTTTCCAAGGTGTCCTTTGAGTTTTCAGTTACCCTTTAGTACGCCTGTCAAGAAACAAAGCTGATTCTTCTAGACAGGTTCTGCTTCTTTTCTCTTTGTAATTCCTCAGAAGTTCTTTCATACCTATGTAAATATACATATGTATATTAGCGCAAACAGCCCATGAAGGACCTCCAGCTCCTTGCAACCACTCATGTTGTCCGCGTTATATTTTTCGCACGAATAGAGGGGATCTACAGTTTTGTCCGATATCTGGAGGGCAATTTTTATTTTGTTTGTGAGAAGCTTTCTCCTGATAACAATACTCTCGGTTGTTTATCGGATGTTCGCGAGAGATATTTTCTGAGATTCGTGCGTGGAACCTCATGCGCAGTAGTCCGACACATTAACCACTATGCCTCGGCGCCCCAGAAGTTCTTTGGTCTGTCTTAATTTTGGAATATCACTCAATATTTGACCCATTTGTTCTCTTCTTCTTTTCTCAGTTCTTACCGTATTCTGTGTGGTCCTGTTCCACGAAAAGGGTCCAGTTCAAGCAACGGGGTATCTGACCCGTTTTTTGCTAGTGCATAGCTATTTCGTTCCACTCCACTATTACATGTACTGGTAGCCGCTAGAGTGTTACTTTATTAGGCTGTCCCAATCTATTGGCCTTGGTGAGGCATTCCCCTACCAGTCTGGATTTCATCCCGTGTGATGTGAGGTCAGTGCCTTGATTTTGGCTTGACTATATGACAGTATTGCGATGTCCTTCCTGCGATATTTTCTGCCGAGGTTGAATTGGGCACATCCTATCGCTTTTATTGCTCAGCTTTGAGTTGTTTTTTTTTTTTTTTAGAGCAATATTTCTATACCATATTGTCAACACAGATACACACGCACACCGTTAACCAACAGATACACAGGACAGGACAAGACAGCCTATGCAGGGACGCAAACTGCCGTCATTAGCCTCCCGATAAATACTGCCAAAAAAGTTCTGGAGGTTGGAAAAATAAAAATCGGATGGACGGTATGCCAAATACGGGAGAAAATAATACCGCTGCGATGTTTTAGGTGTCTTAACTTCGGACATCTAGCAAAGGCGTGTAAAAACACGTTGGATAGGAGTGAGGATTACATTCGGTGTGGACAGAAAGGCCATGTATCCAAGAACTGCAGCAATGATGCAAGGTGCGTCCTTTGCGAAGAAAAGGGAAGTAGCAACATCAAACACGCGGCAGGAAGCATAGTATGCCCGGTATACCAAGAAGCTGCAAAAGTCGCAAGAAGAATATGAAAGTGCTGCAACTAAACTTAAACCACTGCGAAGCGGCACAGGACATCTTGACACAAACCGTTCGCGAGTTAAAGATAGATGTTGCCGTATTATGCGAGCAGTACAAAAATCTCGATGATACAGTTTGGGCTGCGGATGACTCAAAAAGAGCTGCTATTTGGGCCTGCGGAGATTACGCCTTTAAAGAAAAAATGATGACACCCGGAACAGGCTTCGTGCGAGCAAAGGTCAAAGGAGTACATGTCTATAGCTGTTATGCATCTCCAGACAACACCATTGAGGAGTTCCAAAGTATGCTTGATAGGCTCGTGGATGATGCTAGAGGTCGTAGCCCAACGATTATATCTGGAGACTTCAATGCATGGGCCATTGATTGGGGCAGCGCACGGACCAATAGAAGGGGAGAAGCTCTCCTAGAAGCCGTATCGTCACTAGACCCAATATTGCTAAATACGGGAAGTGAGCACACTTTTAGTAGAAATGGTGTTGGCTCCATAGTTGATATCACCTTTGCAACTAGTTCCTTATCGAGAGGCGCCAACTGGAGAGTCAGTAATCAATATACTCACAGCGACCACCTTGCCATCCTGTTTGAAGTACAACATAGGAGACCAACCCAGGAACACCCAAAGAAGGCATAACGAATGGGGTGGAAAATAAGCACCATGGACAAAGACACTTTTGCCCTGATTTTTGCAGAGTCAACAATAAGCAACAAGTAACTAGGGCTTGCGACGCATCCATGGCCCGGAAAACGTCAATAAATCGCCGGCCACCAGTATACTGGTGGAACCAAGAGATAGCAGAGCTACGCAGTAAGTGCCATAGAGCCAGAAGACTATTCCAGCGATCCAGAGGTTTGTCCACACATCAGGACCTACGGGTGCAATTCAAAGATAGGCGAAGAGAGCTAAAACTAGCCATCCGCAGAAGTAAGAGCAATAGCTTTAAGGAACTCTGCAAGCAGGCAGATGTAAATCCTTGGGGCACAGCCTATAGAACAGTAATGGCAAAACTCAAAGGCACTAGGGCACCCTCCCCCTCATGCCCTCTCCTTATGCAGAAAATTGTATCGAGGTTGTTTCCACCTCAAACACCAGCAGAGCGTATAGAGCCACCTCCGGAAGTACAGGACATCCCAACTGTCACACAAAGGGAACTCCTGGATCTATGCAGACGATTCGAGGATACCAAGTCACCTGGATTGGATGGCATACCGAACAAGGCCCTTAAATTAGCAATTAAAACAAATACGCAACCATTTGTGGAACTCTACAACAAGTGTCTAACAGAAGGAGTTTTTCCAAACCCATGGAAAAAGCAACGTCTAGTGCTGCTGTCTAATGGGAAAAAACCACCAGCCGAGCCCTCGTCATACCGTCCCATATGCCTGTTAGACACAACGGGTAAACCTCTTCTGTGTAACCTGGTAGTTAATGAGCTACTGATGGACCTGGTTGAGTCAGGTTGTAGAGTGATCGCCTATGCTGATGACATTGCTATTGCTGCCTCCGTTAAACACCCAGGCACTCTAAGGGAAATCCTCCAATATGCTCTCCTTCGGGCTCCAAATGTGGACTGGGGGTTAATCCCCATATAACGGAACTCGTTCTCTTCATGAGGAAATAAAAGGTCCCCTCATGGACCCTCCTACGATAAATGGCACCAGTCTCACTTTCTCTGAAAACGTAAAATATCTGGGTCTTACTTTGTATATGAAATTGAACTGGAAAGCCAATCTACTAGAACGCGTCAGAAAAGCAAATACAGCTCTCTATTCCTGTAAAAAGGTAGCAGCTGGGAAATGAAACCTCAAATCGCTCATTGGCTGTACGTGTCTGTTATCAGGCATACCATATGGTATATAATACTCTATGCCGTAATTGTATGGTGATCTGCTCTTGACAGGGCTGTCCACGTCACTCAACTAGCTAAGGTGCAAAGACCTTCATGCATTTGCATCAGTGGTGTACTGTGAACTACTCCCTCCGCCGCACTGGACATTTTGTTCAATCTGCTACCTTTAGACATTTTCGGCAAACAGATGGCTGCCTGTGCGGTTATCCGTCTAAAAGCCTCCTCTCAGTGGTTTAGCTATCGCTTTGGTCGCTCCTCGATCCTTGATCTTTTCAACTTCAAACACAAAAGCACAGACTACACCCCGCTGATACTGAGATTTGACCAGAAACTTCCGTACGATCATCCCTAATCGGGATGAATGGGACACTTCCCCCTCTGTTGATGGTAGTTCGGTTCACTTCTTTACAGATGGCTCTAAAGCCGAAGGTGGGGTGGGTTGTGGTGTTTTCTCCGAAAAGCTCAATTTTAGAATCTCTTTCCACCTCGCTGATCATTGTAGCGTTTTCCAGGCGGAAATCGTGGCAATTAAGGAAGCCCTGTCCTTGCTGAAGTGTAATGTACTATCTGCCAGGGATATTAGCAATTTCATTGAGAGCCGAGCGGCAATCAAGCTGCTTGGATTGGATGGAATCGTGCTCCTTCACTTCAAAGGCCACCTTTAACTGTCGTTTATCTCTTATGGAGATGACAGAGCGGTTCAACATTCACCTATGCTGGGTGCTGGGCCGCAGGGATATTCCAGGAAAGTCCGCAGGGCTGACGGGCTCGCCAGACATGGTACCACTCTAAGGATTGTGCCTGACAGGCAAGCCCTGAGTATGTCCCTCGCTACATGTAAGCATCTACTAAAGCTGAACGCTATTAGCATGACCAACCTCAGATGGGAAAATGTTTCAACGTGTCACATTTCGAGACAGATCTGGCCTAAGCTGGATCACGAACGTAGTGCCGAGCTGGTCAATCTAAAGCGAACACAGATCAGCTGCGTTGTCGGTGTTCTCACTGGACACTGTCTTATAGCCCAACATGCCAAAAGACTTGGCCTCTTTCCAACGACTTCTGCAGGAGCTGTAGCGACGAGGAGGAGGAGGAAACCATCCTTCATCTCCTACGCACTTGTCCAGCCCTGTCGCATAAAAGAATGCACCATCTAGGGTCTCCCTTCCTTGAAGACCTCGGCGATCTAGCGTCCTTAGACGCCATGTGCATCCATCGCTTTATCAAAAGCTCTGGTTGGTTTTGTTAGTGACTGAGTGACCTAATGGTTGATCATTGTATCACAAAGGACCTTCACTGGTCTAAGTGTGTCTGCACTTTCATGTGGACAGCCAACCTAACCTAACCCAACCATCGTCTCGGAAGAAGCGGCACCGATTTGCATAGGGTCTCTCGCTCTTTGTTTGCAATGCATTTTCTTTTCTCGATGCCCGTTTTGATTGTTCTTAGTATAGCCTCGTTTGCAATCCTTTCTAGAACTAAGTGTTGTGGGAATGGTTCTATGATCACCTCTAATGTTGCTGTGGAACAGATTCGCATAGCTCGGTGCAGGTTAGTCCTTAGACTTCATTGTACTCAGCCTTGTGCTGCTGACCTATGTAATGAACGGTCTGCCTATCGTCGTGTACATCAAATCTCAGTGAGGTTGGGCTGCGTTCCTAGGTTTTACCTGAAATGTTCCTGCACATCATAAGTGCTCTAGTGGCTTTATTTAACACAGCTTCTACATGTTCCTTCCAGAGAAGTTTGCTATCTAGTGTTATGCCTAGATATTTGACCTGTTTTTGTGGGTCGACTCTAATCCCTTCCAGTAGGAAAGGTTGCATACTCGTATACTTTAGTTGCCTTTTATTGGTTAAGGGTACCACATTGGTTTTGCTTGGGCTCAATCTAAGCCCTACCATTTGACACCACTTCTGTGTGATTCTTAAACCCATTTGAATATTGTCGCAGAGCGTTTCTTCATATTTCACTCTTGCAATAAGTACCATGTCATCGCCGCATCTTCACTGCTATTTGCATTTTTTTTTATTTCAATTTGAGCAGCAATGTAAAAAAACCTTACAACACCCGTTTCTTTAAATTCGAATTCTGCATTCTATGGAGTTCGTTAGTCCATACAATGCTGGTCAGGGTAACCTTTTAAAACTGATGGTTGAGCTCATCTCAAATCCTTCGAAGTGCGCATTTAAATTCCTTTACGAATGACGCAGCTGCCTAAGAAATCAGAAGTTATGTGATGTGTATCTAATGCATATCTATACTTTCTGTTCTCTATTTATTTCGCATCCTTGTCCTAGTCCTGTAATAAAAAAGAAAAACAAAAAACTCCAACACAAAGTCCACATAAAATAATAAAATAAAAAGCAATCTTGTGTATACCTTCCACAAAGTTATACGCAGCTCCTTACCCAAGTCCTCCTCAATTTCATATTTTCTCTCATTTTTTTCTAGTTTCCTGTCCTTCATTAGAAAAATAAAATATTATTTCCCTTTATTATCAAAGCACACACCCACAAGCACACTCCTCTGCGGTTGAAGCGCCACTCTATACCCACACAGCAAGGACTTCCTCTTGCATTTTCATTTCCTGTCAATTACACTCTGGGAAAATAAATTGCACAGAAGACGAAGATTCGCTTTTGCGAGATATATTTTCGCCTCCAGGAAGAAAAAGTCCTGGGAATATAATAATATGTAAAATATCCACCACACTGTTGAATATGCAGTAAATGAACTGGAAAGCTTGATATGGAATCTGCTTAAAACTCATTCAGGAGCAGACTATTTGGTACTTTAAGTGCGATGCTTTATCTGGAAGACGCCTAAAGCATCACACACGTCCCGATTCAGTGTGTGTGGGGGTGGAAAGTTAAAAGTAAAACACTGTCCTCGGCATTAGGATTCCAGCCAACATGGTGGAGAACAAAAAGTACGTGCCGACAACTGTTTGATTCCACACATCCCGCGCCGCCAGCCCCAACTAGACACCTTGTAAACACTTTCAAAAGCCTTGGTGTTGCTTCCTTCCGCTCCTGGCTAGAGATCCAGCCAAAGCGATTATTATTCAGCATTTAACCAACGCGCCACCTCGTCATGGTTTTGGCTTTATTGAATTACCCCGCAGGGAATTGTTTCACCTAGCCATGATGGCTAATTTATGGGGGGAAGCCCAACAAATACCACTGCTGCTCTTCCGTTGGTTGAGCAAGTCCTTGAAACAGTGGTTCATCCTGCTGAGATTACGGCGACACCATTTTTCATGCACAGCCCGGGGGGAAAAGTTTTTTGTTGTTTTCGTTTTGTTTTTTTTTTTTTTTGTATCTTTTATTTGTTTTCATCGGTTTTTCCGGTTTATTACTTGGAAAAATTTTATAAAATAAATAAACGAGCGTGAAGCACACTTTTGAGGAGATTTGCCAAATAAAACTGAAGCCTTGGCGGATGGAAGGATGAGAAGATGGATTTTCTCCTGCGTCGGCTTAAATGATGTGGAAAACGATGGAGCGACACGGAGGGATGAAATTTATTTGCTCAATTTTGTCGTATTTTTTGGGCAATAAATCAAAATGTTGTGCCTGCCTTGTTGGGAATATATGATTATTCTTCCAACAGAAAGCCACAAGAATAATAGATGGCCATAAATTTGTGTTTGGGCGGAGTCCTTAGAAAAAGCGGGAATCTCAGTCTGAACAATGATGTTGACCGGGAGACGGTGAATGTGATTTCATAGAATTAGCGAAATTTTCATGACCTATTTACTTCGAAAGTTTATGTTGTTATGCTGACCAAGGAGCTGTTGCTGTGTCGATAAAATTTTTATTTACTTTTGGGATGTGGAGGACTAAACGGATTTCCCCTTAGAAGAGGTGGTACCGGCTAAATCATATGCAATCACAATCTGTGATTACTATGTAAGAGGGACACCACCAGAAAAGCAGCAACAGAATCCCTAGGAGACCAACATCCTTTGAGAAAGTGTCTATAGTTACAAAAGGAAACGAAGTACTACAAAGTAAAACTTGAGCTGATCAAAGGAACTGTATATGAATGGAAAAGAAATAGACACAAAAAGAAAAAAGTTAGGATTGCCATAATTGTTAGTGTTCACGCCAGGACTTTGTTGGTTCAGGGTGGTGAATTGTATGTCTGTGTGTTTTTCATCACCTTCTGGCTCCTCAAATATACACGATACAAGCATGTTTTTGAACAGAATGTGTACAATATTGACTTCTGGACGTAACTGCTTCCAGATTCGAAGCATGCATTATTTTTTTTGTGAAAGTTTCTGCAGTACGTACAAGCAGAAGAAGAGCCAATTTTGTTTGTTCTCTAACCTATGTATGCGGTATAGCACTGAAAAGACTGATTAGAAATATATATTCACAGTGAAGGAGTATTTGAAGGAAATGTGGTGTTTTTTTTTTTTATGTCCAGGTGGGGGTGAAAATCATTTATGGATAATTGTAGCCTGTGCTACGAGTTATGCATGACTCCATGCTCCTGCATGGTTATATACCAAAAAAATAAACGCTCCTCTTGCTCTGTCCTGTTGTTCCTCTGTGGTACTGCTAGTCAAGACGTTCCTTCGCAGAGGCAGGTTTGACATTTAAAAAATAATTAAATAGTTGGCGCAACAGCTCTTTAAAGTGGCAGGGCCTAGCTTCTCGCAACTACTCATGTTGTGTGCGTTATATTTTTCACACGAATGGAAGGGACTTACAGTTTTAGTGCTGTATCCGAACGGCGATTTGAGAAGCTTTTTCGTAACAACAATACTCTCGGATGTTTGTCAGACGCTCGCAAGAGATGGGACCGTGAAAAAAACTTTTGGTGTTTTCTGGGATTCGAAACTAACCACTTACGCCACAGCGCCCACGGGTTTGACATTTCGTCACTTCTTTTTTAGCTGCCAGAGTTGGCAGACGCGAGATACCAGAATTCTCGTTTCTGGTATTTCTCGCGTTTCTCGTTACACGTTCCTCTATAAGCAGTTGCTGCATCATACTCGTGATTACTTCGTTTGCAGTCTCTGAGCCTTCGCTCCTTGCCAACATAAATTAGATCAGGTTTCTTGGGGTCACTTTGCCGCCAATTGCTCTTTTTTGAATGTTTTTAGTCCTTGTGTAATTTTGGCATTCCATCAGTATATGCTCTGCATTCTGCATTATTCCTTCACATTGCTGTAGATGTACTCTCGGAAGCATCAATGCCTTGATGGAAATTGCCACAGTCACCAAGTCGGACGGGCTGGTGAGGTTTAGCTCAGGCAACTGTGAGAGTCACAGGTGGTGGATAGTGAACGGCCTACAGAAATGCAGGCTAGCTGCGAATACCCAATAAGCAGCCCCCGACCAAGAGCGGCAGAGAAAAAGGGCGTGGCTGAAAAGGTCAAAGGAATCCCTCTGAACATTCTGCGACAAGGTGAGTAAGCACCGTCTTCCAGGTATGCGCTTCCCACCTTTCAAGGTGGCTACGAGGGAAAGCCAAAATGGCGTGAACCAGAAGTACCCGCCACACCGAGAAACGTGCAGCTTCCTTCATTGGAAGAACGGTTGCAAACTTATATATTACACCATATCATAGTATACCACTATGAATATCAATTTATATATAAAAGGGAAACCATAAACAGTTTCCATATGATGACTTAGTCATCAGTACTTAAAATATTAAGACCAAGCCTAGTAAGGTCTTAATTACGGCATACTAGAAAATGAATTGAAATGACAGCTATGAGGGCTGACGTTTATAGTATTCTATTACCTAAGGAGGACGAGTGCAATCCGGTTATAATGGCTTTCAGGCTAATGCTACAAGCTCCCCCGTCCCGTTAAAACCTTGGCAGGCCTCAAAGTACGCTCTATGTTTCGTCACGGTTAAGTTGGTGTTTGAAGGTACAGATGTAACATTCCTGTTTAACACTGATAAGGCTCTGAACACAAGGACCCATAAAGTCTTGTGCCAACCCTAGCATGGCTTCATTGCATGCATAGATAACCATGGGATCATATGGTGACTACAAATCCGAGCATAGATAACGACTTTGAGTGAGGACACAATCAAAATGAATACAAAGGAAACAAACAATGGAAGTGAAAGTAGTAACAATCAGAAGGCAGTGAACCGCTTTCTGAGGAGCTCCAAGATGCCGAGGTCACCAGGTGGCCAAGCTCCAGTACCACGGAGGAGCATGAAGGGACGCGAGACGCGCGCCGGTTAGGTTAGGTTAGGTAGATGGGTGCCTTGTGACAAGGAGTCACTGCTCACTCAGACCAACAGTACGGGTCCATTGTGCCCAATCATTTAACCCTGGAAACGCTGTAAAGAAAATCCGCCGTTAGAACCACCCAGAAAGTGATATGAATCTCAGGAGGTCCGCTAGCTCAACACTACCCAAGTCCTCCAGCTCCGAGAAGAAGTAACTACCAAGAGTCCTCATTCTTCTGACGGATAGTGCAGGACAGTCACACAACGGGTGACGAACAGATTGAATTTCTTCTTCGTCCCTGCAGCTTCTGCAATAGTCATTATGCAGCACACCGAGTCGTTCCGCGTGAACGCCAATGGCATTTACGCGCGCCGGTTGAACCGGCATCCCAGACATCGGTTCTCTCAGTAGCTTCAACGCAAGCCGGAAAGGGACTTCACGACTGAGAGAAGAAGACATCACCAACGCTCCACTAGATACACGGAGAAACCCAATGGTGATTGAAGGAACCCTGGAGGCAAGCAGAGATGAAGATGGAGGAATCCTGGAGAAACTCGGCCAGAAAATTGCAGAGCTACAGGATGCAGTGGGAGCCCAGCGGCATATAAACCAAGCCATGTCGGATCTAATGTCTACCATCTCTAACCTGCACAAAAGAGCTATGATCGCAAGAGTAATAAGCATAACAGAGAACCAAGAGCAATCAAAAGCAAGTGCACAAGTCTATGGCCCCAAGGTAAAACCGCCTAAGTCGATTTTCACAGAAAACGAGTTTAAAGATTTCATTTTCCCCGAAAACGTATGGGAATTTGAAATTTTAGTCTTGTTCTTTTGCCTATAACGCGGTAACGATAACAGGTAATAATTTTGGCAGCATAAGCTTCGAATAGCAGAGCATTTTTTGGAAACCTTAACTCAATTTTGTCCTAACTCGACATAGGCGGTTTTACCTTGTGGCATCCAGAAATCACACATGCATTTATACTGGTTGAAGGAACAAATGCGAAGCGATCGCGCGAAACATAAGATCAGCTACCAGACCCGAAAATGGACAAGAGGTCAACAACAATGGAAGATGAAAAGGAAACTATACCAGATCGAGCACAGGAATGAAAGGAACTACTGAAAAAAGGGCGAAAAAAGGTCGAAAGTCAACCAAAAGTTAAAAATAAAAACGAGGACAAAATGAAGGCCAAAACGACAATAAAAGAGAAGATAGAAGAGTGGAAAACGACAAAAAGTGCAAAACCCGGAAAAAACCCGTTGGGCCTGAAGCCATCATTATAACGAAAACGGGAGAGATATCGTATCAAAATGATGAAGGAGAAGCCAGAGCTAAAGCAGTTCGGCGAAAATATGAACAAAATCCGAAGGACAGCTAAGTGTGACATGTTAATCGAGCTAAAGAGGACAAATAATAGGCAAACCGAGAGACACAAGGAAGATATGATCAAAATCCTCCAAAATGAAGCAAAAGTAAAAACCCTGTGCCAACAAGTAAAGATAGAGTGCTGCGACCTAGATGAGGCAACAACACCAGAAGAGATTTGCAAGGCCATAGCGGAGCAATTCCCATCGGCAGGGAACATCACCACCGATGCTATCCAATCCATACGGACGACAGGAAGAGGAACCCGAATGGCTCTTATCAGTTTCCCAGCGAATGAAGCAAATAAGATCACTACCGTAGGGTATATGCGAGTAGGATGGTTGAGGTGCAGGATGCGCGAACCCATACACAATGCTACAGATGTCTGGAATTCGCATAATGCAGATTCTAAGAACCCTAGAAAGGGAAAGGAAAGAATCAGACCGGCGAATACAATAAACATCATCAGACTAAACTCCCCCCGCGATGAAATGCTTAACGGCAGTACCGCGGGGAATGGGGCGGTCGTGGGAGGTGGTTTAGTGGGTAAGAGTCCCGCACTGTTACTCAGGACGTACTGAGTTTCGTCTTTTAAAGATTACCCCTCCCAATCAAAAAAAAAAGAAAAAAAAAAGATGTCTGGAATATGGGCATGTTGCTAGGCAATGTCAAAGCGAAATCGACCGTACGGGAACATGCCTGTGATGTGGGGACAAAGGACACATTGCAAAAAGGTGCACAGTGAAACCAAAGTGTGCCATATGTGACCCACGAAGTAAAACAGGTAACGAACATCCTACCGGCAGTTTTAGATGCGTTTCTTATAAAAGCGCGGTACGAGCAATCACAGCTAAACAATGAAGTACATCCAAATAAATAGAGTGCACTGTGAAACCAGGCAAAACTTAATAACACAGATGGCGAGAGAACAAAAAGTAGATATAATCCTTATCAGCGAGCAGTATAAAACACCGCACACCAGTGCAAGGTAGGTCGAGGGCGAAAGCTTGACAGCAGTAAAACGAACCTGCGGCACACACCCGTTCGAACGTACGGACCCAAGGAAGCTTTCAGATCACAAATCTCCCTCCCAATGGTATCCACTCCAATACTCTGTCTGTCAACCTGGGACTTGTGAGTATCCCCACTCCCGCCTGAGCAGACATTGAGGGTGCGACTCCTGACAGAAAAAGCTTCCACCCATCCGACCCATAGTTTTAGGACCTCTCTGCTTTGTTGAAAAAACGCCAACTATATCTAGTCGACTTTTAACAGCCTCCCCAACAAGCTCAAGGTCCTTCCCTGTGAGCCATGAGACGTTCCATGTACCTAAGCTAAGGCGGTGTCGTTGTCGAAAATCTGAGAGTCCATCTGTGCCCCTATTGGAGCACAGCGCGCTCACCCCTTAACCCCCGTAATGGTTCGCGAGACCATTGACAGGAAGCTCGTAGCCATTTCGAGTTTGACCCAGCTGCCGAGCGGGAGAGGCCGACCACCAGACGCTCGCATACTGACACCCTTCAGGCCTGGCTCCAAAAGATACCCTGGTTTACCAGGTTTGGCAATATTCGAGGCCGGTCGTCTCCTTTTTGTCATCATGGGGTGTGCGCTTTGTTAGCCGTCACTGGATTGTATGGATAGGAATAACGATTTAAGTTACCCAACCCGCACATCCAAGTCACGTTGCCCGCCCCCCACCACGAGAAGGTCAGCTGCCATGGGGGCTGCACTTCGAAACTCCCGACAATATTGTTCCATTTTCTACCACTTAGTCTGACCATCCTTGGGTACCGACAAAAGTGATCTCGGCTTCTAGGTCTCTTTTAGCGCATCCGTTTTGAACAAATAGTCCGTATTCGCTACAGAGGTCCAATACCTAAACGCATTTTTCATCCAAAACCCTGTCTTTGGATTTACGCAGTTGTGATGAAGTATTCTCGTTGTATGGTGAAAAAGCTGTGTGGTGCTGCTTGCATGAAAGTCGCCTGTTAGGAGTATGTTCGTTTATTGTTGCAGGTTTTTTATAGCATCGATTAATTTTTGTAGATCTCAACCACAGTGCGATCCATGTGATCCATTTAGACTTGCTCTAGAGCAACATTAAATCAGTCAAAGGAGTGCGTATATTAGTACATCGACCAAAGTGGCTAAGATAATATCAGTGCTCTGGCTCTGAAAGTCTTCGAATCTATTTCAGAGGGAAAATGCAGTAGAAGAACGCCTTACCCTAGGATGCACGAATAAGGGGAAAGAAACCCCAAACAAATTGTGGATGCGAATGCAGTTGCTTAATAACCGGGTTGGGTCTTAGGGCCTGTTGATTACGACTCAGGTCCAGCCCCACTGTAGCGTCATCTAAGTCAGTAAATGGAGGTATTCTAGTTGTGTTGATGCAATAACTGCCTACACAATATGGCAAAATGCAGAAGATTAGATCCTTGCTTAAAGCTCCTAGGACGAAGAAGCGGATGCATCGATTCCCAAAAAAGAGCACATCAAGCGTTCATTGCCAGTTTCTGTTCTTAGTACACTATTTCAGTCGGGAATATCAATGTTGACCTGAGCCCAAAGTAACTTCTTTAAAGTACTCGCTATCGTTCATTGCCTTACTATCCTCCCCTTAAGGAACTTCTTAAATTTCAGTTTGATACATTTTTTCATTTATATTTAATGCAACGGGTCCTAGTGTTCCACAAGTATAGTTAGACTCAGCATACATGCATATGCATGTGTGCTTATTGTCATAATCAGATACATACTCATTCAGTGGCCAACATTTGGAGGTGATGGTTCAATTTTGCCGACTAACAACACTGACTGCCAGCGGCAATAAAACCTCGTTGATCATGTTTCTGTATCGCTCACCAGTGAGAGTAACCATGTTAACCACCGCGTCCTCGAAAAAATAAGGCCCGATGAGACCTCCGGCGTAAACGGCTCTCCATCCAGTAATGGCTCTTCGTGAATAATACGTGGATTCTCAGTGCCTCAGATTCTGGGCCATCTGTATGTATCTCGACAGTAGTTGATGGAAGCCACTTTATTTTCTTTACCTTCACAGTCATTACTTTCGTATAGAAACCCATATGACTCACCACATGCCACTTATCCTTTTGATGATGTCAACATCATTAGTGGAAATTTGTATCATTCTCTCAACACATGCTACCAAAAATTTAGATTGGCATGATATTGTAAATTCTCATAAACACCGCCTTCAAGAGTTCCCATTGTGTGTGAAGATTTAATTAAATCTTCTCCGCAGTCTCGGGGTATAATGAATTCTTAAGAAGCTTTCATCATATATTTCCTTTCATAAGCCCACTCATCATGTGCACAAAGTAATCCTTGTCTCTAAGTCTAGATTAAAGAATACAACAAGGACGTCCCTTCCACCCACCAATGTGTTCCCGAAAAATACATCATTACCATAATTTATCAATGTCCACAAATTGACAGCATCAAAGGCAAAGACACACCAGAGTGTTTATCTACTCCGCAATCTCGTC
This sequence comes from Brachypalpus laphriformis, assembly GCA_945910035.1. Lineage (NCBI taxonomy): Eukaryota > Metazoa > Arthropoda > Insecta > Diptera > Syrphidae > Brachypalpus > Brachypalpus laphriformis. Next base: position 311,580,702 of record OX246753.1, on the reverse strand, counting down.
GTCATTTCGATCATCTGGTGCCGTGGATGTGGTGATTACATCAACGCAACGTCAGTGACATCATTTGTTTTAATAAGCTCCAATAACATCTCATTTATCTTCTCGTAGATACAATGGGCCACCGTGATTCGTGTGCCGACACCGCGCCGCCTGTCCTACCGTCTGGTGTATTATCTTGCGGTAGCACAGGCTACAATAACAATTCGCTTAAATAATTCAATTATATCGAAAGCTAGGAGTAAAACCAAAGGCAGAGATACGGTGCTTTTTTCGTCCCTGGGGGCTGGATGGATGTGATACGTTTACGGGTTCAAAGAACTCATCCCACATCCGTGCCAGAGATAGACAAGAACGACGACGCGACGGTAGAAACGAGCCCTTTTACGTGTCGTATTACCCAGCAAAGCCAATTTATCAACGTTATTCCCTCAGCATCCGGCACGGCGTGTCGCGCCGGGTGCTGTGTTGTCGGTGGCGTTGTTGGCACGAGCGCAGAACACCACGCGAACACAATGTGGAGCATCCGTAAATCAAATCGCCTGCTCTCCTCCAAGACGAGTAAGAATACTGTGTTTAGCTTTGGAGTAATAAAATAGCACCCACTGGGCGCACAGCACACCATCCTTAGGGGGGCAATAATATTTTAGTGACGACAATAAATTTAAAGAGTTCGTCGGGGCTAAATAACCGGGGGACAAATTTATCAGTTTAGCACTTATTGCAGGACGACGTTGAATTCTGTTGAATAAGCGGAGACCTTGATGGTGGTGTATGGCGATGTAAAAGCTTTGAAAAACTAATAAACGATTTCAAGAACACTTAGGGTATATGGGATGAGGGTACATGATTCCAATAAAACTGGTGATGTTAGAATTTAAATTATGTAGAAACATTGCAGAGGGGTATAGGAGAGTGTCAGATTACATTTTATTTAACATAGCCTTAGAGAGCTTTAGCCTACTTTAACATTGCTAGAACCCAGATCAGTTCGGCAATCTACCTTAAACTGGACGATAAATCAGTTCATATGTCCCTGTTGCATTGACGGGGAGTACGAGACATTTCACTGGCAAGAATACCGCCCAATTCATCAGGAATATCGGAAAATGATTCCCTTAGAATGGAGCCTACTAGTTTTGAAGGGACCTACGTGAGTGAGCCAAAGCGCACTGTTGCCCATTCGAAATTTGATTTGTAGGTCTAGTGGTAAAAGATACATAAAGATCTCGAGTGCCGCCATAGGTGTTATGCGTACAGCACTCGTGATATGTGTTTTTCGTATTCCTTGCCTTTCCCACACAAGAGCCCCATACGTAGAAATGGATCTGACTATCATGATATATAGCCAGTGCATCATTGCAGACTTCGGGTCCCATTTTTTCTCCTCAGTCTTCTTACAAACGAAGAATGCATTATAACACTTGTGAACTCTTTCTTGTATGTTAGACCTAGAGGTCATAAATTAACCCATTCAACCATTCGCCTCCATTCCCTGACTTTGCAGATGGGACCAAAGATGGCTCGAAAAATTTGTCTCTTCAAATAACCAAGGACATCCTCATCTGCTTATAATAATAGTTCCACGCCTTTGTGCCATACAGCAGGACTGGTATGGTTAGAATCTTGTACAGACCGCATAGACATTTGTTGTTCGAGAAATGGGTTTGTTACCCAACTGCCTTCTTAGTCCTAAGCAACAGCAACTGATTTTTTGCTTGGCCTTAACGCTAGTGTCCCTAACAAAGTCCTCTAACCAGCTCGGAGATGTAAATACCTGTCGTGACATCCTATAGGTGGTGATTTTAATTTTTTTTATTCACAGCATATACTCGTACTTTCGTTCTAGTTCTACTTCAGGCAAACAACTGGCGGCACCCATTAACTACAAAAACACAGAAATGTGATTGCATGAGCCAGGAGAAAGAGGTGGAAAACCTGTACCACTCGAAGATTGCAGTCGATAAAGAGCACTTATTTGGAAGTGGATGCATCATCTAATTTCGACTTTGGCAAGTTATCTTGGATTTTTGAAACAATTTAGTAATTAAGTCTAGCATGTGCAAAAGTTCGACCCACTCACTGAATTTGCAAAGACCTTCGTCCGTTTCCTTAAATGCTCCCTGAGTTTGCAGTGCCTCGTTGATGCATCTCAAAAATTTCTTACCTTGCCTCAGACCTGTAGTATTACTTCGCGTTCTCGCGTTGTCTTCTTTCTCCATTTCCCGCATATAGTATGGTCTCATATTCTTCGAAATGGTTCAGGTCGAGTGAAGGATTCTGCTGATCCTTGTCTTGCCAACAAGTCTGCTGCTTAAATAAATTAAACAACCTCAACAACCTCAGCAACCTCAACAACCTAAAAGTTCTCAACAAATCATCAGCAATCAATCAGAACCTTACGTTCCAATAAAAAAAAGGTGATTTTGCCTAATGCAAACGTTACTCCTTCTACCCCCTTAATCATTTCCTCTCCCACTGTGCCATCCACCACTGACAACTCCTCATTAACGAGTGATGCGATGTGCAATCGTGCAGCTAGCTCTGCCATTTCGGCAGCCAACTGCCGTCTTCTCATGACAGTACTTTAAGGTTTGTTCCACTTCCATTTGTTGTGTTCTTGTCTCGTTTAGAATACGGAACTAAGTCGACGGATATAATGAATTATTTGTCAAATAAAGGCATTGACACTAATAATATTAGGTGCCATAGTTTAACACCAGCCAATCCTAACTGGACAATTAGCAGCGTCGTTCAAAATAATTGCTCCGTCTTCGGTTGGGAAGACAATTGTGAATCCAAGTTTTTGGCCCATTAATATGATAGTTAAGGAAGTCCCCAAACCGCCCAAGCACTAAAAGCAATAAGCCAAAAAACTTAGTGAAATAGCCTTCTATTACCAGAATGTTAGAGGGCTAAGAACTAAATATACTCGGTTCTTATTAAATATGCTTTGCTCTTCTTCAGACATTTTTATGCTCACTGAAATGAGTTTAGATGACTCTTTCACCAATGCCGTTATTTTTCCCCAAAATTTCAATGTTAATCATTGCGATAGGTCACCAGATAATAGTGATTACAAATGATTTGCTGGTGTTCTTATTGCAATCAAAAATGCCTTTCAGTCTTTTGAAGTAGATATCAATGATTTTTCAGATATTGAAATTCGTTGTAGTAAAATTGTCTTGTCAACCTCGGCTAACATTTTTATAGTATGTATATATATTCCGCCTAAGTCCTTGTTAACTGTTATAACAAGGTACCTAGAAGCATTTCGCTTTATTGAAGGTCTCATATCCACGTCGGATTTATTTTATATTTTCGGTGACTTCAATCAAACTAAAATTGATTGGGCCTCAGGGGATGCAGATTGCCCTTTTCTTAATCCTGTAAATGCCTTATCTGTGATTGGGTCGGAAATCATTGATACTGTCCAATCCCTCGGTCTTCTTCAACTAAATCCGGTTAAGAACCATCAAAAGCGTACGTTAGATCTTATCTTCTCTAATAACAACGATGAAAGTTTTGTTACTAGAAGTTCCTCACCTCTCGTTTCCGAAGATATTTACCATCCTTCCCTAATCCTTTTTTGCAACTTCAATGTTAATGAAGCTAAATCCTTTAACTTTTATAAATTCAATTTCGAAAATGGTAATTACATTGATATATGTGAGGAGTTGAGCAATTATAACTGGGTCCCACATCTATCGTTGGATATTGATGATTTATGTTCAGAATTCTATCGGGTTATTACTAAAATAATTTTTAGTTTTATTCCTATAGTTTTAGTAAAAAACTCTACTCTTGGGTCTTGTCGATGGGACAATGAGATAACCCGCAATTTAAAAGTACTTAAAAATAGAGCTTATAGGATATGGCGCTTTAGCATAGAGGATGAGGACTTTGTGTTATACAGAAGACTAAAATCCGAATTTAAAATTTCTTTACACAACTCGTATTTGATTTATTTAAGTGAAATGCAAAACTCTTTTAAATCGAGTCCTAAAAAATTGTGGCAATTCATAAATACTTAAAATAAAAGTGACGGTTACCCTGCCTCATTTTCATTTAATGGACAGCCAATGCATACACCTATTTCTATCTGCAACTCGTTTGCATCCTTTTTCCAGTCAGTTTATTCAAAAGTGGACTCAAATATTGACAATTCATTTTTTAGTTACCTTGGGAATGCACCTCTTTCCGCGTTCCATAACATTGAGATTTCTCCCGATAGTACTTTAAAAAGCCTCGTCGAAATGGAACTCAACTTTAATCCTAGCCTTGATGGCCTGCCTTCTGGTTTCTTAAAAATGTGTGCTATCCCATTACATGGAATATTATGCCACATGTTCAACTTATCATTAAAATCATATATTTTCCCATCTGTATGGAAAAACTCTTTTATTATACCACTTTTTAAAAGTGGTAGGAAAAACAAAGTTGAGAACTACAGGGGTATATGTAAACAATCGCCAATCCCTAAATTGTTTCGACAAATTAGTTTCTGAAAATTTGAATTTTTATTGCAAGTCTTTATTGTCCAACAACCAGCATGGTTTTGTAAAGAAAAGATCCGCAGTGATCAATCTGCTTGAGTTCACAAATTTCGTGATATCGGAAATTAGTAAAGGAAATCAAGTTGACGCAATCTACACTGATTTCAGTAAAGCGTTTGACCGTGTTGACCACAAAATTCTGCTTTATAAACTGGACAAACTAGGATTTCCATGTTCCTTTTTACGCTGGTTATCATCCTTTTTATCGGAAAGATGTCAATTTGTCAACTTTCGAAATCACATTTCTAGTAAAATTTGTGTGACATCTGGGGTTCCCTAAGGTAGTCACATTGGTCCTATTTTGTTTATCCTCTTTGTAAATGATGTAGTCTCATTTTTGCCGGAATGCAACACTCTAATGTTTGCTGATGATTTTAAAATTTATTTATCAGGCAATGAGTATCATACATTTCAACTCTTAAACGAGTATCTTTTTAAATTTCATCTATGGTGTTCAAAAAATTACCTCTCCCTTAATGTTTGCAAATGTTAAGTAATTACTTTCTCACGACGTATCTTGCCCATTTTATATAATTACTCACTTGGTGGTGAAGCCGTGTCTCCTGTTACCTTAATAAAAGATCTAGGTGTATTGTTAGATACTAAGTTATCATTTAACAATCATATAGACCACATTATAAATATGGCTAATCGATCTTGGGGAAGAATAAGGCGTTATTCCGGTGAACTCTCCGACCCTTATGTTATTAAATCACTATACCATGCATTTGTTCGATCTCTGTTGGAATATGCATCAGTTATTTGGTGTCCGTATTACAAGTTTCATATAACCAGAATCGAAGCTGTCCAGAAAAGATTCTTGAGATTTGCTTTACGTGGGCTTCCATGGTCCGACATTTACAACTTCCCTTCCTATCAATCAAGGCTAAAGTTAATTAACCTTGACCCGCTTGAGGATAGGAGGATGGTTGCTAAAGTGGTTTTTGTTCACAGAGTGCTTACAAATGATATTGATTCCTCCGGAATTTTGAACTGTATTAACATTAATATCCCATCGACCAATCTACGTAATAATAGATTTTTTACTATTACACATTCGCGCATTAACTACGGTCGCTCATCCTTTATTAATGGGTTATTGATAATTTACAACGCTAATGCTATTTTGATTGATTTTAATATATCTTTGGTATCTCTTAAAAAGAGATTGATAGGTAATATTCAGTCATGATTGCTAACTCTACGGATATGCTTCAAAATGTTTTTGTATTTATAACATATCTTATTTGATTCGATTTGTATATCACTTTATTGTTTTCCTTTCTTTTTTATTCATACTTTTATAACTAAGTCTAAGAAAGTAATTGCTCTTTGTTGACAAATAAATAAAAATAAATAAAAATATTTTGCGCAACCGCTCTTAAAGTGCCTGGGCCTAGCTCTCGCAACCACTCGTGTTGTGTGCGTTATATTTTCCACACGAATGAAAGAGACCTGCAGCTTAGTTCCGTATCCGAAGGGCAAATTGCTTTGAAAATCTTTCTCGAGACAACAATACTCTCGGATATTTGTCAGACGTTCGCGAGAGGTGGGAGCATGAAAAAAATTGTTGGGGTTTTCTGGGATTTGAAATTGGAACCTGACGCGCGGTGGTCCGACAATCTAACCACTTACGCCAAAGCGCCCACGATAGTTCACGAGAGTCTGCTGCCTCGTTACCCTTTATCCTGACATGACGAGTTATCCAGTAGAGGGTTACTTTTTTATTTCTGCCCAATTTATTAATTATGTTAAGCTTAAGCATTCCCATACAAGTTTCGACTAAATTAATTAAGAGTCAAGTGCTCTGATTGTACAAGGACATCGACTTAGCCAGAAGAGTTCTCATACAGCGACTAGGATAGCTGGGTCATTTAGAGCGGATAGAGCCCAACCTTCCCGCTAAGAAAGTCTTCGAATCCACCCCGGATGGACGGCGCAGTAGAGGACGACCTCGCGGTAGGTGGCGCAAACAAGTGGAGGGGGACCTCAACCAACTTGGCGTGCGCAACTGGAGGCAGCTGGCTCGTAACCGTGCTGGCTGGAGAGGTTGGTTGGTTGAGGCCCAGGTCCACCCCGGACTGTAGCGCCATCTAAGTAAGTAAGTAAGTGCTCTGATAGCTGCTTGACTGCCTAACAGTATTGCTATGCTACAATTAGTGTATCTTCTTTCGAGATTGTAGTTAGCAGTGGTAAGTATAATCAACCCGCTTCCATTTTAGTCGTTTGTGCCTGTTGATTTCTGACCCATTCTCTGGACCAGAGGATAAGTAGTATGTTTTCTTGTAATAGTGGTGATTATTTTCCAAGTGCCACACTCATAAGACAGCACGGATACAAAGTCGGAAAGGAACAGTTGTAGCTCTGTCTTGAAGCTAATTGCATTTCTTCGCCATATTTTTTTTTATTTTTTTTTTATTTTTGACAGCATTCCAAATGCAGCCTTTGTTGATTCGGCATGTTATATCCTGCATACTTTCACCATCAGTCAAGGTTATACGATCAAGATACTAAAAATTCTCTACTCTCTACAGCATCGTCAAAGTGCTTGAGTTGAAATATAAGTATCCTCCGTGAACTGTCAACAAAGTAGCATTTCCGCCAATAAAAACAAAATTGGCTAAAGAATACAGGCTTATTGTGCCCCACTTTGCATCTAGAATTCTTCAGGCAGGTTTCTCCTATGCAGAAAGTGATACTTGGACCAATCGTATGTAGCTTTGGTCAATGCTTTTTATTTAGGAATCTCTGTCCTGCGCAAGGAAGCTAAAATAATGGAAACCTGTTTGTTTGGCATAGAGTGTATCTTACCACCTGCAAAAGCGGACTCAAGGTGCGGAGAACGATGGGGCGACTGACGCTATGGAAGTTGAGATTGCGACAACCGATGCAGGTAGTGCAAATCAATCTTCATCACAGTGCGGTCGCCTCCGACAACCTAAAGCAGCTCCTCATGGAGGAGCAGCTGGATCTAGTCCTAATCCAGGAACCGTAGATTCATAACAATCGCGTGATGGGATTAGGGTCAAAAAACTATAATGTACATTATAGAAGCGACGCTGGCAAGGTTAGGACGTGTATCGTGCCCAAAAAGAGTTTAAATATATTAATGTTATCTCATTTCGGCGGTAAACGTGAGAGGGGTGAATGGAAACTGCACAGTGGCGTCTGCGTACCTACCTTACGATGATGGCATCAACGTCCCCTCGGAAAATCTGAGGTCACTCATATCAGCGTCTCAAAAAGATGAGAGAAACTTAGTCTTGGGATGTGATGCCAACGCCCACCATACACTGTGGGGTAGCACCGACATCAATGCTAGAGGCGAAGTTTTGTTTAATTATATTCTTGAAACCAATCTTATTATTTGAAATAGAGGCAATGACCCCACCTTTTTGACGTCTAATAGAAGGGAAGTCTTGGATACAACTTTTATTTCTGACCAGAGCTCTGTTGAAGTTGTTAACTGGAGAGTCTCCAACAAGGCGTCACTATCTGACCACTGTTGGATACTCTTCAAGCTACAACTTTCTACTCATGGGAGTGGGACCTTTAGAAATCCGCGTAGGGCCAACTGGTCAAAATTCAAGAGAGAACTGAGGATATCATTGTATCACCTCACTGAGGACCTCGACTCGACTGAAGCAGTTGACAATGCAGTCGATTCACTGACTGGTTCCCTTACGCGATCCTTCGAGAAGACCTGCCCGGTTAGTAGGCTTAGCGGTAAAAGGCGTCCACCATGGTGGAACGATAAAATAGCGGAACTCATTCGTATTTCAAGAGTAGGATGGAACCTCGCCTAGGAGGGGGTCGTAGAGTGGTTCACCTATAAAGAAAGCGTGAAGCTCCTCAAGAAAGAGATCAGATTCGCAAAGGGGAACTCTTGGAGGTCCTTTTGCGCATCTATAGAATCAACAAACGAAGCGTCCCGCCTAATGAAGGTCCTAGCCAAGACACCAACGCCGGAATCCAATATCAGGAAAAGCGATGGCACCTGGGCAGAATCACACGAGGAAACGCTGGATATGCTACTGAGTACTCACTTTCCCGGATGTACATCAATCTCCGGAGATGATCTAACCATTCCAGAGACGATATCGGGAATAAGCGCGGAAAAGGTGATGACAAGAAAGCTTATGCAATTAAATCATTTGCTCCATATAAGGCACCAGGATTGGATAACATTTGACCTGTGATGCTGCAAGATATTGCTATTCCATGGCTCAAACGTATCTTCACAGGATGCCTTAAGCTAGGTTATGTTCCTAAAGCATGGCGGGAGGTGCGCGGAAAGCGAGCCATACAAACGCAAAAGACCTGAGACCTATCAGTCTATCGTCCTTTTTGCTGAAAACTTTGAAACGTTTGATAGATGTATATATAAGAGGTGTGATCGGCGATGATTACCTATCTAAATCACAACATGCATACATCTGCGGCAGATCGGTAGACACGGCCCTCCACCGGGTCGTATCGAGCATAGAAAGATCAATCCACTTCAAGGAGTTCACTCTTGGGGCGTTCCTGGACATTGAAGGAGCGTTCAATAACGTAAGCTCTAACGCGATCCCGAACAGTCTGCACAGAGCACATCTCAACACCGGCCTCTGCAACTGGATTGCGCAGATGCTTCAATCAAGGATTATATCTTCAACACAAGGAGATGTAACCATCCGAAGAAGGGTCTGCAGAGGAACACCCCAAGGTGGAGTCTTGTCCATGCTAATATGGCTCCTTGTGGTGGATGAGATCTTGGTAATACTGAAGGAAAACGGCTTCAACGAGATGGCCTTTGCGGGCGATGTCGTTATCCTGGTTTTGGGAAAATTTCCTCCAGTCCTAAGTGAAAGGCTCAATTTCGCGCTACAACTAGTGGATAACTGGGTCAACAGCAAAGGGCTAGGAGTGAATCCTTCAAAGACGGAGGTAGTTCTCTTCACTAAGAGGAGATCAGTCGCTACCTTCAGATCCCCAAATATTGGTGGCACTGAACTAAGTATCTCAAGTTCAGCTCGGTATCTGGGCGTAGTTCTAGATTCCAAACTTAACTGGAAGGAAAACATTGCCGAACGCGTTAAAAAAGCAAGCGTAGCTTTCTACTCCTGCAAAAATGCTTTCAGCAATACGTGGGGCTTCAAACCGGCTGTGGTGTACTGGATATACACGACGGTTGTAAGACCCATTCTCACATATGGTTCACTAGTATGGTGGACGGCAATACCTGCTTTCAAACTTCACCAAAATCCAGAGGGCGGCGAGCATCGGAGTCATGGGATGAATAAGAACAACACCAACAGCGGCAATGGAAACTATGCTTAGTTTCATTCCGCTTGACATATACTGCAGCCGTCTGGCGGCTAAAACCGCTGTAAGACTGAGAGAAGGCCAGTTGTCCTCATCAAGCCTTTACGGCCATGCCTTCATTCTGTGCCGATGGGGGATCACCAGCAGATTGACGGGAACTGATAACATGAACCCGATGCTAGCATTCGAAAGAAGATTCACTACAAAAATTCCCGATAGAATATACTGGTAGAATCAAAGAACCATAAAGAAAAGGAGTTGGCTTTCTATACCGACGGTTCTAAAATGGACGTTGGCACGGGAGCCGGAGTTTATACGATGACTGCAGCGTCTTCCAGGCCGAGGTCGCAGCCATCATACAGGCTGCTGAAATTATACGCGAGAGTAATATCGTTGGTAAAGCGATCACTGTCTATATAGACAGCCAGGCAGCCGTTAAGGCTCTGGACTCTGCCGTAGTTAGGTCGAGGCTCGTGAGAAGCTGTAAATCATATCATATCTAGAGCCAATGCGGTGACCCTCTGCTGGGTACCAGGGCATATGGATATAGAAGGTAATGAAAGGGCTGACGAGCTTTCTAGGAAAGGGTCGGCGCTGCACTTATCGCGGGCCCTCCCCTCTGTAGCAACCCCAATCAGTTCCTTGCGGAAAAAAATAGAGGATGAGCCACCGGTCGAGCAAACAGATGCTGGGCTCATCTGGAAACATGCGCAACGGCCAGGGCGCTATGGCCGGCCTACAGCAAGAAAAGATCAACCTCTCTGGTAAAACTTAGTCGTTATAACGCACGGGTCATTTTTGGCATAATTACCGGGCATTGTGCCATCGGCGTTCACGCGGAGCCGCTCGGTGTGCTGCATAATGACTATTGCAGAAGTTGCAGGGACGAAGAAGAAATTGAATCTGTTCGTCACCTTTTGTGTGACTGTCCTGCCCTATCCGTCAAAAGAATGAGGACTCTTGGTAGTTACTTCTTCTCGGAGCTGGAGGACTTGGGTAGTGTTGAGCTAGCGGACCTCCTGAGATTCATATCACTTTCTGGGTAGTTCTAACGGCGGATTTTCTTTACAGCGTTTCCAGGGTTAAATGATTGGGCACAATGGACCCGTACTGTTGGTCTGAGTGAGCAGCGACTCCTTGTCACAAGGCACCCATCTACCTAACCTAACCTACCACCCGCAATCAACACACGGATACCTCACCAGTACCTCCTTCGTTTATTAGAGCTCGCTAGTATACTGTCACGTTTACATGATAAGTTTCAATAAGCTCTGTTTAAAATATTAAATTAGGATCTCCCCAACTGCCATCAATTAAAGGCTCCGAATCCCATTTCCCAAAGTCTTCACTTCTTTTCATCTAGACTCTTTCTCTTGCAAGAGATTAACATCTAACTATGCTATGTTATACATGCTTGGTTCAAGATTTGCGTAAAAGTGAAAATGATACAACTGCCCGGCACCGATATGTGTATTCCTAAGATCTTATACCTCTACCTACTACCCACACGTAAGCCTGCAACGGCTTATGTAATGGTAAAACAACATGTGTCGCATCAGCTGGTATATCAATCAAAAAAAGCTTACCATCATGTCGGCATGGTTCACATTATTTACGCTTTCAAGTCATACGCAGCTCACGAGAGCATTAAATTCGTTTCAAGCTCGTTTGAAGTTCTTTTGATTCAATTTTATTTAACAAGATGCTTATCCAATGAAAATATTTTTTTTCCAATTTCCGAAAATCTCCTGCTTCCTTGAATGTGTAGCCCGCATTTGATACACACATGCTCCTCCACGTGAACACAACATTAAGACGGAACTTCTGCTTGCATTCATAACAACTTCCCTCCCACAAACATTATGAGGACAAAATTGATTTTGCTTATTAATAACCGGTATATGAGATACTTTTCATGTCAAGGCTGTTCGTCTTCCACGTGTGCAAGAAGATTTGTATTGTTTATTTTTCTCCGCTGAATTGACTTGGAAATTTAATAAGCTCACCGCCAGCAACGATAAAAAATCAATTATCCCACTGTTATGTGAGCGAAGCGGATAATAAATTCTTTTCATAAACGTATCTGTATCTTTGAGATAAAAACCACAGAATACACTAACACGACAGACTTTTTGAATCAGAGGTCACAAGTCCTAACCACACTCTCCATTGCGTCATGCTGAAGTGAAAGTATCTATGTATTATATCTATCCGCATCTGAAGTATAACTTATTACCAGTTGTGAGAGATAAAAATAATATCAGTTTCCAATCCCAATGGTCAGAGCCTGGGGCGGTTGTGGTTTTTGTTGACTGTCTTATCCAATTCAGATTGGGATGACGAAATCAACCGTAAAATTCGAATCGCAGATGATATTTGATTTTCTAAAATCAATCCGATGAATGACTCTATCGGTGAATTTAACTTGAGTTACTTTCGGTTCAGTGGAATGTCGGTTGGGACTGTTTCCGGGCAAACGGACCGATGAACAATCCGATGTTTGGTATTCTGGTGAATTTCAAAATGAAATTTGAAATGCTCTGCATTGAGTTACTGTCCAGAATGGGGTTGGCAGAGTGATGTGCATTAGAATGCTTTGAATGCATTGATGCAGCAATGAGGTGGTTAGTCTACAATGGAATTCGTAACTGAAGTTTTCCTTCACATTCTGTTCGAAGAACTAGGGTAATCATATACAACAGTGACGACAAGCATGCGGAGAAGGATTGTGGCGATGGGATGTATTGGATGAGAATTTCAGTGTGTGCTCATGACAGAAGGCAAATGTGAGATCCCATTTCCTGGAGTGAAGTCGAATTCACCTCCTGATAGTGATAGCTATATAGTGGATGATGCAGCAGAAGATAGGTCATAATTTATTGCGTCGTTTCGTCAACCCTATCATCTTTTAATTCATATCCGCGATAAGCGGAAACTTATAGTGCAGGGACGGGTTAAGAATATCACATACTCCAAAAAACAAAATCGATTGGGCCAGACGAGATGCTATCTGACTTACTTACTTACTTAGGTGGCGCTACAGTTAACCAACAAACCTCTCCATTTGGCTCGGTCTTTAGTTAGTTGCCTCCAGTTGCGCACTCCAAGTTGGTCGAGGTCCCCTTGAACTTGTGCGCGCCACCTACGGCGATGATTCCCTCTACTGCGTCGTCCCTCGGGGTTAGATTCGAAGAATCTGCGGGCCGGAGCGTTGGTGTCCATTCGCTCTACATGTGCTAGCCATCTCAGACGTCCAATACGTAGTTTTTTGACTAGGTCGATGTCGCTGTACAGCTCGTATAGTTCGTGATTGAATCTTCTCCTCCAAAACCCGTCAACGCAAACGAGACCGAAAATCTTACGAAGAACTTTTCTCTCGAAGATGCTATCTGAGTTCTGGAAAAAGATGGGAGACATCGGGTTCAGATGGCTCAGAATTCTCATCTCCAAATTTATGAGAGGTGATCCAATGCCGAATCAATGGAGGGAAAGTTACCTTCTCCCTGTATACAAAGGGAAGTGTGATACGCGAAACTGTGATAACTACCTTTCGATCAAGCAGATGTCACATACCATGAAGATCGTTGAACGGGTATAAGGTGGCCGTCTGCGAAAAATAATACGGCTATCTGATGATCAGTGCAGGTTTATCTCGGGTAAATCAACCACAGATGCAATCCAAAGTATAAGGATCATAATGGAAAAACATCGTGCTTTCTTAAGGGATTTGGCATATTGTATTGGCTGACTTTGAGAAGGTATTCGACAGACAACCGCGAGATCTGATATGGGTGGCGCTAAGACATCGAGGGGCTCTAGAAACCTACGTACAGATTGTCATGGACATGTACGAAGGAGCAAAGACAACAGTAAGATGCCCCGCTGGAGTAACCGAAAAGTTCCCAATCAAAGTCGGGGTGCACCAGGGAAGCATCTTAAGTCATTTGCTCTTTATTACAGTCCTCGGTTATCTGCTTGAAAGTAAAGTGACATCAGTCATTCTTTGCTGACGATGTAGCCATCATAATTGAGAATCCTACATCCCTGCAACGAGCACTTGATGTGTGAGTGGACGCTCTGGAGGGAAATGGGCATCGCATTAGTTAAAAAAACAGAGTAATTATGCTGACCGTTCTCTGAACCACTCAAGCCTATTCCAGACATTTATTTGAATGGAACAGTGCTTCCTAAGTGCGAAAAGTTCAAGTATCTGGGATGGCAGCAAAACAACCTGTAATGACGACATCAATCACGTTCAAAGAAGAGATCATTTGAACCCTGTTAAAAAGGCAATATCAATTAACATTCAAAAGACATCGCCTGGATCACACAAATGCGACGACATCGGCATTTCTTTGGCCTCAGTAACCGAGTGATCCAAAGTCGAGAGGCCGATAACTTCTGAGATCAATTAGGCGAACCCCACAGGGATCAGTAGAAATGTGGTGAAGTGGGATGGTTATAGTCCCTTGTTTTCGGATCATAACCTCGCCGAAATAGGGAGAAGAAGAAGGTGGCTCTGAAACTTCTAGACACATGCAGTGTTTTCTTAACAGAGGATCTAGCTCTACTTAAAGCTGCGGAATTACTTGAGATGAAATCAATACCCGATAAAAAATATATCTATATTGACAGTCAGGCTACCCTTATGGCACTGCAACTGCCAGGAATCGCCGCAAAATGCTCAGGGCATTATGTACGCAGACCCATGTCAGATTACTCGTATGTTGGGTACCCGGACACACACGCAATATGGATGGCAACTAAGGGTCTAAGGTCTTGTGTTATATCGTAAAACATCGGGTCAGCTTATGAATGGAATAAAACTGAGCAGATCACGGATAACAATAGAGGTACGAGTAGGGATACTCTCAGGTCATTGGAGATTAGGGATATCGTATGCCGATGAATGTAGAAAACGTATACTCTGCGAATTGCTCGGAGTAGATTAAAACACCTTGGGTGATACTTTTTTAATAACTTAAAAGAGGTTGGGTCTTTGAATGATTTATTTAGATTCTGTAGAAAATTTGATTGCATAAGTGAAGGCTTTCTACCATTAAGATTTAGTAGGAATCACGATGGGCTCAGTATGGTGCCCAATGCTTATATCCTTTAACCCCTCGGGGGGCATAGGGCGTCAACCACGCCTTCGCGCCATCGTGTTCGGAGTTCTGCAACGCGTTTGAGCTGCCTCCAACTCATTCTTAAAGAGCTCGATTCCTCCTCAACTGCTCTGCGCCACGTTTGCCTAGGGCGTCCCGCTATTCTGCCTGCCTGGGTGAGCGGATTCCACTACATAGCGTATTTCGCAATGGAGTTGTCTTCGCGCCGTAGGGTGTGTCCAATCCATTGCCACTTTCTTCTTCGTATAGTAATGCTTATAGGTTCTTGGCCCGTTCTCAGATAAAGTTGTTCGTTGGAGATGCGGTTCGGCCAAAAAATCCTCAAGATGATTCTTAAGCATTTGTTTACGAAGACTTGCAGCTTGCGTGTGTTAATGGTGTCCACCTTCCAGGTACTGCACCCATAAAGCAGCACTGATTCTACGTTGGAGCGGAACAGTCGTAGCTTGGTTCTTAAGCTAATAACATTGCTTCTCCAGATTTTGGACAGCATTCCGAATGCAGCTTTAGCCTTCCCGATTCTGCTGCACACATCCAGTTCGGTGCCACCGCGATTAGCCGAGACGACACTTCCTAAATATAGAAAGTTATCAACTTTCTCGACTTGCTTTCCCGCAACGTTAAGTTGAGCGCGGGTATTGGAAGTACTCAGGGCTTTTGTTTTGGCTGTGTTTATTTTTAGCCCCACTTTGTTTGCCTCAGCTTCTAGATTTTGGGCCATCAAATGAAGATCCATTATCCGATGTGAAAGTAGACAAACATCGTCAGCATAATCTAGGTGTTTAAGGTAAGATGTCATAATCCAACGAATTCCAGAATTAGCTTCCGTCAATGCTGCACGGAGTACATAGCTGATAACCACCAAGAACAATAGTGGGGACAGTATGCACTCTTGACGTACTCCACTTTGGACTTCAAAGTCCTCCGACACCTTACCATTGTGCACGACGTGACACTTGCCGCCCTCATATGTAGCCTTGATAATAGCTATAAGCTTCTCTGGAATGCCTCTCCTGCGCAAGGCCAACCAGATAGCATCTCGATTCAAGCTGTCGAAAGCCTTCTCGAGGTCGATAAACAGTAAATGTAGCGGAGACCTATACTCAACGCATTGTTCGATTATGATCCGTAAGGTGTTTATGTGGTCGATGCAGGAGGATCCAGGGCGAAAGCCTGCCTGTTCGACATCGAGAGTTGAATCTAAATGATCTTTAATTCGTTCTAGAATTATTCTAGCTATTATTTTGGCTACAGCTGGAAGAACACATATACCTCTCCAGTTACCGCACTCCATCAAGTTACCCTTCTTTGGAAGCTTAATGATCATCCCCCTTTTCCACTCCTGTGGAAATTGTTCACTATCCCAAGTTCTCCGTATTAGCGGATGCAGCAAATCTGCCGATGTACTTCTTTCTTCTTCATACGGTATTGGGCTTCAAGCTCGATTCTCTCTACTGCTGAGGCCGCTGCAATCCGAACCTTGATTGCTGTACGCTCATCGATCCGTCTCCAGGTGTCTGTAGAAAGCCATGTGCAGTGGTGTTTCTGCTTTTTACCGACATACATACGTGCGTGCCCCAGTTGCAAAAGCATTTTTCACAGCACTCCAGTGGTCATCCATGTTCTCTTGCAATATGCTGCTGATTGCTTCTGCTTCTAAGGCAAGATGGTCCCTGAACTGTTGGCGCACTTGGGGAACCTTGAGCCTGTCGATATTAAACCTGGTGATGTTAAGTAGATTTGAGCGGTTGCTGTTGACGGATGCAGTACGAAGGCGTAAATGAGTTACCATAAGATGGTGATCTCGTTCAAGTCCGACGTCAGCTCCACGTCTGTTTCGGACGTCCAGGAAACAATTTCTAAAGCGGCGACTGATCGCAATGTGGTCGATCTGGTTGGATGTTCGTTGCCTATCAGTAGAGACCCAACTGATCTTATGGCAGGTGTTATGCTTAAACAGCGTACCTCCGATGACTAGGCGGTTGGTATTGCAGAAGTCCACAAATCGCTCACCATTGTCATTAGGGTCTCCCACGCCGTGAACTCCCATCACGTGCTTAAGCATGGTGTTGTCGCTACCCACCTTGGCATTGAGATCTCCCATTACCATTACGATGTCCCCATTAGGCGTTTGGTTATAGGCGGCGCCTAAGTGGCTATAAAAATCATCCTTTTCATCCTCAGTTGCGTCTAGAGTCGGAGCATAACACTGTATGATGGTAATTTTTCTAACTCTACTCTGGAATCTAGCCGTCAATATCCGGTCACTATGGGGTTTCCAGGATATTAGGCTACTACGTGCTGCTGGAGTTAGCATGAGTCCTACGCCAGAACTCCGTGCACTTCCAGCTGGTTTACCAGAGTAGAGCATCACAGTGCTTTTTGTTGGGGAGATATATTCCCCAGCATCGTACCATCTTATCTCGCTCAGCCCTAAGATGTCGATTTTATACCGTGCGAATTCGCGCTCCTATTGGAGGAATCTGGCGTTATGAGGCCCTTCCTTGAGTGAGTCCAGGAGGGTCTTAACGTTCCAGAATCCGATCGTTGTCCGCGTTCGATAGCCAAAGGTCGTCAACAAATTATCCGTCCTTATCCGAGGCGATTGTTTCCGTTTCGGAGCAATAGTTTGTTTTACGGTTGCGGCTCGCTGGGCCACAGACCAACCGACACTTATCCTGTTTTTTTGGCGCAGGAAGCTCGCCATTCGTCCTCTCCCGTTAGCAATTTCCGAAGAAATTCCCAGATGACACCACGAGGATGTGGGAGTAGGGCTTACTAACAGAGATGCTAGGTTTTCGGCTGCAGTGGCTCCTTCTCGTTACTTAGCGGACCAGCACCTATCGGGAGATGCTGCCCTTACGAGGCCATTGTTAGTCGTTTGCCATCCAATGTCTTATGATAAACACATAACCCTACTCAACCAAACCTTACCTAAGTTAGGAAACAGTTCGCTACAGAATAAACCAACTGCTTAGTTATGATTTTTAAGTAGCAGACGGCGAAATTTATTTTTCTAAATTTCCTTAGGGAAATGCGCAGTCCAATTCTACATAGATCGGCCTAATAGTAGTCGGAGTCCACAAAACTCATATTGTAGACTACAAATTTGTTGAGAGCTTTTACGAAATAATGCGTCTAGTATATATGGATACCAATGCTCCCGGCAAAATTCGTTTGGAATGAATCCCTCTGGTTAATGGTTAATTTATTTATTCATAGGGTGACTAGCTACTAAGAGTTAACTTTACCAATATTTTTCTACCGAACAGAGATGCTCTATTATTACAGTTTCTAACTGAATACCCCCCAGCTACTATCAGTTGAATTTTATTCGTGCTCATGCCAAAAGCTCTTGATATTCAGAGGACAAAATGTGCCTCCAATTAACTCCAATTGTAGATTGTACAACTAGAGAACGAAATAAATGGAAATCCTGTTCGGTACTTCATACATAAATCATCTTTCGTTTCTTAGTGCACTTGTATCTAGCATTTCAGAATCATTTCTGCATATCACTCCCAGAACCAATTACTTAGAGTCTTTTTTTCAACGCAAATTAAATGGACTGCATACTGGTCCTCACCTCACTAGCGATAAACTTCGTTACCCGATATTTGTTCCTTCTTGTCGGATTGATATAGCTTAGTTATCGCAAATGGTGACCATTTTTACTCCTTGCTTGTAGTACCATTCCCACTCAGAGTTAATTGAATTTGCTTGTCGAGCAAAAGCTGATCCACTTCATATGGAACTAGACCGTGTATGTTGACCAAGTCCATTGTACAATTGCAGTATGAACAAGACAAACTCACAAAGTGCACGAGAGGCTCCTTCAGAGAATCACTTTTTTTTAATGGATTGCATTCAAGTCAGTGAATACTAGGAGTCAGTTAAATCAATTCCGGAAGTGCTTCCATTTCTACTTTTAAAATGAAATTCTCTTTTCTAAAAGAACGGATATACTTCTGCATCTTTACATGTTTGTCAATGGATTATGTTAACTTTAGTATGTCAAATATTTCCATACCCCATACCCGGATATACACAGTAACTAGAAGAAGTTGTGTTTATATAAACAATGTGTGGAGCTTCCTGTAAGACATCCAGGGATGCGAAAAGAAAAAAAAAAACCAAGAAGTAAATATTTATTTTCCCATTAAATCTCTGAAGTAATAGCATGCCACATCCAGTTTGGGCGAGGGCACTCCCATAACTACTACCATCACCCACACCGCACCGTGGGATACCAAAGTCGGTTGACAATAGCTAGCTAAGATACTTCAAAGCGCGCGTTGCGCGCGAGAATATTCTATTAACTGTGAAATTTATTTTCTGGCTAATGCGGATGGATGTTTGTTTAGCCATCATCATTGTCGTTGTCATCGTCCTCCCAGGGGGTAACAATGTGGATAACAAGAAAGCACTGAATTTTTATGGAAAATGTATACTTATCTTAGGGTTCAAGGAATTTGTCTTTATTGGTCGTTTCGAGCAGGAAGAGGGGGATGGAGGGAAGGAAATACTTGAAATTCACGAGCGAACTGTTTGCTTTCCATAAATTTATTTATTCGCTCTATTGGGTTTGCTGAAGGGAAACGAATTTGAAGTCTGCCCTTCCTTCTTGTGGAGCACCGATAACATTCCGTTTATCACTAGTTGTAAAATTGCAGCAATTGCCTTTTATATCTCAAAGACAAGGTGGTCCTTTGCTTTGCATTTAATGATAAAAGCATTCCATGGTGAGCAATAAGGGGTAATATGATTCTACAAATTCAAAGAATCCTTTAGTATTTTCTTGAATTTGGAAACAATGCTCTTATAGCGAAAGAGAATCAGTGGTGGAGTGAGAAGAGTGGTGAGTAAACCTGAGCATCCTATCCAAGAACCGTCATGAAGGATAATCGGGTCATTTAAAATAATGATGATGATGCTCTTATTACTTGAGATTAAAAAAGATAGACTCTACAAGTACCAGAGGATGATTTTTGATTATTTTCTTTTAAGCTTAAGAAGACCGACTAACTTTTTGCTGAAGTCCTGTCACATTATGTGGATCTCTTCCAACATATACAATGCGGTTAAACTCCATTTAACTCATTTCAACCCTCTTCAATGGTTTTACCCATGACTCCTAAGGGCAGCAGATTAATTTAGCAGGTTTGGTGTCTAATCTGGCACTTCCTTCGCCATATTGTAAAGTCTATAAGTTCGAGATCTATTCTTTTACACAGCAGTTTGTAAGAGTTGTTTCGAGATAAGAAATACATGGGCTACATGGTATACCCAACTTAGCCTTTAGACTTAAGACTGAAACCCAACCGGCCATGTTACAACTCAAGCGTGACTGAGGGAGTGTTTCCAGACTCATAGAAGGATCAAGAATTGGTATTACTCCCTATAGAAATATAATCCGCCGGGAAATCCATCGTCGTTTCGCTTGCTCTGTATAATGGACATGGCTGGTAAATTCCTGAAGAGTATTATATTGTGACGTTACACAAGTTATCGCACAACCCTAATGATTTTGAAAACAGATGACAGCTGTCAACAACTGCTGGCAACAGAGTGCACCAAAAAATTGAGTTCTGAGGTGTGATGTCAGGCGAGTTGGCGCGAATTAGGATTGCTCATCAACTTTGTAATTCTATTCTATTTTAAATAAAGACTTGTTAAAATTGTAACAATATATAACAGGTTGGCAAAACACTAAACGGATTTCGAAAATCACGAGGTTAAACGCAATCCAAGTGTTTGTTAAGACACAGACAGAAAGTCATAGAAAGCTGAACATGGAGGGGTGTGCTTAGTAGTATAGTTCCGCGTATATACTGAACGACCGACTTGCACTAAACTCCCCAAACTGGACCACCTATTGGAAGCGATTCGAAATATGAAGATACCAACACACATCATGTGGTAATTAACGAATTAGTTCAGAGTACGAAGAAGTAAGTGGCACAGGAGGCATGTCTGAGTGTTCGGTTTTGGCACATTGTTTTGGAATGTCAAGTATGATGGAATGCATAAAGGATATGTATTATGATTGACACAAGGATTTCGCTGAAGTAGCATCTAGAGTATATTATTGGAAAGGCTTCATGAGTGCATAATGCATTCATGCGTATTATGACATGCAAAAAGAATTCCTTTGCGTTCAATATCAGAAGATGCAGTCTGCGTTATTCCAAGATTGGTTCCAATTAACACATTATTAGAGAAATTTGTTCATAGTAAAATAAATTTATCAAAAAAAAGACGAATGCAACCCCGTTCTTACCCCGCATATTGAAACGTGGTTACACCGCACCCATGATTATGTAGATTTCTGCATACCACAACTGCTAAGTGGATACGAATGTTTTCGCTCATATTTCCTCAAATTTAAGCAGAGCGTCTCCCTTTAAATGGTTAAATGGATATTCATTTCCGAATACTACACGCCCATAGAAATAAGCAGGTTCTACGTTGTACCTTGTAAAAATACGGTGGTGTCTACAGTTCCAGTTAGGTGAAACTTAGTGAACACCTTGCGAGAGCTGCTTCGACGTATTCGGATCACTGGTCGGTTTGAAATATAAAAGTTTAGTCAGGACTTCGGAATAGAGATGGTGGCGGAGGAGCACTTAATGGGCAAACTGCAGCATTCTTACTCCCTTTGTGGACTACTGGCCCTCCAGGTTTGCGATTTGCTGATGGGTTATCTTCCCTACCACGTAAAAAAACCTTCGGTTACGAAGCAACCACCAGCCTCGGATGCGGATGATTTTATTGTTGACGACCCTTGCAAACGTAAAAAAACAATGATCTTCGTGTCTGCACGTTTGATGTTAGGTCCCTATATAACCTACGTGCAGCTGAATAAGTTGCGGAGGAGCTAGACCCTACATGACATCACATCTGAAAATGGATACAGGCTAGTCGTCTTTGCGGTTCCCACGTATTGATATTCGCAAAGGGACATGGCTTTCTTTTGATCTACAAACCGTCAACCAAATCGATCACATTGCTATCGACGCAAGGCAGCCTGCCAGTATTCTGGATGGCCGGACTTTTCGAGGATCAATATCCAGAATTGAGCGAAATCAACGAAATACTGTGAGGAAGTTTGACGTCGGACAGCTACAATCGCAAGAGACCGCCACAGCCTTTGACGATCGAATCTCTTTCAACCTCAATCTAAGTCCTATGCCGTCAGCAGCAAGTGCGAGAGACCAGTGGCAGCATTACCAGCAAGCCATCAGAGATGCCGTCTCTGATGAACTCGGTTTCTCTCGGCCACCACAACGAAACCCCTGGTTTAATGAAGAATGCCGGCAGGCACATGTAGTAAAACAAGAGACACTCAAAGCGGCGCTGTATAGGAGGATTGATGCTATTTGCGAACTCTACGAGCAGAGGAGAAAAGAGGAACATCGACTTCTGAGAAAGAATAAAAAAGGAGCATGATACGCACTCGGTGGAGGAGATTGAGAGATTTTACCAAAAGATGAGAAGAACATTCCAGAGTATTAAAGCCAGAACAGAAGCCTGCAGGGACGAAAATGGTAGTATAATAGTGGAATCGCTGTCGAAGCTGAGGATATGGAAGAAACGCTTCTGAAGACTGCTAAACGGCAACGATGACCAATATTCTGCTATCAGGCAGAATGAGCCATTCAACAGTGACGATGATAGTCAAGATTCCCATCAACGCGATCAGAATGGAGTGAGGATAGCAATATCTCAACTTAAGTCCAATGATGGCCTTGCCGCCGAATTGTTCATTGCACGAGGAGATGAGCTGGTACAACCTGATAGGTCCATATCAGTGGGGTTTCAGGCCGGAAAAGTCCACCATTGACCAAATATTCACACTAAGGTAGATCTTGCAACAAAAGATCTTCATCGATTTTAAAGTTGCCTATAATAGCGTAAAGAGAGTCGAGTTATACAGAGCCATGTCTAGTCTTGGCATCCCTGCCAAACTCATCCGTCTAAACTGGATGATGATAGAGAACTTTTACTGCACTTGGAAAAGTTTGGTATTAATGGCATTTGTTCCTACCATATTGTTTATATTTTTCGTGTTATCCCCTAAAATATCAATGTAAGTTCGGTACGTTCCTTGTAAGAGTGGGTCATTCGAACTAAGAACCAAGACGCTGTTGTCTCAATAAATTGTTGCCATATAAACTTGTCACTGAGTGTAGTTTGGAGCTAGCACCAATGGTCTTTAGTGCCGGAGAGCTATCCTTGAACCCTACAGAAAAAAATTATAGGCAAGCAGCCCAACAAGGCTATCTTCATCCAGAGTAGTGAAGTTGAAATTGGTGAAGCATTGTCACGAAGTTCTCATGGCACTTACTGCTAACCACTAAGTACCACTCTGTTGGATACTCAGAAATAGGGGGCATCCAAGATAACCAGACAGCCAGCGAATTAGTTAGAAAGGGCTCAGAACTGGGCGAATCAATGGTCCCCCCTTCAATTCAGACCCCATGGCACTTGTCCACTACAGGATCCCTTATCGTGTAGGCCTCTATGCATGTAAGACGGCGTGGGGAAAATACTGGCGCATATCATAAATAATAGATTGGATAGTGGAATCAATGAGGCAAGTGGCCTCGCAGATCGCCAGTATGGGTTCCGTAAGATACGTTCTACGATCGACGCCATCGGCAAAGTCGTGAATTCGGCGACAAAAGCCATCGAAGGAAGACGATGGAAAGGCAGGAGTAAACAGTAATGCGCCATTATCACGTTGGATGTGAAGAAATACACTGCGAGCACTTACCACAAAGAGATTACTAAACTACCTGCAGAAGATAATGACGGACTATTTCAGAAATAAGATACTGCACTACGACACCGACGATGGGCCGAGGCAGTATAACGTTACAGGCAGCGTGCCTTAAGGGTCCTCAGACTTAGAATCCCGAGGTCTTCGAAAATAATAGGCTTCACCCACGGCATAGCAGTCGTTGTAGTAACCAAACTCTTTGGGGAATTGGAGCATGACTGCAATGAAGCTATCGGGATGGTTCAGGACTGGCTAAAATGCATGGCTTCCATGGCAAAGATCATTTTTTTTTTTTTATAATTTGGGCCCGCCAAAGGGATTATTAATACCCTTATACTGGTTCTCAGGGCACGGGCCAAATATCGGCGTACCAAAGCACAAGGGCGCCGTGGCGTAGGTGGTTAGTGTGTCGGATCACTACGCATGAGGTTTCAAGTTCGAATCCCAGAAAACACCAACAAGTTTTTTCACGGTCCCACCTCTCGCGAGTGTCTGACAAACATCCGAGAGTATTATTGTCACGAACAAGCTTCTCAAATCGCCGTTCGGATACTGCATTAAACTGTAGGTCCCTTCCATTCGTGTGAAAAATATAACGCACACAACATGAGTGGTTGCGAGAAGCTAGGCCCTGGCACTTTAAAGAGCTGTTGCGCCAAATATTTGTATTTGTATTTGTAAAGCACAAGAGAAGACTGTTCTTAGCAAGAGTTACGACTTCGATAATGCTCTATGGCTCGTAAATATGAGCTTGTGTTCATGAAGATGAAGTCATTCAGAAGGAAGACGGAGACAGCTTACAGAATCAATGCGTTGAGAGTATGCAGCATCTTCCGAACAACCTCCTACGATGAGGCATGTGCAGTGGCTGGCATTGCACCAATAGGCCTTCTGGCTAAAGAAGCCCAATGGAAATACCACGCCAGCAGGACAACGGTTTCTTATGTTTTTTCATTTTATATTATTTTATTTTTTTGCCTGCTTTCTACATTACTATAGCTGCAATTCGAACCTCTGGTATATACTCGTATATAATATAATATTTTTGAGAGATATCGAAATCGACCACCTCTCGAGTGAATTTTTGTCTCTTTACTACAGTGGTCTCAGCCTGAGATACTTTCTCCAGAGTTCTTCCCTGGTCTTGATCCCCCGTGTGAAATAAACTTCCGTCAGACCCATCTTCTTCAAATAATATCTGAAGCTACCATGTCCTGTGGTCAACGCAACTAACCATTTGACTGCTGATCGCTCCTTTCGTTTGGTAGAGCCTTCTGACCTTTTTTATACCATTTTGACTTCTCTGAATCCGTTCACAGTTGACTTCCGATTATGGTGTTTAGCAGTTGCCCATTTCTGGTTCAAGCCTTTTAATGGTTCGGGACGAAGAAATCTCGAGACTGACCCTGACTCTCCAATTTGTCCACCTATTCATTTTAGTTATTTTCCATCCCACTTTCGTAGAGTTTCTGCATAAATGCCAAGGCAATGAAGCATCTGCTTCATGCGCCCACCCGATCACTGTCTTATTGCCCAATGTCATAAGGTACTAGACAAGATGATCCCTAAGTTTTTGACACTTAGAGGGGATGTTGCTTACCAATATTTTACATAATTGCAGGAAGCGTGTGAAACTGAAAGATGCAGTACGAAGATACACATGAGCCGAAACCAATTGCATGCTTATTATGGACGTCTAGGGGTCAGTTTTGTTAACTACCAGTGCTCAATCACTTAAGACCCAGTTAATTCTGCAATAGACTTTGTATTTAAAAAGCAATTGGTATTAGAAAACTCCACAAGCTTTTCACCATCATTAATATGGCCTTCAAAGTCTGGAATATGTTTGAACGCGATGCTATCCTTCAGTTCAAGCTTTTCTTTCTGTGGGGCCTAGTACTGTATAATGAGGGTTTTGCCTTTCCTACTCAGGAATCTGCTTGTGGTTTGGTTATACCAATTTACTTACCAAACAGGCAAATCAACAATAAAAGCCCCGCACCACTTGGCTGAAAAGATTGAAAAATCGCTGTTGAACAAAGACATTACACTTTGTACTTTCCTAGATATCTCTAAAGCCTTTGACAACACCTCGCTTCATTCTTTAAAAACAGCAGCCAATGCTAAGGGCTCCGGCCTCCACGCTAAGTAGCAAAACTATTTCTGTCAGGTTTGGTCAATTCTCACTTTCTGTCAAAAGCAGATGACGCAGTCATAATAATAAGAGGTAAGCATAAATAATTCTTCTTCTTCTTCCTTTTATCAGCGAGGCTATGATCCGAAAACAAGGGATCACAGCCCTCCCACTTCACCGCATTTCTACTGATCCGCCTGTGGGGTTCGCCTATTTGACCTCAGAAAATATCGGCAGGCCTGCCGATTTTGGATCACTCGGTTACTGAGGCCAATGAAATGCCGATGTCGTCGCATTTGTCTGATCCAGGCGTTTATAGGCCTGCCTTTCCTACATCGCAATGTCTTTGGAACGTGCATAGATATTGCCTTTTTAACAGGGTTCAAATGATCTCTTCTTTGAACGTGGCAATACCAGCTGAGCCGGTCGCGCTCTAATTTGTGTACGATGGTTTCCTTGATGTGAAAGCTTCCACGGATCTTCGAACTTCTTATTCGATCAAGCTTGGTCACTCCTGCTGTCATGCGAAGCATCTTCATCTCAGCTGCCGTTAATTTACTCTCATACTTTTTGTACATCGTCCAACATTGTGAACCGTATGTGAGCGCTGGACGTACAACTGCGGTGTAGAGCCTTCCTTTCAACTTAGGGGGCATTTTTCTGTCACAGAAGATAGCGGAATTTTCTCGCCACTTTATCCACCCTACGCTTACGCGATGATTGATGTCGTCATCACAAGTTGCTTTGCTATTGATCATAGATCCCAGATATTTAAACTTTTCGCACTTGGGAAGCACTGTTCCATTCAAATAAATGTCTGGAATAGGGCTGAGTGGATCAGAGAACGGGCGGCATAAGTACTCTGTCTTTTTTGAACTAATGCGATACCCATTTCCCTTCAGAACGTCCACCCACACATCAAGTGCTCGCTTATGATGGCTCCATCGTCAGCAAAGAATAACTGATGTACCTTGGGGTCCATCACTTTACCTTCAAGTAGATAATCAAGGACTGTAATAAAGAGCAAAGGACTTAAGATGCTTCCCTGGTGCACCCCGACTTTGATTGGGAACTCTTCGGTTACTCCAGTGGCTGATCTTACTCTTCTCTTTGCTCCTTCGTACATGTCCATGACAATCTGTACGTAGGTTTCTAGAGCTCCTCGATGTCTTAGCGCCACCCATATCAGATCTCGTGGTTGTCTGTCGAATGCCTTCTCAAAGTCAGCCAATACAATGTGCCAAATCCCTTAAGAAAGCACGATGTTTTTCCATTATGATCCTTATACTTTGGATTCCATCTGTGGTTGATTTACCCGAGACAAACCCGCACTGATCATCAGATAGCCGTATTATTTTTCGCAGTCGGCCACCTAATACCCGCTCAACAATCTTCATGGTGTGTGACATCAGCTTGATCGAACGGTAGTTATCACAGTTTCGTGTATCACCCTTCCCTTTGTATACAGGGAGGAGGTAACTTTCCCTCCATTGATTCGGCATTGGATCACCTCTCACGAATTTGGAGATAAGAATTCTGAGCCATCTGAACCCGATGTCTCCCATCTTTTTCCAGAACTCAGAGGGTATTTCGTCTGGCCCAACCGCTTTTCATTTTTTGGAGTATTTGACCGCCTCACTAACTTCTTCGACTGTAATGTCGGCTATTTCTTCACAGTTAGGGGTGGCTCTTGGAAAGTATAGCCGGGGAAACTGTTCATTTAAAAGCTCTTCACAATACTGTCGCCACCTCTGCAGAATTTTGTCGTCATCCACAAGAAGCTGGCCATGAGCATTGCTAATGAACTTTGGCGAACGAATCTCCTGAGCATTGTTCCTTCTTTGGGCGGCTATTTTGAAGATAGTGGCGCTCTTGTTCATATTGTGTCTTCGCAGCTCCTGGGTAGCCTGGTTCGCATCAGCAACCGGGGAAAATATTTTCTCCAGCTCCCGATACAGGCCCTCCGTACTCTCTGCTTGAAGCTGGGCGCACTTCTTCTTCGCTTTTTTCTTGCAGCATCTGTATTCCATTTCGAGGCGAGCTTTTTCGTCATTATTATTAGAGGGGCACTTTGACCAAACTTTGAAAGCCGCTTTCTTCTCATTTATCACTTTCTCAGCTTCATCACTCCACCACCATGTTTCTTTGGCTTGTTGATGGTGGCCTTTTGAAGCTCCTAGCAGTGATTTGGCCTTATTTAAGCAAGTTCGCTGTAGGGAATCCCACATATTTTGTGCTCTGCACTCTTCATCCTCAGCTCCGTTGATGGTGTGAGAGAGGTAATTTTTCATTACGAAAACAAAAGCCTCGCCTTTTTCTTTGTCCAGATTGTACCACTTGATTTTCTCAGAGACCCTTGTTTGTTTGCTTTTCTTCGGTGTTTTCATTAAAATTTCTGTTAGCAGGAGACGGTGTTGCCGAGCGATTGCCTCTCCCAGGATCACTTTGCAATCTTTTACCCGGGGCTTCATGAAACTGCCTACCAAATGGTAGTCAATCTGAGTTTCATCTCCACCACTGCTGTAAGTGATCAGGTGTTGGTAAGCATAAATCCATTATTACTAAAAGAATGCAAAATGCCTTACTGAAAATAAACGAAAATAAATGGCAGACGGATTAATAGTTAAACCATCAAAAACATCATCATTCCATTCACCACTAGAAGAAATTTAAATCTCCAGACACTAATACTAAATGGTGTCCAACTTAATCTTTCTAGTAAAGCCAAATATCTAGGGGTAACTCTAGACCAGAAACTCACCTGGAGGCGACATCTAGATAAAATTACATCAAAGGCGACTAGGGCCACCTGGGCTTGTTCCAGACTCTTTGGCAAAAAATTGGGTCTCAAGCTTAAAATGATTCACCGGACCTTCCTTACCATTTACATTCCCATAAATATGCCTCACTAATATGGCGGGCAAAAAATCGAACAGGTTCATGCTCGAACTACTATTCAAAAGGTACAAAGACTCGCCTGTGTAGGTATCACGGGTGCGATGCGCACATGTGCGACAGCGGCCCTGGAAGCTCTATTAGACCTCCAATCTTTATACATAAAAGTGAAGAAGACTGCTGCCGCCAATGCTCTGAAGCTTCATCTCCCCTATTTTGTTAAGGACTTTGATAAAACAGAGCATGTTAAAATTATAAACAAAATTCCGCTGTTAACTTCACCAGCAGTGTGTGTACGAATATCTGACTTCATGGCCAGAAAAATAAACCTGAATCATCTTCTCAAAATCAGCATCCCAAATCGAACCTATTGGAAAACCCCCAGTTCCCTCACATGGATCAGCAAATCAATAATTGGTACACCGGGCTCAATGGCAAATGGCGTGGGTCCGGAATTGTTAGCCCTAATTTTAAATCTGCTTTACCATTAGGTCAAAATACCGCTATCTTTCAAGTAGAGGTCTATGCTATAGAACTATGCGCCAGAGAATGCACTAGAAGAGGCCTTCGAAGATTACACATAAACATCAAATAGCGAAGCAGCTCTAAAAGCTCTCAAATCCTTCAGCTTCGAGTCTGAACTAGTTTGGAGCTGTCTCATTACCCTCAAGCAGTCTGCTGCAAACAACACCCTCTTACTCACTTGGGTCCATGGCCACAAGGTCATCGCCGGCAATGAGACTTTTGATGAACTAGCCAGATCCTGCTTCCAACTCAAATCCTTTGGTCCGGAATATTTTTTGCGGCCTACCTACACGCCAAATCAAAATTGAACTAGATTATTGGGAACAGCACGAAAAACGCTCATGCTAGGACCCACAAATAGGTCTAAGACACGCAAAGAGATTAATTAATCTCTCCAGTAAAAGACCGAATGAACACTGAAACTTGTGAGCACATCAAGTGTGGATGTCCCGCCATCGGTCGTAGCAGACAAAAAATTTTTCATGAAGGGTTTGTCAACCCATCTGATATAATACAGAAAGACAAGAATAACAAATACAAGGTATGGAAATGAAATACCTCAGGAGAGTAATAGGAACCAGGAGGATAGCCAAGAAAGGAAATGAAGATATTAGAAAGGAACTACTACATGTCAAAGCGGCTAAGCTAACTCTCGAGGAAAAGAAATTGACATAGTTTGGACACCTAGTGCATATGGAAGAGAACCGATAAGTGAAGAAAATTTGGGAAAAAAGACCAGAAGGAAAAAACGAAAAAGGAAGACCCAGGACAACATGAAACACGGCCGTCGAAAAAATTCTGACAGAAGCTGTGGAAAGCTGGTATTCCGCTTAACAAATATTAAGAGACAGATAAAAAGGAGTGCAACACCGAGAACACCTTGACACCTTAGGGTAAAAGAGGACCGGATTATGTTTGTATGTATGTATGATATAATCTCAAACCATCTTAAGCTTCCTTCGAGAACTTGACACCATCCCAACATGCTTTCCTTCAGGGGTTAATACAAAAGATTGCTTTGTAGGTCGACATACTTTGTTTACGTACGTTGTTTTCATGAACTGCACCTTTCACCTTAAAAAAAAAAATGTATGTACGGTCGCTGATTGGTTTCCTGTGTTATCTGTAACCGACACTTTATTTCACTTACGTGTAGTCCTAAAAGGTCAGAATGGTGCCACATAAATTCACTATCTAATTGGAGACACCTTTTTGGAGAAGATAGAGGGGAAAGATAGAGTCTCTTTCCATTCAGGTAAAGAAGAGATAAAACAAAAAGCGTGTCCTAAATTTGGAAAACCATTTATGTCTGTGGTTCTTCACAGTTTTAGAGCATGATACAGCTGATTCCTTCCTGAATAAGGATCTTATAATTACAAAATTCATTCGACACATCCTATAATTGTTTCACAAAATAATTATGCAAACGAAGGCACGTACGTGCATATGTTTGTCTACCCAAATGACTCACAGTGTAAACAAATGTATTTGAATTTCTGTATCGGAATGATTCAAATTGCTACAGAAACCTCTCTAGTTTCCACCCTACGAGTATATGTCTGTGTGGTTGTAGCAAGCTCAAATAAAGCACTATCTACCGAAAGAGGAGTAGGATAAGTAAACTGCTTTTCGAATTTGCCAAGAATTAAATTAATGTTTGATTTACCGCCTCCTGCCGGCAAAGTCCGGCATTTTCAACTTGATTTCCTTTCTTCATTTAAATAATTGAATCATAGCAAAAATGGAAGGCAATCGTTTTACCTCCAACGAGTGAACCTTTTTCCGATTCCATCCGGGGGAAGAAAGCATTTTTTCAATTAAATTTTAATTGCCATTAGCATTTCATTGAATTGTTTTTAGCTGAAAATAAATTTCGAATTAAACTTTTGAAAACAAATCAAATTAGTTTCAAGTTAGTACTTAAAAATAAACTTTGATGCGAAGCCTAAGGGAATCCTGCCTTCGTACAATGCTCCTTGAACAGCAAAATTCTGATAAATTCTACCAAAACCAAAATGCTGGCAACAAGAGCCTCCAACCCTGGGTTAGAGGTTAATCTTAGTATAATAGGAATTTTGAAGATAGTATAAAACTCCTGAAAAATATTTAAAGGGTTTTTTCCATTAAGCATTTCCTATCTTTAAATTCGAATAAAACAAACTGTGAGTGAGATATCATTGAAACTTTTTATTTATTTAAAAGGCCCATGTATGCCATTATGTATGGAATATAACATCATTCAAATGTCCGCCGCGGCTTTGTTGGGTGGCGCGCATCCGAAACGTCCAAATTTCCACAACTCTGGTGTATATATCAGGCTGAATTGGACCAATGGCATTGATTATGTTGGCTTTCAGGGCAGTGGAGGTTTGTGGTTTATTGGCATAGACTTGTGACTTAAGAAAACTCTACAAGAAGAAGTCTAACGGGGTCAAATTGCACGATCTCGGTGGCGAATGCACATCGCTTCTGCGTGAGATAACCATGTTCGGAAATCGCTCGTGCAGAATGTCCATCCTGGCACCAGCTGTGTGGCACGGAGTACCATAAAACCATAAGTCGTCGGTGTCCATATTATCCAATTCGGGCCAAAAGAAATTGGTTGTCATCGACCGACAGCGCTCGCCGTTGACGGTGATGGCCTGGCCAGCGTCGTTCTCAAAGAAGTATAGACCGATGCCAGCCCAAAGTCCACACCAAACAGTGATTTTCAATGGATGCATTGCAATTTGTTGGATTTCGTGTGGATTGTTATCATCCCAAATTCGACAACTTTGCTTGTTGAGGAACATTTTCATTCAGAAATAGGCCTCGTCGCTGAATGTGATTTTTTTACCGAAATTGAGGTCAACTTTCAACTGCTCGAGTCAGCGAGCAAACGGCGTTCACTATGGTCTTGAACTTTGAGCATCTGGGTCAGTTGAATCTTGCACGGGTGCAGGCCCAAGTCATGACAAAAAATTCGCCAAGTTGTTGATTTGGCAAGACAGACTAAATAAATGATAGCCAATTTGACAGATGTAGCTTCAACAATATGGCCGCAATCACCTGTTCAGAAATCCCTATTGGAAAAGCATTTGTAAGAAGTAGAGAACCGTAAGCCATTTTCACTGAATGTTTAACTCCCCTGGAAAATGTTGAGTATTTTGTTTCGGCTAATAGAACCTACCTCCTTCAAGTCATTTAAATAGTGGCTACCCAAACGTTTCCATTTGGTACATGCAATTCCTAGGCACTCACATAATAGATGCACGGAAGCAAAATGTAAGATCTCTGAGACACGAGGTGCATATTGAGTGCAAAGACTTGGATGACATCACTATAAGGGAAGGGATCTGCCAAGCCCTGTCCGAGCAATTCGAAGAGGAGCGGGCATGTTCCATTATATCTATGAGGAGAGCGTATACAAGTATTCAAAGACACTATTCGGGTCTATGTGCGAGGGATGATTCGATCTATCGTGGGTCCGAATGTGTTGCTGTTAAAACAGAAGAAAAACGCTGAAAAGAACTGTGAACCAAGAGGTATATTAAAACCACCGAACAATTCAACGTTATAATAATAGGTGTCATTTATTCCCGTGCAGGGACGAGTTAAGAATATCACTGCAGCGCCCCCCAACAACCAGCGCTTGTCGTAAAAGGCGACTAAGGGGACAAATCAGATCTAGGCAATATAACACCCAAGTGAGCCTAGCGACACATATACCACCTTAAAAACCCTCCCACAAGTGTGCATGCGAATCCGTGGGTTGACACGACTGGAGATCACCGGTGTCATAAAAGAAAGATCAAACAATACTAAAACAGGAGCATGCACGTGTCAAACAACAAACACCATCGCAATATGGTAATATTGCAAAACTGTATCATTATGGTAATACTTGCAAGGAAAGGCACTATCCCGCCAGGCACTACCACTGCTGTGCTTGGTACTGATCCTGGACCGAGCAGAAATGTTCGGGTCAGAGCTATACGGATTCCGGGGGCTAGCAAAATAATGAAACAGTTTGGACGCAATTTGAGAGTCGCGAGTTGGAACGTTGGAAGCATGACCGGCCGAAGTTACGAGCTGGAACAGATGATGAATAGAAGGCGGGTGGACATCTTGTGTGTCCAAGAGACGAAATGGAAAAACACCGGAAATCGGGCGCGTTTCTTGGACGTTAGAACAAAAAATTACAAGATGTTCTACTATGGAACGGAAAAGGCTAAGAACGGAATCGGTATCATCCTTGCGGCAGAGCTACTTGGAAACGTCTTGAGCATTTCGAAGTTCAGCGACCGTTTGAAGTCTCTCAAACTAGTAATACAAGGAGAGGTGTGGAATATTGTCAGTGCATATGCTCCCCAAAATGGGTGCAATCAGAGAGATAAAGATGCATTTTGGCTAGATTTCCACAATCTCCTTAAGAACATCCCAAAGGAAGAATTTCTGTTTGTTGGAGGAGATTTGAATGGACATGTCGGGAAATCAAACGAAGACTATGAAGACTACCATGGAGGACTAGGATATGGCACCAGGAACCTTCCTGGTGAAGACATCCTAAGCATGTGCAAATCACACGGTCTTATCGTGTTAAATACCATGTTCATCAAACAAAGCCGACACCTGATCACTTACAGCAGTGGTGGAGATGAAACTCAGATTGACTACCATTTGGTAGGCAGTTTCATGAAGCCCCGGGTAAAAGATTGCAAAGTGATCCTGGAAGAGGCAATCGCTCGGCAACACCGTCTCCTGCTAACAGAAATTTTTATGAAAACACCGAAGAAAAGCAAACAAACAAGGGTCTCTGAGAAAATCAAGTGGTACAATCTGGACAAAGAAAAGGCGAGGCTTTTGTTTTCGTAATGAAAAATTACGTCTCTCACACCATCAACGGAGCTGATGATGAAGAGTGCATAGCACAAAATGTGTGGCATTCCCTACAGCGAACTTGCTTAAAGAATGCCAAATCACTACTAGGAGCTTCAAAAGGCCACCATCAACAAGCCAAAGAAACATGGTGGTGGAGTGATGAAGCTAAGAAAGTGATAAATGAGAAGAAAGCGGCTTTCAAAGCTTGGTCAAGGTGCCCCTCTAATAATAATGACGAAAAAGTTCGCCTTGAAATGGAATACAGATGCTGCAAGAAAAAAGCGAAGAAGAAGTGCGCCCAGCTTCAAGCAGAGAGTACGGAGGGCCTGTATCGGGAGCTGGAGAAAATATCTTCCCCGGTTGCTGATGCAAATCAGGCTATCCAGGAGCTGCAACGACACAATATGAGCAAGAGCGCCACTATCTTCAAAATAGCCGCCCAAAGAAGGAGGAATGCTCAGGAGATTCGTTCGCCAAAGTTCATTAGCAATGCTCATGGCCAGCTTCTTGTGGATGACGACAAAATTCTGCAGAGGTGGCGGCAGTATTGTGAAGAGCTTTTGAATGAACAGTTTCTCCGGCTATACTTTCCAAGAGCCACCCCTAACTGTGAAGAAATACCCGACATTACAGTCGAAGAAGTTAGTGGGGCGGTCAAATACTCCAAAAAACGAAAAGCGGTTGGGCCAGATGAGATGCCCTCTGAGTTCTGGAAAAAGATGGGAGACATCGGGTTCAGATGGCTCAGAATTCTCATCTCCAAATTCGTGAGAGGTGATCCAATGCCGAATCAATGGAGGGAAAGTTACCTTCTCCCTGTATACAAAGGGAAGGGTGATACGCGAAACTGTGATAACTACCGCTCGATCAAGCTGATGTCACACACCATGAAGATTGTTGAGCGGGTATTAGGTGGCCGACTGCGAGAAATAATACGGCTATCTGATGATCAGTGCGGGTTTGTCTCGGGCAAATCAACCACAGATGCAATCCAAAGTATAAGGATCATAATGGAAAAACATCGTGCTTTCTTAAGGGATTTGGCATATTGTATTGGCTGACTTTGAGAAGGTATTCGACAGACAACCACGAGATCTGATATGGGTGGCGCTAAGACATCGAGGAGCTCTAGAAACCTACGTACAGATTGTCATGGACATGTACGAAGGAGCAAAGATAACAATAAGATCCCCCGCTGGAGTAACCGAAAAGTTCCCAATCAAAGTCGGGGTGCACCAGGGAAGCATCTTAAGTCCTTTGCTCTTTATTACAGTCCTTGATTATCTGCTTGAAGGTAAAGTGATGGACCCCAAGGTACATCAGTTATTCTACATCCCTGCAACGAGCACTTGATGTGTGGGTGGACGTTCTGGAGGGAAATGGGTATCGCATTAGTTCAAAAAAGACAGAGTACTTATGCTGCCAGTTCACTGATCCACTCAGCCCTATTCCAGACATTTATTTGAATGGAACAGTGCTTCCCAAGTGCGAAAAGTTTAAATATCTGGGATCTATGATCAATAGCAAAGCAACTTGTGATGACGACATCAATCATCGCGTAAGCGTAGGGTGGATAAAGTGGCGAGAAAATTCCGCTATCTTCTGTGACAGAAAAATGCCCCCTAAGTTGAAAGGAAGGCTCTACACCGCAGTTGTACGTCCAGCGCTCGCATTCGGTTCACAATGTTGGACGATGTACAAAAAGTATGAGAGTAAATTAACGGCAGCTGAGATGAAGATGCTTCGCATGACAGCAGGAGTGACCAAGCTTGATCGAATAAGAAGTTCGAAGATCCGTGGAAGCTTTCACATCAAGGAAACCATCGTATACAAATTAGAGCGCGACCGGCTCAGCTGGTATTGCCACGTTCAAAGAAGAGATCATTTGAACCCTGTTAAAAAGGCAATATCTATGCACGTTCCAAAGACATCGCGATGTAGGAAAGGCAGGCCTATAAACGCCTGGATCAGACAAATGCGACGACATCGGCATTTCATTGGCCTCAGTAACCGAGTGATCCAAAATCGGCAGGCCTGCCGATATTTTCTGAGATCAAATAGACGAACCCCACAGGCGGATCAGTAGAAATGCGGTGAAGTGGGAGGGTTGTGATCCCTTGTTTTCGGATCATAACCTCGCTGATAAAAGGAAGAAGAAGAAGAATAAGAGGTGTCATTTAATGTTATAAATTCATCTTTTTATATA
The DNA here is from genome assembly GCA_945910035.1 of Brachypalpus laphriformis. NCBI lineage: Eukaryota > Metazoa > Arthropoda > Insecta > Diptera > Syrphidae > Brachypalpus > Brachypalpus laphriformis. The sequence continues at coordinate 311,544,314 of OX246753.1, read as the reverse complement.
CAATAAATGATAGTACATAAAGTTGAATAATTTGACATTTGCCATTTGTGTAGACTTCTCGGGGGCGTTGTTGTCATCAGGGCGTGTCCGACAGGTAACATCTGTTAAGACATCGTTAATGTCTTAAACAGACACAAATTTTAGTTTTTCTTTTAGTTTACGAAAAGCTTAATGTTTGCATATCAGCGGACATGATTATGGAGTACTACCGCATCAAGAAGAAAAATTCCTTCCTTGTCAAACTGCGTTCATCTGATCAAAAGGCATCCATAATGAAAATGTATTTCAAGAACAAAACACGACTCACACTCAATGATATCTTCATAATATGCAAATAACGTCCAGAATCTACATAAACGAAAATTTAACATCATACCAGTTTTCAGTCTTACAAGCTCTTAAGACGAATGGTAAAATTGCTGCTGCCTTCTCACGATTCGGAAAAGTTTTCGTAACAACATTGGATAGTCAAGTTAGAAAGAGTAATCATATTTCTGAAGTTAATTCATTCATTTCTAAACCCAAATAACTACATTTTCTTTCTTTTTCTTCTTCTTTTTGCAAATATGTTCTTCTACATGGCAATGCAAGTAAGCACGGTACGTGTTAGAAATAGACATTTTGCCTTCAACATTTCGTCTATATATTGTCTACTGCGATGTAAACCTGAAGAAAGTGATTTCACAAACATCTTCAACTTCCTTAAACAAAATTTTATTATTGGTGGCGACTTCAACGCGAAACATTCCTTCTGGGGTTCAAGGTACGCCTCTCAGAAAGGTAGAAAGCATTATAATGCGGCTATGCAATACAGTTGTGGTTTTCACTCGACTGGTAAACCAACATATTGGCCGACTGATAGAAATAAGATACCAGATCTGATCGATTTCTTTGTTGTTAAAGAATATCTGGCAACTGAAGAAAGCTTTGATCTCTCCTCTGATCATTCTCCAATCATTATGACGATAAGCCATGCTCTGATTAAAAAAGTAGGACCGATCAGATTAGCCAGCGCAAAAACTAATTGGGATGGCTTTTAAAAAGATATTGAAGCAAATACTGAGCTGAGCGTATCACTTAAAACGCCATATGAACTTGAAGTTGAAGTTGATCGCTTCGTCGAAATCCTACAGAATGCCGCGTGGAAGAATACTTCCAAGCCAAAGAAAACGCCGGCAAGCTACATTCAAACTTATCCGCAGGAAATAAAAGAGATGATTAAGGAGAAGAGAAAAGCATGCAAAAAATAGCAACAAACTCGGGCTCCGCAACATAAAGCACATCTTAACCGTTAGTGGAACTCACTAAAAAGTTGTATTATAAACCTTAAGAATAATGAAATACAAACTTACCTAGAAAGCTTAACGGCAGAAAAAGATTCTAATTACTCGCTTTGGAAGACTATAAAAGGTATTAAAAACCTCAAATTCAAGCCGCCCCAATTAGGAAAAATCAAGGCGAATGGGCCAGGCATGATGAGGAGAAAGCCCAAGTTTTTGCCACCCACCTGGAAGAAACTTTCAAACCGTTTGATGGACAAGCTCATATTCAAAATATAAATACGTCGTATATAGCCAATAGCGTAATAAGAAATGCAACACTTACCCAACTTTAGGAAGAAATAAAGAGACTTAGACATAAGAAGGTTCCTGGATACGATCTAATTACGGGAGATGTTCTTAAAGCCCTACCAAGAAAAGCTCTAATTAATCTTCTGTTCATTATAAACGCCGCACTTAGACTAGAATATGTTCCCAGTCAGTGGAAAGTCGCCGAAATCATAATGGTCCTTAAGCCCGGAAAACCGCCGAATGAAAAAACGTCATATAGACCGATTTCGCTTCTTCCAATTATATTCAAGGTATTCGGGAGAATATTGATTAAGTGAATACAGCCGGTAATAGAAGAAAGGCATCTCATTCCGAATCATCAATTCGGATTCAGAAGTAAGCATTCTACAGTTGAACAAGTACATCGAATAACACATGTAATCGAAAAGTCACTCGAAGAAAAAAAGATTTGTTCAAGCGTATTCCTTGACGTCTCTCAAGCCTTTGACAAGGTCTGGCATGAAGGCTTAAAGTTTAAATTACGACAAGTTCTGCCAGAGCACTTATATAATATGTTGAGGAACTACCTTACGAATAGACTATTCCGCGTCAAATGTGGAAACGAATATTCAGATTTCAAGGAAATAATGTCTGAGGTGCCGCAAGGAAGTGTTCTTGGTCCAGTCTTGTATCTATTATACACCCGTGATATACCGCAAGTAGAAGGCATTGACCTAGCTACATTTGCCGACGACACTGCTATCTTGGCAGTAGGTAAAACGGTCGAAGATACCACAGAAAAACTGCAAGAAGCTTTGGATATAGTAAATGAATGGACAAAGATTTGGCGAATCGCACTCAGCGAGTTCATGTAAATTTCAATTATAAGAGAGTAAATCATTTGCCGATCTTTTTAAACTCGGTTCAAATTCCGTTGCAAACGAGGCTAAGTATCTTGGAATGACACTTGATGCAAGGCTGAAATGAAAAGCGTATGTAAAGAAAAAACGCAATGAACTAGATAATAAATATAGAGAAATGTATTGGTTACTTGGGAAATATTCCAAGCTTAATATAGAGAACATACTGCTTTTATATAAGCAAGTGCTAAAGCCCGTATGGACATATGGTATACAACTCTGGGGTTGTACCAAAATAGCTAATATTAAAATTTTACAAACTTTTGAAAACAAAGTGCTAAGAGGTATTGTTAATGCGCCATGGTATATCAGAAATAGCGATATCCATAGAGATCTTGGCATTAAAGCTATAGAAGACGAAATTCAAACCTACTCGAGAAAGCATAAAAGTCGACTAGAAAGTCACGTAAATATTACAGTCCTCCAAGTTTTGGAAGAAAGAAATTTACTACGCCGTCTACAAAGAACCAAACCTTAAGACTTAGCGCGATAAGTACACGCGTCTCAACTGCGGAGCTGGCAGGAACTTCTAATGGGAAAGTCCCTGCAAAACGTCCTTATTACGTGAAATGAAAACTACTTGATAAGTCGAATACTTAGTTGTAGTAAAAATGAAAACAAGTCTGTTTTGAAGGGAGTTTTTTTAGTGGGTAAGAATCCCACACTACTATGACCACGCGCTGTCGATCCTCATAGTGTCTTGTTGAAGATTTTCACCTACCCTCGGAAAAAAAAAAAAATTCTTCTACATATGTAGTATATCATCGATTACTCAGGTTTGCGAATCGTGCATGCTCGGGCTATTAGTATCTATGAAGATTACACATCCCTGGCACAATCCAAAAAAAAAAAAAAAAAACATGTGTATAATCAAATTTAAATACTTTATCTTTGCTTGTGTTTAAACTGAGTTACATCCGCTCGTGAATTTATTATTACTTTTATTCTTATTCTATTGATATACTCTTTCATATTCATACTTTTGTTTTTCATTTTGTTTTTATATACATTTTTTTTTTCGCACATCTGTAAACCGATTTCTAACAATAATGATTCGGGCTCCTAATTTTTTAAATAATAATGATTGCTCATGTTTATCAGTTCTTAATCAGTCTCACACTCTTCACGCCCTGAACGTTGGTCACCTTAATGCACAGAGTATACATATGTATATCCTCAGAAACGTGTTGATAAATTTATCGAAATCAAAGACCTTATTTCTACTTCAAATTTGAAAATTGTTGGTATATCTGAAACTTAGCTTAAAGAACATCATACAAATACTCTGTTGAATATCCCTGGCTTCAATATGTTCAAAAATGATAGGATTGGTTTAAGGGTTGATGGTGTTACACTATACATATGCGATCAGTCTAAGTGTAAAGTCATTCGTACATCCAGTGGAACTGATATTGAATATATCTTAGATAGATAGATAGATTTATATTGTTGAGAGGTGCAAGTGCACTGCGACCTATAAAAGATCTATTGTGCCCCCCTTACTAAGGTTCTAGCCGATGATATACTCGGTCTAGAGCACTTCCTCCAGTCCAGCTGCTACAGCAAACCGGAGTATCTTCAGTGGATCCAGCGAAGGCAAATCCGTTTCTGATAGGAGGTAGGCACCAAGGTGATTCCTTCTTTTGTGGATCAGTGCTTCGCATTCCATAAGAAGGTGCGCTGGTGTTTCTGCGAAGTCCCTGCAGAATCTGCGGTGTCCGTCTCCCTCTATTCCCAGTTTCCTAAGGTGCTCCTTAAGTCTGCAGTGACCTGTTAACATGCCCGCCAAGATGCGAAGCCGATTCTTACTAACTCTTAGGCAGGCTCTGCTTCGTTTCTGGTTGTATTTCCCCAGAAGTTCCTTTGCCTGTCTTATTTGGGGGATATCGTCCCAATGTTTGGCCCATTTGTTCTCTTCTTCTTTCCTTAAGTCTTCCCTTATTTTGTGGGGTCCTATCCCACAGAAGGGTTCTGGTCCAAGGAATGGCGTGTCTGATCCGTTTCTAGCTAGCTCATCAGCTGCTTCGTTCCCCTCTACTCCTACATGTCCTGGTACCCAGTAGAGAGTTACTTTGTTTGTTTCTCCCAGTTTGTTGATCCTGGTGAGACACTCCCATACCAGTTTGGATCTGATCTCATGCGAGGTCAGTGCTTTAATAGCGGCTTGGCTGTCTGATAGTATCGCGATGTCCTGCCCGCGATATTTCCTGTCTAAGTTGAATTGCGCGCATCTTTCGATCGCGTGAACTTCTGCTTGAAATATGCTGGGGAATGTTCCCAGTGATTCTGAGTATCTAGTCCTGGGCCCGTACACTCCTGCCCCAGTGCCAGTAGATGTTTTCGATCCGTCTGTGTACCATTTAATTGTGTGTTGTTTGAGTTGGTATTTATCGGATTCGCTGCTCCAATCTCTTTTGTTGCTCAGCTTTGAGTCAAATTTCCTTTCAAAGCAGTATTTCTTGACCATATCATCTCTGGGCCAGTCCAGAAGCGGCACCGATTTGAATAGGGTTACTCGCTCTTTATTTGCGATGCATGTTCCTTTCCCGATGCCCTCTTTGCTGATTCTTAAAATGGTCTCCTTGGCGATTCGCTCTAGCACTATGTGTAGTGGAGGTATCCCTACGATCACTTCTAGAGCTGCTGTGGGACAGGTTCGCATGGCTCCTGTTATACATATACAGGCTAATCTTTGCACTTTGTTGAGGGATGTCCTCGTCGTGGTTAGTCTAGATCTGTTGACCCATGCCGCTGCCCCGTATGTGATGATGGGTCTTACTATCATCAGATACATCCATCTCAGTGTGACTGGGCTACAACCCCAGGTCTTTCCTGAAATGTTTTTGCACACCATAAGTGCTCTGGTGGCTTTGGTTACCACAGTTGAATATATCTTTGTTCAAGTAAGTTTTGGCTCTGAAGTATGTCTTGTTGGAATTGTTTATAGGTCTAGTAGAGATCTTTCTACTCTTGATGATGTTTTAAGTACTATATCAGTCAACTACAGTAATATTATTACTGTCGGTGACTTCAATTTTGAATCTACTTTTGGATCCTATTCGAGGAAGAGTGCTGTCATTTTTCGAGCAATATGGGTTGTTCGTAGAAACAAATAATGCGAAAACACATTACGATGTGCATCATGGATCTACTTCCCTCTTAGATATTTTTGTGATCAGTTGTTCTGCGAAAGCTCTATTACCTAACCAATTCTGGATAAGTAATATTTCCAAGCATGCCTTTATATTTATGGCATTTGATTTTCCTGTGGAGTTGCTTAAACCAGTATATGCTTACAGGGATTATAGATCTCTGGATCTTGGGGCTTTATTTAGAGATTGCAACATAGTTGACCTATCGCTCCTTTATTGCACAAATGATGTCAACATTCAAGTTAACTACTTGACTTCTATTGTTTTATCTTTATTTGATCGACATGTTCCTTTAAAAACAGCTACGCAGCGTAACTCTTATCATTCCTGGTATAATGTTGATCTAATTAATGCTAAAACCTTGAGGGATCTTGCATTTAATGCCTATCAGGAAGATAGGACTCATGCAAATTGGAAAATATATGCTACATTTCGAAATAGAGTTACTAACCTGATAAAGAAACAGAAACGTCAACTTGGAGTGAATTAATTCTCTAATATTAGAGATTCAAAAGATTTTTGGAAAAAGGCCAGAAACTTTAGTGTAGTCAATACAAACAAAAAAAATTACTTTCAATTGGTCAGCGGATGAATTCAATGAATATTTGGTTCAGCCACCGTCCAACATAATGGAAAGCTTTAATATTGAAGAAGTTAATGAAAGCGGATTCGTTTTTCATCGTATTTCCTATTATGATTTCCTAACTGCTTTATTCTCTATTAAAACGAAATCCATCGGACTTGACAAGCTTTCTTTAAAATTTGTTAAAATTCTTTTGCCTGCATTAAGTAACCCATTTGTCCACATTATTAATACTGCGATAATGACTTCTACTTTTCCTGAGGCCTGGAAAGAGGCCAAAGTTATATCTATACCCAATACTGGATCGTCTCCTGCAATGCCGTCCGAATTTCGAGCAATTTCTATTTTACCCATTCTTTCTAAGGTTTTTGAAATTAACTTGAAAAATCAAATGATGGACTTTCTCAGTGTTAATAATCTATTCTACCGTTTTCAATCAGGCTTTCGCCGACATCACAGCACTACTTCAGCTATGATTGGTATTACTGATGAAATCCGCTTTAATATCGATAAAGAATGTGCTACCATTCTTGTGCTGCTTGATTTTACAAAGGCATTCGACACCGTTGATCATAACATTCTATGTTCCAAACTTGTTTCTAATTTCCAATTTGCTCGAACCTCTTGCAGACTTATATGGTCCTACCTTAAGGGCAGACGCCAACAGGTAAACTTAGAGTCCTCAGTGTCCTGATTCTTAAATTTAGGTCAAAGTGTACCCCAGGGATCAGTTTTGAGACCTTTGCTTTTCAGCCTTTTTATTAACGACCTTCCATCTGCTGTTCTCAATTCAAATATTCAGCTGTATGCTGATGACGCCCAAGTTGTTCATTATGTACCCTTGAAAGACATTGAAGGTTCCATTTGTGAGATTAATGCTAATTTAAATAATATATCTTTGTGGGCTACTTTGAACAACTTGAAACTTAACCCTCTGAAATCTAAAGCCATTGCAATTTACAAGCATTCTATTTCGTCTAATCAAGGCAGTCTATATCTCAATGGAGTGTTAATACCTTATTCTAAGTGCGTGGAAAGTCTTGGTTTTAAGATTGATGAGACTTTATCCTGGGAAGCACATATTAATGTTATTAGTCGTAGAACGTATCTAACTCTCCGAACCCTGAATTTAGTAAAACAATTTCTACCTGTAAATGTTCGTGCAAAGTTGGTTAGAAGCTTAATTATGCCTTATGCCATCGGTATCCGAAACAAGCTGCGTACAATTTTTAATAGTTGTATCCGATTTATTTACTCCCTCAAAAGATATGATCATGTCAGCCCTTTCCATCTAAAGTTTCTTGGCTGTTCTTTCAACCAGTTTCTTAACGTCAGAAATCTCATTTTTCTTTTCAAGGTTCTCAGTTCTCGAAAGCCTATGTATATTTTTTCTCAGTTTGAATTTCTATCTTCTTTGCGTAGAAGAGGTTTACTTATACCACTTCATACATCTGTAATCACGGAGTTATCTTTTATTGTACGCTCATCCAAACTTTGGAATGCGCTGGGGACCCACGTTCGGCAGCTGGAGTCTATGAGTCTTGGTCAGTTTAAATATTTTATAATCCAATGTAATAATATTGATTTTTAGAAGTCTTATTTTCATCATTGGTCTTGTGTGTGTGGAAATAATATCTCTTTTCAACCTTTGTATTAATAAAAAAAAAAAAAAAAAAAATTGAAGTTATTACCCTCCCAAGAGATTTTGCTCAAAAGTTCTGGCAGTGAGAATAATAAAAATCGGATGGACGGCATGCCGAATAGAGGAAAGGTTATACCGCTACGATGTTTAAGATGCCTTCACTCCGTCATCTAGCAAAGGCGTGTAAAAACATGGTAAAAAGAAATGAAGAGTGCGCCAAGTGTGAACAGAGACGTCATGTATTCAAGAACTGCAACAATGGTCCAAGTTGCATCCTCTGTGAAAAAAAGGGAAGAAGCCAGACTAAATACGCGGCAGAAAGCGTAGTGTTCCCGGTACTGCAAGAAGAATATTCCTTTCCCACACCTTAACTTAAGCCATTGTGAAGCAGCACAAGACCTCTTAACATGAGCCATTCGCGAGTTAAGTAGATTAGATTAGATTTAAAATATTTTATTTATTCCTGTAATATTTTTTAATATAGTACAAAATCAACATTTAGCATGGCTTTGCCGTCTGCCTGCTTGATTTATTCATATTCATAAGTAAAAATAAAATAGAATTTCAACTTCCATAATAAACTACACAAAATAAAAGTAAACGTTTGTTAAACGCTTTCATTTATAATTTCTTGTCGATACGTTAAAGCAATTTTGCAATGCCGACAAAGTGTGCTTACATCCACTTTAGTAAGGAGGGAAACCACTTGCATCTAAGTCAAGGCGTCATATCCAAATACATGCCTTCTTGTTTTTCGTAGGATTATGTTTCTCTCTCCACTAAGTTACTTACTTACTTACTTAGATGGCGCTACAGTCCGAGGTGGACCTGGGCCTCAACCAACGAACATCTCCAGGTAGCACGGTTACGAGCCAGCTGCCTCCAGTTGCGCACGTCAAGTTGGTTGAGGTCCCCCTCCACTTGCTTGCGCCACCTACCGCGAGGTCTTCCTCTATTGCGTCGTTCATCTGGGGTGGATTCGAAAACTTTCTTAGCGGTAACGTTGGGCTCTATCCGCTCTAAATGACCCAGCCATCTTAGTCGCTGTATGTGAACTCTTCCGGGTAAGTCGATGTCCTTGTACAGGCCGTATAGCTCGGCATTGTACCTTCTCCTCCACTCACCGTCTATGCAGACGGGACCAAAGATCGCTCGAAAAACTTTTCTCTCGACATAACCAAGGGCATCCTCATCCGGTTTTGTCAAAGCCCATGCGTCAGCGCCATACAGCAGGACTGGGATGACTAGTGTCTTATAAAGAGTTACCTTAGTAGTTCGAGATAGAGCTTTGCTACTCAATTGCCGATTTAGCCTATAGAAACAACGATTGGCAAGAGTAATTCATCGTGTGATCTCCCTACTGTTGTCATTTGCGGAGCTGACCATAGAGCCTAGGTAGACAAAATCCTTTACTACCTCAAAATTGTATCTGTCTACTGCGGCGTTCTGTCCAAGACGCCGATGTTGGGTGTCATTTTTTGTAGACAGCATATATTTTGTTTTGCTTTCATTGACCGCTAGACCCATCTTTGCTGCCTCGATCTCAATATTCGTAAATGCCCCATTGACGGCCCGCTGAGTTCTTCCGATTATGTCAATGTCATCGGCATAAGCGAGTAGTTGTACAGACTTGTAAAAGATTGTACCTCCGGTGTTGGCTTGTGAGTTTCGTACAATTCTCTCGTCACCGCGCGTCACCTTGTCTAAGACCTTTCCTGACGTCGAACGGTTCGGTGATGTTCTTACCGACTTTGATGGAGCAGGAACAGTTCTCCATCGTCACAAACGGGCGAACTTGGCAGGGATGTCAAGACTAGACACGGCTCTGTATAAGTCGTCGCTAAGCACGCTATCATAGGCAACTTTGAAATCGATGAAGAGGTGGTGCGTATCGATTTTATATTCATGGGTTTTTTCCAAGATCTGCCGTAGTGTGAATATTTGGTCAATGGTGGACTTTCCCGGCCTGAAGCCGCACTGATAAGGACCTATCAGGTTGCTGACGATCGGTTGTAGGCATTCGCATAATACGGCAGACAGGATCTAATATGCGATGTTGAGGAGACTTATATCTCTGTAGTTGGCGCAGTTAAGAGGGTCTCCTTCCTTCAGGATCCCGCAAATGATGCTGAGGTTCCATTCATCGGGCATACTTTCGTCCGACCAGATTTTACAGATGAGCTGGTGGCATGCTCTTACCAACTCATCTCCTCCTGCCTTGAAAAGTTCAGCGGCTAGGCCGCCGGTTCCAGCAGCTTTGTTGGATTTGAGTTTAGATATCGCTATCCTCACTGCATTCTGATCGGGTTGACGAGAATCTTGACTGTCATCGTCACTGTAGAATGGCTCATTCTGCCTGACAGCAGAATATTGGTCATCATTGCCGTTTAACAGTCTGCAGAAGTGTTCCTTTCACATCCTCAGCACCGACTGCGATTCTACTACTATGTTGCCCCTTTCGTCCCTGCAGGCTTCTGTTCTGGCTTTAAAACCCTGGCATGTTCTTTTTACCCTTTGGTAACATTTTCGAACATTATTCCTGCAATAGAGTCTCTCAATCTCCTCGATCGAGCGCTTCTCATGCTCCTTTTTCTTCTTTCTGAGAAGTCGATGTTCCTCTTTTCTCCTGCGCACGTAGAGCTCGTAGGCAGCTCTAGTCCTTCTATGCAGCGCCGCTTTGTACGCCTCTTGTTAAGCTGCATGTGCTTGCCGGCATTCCTCATCCAACCAGGAGTGTCGTTGTGGTGGCCGGGAGAAACCCAGTACATCAGAGGCGGCATCTTTGATGGCTTGTTGGCAACGCTGCCACTGGTTTTCCGCATTTACTGCTGGCGGTATAGGACTTAGATTGGGATTAGAAGAAATCGTTCGGCAAAGGTTTTGGCGGTCTCTTGCGATTGTAGCCGCCCGACGTAAAATTTCCTCACAGTATTTCGTTGATTTCGCTCCGTTCTGGATATCCGCATCCGTACCTTGGCTACAACTAGGTAGTGATCCGAGTCCAAGTTGGCTCCTCGGAAAGTCCAGACACCCAGGATAGTGGAAGAGTGCCTTGCGTCGATCGCAATGTCGATTTGGTTGCCATTTTTTCGATCAAAGGAGAGCCATGTTCCTTTGTGAATGTCGAGGCGTGGGAACCGCGTACTAGCTACGACAAAGTTTCACCCCGCCGCAAAGTCGATTAGCCTGAGTCCGTTGTCGGATGTGATGTCGTGCAGGCTGTGCTTTCCGAACACGTTACTAAAGACTTCCTCTCTTCCTAGCTTGCGTTAAAGTCGCCTAGGATAATTTTAACGTCATGGCTAGTGCATTGCTCATACGTCTTGTCCAAGAGCTGGTAGAAGTCATCCTTGGTCGCGTCGTCCTTCTTCTCGTCAGGGGCGTGAAGCCATATTAGGCTAATATTGACAAATTTAGCCTTGATACGGATAGTCATAAGGCGCTCGTTCACATGTTGAAAATTCAAGTTTTCTTGCCTTAGTCTGCCTCCAATGACAAATCCGCACCCGAATAGATGCTGTTTTGTTGTAGTAATCGCCGTAGTAGATGTCGCAGATTTTCATCTTCCGTTTACCCTGTCCATCTCGTCGCACCTCTTGGATGGCGATAGTGTCTGCTTGGAAACACTCTAGGGCCTCCGCAAGTTGTTCGACTGCACGTGGTTTGTAGAAGGAACTAACATTCCACGTGCAGACACAAAGATCGTTGTCCATTTGTACGTTTGCTTCGGTCGTCAACAGTAAAATCATCCGTATCCGAGGCTGTTGGTTGCTTCGTAACCATGCGTTTTTTACGTGGTAGGGAAGTTAACCCGACGGCACAACCCCCAACCTGGAGGACCAGATCCTTTTTATGCAACTCCTACGACAAGAGGCCGGAAACATCGATGTCAGTAACCCACTTCCAGGATATGAGCGCTGCCGTTGGCCCATTAAGGATTAATTCGCCATTATCTCTTTTTCAATACCCTGACGTAGTATTGAAAATCCTTACAGACCGCAGCTTCAAATATGTCGAAGTAGCTCCGATAAGGTATCCGCTGATCTGTAGACGTCACCGTTGATTCCATCGGGAGAATTCATCCGCCGCACGTCCTCCTTCTGAGGACCTCTTATTAGACTTCTGAGACACATATTTCAGCCGATCAGGTCAATAAGAGATGCCTCGTCCGGTTAAACATATGCGAGCTGAAATTCACCCAGATGTGCTTACGCAGGTCCGAGTGTATATCGTCAGACTCAGCATACGCTCATCGTTAGTTCACTATCAGATAGCTATCCAGCGGGCACCACGGGGAGGTGATGATGCGATTTTGCCCACCACTAAGTTACACATGTTACATAAAATAGTCAAGTTCTCCCTGTGGGGTACGTAGTTCAGGTTCAGGAGTTCAGCACGCAGCCCCAGTACCATCGTTATTTCTTTTATCTTGTAATTATCATGGAAATAATTGTTAGTCTGCAAATTGTGGTTGAGCTTACTGTAGATTGCCCTATGTACTGATCCAGCTGCCTCTTCAGCATATCTCGTTCTAGCCTGCTCGTCTAACCTAATAATGAGCTCGTGCAATTTAGTGTCTCAGTTTCTCATGTTGTCCTCTCTCAGTTCAATCCCACATCAATCAGCCAGATCCAGACATTCCCTGTACCAACCAGTTTTTGTTCGTATAGCATTCAGAACTGCTTTTCTTGGGAGACGGTGGACTGGCATGCTTACAGCTTCTAATACATAATCTACCTGTAGCTTGAATGTCTTAATAAATAAAGGCGATAAGCCTATTTCGAGCATAAGCATGTAGTTAGGTGTATTCGGTGGAAGGCGGAATATTCTTTTCACATAATATCTCAGTAGCGTCTCCACCGTTTCGTACTGCCTTCGCCCCATACTTGTGCCGCATATAACAGGATCGACTCGAACACGGCTTCAAAAACCCAGAATTTGCTGCTTCGATTAATATATTTGCTGTTAAAACAATTTTTCCAAGCTACATTGTTAGCCGTTTTAGATTTTACTCATTTTTCCTTGAGATGCCGTTCTATGCTCATATTTTTAGTTATGTAAACCCCAAGATACTTGTACTCCTTAACAATTTCGATTGATTCCTCATCAAATCGCCATTTTTCGTTGGAACAATTTCGGCCTCCACCTTCCTTGAAAATCGTAATTTTGGACTTGTTAAGGTTGTCCACTAGTTTCCATAATTTAGTGTACTCATGCAAACGATTGATCATAAGTTGTAAGGAATCCCGGGAGTATGTCAACAGAATAACATCGTTCGCAAACAAAAGGGCTTTGACGAGCACACACGCATATTCCTGTTATGTATGAGGCAGAATAAGAAGTTGACACGTCCGTGGTTAGTGTAACAATGCGCTTTATTGTGTTGACCGTTCTGTTTAAGACTACATATGTATATGAATGTATATAGTGAGTGTAGTACATAGTGAGGCAGGGGTGCACAACATATAAGATCCCTCAACTTAAAAGTTCAATATATTAGCAAAACAAAAGTACAACTTTTCGCTTATACGGTGCTTGCCTGTGGTCTCCAGTCTACTAAGGCAGCCTCAGACAACAATTTCAATCTCTCAACGGCTCCCCCTTCTTTGAAATGCATTGCTTGAAACTTTTCATCTACTGTTAATTACGGACTTCTTTAATCAAAAGCGTTCAACTCAGATCCATCAGTCTGGTTACCGCACTACGAGTATACACCCCTTCTTGCAACCGCAAATTAGTTTCCAACTGGTGAAACTCATTTAGTAGTCTAATTGAAATGCAATTTTATCCCGCTTTAGTTGAGAAGCAAGGGAAATTCCATTAGTCCAACAAATTGCTTAAGCCAACTGATTAACCGAAACTGTAGCAAATTTAGCCCACAAAAGCCATCCCCACCCCTACTAGTTAGAGATGGTGGTGGAGTTTAAAAGTTGCTCCCTTTCCATCCATCAATCTACTGCGGACGTAACTTCCATTGAAGGATTTAATTAAAAACAAACAATTTATGCGAGTCACGTAGCAGCTAGGGGTACCGAGTACCCCACTCAGTGGTACCTACACATGTTGTCAGATGAAAACCAAACTGTTGATTCATGTCATTTTTTTGTCACCCACCATTTTGATCGCCTTCGCGTGATATCCTTTGTCACTCACTGCAATACTGGCCACCATATGGTATAATTAATCCCCTATGCGGCTGGACAAGAGTGATAACGTGTTGCAAACAATTTTAATCAATTCACTTGCATTAATGTTGTGTAAATTTTAATTACAATTTTTCTCTTTTTTGCTTAGCAACTTCGCAACAACAAGCTGAAAAGTAAATCCCTGTGAAATCCTTACGAATGAATAACTTTAACAAGTGTCACACTCTGTTGCCACAGAATGACAGCGTTTAGAGAATTTAATCGAATCAAAGTTGTACCATGGAAATGACAAGGACTTAGGAGAAGACTGTCGGCGGAATTCCCCGAAGCATACCTCCCGTGTGCTCTTTTATGGTGGCAGATACGTTTTTTCTTTTCTTTTTGTGGCTTCGGCAGAAAATGGAAACCACTTTCCCGAGAAATTGCGCATTTTTTCGAGGATCTACTGGGGAGGGTGTTGATTTTTTTTTTTTTTTTTTTATCTTGACGATACCACCACAGGGGGAGAAATGAGAAATTGTCTCCTGCTGTTGGGACTTCTTGTTTATACGGCTTGCTCGCAAAGGTTTAAAAAAAAAAATTAAAATTAATTGCAAACGTAAAGAAGATTATATGTAGATGACAATTTAAGGATATTTTAATTTAGTCAATTTGAAGAGAATTATTAATTCTTAAGAAGGTTGACACGAGGGGATGCTGGGAGAAGGTAGCCAAAGTAAATAAAAGTGTGGTTGCGATAAGAGCGGGAGATGTATAATTTGAAATATCGCCTGTAGTGCTGCCCTGGAAAGGGCGCAAACAGATGTTGTTGCTGTTGGATGGAAGAACTTATTGCTGATGGACCAGATAGTCCATTTGTCCTTATATCTCCAGCGGAAATTGCGTAGAATTTTTCCATGCGATTCGTAAATTAAGAAGAATCTATGCAGCGACGATATCTCTTTCTTATTGTTCACCCTATCAAAAAACATTTTATTATAGGTTATTAGCGCTAGGCTATATACATACATATATAATATAAACGGAGATGATAATGTTGTGTGCCTTTGTGTTTTGTATAAAAGATTGTAATGGTAATATTCGAGGTTGTAATGGTAACATTCGAGGTTGCCTTTACAAATATTTGCGAGCTAAAAAGCCACTTCTTTGCTGTTGCTGCCCACCTATTCAAGCACAAACCAGCAGTAATGACGCTAAATGACACCCAGCTTCCTTTAGCAGCATATCAAATGGTGCCATTATTTGTGCCACATAGAGGTACCGCACTCTATGTTAAGAATGAAGTCTTAGCTGAAGTTAGCTTAAAACCAAAACAAGAAGTTTGGTTCAATCCGACTTGCGCAATTGCTGTCCGGAAGAAGGAAGAGGCTTTTGTGTTATGTCGAATGGCGCCAAACACCTATTGAAGAAAATCGAAGTATCTACAGACTGACCAAATGGTAACGTCACCCTGGAGTGTGCTAAATTCCAAAGTGACCAAAAAGTGAAGCAAAAAATACTGCAATATCCTAAAGGCAAAATCTTGTTGGTCTTTCGTTAAAAGAATTAAAAGATCCGCAAGGGAAAGCTGACCTGCTTGCTAAAATATTCGCAGTAAATTCCACCTTACCAGACAGCTGACTTTCTCCACCTATGCTGTATCGCGTCCAATATTCTCTAGGACAAATAGTTTTCCGAACTCGTTCAGTAGTTAGAGCTCTTAAAGATCTCAACTGTAACAAATCTTCAAGTCCATATGGAATTCCGCAGCTCGTATTGAATAGGTGTTCCTCTACCCTGGCCATATCGCTAAGTAAGATCTTTTAATTATCCTATTCCACAGGCACTTTTCTGGATAGGTGAATACTAGCGCGTATTCAGCCAATTCCCAAAAAGGGTGATAAACCCTCCACTTCTTACTACGGACCCATCTCTCTCTTACTCGCAACCCAATCCACTCCTTTGCGGATCAGACTTTACTTATTCTTTAACGACTCTACGAGAAGGGCTCCAAATTTTAGAGTCTCAGCAACAGCGAATGTCCACCGAACTTAATTCTGATATTGATGCAATCGTTAATTGGGGTGTTAAAAACCGATTTGAGTTCAAACTAAATATGAATGAAGTTGATCTGGAGGTATCTAATGGCTTGTCAATGCTCGGGATTCATATTAGCCCAGACCTACGATGGATCTTTTCGGCGTTATTGTGTGAATGCCTGAAACGTTTTGACAACAGCCTGATTGGACCCTATCAGTGCGGTTTCAGGCCAGAAAAGTCCACCATCGATCAAATCTTCACACTTCGGCAGATCCTGGAGAAAACCCAGAAGTCCAAATCAATACTCACCATCTCTTCATCGATTTCAAGGCCGCCTATGACAGCATCTATAGAGAAGAGCTTTATAGAGTCATGTCTAGTTTTGACATCCCTGCCAAACTTGTCCGTCTGTGCAGGCTGACGATGGATAACGCTCGCTGCTCCATCAAGGTCGGTAATGACCTCACCGAGACCTTTGATGTCAAAAAAGGTTTTAGACAAGGTGACGCGCTGTCATATGACTTCTTTAATATTGTACTTGAGCGGATTGTGCGGAACTCACAAGCCAACACCGGAGGCACAATCTATTACAAGTCTGTACAACTGCTTGCATACGCCGACGATATAGACATTATCGGAAGATCTTAGCGGGCTGTCACCGGTGCTTTTGCAAGCATTGAGGCGGAAGCAGTTAAAATGGGTTTGGCGATAAACGAGGGCAAAACCAAGTATATGCTGTCAACTAGAAGGGAAAGCCAACACCGACGAATTGGACAAAACGTCACCGTGGGCAGTAATAACTTCGAGGTAGTAAGGGACTTTGTCTACCTTGGCTCTGCTATAAATTCTACAAACAAAATCAGAGCAGAAATCAATCGAAGAATAACTCTTGCCAATCGCTGTTTTTTTTTTGCTTATAAGGCAATTCAACAGTAAAGCCCTATCTCGAACAACTAAGGAGACTCTATATAAGACCTTGATCATCCCAGTCCTGCTTTACGGCGCTGAAACATGGACTTTATTAAAAGAGGATGAAGATATCCTTGGTCGCTTCGAGAGAAAAACTCTTCGTAAGATTTTCGGTCCCGTTCGCTTTGACGGGTTTCGAGGAGAAGTTTCAATCACGAACTATACGAGCTGTACAGCGACATCGACCTAGTCAAAAAACTGCGTATTGGACGTCTGAGATGGCTAGGACATGTAGAGCGAATGGACACCAACGCTCCGGCCCGCAGAGTCTTCGAATCTAACCCTGAGGGACGACGCAGTAGAGGGAATCATCGCCGTAGGTTGCGCGCACAAGTTCAAGGGGACCTTGACCAACTTGGAGTGCGCAACTGGAAGCAATTTGCTACAGACCAAGCCGAATGGAAAGGCTTGTTTGTTGAGGCCCAGGTTCGCCCCAAACTGTAGCGCCACCTAAATAAGTAAGTAAGTACGATGGAATCAGCAGACTACTTATGCCTTAAAGTGATGCTAGGTGCCTTCGCTAGAGCACCACCGGAATGTTGGATTGTCAGCGCTCCGATATAAGTAATTCTATCAGAAGAGTTCGCATAAAATATATAGTTGTCGCTGGTCCAGATGGTATCTCCCCCATAGTTCTGAAGAGGTGTTCTTCCACCCTGGCAAAACCTCTGCGTAAGCTTTTCTGCCTGTCCTACTCTTATGAGCTCTTTCCGAATAGATGGGAAACAGCATTTGTCCAACCCGTCCCTAAAAAACGCGAATCTTCCTCCCCGTCGAATTACCGACCCATTACACTTACATCCCTTCTTTCCAAGGTCATGGAAACGCTGATAAATCGTCAGCTTATGAAATATCGTGATTCACGAAAACTCCTCGATGACCGTCAGTATGGTTTTCGTAGCAACAGGTCAACTGGTGATTTGATGGCATATCTCACCGAGAAGTGGAACCAATCCATCCTTTACTTCGGCGAATCAAAGATGGTTGCGCTCGATATTTCTAAGGCATTTGACAGAGTTTGGCATCAGGCTATTTTGTCGAAAATGGATGCATATGGCGTCGATGAGTCTCTTCTTCAATGGATTAGAAATTACCTTTCGGACCATTCAATACAAGTTGTCTTGGACGGCTTCAAGTCTGCAATTCACCATATAAATGCTGGTGTTCCCCAGGGCTCCGTTTTGTCTCCGACTCTCTTTTTCATATTTATAAATGACCTCTTGTCTACTACTTCTAATCCAATCCACTCCTTCGCTGATGACAGTACCCTCAGTTTTTCATATTCATTCCCTAACTCACGTCCCTGCTCTTCGGCCGTGGAAGAGGAATGACAACGTATGTTAAAAACATAAAATTCCGACCCAGACAGCATTACCAAATGGGGTTCAATCAATAGAGTGGAATTTAATGCATCCAAAACTCAATGCTGTCTCTGTCTCTCAAGCGAAACCAAGACCCTCAACCATTATCCATGAATGGTATTTGTATCGCTGAATCCGAAAGGCTTGCCATTCTCGGTATATGCATCAACAACCGTCTTCGATGGAACGATCACATATTCGAAGTCGCCAAAAATGCTGCTAAATATCTAGGATTCCTTAAGCGGAGCAAAAATATTTTACCGCTTTTGTTCTGGCCTCCATCTATAAGGCATTCATACGCCCAAAGCTGGGATATAACGCCCACATCTAGTCTGGTGCACCCAAGACCGTTCTTCACATTCTAGATAGGGTACAGAATCGCGCGTTAATACTTATAGGTGATAGAGACATTGTGAACTCCACAGTCTCACTTGAACATCGTAGAAATGTCTCATGTCTTTCCCTATTTTATCGCTTTTTTTATAAAAAAAAATGCTCCAGCAAAATAGTCAGTTGCATTCTTCCCCTTCGAAACTTCACCCGCAATACCCGTCATGCTTCGAATGCACATCAGTTCACCCTCAAGCCCAACCTCGAACGTACTGTCAAATATAGGGATTTGTTTATAAGCCGAACAGAACGTTTGTGGAACGATCTACCAACCTCTGTATTTCCTAATCATTACAACCTACAAACATTTAAAGCCAACGCAAACCGGCATCTTATCCGTTCCTCTCCCCCCTTTTTCCATCCGCACGTGCCCTGTGCATCAGTATAAGGGTATTAATAATCCCTTCGGCGCGCGCGAATTATAAAAAAAATATAAAAATGTGTGTCCCGCCTGTCCGTCTGTTCAATCGTCGTACTCGTCTGGCCTCTTCCACATATCCTTATATTCTCAAACCTGTTTTCTGGCGCTCAGTGAAATATAGAAAATCATTTTTTAACCACTCCATACGAATGTGAAAAAGCATGCCTTCCTCAGTTGTCTACTGTCCCCAACATTGGTTTTATCATGATTTAAAAAAACAAATTTACTTTGTTCATTTTTGCTCTGAACTACTCATATGTACTTCGAAATATATTTATTTATATTTTTAGCGTATATCAACATACATTTCTTTTTTGTTTATTTTATTTAAATTTATTTATAATTCTAAAATTATTAATCTTAATCTTAAAAAGCCTTAAAAAACAGCTTTCCTCTGTAATCGGAAGCATTCTAAGAAATTTATTAAATTGAATTGTATTTAATTTAAATATTTCTTACTATAGTAACAGATTAAAGCATCATCATTTTTGTTAAAGAGAATTAATGTCTAAGGAAAAATTATTTAAAAAAAAGTAAATTCAATATTAAATTTATATAAACAAAACAAAATCATTACGCAATAACGAAATGATAAAAAATGTAATTCTATTTAAAAGATATTTAGGAATATAGTATATATATGAATTGTGAATATTCAATCCACTTGGGCCAGTAATGTTAATGGTGATGATGATGTAAATGATGATTATGTGGCTGATGCGGTTCATCCTCCTGGTGGCTTTCTTTTACGTTGAGGACATCTCAGGAGCGTGCTATTATGCCGTGGCATAAGGCAAAGTGATATAACGCAAAATTTTAAAATTTGGCCTTATGACACTCTCGGAAAGCGGCGAAATTGCAAACTATTCACTTTTCAAATTCTCATAAACGAGCCGCTTTCGTGGTTTGGAGTCCATTAGTCAGTCTTTAAAAAAAAGTGAAAATAGTACATACATCATTAAATAAGAATTTATATTATTACTAATTTGTCCTGTTCTAATTTTTGTAGTATTTGAAATAATCGCATGCTGTGTTGTAACTATTTCTCACATGAATTGATTTTTTGTTCGCATTTCTTCAAAATAAAAAGATTTGAAGCTATTATAGATTTATAGCTATTAAGCTTTAACATTTTGGAACTCTCTAGAATGGTGATGGCAAACGACTAACAAAGGCCTCGTAGGGGCAGCATCTCCCGATAGGTGCTGGCCCGCTAAGTAACGAGTAGGAGCCACTGCAGCCGAAAACCTAGCAGCTCTGTTAGTAAGCCCTACTCCCACCTCCTCGTGGTGCCATCTGGGAATTTCTTCGGAAATTGCTAACGGGAGAGGACGAATGGCGAGCTTCCTGCGCCAAAAAACAGGATAAGTGTCGGTTGGTCTGTGGCCCAGCGAGCCGCAACCGTAAAACAAACTATTGCTCCGAAACGGAAACATACGCCTCGGATACGGACTGATCATTTGTTGACGACCTTTGGCTATCGGACACGGACAACGATCGGATTCTGGAACGTTAAGACCCTCCTGGACTCACTCAAGGAAGGGCCTTATAACGCCAGATTCCTCCAATTGGAGCGCGAATTCGCACGGTATAAAATCGACATCTTAGGGCTGAGCGAGATAAGATGGTACGATGCTGGGGAATACATCTCCCCAACAAAAAGCACTGTCATGCTCTACTCTGGTAAACCAGCTGGAAGTGCACGGAGTTCTGGCGTAGGACTCATGCTGACTCCAGCAGCACGTAGTAGCCTCATATCCTGGAAACCCCATAGTGACCGGATATTGACGGCTAGGTTCCAGAGTAGAGTTAGAAAAATTACCATCATACAGTGTTATGCTCCGACTCTAGACGCGACTGAGGATGAAAAGGATAATTTTTATAGCCACTTAGGTGCCGCATACAACCAAACGCCTAATGGAGACATCGTAATGGTAATGGGAGATCTCAATGCCAAGGTGGGTAGCGACAACACCATGCTTAAGCACGTGATGGGAGTTCACGGCGTGGGAGACCCTAATGACAATGGTGAGCGGTTTGTGGACTTCTGCAATACCAACCGCCTAGTCATCGGAGGTACGCTGTTTAAGCATAACACCTGCCATAAGATCAGTTGGGTCTCTACTGATAAGCAACGAACATCCAACCAGATCGACCACATTGCGATCAGTCGCCGCTTTAGAAATTGTCTCCTGGACGTCCGAAACAGACGTGGAGCTGACGTCGGACAAGAACGAGATCACCATCTTATGGTAGCTCATTTACGCCTTCGTACTGCATCCGTCCACAGCAACCGCTCAAACCTGCTTAACATCACCAGGTTTAATATCGACAGGCTCAAGGTTCCCCAAGTGCGCCAACAGTTCAGGGACCAACTTGCCTTAGAAGCAGAAGCAATCAGCAGCATAGAGAACATGGATGACCACTGGAGTGCTGTGAAAAATGCTTTTGCGACTGGGGCACGCACGTATGTCGGTAAAAAGCAGAAACACCACCGCACATGGCTTTCTACAGACACCTGGAGACGGATCGATGAGCGTACAGCAATCAAGGCTCGGATTGCAGCGGCCTCAGCAGTAGAGAGAACCGAGCTTGAAGCCCAATACCGTGCGAAGAAGAAAGAAGTGCAGCGTAGTGTGAGACGTGACAAGCGTCAACATGTCAACTCACTGGCCTCAAGGGCTGAAGAAGCAGCGAGTAGGTGCGACAGTAGGACTGTTTACAACATTACTAAGGAGCTCATTGGTGGTCGAAACTCCAAACAACATCCAGTGAAGAGTCTAGACGGTGACCTTCTGATTTCGGATGAGGATCAGCTCACTAGATGGAGAGAACATTTTGCTGCAGTGCTAAATCACTTAGACGACGGCGGTATGATCTTGAATTCGAATGAGCAGTTCGAAGCAACAAATTCCCGAATTCGCACCGTACCTCCCAGTAAAGCTGAAATAATAACAGCAATCAAGTCCCTCAAGAAAAACAAAACGGTGGGTATTGATGGCATCCCTGCCGAGCTATTTCAAGCGGCGCCAAATACATCGGCAGATTTGCTGCATCCGCTAATACGGAGAGCTTGGGATAGTGCACAATTTCCACAGGAGTGGAAAAGGGGAATGATCATTAAGCTTCCAAAGAAGGGTAACTTGATGGAGTGCGGTAACTGGAGAGGTATATGTGTTCTTCCAGCTGTAGCCAAAATAATAGCTAGAATAATTCTAGAACGAATTAAAGATCATTTAGATTCAACTCTCGATGTCGAACAGGCAGGCTTTCGCGCTGGATCCTCCTGCATCGACCACATAAACACCTTACGGATCATAATCGAACAATGCGTTGAGTATAGGTCTCCGCTACATTTACTGTTTATCGACTTCGAGAAGGCTTTCGACAGCTTGAATCGAGATGCTATCTGGCTGGCCTTGCGCAGGAGAGGCATTCCAGAAAAGCTTATAGCTATTATCAAGGCTACATATGAGGGCGGCAAGTGTCACGTTGTGCACAATGGTAAGGTGTCGGAGGACTTTGAAGTCCAAAGTGGAGTACGTCAAGGGTGCATACTGTCCCCACTATTGTTCTTGGTGGTTATCAGCGATGTACTCCATGCAGCATTGACGGAAGCTAATTCTGGAATTCGTTGGACTATGACATCTTACCTTAAACACCTAGATTACGCTGACGATGTTTGTCTACTTTCACATCGGATAATGGATCTTCATTTGATGGCCCAAAATCTAGAAGCTGAGGCAAACAAAGTGGGGCTAAAAATAAACACAGCCAAAACAAAAGCCCTGAGTACTTCCAATACCCGCGCTCAACTTAACATTGCCGGAAAGCAAGTCGAGAAAGTTGATAACTTTCTATATTTAGGAAGTGTCGTCTCGGCTAATCGCGGTGGCACCGAACTGGATGTGTGCAGCAGAATCGGGAAGGCTAAAGCTGCGTTCGGAATGCTGTCCAAAATCTGGAGAAGCAATGTTATTAGCTTAAGAACCAAGCTACGACTGTTCCGCTCCAACGTAGAATCAGTGCTGCTTTATGGGTGCAGTACCTGGAAGGTGGACACCATTAACACACGCAAGCTGCAAGTCTTCGTAAACAAATGCTTAAGAATAATCTTGAGGATTTTTTGGCCGAACCGCATCTCCAACGAACAACTTTATCTGAGAACGGGCCAAGAACATATAAGCATTACTATACGAAGAAGAAAGTGGCAATGGATTGGACACACCCTACGGCGCGAAGACAACTCCATTGCGAAATACGCTATGCAGTGGAATCCACTCAACCAGGCAGGCAGAATAGCGGGACGCGCTAGGCAAACGTGGCGCAGAACAGTTGAGGAGGAATCGAGCTCTTTAGGAATGAGTTGAAGGCAGCTCAAACGCGTTGCAGAACTCCGAACACGATGGCGCGCAGGCGTGGTTGACGCCCTATGCCCCCCGAGGGGTTAAAGGACATAAGTAAGTAGAATGGTGAATGGATCTTTCCGTCAACCGATCAGGTAAGAAAGATCTATTAGAAAGTAACATAAAGCCATATTTGCATTATGTCACTTTCAGAAAGCGGCAGAAGGCCAAGTGTTAGAATTTGCCTTTATGTCGCTTTCCGAAAGCCTTATGTCACTTGGCCTTATGTCACTTGGCCTTATGTCACTTGGTCTTATGTCAAGGCACCTATTGCAAGAATCGAATTCCATTTCCCAAAGGTATAGTGGAACTGCGTGCAATTGTGCACACTTTCGCTAGACAAATTCAGAATTTCAGGACCAGCATGGACTTTCTATCCATTGGGAACTTCGATGACATCTGAACCACCACTTCTTCTGAACATTTAACGGTGATGAACTGACCCAATGTTTCTTGATGCTTTGGAGATATAATAGATTTTGTTCTCACACCCACCATCGAAATAAAGTAGACCGTAAGTTGATGTATTTCATTATTTCTATTACATTCTGGATGGACGACCTTTTTAATTACAAGAAAAACAAACCCGATGCAATGCTGGCCAGTTTCTTTGCATACTGCAAACGTCCACAACGGAAACATTTAGGAATGCTCTTGTCATTCTTGTCTTGTGGTACATCTTTCGTTGAAGATAAATTCGTTTCCTCCGATTTCACACTTTTATTTTGATCTGGTTTTTGTCGGAGATCTTTATTTTCCTGACTTGCACCTCGACTTTGTTCATGGGTGCTACTTAGTAATTGAAACTCTACTTCATAACTCACAGCTTTTTTGTAAGCCATATCAAATGTCAAATCACCCTTTGATAGCAATTTCGATTGGATTTCATCATTCGAAAGACCACAAATAAATCTATCGCGCAAGGCGTCCTTTAAAAACGATTTGAATTCACATGTACGAGACAACCTCTTTAATTCCATCGCGAACTCCGACACTGTTTCACCTTGTTTCTGATCGCGTTTGTAAAACTTAAATCTCTCTAAACTTATAATTACTTTTGGTTTGAAGTGATTTTGCAGGATTTCAGTAACAGCCTTATATTCTTTACTCTCAGGCGAATCTGGAATACACAAGCTCTTCAATGTATTGAAAGTTTCAGCACCCATCATAATGATAAACAGCGCTAGCTTCCGGTCATCTTCGCTTATAGAATTTATTTTAAGAAAAATTTCAAACCGCTCTAGATATGTGTCGAATTCATACTTTGAGCAATCAAATGGCTCAATTGCTCCGATTAGACTGAGTGACATTTTCTAGCGATAATTGTATCTAAAACCACCGATCACACCGATCACCTTTCGGAATATACCTCGTGTCACTAATTGTATTGTGATCTCTTGCGAAATTGAAATACAACTGACTGCAAGTGGTTGTCTAATGTAATTGTGGAAAGCAAGACTTATATGATGGACGAGGGTATCAAATTATAACATGTAGTAAAGATTTAATGCTTTACTTGTAGCACATTTCAAAAGCAAACAAAGAAAGTTCAAAATTTACTACGTCCATCATCATCTGTCGGACACACTCATTTAAGGAAGCGAAACACTCTACAACTGAATACAAATAAATAACTATTTCTTCTTTACTAAGCCTCTCTTGCAAACTCTTTACCAATCGTACTCTACCGGCAGTATATTTATTTAACTTGCCCCAACCGAAGTTAGAATCAGTATCTATCACCATCGCCCTTTGGGTATTCCTTGACATACTCGTAGAAGAAGCTATTTATAACACTGGTTATGAATCCATCACTGATGCCATGAGACGCGGGAGAATCGACGAACCTACTACCCGGTGGGTTACGGTCTCCGCGGCTAAAGGCTTTCTCCAGGGCGGCGTCCTCTCGTCTCTTTTATTGTCTCTCGTGATGGACGACCTACTGAATAGGCTTATTAGTTTAGGCTTCATAACTATAGGCTATGCAGATGATCTTGTGATCATCATCAAAGGCAAACTTGAAGACAATGTGTGTCAACTCATGGAAGATGCACTCTTTGTAGTCTCGGACTGGTGTGCTGGGAAGGGCCTATTGATTAACCCCAGCAAGGAAGTCGTTGTATCGTTCACAAGAAGAAGAACGCTGAACAATGGTCCAGTGACTCTAAATGGCACGACCATTCATTTTTCCGATGAGGTAAAATATCTCGGAACTGTCCCGGACAGACAATTTAACTGGAACTCCCATCGTCCTCTTCTTCTTCCTTTTATTAGCGAGGCCATGATCCGAAAACGAGGGATCACCACCCTCCCACTTCACCGCATTTTTACTGATCCGCCTGTGGGGTTCGCCTATTTGACATCAGAAAATATCGGCAGGCCTACCGATTTTGGATCACTCGGTTACTGAGGCCAATGAATTGCCGATGTCGTCGCATTTGTCTGATCCAGGCGTTTATAGGCCTGCCTTTCCTACATCACGATGTCTTTGGAACGTGCATTGATATTGCCTTTTTAACAGGGTTCAAATGATCTCTTCTTTGAACGTGGCAATACCAACCGAGCCGGTCGCGCTCTACTTTTTGTACGATGGTTTCCTTGGAACTGGAACTCCCATGTTAAGCATAAAATTACCAAGGGGACCACTGCCATGTGGGCCTGTCACCGTATGTATGGCAAAATCTGGGGTCTGTTCTCAAAGGTCTTATCCTGGTTATACCATATACCACGGTGGGAAGACTCATGCTTACATACGTATCCGTTGTCTGGTGGACGAAACCAAGAAGGTCACAACCACCAACAAACTCTGCAAGCTTCAAAGATTAGCTTACCTCGGAATCACAGGTGCTATATATACCTGTCGCACAACAGCCATAAAAGCCATAATCTGACTCACACTGTTACATATATTCATAAAAAAAAGTGGCCATTCGCAGTGCAGTTAGTCTTCGAAAGTCGGGTGTTAATAGTACCTACATGGGATCATGTGGATCTCATGGATCTATTAAATGAATTCCTCGAACTAGACATGCTCAGCACTGTTTCTGACTTTACACCCAAATCGCTCTACTTTGGTAGAAGGTTTGAGATTGAGATCCCGAGTCATGATAAATTAATGGCGGACCATTGCCTGATCCGGTTACGAAGCCATCAACAGTCTCGGATACGGATGATTCTACTGTTGACGACCAAAACAAACGTAAAAAGGACAACGATATTCGTGTCGGCACGTGGAATGTTAGGTCCCTCTATGACTACAAACCACGTGCAGTCGAACAACTTGCGGACGCCGTAGAGTGTCTCAAAGCAGACATTACTGCCATCCAAGAAGTGCGATGGGATGCGCCGAGCAAAAGAAGAATGAAAAACTGTGACATCTATTACGGCGATTGCTACAGACAAAAAGGACAGCGTCTATTCGGGTGCGGATTTGTCATTGGAGGCAGACTTAGGGAAGAAGTCTTGAGTTTCCGGCATGTGAACGAGCGCCTCATGACTAGTCGTATCAATGCTAAATTTGCCAACATAAGCCTAATATGCGTTCACGCCCCTCACGAGGAGAAGGACGACGCGGTAAAGGATGACTTCTACCAGCTTATGGAAAAGATGCATGAGCAATGCCCTAGCCACGGCGTTTAAATTATCCTAGGTGATTTTAACGCAAAGCAAGGAAGAGAGTACGTCTTTAGTAACGTGGTCGGAAAGCACAGCCTGCACGACATCACATCAGACAACGGACTCAGGCTGATTGACTTTGCGCCGGGGCGAAACTTTATTGTAGCTAGAACACGGTTCCCACGTCTTGATATCCACAAAGGAACATGGCTCTCCTTTGATCGAAAAATCGTCAACCAAATGGATCAGATTGTGATCGACGCAAGGCACTCTTCCAGTATTTTGGGTGTCCGGACTTTCCGAGGAGCCAACGTGGACTCGGATCACTACCTAGTTGTAGCCAAGTACGGATGCGGATATCCAGAACGGAGCGAAATCAACGAAATACTGTGAGGAAATTTGACGTCGGGCGGTTACAATCACAAGAGACCGCCAGAGCCTTTGCGAACGAGTTTCTCTTAATCTTAATCTGAGTCCTATGCCGCCAGCAGCAAATGCGGAAGACCAGTGGCAGCGTTGTCAACAAGCCATCAGAGATGCCGCCTCTGATGTACTGGGTTTCTCTCGCCCACCACAACGGAACCCCTGGTTTGATGAGAAATGCCGGCAAGCACATGCAGCAAAACAAGAGGCGTACAAAGCGGCGCTGCATAGAAGGACCAGAGCTGCTACGAGCTCTACGAGCAGTAGAGAAAAGAGGAACATCGACTTCTCAAAAAGAAGAAAAAAGAGTATGAGAAGCGCTCGATCGAGGAGATTGAGAGACTTTATTTCAGGAATGATGTTCGAAAATGTTACCAAAAGGTAAAATGAACATGCCAGGGTTCCAAAGCCAGAACAGAAGCCTGCAGGGACGAAAATGGCAACATAGTAGTAGAATCACAGTCGGTGATGAGAATATGGAAGGAACACTTCTGCAGACTGTTAAACGGCGATGATGACCAATATTCCGCTGTCAGGCAGAACGAGCCATTCAACAATGATGATGACAGTCAAGGTTCCCGTTAACCCGAACAGAATGCAGTGAGGATAGCGATATCTAACTCAAATTCAACAAAGCTGCTGGATCCGACGGCTTTGCCGACGAACTTTCAAAGCAGGAGGAGATGAGTTGGTAAGGAGCATACACCAGCTCATCTGTAAAATGTGGTCGGACGAAAGTATGCCCGATGAACGGAACCTCAGCATCGTTTGCCCAATCCTGAAGAAAGGAGACCCTCTGAACTGCGCCAATTACAGAGGTATAAGTCTGCTCAACATCGCATACAAGATCCTGTCTGCCGCATTATGTTAATGCCTAAAACCGATCGTCAACAACCTGAAGTTCCGTATCAGTGCAGTTTCAGGCCAGAAAGGTCCACAATTGACCAAATATTCACACTACGGCAGATCTTGGAAAAAACCCATGAATATAAAATCGATACGCATCACCTCTTCATCGATTTCAAAGTTGCCTATGATAGCGTGTTTAGCGACGAGTTATACAGAGCCATGTCTAGTCTTGGCATCCCTGCCAAGCTCGTCCGTTTGTGCAGAATGACGATGGAGAACTCCCACTGCTCCATCAAAGTCGGTAAGAATATCACCGAATCTTTGGATGCCAGGAAAGCTCTTAGACAAG
The DNA here is from genome assembly GCA_945910035.1 of Brachypalpus laphriformis. Lineage (NCBI taxonomy): Eukaryota > Metazoa > Arthropoda > Insecta > Diptera > Syrphidae > Brachypalpus > Brachypalpus laphriformis. The sequence continues at coordinate 311,515,519 of OX246753.1, read as the reverse complement.
GTGACGCGCTATCATGTGATCTCTTTAACATAGTACTTGAGAGAATTGTACGAAACTCACAAGCCAACACCGGAGGCCCAATCTTTTACAAGTCTGTACAACTACTCGCTTATGCTGATGACATTGACATAATCAGAAGAACTCAGCGGGTAGTCAATGGGGCATTTACGAGTATTAAGATCGAGGCAGGAAAGATGGGTCTAGCGGTCAATGAAAGCAAAACAAAATATATGCTGTTTCCAAAAAAAGACACCCAACATGGGCGTCTTGGACAGAACGCCACAATAGACAGATATAATTTTGAGGTAGTAAAGGATTTTGTCTACCTAGGCTCTATGGTGTGCTCCACAAATGAAGGAGGAATTATTATTGCCAATCGTTGTATCTCGAACTACTGAGGTAACTCTTTATAAGACACAAATAATCCCAGACCTGCTGTATGGCGCAGTGGCATGGACTTTGACAAAACCGGATGAGGATGCCCTTCGTTTTTTTGGGAGAAAAGTTCTTCGATCGATCATTGGTCCCGTCTGCATAGACGGTGAGTGGAGGATAAGGTACAACGCCGAACTATACGGCATGTACAAGGACATCGACTTAGCCAAAAGAGTTCACATACAGCGACTAAGATAGCTGGGTAATTTAGAGCGAATGGAGCCCAACGTTCCCGCTAAGAAAGTCTTCGAATTCACCCCGGATGAACGGCGCAATAGAGAACGACCTCGCGGTAGGTGGCACAAACAAGTAGAGGGGGACCTCAACCAACTTGGCGTGCGCAACTGGAGGCAGCTGGCTCGTAACCGTGCTGGCTGGAGAGGTTTGTTGGTTGAGGCCCAGGTCCACCCCGGACTGTAGCGCCACCTAACTAAGTAAGTATTGCTTGATCCAAAGTAAACGTGTGGTATATGGATAAAAAATGGATTCAGGAGTTGGTGTCGGTGTGTATGGACCCAAAAAAAAAAGTATTCCAATTTATCACTTGAAAAGAGTCCCAGTGTTTTCCAGGCCAGGCTCCACGCTATTGAGACTTGCGCCAACATAAACTTGCATTCAGACATCTAGGTCCCAGACGCAGAGTCCAACGTTCGAGGGAAGGGTCGATTTTCAGGAGCTTCTAGGCAAGGAGCATCTAGACACATCCAAACAGGCGAAACGTGACTTACGAAAGGCGATCAAAGGGAGTAGAACAATATGTTTTAAACAACTCTGTAACAAATCAGACATAAACCTTGGGATATGGCGTATCGCATGGTGATAACAAAGCTGAAGGGTCATAGGTCCCCACAAATAACTTGCCCAGCTATGTTAAGATCCATAAGAGAGCCATAGACCATCTACTTTGTGTGATATAATCAGAGAGACCAATGGAGAGCACATCTTTGCTATTACTCGGGAGGAGCTACTCGAAGCATGCAAGATAATAGGAAGCAACAAAGCAAATGAACCAGATGGCATCTCCAATAAGGCAGTGAAAGTGGCTGTTCAAAAGAGGCCGGACATTTTTATAGCTTCAACGTTTGGTACTGCTACCAAAAGGAAACAACTCATCTGGAGAACCATCGTCATATCGCCCAATATGTTTACTCCACACTTTGGGAATGATACTTGAACGAATAATATACAACAGACTACTCGTGGTAGCAGAAGAGAAAGGAGCACTGTCACGGGTTTTGGAGTAGAAGATTCAATCACGAACTCTGCGAGCTATACAGCGACATTGACCTAGTCAAAAAACTGCATATTGGACATCTTAGCACATGCAGAGCGAATGGACACCAACGCTTCGACCCGCAGAGTCTCCGAATCCAACCCTGAGGGACGGCTCAGTAGAGGACCTCATCGCCGTAGATGGCACGCACAAGTTCAAGGGGACTTCGACCAACTTGGAGTGCACAACTGGAGGCAATAAGCTAAAGACCGAGCTAGATGTAAAGGCTGGATGGTTGAGGCCCTAGTTCACTCCGAACTGTAGCGCCACCTAAGCAATTATTGCCACCTGCCGATTGAATAACTAATTTTACGTTTGAAATAGAATAAGAATTATTTCAGTTTTCAAAGGCTTTCCTTTCAAATTCTCCCTCTATACCCAAGTACTATTTTGCAATAGTTAAAAAGTTGGCCCACGTTAATCTTGTTCAATAGGTTCTTGACGTGATCATCTGCAATAAAATCACGGCCAAAATAATGTGCTCTCGTTTCATGCAGCATTGGGCATCTTTCCACGAAGTGAATAACATCTTCTCTTTTCCCTATATTGCAAATGCTACTCACAAGTGTGAGATCTTCTCTGTTCGGTATATAATTCAATCTAAGCAGTTCCACTCGTAGCCTTAGAATCATCGAAATCTGTTCTACGCTGCATTTGTTTCGAAAGTAATTTGCCTCAAGCAGATTATGGTTTAGTGTACTATATGTTACGCTATGTCCCAAACTTCTTGCTTCACGTAAAAAGGCTTTTCTGCATTGATCGTCTACTTACTTACGTCCTGTATCCGGTTGTGGGTCCTAGGGCCTCTTTTACACCTAAGAGCGATCGTGTACTGTTTCTGGCAATGCGTCTCCCCAACTTTTCCACAACTGCCGTGCCTCCTTCTCGACTGTTCCACTCCATGTTGCCCTCGGACCACCAGGTCTTCTGCCATTCTGAGTTAAAGAGTTCCATTACATAGCATGGTTCGCTCTAGAACTGTCACTTTTTCGGAACGTCTGCCCAATTCACTGCCACTTTCGTCGTTAGATGGTTGTGCCTCTTGGTTCCTGACCCATTCTCTGGGTGTTCGTTAGAGATACAATTGGGCCAGAAAACCTTTGAAATATTGAGCAGGCACCTATTAATGAACGTTTGCAGCTTTCTGGTGATAGTAGTGGTTACTTTTCACATATTGCATCCATATAAAAGCAAAATAATGAAACAGTTTGGACGCAATTTGAGGGTCGCGAGTTGGAACGTTGGAAGCATGACCGGTCGAAGTTACGAGCTGGAAGAGATGATGAATAGAAGGCGGGTGGACATCTTGTGTGTCCAAGAGACGAAATGGAAAAACACCGGGAATCGGGCGCGTTTCTTGGACGTTAGGACAAAAGATTACAAGATGTTCTACTACGGAACGGAAAAGGCTAAGAACGGAATCGGTGTCATCCTTGCGGCAGAGCTACTTGGTAACGTCTTGAGCATTTCGAAGTCCAGCGACCGTTTGATGTCTCTCAAACTAGTAATACAAGGAGAGGTGCGGAATATTGTCAGTGCATATGCTCCCCACGATGGGTACAATCAGAGAGATAAAGATGCATTTTGGCTAGATTTCCACAATCTCCTTAAGAACATCCCAAAAGAAGAATTTCTGTTTGTTGGAGGAGATTTGAATGGACATGTCGGGAAATCAAACGAAGACTATGAAGACTGCCATGGAGGACTAGGATATGGCACCAGGAACCTTCCTGGTGAAGACATCCTAAGCATGTGCAAATCACATGGTCTTATCGTGTTAAATACCATGTTCATCAAACAAAGCCGACACCTGATCACTTACAGCAGTGGTGGAGATGAAACTCAGATTGACTACCATTTGGTAGGCAGTTTCATGAAGCCCCGGGTAAAAGATTGCAAAGTGATCCTGGGAGAGGCAATCGCTCGGCAACACCGTCTCCTGCTAACAGAAATTTTTATGAAAACACCGAAGAAGAGCAAACAAACAAGGGTCTCTGAGAAAATCAAGTGGTACAATCTGGACAAAGAAAAAGGCGAGGCTTTTGTTTTCGTAATGCAAAATTACCTCTCTCACACCATCAACGGAGCTGAGGATGAAGAGTGCAGAGCACAAAATATGTGGGATTCCCTACAGCGAACTTGCTTAAAGAAGGCCAAATCACTGCTAGGAGCTTCAAAAGGCCACCATCAACACGCCAAAGAAACATGGTGGTGGAGTGATGAAGCTAAGATGCTGATAAATGAGAAGAAAGCGGCTTTCAAAGCTTGGTCAAAGTGCCCCTCTAATAATAATGACGAAAAAGCTCGCCTCGAAATGGAATACAGATGCTGCAAGAAAAAAGCGAAGAAGAAGTGCGCCCAGCTTCAAGCAGAGAGTACGGAAGGCCTGTATCGGGAGCTGGAGAAAATATTTTCCCCGGTTGCTGATGCAAACCAGGCTATCCAGGAGCTGCGAAGACACAATATGAACAAGAGCGCCACTATCTTCAAAATAGCTGCCCAAAGAAGGAACAATGCTCAGGAGATTCGTTCGCCAAAGTTCATTAGCAATGCTCATGGCCAGCTTCTTGTGGATGACGACAAAATTCTGCAGAGGTGGCGGCAGTATTGTGAAGAGCTTTTGAATAAACAGTTTCCTCGGCTATACTTTCCAAGAGCCACTCCTAACTGTGAAGAAATACCCGACATTACAGTCGAAGAAGTTAGTGAGGCGGTCAAATACTCCAAAAAACGAAAAGCGGTTGGGCCAGACGAAATACCCTCTGAGTTCTGGAAAAAGATGGGAGACATCGGGTTCAGATGGCTCAGAATTCTTATCTCCAAATTCGTGAGAGGTGATCCAATGCCGAATCAATGGAGGGAAAGTTACCTCCTCACTGTATACAAAGGGAAGGGTGATGCGCGAAACTGTGATAACTACCGTTCGATCAAGCTGATGTCACACACCATGAAGATTGTTGAGCGGGTATTAGGTGGCCGACTGCGAAAAATAATACGGCTATCTGATGATCAGTGCGGGTTTGTCTCGGGTAAATCAACCACAGATGCAATCCAAAGTATAAGGATCATAATGGAAAAACATCGTGCTTTCTTAAGGGATTTGGCATATTGTATTGGCTGACTTTGAGAAGGTATTCGACAGACAACCACGAGATCTGATATGGGTGGCGCTAAGACATCGAGGAGCTCTAGAAACCTACGTACAGATTGTCATGGACATGTACGAAAGAGCAAAGACAAGAGTAAGATGCCCCGCTGGAGTAACCCAAGAGTTCCCAATCAAAGTCGGGGTGCACCAGGGAAGCGTTTTAAGTCCTTTGCTCTTTATTACAGTCCTTGATTATCTGCTTGAAGGTAAAGTGATGGACCCCAAGGTACATCAGTTATTCTTTGCTGACGATGGAGCCATCATAAGTGAGGATCCTACATCCCTGCAACGAGCACTTGATGTGTGGGTGGACGTTTTGGAGGGAAATGGGTATCGCATTAGTTCAAAAAAGACAGAGTACTTGTGCTGCCCGTTCTCTGATCCACTCAGGCCCATTCCAGACATTTATTTGAATGGAACAGTGCTTCCCAAGTGCGAAAAGTTCAAATATCTGGGATCTATGATCAATAGCAAAGCAACTTGTGATGACGACATCAATCATCGCGTAAGCGTAGGGTGGATAAAGTGGCGAGAAAATTCCGCTATCTTCTGTGACAGAAAAATGCCCCCTAAGTTGAAAGGAAGGCTCTACACCGCAGTTGTACGTCCAGCGCTCACATACGGTTCACAATGTTGGACGATGTACAAAAAGTATGAGAGTAAATTAACGGCAGCTGAGATGAAGATGCTTCGCATGACAGCAGGAGTGACAAAGCTTGATCGAATAAGAAGTTCGAAGATCCGTGGAAGCTTTCACATCAAGGAAACCATCGTACACAAATTAGAGCGCGACCGGCTCAGCTGGTATTGCCACGTTCAAAGAAGAGATCATTTGAACCCTGTTAAAAAGGCAATATCTATGCACGTTCCAAAGACATCGCGATGTAGGAAAGGCAGGCTTATAAACGCCTGGATCAGACAAATGCAACGACATCGGCATTTCATTGGCCTCAGTAACCGAGTGATCCAAAATCGGCAGGCCTGCCGATATTTTCTGAGGTCAAATAGGCGAACCCCACAGGCGGATCAGTAGAAATGCAGTGAAGTGGGAGGGCTGTGATCCCTTGTTTTCGGATCATGGCCTCGCTGATAAAAGGAAGAAGAAGAAGATAAAAGCATGGACTCAACGTTGGACAGTTGTTGTTTCAGTTGGGATGTAAGAGTCCATCGAATTCCTCCGTTTCCCGTCGACAAAGCTGCACGAGGCATATCGCTAATCACCAATAGGAATAGTATTGGTGAATACAGCCTTGTCTTACCCCACTTTGGATCTCAAATTCCTCAGACAATCTCACTCTGTGTAGAATGTAACACTTCGATCCTTCATATGTAGCTTTGATAATAGCAAATAATTTATCGAAGATACCTCCCCTGCGTAAGGCACGCCAAATAAACTCCCCGTTGACAATATCGAACCCCTTCTCAAAATCGATGAACAGCAGGTGAAGTGGGCATCGGTATTGATCATCTACGCAGTCTTTCATTTATCATTCTCATGACTTAAAATGTAATCCACCTGCAACTTTAAGGATTGATTAAAGAGTGGAGATAGTCCCGTTTCAAGCGTAAATGTGAAATGTTTTTTTTTTTTTTTTGACGAAGTATCTAAGAAGTTTTCCACCACACACCTGCACCTCATACATCAGAATCGATTCAGATTCTGCTTCAAAAACCCCAAACTTGCTACTGTGAGCTATGCTTTTTCTTTGTATTTAAGAACTCTCCTCTAAAATCTGTTAATTGCTATTTTAGCCTTCGCTAGTTTTTCTCTGAAATGCTTCTTCATGGTTAAATTTGGCGTAAGATATACATACACCGAGATATTTATACTCTCGCCAACTTCGATTCCTTCTCCGCAGTAAAACCACTTTTCAATGCTACAAGGTCTTCCACCACGCTTCTTGAAAATCATAATTTTCGATTTTTTCTAGATTCACAATAATGCCTTTATTATCATGCCTGCAAACTCAATACCTACAGGTAAAGACAAAGACTTTTTATATACTTAAGTCAGACAGATGTAGGTATCCCAGGCGACCGTCTCTTTGGAGTTGTTGGGCTTGATCAAGTTGTCTGCGCTTTTTTGTAAGAGTGCCAAAGTGGCTCATTTATTACACTCGGGCAATTGTGAATAAGCTCCTTTCCTATTATTAATGAAAAATACTTTCATTTAAATTAAATTACAACGAAAATTCCAGCAATTGCTTTCATTTTATTTGCATCCCTGCCCTAGGTAACCGCCACAATATACCCATACAAGAAAATAAATTATTTGAATACAAATTTGGTTTGCGCTAACGCTTATCAGTTTATCAGTGGAGTATGCATGTTCTCACTCCAAAGTTCTTGTTTGTACCACACTCAACATTATTTTCAAGTGTACACCCTCGACTGCGGCCTTGCAGCGAGTATTCAATTTCGAATCAGCATAACTGAAACTATTTTTGTTTATTTGCTGAGGTAGTGCATCAAAGTGAATTCGTTTGTTTATTTTGCACAAACGTACTCGCAGCTCTACGTAAATTTATTTTAGCTGCATCTGCTGGAGTAGTATGTATGCAGATTGTTGCTTGAGGCCAAAAAGTATTTACTCTACGCATTGCCATTACCTTACAGATACACACAAAAAGATACCTCGGTCGTATCATATTTGTAATGAATATTCATTTTAAGAAATAAATTAAAATTTGACTTCACGCTCGCACGGTTTGGGTAAATGGGATCTCAATATGCACTGGTATCTCGGTAATGTAAAGCATAATTCTTAATAGGCAAGCGGCAATAAAGTTTTCGGAATCAGGCTCACTTACTATAAAGCTATAGATTTCCACTTAACTCTCAAAGAGGAAAAACTTCAATATCCGCTTATGCTGGTTGGGAAGCTATAGAAACATTCCGTTGACTTCTCTCCGCTTATTGAGTTGATTTTGCTGAAACAATCGAGTATCAGCACCGTCATCCGTGTACTTAAGTAGCCCACACAGTACACACTATCATTTTTGAAATGACATTCTTGCTGGAATGATATCAAAATGACAGTGTGTAGCTTGGAATGAAAAATGAGGATTGGAATGATGAGGAGAATGATGAGGGCTAACATTTTCCGTGGACTTACATGGAATGACGGAGAATGATGCATTCAGAATGATAATGTGTAGGCAAATTTCACTTAATTACTTATGTGACGCTACAGTTCGGGGTGAACCTGGGCCTCAACCAAAAGCCTCTCCATTTAGCTCTTACTTACTTACTTAGGTGGCGCTACAGTTCGGGGTGAACCTGGGCCTGAACCAACAAGCCTCTCCATTTAGCTCGATCTTTAGCTAATTGCCTCCAGTTGCGCACTCCAAGTTGGTCGAGGTCCCCTTGAACTTGTGCGCGCCACCTAAGGCAATGATTGCCTCTACTGTGTCGTCCCTCGGTATTCGATTCGAAGACTCTGCGGGCAGTGTCCATCCGCTCTGCATGTCCTAGTCATATCAGACGTCCTATACGCAGTTTTTTGACCAGGTCGATGTCGGTGTACAGCTCGTATAGTTCGTGATTGAATCTTTTCCTCAAAACCCGTCAACGCAAATGGGACCGAAGAATTTTTCTCTCGAAACGACCAAGGATATCCTTATCCTCTTTAAATAAAGTCTATGTTTCAGCACCGTTAAGCAGGAGTGAGATGATCAGAGTCTTATACAGAGTCTCCTTAGTTGTTCGAGATAGGGCTTTACTGTTGAATTGCCTTATAAGCCCAAAAAACACCGATTGGCAAGAGTTATTCTTCGATTGATTTCTGCGCTGATGTTGTTTTTCGAGTTTATAGCAGAGCCAAGGTAGACAAAGTCCCTTACTACCTCGAAGTTATAGCTGCCCACGGTGACGTTCTGCCCGATTCGTCAATGTTGATTGTCCCTTCTTGTTGACAGCATGTACTTTGTTTTGCCCTCGTTTATCGCTAAACCCATTTTGACCGCTTCCGCCTCAATGCTTGCAAACGCACCGGTGACAGCCCGCTGAGTTCTTCCAGTAATGTCTATATCGTCGGCGTATGCAAGCAGTTGTACAGACTTGTAATAGATTGTGCCTCCGGTGTTGGCTTGTGAGTTCCGCACAATCAGTGAAATACAATATTAAAGAAGTCACATGACTGCGCGTCACTTCGTCTCGGTGAGGTTATTACCGACCTCGATGGACCAGCAAGCGTTCACCATCGTCAGCCTACACAGACGAACAAGTTTGGCAGGGATGTCAAAACTAGACATGGCTCTATAAAGCTCTTCTCTATAGATGCTGTCATAGGCGAGCTTGAAATCAATAAAGGGATGGTGAATATTAATTTGACCTTCTTTGGTTTTCTCCGTGATCTGCCGAAGAGTGAAGATTTGATCGATAGTGGACTTTCCTGCCCTAGAACTGCACAGATAGGGGCCAATCAGGCTGCTGATAAAAGATCTTATATGCGATTTTGAGGAGACTGGTGCCTTTATAATTGGCGCAGTTGAGGGGGTTTCCTTTCGTGTGGATCGGGCAAACGATGGTGAGATTCCATTCATCAGACATACACTCGTCTGACCAAATCTTAGAGATGAGTTGATGTATGAACTCTACCAATTCATCACCAGCTGCCTTGAAAAGTTCGGACGCTAATCCGTCAGGTCCAACAGCCTTGTTGGATCTCAACTTGGATATTGCTATCCTCACTTCGTTTTGGTCAGGTGGGCGCTAATATTGAATGTCATCATCTATGCTGAATGGTTCATTCTGCCTGACAGCGGGATGTTGGTCTTCGTCGCCGTTATAGAGTCTGCAGAACTAGTTTTTCCATATTCTCAGCACCGACTGTGACTCTACAACGAGGTTTCCATTTTCATCTCTACAGATTTCTGTACGGGCATTGCTTCTCTGATACGTTCCTTTTACCTTTTGGTAAAACTTCCATACATTGTTCCTGGAGCATAAACTCTCGATATTCTCAAACGCGCGCTTCTCATGCTGTTTCTTCTTCTTTTGGAGAAGCCGATGCTCTCCCCGTCTCCTCTGCTCGTAGAGCTCACGAGCAGCTCTCGTCATCCCTTGCAGCACCGCTTTGCATGCCTCTTGTTTTGCTGCATGTACTCGCCGACATTCTTCGTCAAACCAGGGGTTTCGCGGTGGTGGGAGAGCGAGACCCAGCACATCTGTTGCGGCGTTTCTGATGGCATGTTGGCAGCGTTGCCACTGGTTTTCGGCACTTGATGCTGGCGGCATATGGGTGATTGAGAGATTTCGGGATACGCGTTCAGCGAAGAGTCTGGCGGTCTCTTGCGATTGTAGCTTTTCGAAGTTAAATTTTCTAACAGTAATTCTTCTTTGTTGCTCAGATTGGGATATCCGCATTCGTACCTTGGCTACAACAAGGTAATGATCCGAGTCTATGTTGGCCGCTAGGAAGGTCCGGACATTCAGAATACTGGAGGCATGCTTTGCGTCGATCGCAATATGATGAATTTGGTTGATCGTTACATGATCATTGGACTGCCATGTCTGCTTATGAATATTGAGATGAGGAAACCATGTGCTTGCTATGGTAACATTTCGCTCCGCAGCGAAATCAATTAGCCTTAGTCCGTTATCAGACGTGGTGTCGTGTAGGCTATGCTTACCGACTGCCCTACCATGGAAATCCTCTTTTCCTATTTTGGCGTTAAAATCCCCCAATACAAATTTAACGTCGTATTTAGGACATTGCTCGTATGTTTTGTCGAGGAGCTCGTAGGAACACTCTTTGGTGGCAGGGTCCTTTTCTTCCGTGGGAGCATGAACACATATTAAGCTTATGTTAGCGAATTTAGCCTTGATCTGGATAGTCATAATACACTCGCTTACATGTCGGAAGCTTAAGACTTCCTGCCGAAGTCTGCCGCGTATGACAAATCCGCATCCGAATATGCGTTGCCTGTTGCCTTTGTAGCAATCACCGTAGTTGATGTCACAGTTTTTCATCCTCTTTTTGCCCGGCCCATCCCATCGCACTTCCAAGATAGCGGTAGTATCTGCTTTATAGCAGTCTAGGGCTTCTGCTAGTTGTTCGGCTGCACGTCGTCTGTAAAGGGACAGAACATTCCACGTACAGATCCGAAGGTCGTTATCCTTATTTCGTTTGCTGGGGTGGTCATCAGTTGAATCATCCTTATCTCAGGCTTTTGGTTGTTTCGGAACCATAGGTTTTTTACCTGGTGGGGAAGTTACCCCGACGGCACAACCCCCAACCTGGAGGGCCAGTTCCTTTAGTTATTCCCCTAGGACGACAGGCCGGGTACACCGGTGCCATTAGTCCACTACGGGAGTATGAGCGCTGCCGTTGGCCCATTAAGGGCTCCTCCGTCTCCATCTCTATTCCAAGGTCCTGACCAACATTGGAGTTCCTTACCGACCTGTGATCCGAATACGTCGAAGCAGCTCGCGCAGGGTGTTCACTAAGTTCAACCTAAGTGGAACTAAAGACACCACCGTTGACTCCGTCTAGGGAATTCGTCCGCTGCCGCCTGGAACAGGAAGAAGTGCTCTAGTGAGAAAGTACTCTTGCCCCCCCTCTTTCATCTGCTGCCGCCAAGAATCCGCGCAACAGGGTTGGTTACCCATTTCTTGGATTAAGGTACTAGGCACCCAGCTTTCACCGCGTGGAGGTTGAGGGTAGGTGTTGGTAGGCCACAGCTGAGTGGAAACGGTTGTGTTTTCATATAATCGCATGCACTACCATTTGACCAACCAGGCAGATGGCAATGCCATGCTTTTTTTGATTTTATTGTACAAATAAATAAATAGAAATAAAAAGTCTTTGATGGAAGAGAATCGTACAGTCTGAAGGCTCTTCTGTCGCATACTGATGAATCTTTAAAATCGTCTCGACTGCGTAAGATCCTCTACGAAACTCGCAAATACCAAGTCTAATAAATCCATGGTATCATTGGACTATCTCCTGTAAGTAGTCTTCCTTTGAACCCTCATTTTCCCGGCAGCTCATTAGTTGCAACGAGTCTGGGGTGAATATAGTTCAAACTATTTGAGTCGTTAGGAACTGATAGCATCATCTGTGCTGAAATTCAACAATCCACAGATGTGGTCAGGAGGAAATTTGACGTCGGACGGCTGCAATCGCAAGAGCCCGCTGAAGCCTTTGCCGATCGAGGGACGAAAATGTCCGAAATCTCTTTTGGACCGATCTGGACATTCCTGATGATAAGTTAGCATTCTACCCCGACGACCCTCATGAAGGATAAGGATGCCATAGAAAATGTACGAATATATTCACCTACACTGGTTATCTTGGAATATACAAAGTATATATACAAAGTTCAAATCCGCTCCATTATTTCATTTGCTGAGCTAATTGCGGTAGTACCATGTCCCCAAACTAGCTTAAAAGACGTGTCATGATTGCCGTGCCATCAGGTTAAAAAATCCTTCCTAGATCTAACAATAGATGGTTGACTCAAATCCAAAATCTCTTTTGGACCCGTCTGGGAGTTCCTGCTGATAAGTTGAAGTCGATGGTGGACGATCGAAAAGGCTTGAGATTTCACCTGATCATCCTAACCCTATGACTCTCATCAGTGATAACCAGCCACTAAAAATATATGTACGAGTATGGATGTATGCAAAAAAAAATTAAAGCATTACAAAAGACACAGCAATTTTGTTGAATCATCTTTAACGACGGTAGAGGACACTTACGGAAACGCGAACGGAAATATGTATTTGTTTTGTAGCAACACTGTGAAAAGTACATTTTTCACAAAAAGGCCTGAGCCTACTATATATTAAGCTACTTACTGTATTGCTCTTTCCTGTAAAGTACTTTGTCAATATTTCCATGCTATTGCATAGTCATAGCCTTACCATTGCCAATTTGCATAGTTCTGTGGTGTTGCATCAACTAAAACAAAAGATGGTTCCTTCAACGAAATCTTGATTTGTTTTCGTAACAGAATTCCATTACAATTGTTCGTTTGTGAATAGCACCTCATAACAAAGAAAGCAGAGAACAACTAGAAGCTTCTGAATGCACTACCCGCGCAACGTTTTATTAGGAACCTTCTCACGAACCCCATCACCTTTCTTAAGGCGTTTATACAAAAAACTAACATTCTCCTCTAACTTTATTAAAACCCATTCCTCGGAATACAAACCCAACTCCCATTAGTAAATTACACATCAACTAAGAAGGAAACTTCATCTGAAAGCATCAGCGCACCACAGGAATAAAACGCAAAAGAACAACCGACCGACAACGCTTAAAATAATTTCAGCGCAAATGTTCATTGGATCGTAGTCGTCGTGGGAGGAATAGCTCTCCTCCTGTAGCAGTCCCTGGTGACATACAAACTGTGTGTGTGCTCATGACAAATTTATGTGTGTGCTACGATGTAGAGCTAACCATGTTCAAGCTCGGATAAAAATTCAACTTTCAACTCACTCATGAACTTTCGAATGGCATGCCACCTCCGTCTGCCGCGCCGCGCCGCGCCGCTCCAACCCAAAAGCGCTGACAGATTTTCCTTGCAGCAGCAGGAGCAGCAGCGAGGGTAAACATTTCCTTTTGTTTTCTTCACAGATGATTACCTCGAGGAATTTCAAAAAGTTATCCTTTCGCTTTCGCTGTCCCTCTCCGACCGGTCGCTATTGGGAGCAGGGCAACATTCTTTTGTTTTCTTTGTCGATGCCAGTCCTACAGCCAGAGGGATTTATTTTCCTTTGTTTAAAACTGGAAAATTGAAAGATACTTTAATTTAGATTTACTCCCTAAGATAGTGTGCAGCGGCATAGAAAAGATACTCGAATACTTTTTTGCTGCTCATCACTGCTAAGCAACTGCCACTCCTTTTCAATGCTGGGATTTGATTAATTTAATTAAAATCAATTAACGGTGTGTAATCATTCAACACAACCACCTCGTTGCTTTCCTCAAATTAACTTCCCATCGGATCAAATAAAATACCCACCTGGGTGGGCGGGTGGCAATCCCTAAAGGGTGGGCTCACCTGAGAATCGATTCAGGGTGGGCAGCACTCCAACTCGTGGAAGTGATTACTGCTTTCATTATGGTTGCTCGTAAATTTCGCCTGGCAAATCCCCAAAAGGTCAGACAGCAAAATTAGAAAAGGTTTCTTCTGGGTAAATCCACGGATTAGGATGTTTGCTAAGATAGGGTGAGGCACAGCAAAAAAAAAAAAAAAAGGATTACTCCGAGGGAAGAGACTCTACTGATATCTGTAATTAAAGAGGCACAAGGTGCGGATGGAATTAGCCCTCCGGCGGGAGATAATGAAAATCAAATGGCAACAGATTGCACATTACATTTCGGGCATTTCTTGGTGGCGGCGAAAAAAGTTTTAGCTGCAAGAGCTAAAATTAGCGCGTTGGCATTTAAAATTATAACAGATTAAGGCAAGGATCTGCAATGGAATTTAATTTCGGTGGGGTGGTTAGCTTTTTGAATTAAAAAGGGATTCCTTCAGAAAAATGGGTTTTCAACAAGAAAACAAATCCTAATCCAGTTTCGAAAACGACGAAGTTCTGTGGAAAACTTCCCCAGATGGTACAGATGTCGGAGGAAGGATAAGACGTGTTTGGAGTAAAAATGATGAAAATATAATTCCTCGCAGTTGGGAGCGCAATTAAGTGGCTGACGTCAGCAACTGAAATGATATAAGTAGTCAAAATTGATTTCCAAGAATTAAGAATTTCTTTGGTAACACAGTAGTATTTTTAAAGAGAAACTTTCAGGCGCTCCTTATACACATTTCTTCAATTTAAACTGGTAACGTATTTGATATCCTTTTTGATATGAAAATCTATGGGGAATTTGTATATCCCTGTTGTATTGTTTTCTGACAGTTTGGATATGGTTACTGAAAATGTATTACGAATATAAATTCTATTCCACTTTTCGTCTATGCAGACAGAGCCAAAGAAGGACCTTTCTTTTAAAGTAACCAAGGGAATCTTCATCCGCTTTTAATAGGACTCCATATAGCGGGGCTGAGATAATTAGGTCCATGTACAGGGTTACGTCTGTAGTTCGAGAGAGGGCTTTACTATTCAATTGCGTTTTTAGCCCAAAGAAACAGGAAGATTGGCAAGATTCATTCTGCGTTTGATTTTCCCGTACAATGTTGAAAAAGTTAGATGGCAGCACGACGCCTTGCTTAAACGCACTTTTCTGACATCGAAGGTATCGGTAAGATTATTACCAACCTTGACAGAGTAGTGTGAGTTCGTTAGAAATAGATCTATATAAAACATGGCGCGATAGCAATAACCCTGTATGAATTTTCTATAATTCAAATAATATCTATACAAAAAAATGACGATGGACAATGGAGTGCTATACCCTTCAACATCGTGGAATAATTGCGTTTATTTGTTTGCGGAACAATTCATCGACGACAAGAACAACTCGACTGTCTCAGCACAAAATAGGCTGGCAATATTGATGTTGTGCGGTAGTATGCAAAAGATCCCCCAGAAAGGAGACCCCCTCAACTGCGCCAATTAAAGAGGCATCAGTCTCCTCAACATCGCATATAAGATCTTTTCTGCGATATTGTGTGAAGGCTGAAACCTATTATCAACAGTCCGATTGGACCCTATCAGTGCGGTTTCAGTCCAGGAAAGTCCACCATCGATCAAATCTTCACACTTCGGCAGATCATGGAGAAAACCCAAGAATTCCAAATCGATACTCACCATCTCTTTAGCCGATTTCAAGGCCGCCTATGACAGCATCTATAGAGAAGAACTTCATAGAGCCACGTCTAGTTTTGACATCCCTGCTAAACTTGTTCGTCTGTGCAGGCTGACGATGGAGAACGCTCGCTGCTCCATCAAGGTCGGTAATGACCTCACCGAGACCTTTGATGTCAAAAAAGGCTTTAGACAAGGTGAAGCGCTGTCATGTGACTTCTTTAATATTGTACTTGAACGGATTGTGCGGAACTCATAAGCCAACACCGGAGGCACAATCTAGCACAAGTCTGTACAACTGCTTGCATACGCCGACGATATAGACATTATCGGTAGAACTCATCGGGCTGTCACCGGTGCGTTTGCAAGCATTGAGGCGGAAGCGGCCAAAATAGGTTTAGCGATAAACGAGGGCAAAACCAAGTATATGCTGTGAACAAGAAGGGAAAATCAGCCCCGACGAATCGGACAGAACGTCACAGTGGGCAGCTATAACTTCGAGGTACTAAGGGACTTTGTCTACCTTGGTTCTGCTATAAACTCGAAAAACTAGATCAGCGCAGAAATCAAGCAAAGAATAACTCTTGCCAAACGCTGTTTTTTTAGGCTTATGAGGCAATTCAACAGTAAAGCCCTATCTGGAACAACTAAGGAGACTCTGTTTAAGACCCTGATCATCCCAGTCCTGCTTTACGGTGCTGAAACATGGACTTTATCAAAAGAGGATGAAGATATCCTTGGTCGCTTCGAGAGAAAAATTCTTCGTAAGATTTTCGGCCCCGTTTACGTTGACGGGTTTTGGAGAAGAAGATTCAATCACGAACTATACGAGCTGTCCAGCGACATCGACATAGTCGAAAAACTGCACATTCGACGTGTACGACATATAGAGCGAATGGACACCAACGCTCCGGCTCGCAGAGTCTTCGAATCGAACCCTGAGGGACGACGCAGTGGAGGAAATCATCGCCGTAGGTGGCACGCACAAGTTCAAGGGGACCTCGACCAACTTGTAGTGCGCAACTGGAGGCAATTAGCTACGGAGCGAGCTAAATGGAGAGGCTTGTTGATTGAGGCCCAGGTTCACCCCGAACTGTAGCGCCACCTTAGTAAGTAAGGTAGTATGCAAAAAGTGTTTTCGCTTAAGAAATTAAATATTGCATTTCTCTTCATAGTTTTTTTCAAAACGTTGAGCATTTACACCACTTTCAGAATTAAAAATTGTTTTTAAATCGTTGCCTAGGTCCTTGATACCTAATAAAAATTTAGCTAATGTTTCTCTGCCTGTACCTACGTTATAAAAATATTCTTTATTAAGATCCAATCCAAAGGGGTTCATATTATGCTTGACAGTCTTCACAAATATCTCCAGACGAACGAATTATTTTTGATTTTATTTATTTCCAAATCAGCAGTTATGTCTTGCGCTTTTTTTTAAACCGGTATCTTCATATACATAAGATATTATACTTGACCGAATGGCATGCGTTTTTGACCAACGTTGACGAGCTGATATTGAGTTTTCAAAGTGCATAACACCTATTAAAAGCCATGCAGCATCAGCATTCACGGTTTGCTCTAAAGTCAAGTCCACTGGCTGCCTCGAGAAAGCTGCCTTTTGGATCTCTTAACGCCGAAGCATCCCTTTTCAAATTGACGTGTTAACCCAAGATGTGTCTTATCAACTCTCATCAAGTTGTCATGATATTTTACTAGCCAGCGCGCATAGGTAGGCTGATTAAATATATTTTCCAGACAACGGACGTAACTATTGCAGAGACGAAGAATCCAATAATGAGGGAAATCTCTTCAGAGGATGACGAAAAATCGACTTTATTAATTATTACTCGAAATAAATTTTAATTTTATAGTTTTATTATACAAAAATATTACAACTGCTGTTGTACTTCTCAATAAACTCATCTCATATTTACGCATATTTTAAAACGAGTAATGCAATGTATTTTGACCTTTGGTGAAGACTTTTTTTTCTAAATTGCAGATTTAACAACTAATGATTAGACTTACTGAAAATAAAAACCAAAAAAAAATCTCTTATGTTACTTTAAGCGTAGAAATATCATGAGCAGTAAAACTATTTGGCTCATTTCGAAATGTTGGGTCTTAAAATCGAATATTTTCGAAAGTATAAATGTTAGGACTAAACTTAATACACGGTCTTAAAGATCTTTGGATAATCTTTCAGAATCAGTTGAAATATTTTTAATCATTTACACACTTTGGAAGATCAGTTGAAATATTTTTAATCATTTACATACTTTGGAAGATATGCAACAATTCCTTACACAAACCATTGAAAAGGCCCCTCACGCACAATGCGTTTTGTCGCGCTCTGGCAAGATGTTGCGACCGGAATTTTGCTCTGGCATTTCAGTTCTAGATTCACCAGTATATACTACATGATATACCAAAATTTCAGTGCTGACGAAATAACTTAAAAATTGGAGTTTCTGTTACATGTTTCGGGCACTCTGGCGGCAGGGGTTTGCGACCGCCCAATCGCTCTGGCAATTTTACTAGACGATATGATTTTAATTGCGATTCAATCAAACAAGGACTCAAAGTTGACGCTATAATTTTTTTTTCCAAGTTTTTTGCAACTTTGAAGCCCTGTAGCCCCTAAAGCGCCCGGCCCAGGTCCGCCAGAATTTCACATCAGTGATATATCCGAACACGACAACCAAAAAATAAGCAAAATTTTGTTGACGAAATAATCATGAAAAAATTTCACCAGCTCTTAGTCTAGTCTTTACATCCACTGAAAGTAACTGTGTGATGCTGTGAGGATGATTGGGCTTTGTTTTTTCAAAGACGCTGCTGACAACAGTATAACTGTCATTGTCCAGCTTTGCAGAGCCATGTTATGTGACTTTTAGGTACCCGAATTGGATGAATTAGGGCTGTAGCGCATGTGAAGACAGTGTCACTGCATACACAACAAATGACACAGTGCACTTATTGAAGGACCCTTTCCTCATTTTGGCGAGTTGCATTGGCCCGTAAAGTCATTCAATCTGACCTTCTTTCCATCAAGAAGGCTTCACTTCTGCAGGCAGCCCATTCTCGAATACTTCCAAATATCGGTGGACCTGGATATGCTAGCTCAGTTCTTTTGTATGCTGCATCGGTTTGGGCGGTGGCGTTAGCGACGATAGAAACACGGAGAAAACTATCGTCAACATACAGGCTATACGCGCTAAGAACAATCAACGGTTTCCGAACAATATCAGGCGAAACAGCCTGTGTCATAGCCGGAATGATCCCTATCGACATCCTCGCAAATGATATGGTAAGGATCTACGAAATAAGAACCTCGAGTCATCAAGAAGCAGGTATTGTCAAGAGAATAAAGGAGGAGGAGAATGCAACATCACTAGCTATGTGACAAACCAGGTGGGATAGCAGGACAAAACGTAGACGGACCTACGAGGTGCTACTCACCATTGAAGTCTGGAGCAAGCAAGTGTATGGGGACTGCAACTACCACCTTACGCAGTTCATATCGGGTCACGGCGGCCATCGCAAATATTTACACAGATTTGGACATGATAACTCACCTCTCTATCCACATTATCCAGACCAGGAGGAAGATACAGAGCACGCAATATGCCATTGCAATCGCTTTACGGAATGGAGAAATAACATGCCAAGTCCACCATTCCTCATAGACCAAATGCTGCGATCAGAGGAGAATTGGCTGGAAATTTGTTCACTCATAACGAATATGTAAAAAGAGCTCCAAATAATTGAGAGAGCAAGGAGAGTAGAAGCAACAATACGAGAAGCATAGCATTAATTGCTAACCAGCCCGCGAAGTAACACCTTACGGCAGTCCCGCGGGAAGAGTGGTAGAAGTGTGCAATGTGTGGATTAGTACGTAGGCGCATTCCTGGCATCGGTTATTCGGGCTTGCGAATCGTGCATGCTAGCAGCCCGGGCTACTAGTATCTTTGGAAGATTACCACATCCCTTGGCGCAACAAAAAAAAAGAAAAAATAGGAAAAAAAAAACACTTCTTTCTTTGGAGTTATTTTTAATTGATCTATATGAATAAGTCCCGAAAGACAACATTAGAAAAGAAATAGCGAAGATAATGCCAAAATTCTGAAGGTCTACATCATCTTCAATACTTAATGGAACAAAACTCAAAATTGATATATAAATAATCTATACATACAATAAAGCTGTAGGTGGTCGAATGTTCTCGTCTTTCTGTGCACGTATTACACGGAACTACTGTATGTATTTTGATTAAACGTAGCGCAGTGATAGCATATATACCGGTCCAATCTTTAGAATTCTTTTTATCGCGAGTCATCACCTGCTGCTCTGTGGAGTTCGGTGATTAAGCTAGATGTTACCCTCACCTCGCAAAGATCGGGTGGACAGAAATGTTGTATATTATCATCCAGATTGAATACCTGCCTAATACGGGATTATAGTCATCGTCATTGTTTACCAGTCTGCAAAATTGTTGTTTCCATATTCTCAGCACCGACTGCGATTCTACTTACTTACTTACTTACTTAGGTGGCGCTACAGTTCGGGGTGAACCTAGGCCTCAACCAACAAGCCTCTCCGTTTAGCTCGGTCCTTAGCTAATTGCCTCCAGTTGTGTACTCCAAGTTGGTCGAGGTCCCCTTGACCTTGTGCGCAGCACCTACGGCCAGGAGGTCTTCTACTGCGTCGATTCTACTACTAGGTGTCTATTAATTGCTCTTTCAAGCTTTTGAAGCCTTTTCATGTTCTTTTAACCTTTTGATAACTGTCTTGAACATCATTCGTGCATTTGAATCTCTCTACCCACTCGAGCACCTATTCTGGTTCTTCGCCTATTATGCTCTTTCCTTTTGTGAAGGCGAGGGTTTTCCATCTCCACTAGTCGTACAGCTAACCAACTCGATCCACCCGTATACCATTTAGTTGTATGTTTCTTGAAATTCTTCTTATTGGACTCACTGCTTCAATCCGTTTTATTGCTCAACTTTGAGTTAATTTTCGTGGCCAGTCCAGAAGTGGTACCGATTTGAATATTCTGATGGTCTCATTTGTGATTCTTTCCAGCGCTGTGTTTTTTTTTTTTTTTTTTATCTGAGGGGTGGTGGAAAATGCTACTGCTCACGAGAAACAGGCCCGCTCTGTTTCGAGTAGTGTGGGACTTGGTAATCACGAAAAATGTAACCCTTTTATTTTACTTGACACCATCCACTCCGGAACCGCTTTTGTATTACTTCAGAGTGGTGTCGTTTTCTTTCCCCTTTCGGGGCTGGCTTTTTCATATTTGTCTTCTCTTGCAGGTTAATTCTTTCTTGCCGGTAAGGCTTACATCAGGCTTATATAAATCTCAATCTCTCTCCTTCCTTTTTTTTTTTTGTTTTAAGCTTTTTTTTAAAAAGGGACGTACTTGATTCCAGCTCTGGTCACTCATTGACATTTTTGTCACTATGTTTTCCGCCGATTAGAGATTCTAGCGCCCTTCTTTCAGCATCTCATCTGCTGCACTCGAAGAACGTGTGGTTTGCGTTCATCGTCCAGTTCTGAGTCACCATATTAGCAAGCCGAGCTCCCTGTTTTGCCCGTTCTGTGGTGGTAGGCTTAGATATAACCGTGTCCGGTAAGAAATTGGGTGACGTAATAATTTACTTCCCCATGTTTCCGTCCCTTCCATTCAGTGATGTTGCTGATCAGCCTTACGGTCCATCGTCCTCTGCTTTCTGAACTCCATCTCTCCTGCCATTTCTGTTTGGTGAGCTCCTTCGCCTCCTCGGTTGCCGCTTACACTCCAATTTCTGCCTTTTTGTCGTAGACGTACTTCCTCTCTGCCGCAAGGAGATCAATAGGGGTCACTCCCGTGACTATAAGGACGGCTGGTTCCGACACCGTTCGATACGAACAACCCGTAGTGCCGCGCGCCTTTGTACTGCGGCCATTTGTTACCTGTAATTCTTTTGGCTTAGTATCTCGCACCCATATAGGAGGATGGCGTAGGTGACTGCCATCAGGAGCTTTCTCTTGCTAGCTATTGGGCCTCCGACGTTTGCCATTAATCTGCTCAGTGACATTGTGACCTTCGTAGCTCGTTCCGAAGCAGATCTTATTTAGTGCCAGAAAGTGGGCTTCGTGTTTAGGGTCATCCCTATGTACTTCACCGCTTCTTCTCCTTCTTCTTCTTCCTATTTATCAGCAAGATTATAATCACCACCTCACCGCATTTTTACTGATCCGCCTGTGGGGTTCGCCGCTTCCTTGCTGGTTGTTACCTCAGACTCGACTTGGAAGTCGACAATAGTTGGAATCCTCTTCTTTGTCAAAAGGACTATCTCCGTCTTTTTTGTGAAACCTAAGCCATGTTCTTTGCGCGCTCTCGGTGTCTCTTACCGTAATCACCGCGGCGATATCATCTGCATACCCTACCAGGAAGGTGTCTTCGGCCATTTCCATACGAAGGATGCCATCGTAGGAGATGATTCCAGGATTGAGCCCTGCGCTGCTCCAGCAGTAATCTTCTTTATTCGAGGTCCTTCTGCGTTGTTGTATAACAGCTTCCTGTCCTTCAGATAGTCCTCCACCATACACAAGAGATATTCGGGAAAATCAAACATGCTTTCAAGGGCGTTCAGTATATTGTTCCATCTGGCTGAATTGAAGGCATTTCGCACGTCCAGAGCTGCTAGCAATACGATTTTCCTTGAACAGTTGTTGCCCTGTTGAGCCAATTGGACGGTCCTTACGACTTCTTCAATTGCTCCAATCGTATAGTGGCCCTTTCTGAATCCGTGCTGTCTTTCGGACAAATCTCCTGCTCTCTCCACGGATGCTGTAAGTTTTGGTTTTAGGAACTTTTCTAGGAGTTTCCCTGCGCTGTCCAGCATACACAGAGACTTGTACGCTGATGGGGAATCCAGGTCTCCTTTTCCTTTGCTGATCATTACCAAGCGCTGTAACTTCCAGCTCCTAGGGAAAACCCCTTCCTGGAGACAACTATTGTACATGTTCAGCAGCAGCTGAGGACATGTCTGGGCAATCGTTTTGAGCACCTCCGCTGGTATTCCGTCAGGTCCAGGGGCCGTTCGGTTTTGTAGTGTTTTCGAAGAGAGGATCAACTCTTCTTCACTGAACATCGGAGTTTCTGGTCATTGGACCGGAGAGGTATTGGGAGACCGAAGACAATGTGTTGGGGAAAGAGTGTGGTCACTATAAACTCCATCCTTTTCTCGCGCTATATGTAGCGGAGGTACTCCTACGATTAATGCTGCTGTGGGACAGGTTCTCATGACTGTCATGTATTAAAAAAAAAAAAAAAACCAGGAGCTTTAATGGATGAATTGTTGTCTCAAAAATGTGAAACCTTCCACCAAAAACTCCGCATGCCAACCAACCCAAAAAAGCCACCCTTTTTTTTCAGTGAACGTCGTTTTGCTATAACAAGGCCGCCACCCGGGTGCTACTAAACAATAAAAGAAATCCAAGTTTCTTCTACCAATAAGAAATAGAAATCCCATTCTTACTCAACCCTTACCGCACTACATTACTGACTTTTGAAGGACCATATCCCTTTTCGGTAGAGGGATGAAATCGTTCCCTTGGGCATCTGAACCATTTAATATAATAGGCCACCCTTAAACCACCACGAAGGCCATTATCTTACCTTGAATATTCAGGCCGTGTATTTTGAAGTAAAACAACGTGTTTACAAATATTTTAATAAAAAAAACTTCGTTTATTTCCAACTAATATCCAAATTAAAACAAAAAAAAATTCAAAATGTCTTATAAAATTCTTAACAACACCTTAGATACCGTGCTTTGCCCTGTATATACCCTTTGGGTCGTATTTCTGCAACAGGATCTTCCAATCACTCGCCCGATTGACGCGCAAGTAATCAATTACTTTTCCTGAGTTCTTCTTTTGAATGTCTGTGCACTTGGAGCAGTCGCTAGACAACGCATCAGGCAGGAGTTCTGCAAAGAAAAAGGGATAACAATAATATAAATTGATGGTAAACAATATCCGACAAAAGGATAATGACAAAATCACTCGCCACATACAAACAACAAACACACCTCATTTACATTCGATTTACCTTTATAAATATTCAAAGGACTTCAAATGGAACTTTCAATGGGGAAGGGCAGCAGATGCCTATGATGGTGACACCGTAGGGCTCATTTCTGCCGACCACTCCTCGGAGTGTTTGTAATGTGAAATTAAATTCAAATGTCAATATTCAGTGGGTAAATCAATATTGAAATTTAATACTGTGAAACGGAAAGGGCTTTGAGAGATTTGTCTATGGGATTGTGAAATGTTGAGCATTGTCCTTCCTTATTTGCACAAGATATCCGATTTGCAGGCAATTATTTGCAGAACGTCATTAATATTTCAACTTCATGGCATTTGTATACTCCGATTTCAAATTTCAATATTTGAGGGAATATGATGCAAGATTTTGTGTTTGAAAGATATTCCATGAGCATTACCAGTCGCATCTTCCGAAAGTTCGCAT
Source organism: Brachypalpus laphriformis (assembly GCA_945910035.1). NCBI lineage: Eukaryota > Metazoa > Arthropoda > Insecta > Diptera > Syrphidae > Brachypalpus > Brachypalpus laphriformis. The sequence goes on along the minus strand of OX246753.1, from coordinate 311,491,420 downwards.
AATTTCTCGAAAAAAAAAAAAAAAAAAAAACAAATCAAAATTGCGTTGTCAACTTCACCTTATAACGTTTTCTGTTGTGACAGCTCTAATTGAGAATGTTTTGAAATCAGAAAATTAACTCGTGGAGAGAGTACTATTTAGCTTAGTCGTGAATTAAAACTTGACTTGTAAGAGGGAGGATATTTCGTTGAGGACCCTTGGCTATGGGATATGAATTGGGAAGCATAAGGACTTGCCGAAATTCTCAGATGCAAAATTCAACGTTGACAACAGTTTTAACAAAAGATTTGAGGGGTAGGTTGCCCAAGCAAATACCACACTTAAGTATAAAATGCGTGAAAGGAATAGATATGTGACGTAGAACTACTGAGCGAGTGGTTCAAGATTCACTGTCTCACCTCAGGAGACGTCTGGCAAAAATATTCTTGTCAAATGTTCGACGCACAATACGAATGGTCTCCTAACTAGACTAGACTAACCGAGGCTATATGCAATAGATGGATCTTTTACAGAATCATCAACGAGCTAAGAAGTAGTTACGGAATAGAAATTCTTCTTAGTGAACTTGATCCTAGCTACCCCAGAAGATGGACTTAGACTGTCAACAATGTTATACCTACAAATTTGAAGGTACTCGATCGAATTGTAAATGTCTGGCTATTCCATCATTATATAGATCCTTACTGGGATCATTCACTCAAAGATCAAAATCCACTGCCATGTCTAGGAGCAATTTGTAAGAAGGGAAGATTTTTCTTTTCAAAAAATCGAAGAAAAGAGTTGACCATTAACTTCACACGAAAGGGTAATATAATGAAGTATGGGAACTGAAAGGATTCCTACAGTTTAAAAGTAAAAATAGTTCTTGATTCAGCTTCTATGTTGGATTGCCATTATCCCAATTAGTACTCTGCCGCTATTACATATAAGTAACATATTGTAGAGCAATGCACGTAGTATTCCATTTTGTATAAAAAATTTGCATTAAGCATAACCGTCAGACGCTACTAGATGAATCGTGAAACAAATCAAGCAACAGGAAAGTTCCGTATCATCACTACTGTTGGCAATCTGAAAGCTTAAAATGACGATGGAACAATAATTTAAGATACTTGGAGTTTGATGATTATTGCCCATGAAGATCGATTCTTCACTAAGCAACAACAGACAAAATAGCTTCATTTAAGGAATACGTAGGTTGCTACTTAAGTTTTGAGATAGACAAGTAAAAATAAATATTTATAATTGAAAATGGCTTTATTGTTTCCCAAAATATTCTCCATGAAGATGAATACACTTTTGCATGCGTTCGAACCAATTTTCGAAGCACTTTTTCCACTCTGATTGAGGTACCTCCAAATTATGTAATTTGAACGCATCAACTGCTTCTTTAGGCGTCGAAAAGCATTAACCTCGCATTTTATTTTTGATCTGCGGGAATAAGAAGAATCACCGGGTGCCAAATTAGGACTGTACCCATCAATTCGATGTTCTAAATGCTCAAAAAATCACTTGTTTGAGCCGATCTGTGAGAGCTTGCATTGTCATCGTGGAGAATTATTCGTCTTCTGCGAGTGGTATCCCTTATTTTTCCGAGCACCTTTAGCAAACAAATAGTGGTGTTCCATTCAAAATTGACCGTTCTACGTTGGTCTAATGACACGGTGGCGACATATCCAATTATTCCTAAAAAACAGGCGACCATTTGCTTCGAAGTGCTTCGTGCGCGAACAACTTTTGTTGGATTTGGCTCGTGTTGAAAGATCCATATAGTCGATTGTTGTTTAGTTTCGGGTTCATATGGATAGATCTATGATTCGTCGCCTATCACGATTTTATAGACGTCTTTTGAAGCACCGCGATTGCATTTTTCCAACATTTCTTGGCATCAATCGACTCGAGCCTTTTTTGAGCGATTGTCAAATTATACGGTATCCAACGCGAACAAATCGTTTTGACGACCAAATATACATGCAATACTGAATATATGCAAATGGAACTACAACCCAAGCATGCCTTAATCTCACGGTATGTCACATGATGATCTTGCAACATCAGTTCATGCACAGCACCAATTTTTTCTAGCACAACTACTGATGTTGGACGACGATCACGAAATTCCTCCTGTAGCGTAGTGCGACCACAATTGAATTCGGAAGGCCAGCAAAACCCGGTGGCTCGAAATGGTGCTTTATTACCAAAAGTCGAAGTGAATTGATCGGCACACTGTTATTGGTTCGATCCACGTCGAAAGTCATAAAAAATCATCACACGAAAAAATTCACGATTTAATTTCATTTTTTGACCAAGATGAGTATTTCAAGTACCTGTACACAGCACAAATAACATTCGTATGACAAAATATTCTGAGTACGATTACTATTAAAAATGTCAAACTTTACGATGACAATTTCAGATTTGACATATTCACACTGGTGTTGCCATGTCTCAAAAAATTAGTAGCAGCCTACTAAGTCCATAAAGCATGATTGATCTCTTAAACGGCCGTTGATGCGATCTGTCTACTAATAATTTGCCTATCCACGATATGCTTGCTTTGTATAGTGGGATCTTTGGTCAAAATATCAGCATTAGAAGATATTACTTCAAATATAACTTCGGTTAATATAACTTCTACAACTGATGGCTCCTTGCGAAGATTCGATGAAATTTGATCTAAGGAAACTGATGCTACTGATGATAGCAATGAAATTGCGGTCAGGACCGCGAATTTGTACACAAAATTGTTGTTGTATAAATCTATGATCGATTCGGATTTGCTATACTGTCAATTAAAGTGCTTATTGGAGAAAAGAAAAGAAAACATTAGGCCTTGCGTACAAAGGGAACGAACGGAGTATAAGATGCAAAAGCCATCTCTAAGTACAACCATTATATGCGGGTATTGTTTCAGTTGCATCAAATCAAAGAAGAACACATGTTCTAGCTGAGAAGTTCTCTAAATCACTGCTCCCAGACATAAAACAATAAATCCACTACGAGTATGTACGGTAGACAGATTTTTTCAGAAAATTATAACCAATGTTTCCATGTGTCTTGGTAAATCTCCAAGCGTCCTATAACCGTGCGTTCGGCCCCACCGGCCATGCATACGGGAGTTCGGCGAAACATCCTCATAGTGGAAAATTACTGGGGGAAAGCCAGGAGTGTTACGGATGCCACTGAGCGTTCTGGAAACACTAGTTCTATGGATCAATGTCTAGCTATGTACCACCACAAATAGAAGATACACACTTCCTAGGAAGTGTAAAGGAAAACGAATTCAATCGAAGTTTTTCTAACCACTGCACAAAAGACTGGAGAGTCTGAGTGCTATGGGATAAGGGTTTCCTTTAAAAAAAAAAAGTGTCTTATGCTATCACAGGTAGAACCAATAGACTTCTCCATATGGGTCATTTATAGTGCTGATATTTCTTCTTCTCTTCTTCTTCTTTCTCTTCAACAAAGCAGAGAGGTTCTAAAACTGTGGACCTTTCGGGTGGGTGGAAGCTCTTCCTGTCAGGAGTCGCACCCTCAATGTATGCTCGGGCAGGAGTGGGGATACTCACAAGTCCCAGGTTGACAGACAGAGTATTGGAGTGGATACCATTAGGAGGGAGAGTTTGGAGCTAAAAGCTCAAGCTTGAAAGATCAACTCTGGCATTGGTGCAGGTGTATGCGACGAACTTTCAGTCAGAGTATGCAGATTTTTTTAGACGAAGTTGATGCTACCCTTGAAAAAGCTACAGAAATGGATTTTTTTGTCCTGATGGGTGACTTCAATGCTCACGTGGGTGTAGGTGTTATGACATAGACGAGTGTGATTGGGAAGAACGACGATCCTGATCAAAACGCGAATGGAGAAAAGTTGTTGGATTTTTTGTTGTGAAAATGGCTTATCCATCATAAACACTATCTTTCCACACAAAGACACTCAAAAATACACGTAGTACCGTCAGAGTCTTCAGCAGAAGTCGCTGATAGATTTCTTTGTAGTACCATCGTGTCTGAAGAGAATGGTTTCTGATGTTCGCGTATTGAGAGGGGCCGAACTGTCAACTGATCATCACTAAGTGCTGTGCAAATTGTATCTTAGCGAGAGAGTGCCTCCCCTACCAAAGCTCAAACTACAGGACTAATATCTGAAAGGTTTGAACGAATTCCAACTGTTCCATCAAATGTAGAAGAAGAATGGCAACTGTTTTCAACAGCGGTTATTTCCTCTGCGGGAGATGTTTGTGGAGTAAAGCGGCTTGGTGTGGCGGCTGGTGGTGAGAAAAGAACTGCTTGATTTAAAACGCCCGGACTTCAAGAAGCCATCAGAGAGAAGAAGAGAGCCTTTAAGGTGTGGATTCACTTGGAAAACTCCGATTCTCGAAATCGGAACACTAAAGCGCGAAGAATCTGCAAATTAGCAGTGAAAACAGCGAAAGAACAGTCTTGGAAGGAGTTTGGCGAAAAACTGGAACGTGGCCACAGACCTGCAAATAAGATGTTCTGGCTGACCATCCGCCGACTCAGAGGAAAAAATTTGAATATCGTTGAAGGAGTGAAATCCAAAGACGGTGCACTTCTTTCCGGTGAGGAGGACATCTTACGCAGATGGAGCAAGCACTTTTCAGAATTGCTCAATCCCGAACAGGACACCGTAGATGACAGACGTGTGGTCGACAGTAGGGCTGAAAGAAGTTCTACGGTAGAGGATTGCTAAAAGTTGGCAAATATGCTGGTGTGTATTAAATCCGATCAGAAATGCTCAAGGCTTTAGGTAAGGAGGGAGTGCAATGGATCTCGCGTGTCATTAAAGTGGCCTGGGAATGCGGTGAAATACCTGGTGATTGGCAAATGGGGGTGATTGTTTTTCTTTTTAAAAAGGGCTCAAAAGAGATTGCGCCAACTACAGGGGTATATCCCTTTTAAGTCTCGCTAAGGTGCTAGAAACACGTTCCAGTGTGGTCACAGGACAGTTTGGGAGATAAGCAGTGAGGTTTTCGTCCCAGTAGAAGCACAACCGACCAGTTATTCACTCTCAGAATGGTTCTTGAGAAGGCCTGGGAGTATGCCAAACATGTCTTCTCCCGTTTTGTGGATTTGGAAAAAGCATATAATAGGGTTCCTCGAGGCAAACTCTGGAGCGTTCTGCAGGAGTATGGTTAGATTGACGGTTCCCTGTTAGGGGCGAATCAGTCTTTATATACAAACTGTAGAAGCTATGTGCGGATAAAAAGTGTTAAATCAATATCGTTCACTGTGGACGTTGGACTCCGCCAAGGGTGCGTTTTGTCCCCTCTCCTCTTCATTGTATATATGATTTGGATGTTTCAGCGCAGCCGTGGGGGGGATTGTTTTAAAGTGGGAGACCTAAGGATCAGTCACCTGCTCTTTGCGGATGATTTGATAATCCTTGGATCCTCTCAAACTGAACTTCAACGCGCACTCGAAAGATTTGTAGCTGTCTGTGATGATGCTGGAATGAAGATCAACGTGAACAAATCGGAAGTAATGGTAGTTTCCCGTTTCTTGTTTGTCCTTATCAAATCGTTCTTATACGTACATTGATCAGCTCCTTTCAATTATTGCGTTGCGGCCTCTTCGTCTTGGCATAAGTATTAATAAAGCATAGATACATGTATATGAAACTATGTAGGCTAAAATTATCATTTTTTTTAACATTATTTAACATTAATCTTTTAATATATTGCATACCCCATAATGGTTTCAATCAAATCCATAATCAGCTTATGACATGCTGTGTGGACTAGATATGTATGAAATTATCACACAATGTTAGCACCCTCAACAACAATAGCACGTTTCCATTAAGAAAAACTAATCCGTAAACTGATATCAATTACATAAACGAGACCATTCAGCCAACAAAAACCCAACGTGTGGTCAAATACATTCTCCTAGATTAAATTTCATTGCTCTTCAAGCCTCATGAATATCCATTAGCAAACTATCATGAATCAGCTGAAAATATATCAATTTTAATGTATGCCCCCAAATTCATGCTCCCTTTCCAACCCTACCATACAAAGCATCCATTTTATGAATATATTATCCTGCCACGAAGAGCAAAAAAAAACGGCACACTCTGCTAAAAAACACTTTGTCCAAAAATATCTCGAAAATTAACCCATCGAGGTGAACATGCAAATGACAGCCCAAATTTAAATCCAATAAAAAAATATGTTACGTATACGCCATATGGTCCGAACTTTCACATATGCGCTTTGATGAGGGCCATACACAGCACTTACCCATCAGAGGATTCCATTATAAATTTTAAATTCACTCACTATCTCATTCGATATGCCCATAAGTTAGAAGCACACACACATACAAATCATTCACTTACTTTTCAATTCACGTCCCTCAGCTGTACAAGGTCCTTTATCCAGCAAACATTTAATGTAATTTGTGAGGATACGGTTATTGCTCAATACTCCGTCCACATCGACGCTATCGAATTTATTTGTATATTGACTGGCAGCAGCAGAAATTGCCAGCACACATGCCAGGACACAAACACCAAGTGTGAGTTTCATCTTGAAGTTCTATAAAAAAATAAAAAATGAAAAAATTATATAAGAAAAAAAAGATAAATAAATAAATTCAATTTCTTTAGAAGGATCGCTGCCTAGACAAACGGATAGATCGAATTAATAGTAAAACATTGCTCTGAGTCAAACTAAACCATTAATTTTGGAATAAATGTTTTGGGATATAGCATTCGCTAATTGGAATATATTTCGCACGACAAAGCCATTTCGCATGGAGGCAATTATGCCGCTCAGCCGGCATGTTAAACGAGTTTAGTTGTGCCAAGTTTAGCTATGAAGCACGTGCCTGTGAATGTCTGAATAATCTGGTATTTATTAATAGCGTTGTCTTAAGATTTAATGATTTATAAATTTCAGCCTTTTATGTTATTAACTATTATAATATTCGTTTCTATAGATAACACATATATTTAATTTAAATCTATTTATAAATCTATCATGTGATGGTTGAATTTATTTCTTAAAAAAAATATTTAAAAAAAAAACAATGTTAGGAGCAAGACATGAGTAGAAAAACCACACGGCACTTTATCTGGAAACGGCCGGCGATATAAGCTCATCGATGTGCAAAAATGAATTCAAAGAGCACCCTCAGCAATGTCAACGAATGACAAGTGGAGAGTTGTACTAGGTCTTCTATTCATTCATTACTCGGATACTAAAAAAAACAATTTCTATAATTTTTTACTCATATCCGACTCGCATAGAAAAACCACACCATAATCGCAGAAGTGATTTTAATTACAATGATTTGTTGGCAAAGCCTAATAGTGTGTACATAATACTGTTACGTATTATTAAAATTATGTAAATTGTTAAGTTCAGATATGAATTGTTGGGGGCATGGAACTCTTAACAATTTCTTTGACTAATACTAACACTTTCAGTGAGGGAAGATATCTCATTCAGAGTATTTCTCAAGAACTTCCCAATATCGGATTAAATTTAGCACATGGCTTACATTAGAATCAAATACGAGTACCAGGGAGTAAATTATGACCAATGGCTTATAAATAAATTTGGCTATATGCGTGCTTGTACCTATATACTGTTTGTTGTAAATGTATGGTGGACCGCCAAATGCAAACTAAAAAATTGTCATTTGATGACTAACACACAAAAAGAAACATGTCTAGCCACAAAAACCGCTCTAAGGTCAAGCAGCCCAACTGCGGGACTAGACACAATGTTTTAAAGCCAAAACTGTCGAAAAGCTAGAGTTCATGATCATAATTCAATGCTGCATTCGATATCATTTGCCGATTATGACTTGTATAGATTTAGATCATAGTTGCTCAGAAAGGATATTGATTTCGGCAAAGAAACGCGCTGTCATATGATTTCTTCAAACTCGTGATGGAACAGATAGTGCGCGGAGCGGCTGTTAACATGGAAGACACTATCTTTCATAAGTCCGTCCAGTTGTTCGAATGCGCAGATGAAATTGACATCATCGGGAGATCTCAGCGAGCCATCTTAGAGGCATTTACGACAATTGAAGATAAGGTCTCTAACGTAAATGAGGACAATACCAAGTATGCATTAGCAACAAACAAAAATCGACCTTTTCGAACCGTAGGATAGAATGTCACTTTAAAACACTTTAACTTCGAAGTGCTCAATTATTTTACTTAGCTAGGAGTAGATATTAATCCCAAAGTAACAACTTCGGTTTAGCAACACAACTGTCCTCAAAACTCCTAACTCGGTGGACTAAGTTAATGTTCTACAGAAAGCTAATCTTACCAGTTCTGCTATATGGCGCCGAATAGTGAACACTAAGTAAGAAAGCTGAGCTAATATTAAACTCTTTCAAGAGAAAAATACTTTATCGGATATTAGGTCCCGTGTTCGAGGAGGGCGAATCTAGGAAGAGATTTAACTGCGAAATCTATGAGCTGTACCAAGATGTGGGTGTAGTCAAAAAAAAAAAAAAAAATATGTCGAATCGGCCATCTCAATGGAATGGATTACACTGCTCCAGCCGAGAAAATCTCCGAATCACAGCCCCAGGTTTGAGATGAATAAAACCACCGATTCTCCGATACAAAGCCCAAGTAATCGTGGATGCCAGAAAATTGGTCTGTGTAACTGGAAGCAGCGCGCCTGTGAAAGATGAGGATGAAATGATTCTTTGCCTTAGAAATAGACTTTACATGGGTTGGGAGCCCATTTAATAAGTAAGTAAGTAGTAAAACCCTAATTTATATCGACGGGTCAGAAATGAACGCTGCTGCCAGAGCAGTTTTTTTTTTAACAAATTAACATATCCACGTCCATACAACCTCCGAATTCATGCAGCATATGCGAGAGTATTAGACATATAGGGTGCGGCATCTTTTATATCGGTATGTATTGAATAACTTTGACATTTATCAACCGACTGACTTGAGTAGACGTGTTTCTGAAACGTCAATTTAGTTAAATTTTAACTATAAATCGCTTCATACCGAAACAATGCGCTGAAATAGTGACTCTGTACATTGAAAACAGTCGTTCAGTTGTGTTAACTCCACGTGCATATCGTCGGAAATATCGTGGCCAACAAGCACCGTCTGACAACACTATTCGTCGTTTGGTGTCGAATTTTATTTAGCAAGGGACAGTGGAAGATCGTCTACATGCCGTTCATCAACGCCCAAGCCGTTTCAAAGAACTGGATGAAGCGGTAAGAGAGAGTGTTGCCATAACCCACATGTGTCGTATCGTCACCACTCTCAGCATTTTGGCGTCAGTGGAACCACCTTGCGGTGCATTTTAAAGGATGATTTGCATTGGTTTCCGTATAAAGTGTAATTGGTTAAAAGAATATTGCCGGCAGATGATCCACGTCGCTTGGAATACGGCCAAACAGTCGCTCGAATGGTTGACACTGAACCTGATTTTTGGAAGCAAATTTTGATGACCGACGAGGCTCATTTTACACTCTCTGGCGCCGTTAACAAGCAAAATTTCCGCATTTCGGAAACGAAGAATCCACACGAGATCCATAAAACAGCATTGCCTGACCCGTTTGTGCCAAAACCATCATTGGGTCATTTTTCTTCAGAGAACGCGAAACAGTCAATGGGAATTTGCGTCAGAGGCAAATTTGAGGACATAGTTTCTCAACTAATGCAAGGTGCCCTCAATTTAACTTCCGATAGGTGCAGGACAAAGGTAATTACCATCAACCCCAGAAAAGCGATATTTGTACCCTTTTCCAGGAAAAGAAACCACACTCTCAAAGAAATTACACTGGAAAACTTCACAACCGACATATCCAAGGAAGCGAAATACCTAGGTGATATAATTGACAAGACGCTCACCTGGAATTCACACCTGAACAAGGTTACCGAGAAAGCGATAAGAGCAATGTTTATGTGCCAGCGCCTACATGGTAAAACTTGAAGGCTAAAACCCAAGATAATATATTGGACGTACAGCGCCATTATCAAACCCATGGTCACCTATGCATCGTTGGCTTGGTGCGCAAAAACCTTACAGGCCAAGACTCAGGAACAGTTGAATAAAATACATCGTCTAGCCTGTCTGAGTATCACAGGAGCAATGAGAACATGCCCTACGGCAGCAATGGGAGCAATGCTTAGCCTCACACCGTTGCACCTTGCAGCACAAAACGAAGCTATGCTGAGTGCTCTTCGGCTACCCAAGATCTCGGACCATAAAATCGACAACTTTACAGGCCATTTGAAGATTCTAGGTTATATTCAAAATGACCCTATTCTCGAAATCCCAGATACTATGATCAAGAAATACCGGTTCTCCAGGAAATTCAATGTGGTCATAGTTGACCGCCACATATGGAGGAACGAAGGACTTGTAGTCTTACCAAACTCTCAAACTTGGTACACAGATGGTTCCAAATTGGAAAATGGTAGCACTGGCGCAGGCGGTTATGGACCCAGGTTCCAACGTGTGACTGCGCTTGGGAAATCACCAACAATATTCCAAGCGGAAGTCCATGCGATCGAGCTCTGTGTACGAGAATGTCTGCGTAGAAGAGTCGAGGGTACTCGTATCTATATCCTCTCAGACAGCCAGGCAGCATTTATAGCTCTGAAATCGTACACGGTAGGATCAAAACTTGTATGGGACTGTCTAAACCTACTCGAAGATCTCGCATCGAAAAACACCGTCACTGTGGCCTGGATACCAGGACACGAAGACTTCGAGGGCAACGAACGGGCGGACTGCTTAGCGAGAAGAGGCGCTAGTCGCCCACTAGTCGGTCCTGAACCCTATTTTGGAGTCGCACGGGGTAGCGTTAACATAAAAATAAAGAAATGGGAAGATGATCATCATGCAGAGTACTGGGCCAAACTCAAGGGCCTAAGACAGGCAAAGAAGTTCATTAATCTCAACCACTGCAAGGCTAAAAAGTCACTCGAGCTTAGGAAAGCAGACCTAAGAACCTTGACAGGCTACTTGACTGGTCATTGCATACTCAGGTACTATCTGCACAAGATAGGAGTAGCAGATACAGACGAATGCCGGCTATGTGGAAAGCAAAAAGAGAGAAACATATTCTTTGTGAATGCCCCATGGCCGCAAGAAAAAGACTTCTCCATATCGGAAGGGCTTTATTGAGTCCCTCTCACTTCTGGAATATTGAGCCTGGAGTTTTGTTGAGGTTTATCAAGAGCCTTAACCAAGTTCTTAGCTAAACACCAGGCTGGCACAATAGATCTTATAGGTCGCAGTGCGTACAAGGCCCTAGTAAAGTAAAGTAAAGTAATCGATATCGGTGGATGTTGGCTCATTATGTCTGCCCACAAATGTATAAAAAAGGTCTGGACGGTGTGCCATGCCACACTGCAAATGAAACAATGCAGTTTCTGCAATGAAAATTCCCTGGACGTGTGCTGTCAAAAAATGGCGATATTGACCGACCACCCAGATCTCCAGATTTGATCCCTCCGGACTTCTTTTTTTGGGGTTATTTGAAAAACAAAGTGTACGCCAGTAAGCCTCGGACCATTGACGAGCTCAAGGCAAACATTCGTGCCGAAATCATCGCTATACCCCCCGAGGTGCTTAAAAAAGTAATGGAAAACGCAGCAAAAAGGGCACATTTCACTTGATTCATATTGTATTCAAAAACCAGTCAAAATAAATTGTAAAGGACCAAATTAAATAAAAATATATCGTATATGGAAATCAGTTGCTTTTTTTAAGTTATTTAATATTCACATACCGATATAAAAGATGGCGCACCCTGTACATGTCTTCCTATATACCCTGCTACTCAAAACCTTATGTTTTTAGCAGGCAGAATAATGTCCACAATACCAAAATAATATCAGTGGAATAAAACTCACTCTGACCTCGGTGCCAAACCGGTGGGCAAAAAAGTCCAGGTACCTATATCACATGATATAAAGGCAATGAGATAATATCGAAACCACTAACAATTGCCGAATATAGATATCCATCAATCCAAAAAAACAGCTATTGTTCTTGAATGGGCCGTTTATAGCGATAGCCAAAAGAGTAATAACAGGATGCAACCTTTAGAACCAAGACTCAGAAGAAATGAAGGCCATTATGTTAGTATGTTTGTACAAGTTGTATTAACCGGAATGTTGAACCGCTTTTTCTGTGTTACTGTCCAAAAATCAAAAGACTGCGTCGAAATTTAGTTGTTAGACAGTTCCTTTTGCAGTAATTCCGAAAGAATGAAGAAGCCACATCAAATAGTCCCAGTCCATGTTTTTCTCGCACTAAATTCAATTATTGCTCCCAAGATGTACATGGATATCGCTAAGGGCCCACGGAGGTCTATGTTAGCTGTCTATGTTAGAATGGTAGACACTACCCGAAATTGAAAATATACAAGTATCCGGATATGTATGAACACCCTGATTTGAATCTGTACATGTCGAATTAAGTATATAAAAGTTTCAGATATTAATGTAGAGATTGCAGCTTGCAGGATTGGCCATAGGAAAAAGATCATGGGAGTTGCATAAACAAGCTCGACTTGATAACCACTTTTAATTTTGGTATTGCCGTGCAGGTATAGAATTCTCTATTTAAAGCAACAGGTCTAAGCTTGGTACCTAATTATGAAAGTGTACCCTTTAAATAAAACCTCGAAGTCAGTTTCCAGATACTTAAAAGGCTCTCCAAGTTGTGAGAATTCCAGAAGCTTTGGTCATCTTAATGTTATTTATATGCGCAATTAAATCTTAACATCTTAAGCAGTGTGTCATGGGTTTTCCTTTTATACAAAAAAATGCCGACTAAGACCAAATATTGATTTTTCTTCAAGCCCATCCGGAACATCAAATCTATTTTCACAAAAATCATTCCTCTCTCTAGGCATTCCTGCTAAACTCATCCGTCTGGAATAGCAGAGTGTCCGTTATCATAATAGATGCCATCGTGTATCGTCATCTTGAAAAAAATATGGAAAACAGCTGGGGTATGACGAAGATAAGAAATGACAGACACCAATGATCATGAGGGCATCAGAATTTTTTACAAAAAACTCAAGTGACACAGAAGACCTAGACCATAAAGAATCCGCTTCAGACAAGACGATCTTCGAAAGTTATTTCCAGTATGGGTATGGAGAATTAGCTTAGCAGTAGAATTATTCAGGCAACACTAGGCAATAGCAATAGAACCAAATTTGCCAGAAGGGAAACACCCCAGTGCGGTATTATCTCACCTCTACTATGGCTGATAGTCATAAATAAAATCCTCTTAACATTAGACGGTAGTCGGGTATGCGGACGATATGGTGATACTGGTGTCAGGAAAGTTTCTTCATAAGCGAAATCACGGAAAATGCTCTGAGCAAAGTGAGCACTTGGGCCCAAAAGTGTGGTCTCGGTGTCAACTCGAGCAAAACTGAACTGATGCTCTTCACTACTAAAACCAAAATACCAGACTTCGCACTTCCTCGGCTAAATGGCCAACCGCTCTCCTTATCGTCCAGTGCTAGGTATATAGGAGTTATCCTAGATCCTAAACTTAACTGGAAGCTAAACAACGAACAAAGAACAACGGGTAAAGAAGGCATATATAGCTTTCTATGCTTGTAGCAAAATCTTTGGAAAAAAATGGGGACTGCAGCCAAAATTGATTTTATGGATGTGCACCGCCGTGGTATGACCAATGGCATTCATGTGGGTCAATAAAATGGTGGCCAGCTCTAAAAAGAACAGCATACATAGGTACCACAGGCACTCTACGGTCAAACCCGACCGATGTTCTAAAAGACCTACACATAATAAACATCACAGCACACAGCGCGGTCAGACTCAGGGAGTCTGAGTGCTGGATGATGAGACCCTATGGGCATAGTAACATTTTAAACTCTCTGCCGAGAGAACTCATTTTGCCCACAACAGATTACATGATACCCAAATTAAATTTCATAGAGCGTTCCAACGTTCAATTCCCCACAAGATGCGAATGGCAAGTTGGACAGGTGATTAAGGATTTCGACGTAACAATCTACACAGACGGTTCAAAGATGGACCATGAAGTCGCTGCGGGTGTGTTTCCGAATCCTTAAACATCTCTAAATCATATAGGCTCCCGGATTCTGCTACTGTGTTCCAGGCAGAATTACTCGCTGTTCCTGGAAGCTGGTCCTCAAATCAAAAAACACACCAATATAACGCCGAGGCAAAAGATCGCTATTTTTATTTATAGCCAAGCAGCCATCAAAGCCATTATATCGGTTACTACATCCTTCAAGGTGGTGCTTGAATGCCGAAATGAGCTAGCTTCTCTAGATAGCCAACTCAAGGTAGGCCTGATTTGGATTCCAGGGCTCAGTAATGTTTATGGAAACAAACTGGCTAGGAGCTCTCCACAGCTCTCTTACGGAATCAGTTCAGATTCCGTTTGGAGCAATCAAAGCAGAAATATCCTCTAAATTCCTTGCCCAAGCCAACCCAACCCATAGACTTTTCTAACAAACTGTGTCATATCTAGAAAGATGTGGCCAAACTACAACAAATCAAAAACAACCGACTTCTTAAACAGAACACGTATGGACATCGCCAGGATAACAGCAACCACTACAGGTCACTGACGTATAGGAGACTATGCAGTCAAACTAGGTATCCCACACAGCACACACTGTCGCAGTTGCAATATTGCTACTGAGAAAGAAACCCTTCTCCACTTTTTAAGCGCCCGTCTGGCACTAACTAGGGCCAGACAACGAGCTTTAAGAAAACCCTTTTTCGATTGCCTTGAGTAAGTCTCAGAGAGAAACATTAAAGCTTTAATAATCTTTCTAAACTCCACAGGCTGGATTTAGAGACTCCACACCAACACACCTTTTATATCCAGGTACACGAGTTTGTGCTATCAAAACGGCACCTAGTGCTTATTGGGTTATTTTCTTAAGAAGAACCACCATACCTACCTATCTACCTACCTACCATGGGTATGCACTGTGTAGGCAAACTATAGCATTCACTAGGGAGCTCGAGTTAGTGACTTGAAACAAATAGATATCGCATTCAAAAGTCTATAAAGGAGAGGAACTGTAATAATTTATTTCTCACTCTTGATAGTCATCTTGTTGTTTCACAGTTGTTTGAAACTGAACCAGAAAAATCGAAATAAAAATCTTAGTTCTTCAATTGGAACAGATTTCAATTCGAAAAAATCGGTTATGCATTAGGGGTATTACTCTAGATGATTCAGATACAATTAACAATATCTCAGCATGATTTGTAAGTTGTTGGCAGCTAAGGTTATGATGTAGTTACACCGACCTTTACTTAGTACCCAACTGTCTGACTGTAGCATAAACAACAAACGATTGTACGTGCTCTAATGGTAATGAAATATCTAGAGGAGAACTCAAACCACTTACACATAGTTTCATAGAATAAAGAACGTGTCACGCCGAGGCTATACAAGATACAAGAAGGGTCAACATCATCATAATTTACAACGTTCACTTAGAAGTCTTGACAAAATAAATACTGCAATCGCAGATATACATTGTAAGTCTCACTTGTAGTGACACTCAACCTCGTAGTTTTTCTTCAGAAGTCTCTAATGATTATATGGCACTTTTGTCATCTTCCTCATTCATTTTGAAGAACACCTACAGGGTCAGCTTATGCTGGTCTTGAGCATAAGCATTCATGTTGGACTTATAATTGATTATTATTCGAATGGCTAGTAGGAAGTATATGTTGCGACCTTTACTTCATAGTGCACAAGCTATTCATTTCAAGTATTTGTTTGGCTTTTATTCCGCCCACCAATAAAAAATACTCAAGGCAACCCAAAGATACTCTCATGATAGATGTATCATATAAAGTGTAATGTCAAAGTGACTCATTCATTTTTTGAACAAACTTGATGAGCTCTCTTAAGCAAACACTAAACTCAATCAACAAGACTCTATGGCATTTATGTTGTCTTAATTGTTGTATAGCTTTTAATGGCGGAAATAGTTAATTTGTTTACGGTAACGTAACCTGTCTAACCAAATGAACATAATCAGATTCATCAGCAGGCGCCAATATTATAAAATTGTTATCAGTATCAGCAGTATGTTATATTAACAACACACCGATAAATATTTAAATAAAGGTCTAATGAACTTTCATTCAAAAAGATCATATATAGCAAAAGATACATGTAGTTAAAATTGTAATAGGCTGTTTGGCTTTGCTGATGCAATAGTTTGACTCATCTAAGTGGGTAGAAGTTTAGATAAGTATCTGTAATAAGCGAAAAATAAAGTTATACATTGGGATGACGTTAACCAAATATAAAATGTACGACTAAACAAATTTGTATTTAGCACTAAGTTGTTAATTAGTTTCTAAAACGATTACCGCTACGGAAAAAATGTTTATTTTATTATTTTATATTTTCTCAGTAGTAAAGTAAAAGTTCTTCTTAAAGACACTCAATTTGTACCCGGAGATACTTTTAAAGTATAAGTATCCAAGAACACATTTCGTTGTTATCTCCCAGTAAATACTTTTCATATTTTTATTTAGAACTTGTTCACAAACTTCACAGGAATGACCACTTTTTCTTCCGAGAATCGAATAAGTAATTAACTCTTTGAAATCATTGGGACTTATGTTTCCCGGAAAATCTTTTCTTTTTTTACGAATGGATGCAGATAAAGAATAAAATGAATGTATCTCTTGGAAGTACTTTAGTTGAGAAGAGCTACTCGTAAAGATAAAATCATATCTCAAAAGACAATTGAGGCTATCCTTTCCATTTCTAAGAATTCGGGCCACATTTCTATGAACGCAATTTTAATGATTTATGAAACGAAATGGTTTTCTACATAACGCACAAATACGATGTGGTATATACTATCGTTAGAGTCCTCTCTAGTGTAAGTATCTTTTTTGCAAATTGGTAAACGAGTTGAACAATTCTGGTTGGACGCAAGCTGTATCCCAAGCAGTGTTGCCATAAACTAACAATGTAGGAAGCCGGGAACTTCAAAACAAAAACTGAAACTGACCCCCTCCGGTATTCGTACTAACGAGACTCCACATCCTTATCGTCTAATATCTTGGAAATAGGGACAGTAATTGGTGGAGAAACTACTGGTAATCCAAAAATGAACAAAAACTTAGGGACTACCCCCTAGCAGGCGAACCCCACAGGCGAATCGGTAGAAATGCGATGAAGTGGGAGGGTTATGATCCCTTGTTTTCGGATCATAACCTCGCCGAAATAGGAAGAAGAACAAGATCATCCTCTAGCAACCATTCGCTATGTAGTTGTTGTATATAATCATCGTTTAACGAAGTATTATAAACTGAGAGGGCGATCTTTTTTGAGGTCAAACAGGCGAACCCCATAGGTAAATCAGTATAAATGCGGTAAAGTGGGTGGGTTAGGATCCCTTGAGTTCGGATCATACTTACTTACTTACTTACTTCGGATCACAGCCTCGCCGAAATGGGAAGAAGGATATATACAGTCATCACCGCACGAAAAGATTGGATTTGCATTTTATGCTGTATCCAAAGAGTGGTCTTTGTGGGGTGGGTGCCGTGGCGTAAATGGTTAGTGTGTCAGATCACTCTGCATGAGGTTCCAAGTTCGTATCCCAGAAAACACCAAAAAGTTTTTTCACGGTCCCACCTCTCGCGACAAACATCGGAGAGTATTGTTGTCGCGAAGAAGCTTCTCAAATCGCCGTTCGGATACGACACTAAACTGTAGGTCCCTTCCATTCGTGTGAAAAATATAACGCACACAACATGAGTGGTTGCGAGATGCTAGACCCTGGCACTTAAAGAGCTGTTGCGACAAATATTTATTTATTAAAGAGTGGTCTTTGAAAAGCAGCCTCATGAGAATTTCATCATCGGGAGGTGGGCATTTTGGAATTCAAATCCCTCGCTCAACGGTTCGGCGCACTAACCATTGAGCCAGAAGTTCGTGTGGTATAAACTGGACTTCTTGGGACTGAGTAAAGTAAGGTATCAAGATGTGGCTGAGTTCCAATCACCTTCATGTATCACTAGCCCACTCTATTGGAGTTTAACATAAGTTTAACGTAAGTTTGCTTCTCTTACCGAATTTGTATAGAGGTATCATTTCTTAGAGTTTATTTAGGACTAGAACAGAGAGATCTACTGGTTTCTGCCTATTCAATCACCTTGTCAAATGTTGTCCGCTAATATGGCTCCTTGTGGTGGATGAGATCTTGGTAATATTGAAGGAAAACGGCTTCAACGTGATGGCCTATGCGGACGATGTCGTTATCCTGGTTTTGGGAAAATTTCCTCCAGTCCTAAGTGAAAGGCTCAATTTCGCACTACAACTAGTGGATAACTTGGTCAACAGTAAAAGGCTGGGAGTGAATGCTTCAAAGACGAAAATAGTTCTCTTCACTAAGAGGAGATCAATCCCTACCTTCAGACCCCCAAATATTGGTGGCACTGAACTAAGTATCTCAAGTTTAGCTCGGTATCTGGGCGTAGTTCTAGATTCCAAACTTAACTGCAAGGCAAATATTGCCAAACGCGTTAAAAAGCAAGCGTAGCTTTCTACACCTGCAAAAAGGCTTTCAGCAATACGTGGGGCTTAAAACCGGCTGTGGTGTTCTGGATATACACGGCGGTTGTAAGACCCATTCTCACATGTGGTTCACTAGTACGGTGGACGGCACTTGAGAAGCAATACCTGCTTTCAAACTTCACCAAAATCCAGAGGGCGGCGTGCATCGGTGTCATGGGATCAATAAGAACAACACCAATAGCGGCAATGGAAACCATGCTTAGTTTCATTCCGCTTGACATATACTGCGGCAGTCTGGCGGCTAAAACCGCTGTGAGACTGAGAGAAGGCCAGTTGTGGCCATCAAGCCTTTACGGCCATGCCTCCATTCTGTCCCGATGGGGGATCACCAGCGGATTGACGGGAACTGATCACATGAACCCGACGCCAGCATTCGAAAGGAGATTCACTACAAGAATTCCCGATAGAATATACTGGAAGAATCGTAGAATCGTAGAAAAAGGAGTTGGCTTTCTATACCGACGGTTCTAAGATGGACGTTGGCACGGGAGCCGGAGTTTATTATGAGGCCCTAGGAATAAACCGCTCCTTTAGAATAAACGACGACTGCAGCGTCTTCCAGGCCGAGGTCGCAGCCATTATACAGGCTGCTGAAATTATACGCGAGAGTAATAACGTTGGCAAAACGATCACTGTCTATGTAGACAGCCAGGCAGCCGTTAAGGCTCTGGACTCTGCCGTAATTAGGTCGATGCTCGTGAGAAGCTGTAAATCACTCTTAAACGAGATATCCAGAGCCAATGCGGTGACCATCTGCTGGGTACCAGGGCATATGGATATCGAAGGTAACGAAAGGGCTTGCTAGGAAAGGGTCGGCGCTGCACTTATCGCGGGCCCTCCCCTCTGTAGCAATCCCGATCAGTTCCTTGCGGATCAAAATCGAGGATGAAGCCACCGGTCGAGCAAACAGATGCTGGGCTCATCTGGAAACATGCGCAACGGCCAGGGCGCTATGGCCGGCCTACAGCAAGAAGAGATCAACCTCTCTGGTAAAACTTAGTCGTTATAACGCACGGGTCATTTCTGGCATAATTACCGGACATTGTGCCATTGACGTTCACGCGGAGCGACTTGGTGTGCTGCATAATGACTATTGCAGAAGTTGTAGGGACGAAGAAGAAATTGAATCTGTTCGTCACCTGTTGTGTGACTGTCGTGCCCTATCCGTCAGAAAAATGAGGACTCTTGGTAGTTACTTCTTCTCGGAGCTGGCGGACTTGGGTAGTGTTGAGCTAGCGGAACTCCTGAGATTCATACCACTTTCTGGGTGGTTCTAACGGCGGATTTTCTTTACAGCGTTTCCAGGGTTAAATGATTGGGCACAATGGACCCATACTGTTGGTCTGAGTGAGCAGTGACTCCTTGTCACAAGGCATCCATCTACCTAACATACCCTATCACCTTGTCATTGGCAGTATCTAGTAGTCTGGATATAAAATTGGATAAGAGTTGCTCGCATCAACGATTTTATAACGTTGTTACAAGTTGCCGAAACAATATAAAAAAAAATGGAAGAAATATTGTAGATAGGAAGTGGCAAAAGACAATTGAATGCAATGAGAGCTTAAAGTCGCTAGAAATTTAGAAGACTTTCGAGTTTTCCTGGCAGTAGAATCGTTCTTATATCACTGTAGGTCTATTATATGAAGCACGCTTCTTCTATCTTATCGTAACTAATACCCGAAAACAGAACTTGGAATATCGTATCATCGAGCATAGAAGATCAGTGGAAATGCATTTATCATCGTGCAAACAATTTTTTTTAAAAATCCAAAGGAGCCAATATGAGTGGCTATCTATCTGGAGAGGGATCAAAGAGCAGAAACAATAGAAAGTTTGTTGTAGAGGCGCCTTTTCAGAGCGCAGTAGAAGACTTGAGTCACAATACTATAAAATTGTAAGAAAGGTACAGCGCAACATGCGTCATTGCGAGCGATATTATGTAAACACCCTGGCTAAACAGTCTAAAGAAGCTGCTGGCATATGCGACGCCAGAACACCTGCCTTCCAATAACCCCTGGTGAAGAATTTATAAAGTTGTTGATAATTCGCTGCCAGATTAAAGAACAAGCTTGCAAGTAAAGAGTATTGTGGAAAAGACTGAGAAAAACTGACATTTTTAAAGACAAACCGGCATTTTCAGTAAAAAAACAAAAAACCTCGCAAATCCATTCATGACTGACTGGCAATATAGTAACGCTTACTCGCTTACTCTGCGGATTAAATACACAGCTCAAAAGCTATAAAGAAGTAACAGACTGATAGACATAAGTTGTTCAATCCATAAGTATTCCCGGTTTTACCTTACAAGTCCGAATTATAAAAAACATGTACGGAGGGACTAACAAAAGTTCGCTTAGTTGGTGCCAATGTAGTTGTTTTTGAAAGAAAAAAAAACAGATGCATTTCTGTAGCTTATAATCTAACAATATTTCCAAATTTCAGAACAATAGGTAAAAATGGAGACGAGAAAGAGGAAAATTAGTGACGTAAGCTCGGTTGAAGTTCCACCCCCAATACGGGAAGAAATTCGTTTTGCCATTCTCTTCGGATTTTGATCTCAACTCACGCCAGTCAAAATTTTGCACGAATGTAAAAATGCATACGGAATAAATGCACCATATCTTGTTACTATTTCAAATGATTTCGAAGATTCCAGACTGACCATTTTTCTGTGGAGGACGAATCTCGTGAAGGTCGGCCCAAATCTTCGACCGACGATACAAATGTGACTCTGGTGAAGGCTAAAATTGATGAAGATGCCAGGATGACACAGGAGTTGATAGCGGATGAACTGGGCTTAAATATCATGGCTGGGTCACGAATTTTAAATTATCACCTGAAATATTCGAAGGGTCAGCTCGATGGGTTCCAAAAATGTTGAATGGAGAGCAAAAGAGGCTCGTGTCCGTTTTGCTCAATATTTCTTGGATAAGTTTGAAAATGGAGAGTCAAGCTGCTTCTATAAGATCATTACAGGTGATGAATCTTGGTATTATAAGTACGACCTGGAAACCAGGCAGCAGTCCTTGGTATGGAGCCCAGAAGGTGCAAATCCTCCAGTAAAGGCCAAACAATAAAAGCCAGGGACAAAAGTTATGGTGTCGATGTACTTCACCAGGGTGAAAATGCTCGCCGTCATCCCGCTTAAGACTGGTCAGACAGTCTCTGCTAATTGGTATACTGAAACTTGCTTACCACAAGTTTTCCAAAATTTACTTGGACACCGACAAAAAGAGGAGCTGCGTCGCTACTTTTTGCACCACGACAATGCGCTTGCGCACACTGCTGAAAAAACCAACAATTTTCTTGGGCTCTCGGACATCAATGAAATTCGCCCAGTACCTTATTCTCCGGATTTAGCGCCGTGTGACTTTTGGCTGTCTCGGAAAATAAAAAAAGATTTGAGGGGAAAAATCTTCACATCTAATGAGGAGATTATTAATGCAGTCAATGTTGACGCCCTATGCCCCCCGAGGGGTTAAAGGATCTAAGTAAGTAAGTAATGTCGAAATCAAAAAGCTCCAAAAAGATGATTTTGAAAGCTGTTTTCAAAGATGGATCTATCGGCTGAAGAAATGTATTGAAATATATGGGAATTATGTGGAAAAATTAAAAAAGGTTGAAGATTAAATATCTAAAGTTAAAATTATTTTTGTGTTTTATTATTCAATCAACTAAGCCAACTTTTGTTAGTCCCTACGTAAACACTAATCAAATTCTGGTTCCGAAAGAAGGGTAGAAGGGTCCAAAAGACTTTTTATACTGATGGTGTTGAAACATGGAGACAGAGATGCATACGTACTTTAACTTTCCTCATTCAAAATTTACAAGGGTAAGACAGACGCATTTAAAAAAAGACAGGCGGATAAAATCCTGGAATGTGAGATTTTACCAACATAGTATAGAACACTAAAAATGTATTTTGTCATTCATTTCTTGATTGGCACACCATTTGTGTCGACTGTCACTTAAAACTGTTAAAGGCAAACCATTTCTTACGAAGGGTGTTGCATAAAACTCCCCTATACCAGAGGTAGACAGGACTAAAATGAATGAACCCATACGATTTCCCTTGGCACCATGAGTAGATATATTTTAAAGACTTCATTTCTCGGTAAGCACTTGCAACTTCCAAGAAAACCTAGCAAGTGGGTGAAGGGATAAGTAGTAAAATAGAAAATGACGGTAATGGATGCGATTAAGTAGGCTCTGATGGCAGTATGCGAAACATTTGCACTTCCACAAATATGTATGTACCTAAATCAGAACACTTGAAAGATCATCGTCTTAACTATTCACCTACAAATGGAAATGGTAAGCCTCTTTCCAGGATAGGAACAGTAAACAGAAAGTTGTCTAGGTAAAAATTCCTCTCCTACTTTAAACGAACATCTGTAGTTGCAAAAGTCCATGGGGATTGCTCGACATAAATTCGTTACACACCCTTAAACCCTGAACCGAAACGATAAATAAACAGAATTACATCCAAACTACATGTACGGCATGACTGATTCCTAAAACTTTTCCGAACTCTCAAAGGAAATGCTATACATTCATATAGTCCGCCATCCATGCGGCAACTTGACTACCATCATCCGTCAGAAGACTCAATTGCATTGCACAATTCAAGCGATGCTGCTGTTACGTTGTGGCACTACACATGTAGTTCAATCCAAACTCAATTCCATGAAATGGTTTTGCAACTTTTTTATTCAAAATTATGCAACCAATAATTTGTCAATAGAAAATTGCAATGCACACTGTGACAAGAGGTTTGCCAGAGTCATGTCCCATCTGTTTGTATTCACCATCGGAGTTTTGTTTTCTACTAGAACTTGCCCGGAAAAACTTTCACTGCTCGGTATCCACATCAAACATACACACAATCATCAACTGGATGAGACCAAAGAAACGAAGAGAGGAAAATAATAAAAAACGAAATTAAAAACCGAAAGTAATTCAGGTAAACGAGCGAAACAGCTGTGAGCGAGTTTGAAAAACTTGCTCGGAATATGACCTGTTTTTATTACACTTTAGGTAGTCAATTATGCAATCGGGGATACAGATAGATTTAGAGATGACCCATTAAGAAAGTTTTCCAATAAAAATTAGTCACACTCCACTGCCTGCATTTGCACAAATAAATAAATAAACGACGAGGCTATTTGCAGAACCATTTAGGAAGCATTGCATCAGTGTGTTGTCTCGGACAGAGTCATTAAAAATTCCAATTTGGTATTCAATAGCAATGCTAAGATTTCCAAGAATTTTCGATAATTTCTTGGAATTGAAACCTGTGATACTACATAAGGTAGACCCGAGTTCCAGGAAATCCACCAGCATGTAATGTTTGCCTTCATTAGATAGATGTATCTGTGTATCTTATAAGTCAGCCTAACAAGTTCCATATAACAGGATATTAAATTTTAAGAAATTCAATACTCAATCCTACATGATATTGCCGTAGGTGAAGAATAATACGATGTTAAAGATTATCAAACAAAATCTGATGTATAGATAAGTCAGTTTGGAAACTAAATTTTATTTTTGAACGAAACCCGCAGGGAAATAGTGAAAGAAACCTCTATGGAAGCAGAGTTGGAAAATACGGTTTCTATTTCTGGGTCGCGATGGAGGAAACTAGTATCCTCGTGTAGTATACGTGCAACGAGAAGTTAGCTCTTTATTTGCGTAACGATTATGGATTTTTGTCTTTCAAAAGCAATATTTGAAAATATCATATTTTTACCCATTTTTTTGTGGTATGATGGAACAATGTAGATGAATATACCATATCTAGAATGTTTTGAATTACTTTTTTTTTTTAAATAGAGGAGACGAGGATGGAAAACTTCATGTGCAGTGCATATACCATAGTAAAAGATGGAAGTTAATTTTAATTTAATTAATTAATTCTGTAAGGTTTTACCGAAATGTTGTTTCGAAAATTTTATAAAAATATGGTATATACAGAGTAAGACCACAAACCATCATTCACTCATTTTGCATATTCAGCTTCGTTCAAGAAAATTTTGCATTTTTCGAAAACAGATTTGAAGACCGTTTTGTGAACTATTTTTACTTTTGCGCTGCCTTGCGAGGAAACTTGTTTAAAAAAACAAGGAAAGTTTGAGTAAATCAAAATATATATGTATATCGCTGAAAAAAAAATCATTTTGCATTGGAATTCCTGTGTGGCTTTTCTTATATGTATGAATGTGAACTAGTTCTTTACTTAGCTTAGCTTTGCTTTATTATATTTTGTGTTGCTTGTGGAGTTGTTATAAATATTTCAATAATCTATGATTTATTCGTAACTTCTTCTACATTACTTTTTGTTTTTAAAACAATTTTCCAAAGAAAAGAATATTTTATGAGGAAACTCCCCGCTCTTCTTACTTACTTAGGTTGCGCTACAGTTCGGGGTGAACCTGGGCCTCAACCAACAAGCCTCTCCATTTAGCTCGGTCTTTAGCTAATTGCCTCCAGTTGCGCATTCCAAGTTGGTCGAGGTCCCCTTGAACTTGTGCGCGCCACCTACGACGATGATTTCCTCTACTGCGTCGTCCCTCGGGACTAGATTCGAAGACTCTGCGGGCCGGAGCGTTGGTGTCCATTCGATCTACATG
Organism: Brachypalpus laphriformis; assembly: GCA_945910035.1. NCBI lineage: Eukaryota > Metazoa > Arthropoda > Insecta > Diptera > Syrphidae > Brachypalpus > Brachypalpus laphriformis. Next base: position 311,466,171 of record OX246753.1, on the reverse strand, counting down.
TCCTAGCCATCTCAGACATCCAATGCGCAGTTTTTTGACTATGTCGATGTCACTGTATAGCTCGTATAGTTCGTCATTGAATCTTCTCCTCCAAAACCCGTCAACGCAAACGGGACCGAAAATCTTACGAAGAATTTTTCTCTCGAAGCGACCAAAGATATCTTCATCCTCTTTTAATAAAGTCGATGTTTCAGCGCCATAAAGCAGGACTGGGATGATCAGGGTCTTATACAGAGTCTCCTTAGTAGTTCCAAATAGGGCTTTATTGTTGAATTGCCCTATAAGCCCAAAAAAACAGCGATTGGCAAAAGTTATCCTTCGCTTGATTTCTCCGCTGATGTTGTTCTCAAAGTTTATAGCAGAGCCAAGGTAAACAAAGTCCCTTACTACCTCGAAGTTATAGCTGCCCACTGTTACGTTTTGTCCAATTCGTCGGTGTTGGCTTTCCCTTCTTGTTGACAGCATATACTCCCCGCTCGAGCACAAGTAAAATAAAATTTACTTTTGTATTGCAGTGCAAATTCTGGAAATTTGCAATGGGATGCAGGAGCGATTTTTAATTTTATTATGTTACTAGCTTACCCGTGTTCGTCGTGTCTCGCCCGCACATTAGTTGATGCTCATTTACTTATTTTTTTAAATATAATTGCTAGCTGAAAATGTGCATAATACGCACGCAACACACAACCCGTCAAAAAGTTCTAAAGAAAAGGAAACCAAATAATAAGAAAACACGAAGCGTACAATCACCCTTCCGTCAGCAAGCAGGGTCTGCTCTCAAAAATTGCGAATAGAGAACGAAAGGAGAATCAAGAGCAAAAAAATTATAACCTGCACTGAGTGCAGATTCGAGATCATGATCAAGAAAAAGGTACTTTACTAAAGAATTTTGCAACAGATACATTGGACAAGAACTCAGCATCTGGATGGCGGATAACGATAGAACATACATCATGTTAAAAGTTGAAGTTCAAGCAATGTAATTGCGAAAACCTAGTTCAATTTTATGTAGCAGTTTCCGCGTAATGCACAGAAAGACAAAAACATTCGACCATCTGTAGTTCCATTTTCGCTTTATTTTATATATAGATAGATTTTGATCATTTTGTAAGAATCCTTTCATTTGTCGAGATAAAGAATATCGGAAATGTTGACCCAGGATATAGGCTATCACTCCTAAATTTCATGCAAATCTGTGAAGTAGTTTCTGCGTAAAACATGCACAGAAAAACAAGAACATTCGAACCTCTTTAGTGTTATTATATGTATGTATGTCGTATTAAGATACAAATATACGTATGTATTAAACTTTTTTGACAGAATATGGCACACTTAAAATATGATTAAAATCTCATTCTTTTGGGCTTCAAAATAACTGCAATATGCGTAATGCTAGACAGACAAGGGGACCAAAAGCCAAAGTTGTGATAGCCGTAGACTGCTTTACTACATTTTTTTTCGATATCGGTCAATGTAATTATGTATAAAATGGAGACACATAGCATTGTACACATAATTATATTGCCCTACTGCGAAGTGACTAAAAATCCAGTCTCTTTATAATAACTTAACATAAGAAAATAGTGTTCTGGCAACACCAATCAACTTTCAACTAGCTCGAACTTTAAAAGGGGCAATCCCAGCATTATATCAAGTCGAAAAGGGATAATCCCCGCGTTATATCGAATCTATTTCGAAACTTAAAATGGTAATCCCCGCTTAGTAGATATCGAATGGAAGGGAGTCATTCATAAAAGTGACTTGGAAGACAAGAGTCGAACCGTCCCAAAAAAGATTGTGATTTTTAAAAATAAAAAAATAGTAAATTTCTGCCGAAATAACGTGTTTTTGTAATCATTTATAAATATAATAACAAAAGGAACATTTGTCAAAATATATGATGCCGGGACTGTTCTGTGGTATTCTAAGCACAATTTTAATATGAATATCTTTCGTAAGACCTGTATTCGTTGACAGATATATTTCCTCAGAATCTTTTTAATGGAGTTCTCTACATAACTATGCTAGAAAGAAATGGATGCTTATGAGATTATGATCCGCCTGTGGGGTTTGCCTAAATATAATTTCACAGCGAAATATAAGCAACAAACACACAGTGACTCGATGCGATATTGTATGAGGATGGATACAGTATTTTTAATTATCACCATTCAGCGCGTAGTGTGGGATTTTGGAACATCATTCATTATATCAAATCTTTCATAAAAACGCAGTTCAAGAGCAGAAATTCTACAACGATTCGAAAAAAAGATAAAAAAAACAACGAGTCATGTTGGCTGCATATTAATTTCCCACAGACAACCCATTCTCTGGGGTGACGATTGAAATCAAAGAGCAGTTTGAAAACTTCGCCCCACAAAACTCGGTGGAAATGATGAAAAGGACAACTTTTATATGATGACATCGTTTTCGCTGAGGAAATTCAATGGCAATGCTTTGCTCAATAATGCGATGTAAAAGAATAGCATTGAAATGGAAATAATGATGGCAAACGATTGTGAACTATAGCATTTCTCATCCTTTCGAAATCATTAATAATGCTTTAAAACTACGTAATTACTTCAATTTTAAAGGATTTATACACCACACCGAAGTTATAATGCACTAGAGAGCCGACAAGGAAAATGTTTGTACAAAGTGTGGTACTCGGTACTCAATTGGGAATAGTTGACCTAAAATCCCAATATCCCATGAACAACACATAAGTGTTTGAATGCAATAAACAATATTTTGCAGGTCTTCAAAAATAAAGGAAAATTCTTGGAAACCAAAGAATGAACTATCGACAAAGTTGATATAAAAAAAACATCCAAATCAGTGAAGTTTTATTCGAAAGTAGTTTTGAATAAAAGTGAAATATTACAACCATTTTTAAAAGTCCCACTTTTTTCTTAAATCGCTAATTCGATTTAGACCGAAAGCACTTGTTTCTGACTAAAATAACTGCATGGAAGGAAATGGAATCTCGAGACATCGAAAATGTAGACGCTTGTTCTTGGTTCTAAAGAAAAGCAAACATTTTGCAAAATGAATCATTTGAATGGGTGCAGTTTCACCCAAGTTATCGTACGTGACAAATTATACAAGATTGATTGTATTTTTGGAATCGTTTATCTGATTGAAATTACGAACCCTCATTACTTATTCCAAATTAGATGATATGCTTTGTAAAACGAGTCATCCGAATCGATGCAACTTTGCTCAAGTTTTCAAAACTACAAAAACAATCTTTCCCGATTTAAACCAAAATTGGTGCACTTTTGATCGAACACCAATTTGTGAGAGGTATTCAGCAGCGTTAATCACCCCGACCTAGGAACTAAGCTGAACAGGAAACCTAAGCGTTACCAATTTTAGTAGAAGTAAGCAGTTCAGAGGTTAAACGAATGTTAACTACAAAGTTCGATCTTAGGTTCAATATTACTGAATGTTCTTATGTCCGATATTCCTTCTCCTAATAGTAGTACCAAACTGGCTATTTTTGCTGATGATACAGCTCTTTTTCGTGGAATTTGCTGCTACTAGATACATTAGTATCGTTACTAACTTTATTAGAATATTCATTCTAATCTAAATAATTTCTCTGTACGAGTATCTCTAAAATTAGGAAAAGGGATTTGTACAACCTAAGACTATGAATAGAAAATAATGAAAACGTTGGCAAAGAAAAAAATATATATATATATTGCAGCACAAGAACTAAATCATGCTCAAGTGGAATCACAAATGATACATGCCTGCAGTGCTATAAAATTAAGCCACCCTCCAATCCATTGACCAAATGCCATCAGTTTATTTTATACACAAATCGTATTTCAATTAAACTAGGAAAGTTGTAAGAAATAGGTCACATTTTATTGCAAAGTATACTATGCACTGAATGCAACTCATAGAGGAAGTAGCACGTATTGAACGCAATACCACACCGCGAAAAAAGGTGAGAGACCACAGCAAACAATGAGTGCTCTAAAACCGCAAAAATGCACAAAGTGAGACCTCAGATACATACTCGTATTACTCACGGATGATCGAAAGGAATACTAAGCCTCACTCAGATCGAACTCGGTCTAGCTGCAGTCTGTTTGAGTTTTACACACTAAACCCTTTGACAAGATGTAGTTCCCCGTCATAAAACCAAAATGCTGCAAGGCGCAGTATATATTTTTAAAAATCCGCACAACTTTGCGAATGCTGACATGACTTGCTTGCAAAACAAAATCCAAAAGTATTTGCACATCCACTTTAGAGTTTGAAGCCTTTTAACCTTGTCAGCATATGCATTCATCATATCATATGACTCAGCCGCATTTTGGAATCACTCATCGCATTTACATCAAAAGGCATGCAAACAATCTAAATCCACACACTCATCAATATGCACAACAGATACACAAGTAATAGGATGCCACCTCGAGCGGCTGTTATTTGTTCAATAATTCAAGCCAATCCATTTTTGGAAGAAATCTCCAAGCCGTTCCAAACTATATTCGATGATTAACGACACTTGAGTGGTTAAGCAATCTTAACCTTGAAAAGGCGTACAATGTTGGACTTATTACATAAAAAAAAAAAAATTCGTTCAAAGAAAATTTAGCTCACTAGGTTCACCAAAATTTATTCCAATCACAAGCTAGTCGCTGGTGGGACTTTCCAAAAAATAAAAAATAAAACCCCACACTTTTTTTTTTCTACACCAAGTTCAATGAACCCCCGATTGGTTTTTAGAAGCCTATTTGCAAATCAGGTTATGAAAACCCGGCAGAGATAGCACCACAAACAAATTGACAAATTGACCAACATTTTTGCACACTCTTTTGGTTTAGGAACTTAAATTCTGACCACACATTTCCACTAGGACAAGATTCAAACAACAGATTGGGACACACTTCTTCATTGGCACTGGCCCACAAAAAAAAAAAAAGAAAAGAGATAAAAAGGTTGAAAAACTTACTCAAATGCGGTGGGTAGGGTTACAAATTGACAATTCCGGTCACGTAATTTCTTTGGGAAATAATCCAAAATGCGAAAAGTATCCACAAGCACTACCAATAGATTCACCGCTGTTAGCTCGATGACTAGTCTGACTATGAAGCGCGCCACTTAGCACCCTGACGCTTTATATACTCGATTCGAATCAGCCTCATCGTTGGCTCTGGCTCTGGCTCGTGTTAGTTGTTATTGTTGTTGGCACTGTGGTGTGCTGATAAACAGCTGCTGGTCTTTCTGCTGATGAGCTGGTGGTGGAGAGTGGTTTGATTTGTGCCTGTCGGGGTGGTCTGCTCTTCGACTTGTTTCTCGAATAAATCCACACAATGGTTGTTCTCTTAAATCCTGTTTTTGTTTGAATTTGAATGGTGGTGGATTACGTGGAAGTGGGTATGGATTACTGAATCTAGTTGATTTGGTGACGGTTTTACTAGGTAGATGAACTTTATGAAACTTGAAATTTGCATATTTGGAGATAGATACTGATTCTAGGAATTAGGCTAGTGAGTGTTGTTATGGTATCTACAGAACTGACTAAGTGAACCTTGATCTCCGTTGGGTCGGAGGTTGTTAGAGTGGATATATATTTCGTTCCTTCTCAGAATCAGAATCAAATTATAATTTGCTATAATTTACTGCTTCACGAATGATGTATCGTCCCCAAAATTTATCTGGATGAGCTGGTCCCCTCATCACGATCAGACACCTTATTCGTCTTCTCATGATCTGAGGGAGTACACAGAGAAGAGGGTCAACTAGAGATTCAAAAGACATCATGTGCAAGTTAAACTTGCAGAACGTAGATGGCAATATTACACGTAGATAGGGGCTATTTTGATTGGACGTCAGAATTTCACGGATCCTTATATGGGGAAGGAAGTTTAACTGAAAGTCTTCGGTGTTCAAGCGAAGAAATTGGCTGCAAATAAACTGATGACTAGTCTAAACGCTTGACACTGAATACGAGCAAGTATACTTTAGCATGTGGTCAAGGTTGCCGCCCAGATATACGAGTTGTTTTCAAGTCTCGCACGTACGTAAATTTTGTAGATTAAGTTCAAACTTGTTGGAGTGAAAAGACCTTTACATCTCCAGAGGAATCCGAAGTATATGGCACCACATTTTGTGACTTCGGCAAACTGCCGATTCCACCGAAGGTCTGGGCTAAAATGTATTCCATGCACTGACACGCCATTGGATTTTCTAAGGTCAACTCTACTCATTTTTAGTTTGGCTACGGCAGTAAAGCACTTTGAGCACTAAACACAAATTGATTTTTAGCATCCCAATATGTGACAGCATTAATATCGGGATTGAGTTTTGTTAACATTCGCTGTCGCTAGGGCCTCACGACCTGGCGACCTTGTCGTAATGCCATTAAGTAGTAGGTCGAGAGCTGAGTAAGCTTTACCACCTCATGTTGCTGCGCATTACTAGGGTGATGAGTGTATCTACCACTGGTGCTCAGAAAGGACCAGCAATTGATTGACGTTGTGCCAGGTGACCTTGATACTGTCTTATGTTCTCTTATTAGCGGCATTTTTGGAATCGGAGACTATGCCAGGGACGCTCGAATCAAACAATCTGACGCATTGGCTACTATATTCTAGGCAGATATCTTTGTGAACGCCTGTATAGCGCACATCACTTTGAGGAAAGACGTAAAAGGCCGGATTCATCGGCTCTATCAAAGCCTACTCTGCTGTAATGATTATTAAAAAAATTGTGGCGGAGCAGTAGGCTGTCATAAGACTCACCCAGCTTGGACGATACTTACTTACTTATGTTCTGTATCCCCTTGTGGGTCCTAGGACCTCTACTACGCCTACGCGCCATCGTGTACGGTTTCTGGCAATGTGTCTTTGTTCTCCCCAACTTTTCCCTAACTGCCGTGCCTCCTTCTCGACTGTTCTGCGCCATGTTCTCCTCGGACCGCCAGGTCTTCTGCCATCCTGAGTTAGAGAGTTTTATTACATAGCATGGTTCGCTATGGAGCTGTCACCCTTTCGAAACATGTGACCAATCCACCGCCACTGCCGCCGTTGGATGGTTGTGCCTATTGGTCCCTCACCCGTTCTCTCGTAAAGGTGTTCGTTAGAGATACGATTGGGGCAGAAAATCCTTAAGATATTGCACAGGCACCTATTAACAAACGTTTGCGGCTTTCTGGTGATAGTAGTGGTCACTCTCCACGTGCTGCAACTACCATATATAGCAGCACGAATTCAACGTTGGAGCGGAACAGTCTTATTCTGGCGCTCAAACTGATTGCATTGCTTCGCCATATTTTGGAAAACATCCCGAACGCGGACTTTGCTTTGGCGATCCTGTTGGCTATATGCAGTTCGGTTCCACCATCGGTCGAGACAATAATCCCAAGATACTGGAAATCCTCTACTCTCTCTACCGGTTGTCTAGCAATGCATATTTGAGCCGATGAGTTTGTTCCAAGGCTGATAGTTTTAGTTTTTGCCGTATTTATTTTCAGCCCGACGACGATTGCCTCCCTCTCCACATCTGCTGTCATTTGGTGGAGGTCCATAATTCTGTGGGAGAGTAAGCATACATCGTCTGCGTAGTCAAGATGCTTCAGTTGAAATGTAAGAGTCCATCGAATTCCTCCGTTTCCCGTCGACAAAGTTCCATGAAGCACATCGCTAATCACCAATAGGAATAATATTGGTGAAAGAATACAGCCTTGCCTTACCCCACTTTGGATATCAAATTCCTCAGACAACCTTCACCTGTGCAGAACGTGACATTTGGAGGCTTCATATGTAGCTTTGATAATAGCAATTACCTTATCGGGAATTCCTCTTCTGCGTAAGGCACGCCAAATAAACTCCCTGTTGACACTATCGAACGCCTTCTCAAAATCGATGAACAGCAGGTGCAGTGGCGATCGATATTCAACACACTGTTCGATGATAATCCGCAGGGTGTTGATGTGGTCGGCACAGGAGGAGATCCAGAGCGGAAACCTGCTTGTTCGGCATCGACTGTGTCTTCGAGATGTTGTTTGATTCGCTCCAGGATGATTTTAGCTATTATCTTAGCTACAACAGGCAGCACGCAGATACCCCTCCACTTTCCGCACTCCATTAAACTTCCTTTCTTAGGAAGCTTGCCGTTCATTCCCTTTTTCTACTCGTTAGGAAAGCTCTCAGCTTCCCAAGCTCTCTCTATAAGTGGAAGCAGAAGCTCAGCCGATGTTGTTGGCGCTGCTCGTAAGAGCTCTGCTGGAATACCGTCAAGTCCTACCGCCTTGTTGGTTTTGAGTGCCTTGATTGATGATCTCATCTTTTATGGGAGTCGTGGTGCGTATTCGGGAGCTTCTCACCTCGGGCATCTCAGTCTGATTTGGGAGTATATCGCTAACGAATACACGGTTCAAAACCGTAGCAAAATGCTCTTTCCATCTCTTGAGCTGGTCCTCATCCGAAATGAGCAAGGAGCCGTCTAGGCTTTTCACTGGGTGTTGGCTGGAGCTGTCAGCTCTTTCGTGATTCTGTAGACGGTCCTGCTGTCACACCTCCGTGCAGCTTCTTCTGCTTCTGTAGCCAGCGCGTTGATGTAGTTGCGCTTGTCACGTCGCACGCCACGTTGAACTTCTCTCATCTACATGTGATATAGGGACTCTAGCTCGCTTCTCCCTCCTGCTGGGGTAGCTACAACGTGAGCTCTCAGCTGTTTTCGTTCGTCAATCCGTCTCCAGGTATCCCCGGAAAGCCACGTCCTATGTCTTCCCTGCGATCGACCGACAATTCTTTCATCACCAGATGTGAAAACATTTTTTACAGCATACCAATGGTCTTGGATGGTTGCGGGCATTAAGCTGCTGATTGCTTCCACACCTTGCGAAAAGTGCACCCTTAATTGTTGGCGCACTGAGGGATCACTAAGTCTATCGATGTTGAACCTGGGCATTCTTGTGTTGTCCTGGGATCTTCGAACTGCAGCAGTGCGTAGTTGGAGGGTAGCTGTCATAAGATGGTGATTTCGTACTATCCCCACACGTACCCCTCGCCTGTTTCGGACGTCCAGGAGACAACTGCTAAAGTGGCGGCTGATGGCAAAATGGTCAATTTGGTTGGAGGTTGTGTTGCCTGTCGTTGGAAACCTAGTTGACTTTGTGGCAGGTCTTGTGCTCAAACATGGTGCCACCTATCACAAGGCGGTTGGCATTGCAGAAATCCACAAACCTTTCGCCGTTGTCATTGTGGTTGCATAGTCCATGCTTGCCGATTACATGTCTGAGCCCTCCGTTGTCGTTGCCTACCTTGGCATTCAAATCCCCCATCACTATGACAATATCACCATTTGGTGTTGTGTTGAAGACGGTACTTAAGAGATTGTAGAAGCTCTCCTTTTCGTCTTCAGACGAACTATTCGTTGGGGCGTAACGCTGTATGATGGTGGGCGCCGTGGCGTAAGTGGTTAGTGTGTCGGATCACTACGCATGAGGTTCCAAGTTCGAATCCCAGAAAACACCAACAAGTTTTTTCACGGTCCCACCTCTCGCGAGCGTCTGACAAACATCCAAGAGTATTGTTGTCACGAAAAAGCTTCTCAAATCGCCGTTCGGATTCGGCATTAAACTGTAGGTCCCTTCCGTTCGTTTGAAAAATATAACGCACACGACATGAGTGGTTGCGAGAAGCTAGGCCCTGGCACTTTAAAGAGCTGTCCTTATAGCTTCATTGCAATCTTACTTCACTTACCCCCAAAATGTGTCGCATGAATTCCTTTTCCAGTTGGAGGAATCTGGCATTGTAAGGACCTTCCCTTCCCGAGCCGAGGAGCGTTTTTTGCATTCCAAAAACCTATCTTTGTCCAGGTACAATAGCCAAAAGTCGTCAACATGTGATCATTCCTTATCCGAGGCATAGTGTCGGTTTCTGTAGCGGGCAATTTTCGGTAACGCAGGTTGCTGGCCCACGTTACCTAGCCTAGAATCAAGGACCTAGATAACCCGCACTTACAATTTTAGCCTACACGTATAAGGGTTTATACGTATAGTTGCCCGGGGACCACCACTAGGAGGTAAAGTAAGCACTTCATCACGAACTTGATTATTGCGCTACTGGCCCAAGCCAAGTTTTGGGAAGTCAGTAGTTTCCCGATCAATCGCAATGCAGGTCCCCAAAGGCTTGACAACCATTGTGCATCTCTGTCGCTGGTTTTAATGCTTTAAACAAATATCTTAAAACCATTAGTATAAGAAGTTCGGCGAGGAATATAGGGCTCTATGTTTCATCTGTGACTATCTAGCCTTTATCAAATATAATGCAATAGTATATCTAGACATAGTTTGTAGCATTTTTCCTCAGACATGAACAGTGGATATTGCTAAGTAGGCTACAGCTAGAAAAAGTTATGCTTGGCTTCTGATAATTATCTCACCACGTTGACTGTATCAATAAAGATTCTTATTCATTTGTACACGCGGTTGACATAAAAATTATCAAGCAAACATATCAATCACCGCTGATTCTCATTCACTTCAAGATGTCTTGAATAGATTTTCGAAATTGTGCAAAAAAAACGTCTTAAGCTCAATCTCAACAAATGTCAAACTTATACATACATATTCCCAAGAGTGTCTCCCGCCACCCCCTAAATCCTATTCCATCTGCCAGAAGACTATCCACTTCGTCACTTTTTTGTGTGATTTCAGAGTTCTCTGCAGCAGAGAAGACAGTTTTCACTGCCATATTGATGACAGTATCAGCAGAGCCAACTCTACGCTCGTGAAACACCGATTCAGGGAATTCTCGAACCTCTAAGGCACATGCCAATTCTTAAATATACTAGTCAAATGGTATACTCGTCTTCTTAATATGATACCCATTCTCTTCGAATCGAAGCTGGCCAACTCAGGTTCATTCATTTTGATCTAGGCAGTCTTTCTTGGTCTGGCAAATATAACTGACCGCCATGAATACGTGGAGAAGTTGCTCTGTGTAGTCTTTGTTTTTTGGAAATATCAAGCGGCCCACGCTGCTTCGAACGATCTCCCTCAGTACGAACCCACACAGTCTGAGATCTATATCCCTCTTCCGCCTTAATTTTCACAACTGCTGTTCCGAAGCTGCCGCTTCAATGTCTACATCCATACAGAGCACATCCTATAATGTCATATAGCGGAGCAACATCATCCGATGCCAGACGCCAGTATAAGTACATATGTACATATGTTTATACAATGCATAACTGCAGTTACAGAACGCAGATAAGGAGTACAAAGAAGAAGGAAACCATAATAATAAATGCCAGGAATACGCCTACGTATTAGCCCACATCAACACCGCACACTTCAACTACTCTCCCCGCTGGACTGTTCTAAAGCTGTGCGTCATTACTCGTAGTTGTTTTTTTCTCACGGTTCTCCTTTCTCAAAATACGTCTGCTTGCCTGGTTGTATTTGCAATGCAGTCTCTTGTCGCTGCTTCATCATAATGATCGCAACTATTATATCTCACGTACAATGTTCCAACTATCTTCCGAACTTATCATCTGACTAATCATGTTTTCTGGGCTTAAAACTTCCCCAGTATCTGTGCCAGTAGATGCCATTCTGCTTCGTACCGCAGACAATGGAACATGCTATGTTCAGCGTCTTCAATTGTTCTCAGGCAGGTTGGACAATCTGGCCGCTCGTCGTGTCCAAACTTATGGAGACAATGCCCTAAAGCATCGGTGTCCTGTAAGAATCTGCATAGGATGGAAGTTTAAATCTCCATGCTTTCTGTTGATCCACTCTTCGATGTTGGATATCATTTTATGCGTCTAGCGTCCTTTTTCAGAGCAATCGAATCTCTGTTGCTATTTCTGTGAAATGTTTGTTCACGGTGGATCCTGGCTGTCGATTGGCTTTGTTGAATATTGCCGTTGGTCTGCTGGTGCCCTTCTTGTACTACTAGATCGATTGGTAAAATACCGGCCGCAACTAACCCTACTTGATAAGACGTCGTTCGAAAAGCGACACTTACCCTCATAGCATCGATTCGGTACGCTGCCTCCATTGTTCTTCTATATGTTTTTGTTTGCATGACAGTGGTCCATATTTAGGACCTATACAGCATTATTGACGACGCGACTTTTGCAAACAGTCTTTTTCAATATCATGGCCCACCAATATTCGGCATCATTTGACTTGCTGCGTACAGTAGATGCTGTTAAAAAGTAAGTCATGCATCTATGACTATGACAAAATAGTTTAATTCTGGATTTGGAAACCACGACGTTGTACCGACGTTAACTGCTCTAGTCTCCATGATTTTTCTGCTGCTTATTTTACTTCCATCTTTTATGTCGCAAGCTTTAGACCAAGTTAGCCGGTCTCGGACGGTCCTTATAGCTTCATTGCAATCCTGCTCCACTTCTTCTATGAGTTTTGCTACTACAACGATGGTTATGTCGTCAGCAAAAACCAATTATATTTGATGATCATAGGATTCGCAGTCTAATAACATCATTGTACATAAGATTCCAAAACGGTGGACCCAATACAGAGCTTTGAGGATGCCAGCTGTCAGTGTACTATGCTTTGTTTCACTGTCGGTGTCCTCGAACAGCGAAAGTAGTCAATCAGTATCTTTTGAAGGTATTCCTACACTATTTTGTCGGTAAATGTTTGCACGATATTTCTGCAGTTCGCTGTGTCAAACGCATTCTTAACGTCTAGCGTGATGATGCCGCAATACTGCCACGCTTCTATCGTACTCCTTGGACTGCTTTTCTCGCTTGCTGATGGTTTCATCAATAGCGTCGATTGTGGAGTGCCCCTTTAGAAATCACCTTTGATGGTCTGCGAGTCCTCCTGCTTCAACAGTCGCACTTTTTAGTCTGTTGGTGATGATGCGCTCTGATATTTTCCTCATGGTGTTCAGCATGCATGTAGGGTGGATGAAGTGACGGGAAAACTCCGCTATCTTCTGTGACCGAAAAATTGTTCCCTAATTTAAAAGGAAGGCAGTTGTGCATCTAACGTTCACATATGGTCCAAAATATTGTACAATGTACAAAAAGTATGAGAGTAATGAGCTGAGATGAAGATGCTTCGCGTGACAGCAGGAGTGGCAAATCTTGGTTGAATAAGAAGTTCGAAGATCCGTGGAAGCCTTCGCATCAAAGAATAATCTCACGAAGAATAGAGCGCGATCGGCTCAGCTGGTATTGCCATATTCAAAGAAAAGATCATTTGAACCCTGTTAAAAAGTCAATATCAATGAATGTTCCAAAGACATTGCAAAAGAAAGGCAGGCCTATAAACTCCTGGATCACGCAAATACAATGTCACCAAAATTTGGTTTGCCTCAGTAACGAAGTGGTCCAAAATCAGGAGTCTTGCCGATATTTTCTGATGTCGAAGAGGCGGCTCAGTAGAAATGCAGTGAAGTGGGAGGGTTGTAATCCGTTGTTTTCAGATCATTATATCGTCTAAAGAGGAAGAAGAAGAAGGTGTCTAGTATGCACAGTTGCCTATATGAGGAAGGGAGAGCGACGGAGAAGGGAACTTACCAGAAAGAGCAATCAGCATAGAGAAATGGCAACAGCGATGAAACGTTTCAAGCAAAGGCCGATGGACCAATCGTCACATCCCGCTTCTTAAGGGATGGACAGACCGCCAGCATGGCGAGGTAGAGCATATATTTGCAGACTTCGTGCTACAAGAAGCCATTTAAGCAAGACCAGAAATCTCCACTATGGTTCCGAAACAACCAAAAGCCTCGGATAAGGATGACTCAACTAACGACGACCCCAGCAAACGAAATAAGGACAACGACCTTCGGATCTATACGTGGAATGTTCTGTCCGTTTACAGACCACGTGCAGCCGAACAACTAGCAGAGGCCCTAGACTGTTATAAAGCAGATATTACCGTCCTTTAGGAAGTGCAATGGGATGGGCCGGGCAAAAAGGGGATGAAAAACTGTGACATCTACTACGGTGATTGCTACAAAGGCAACAGGCAACGAAGGATACGGATTTGTCATACGCGGCAGTCTTAGGCAAGAAGTCTTAAGTTTCCGACACGTAAGCGAGCGTATTATGAATATCCGGATCAGCTAAATTCACTTACATAAGCCTAATAAGTGTTCATTCCCCCACGGAAGAAAAGGACCCTGCCACCAAAGAGTGTTTCTACGAGCTCCTCGACAAAACATACGAGCAATGCCCTAAATACGACGTTAAAATCGTATTGGCGATTTCAACGCCAAAATAGGAAAGGAGGACGTCTTTGGTAGAGCAGTCGGTAAGGATAGCCTACACGACACCACGTCGGATAACGGACTAAGGCTAATTGATTTCGCTGTGGAGCGAAATGTAACCATAGCAAGCACATGGTTTCCTCATCTCGATATTCATAAGCAGACATGGCGGTCTAATGATCATGTAACGATCAACCAAATTAATCATATTGCGATCGACGTAAGGCATGCCTCCAGTATTCTGGATGTCCTGACCTTCCGACCGGCCAACATAGACTCGGATCATTACCTTGTTGTAGCCAAGGTACGAATGCAGATATCCCAATCTGAGCAACGAAGAAGAATTACTGTTAGAAAATTTAACGTCGAAAAGCTACAATCGCAAGAGACCGCCAGACTCTTCGCTGAATGCGTATCCCGAAATCTCTCAATCACCCCTATGCCACCAACAACAAGTGCCGAAGACCAGTGGCAACGCTGCCAATATGCCATCAGAAACGCCTACAAAGGCATACAAAGCGGCGCTGCAAAGGAAGGCGAGAACAGCTCGTGAGCTCTACGAGCAAAAGAGACGGGAAGAACATCGGCCTCTCCAAAAGTAGAAGAAAGAGCATGAGAAGCGCGCGTTTGAGAATATCGAGAGGTTATACTCCAGGAACAATGTACGGAAGTTTTACCAAAAGGTAAAAAGAACGGGTCAGAGGAGCAATACACGTATAGAAACCTGTAGAGATGAAAATGGAAACCTCGTAGTAGAATCACAGTCGGTGCTGAGAATATGGAAAGCTATGTCTGCAGACTGTATAACGGCGACGAAGACCAACATCCCGGTGTCAGGCAGAATGAACCATTCAACATAGACGATGATAGTCAATATTTCCGCCCACCTGACCAAAACGAAGTGAGGATAGCAATATCCAAGATAAAATCGAACAAGGCTGCTGGACCTGACGGCTTACCGGCCGAACTTTTCAAGGCAGCTGGGGATGAATTGGTAGAGTGCATACACCAACTCATCTCTAAGATTTGGTCAGACGAGTGTATGCCTGATGAATGGAATCTCAGTATCGTTTGCCCGATCTACAAGAAAGGAGACCCGCTCAACTGTGCCAATTATAGAGGCATCAGTCTTCTCAACATCGCACACAAGATATTTTCTGCGATATTGTGTGAACGCCTGAAACCTTATTAACAGCCTGATTGGACCCTATCAGTGCGGTTTCAGGCCAGGAAAGTCCACCATCGATCAAATCTTCACACTTCGGCAGATCCTGGAGAAAACCTAAGAATTCCAAATCGATACTCACCATCTCTTTATCAATTTCAAGCCCGCCTATGACAGCATCTATAGAGAAGAGCTTTATAGAGCCATGTCTAGTTTTGACATCCCTGCCAAACTTGTCCGTCTGTGCAGGCTGACGATGGAGAACGCTCGCCGCTCCATCATGGTCGGTAATGAACTCACCGAGACCTTTTGTGTCAAAAATGGCTTTAGACTTCTTTAATATTGCACTTGAACGGATTGTGTGGAACTCACAAGCCAACACCAGAGGCACAATCTATTACAAGTCTGTACAACTGCTTGCATACGCCGACGATATAGACATTATCAGAAGAACTCAGCGGGCTGTCACCCGAGCGTTCGCAAGCATTATGGCGGAAGCGGCCAAATAGTCGGAGAGCTGGTGAACGTTTTTGAAACGTCATTTTAGCACAGGAAATAAATATATTTTTTTGTTAAACTTAAGCTAATGATCACAAATATCAACGTCTGGCAGCTGTCTGTAGGTGCGTTTGGGGGGGGCTGGGCCCCAAAGACGTCGAAAAAAGGGATGCGGTCACGTCATTTCAGCAAAGCTGAATTTTTGTATATGAGTAGTTTACTTGTTTATATAACATATTTTACCACTGCCAGACATTTTGGCCGGGTCTAACATCCTGCCAGACGCAAGCGAAGTTTGAATGTCGCTACTAAAGCGATGTGCGACAAATGTATCTAATAGCCGATTTTCATCGAAACTATTGAAGCATTTGAAAACTTACTAAGTGTGTCTTATAGGAAATTAAATTCTAGATAAAATAGTATATACACAAAATTTTCATATATCCAGTAGAACAGAAGATATTTTAAAAAGAGTCAGTAGCCGCGATACGAAACCTTTTGTTTCGTATTAAGATATCATTTTTCTACAAAATGCATCATATGTCTTCTCCCTTCGGCTGTTCTACCTGGGAAAAACAAAACAATCATGCTTTCAATAATTTTCCGTTTTTTTTTATTGGGTTATATAAATGATTTGGAAGAATATAATTTCCTGTATTACGGTATTTTAATCTTGTGTATCATCATCTTCTTTGTCGTCAGGTTCAGATCCATCATCACATAAATTAAAGAATTTAACAATTTTTTTTAGTTTGCATGGAATAATCAATATGCAATAGTATTGCAATAAAAGTAATGCATTATAATATTCATAATGTATGTACCTGAACTCTCGTTTTCATCATAAATAAAAGGTTGGATTACAACGTCTTTCACTAAAGCAGGTAATTGATCACCGTCGAACCAAAGAAACTCATATACACCATTAGATTCCAACCATCCATTTTCAATTGGGGATAAATTAGTTGAATTTTTTAAATGTGCATTTCTCCAAATATTTGAAATATAATGAACCCGTAAGAGATTTTGACGCAGCTCTGATTTACACGGTGGCAAATTTCCAGCGTCAACATTTTTACATTTTTTATGGAAATCGGCATTCATGTTCATTGCATTACATGTTTTTGTAAATATCTCATATCTGGATTTATTGACGTAATTTATATTACAGATATTATACAAGCGACATACAAACTCCTCTAAGACTTCAAAAACTTGTTCCCTTGAGCCTTATACATGTACATCCAAAGTACCAAGCAAGATCAGTAAATGCTTTTTAATGTTTGTGGGATTCATTCAATAATAATGTAAAATATAGCATAATAATCGCAACCAGTTGCTGCATGAAATCCTGGCAAAGAATTACACAAAGACTCTCCTAGAGCATTAAACAATTTGGATAAATCTACAAATCGTCGTGAATTTCCAACGCCAATCTCCTTCCAAATGTTCGAGAGCTCTTTAAATGTTCCATGTTACCTAACATAATCACAATAACGTCTGTATCTGAGCATTTTATTAAAACATTTGCATCTTGATCGATGTTGCAAACATGGTAGACGATTTTGGTGTCAGCTCCTTCATGTTTTTCACAAGATAAATTGTCTTCCACAGTTTTTTTCACTTTTCCATTGTCAGTTTTAAAACAGTAACAAAAGTCATAATTTGTTGAGGTTGTCCAAGCTATCTCTCAGAAGATGTTCGCTATCTTCGATAGATGGTGAAAAATAACGATCAAAATGATATCGATTCTGGATGCAGAATACCTAGTAGCCACTTGCAATATTTTTGGAACTTCCTTTAAGAGATGCAGCATGAAAAAGCCATCGATAATTACAATATCAATATTGCGTACCGCTTGACTATCAACTTTTGCCTCCAACTTTCATGAGAACAGATTTATCGGTTTTACAAACTGTTCCATCTAAATGGCACATTGATAAAGGAACAGGTATCAAAGGATACGATAAGACTTTTGCAATATCTATATATTGTTCCAGGGTATTGCTATAGGGTTTGGTGCTGCTCGTCCTGTTGCAATGTTATATAAGAAATCGTTACTCAGTTCTGGTGCAAAAGGATTTATATTTTGTTTAATGTAATCCATAAAATTCTGAAGCTGCACGCAACTTTTTTCCATTCTACTTCTTTCCAAGTCTGCTGTAATATCTTGAGCTTTATGCAATCCACATTCCTCAAATACGTGCGATATTATCGTTGATCTTATGCTGTGACTTTAAGACCAGCGTTGACGAGCAGATATCGAATTGGTGAAATGTGTAACTCCTGTCAATCTTTTTGCAGCATCTGCATTTATTGTCTGTTCCAACGTCAAATCTATTGGCTGTCTAGAAAATGCTTTTTCGGTTCTTTTCACAACGAAGGACCTGTTCTCAAAAAGTTTCTTAGTCCTGGGTGAAGTTCGTCGATTTTTAATAAATTATCGTGGTACTTGACCAACCACCCTGCGTGCGATTTTGGGCAATATGTATTTAAATAATTCGAAATCTGCAGTACGAATGCTTCGTGTCAATATTAAATAATAATTAACATCATCTACATAAATCATGTAGAACTGCGGTGTTTTGCCAAATTGTCCATTAATCGTTGCTTCTTGATATGCATTATATTTTCTAAGCAATTGTATAAGATAAGGATGGTCAATAGTGGGACTTGATGTATGTGTAGATTGAAAGTCATTAAGATAACTGATTATATCATCGCCAATTTCTATTTGCTCTTTCTTCATAAAACTTTCAAAACGTAGGATCTGAAAGCCCAAAGTCATTAAAGGATGCAGTCTCTTGCACGTGTTAAAATGCTTTACAGCTATAAATCCAGCTACTGAACCATTTGCTAAAAGTTCACTATCCACCATTACATAAGCCAATCCAGAATCATCTATAAACTTTCCGATGGCTTTGAAATAAGCCATCATAATGTGGAAGCTGCCTAGATGAATAAAAAGGCCATTGAATCTTGGCTTTGAATTTGAATAGCGGCTACTGACTCTTTTTAAAATATCTTCTGTTCTACTGGATATATGAAAATTTTGTGTATATACTATTTTATTTAGAATTTAATTTCCTATAAGACACACTTAGTAAGTTTTCAAATGCTTCAATAGTTTCGATGAAAATCGGCTATTAGATACATTTGTCGCACATCGCTTTAGTAGCGACATTCAAACTTCGCTTGCCTCTGGCAGGATGTTAGACCCGGCCAAAATGTCTGGCAGTGGTAAAATATGTTATATAAACAAGTAAACTACTCATATACAAAAATTCAGCTTTGCTGAAATGACGTGACCGCATCCCATTTTTCGACGTCTTTGGGGCCCAGCCCCCCGCAAACGCACCAACAGACAGCTGCCAGACGTTGATATTTGTGATCATTAGCTTAAGTTTAACAAAAAATATATTCATTTCTTGTGCTAAAATGACGTTTCAAAAACGTTCACCAGCTCTTAGACTAAAAATGGGTTTAGCGATAAACGAGGACAAAACCAAGTATATGCTATCAACAAAAAGGGAAAGCCAACACCGACGAATTGGACAGAACGTCATAGTGGACAGCTATAACTTCGAGGGACTTTGTCTACCTTGGCTCTGCTATAAATTCTACAAACGAGAGCAGCGCAGAAATCAGTCGAAGAATATTTCTTGCCAATCGCTGTTTGTTGGGCTTATAAGGCAATTCAAACAACTAAGGAGACTCTATATAAGACCTTGATCATCCCAGTCCTGCTTTACGGCGCTGAAACATGGACTTTATTAAAAGAGGATGAAGATATCCTTGGTCGCTTCGAGAGAAAAATTATTCGTAAGATATTCGGTCCCGTTTGCGTTGACGGGCTTTGGAGGAGAAGATTTAATCACGAACTATACGAGCTGTACAGCGACATCGACCTAGTCAAAAAACTGTGTATTGGATGTCTGAGATGGCTAGGACATGTAGAGCGAATGGACACTAACGCTCCGGTCGCAGAGTCTTCGAATCTAACCCCGAGGGACGACGCAGTAGAGGGAATCATCGCGCACAAGTTCAAGGAGACCTCGACCAACTTGGAGTGCGCAACTGGAGGCAATTAGCTAAAGGCCGATCTAAATGGAAAGGCTTGTTGGTTGAGGCCCAGGTTCACCCCGAACTGTACCGCCACCACCTAAGTAAGTAAGTAAGTAAGTAGAAATCTCCACACGCCTTTATACGACATGCCTAAAGGAATTCAATTTCCAACTACAGTGGAAAAGGCAACGGTTAGTCCTCATCCCAAAAGGAAATAAACCGCATGAGCAACCGTCGTCGTACAGGCCGTTGTACATGCTTGATAAACTGGGGAAAGTATTAAAAAAAAAATACGTACAATCCTACAGCCATACACGGGAGGAGACTCATGGCTCTCTACTCGCCAGTACGGCTTTAGAAAAAACGACACAATAGGGGCGATAAGGGGAGTGTGAAACATTGCACGCAAAGCTGTCGCGGGACAAAGATGGCTAGGAGGAAGCAAGCAGTATTGCGCCGTCGTAACACTCGACGTCAAAAATGCATTTAACTCAGCCAGCTGGAGCTGTATAGTTAGAGCGCTAAGCAACCTGCATATACCTATCTACCTTCTGAGAATAATAGCCAGCTACTTCAGTGAGAGAACTCATCATTACGACACGGAAGAGGGGCCTAAGACATACACATTTACGGGAGGAGTCCCCCAAGGGTCAGTACTACACCCAGCCCTGTGGAATATAATGTATGATGGCATACTAAGAACGCCAAGGGCGAGCGGAGTAGAAATTATTGGCTACGCTGATGACATTGCAGTAATCGTTGTAGCAAAAACGCTAGAACAAGTGTCCGAAAACTGCAACCAAACAATAAGGAACGTAAGGGCATGGCTACAGGCATCAGGTCTGGAACTGGCAGATTACAAGACAGAAGCAGTGCTAATAAGTAGCAGAAGAAAGGCAGAACACCTTTCTATACAGGTCGGTGAGCAAACCATCGAGTCGCGTCCACACATCACGTACCTGGGAGTGCTGCTGGACCACAGGCTAAACTTCAAAGAGCACCTAATGTACGCAGGCGAGAGTGCCTCCAGGGCAGTAGCGGCACTGTCAAGATTAATGCCAAAAGTTGGAGGACCCAGGTAGCCAATTAGAAATCTGCTAGCAGCGGTAAGCAAGTCGATCCTTATGTACGCGTCTCCCATATGGGCACAAGCGACGTATCGGATAACGTACATGAGACGGATGAACTCTGCCCATAGAATCGCATCGTTAAGAGTGTGTTGTGCCTTTCAGACGGTGTCCGTGGAGCCAATACGCGGTTGAGTGCCAATCAACTTGGACATAAAAAAGTTCGCAGCAACCACCGAGGCTATACAAGAAGAATGGCAACAGAGATGGAACACCACACCAAAAGGAAGATGGTCCCATATGCTGATCCCCAATGTAAAGGAATGGATCAGCAGAAAACACGGAGAAGTAAACTTCTACATGACACAGTTTCTATCAGGGCACGGATGCTTTCGGGAGTATCTCTACAAATACAAGCACGTAGATGACCCATACTCCCCGCACTGTGAAGACAAAATCCAGAGCGCGGAACATGTTTTAATGGAATGTCGGATGTATGCGACGGCCAAAAACATACTGCAGAGAGAAACTGGCGGGCAAGTGACTCCGAGAGGACTTAAAAAATTCATGCTGACGACGAATGAAGCCTCCTGCTTTAGGGCGCTGAAACATGGACTTTATTAAAAGAGGATGAAGATATCCTTGGTCGCTTCGAGAGAAAAATTCTTCCTAAGATTTTCGGCCCCGTTTGCGTTGACGGGTTTTGGAGGAGAAGATTCAATCAGGAACTATACGAGCTATACAGCGACATCGACCTAGTCAAAAAGCTGCGTATTGGACGTCTGAGATGGCTAGGACATGTAGAGCGAATGGACACCAACGCTCCGGCCCGCAGAGTCTTCGAATCCAACCCAGAGGGACGACGCAGTAGAGGGAATCATCGCCGTAGGTGGCGCGCAAAAGTTCAAGGGAACCTCGATCAACTTGGAGTGCGCAACTGGAGGCAATTAGATAAAGACCGAGCTAAATGGAGAGGTTTGTTGGTTGAGGCTCAGGTTCACCCCGAACTGTAGCGCCACCTAAGTAAGTAAATAAGACGAATGAAGCCTGGAACACAGCGAACGAAATCATCGTCCGCATGATGCAACAACTACGTCTGGAGGAACGAGCGGCGAGAAATGAGAATCCTACAAACATTGGAAGGCAGACAAAATTACACAAAAATGCCCACATATGCAATGTAACGCAAGTGACATGTTAAATACACACAATGACAAGTGAACACATGCAGTAATAGAAATTGGAATGTGCCGCAAAGAAGCAAAAGAAGCAGCAAAGCCTCATGCGTGATGAATGGCATGACGGGCTAACCAGCCCCGCGAATTAATACGTAATGGCAGCCTCGCGGGGAGAGTGGTAGAAGTGTGCAGGGTATGGATAAGTACGTAGGCGCATTCCTGGCATCTATAGTTCGGGTTTGCGAATCGTGAATGCTAATAGGCTGGGCTACTAGTATCTTTAGAAGATTACCACACCCCTTGGCGCAACCAAAAAAAAAAAAACCCTAATGTCCGAATCGCATCCAGGCTGAGGAAGATGCGGTATATGTATTCAAG
Organism: Brachypalpus laphriformis; assembly: GCA_945910035.1. Taxonomy (NCBI): domain Eukaryota; kingdom Metazoa; phylum Arthropoda; class Insecta; order Diptera; family Syrphidae; genus Brachypalpus; species Brachypalpus laphriformis. The sequence goes on along the minus strand of OX246753.1, from coordinate 311,443,598 downwards.
GGGGAACATCAAGGGGGCAGCGCACTATCTTCTACATGTGATTTCACGGCTATAATAGTTCGCCAAATAGTGTAAAAAATGCAGCTAACTTTGACGAATTCAAAAAAAATTAATTGATCATGTTAGAGCTATTAATTACCATAAATCTATTAAAAATTGTAACAAAACTATAAATGTGAAATGCTTTTGTAAAATTATCAAAATAGCTTTTTTATAAGCTAAATAAAGTACATACATACATACATACATACATACATTTCACTGTCCGCGATTCGAACCCGAGAGACAAACGCTAAGAAATAAGCTTGGAGAAACACCAACTCCCGAGAACATAGTACATCTTATGATCAAATCGCAGGAGATATGGAGTCCTGTGAGTGATTGTCCAAAGCAACATTACGATACACGTAAGACATCTTGAAACGACATCCACGATGAAATGCCAAGACGGCGGTACCGTGGGCAAAAGAGCAATGAAGAGGAGGTGTGTTTTAGTGTGTGGAAATTCCACACTCTTGCTGAGTACGGGCTCAGTTTCGTCATTTAAAGACTCTTTACCTCCCTCCGAAAAAACATAAATAAAAAATATGGGGACGGGTCCTGTTGAGGATTCTTTTCAGAAGCCAGATTTTAAATACTCCTTTCATTCAACGCACATAGCAAGTGCCTTATTGCTGCCTTAAGGCCAATGTTGGGGATGATATCGACAACAGGCACTCTTTTGTTCCCAATCGGAAAGGAGGAGATCGGGTAAATTATTGGTATGGCTCATCCCCTAATAGTTTCCACTTCCACTTGGTGTTGCGTCGGCCACCCGTCCGTATCTGCATTACGACTTCTTAGGCTTTGTCCCGTTGGATTTTATATGCCTTATTGCACAACTCAGAGAAGCTTTTCCTAGCTTGGATGGCATTCTTAAAACATCTTCTCGCAGTTGCGAACCTCTCTCCTCCTGGGGGAATAGTAACCAGTGTTATTTTGTGGCTCTGTGTCCAACCTAATATAATCTCTGTGAAAACTTTGGCAATCTATCTACGGATGTCGATTTATATCCCAAAGGCATATCTCATGACGACACATATTTTTGTCAAATAAAACTCAAATTTCAACTTCATATCCAGCTAATTTGAAAAACTTTCATGATGAATTACAAAAGCCCTCGGATGAAATAGAAAAAAAGAACAAATCCCCACAGTAATTGTAAAATAAAAATGTTTATTTCCAAATGTCAGCTTACAACCCCACGGTATACCTCTACCCACCTCCTGAGTTGTTTATTTTTTATTCCCTCCCAGGGGTCTGAGTTTCATCAAGAGTTCGCTTACAATTTAATTTTCTTTTTGACTCAACTCTTCATGTCACAGAGGCCCCTCAGCGTAATGTTAACAACATAATAAATGCTAACCCCACTCGGGGAAGGTTCAAAAGTGAAAAGTCATGTTTGAGACACAAGCGTTCCAGAAATAGAAACCTGCAGCATTGCCTCAGAGACGTGAAAGTGTAACAAAATGTAACTCATTCCTATGGAACGTCTCCATCAAGAGAGTTTATCTCGATAATTAATTCGCAATCAGATTAAAAAAAATTAAATTTTAGATAAAAACTTTTTTTAATGAACAAATAAAATTTATTGCCAACTAATTTACTAAGTGAGGTGGTGCTCCTAAATTCGCTACATCCATACTTAAGTGTTTATCACTTCTTTGCTCCAGTGACAGTGAATCACCACATCATCGGATTGGGCCATAAAAAATAATAAAGAACAAGAAACCAACACGAAACATAAAGAAAAAGCGAAAAAAAGTTGATTAAAATGGTCGAAGTTAGGGAAAAAAAGTTGCAAACAAGTATCCGCAGAGAAGAAGACAAACTTGTAGACAACCTGTCCAAGTGAGGTATTCAGGCAGTCGTCGTGCGGGAACTAATTAATAACACTGGACAGCGAGTCAAAACACTTACGGTGACGTTAAGTGTGTCTGCACCAGAAAATCGAAATTGTTTTGTTTACTTGTTCGATTCGCTGCCCTGTTAGACGAGCTGAGTCCCCAAGGTTTGGTTTTTTTGGGGTGAACCCAACAACATTCGAACAGTTGCAGGAATTTCCCAATGGCCAGTAGGAGGGGGTCGTGGACAATTGCCACTGTTTACTGACGTCGCAAAGCACAAGTGAGTGGCTCTGGCACCATGACAGCCGGTTAAGGTTCAGCAGTAGTCTGCTGAGTTTTGCAATCATACTTGTACGTAAATGGATTGCGTAAAGCATGCGTTTCTGGGAAACATGCGACTTCTTGGAGCCGTTATGACCGAGGTCTGACAGGCTGTAAACAGACTTGTGCAAATGAACGGATGTAATTCAGTTCGGATGGGGCTCATTGCTTTTGCCATTCTTCTCGGATGTAAATTACACTGGTGGTACGTCTTACGAGGTTTATTGGCGCTAAAAGGTTTATGGGATCAACAAGACCAAATTTACTGACGTAATGAAAAGCTTCTTGTGATACGTGTGGTACATGTGTTAAACCAACAAAGGCGGCAATTGGACTTTATATGTTTGTTTTTCTTTTTTGGTATTTATTTGTGTTACGCGGCTTAACATTCTGAACTCTTTTGAGTTGGGGCTAATAATTCGGGTTTATGATTTTGTTTACTGGAAAGAGGATATCATAGGTGTCAGCGGTAGCAGGAAGGGTTCACTTGGGACTAAGTTATTGGACACTCAGGATTTCATATAAAAAAAAATGTTTCTATCTTTGGAATGAATTTGATAATAAAATTCACCTTCTCTGAAGGATGTCAGGTCAATTAGCCTTAGAACGCTCAAAACAATCATAAATCTCTACATTCAGAAGTTATACCTCGTTATCCAGGTCACCACATATAACCCTACACACTATTGCAACTGTTCCATTTTTTTATATAAAATTGACTTTAACAGCATTGAAAACAAATCGATTAACAATGCCTTCAGCACTTGAGAATCTTTCTACTGCATTATGAAGGACATACTCACAAATAGGGTAATCAATACTTCCCTTAAAAGCCGCTCTATAAACGGCTAAGTACAGCTAAGGACATTACAATAGAGTGCGATACGTCGTTTGGAATCCAGTTTTCGGTGAACCTCTCCTAACAGTACGAAACACCAGTGTTAGTTCGTGGCTTACGCAGACTTTCCCAAAGACATTCTACAATTTGCTTTTAGCAGTCTGTTCTTGGACTAACAGCTTTGGTTCCAGTGAAAGTCCGACCAAAATAGTGGTGGATCGTCCTGATGAGAAACTTTTACCTGAGTGTGCTGCAAAAGACTCAACGACAACCTTTTTTTTCGTACGTCGGAAGGTGGGAATCTTTTAAAGATGAAACTGAACCCATACACAGCGACAGTTTGGGATTTCCAACCACCAAACCCAGTTTCCCTTCTACCACTTGTCCTCACGGCACTGCCATCAAGCATTTCATCGCGGGGGGACTTTAGATTTAGGCAATCGGCTCGTTCGTGCTGGCAGCCTCCTGCGCTGCATTTCGTTGTCGCTCCTAACTTCACGGCTCCTTCATAATACGAGTAGTTGTCTTAGTGTCGCTAACTGCTTCCCAGGCATCTTCCCTGCTCATCATCTGTCTGATGATATTCTTTGGGGCTAGATCCTCACATAGTTTGTTCACCAGAAGGTGTTGTTCTGCATAATATCGTGGACAATGCAACATGATATGTTACGCATCCTCGACTGCTTCCGTGCACGTTGGGCAACAGGGTTTGTCATCTAGTTCAAACCTGTGGAGGTAGGTTCTGAAACAATGGCCAGTAAGTATCTGGGTCAGGTAGAAATGAAGCTCCCCAGGTTTTCTATTGATACAAGCGTCTGTATATGGGATTAATCTCTTCATCCACCTGCCTTTATCAGAATGATCCCATCTCTCCTGCTATTCATCCAGAATTGTCCATGGTGGTGCCTCAGTGACACTTCGATTCGTCGTAGTTAGTGCCGCTGTCCTGCTAGCACGACATTTCCATTGGGCTTCTTTGAATAGAAATTTGATTGGTATCACGCCATCGTAGGAGGTTGTTCGGAAGGCGCTACATACTCCTAACGCATTGATTCTGTAAGCTGTCTCCGTCTTTCTTCTGAATGACTTCATCTTCATGACTTACTCACTTACTTACTTAGGTGGCGCTACAGTTCCGGGTGAACCTGGGCATCAACCAACAAGCCTCTCCATTTAGCTCGGGCTTTAGCTAATTGCCTCCAGTTCCGCATTCCAAGTTGGCCGATGTCCCCTTGAACTTGTGCGCGCCACCTACAGCGATGATTCCCTCTACTGCGTCGTCCCTCGGGGTTAGATTCGAAGACTCTGCGGGCCGGAGCGTTGGTGTCCATTCGCTCTACATGTCCTGGCCATCTCAGACGTCCAATACGCAGTTTTTTGACTAGGTCGATGTTGCTGTACCGATCGTATAGTTCGTGATTGAATCTTTTCCTTCAAAACCCGTCAACGCAAACGGGACCGATCTAACGAAGAATTTTTCTCTCGAAGCGACCAAGGATATCTTCATCCTCTTTTAATTAAGTCCATGTTTCAGCGCCGTAAGGCAAGACTGGGATAGTCAGGGTCTTATACAGAGTCTCATTAGTTGTTCGAGAAAGGGATTTACTGTTGAATTGCCTTATAAGCCCAGAAAAACAGCGACTGGCAAGAGTCAGTCTTCGCTTGATTTCTGTTCTGATCTTGTTCTCAGAGTTTATAGCAGAGCCAAGGTAGGCAAAGTCCCTTACTACCTCGAAGTTATAGCTGCCCACTGTGACGTTCTGTCCAATTCGTCAGTGTGGGCTGTCCCTTCTTGTTGACAGCATATACCTGGTGCTGCCCTTGTTTATCGCTAAACCCATTTTGGCTGCTTCCGCCTCAATGCTTGCAAACGCACCGGTGACAGACCGCTGAGTTCTTTCGATAATGTCTATATCATCGGCGTATGCAAGCAGTTGTACAGATTTGTAATAGATTGTGCCTCCGGTGTTGGCTTGTGAGTTCCGCACAATCCGTTCAAGTACAAAATTAAAGAAGTCACACGACAGCACGTTACTTTGTCTAAAGCCTTTTTCGACATCAAAGGTCTCGGTGAGGTCATTACCGACCTTGATGGAGCAACGAGCGTTCTGCATCGTCAGCTTGCGCAGACGGACAAGTTTGGCAGGGATGTCAAAACTAGACATGGCTCTATAAAGCTCTTCTCTATAGATGCTGCCATAGGCGGCCTAGAAATCGATAAAGAGATGGTGAGTATCGATTTGGAATTCTTAGGTTTCCTCCAGGATCTGTTGAAGTGTGAAGATTTGATCGATGGTGGACTTTCCTGGCCTGAAACCGCACTGATAGGGTCCAATCAGGCTGTTGATAAAAGGTTTCAGGCGTTCACACAATATCGCAGAAAAGATCTTGTATGAAATGTTGAGGAGACTGATGCCTCTATAATTGGCGCAGTTGATGGGGTCTCCTTTCTTGTGGATCGGGCAAACGATGTTGAGATTCCATTCATCATGAACACACTGGTCTGACCAAATCTTAGAGATGAGTTGGTGTATGCACTCTACCAATTCATCCCCAGCTGCCTTGAAAAGTTTGGGCGGTAAGCCGTTAGGTCCAGCAGCCTTGTTGGATTTTAGCTTGGATATTGCTATCCTCACTTCATTTTGGTCAGGTGGTCGGAGATTTTGACTATCATCGTCCATGTTGAATGGTTCATTCTGCCTGACAGCGGGATGTTGGTCTTTGTCGCCGTTATACAGTCTGCAGAAGTTGTTTTTCCATATTCTCAGAACCGACTGTGATTCTACTGTGAGGTTTCCATTTTCATCTCTACAGGTTTCTGTACGGGTATTGCTTCTCTGACACGTTCTTTTACCTTTCCGTACATTGTTTCTGGAGTATATACTGTCGGCATTCTCAAACGCGCACTTCTCGTGCTCTTTCTTCTTCTTTTGGAGAAGCCGATGTTCTTCCCGTCTCTTTTGCTCGTACAGCTCACGAGCAGCTCTCGTTTTCCTTTACAGCGCCGCTTTGCATGCCTCTTGTTTTGCTGCATGCACTCGCCGGCATTCTTCGCCAAACCAGGGGTTTCGCGGTGGTCGGCGAGCGAGACCCAGCACATCAGTCGCGGCGTTTCTGATGGCATGTTGACAGCGTTGCCACTGGTCTTCGGCACTTGATGCTGGCGGCATAGGGGTGATTGAGAGATTTCGGGATGCGCGTTCAGCGAAGAGTCTGGCGGTCTCTTGCGTAGCTTTTCAACGTTAAATTTCCTCACAGTGATTCTTCTTTGTTGCTCAGATTGGGATATCCGCATTCGTACCTTGGCTACAACAAGGTAATGATCCGAGTCTATGTTGGTCGCTCGGGAGGTCCGGACATCCAGAATACTGGAGGCATGCCTTGCGTCGATCGCAATATGATCAACTTGTTTGGTCGTTACATGATCATTGTACCGCCATGTCTGCTTATGAATATCGAGATGAGGAAACCATGTGCTTGCTACTGTAAACAGGTGATACTAAGTATCAAAGGAAATCAACACATGCACTCTACTACTAAGTACTTTATGCAGTGTGGATCTGCCAATGGCAGCTCGAGCATATGAGTAGTGTTAATGAAATTGTTAGTTCAATAGTGACACACAGCGAACGATAGACGTATGCCCGAGTTCGCTAAGGATTGTGGTAGTCAGTTAATACTATGGTGACATTTCGCTCCGCAGCGAAATTAATTAGCCTTAGTCGGTTATCAGACGTGGTATCGTGTAGGCTTTGCTTACCGACTGCCCTATCAAAAACGTCGTCCTTTTCTATTTTGGCGTTAAAATCGCCCAATACGAGTTTAACGTCGTATTTAGGACATTGCTCGTATGTTTTGTCGAGGAGCTCGTAGAAACAATCTTTAGTGGCAGGGTCCTTTTCTTCTGTGGGGGCATGAACACATATTAGGCTTATGTTAGCGAATTTAGCCTTGATCTGGATAGTCATAATACGCTCGCTAACGTGTCGGAAGCTTAAGAATTCTTGCCTAAGTCTGCCGCGTATGACAAATCCGCATCCGAATAAGCGTTGCCTGTTGTCTTTATAGCAATCACCGTAGTAGATGTCACCGTTTTGTTCTTCATGACACAAACTCATATTTGGAAGCCGTAACTCTTACTAAGAGCAGTTTCCTCTTGAGCTTTGGTCCGTCGATACTTGGCATGATTCTTGCCAGGGCAACCATTGCCTTTGCTACCTTCTCAGTTGCATATTGCAAATGTTGCTTAAAAAGTATCTAGGTATAGTAATGTTATGGTACTTCAACACTGGTTTGGGAACTACCACTTGATCGCCCACGGTTACTCTTATAGTCCCCATTACTCTCAGGCTGCTTATGAACACTACTTCTGTCTTTTTCTCTGCAAGATGTAGGGCCATGCGTACTTGCCAGTCCTGAACCATCCCGATAGCGTCATTGGAGTCATGCTCCAATTCCTGAAGAAGTTTGATCACTACAACGATTGGTATGTCGCTGGCGAAGCCTATTATTTTCGAAAACCTCGGGATTCTACGTCATTCATTATGTTCTACAGTAGATGGCCTAGTACGGATCTTTGGGGCGCACCAACTCTGGCGTTATACTGCCCCATTCCATCATCAGTTTTGTAGTGCAGTATCCTATTTCTGCAATTGTCCATCATTACTTTCTGCAGGTAGTCCGGTACTCTCTTTGCGGTAAGTGCTCGCAGGATATTTCTCCAGTTTGCAGCACTGAAGGCGTTCTTCACATCCAACGTAATGATTGCATAGTACTGTTCGATGAAAATGCAGGAGCATCGATGGTTTTTGTCGTCGTATTCACGACTACGTTGATGACGTCGACCGTAGAACTTGTCTTACGGGACCCATACTGATGATCTGCGAGACAAACTGCTGCAGCTCCGCTTTTACATCTGACAATGTAATTATCAGAGAAATCAAACGATCGCTGTTTCTTTGGGCTAAGAAGAAAATTAAGCAGTAGGGCTTTCCCCAGAATAACTAAGGAGACTTAATATAAGACCCTAATCAACGCAGTCTTACTTTACAGCACCGAAGCATTCACTTGACGTTATATTGGTCTTTTCAAGTGAAAAATTTTTCGCAAGACGTTCGGTTCCAAATTCGATAATAGGCTCTGGAGGAGGAGATTCAAAAACGAGCAATATGAGCTTCACTGTGACATCGCCTTAGTCAAAAGAATTCGAGTTCATCGCTTCAAATGGTTAGGATATGTAAACGAATGAACATCTAATCTAACCTTGAGACACAGCGCAGTAGAAGAAGCTGAGAAGTATCTATTATTCCCAAAAGAAATATAATCACTGCTCGTAACAGATGCATCTCTTTTTCGAGCTAAAAAAAATAATTACATTTCTTTAGGAAAAGATTTCATGGAAGCTGACTTCGATTCTCCTTTTCTGATTTTTTCCATCTCACTGTAGTCATACCAAATCTGTCGCCATTATTACGACTATCCATCTCTTCCATTTCCTTTTAACTGGGTGACCTTCTACCCTTGTCTGTGTCCACATTTTGCTTCCTAGAATGAGCGCACTAAAGAACGTTTCATTTCGTTTTAATTATAAAAACACAAGTCAAACCAGCTTCAAGCATGACCGCTTAACGAAAAGGATTGTGTAGCACTCTTTTGTTGTCTAATTGCTCTCCGTACAAAAATTAATCTTCAAAACAAGTTTCCTTTAATATTTTTATGAATAAAAATGTAATACCTTACCAAATACTGGATACCTTAGGTTGCACATTAGTATAGCGTGTGTTTGAATTAATTTAATGATTCACCCATTGACGAAGCAGACTTATTGTTGCCAGCTAAGCTGGTTGCTTGCTATCTTAACTGGTTTATGAACACATTAGTAAAAATAAAAAAATTATGTAAAATCACTGCTCACAGGACCTGAATAGTAACTGGTTATCTTCTGGGAAACCCAAGAGAATCGTCCATCAAATGAATCATTCTTAATGGAATTTAACACTTTAAAATGGCTACAGATACTCGTTCGCATAAAGCAGATACTTCTGGATTTTTAACTAAAGGATTGTTATAATCCTAAAGTCATTCTACTGAAATAATTGAAACGTCCATTGAAAATGCAATTAATTGATGGGTGTGGACATAAGTTTCACGACAATTATTGTCTTACAGCTTGCAAAGTCCAACATCAATCAGTGGTTTACCCCAGAGATTCTTAGACTTAAAAATGAACGAGATGCTATATACAGGAAGTGGAAATATTTTAGGCTCCCTGAATTTTTCTTGTCTTATAAAGCATTAAGAAATCTTGTATGTTCAAAAATAAAGCAAGCCAAGCGTATTTTTTACAGTGAAAATCTCAACTATAAACTTCCCAGCAAGATATTATGGAAGAACTTACGTCAGCAAAGCATTTGTGGTAAAATTGATTCAGGAGTTGATAATGTTGATCCAAACCAGCTAAATCGTGATTTCATCAAAATTCAATCGACAAACACTGGTATATCTCCTGTAATCGCACCAAGCGGTTCCTTTGAATTTTCCAGAGTTGAGCAAACGGATATTGTTAGAGCTGTCCTCAAAATAAAATCGAAAGCCATTGGTGTTGACGGGATCCACCCCTATTTTATAAAAATGATTCTACCGTACGTCCTTCCAGCATTAACTCATCTTTTCAACACAATCATAACAACATCCAATTTCCCAAAGTCCTGGAAAGCTGCAAAGATTATCCCAATTCTTAAAAAGAAAGCAACACATAGAGCCCCAGCAGAATACCGACCCATCGCAATACTTCCATATTTATCCAAAGTCTTAGAAAAAACTGTTCACTATCAGCTGTCTGCTTATCTTCGACAAAACAACCTACTTTGCATGTACCAGTCCGGTTTTCGGCAGCATCACAGTTGTACTTCAGCATTGCTTAAAGTAACCGACGATATAAGGGCAGCAACTGATAAAAACTACTGTACTTTTCTTACTTTGCTGGACTTTTCAAAGGCTTTTGACACGGTTGACCATAGACTTCTTGTCGCAAAACTTCAAAATTTGTTTGCTTTCTCCTCGTCCGCTGGAAAATTAATTTTGTCCTATCTCACAGGTCGCGTACAAGCAGTTTTCGTAAACGGTATTCAATCCGAGTTCTTAGCGAGTTTCACAGGTGTCCCTCAAGGATCCATATTGGGCCCACTGCTTTTCACAATATTTATTAATGACCTCCCAAACGTTGTTCATAACTCTGCTGTGCATATGTATGCCGACGATGTCCAATTGTACATAAGTAGTGCGCCTGGTCTTATCAATGATGCTGCTTTTAAACACAATGAGGATCTCAAGAATATCCTTACCTGGTCCAAGGACAATTTTTTAAGTATAAATCCAGATAAATCCAAATGCCTTGTAATCAGTAGAAATGGTCATGATCCAAATTTGTTACCCCCCATTTATCTTGGAAATGCTCAAATTGGATTCGTCCACAAAGCCAAAAATCTGGGTGTTTGGTTCAGTAAAACGCTGTGCTGGGATAACCATATTTTGACGTTAATTGGCAAAATCTATGGATGTCTCCGAAATCTATCTCTATCGCAAAACTTCACACCGACAAGTACAAGACTAATTTTGGCACGAACTCTACTCGTGCCGCTAATTACATACAGCTGTCAAATTTTCTGCTGCAATAACACTATCATAACACGCAAATTACAAGTTGCATTTAATAATATAACACGTTATGTTTTTGGGTTAAGAAAATATGACCATGTTTCCGCCCATGCTAAGAAGATACTTGGTTGTACATTAGAAAAGTACCTTGACTTTTGCACAATCAAGTATTTACACAAAGTCATAACCACCAAACAGCCTCAATACTTATACGAAAAATTAAAATTCGCACAATCACAACGCTCTTTGACGTTGGTTCCACCTCGCGTAACATATCAGGTCTCGGAACGCCAATTCTTTATTCATGCCATTCGCCTTTGGAACGCACTTCCTCTTAGCGTAAGAAGACTCCACGATGCGAATAATTTTTGTGATACTCTCTTTCGGCATATTACATGCACATAAATTGCAGATACAAAATAATACTATCTAAGATTATAAATTGTCTTACTTTTCTATTGAATTTACTTTAACCGCAGAATTTAACATGAAGTTTTAAAATAATTCTAATTTTGTCATGTCATCTCAATTCTAATTTTAAAATAATGTAATGAAATGTCAACATTTATGCCTTGAAGATTGTAAAAGTCTATTGTAAGTGTTGTTGAAACGTTGAATAAATGAAATGAAATGAAATGAAATAATAGTCACGTATCTGACGCGCTAATGGCTCAAATCTACAAAAGCACCATCTCAACACAAAAGCCAAAAACGGTTAGTTGATGGTCGTGTTTTATTACCATCATCAATCAGCTAAACACGTTGTCGTGTCGTTGGTCGGTTCCTCTGCTGTCCTTTCTAAACGATTAATTAGCCTTTCTGCTCCTTGTAGTAATAGCTGCAAATGAATACACAGCATGTAATAAATTAGAGTGGACACTGGTGTTTACCTTAAGTAATGGCATTGTATAGTTATAAATTGGGCGACTTATTGTTGTAATGGATCTTCACTATAATGCCTTCAAGGCTGTGTGGTGTATTAAGGAAACCAAACATCTGAATGACAGGTTTATGCGATAAAACCTCTTGGCGTGACGGAAGTGCGTACAGATTGTCAGGAATTGAAAATCGAAAGGAAATATCAACTCAAGGACGAAATGTGTGTTGGAGTGAATTTAGAATGGGTGAATGGTCGCAGTGCAGTTGTACTTGAATGTTGCTGATCCAAGTCCCCGTCTAGGAACGTAAAAAAAACTCCCTCTCTCTAGAATAGTAGAAAATAAAAACCCAATGGAAAAGTGGAATAATTTTGAAATAATTTCTCGCCTTTTAGTTTGGGCAGGACCCATACAGTAATGAAACCTAACACGACCTGAGTTTCAAACCATTTCTTTAAAATGTTCCCTCGAAAGTATGTTGTGCAATTATATAATTTCACTGAAGGAAGTATACTTTAGGGCAGAAATGAATTGTTAAAAACTAACCCACCATACGAGGTAGTGAAATGGCATTCTACAGTAAAAAGCATTTCTCCTTGATTACAGTCTTGTTCATCCTATACATGTTTGCTATCATTTCCAGAACTATTAATATAGTTCTGTCTTAAGATACTAGTTCTCCCATGATCTCCTATTAGAACAAGGGTCAGATCATTTTAACAGGAATCAGTATCCAAACTACAAAAACATTTTTGGGTGTGCAACCAAGCTGCCGGAAAGAAAAACATGATGTTGCTGATGGGCAGTGGGTCTAGTTCGTTCTAGTATATGCCAAAAATGATAAGTAATAACCCTAGCCACTCAATCTTCCCACCTTTGGTGAAGGAGGATGGATCACTAGCCACAGTAGCCAAGGAGAAAGCCAATCTCTCCGCGGGTATATCTTAAAGCAATTCGACATTATACTCGTTGCAAGTAGAGTCACTAACTATACCACATACTTAGTTAAGCGGCGCTACAGTGCGGGGTGAACCTGGGCTTCAACTAACAAATATCTCCATTTAGCTAGTTTTTTAGCTACTTGCTTCCAATTGCACACTTCGAGTTCGTTGAGTTACCCTTGAACTAGTGCACGCCACCTACGGCGAGGTGCGCTTCTACTACAACGTCCCTCTGGGTTATATTCGAAGACTCTGCGAGCCGGAACGTTGGTGTCCATTCGCTCTACACCTCCACGTCCAATACGCAGTTTTTTAACAAGTCGCACAGTACAACTCGTAAAGTTCGCCATTGAATCTCCTCCTTCAAAAACTCGTTAACGCAAACGGGGCTGAATATCTTACGAAGGATATCTTCATCCGCTTCCAATAAAGTCCATATTTCAGCGCCGTTAAGCAGTTTTCTTAAGAAAGTTAAAGCTTTTGCTCTTTTCATTTAACTATAAAGAAATAAATATTTTGTTAAATGTTATTGTTTGAGTTAATTGCTTTATAATTAATTATATTATTCATCTTTATACCGTTGTTATTCCTTAATTTTTTGCTTACACTTAAATACTCATTTTCCTTTTGTATTAATAATAATTGATCCCCATCAATAGTAATTAATATCTGTTCTAATTTCTGAATGGTACATTCAACTCTTGTCCTGTGGACAATCGGATGTTCCTAACTATTTCTTTGAAAGCTTATTGTATTTTTTAGTACCTATCTCATGAATTTCAATAACAATGTTAGCTTATAAGTTTTACAAATGAAATAAAGTATAATAATAATAATAATAATAATAATAATAATGATAAGGGTCTTGCGTAGGGTAGCTGCCTACTGTGGCATTCTGTCCAATTCGCTGGTGTTCATTGTCTCTTCTTGTTGAAGCGCGTACTTGGTTTTTCCCTCGTTTATCACTAAGCCCATTTTGGCTGCTTCTGCTTCAATAGCCCGCTGAGTTATCCCAATAGTTTCAATATTATCGGCGTATGCAAGCACCTATACAGACTTTTGATATATTGTGCTTCTGGTATTGGCTTGTGAGTTCCGCACAATCCGTTCAAGTACAATAGTAAAAAAGCCACGACAGTGCGTTACCTTCTCTAAAACCGTTTTTGACATCAAAGGTCTCCGTGAGGTTATTCCCGACCTTGACGGTACAACGAACGTTCTCCATCGTCCTTCTGCGTAGGCGGATAAGTTTGGTAGGGATGTCGAAACAAGACATTGCTCTGTATAGCTCCTCTCTATAGATTGTCCTAAGCGGTCTTGAAATCGAAAAAGAGATGATGAGTATCAATTTGGACTTCTTTAATTTTCTTCAGGATCTGCCGAAGTGTGAAGATATGATCGAAGGTAGACTTTCCTGGCATTAAGCCGTACTGATAGGGGCTAATCAGACTGTTAATGAAAGATTTCAGGCATTCACACAATATCGCAGAAAATATCTTATATACAACGTTGAGCTAAGACGGTACCATTTCCTGTGGATCAGGCAAACGGTGTTGAGATTCCATTCATCAGACATACACTTGTCTGACCAAATCTTAGGGATGGCTTGGTGTATACTCTCTACCAATTCATTACGAGATGTCTTGAAAAGTTCGGCCAATAAGCCGTTAGATCCAGCAGCCTTGTTTGACTTCAGCTTGGATATATCTATCCTCACTTCAGTGTGGTCAGATGGACGAAAATGTTGACTGTCGTCGTCTATGTTAAATGGTCCATTCTGCCTGACAGCAGACTGTTGGTCTCCGTCGCTGTTATGCAGTCTGCAGAAATGGTTTTTCCATACTGTCAGCACCGACTGTGATTCTAGAGGGGCGTTTCGTAATTTCGCGGAATGAGTAGGTAGGTCATTGGTGAGGGTAGTTTACTGAGACCTAACGAGTTCAGTGACTCATTATTAGTATTGTAGTATCAGGTACATCGTCAGGTACTGCGTACAACGACATCTATTGCCAAGGCCTGCTAGCAGTAAATATCCCAACCCGATGTGCTTACGCTCCACAATTGTTCCACACCATATTCCAATTATGCCAGGATCATCAATTCATCCCGAGCGACATCTATCATTTTCTAGAAGGACTTATATTTGATATAAATACCCATACCACAACCATCGTGGAGACAGTTGTTTATAAGTGCATACAGCAATTACAAGAGGGAGATTAGACCAGTGGTGAAAACAAGCGACGTGTTGAAAGTAAATCTGTAGCGACAGTTTAATTTGAAATAAATAAAGAATAAAGTGATTGAATACTGTTTTGAAGTAAAGTTAGTAGTTGACAATAAATAAACAGTGAAATACACAAAAGACTGTTTTATTTAAACGAACCCCAGCCTGAATATTACAGTATAAATAGCAAGTTTTATTTTAATCGAGCCATTCCTTTTTGAACTATCGTGACCTAGCAATTCAATCGGGAAGAAAGTGTAGAATATGGAGAAGATAGAGTACCGCGCTGTTATAAAGTTCGTCGCCAAACAGGGAAAGTCGACTCAAACCACGATAGAGGAGATGGCATCCTTTTACGGAGACTGGCACAGAGTGGCACAGTCTTTTTAAACAAGGAACGGGGTGGCAATGGTGTAGTGCTAGCGTCGTTAATTGCCACGCTAATGGTTCATGGTTCAAATCCTGATGTCAGCAAGCATTTATTTATTTCTCATGAAACATATAAAGTTTGCCCTTGACATCGGGTATAGGGAAAAAGTACTGTGAATCAGAAGCAAAGACAATAATAACGAAAATCTCCCGAGTTATCTGGACGCCACCCCCGGAGAAAAGCTGAAACATAAACAACTAAGCTTCAAGAACCACTACACCAAAAATCTTTCTCTCTCTCTCTCTCTCTATCCATCCTTTCCAACACCGTATTGTGTGTAAACATGTTAAAGGTATTCATAAACATTTGAGTGTGGGCAAATTAAATTATAAAAAGAAAAAAGGTACTCACTTGAAGGATTACTCTGGTCTAAGTACATCCTCATCGAGGCCTTCGCTTTGGAAGGCTATAAAAGGTATTAAAAAACCTCAAATTCAAGCCGCGCCAATTAGGAAAAATCAAGACGAATGGGCCAGGCATGATAAAGAGAAAGCGCAAGTTTTTGCCGCCCACCTGGAAGAAACTTTCAAACCGTTTGATGGACAAGCTCTTATTGAAAATATAAATACGTCGTATATAGACAATAGCGTAATAAGAAATGCAACGCTTACCGAACTTAAGGAAGAAATAAAGAAACTTAAACCTAAGAAAGCTCCTGGATACGACCTAATTACGGGAGAGGTTCTTAAAGCACTACCAAGAAAAGCTCTAATTTAGCTTCTGTTCATTATAAACGCCGCGATTAGACTAGAATATGTTCCCAGTCAATGGAAAGTCGCCGAAGTTATAATGGTCCTTAAGCCTGGAAAACCGCCGAATGAAAAAACGTCTTATAGACCGATTTCGCTTCTTCCAATTATATCCAAAGTGTTCGAGAGAATATTGGTTAGGCGAATACAGCCGGTTATAGAAGAAGGGCATCTCATCCCTGATCATCAATTCGGATTTAGAAGTAAGCATTCTACAGTTGAACAAGTACATCGAATAACACATGTAATCGAAAAATCACTTGAAGAAAAAAAGATTTGTTCAAGCGTATTCCTTGACGTTTCTCAAGCCTTTGACAAGGTCTGGCACGAAGGCTTAAAGTTTAAATTACGACAAGTTCTGCCAGAGCACCTATATAATATTTTGAAGAACTACCTTACGAATAGGCTATTCCGCGTCAAATGTGGAAACGAATATTCAGATTTTAAGGAAATAATGGCTGGGGTGCCGCAAGGATGCGTTCTTGGTCCAGTCTTATATCTATTATACACTCGTGATATACCGCAAGTAGAAGGCACTGAGCTAGCTACATTTGCCGACGACACTGCTATCTTGACAGTAGGTAAAACGGTCGAAGATACTACAGAAAAACTGCAAGAAGCTTTGAATAGAGTAAATGAATGGACAAAGATTTGGCGAATTGCACTCAACGAGACCAAATCTGTTCATGTAAATTTTACTTAAAAAAAAATAAATAATTTGCCGATCTTTTCAAACTCGGTTCAAATCCCGTTTGCAAACGAGGCTAAGTATCTTGGAATGGCACTTGATACAAAGCTGAAATGGAAAACGCACGTTAAGAAAAAACGCAAAGAACTAGATAACAAATATCGAGAAATGTATTGGTTACTTGGAAAATATTCCAAGCTTAATATATATAACAAACTGCTTTTATATAAGCAAGTGCTAAAGCCTGTATGGACATATGGTATACAACTCTGGGGTTGTACCAAAATAAGTAATATTAAAATTTTACAAACTTTTGAAAACAAAGTGCTAAGAGGTATTGTAAATGCGCCGTGGTATATCAGAAATAGCGATATCCACAGAGACCTTGGCATTAAAACAATCGAAGACGAAATTCAAACCTACGCGAGAAAGCATAGAAGTCGACTAGAAAGTCACGTAAATATTACAGTCCTCCAACTTTTGGAAGAAAGAAATTTACTGCGCCGTCTACAAAGAACCAAACCTTTAGACCTAGCGCGATAAGTAACCGCGTCTAAACTGCGGAGCTGGCAGGAACTTCCAATAGGAAGGTACCTGCAAAACGTCATTATTTCGCGAAACGAAAACTACTTGATAAGTCGAATACTTAGTTGTAGTAAAAATAAAAACAAGTCTGTTTTGAAGGGAGGTTTTTTAGTGGGTAAGAATCCCACACTACTATGAGCACGCGCTGTCGATCCTCATAGTGTCTTGTTGAAGATTTTCACCTAACCTCGAAAAAAAAAAAAAAAAATCCTCATCGAGGGCCGATCCTAACCTACTCACCTGAAGACGACCCACAGCCAGGAGGCCCGATCGAATGACTACTACGGAAATTATTTAAAAAGTTGAAAACATAATATTGGAAGATACGTCTCCATAAACGTAGAATACTAGGGAGTTACCTACCCTATGACGGAGTTTCCTTCTTTTGCTCTTTTGACACGTTCTTTTTACCTTATTTACCTTTTTATCTTTTCATCGACACAGCCTTTGCTCTCCTACAAGTCACAAGTTAGACCATGAAATAAATAGTGTCCCAACGTTTGGAGCTCGGCTACACAACATTCTCTAAATTTAATGATAGCAGCCATAGGCGAGTAGTTCCCCTAACAGAAAAACCTGCGCTATCATCGAATCTCCAACCGTTGGCTCATCGAAGGCGACTAGCAAACCTATACCACAGATGGTCTGAAGAACTTCGAAGAGTAATCCCTGAAAGCACAATATTTAGACATCCAGAAAGAGCATCCTATTTCCATGTTCACCTGGAAACCGCGCGAACATCTATCAAACATTTTTTATTACAGAATGAGCAAACTTTGGAACCCACTCCCAGGAAGCGTATTTCCAAAAGGTTACAATCTTCAGTATTCAAGAACAGAATCAACGGATATCAGGATATCTGCAGACATCTGGGGGCTCTGTTGCAGTGACACAAGTTCGCATTTCCTTGTTTTTGTTGAGATACAGTTAAACACTGCTTACCATTTCCTGGATCTCTGCACAGAAGTACGAACTTGTTCATTAGTCCCTAGTTTTGCTTACCGAGGTTGATTGTAAGGCTTGCATCGCTCAACTTTATCGCATCACTGTGCTATTTTCACTGATGGGTGAGTATGATTCATTTTTGAATTTACCCTTTTGCGTCGTTTACGTGATTACTCATTTTCCATCATAATTATTACAATTTCATTATTATCCTTTATAGGATAGCTAAAACATTTTCATTGCATAGCTGCTTTTATAACCTGCAGACAAACCATAAAAACCTGCATTATCGACAGTACTTCCTCTCTCGGTTGAGACATTAGTTAACAGTGCACTGCCTGCCATCTTGTGTACATTCTCTGTGGTCTGAGGTTTTACTCAAAATGGTTGTAGTACAAACTAAATTTGTTTGTTGCATTAATTTCAAATATTTTGCTGGCAGTTATTTAATTGGTTTATGTGTGCTAATGTTTTTTAGTTGAGTCGAAATTACAACACGTACATAATATGTACATTGATTGCATTGATTGTTTTATTTATTTCATGTACAGATATGCAAGATATGCCTTTCCTAAAAACCAGGGATTTTATCATTCGATAGTTTGCATTTGGATCGACGATATGTACGTTCACTTTCTGATAAGCAAAGATATACATACACAGGTGGCTCATTGGGCACTTCGTACTCCAGGAAATAAATATTTTTATTCTCCAGCTTGTGGCTTATCAAATGACAGGATCAAGACCCATCCGATGAATTTTGTCTTCAAATAGGTTATGTTAGGTTAAAGGGGCTAGCTGCATCGAATGGGTGCCGCCTTCTCTCCGATCTCAAAAGGATCCATTGTGCTCCCCTGGCATGGAATTTCTCGGCTGAAACACTGAAAAGATAGAAAAAGAAACAAAGTGACTGGAATTCTGTGGTGTTGGAGCGGCCTCTCCGAAACCATCCTGAAAAAGTTATGAATTTCAGGAAAGTGGTTGTGGCTTTTCAGACAAGTTGCCCAGATGTTTGAAGAAATACTCTGCGAGGGCCGTCTTTCTGGTATTGCAGGAACTAGGGCATTTGCATAGGAAGTGATCCGTATCCACTTCTGCGTCTGTGTTGCCAGCCTCTGCAAAGTTCATCTTTTTCGGTGGTCCGCTAATAGATTGTGGCCATTAATGATTCCTATGACAAGCGACAAGTTTCGTCTACTTTGAGTGAGGATTTCACCTTCTCGTGTTTTGTCCAGATGTCCTGGAGACGTGGCACGATGGAAACGCTCTCCATATTTCATCTGATTGTTGTTTTAAGTCAAGTGTTTGTTTTGTTTGTTTGATTTGACAAATTTTAGGGAAGGAAGGACTGGGGTTTGGACCATTGACAGTTTTTTTTCTGATCCCTTCCTTGCCAGTTCATCTGCCATTTCTTACTTACTTAATTACTTACTTAGGTGGCGCTACAGTTTGGAGTGAACCTGGGCCTCAACTAATAAGCCTCTCCATTCAGCTCGGTCTTTAGCTAATTGCCTCCAGTTGCGCACTTCAAGTTGGTCGAGGTTCCCTTGAGCTTGTGCGCGCCACCTACGGCGAGGAGGTCCTCTACTGTGTCATCCCTCGGGGTTAAACTCGAAAACTCTGCGGGCCGGAGCGTTGGTGTCCATTCGCTCTACATGTCCTAGCCATATCAGACGTCCAATATGCAGGTTGTTGACTGGGTCGATGTCGCTGTACAGCTCGTATAGTTCGTGATTGAATCTTCTCCTCCAAAAGCCGTCAACGCAAACGACACCGAATATCTTACGAAGAATTTTTCTCTCGAAGCGACCAAGGATATCTTCATCCTCCTTTAATAAAGTCTATGTTTCAGCGCCGTAAAGCAGGACTGGGATGATCAGGGTCTTATACAAAGTCTCCTTAGTTGTTCGAGATAGGGCTTTGCTTTTGAACTGCCTTATAAGCCCAAAAAAACAACAATTGGCAAAAGTTATTCTTCGCTTGATTTTTCGCTGATCTTGTTTTCAGAGTTTATAGCAGAGCCAAGGTAGGCAAATTCCCTTACTACCTCGAAGTTATAGCTGCCCACTGTGACGTTCTGTCCAAATCGTCGGTGTTGGTTGTCCCTTCTTGTTGACACCATATACTTGGTTTTGTCCTCGTTTATCGCTTAACCCATTTAGGCCGCTATCGTTCTGACTTCTGATTGGAACACACTGCCGTGGTTCGGAAGTCTTTTTTTTAAACAGGTGTGTGGCCACGCCCAAATGGCGTGTAGGCACTGGAAAGTCGGAAGTCTTAGTGTTTCATGAATTTACAAGAAATGAATACAATTAATCTAATTGCAATATCAGGTTCTACTGAGTAGATATCCAAGCCCACTCCTATTTTTGTTTTGGACCCGTCTGTGAAGACTGAAATTGTCTTCAAATAAGGACAATCTCATCCTTTTTTGATGCGCCATACAGGACAGGATAGGGCTTTGCTATTCAATTGTTTCCTTTGCTCAAAGAAATAATCTTATTCTGCCCTAAGTTTCCGATTGTGTGTATAGCGATACTTAGCTGCACAAAGCCCTCACCTACCTCAAAGTTGTAATTTAATGGCATTCCTTCAGAGTAGTTGATAGTTATATTTATTATTTATCCAGCTCTGGTTGGGTTCTGAAGAATGGGATTTTATTTGCAACTAGTATGCTTGAACTTGTTAGCTTTAATAATTGATCACAGTTTTTGAGAACAACTAGCAAAACAGAGAAAAAGATTCTATTGTGACAATAACTGAAGCCTGAGCACTTCAAACTCCAACGGTCAACTCAACATTGCAAGTCGAGAAAGTTGACCACTTTATATATGTTAGCTATGCGGCCATAGAATGGGTAAAGTAAACCAGTCACAACGAATGAAACACTCAATAAAGTGCAACGACTGCCATGCTTCCGCATTACTGGAGCCATAAGAACTTCCCCAACCGCAGCCATGGAGGTACTCTTATAGTTGAGGATTGTGCAAATAAAATAATCTTAAAGAAGGAAAGAAGGATGGCAAAAGAGAATTCGAGAAGTCAACGGAAGCAGCGGATTCGCTAAGAAGAAAAGGTACAGCAGAACCCTCTTTAGGTCGTGATCGTGAACCGTCCTGCAGAAAAGTTTGGAACAGGTTTTCTAACTGGGCACTGTAGACTAAAAGAACACCTAAGGAAATTATGTACAGCAGAAGAAGGACATTACAGGTTCTGCAATGAGTCATATTTTGGATATTTTTGGGGCACTGAGAGGGTGCTCTATTTTCGCCGAAACTAAGCAAGAGTAGTACATGTCTCAAATCTCATTCTGGAAAGAATTGTAATTACGAGGAGAACTCTAATACGCGAACAAAACTCTCCAAGACACACTCGGTCTAATCCATTGGAATACTGTTGAAGGACTTTGACGATGCAAAATGCTAATTAAGCATTATTCTTACAAGGAATCCCAAGTCATCTCGAGAGGCATGTTGGTTGAGGCCCAGGTCCACCCGGACTACAGTGCCATTCAATCTTAGTACGTAAATAAGTAAGATCCAGAGCTCAGCCTGCATCGAAATCATGGAATCGTTACGTACAACACCCACGGAAATGGAGCCGATGCTAAGACTCATTCCGCTTGATTTATTCTGCAGAAATACGGCTGCTAAACCGGCACTCAGACGGAACTCTTTCAGAATCAACAACGATTGCAGATTTTTTCAGACTAAAATCACAGCCGTCATCCAGCAAATCATCACCGAATGTATGTAACATCGTGGGTAGGTAAGGTCAGGTTAAAGGGGTTAGCTGCATCGAATTGGTGCAGCCTGCACTCGGATCTCAAACGGATCCATTGTGCTCCCCTGACGTGAAGTTTCCTGATTGAAATGCTGAAAAGAGAGAAAAGAAACAAAATCTCTTGAGTTCTGTATTAGTGGAACGGCCTCCTCTGAACAATCCTTAAGAAGTTATGAAATTCAGGATGGTGGATGGTCGCTTTTCAGGCATGTCGCCCAGATGGTTGAAGAAATACTCTCTAAAGGCCATCTTTCTGGTGTTGCAGAGACTAGGGCATTTGCATAGGAAGTGGTCCGTCTGTGTCGCCACATCCTCTGCAAAGTCCATCTATACTTAGCCGCATTGTTTTCCGGTGGGCCGCCAATAGGTTGTGGCTGGTAATGATACCTATGAGAAGCGCCAAGTTTTGTCTATGTCTATGAAAGAGGATGAAATAGGTTTTCATCTTTTTAGGTCTTTCCAGAGGCTTCTCGGCATGATGGGAGCGCTCTCCATCTTTCTTCTGCCTGTCGTTTGAAATCAAGTTTGTTTGATTTAACAAGTTTTAAGGGAGGACGGACTGAGTTTTAGACAATTGACAGGTCTTGTTCTGATACCTTCCTTGCCAGTTCATCCGTCATATCATTTCCTGGAAATTCCTTTGTATCCTGAGACTCTGGTGGATGTTACATGGTGACTATCGTTCAGCGTTTTATTATTATTTTTGATTTTATTACCGCGGATAAGATGGCCTTTATAGCAGCTTGACTATCTATGTAAATGTCAATCTCTTTTCTAGTAACAAGTTTCGTGGATAATTCTTGTGCCACTTCTGCTATCGCTAGGACTTCCACTTGGAATACACTGCCGTGGTTCGAAAGTCCTAGTGATTTTTCAATATCAGGTTCTGCCGAGTAGATACCCGAACCCACTCCTTCGTTTGTTTACGACCCGTCAGTGAAGACTGAAATACTTCTTCTTCTTCTTCCTTTTATCAGCGAGGCTATGATCCGAAAACGAGGGATCACAACCCTCCCACTTCACTGCATTTCTACTGATCCGCCTGTGGGGTTCGCCTATTTGACCTCAGAAAATATCGGCAGGCCTGCCGATTTTGGATTACTCGGTTACTGAGGCCAATGAAATGCCGATGTCGTCGCATTTGTCTGATCCAGGCGTTTATAGGCCTGCCTTTCCTACATCGCGATGTCTTTGGAACGTGCATTGATATTGCCTTTTTAACGGGGTTCAAATGATCTCTTCTTTGAATTTGGCAATACCAACTGAGCTAGTCGCGCTCTATTTTTTGTAAGATGGTTTCCTTGATGTGAAAGCTTCCACGGATCTTCGAACTTCTTATTCGATCAAGCTTTGTCACTCCTGCTGTCATGCGAAGCATCTTCATCTCAGCTGCCGTTAATTTACTCTCATACGTTTTGTACATCGTCCAACATTGTGAACCGTATGTGAGCGCTAGACGCACAACTGCGGTGTAGAGCCTTCCATTCAACTTAGGTGGACATTTTTCTGTCACAACAGATAGCGGAATTTTTTCGCCATTTCATCCACCCTATGCTTACGCGATGATTGATGTGGTCATCACAAGTTGCTTTGCTATTGATCATAGATCCCAGATATTTTAACTTTTCGCACTTGGGAAGCACTGTTCCATTCAAATAAATGTCTGGAATGGGCCTGAGTGGATCAGAGAACGGGCAGCACAAGTACTCTGTCTTTTTTGAACTAATGCGATACCCATTTCCCTCCAGAACGTCCACCCACACATCAAGTGCTCGTTGCAGGGATGCAGGCTCCATCGTCAGCAAAGAATAACTGATGTACCTTGGAGTCCATCACTTTACCTTCAAGCAGATGATCAAGGACTGCAATAAAGAGCAAAGGACTTAAAACGCTTCCCTGGTCCACCCCGACTTTGATTGGGAACTTTTCGGTTACTCCAGCGGGGCATCTTACTCTTGTCTTTGCAACTTCGTACATGTCCATGATCATCTGTACATAGGTTTCTGGAACCCCTCGATGTCTTAGCGCCACCCATATCAGATCTCGTGGTTGTCTGTCGAATGACTTTTCAAAGTCAACCAATACAATATGCAAATCCCTTAAGGAATCACGATGTTTTTCCATTATGATCCTTATACTTTGGATTGCATCTGTGGTTGATTTACCCGAGACAAACCCGCACTGATCATCAGATAGCCGTATTATTTTTCGCAGTCGGCCACCTAATACCCGCTCAACGATCTTCATGGTGTGTGACATCAGCTTGATCAACGGTAGCTATCCCGGCTATTTTGAAGGTAGTGGCGCTCTTGTTCATATTGTGTCTTCGCAGCTCCTGGATAGCGTGGTTTGCATCAGCAATCGGGGAAAATTTTTCGTCACTATTATTAGAGGGGCACTTTGACCAAGCTGTGAAAGCCGCTTTCTTCTCAGACTGAAATACTATGCGGATTAATGGGCCCACCGTCTGCCCAGTGCTCCCTTGATGGGATGACAGTTTTGACGTTTAGGCTTAAGTCGGGGGATAGCGGAAGATAATCTTTAGTGGCGGCTAGGTCATCTTGAGATGTTACGGTGGCCTATGTGGCCCTTTCTCCACAAGTTGGATTATCTTAGGCGCATGGGGCGCATCGCGCTCATTGCATCTTATTTCTTAACAAATAGGTCTTGTGGAATCAACGCGAGAATTGTTTCAAGGGCTGCGGTTGGGGTGGTTCTAATGTCGCCAGTGGTTGCTATGCAGGCAAGTCTCTGGATTTTAGTCAACTCCTTGAGATGTGTGGTTTTCTTTGCTATTGGCCACCAGATATTGCACCCATATGTAAGAATGGGTCTGACTATGGCTGTGTACATCCAGTGGATGATGGCAGGGTTAGGTCCCCATTTTTTTCCAAAAATTCTTTTCCAAGCATAGAACGCAATGTACGCTTTCTTTTTTCTATCATTTGTGTTATCTCTCCAGCTCAGATTGCGGGCAAGTATGCACCCAAGATACCGTGCTTTATCCGAGACTTGCAGTGGAGTACCACCGAGTCGTAGGGGTTCGAAAGCTTAGATTATTATTTTCTTTATGAAGAGGATCACTCCTGTTTTCGCTGGATTAACGTTCAGTCCACATCTTCTCGCTCAGCTATGGAGATTGTTTAGGGCTGATTGCAAAAGTTTGCTGACTGCGTCGAGGTATTTGCCGGATATTAGTAGGACAATTTCATCTGCATAGGCAACAACTTTTATTCTGATATGTCCTAATTTCAAAAAAATCTCGTTTGCGACTAGAGTCCATAGCAAAGGAGATAGGACCCCTTCTTGCAACCACTCATGTTATGTGCGTTATATTTTTCACACGAATGGAAGGGACCTACAGTTTAATGCCGAATCCGAACGGCGATTTGAGAAGCTTTTTCGTGACAATAATACTCTCGGATGTTTGTCAGACGCTCGCGAGAGGTGAGACCGTGAAAATACTTTTTGGTATTTTCTGGGATTCGAACTTGGAACCTCATGCGTAGTGATCCGACACACTAACCACTTATGCCACGGCGCCCACAGTTTCGTTGCTGCAAGTTATAATTCAGTTGACTGTTTGTTTGTCTGTGAGTTGATGCTCTCGCGTTTTCAATGTTGTCCTTTCGGATGCGTTCGTCCAATTTTTGCAGTAGACGGTACACTTGTGGTTTCCAACTTTGCAGGTTATTCGCTGAGATATCGACAGTTATACGCGCTTGTTCTGCTAACTCACCCCATTTCTCAAACCATAGGATCTTTCTCTGTATAGCTATGCGTTTTGGAATTCGAGTATCTTCCATTGCCATTACCTTCAGTATATAGTCTACATGCAGCTTCAACGTGGTGATAAATAATGGTCGCAGTCCTGTCTCTAAGTGGCACATGTAGTTTGGAGTGTTATGTGGTAGCCGGAAGAGTCTTTTTAGATAGAACCGTAATAGCTTTTCCACCATATAGCATCTTTTCCACCCCCACACCTGCGCCGCGTAGCACATGATATTTTGCGCCGTATAATGTGTATAGGCAGTATATATGTATGTATAGGCAGTATATATGGTCAATAGAATCCAAAATTAAACATGACCCTAAAACATGTTCGTCGTTTATTAACACTTAACCTAAATCGTTTGGAATCCCGTCCAACATGGTTTATAATGGCATTTCCAGTGACAATTTAAAAGATGTATGTGATATGTTGCTTTATTTTTTCAATCAAATTTCGTCAGTGAATCAATTGACTGCAGTACAATACCTTTTTGTAAAGAAATGGTTGATTTGCGCTTATTATCCATAACTGAAGATGAAGTTTTGATGAAATTGTCGGCTCTCGATTCAAGTACGAGCATTCCACTAGATAATGTTCCACCCCTATTTCTAAAACTTTGCAAGTCTAATATCGTAAAGCGGTTATGCATTATTTTCAATATGTCCTTGTGCCGCGGTGAATTTTTAGACCGCTGGAAGCGTTTATTTATTACACCTATTTATAAGTCTGGATCGAAGAGAGCTGTGGAAAATTACAGACCAATAGCTAAGCTTCCTTTAATACCCAAAGTATTCGAAGCTATAGTGAAAAGTAAATTGTATGCTGCAGTACGAAACCATATCTCCGTACATCAGCATTGTTTTGTGAGCGCAAGGTCCACCAAAACGAGTTTGATCATTTTTACGAATTATTGCCTTCATAATATGGAAATGCGTCTTCAAATCGATTCGATTTATACCGATTTTTCCAAGGCATTCGATCGTATCCAACACAATGTCCTGGTGAAGAAGATGGAAATGATTTTTTTTTTATAATACGCGCACTGAAGGGGTTATTAATACCCTTCTACTGATGCTCCGGGCACGGGCGAATGGGAAAAGGGGGGAGAGGAACAAAGGAGATGCCGGTGTGCGGTGGCTTTAAACGTTTGAAGGTTGTAATGATTGGGAAATACAGAGGCTGGTAGATCATTCCACAAACGTGTTGTTCGGCTTATAAACGAATCCCTATATTTGACAGTACGTCCGAAGTTGGGCTTGAGGGTTAACTGATGTGCATTCGAAGTGTGATGCGTATTGCGGGTGAATTTTTGAAGGGGGGGAATGCAACTGGCTATATCGCTGGAGCATTTTTTATAGAAAAAGCGATAAAATAGGGAAAGACATGAGACATTTCTACGGTGTTCAAGTAAGACTATGGAGTTCACAATGTCTCTATCACCTATTAGTTTTAACGCGCGGTTCTGTACCCTATCTAGAATGTGTAGAACGGTCTTGGGTGCACCAAACCAGATTTGGGCGTTATATTCCAGCTTTGGGCGGATGAATGCCTTGTAGATGGAGGCCAGATCAGACGGAGTAAAATATTTTTTGCACCGCTTAAGGAATCCTAGACATTTTGCAGCATTTTTGGCGACCTCGAATTCCATCGAAGATTGTTACTGATGCACATACTGAGAATGGCAAGTCTTTCGGATTCAGCGATACAAGCACCATTTATGGATAATGGTTGAGGGTCTTGGTTTCGCTTGAGAGACAGAAGACAGCATTGTGTTTTGGATGCATCAAACTCCACTCTATTGGTTGAACCCCATTTGGTTATGCTGTCCAAGTCGGAATTTAATGAGTTTAACATACGTTGCCATTCCCCTTCTACGGCCGAAGAGCAGGGTACTGTCATCAGCGAAGGAATTGATTGGATTAGAAGTAGCAGACAAGAGGTTATTTATAAAAATGAGAAAGATAGTCGGAGACAAAACGGAGCCCTGGGGAACACCAGCATTTATATGGTGAATTGCAGACTTGAAGCCGTCCAAGACAACTTGTATTGAACGGTCCGAAAGGTAATTTCTAATCCATTGAAGAAGAGACTCATCGATGCCATATGCACGCATTTTTGAGAAAAGATCCCGATGCCAAACTCTGTCAAATGCCTTAGAAATATCGAGCGCAACCATCTTTGTTTCGCCGAAGTGATGGAGAGATTGGTTTCACTCCTCGGTGAGATATGCCATCAGATCACCAGTTGACCTGTTGCTACAAAAACCATATTGCCGGTCATTGAGGAGTTTCCGTGAATCAAGATATTTCATAAGCTGATGATTTATAAGCGTTTCCATGAACTTGGAAGGAAGGGACGTTAGTGCAATGGGTCGGTAATTGGACGGGGAGGAAGATTCGCCTTTTTTAGGGACGGGCTGGACAAATGCTGTTTTCCATCTACTCGGAAAGAGCCCAGAAGAGTAGGACAGACAGAAAAGCTTACGCAGAGGTTTTACCAGCGTAGAAGAACACTTCTTCAGAACTATGGGGAGATACCATCTGGACCAGCGGATTTGTGTATATTACGACCTTTAAGTAGTCCTGCAACTGTACGAGTGCGAAAGTGGACGTGTCCCATGGAAAATAAGACGCTCTCAATTACAGGCGGAGATAAAGCGATATCTGGCAGGGTGGAGTTCGCTGCGAAGTGGGCAGAAAGCAGATTGGCTTCATCTAAGGAGCTGACAGCTGGAATGTCATTGTAAATGAGCGTTGGGATGGCAGGCGAGGCCGAATTTTTAATATTTTGACGAAAGACCAAAAATTGTTACTACCTCTGGGACATTATAGAATTTTTGCCTCAATTTTTGGTCATGTCGGAATTTTACACGTCGAATGAGAGCATTGCAGTCATTTCTGGCTTGTTTAAACTTCTTTCGGTTTTCCTTAGAATTGTTGGCTTAATAAGACCGAAAACTTACTTCTTTCAACCTGATAGACTCCTTGCAGCTCTGATCAAACCACGAGTTTGCCTTAGGTTTGATGCTTCTTATTATATTAGGAATAAAGGCATCCGTACCTAAGAGGATGGTCAGTAATCATATCAGCGGCGGCATCCACATCGCTATCGAGGAAGCATAGCGACCAGTTAAAACTCCTAAAGAAAGTATTAAGGCCGTCCCAGTTGGCTTTCTCGTAACGCCATACTTTTCTTCTGAGAGTTTTTTCTTTAACTGCATGGTCAGAGTACGAGAATTTAGCTGATACGATGTTGTGGTCAGACCGGCCTAGAGGCGCTAAAACATCAATGATGTATTTATCAGGGTGCGAAGTACGAAACAAGCCCAGCGTGTTGGCAGAATGACTTTCAATGTCCGGTATACGTGTAGGCTCATTTGCAAGCTCAGTCAAATTGTTTATCTCAGCAAAAGGTTCAACATACCTTCCTTCGGGTGTGGTCTGGCTAGAATGTCAAAGCCAATCCGAATTGTGAATATTGAAATCGCCCGCAATGACGATTTCACTATGAGGATACGGGGAGACAATTCGAGTGATGGAATCAGACAGCGCATCAAACTCGTTAGAAGTTGAGTTGCTATCTGCACTAGGGCTTCTGTAAATAAAACAGTAGTGAATTATTTGCTTACGGATGGTGAATTTTAGCCATTTGAAATTAAATTCCGGAAATTCCGGAGCAGTGGCCATACTGTGGTAGAACTTGGTAAGCTTTATCACTACGGACGTAAATGGCGAGGCCGCGATGAGGAAAGAATAATGGCACTAAGCTTTATCCAGGCAGGTTCAAATCGAATGATTCTCCAACTACCTGTGTTTCACTAAGTGCCAAAACAGCTGGTTTATAGGAGTGAGCGTGGGCATACAGGTCAAAGAAATTCGTTCTAAGCCCACGAATGTTGGTAAAATCAACTCTAAATTGCCTCATCATTACAACATAAAAGGCTGGTCAAACGGTAGTGCATGCGATAATATGAAAACACAAGCGTTTTCACTCAGCTGAGGCCTACCAACTCCTACTCTCAACCTCCACGCGGTGACAGCCGGGTGCCTAGTACCTTAATCCAAGAAATGGGTAACCAACCCCGTTTGGCGGATTCTTGGTGGCAGCAGATGAGAGAGGGGGGGAAGAGTGCTTTTCTCACTAGAGCGCTTCTTCCTGTTCCAGGCGGCAGCGGACGAATTCCCTAGACGGAGTCAACGGTGGCGTCTATAGTTCCAGTTAGGTTGAACTTAGTGAATACCTTGCGCGAGCTGCTTCGACGTATTCGGATCACAGGTCGGTAAGGAATTTCCAATGTTGGTCAGGACATTGGAATAGAGATGGTGGCGGAGGAGCCCTTAATGGGCCAACGGCAGCACTCATACTCCCGTAGTGGACTACTGGCACCGGTGTACCCGGCCCCTCGTCCTTGGGGAATAATTAAGGAACTGGCCCTCCAGGTTGGGGGTTGTGCCGTCGGGGTAACTTCCCTACCACGTAAAAACCGCATGGTTCCGAAACAACCAAAAGCCTCGGATAAGGATGACTCAACTAATGACGACCCCAGCAAACGAAATAAGGACAACGACCTTCGGATCTGTACGTGGAATGTTCTGTCCCTTTACAGACCACGTGCAGCCGAACAACTAGCAGAGGCCCTAGACTGCTATAAAGCAGATATTACCGCCATCCAGGAAGTGCGATGGGATGGGCCGGGCAAAAAGAGGATGAAAAACTGTGACATCTACTACGGTGATTGCTACAGAGGCAACAGGCAACGCTTATTCGGATGCGGATTTGTCATACGCGGCAGACTTACGCAAGAAGTCTTAAGCTTCCGACACGTGAGCGAGCGTATTATGACGATCCGGATCAAAGCTAAATTCGCTAACATAAGCCTAATATGTGTTCATGCCCCCACAGAAGAAAAGGACCCTGCCACCAAAGAGTGTTTCTACGAGCTCCTCGACAAAACATACGAGCAATGTCCTAAATACGACGTTAAAATCGTATTGGGCGATTTTAACGCCAAAATAGGAAAGGAGGACGTCTTTGGTAGGGCAGTCGGTAAGCATAGCCTACACGACACCACGTCTGATAACGGACTAAGGCTAATTGATTTCGCTGTGGAGCGAAATGTCATCATAGCAAGCACATGGTTTCCTCATCTCGATATTCATAAGCAGACATGGCGGTCCAATGATCATGTAACGATCAACCAAATTGATCATATTGCGATCGACGCAAGGCATGCCTCCAGTATTCTTCGCTGAACGCGTATCCCGAAATCTCTCAATCACCCCTTTGCCGCCAGCATCAAGTACCGAAGACCAGTGGCAACGCTGCCAACATGCCATCAGAAACGCCGCGACTGATGTGTTGGGTCTCGCTCGACCACCACCGCGAAACCCCTGGTTTGACGAAGAATGCCGGCGAGTGCATGCAGCAAAACAAGAGGCATACAAAGCGGCGCTGCAAAGGAAGACGAGAGCTGCTCGTAAGCTCTACGAGCAAAAGAGACGGGGAGAACATCGGCTTCTCCAAAAGAAGAAGAAAGAGCATGAGAAGCGCGCTTTTGAGAATATCGAGAGTCTATACTCCAGGAACAATGTACGGAAGTTTTACCAAAAGGTAAAAAGAACGTGTCAGAGAAGTAATACCCGTACAGAAACCTGTAGAGATGAGAATGGAAACCTCGTAGTAGAATCACAGTCGGTGCTGAGAATATGGAAAAACTACTTCTGCAGACTGTATAACGGCGACGAAGACCAACATCCCGCTGTCAGGCAGAATGAACCATTCAACATAGACGGTGATAGTCAAAATTTCCGTCCACCTGACCAAAACGAAGTGAGGATGGCAATATCCAAGCTAAAATCCAACAAGGCTGCTGGACCTGACGGCTTACCGGCCGAACTTTTCAAGGCAGCTGGGGATGAATTGGTAGAGTGCATACACCAACTCATTTCTAATATTTGGTCAGACGAGTGTATGCCTGATGAATGGAATCTCAGCATCGTTTGCCCGATCCACAAGAAAGGAGACCCCCTCAACTGCGCCAATTATAGAGGCATCAGTCTCCTCAACATCGCATACAAGATCTTTTCTGCGATATTGTGTGAACGCCTGAAACCCTTTATCAACAGTCTGATTGGACCCTATCAGTGCGGTTTCAGTCCAGGAAAGTCCACCATCGATCAAATCTTCACACTTCGGCAGATCCTGGAGAAAACCCAAGAATTCCAAATCGATACTCACCACCTCTTTATCGATTTCAAGGCCGCCTATGACAGCATCTATAGAGAAATCTTTATAGAGCCATGTCTAGTTTTGACATCCCTGCCAAACTTGTCCGTCTGTGCAGGCTGACGATGGAGAACGCTCGCTGCTCCATCAAGGTCGGTAATGACCTCACCGAGACCTTTGATGTCAAAAAAGGCTTTAGACAGGGCGCTGTCATGTGACTTCTTCAATATTGTACTTGAACGGATTGTGCGGAACTCACAAGCCAACACCGGAGGCACAATCTATTACAAGTCTGTGCAACTGCTTGCATACGCCGACGATACAGACATTATCGGACGGAAGATCTCAGCGGGCTGTCACCGGTGCTTTTGCAAGCATTGAGGCGGAAGCGGCCAAAATGAGTTTGGCGATAAACGAGGGCAAAACCAAGTATATGCTGTCAACTAGAAGGGAAAACCAACACCGACGAATTGGACAAAACGTCACCGTGGGCAGCTATAACTTCGAGGTAGTAAGGGACTTTGTCTACCTTGGCTCTGCTATAAATTCTTCTAACAAAATCAGCGTAGAAATCATTCGAAGAATAACTCTTGCCAATCGCTGTTTTCTTGGGCTTATAAGGCAATTCAACAGTAAAGCCCTATCTCGAACAACTAATGAGACTCTGTATAAGACCCTGATCATCCCAGTCCTGCTTTACGGCGCTGAAACATGGACTTTATTAAAAGAGGATGAAGATATCCTTGGTCGCTTCGAGAGAAAGATTCTTCGTAAGATTTTCGGCCCCGTTTGCGTTGAAGGGTTTTGGAGGAGAAGGTTCAATCTCGAACTATACGAGCTGTACAGCGACATCGACCTAGTCAAAAAACTGCGTATTGGACGTCTGAGATGGCTAGGACATGTAGAGCGAATGGACACCAACGCTCCGGCCCGCAGAGTCTTCGAATCTAACCCGGAGGGACGACGCAGTAGAGGGAATCATCGCCGTAGGTGGCGCGCACAAGTTCAAGGGGACCTCGACCAACTTGGAGTGCGCACCTGGAGGCAATTAGCTAAAGACCGAGCTAAATGGAGAGGCTTGTTGGTTGAGGCCCAGGTTCGCCCCGAACTGTAGCGCCACCTAAGTAAGTAAGTATTACAACATAAAACCAAAAAAGACACAACTCTGACCTTACTAAGCGTAGCCGCCAAGTGTAGATCCAAAGATTAGTTTCCCAAAGCAAACTATCGGCGGTGTTATGCCCAAACGACAGTCAGCAGTGGTCCGCTATTCGGATAAACACTCACGCTCCGCTACACATCAGATGTTACGCTCTCTCAATCATCGCAACTGGAAGCATGTAAAGAACATGCGGCAGTTGCGATGACGAAGAAGCGCAACAGCTAGTGAGTGGGGGAGGGAGAGATGGGAGCCCAGTACTTTTTTTTTTTTTTTGTCACTGCACTCACTGCACTGATGCTTTATTAGGCGCACGCGATGGAGAAATTTAGTTTGTTATATGATTTTTTTTTTGTTTTTATTGATTTACGTATTCTATTTTATTTTTTTCGAGGGTTGGGTGGAGGCAAATGGTTTATTGTTTTTTTTAATTAGAATAGATTAGGGTTTGGTTAAGTTAGGTTTCGGAAGGAATTGCGGGTTCGGAATCGCGTGCGGACAGGACGCCAAACAACACGGCACATTGGGTTGCATTCAAACATTTTAAGCTGGATCAGTAGTTATTTAACTAATCGTAAACAGTATGTAAAAGTTGGTTCTCTTCTCTCAGATGAAATTTAAAATTTTTCTGGAGTTCCCCAGGGTAGCCATCTAGGTCCATTACTTTTTCTCTTATTCATCAATGATTTACCCTCATACATTTCTAATTCAAACTGCCTCTTATATGCTGACGATTTGAAAATATTCAAGTCCGCAAAGTCAATGTCGGACGTTCTAGAACTGCAAAACGACGTTAATAATGTCGCGAAATGGTGTAATTATAATGGCTTGAGTTTCAATATTGGTAAGAGTACAATTGTAACACTTTCTAGAATCAGGTCTCCTATCATGTTTGATTATATGATTCTAAACACTTGCCTGAAAAGGGTTACTAATCAAAAGGATCTAGGAGTAATTTTTGATGAACAATTTACATTTTCTGTTCACATTGACTACATTATCTCTAAAGCCAACTCTATGATGGGTTTTATATCTCAAAACTCAAAAGATTTCTGTACTAGAGTACTGCTCCATAGTATGGAATCCATACTACTACAACAGTGAGATTCGTATTGAAAGGATTCAAAAACGATTTATAAGATTTGCCCTCAGAAAGCTATCATGGGATAATAATAACATACCCAATTATGAAGCCAGATGTGCCTCAATTAACCTTAAGCTTCTTAAAAAGAAGGATCTATTATTCAACTATTTTTGCTCATGATGTTTTATCTGCCTACATTAATTGTCCAATCTTACTCTCATTGTTTAATGTTTATGTCCCGGCTCGCAGTTTACGACCTAGAGAAAACAATTTCTTGTATGTTTCCAAATATAGATCAAATTATGGTGAAAATGATCCAATGAGTATTGCTTGTATTAATTACAATTAACTTGAAAATGCCACTGACTTTCATATAAGTATAATTGTTTGTAAAAGTTTAATCATGAATTCATACATACACACATACATACATTTTCAATGGCCCGCTAATCCTTCATGAGGCTCGCGGGGGTAGGATGCTCAGGTGGACCATCCATCCTTCTCGATCCTCCGCCATTGACTCCAATTCATCAGGAGGAATCCCTAAGCGGCTCCTGGAGAGATGTCGGACTTGGTCCAACCATCTATTTCTAGGCCTTCCGCGAAGTCGCCTACCTGATGGCACGGCAACCATGGCGCATCTTGGAAGCCGGTCTGGGGGCATGCGCACTACGTGACCAAACCATCGAAGCATAGATCGTTCCGTTCGGAGAAGTAACTACTCAACATTGAGCGCCTCGCGTACTCTGGTGTTGCGCACTCGATCTCTACAAGTTATTCCAGCAATACCGCGACGGAACCTCATTTCGGCAGCTTGTATCCGCGATCTTATTCTTTCGGTCACTACCCAAATTTCATGACCATAGGTTAGAAGTTCGAACATGCGCTCGTTCCAACTCGGTGTATCATGAAATCATTATAAATATAAATAGATACTGTATTAGTGTATGCTGTCGAATTGGAAAGACGTGTGCTCTATATGATGACCTTATTACAACTGGCCAGTGTTACTTACAGTGACACATAAATGATATAAGAGTTACATTGGTCCCTTAGTATATAATATAGTACAGTAATACTAGAAAGTAATTAAATCAAATCTCTACATCTCCCCCTTAAAGTACTTCATTCCATTATTACTGCTTACATACATATAATTTCATTATTTTATTATTTATGATCAAAACTCTACACCTTCCCCTTCAAGTACTTCATCTCAACATTACATACATAATGTAAA
Organism: Brachypalpus laphriformis; assembly: GCA_945910035.1. Lineage (NCBI taxonomy): Eukaryota > Metazoa > Arthropoda > Insecta > Diptera > Syrphidae > Brachypalpus > Brachypalpus laphriformis. The sequence goes on along the minus strand of OX246753.1, from coordinate 311,408,191 downwards.
TTCATTATTATATTATTTATTCCATTATCATTCTTTTTTTTTTTCAATGTTGCTTGCAATTTATGTGTGGGTACATACATGTGACTTCTTTTACCGACGTTTCCTTATAAAAAACCAGTTTCTGCGCAAAGTTCGACCGTCTTCAAGCTGAATCCAATAAGACCTTGGTGAATCTATTAACTTGTCTATTATTGTTCCTGGTACCCAGATTTTGGAATCTTTCATCCATATTTTCTGACCTTTTATTAACTCATTTTTGATTTGCGCTGTTTTATCATAAAAACTTTTATTCATCTTATTATTATTGCTCAAAACTGGTACAATTTTATCGTTTAAACAGGTGTTTTTAAAAAGATCAGTTTTGCATGGAACTTGAGTTCGGGTTTTTCTACCCATTATAACCTCACATGGTGAAAGAGTTGAATTTTTGATTGGTGTATTTCTATCTAGTATTTCTGGGCGCCGTGGCGTAAGTGGTTAGTGTGTCGGATCACTACGCATGAGGTTCCAAGTTCGAATCCCAGAAAATACCAAAAAGTTTTTTCACGGTCCCACCTCTCGCGAGCGTCTGACAAACATCCGAGAGTAATGTTGTCTCGAAAAAGCTTCTCAAATCGCCGTTCGGATTCGGCATTAAACTTGTAGGTCCCTTCCATTCGTGTGGAAAATATAACGCACACAACATGAGTGGTTGCGCGAAGCTAGGCCCTGGCACTTTAAAGAGCTGTTACGCCAAAGATTTGTTTTTTTTTTTGTATTTCTATATTCTAGGAGCGCCAACCACAGACTGCTTCCCGATTCCTTGCATCTTAATATCAAGTTTTTCGATACCTGCACTAACTTCTCAGCAAACCTGTTCGATTTTGGGTATCTCGGGGTTGTTGTGATAACTTTTATATCTAACTTTTTGCAGAATTGACGAAATTCAAATGATCCAAAGGGAACATTGTCAGCAATTATTTTTCTTGGCAAACCATGCGTGGCGAATATTGGTAATAGATTATTTATTACTGACTGAGATGTCTTCTTTTGTACCGGTATGATCTCTAAGTATTTTGAGAAGTAATCACCCACCACTAAATAGATTTTGCCGCCTATTTCCATAAACATACCTATTTTATGAAATGGAATGTCAGGAATCTCATGACTAATCATGGGTTCTTTTTTGTTTTCAGATCTGCATTTCTGACAAATATTACATTCTACTATAATTTTCCCTATATCTTGGTTTAGAGACGGCCAATATACTAATGTTCGAGCACGGGCTTTTGTTTTTTTTCAAATCCAAGATGAGAGATGTGCAGTTTTTGTAAAGTAGTTTCCCGCAATGCCTTTAGCACAAATATTCTACCGTTAAAAAACACCAAGTCATCACTGATAAATAAATCCTGCCTAATGTTCCATAACTCTCTAACACTCTCCGGTACTTTGGATTTGCTATTCGGCCATCCCTCCAGTATGATACTTTTTAATTCTCGCAATTGCATATCTTTCCCCGTTTCCATTTGAAAAATCTGTTTCTTTTCCTCACTAACGTTAATAGAATGCACCATTTCGTTCAACCCTTCAATTTCTGCTTGCGTATTTTCTTTGCAAAAATTCCCCGATAGTAAATCTGCAACATACAAAAACTTTCCTGGCAAGTATTTAAAACTCAATCTATATTTTTGAAGTCTTAGCTTCATCCTTTGCAATCGTGCTGACGGTATTCTATGGTAATCTATTATATTTGATCTTGTAAGTAGACTAAAATGTTTATGATACTTGGAGACGAATAAATAAATAAATAAATATAATCAGTTTATTAAAAATAAGTAATTTCATATAGTTATTCTTTAAGCAAATATATCAAAAAAATAGAAATTTCATATTGCGAGCGTTTATTTCAATCTTAACGTAAAACTTAGGGGTGGCAATGGTGTAGTAGTAACATCGTCAATTGCCACGCTAATGGTTCATGGTTCAAATCCTGATGTCAGCAAGCATTTATTTATTTCTCATGAAATATATAAAGTCAGTCCGATCATTTGCAAAAGCTCCTGTGAACACTACTGCGAAGGCATAACACTGGCAGTAGCTTGGTCATGTGGCTGGAGAAATTGTTCGCTCTGTTGATGATGATTTGCCCTTGACATCGATTATCGGGAAAAAAGTACTGTAAATCAGAAGCAATGACAATAATAACAAAAAAATCTCCCCAGTTATCTGGACGCCACACCCGGAGAATAGCTGAAGCATAAACAACTAAGCTTCAAGAACCACTACACCAAAATCTTTCTCTCTCTCTCTCTATCCATACTTTCCAAACGCCCGCACTGTGTGTAAACATGTTAAAGGTATTCATAACCCTTTGAGTGCGCGCAAATTATAAAAAAAAAAAAAAAAATCCATAAAGCAATTAATTCATTTGTATAAATGTTCATTAATTTGAATTTACCCACACCCATGTACAATGTATCTGAAAAACCATTCAGAATTTCAAAAAATGAAATCAACAACAAAGTAATTGTACAAACATCTTTAACTTTTATTCATAATATAAAATACACACTTTTAAACTTATTCTAAAAATAAAATAAAATATATAATAAAAGTATTTCAAAATATTTTACATGTCAGATCATACAAAAATATGTTTAGATACATAAAAACTTCTTCAATAATCCAATTTCTAAGTGTAAATTTCCAAAATAAAACAAAAGATCAATATCACCCAATTTGCAACTAACTAATTTTTTTTTTTCATCCATTTTCAACACGGCACAAAACACTTTTCGGATTTATATTTTTTTACAATTTTTTTATTTTTATCTTACATACATCTTATTCTTATTGTCGTAAAAAAAAAAACTTTGTAAAAGAAAGGGAAAGTCTATCAACAAACCTAAAACGGTTGATGACTTTTTCTTTTAATTTCGCTGTGAAAGAAAGAGATTTTTTGAAAAAATGATTAAAAGCAAAAAGAAATAAATAAATATAATAAAATATATAAATTTGTTTGTTAATGGAAAATTCTGAATGAAAAGTGTGTGTAAATTGTTCAATTTTTTTTTTTACGTGTGTGTTATTTGCAAAAAGACAAACATAGTTTAGTGTACTTTTGTGGTCTTAATGGCGATGGTGTCTGTTCACTGTTCGCGTATTTTTTCTGAACGAGTTTAATGTTTTTCTCAATCGATTGCAAAATGTATGATGCGGAACATCTTTGTGTTTTGTTGCCTGCAATTAAAGGGTTTTTTGTTTGTTGATAATGTTGAGTTTAAGTTGCACTTAACAATATACTGTACAGTATATACACCTTACAAACCCCGGATTTGAAGGAAAGTTGCTCGTGAAACTGTGTTTGGAAAGCTAAATTACATTTTAGATGATATCTAATAGACTCTACATTAGAGTAATAATTTTTCAACAGATTGTGCTCTAAAGGAAGAAAGAATTTTGTTTTAGTAACGCTGAAAGTCTTATGTGAATTATACCGAAAATCGTTATTAAGTCTAAGAACCAAAGTGTAGTGTTTTAAAATTTTGAATAAATAAGTATTTCTACGCAAAGTTGTAATAAATTATTTCTTATATAAAGAATAAAAAAAAATTCATATATATTGCCATAAATATTAACATGAAATTTTTTTTAATTTTATATTTACAATGATTATAATAGAGTGTTAAAAATAGTATGCAGTGGATAATTATTTAAGGCTAAAAATAAATTTAAAATTAAGATTGTATGACTATGAATGTTTGCACTTAAATTTTGTAATGCGTAAGAAAGTTAAATACTTCTTTCCTATAGATTTAAAATTAAAAGGAAAGGAAGGCTTTAGAAACGAAATTGAAGATAATGTTGAACTGAGCGTCTCACTTACGACACCCTATGAACTTGAAGTTGAAGTTGATCCCTTCGTTGAGATCATACAGCTCGCCTCTTGGAATAATACGCCCAATCCAAGGAAAACGCCGGACAGATACGGTTTACGATATCCTCCGCAAATAAAAGAATTACAAAAAAAAAAGTACAAATATTTGGCGCAACAGCTCTTTAAAGTGCCAGGGCCTAGCTTCTCGCAACCACTCATGTTGTGTGCGATATATTTTTCACACGAATGGAAGGGACCTACAGTTTAATGCCGAGTCCAAACGGCGATTTGAGAAGCTTTTTCGTGACAACAATACTCTCGGATGTTTGTCAGACGCTCGCGTGAGGTGGGACCGTGAAAAAACTTTTTGGTATTTTCTAGGATTCGAACTTGGAACCTCATGCGTAATGATCCGACACACTAACCACTTATGCCACGGCGCCCACATAATAAATAAAAGAATTGGTCAAGGAAAAAAGAAAAGCGCGTAAAAAATGGCAACAGAGTTGTACCATCCCTGACCACCAGTTTGGGTTCAGAAGTAAACATTTGACGATTGACCAGGTGCATAGGTTAGGTTAGGTTAGAGGGAAGTGCACCTAGGTGCTCCTCACTGGGGCGAAACGTTCCATTGTATTACCCTTTATGTTGTGGAACCTGCAAAAACATACTCTTTCTTTGTCTCTATCTATCGGCCGGTCCATTGGCGAACCACCCTGAGCTCTTCATAAATCGTATCATGTTCTTTAATAGAGCTTGCCCAAGATCACTTAGATCTTCAAAGAACCTGTTGCCCACTTGGTATAGTCAGCGGTTTTGTAGATTTGGGCAGTCGCACAGCAAGTGTTTGATACTTTCTATCTCTTCCGCGTCTTGAAAGCTCCTACAGTGGTCGGGTGAGTTGATGCCTAGTCGTATGGCCATTTTCCCTATGCGCGCAGTGCCCTATAAGTGCACCTGTCAAGATACGGACTTCTTTTTATTCATTGCCAGCAGGCTTTTGTTCTTCCTTCATTCAGTATGGGCCATAAAAAGCGGGATATGATACAGTCGCCTCTGGTAATCCATGCGGAGTTAATCAGTTCTCTTGTTTTGAGGTCGATTTTTCTTTTTAGTACACCAATAGGAACTGCTACTGATACCTGAATGTGTTCTATCTCTAATGCTGGTCCCCGTCTGGCTAGTTCATCTGCTCTCTCATTCCCTTCTATATTACTAAGTCCGGTAACCCAGCAGAGAGTTACCTCATGTGTGTTGCATATATTGTTTAGTGAATTTCGGCATCTAAAAACTGCTTTGGATCTAACTTACAAGCTGTCTAGCGCCTTGATTGCCGCTTGACTATCTACGAAGATGGTAATCTTGGAAGGATTAAGTTTCTTTCTGTGAATGGTCTGTGCTGCACTTTCAATAGCGAAGACTTCGGCTTGGAAGATACTGCAGTCATCTGGGAGCTTGTATGAGTTGTTGATATTGAGTGACTCACAGAGGACTCCAGAACCAGTTCCTGTATCCATTTTAGACCCGTCTGTATAGAGCTGAATGGCGTGTTCATTGGTTAATATGTCAGCGTCCCACTTTTGTCTTCCGGGAATAAACATGGAATAATTCTTATTGAAGTCTGTGTAGGGTATGACATAGCAGAGTTGTAAAAGAATTAAATCTTTGGAGAATGTAATTCAATAGAATTCATAAATTCTGATTTTGAATTCATGACTTCACTTTTAGACTTCAACTTCAAAAATTAAATCACCATTCATTTTGAGAAGTCTTTGATTGCGGCAATCATTTGAACCAATCAAAGATTTGAAGTCTCTGGAATGAAATCTTTGTGACTGCACCGCATTCTCTGAAGTCACATTAAAGTCACTTGCATTCACTTGAAGTCATCGGCATTCAATTGAAGTCTTTAAGACTTCACTATTTCCTTAAGACTTCACACTAATTTCATTGAAGCCTTAAAGACTTCGCAGTAATTTTATTGAAGTCTTTGAGACTTCACACTAATTTATTGAAGTCTTTGAGACGTCACTACATTTGTTGAAGTCAAAACTGGCAGTGGAAAATTCAATATGATTTGGTGTAATAATTTTTGGGAAAAAAGGTGAGATCCAGTGAACTCATATACTTATTGCTATTGTGTGATATGATTTAACATTTTCAGGTATTTGGAATACATACATTGAAAACCATGAAAACGAAAGCGAAAAGTCTTCTAATGAAGTATTTTATTTAATTTTTGTTATTTGTGATTCAAAAATAATAAAAGAAAATTTATATTTTGTTATACATATGTATGTACATATTAAAGTTTCCATAGTCAGTTTTTACTTCACAAAATGTAGTGAAGCCTCAAAGACTTCAATAAATTAGTGTGAAGTCTCAAAGACTTCAATAAAATTACTGTGAAGTCTTAAGGAGTTCAATGTAATTAGTGTGAAGTCTTAAAGAAATAGTGAAGTCTTAAAGACTTCAATTGAATGCCAATGACTTGAAGGGAATGAAAGTGACTTCAATGTGACTTCAGAGAATGCGGTGCAGTCACAAAGATTTCATTCCAGAGACTTCAAATCTTTGATTGGTTCAAATGATTGCCGCAATCAAAGACTTCTCAAAATGAATGGTGATTTAATTTTTGAAGTTCCAGTCTAAAAGTGAAGTCAATTGAATGCATTCTAAAACGTGAAGTACTTGGTGTGAATTCACGGAATGCATTACTAAAAGATTGCATTCTTTTACAACTCTGTGACATAGTCAGTTGTTCTATCGAGATCTGTTCTATATCTTTGTAGTATATGTAAAACCATGTCCATAGGAGCTATGCTTCCACGCGCTCAATTACTTAAGGCGAATCGCGCTTTTGGCAGCTGTGCTTCGAATATACTCATCCAGGTGGAGGAGGTTTAACATCACCTTCAAACTTGCTTGCGATGTTGATCTCTGTGCTCCTGTTACATTTATGCATGCCAGTCGTTGTTCCTTAGTTAGGTTTACTAGATAGCTGGTCTTGCCCGTTGCATTCCACCATACAATGCTACTTTAGGTAAGTGTAGGTCTGACAATTGCTGTATACATCCAATTGATTATGGACGGACACAGGCCCCATCGTTTACCAAAGGTTTTCGTACAAGCGTAGAATGCGCATAGTGCTTTCTTTGTTCTTTCTTCTGTGTTCTTCTCCCAGGTAAGCTTCGAATCTAGGATTGTTTCGAGATATTTTGCTGACCAGGTGTATAGAATTACTGACGTAATTGAGAAAGCTCTTGAAGAAAAAAAGATTTGCTCAAGCGTATTTCTTGACGTCTCGCAAGCCTTTGATAAGGTGTGGCATGATGGCTTGAAATGCAAATTACAACAAGTTCTCTCTGTATGCCTATACGATATTCTAGAATCATATCTCATATATTCTAGAATCAATCCCCGGCGCATCGCAAGGAAGCGTTGTTGGGCCGCTTCTCCATTTGTTATATACTCGTGAGATACCGAACGAAGATGGCACTATCATTGCTACTTTTGCCGATGACACCGCTATCCTCGCAGTAGGTAAAACAATCGAAGAAACGACCGCAAAACTACAAAACGCACTGAATAATCTAAATGAATGGACGAGGGACTGGCTGATAGCCCTCAACGAATCTAAATCTGTTCACGTGAACAGAAGAAAACTAAGGGCTTGCCAATTTTTCTAAACTCGGCCCGAATACCTTTTGCAAACGAGGCCAAATACCTGAGAATCACACTCGACCCAAGGCTGAAATGGAATTCGCACGTGAGAATGAAACGTAAAGAACTCGAAATTAAATGTAAGGGAATGGACTGGTTACTCGGAAAACATTCCCAGCTCCGTACTGAGAAGAAACTGCTTTTATACAAGCAAGTGCTAAAGCCGGTGTGGACCTACGGTATACAACTTTGGGGCTGTATCAAGAAAACAAATGCAAATATTTTACAAACTTTTCAAAATAAAGTGCTAAGAGAAATTGTCCAAGCACCGTGGTATAGTAGAAACGACGATGTCCACAGGGATGTCGGAATTCAGACAATCGAAGCTGAAACTAGAAGCTTCTCGAGAAGGCATAGAAACCGACTAATCGTTCATGTCAGCAATACAGTCCTACAAATTTTGGATGAGAGCAATTTATTGCGCCTACTACAAAGGACGAAACCTTTCAACTTGGCGAGATAAGTATTAACCGCGTCTAGATTACGGAATACGCAGGATCTTTCAGTGGAAAGTAACCTGCCAAACGTTTTTAGTTCGTGATAGAAAAATTGCTTGATAAGTTATTACTTTGTTGCGATATCTAACAAATTTATATCGAAGGGTGGTGTTTTTTTTAGTCAGTAAGAATCTGTCACTACTATGAGCACGCGCTTTCTTTTTTCATAGTGTCTATGGAAGGTTTTTCACCTACCCTGGGGAAAAGAAAATAAAAAAAAAATGTTAAAGAATTTTATGCATTATGTTTTAAGTATAAATAAGAGCCTTTCAACTTTAAGTATACATATGTATATCTACAGAGGCGCGAAGAACTAAAATCATTTATTTGAGTTTTTTTATCTAAACATAATTTATTTTAGAAAATTGTAAATCCGCCCACACAGGCAGGCAGAACAGCGAAACGCCCTACGCAAGCGTGGCGCAGGACAGACGAGGAGGAATCAAGATCTTTGTGAATGAATTGTAGGCAGCTCAAGGGGGTTGTTGACGCCCTATGCCCCTCGAGGGGTGAAAGGATTAAAGTTAGATAAAGTAAGTAATTTATGCGACGATTGTTGAAAAATAAACTACGGTGTTTGGCCCGAATAAGAAGAAGTTACATAATGCAAATGTCGCTACAAGTCAGAACCAAAACAGATATACTCGTAGGTAGTTAGTAAGACTATTTATTTCACAAAAAGTATAAATTTATAATTTCTTTCTAAATACTCGTACAATCTCTTACTTCCTCTTGGTTTGGCTGAAGACCGTCTACCCGATTGACATTTAGAAATGTATAAAGTAATATCATATCTATACCTATTGTTAAAGCTTACTAATTTGAAAGTTAAGTTTTAAGAATTGTCTTCAATTATGCAACTTCATTAACATGGAGCATTCATTGCGTCACCATATAATTAATCCAAGCCTCGATTGCCATTGAGTATGTTTATCGCTTCCTTCAACTCGAGTGCATGTACTCCAAAGATACGAGTACATAAACGAAATTCTTTAAGAACATACTGCTAGAAAGTGGTTTACATCCTCAAGCTCTTTCCGGTTGCATATATTACACAGGATAGGAAATTCTGGGTAGTAATGCGTAAGAGTTCCCCCCTTTATTTTAAAGATGATGCTCATCATATCGATGAATTCGCCAGCTAAGAAAAATATTCTATCTCATATATGTATAGTGGCTTAGTCTTCTATAGTATAATCTGTGTTGCGATGCCTGAACTTCACTTATGAAATTTCCGTATAAATCTTGACCTGTTTTCTTCAGTAGAGTGTTGAACTTTTTCTTCACAGATACCAACTGTTTCTTGTAGATAACATAACTGACAGATCGTATTTACAATCAGACGCAAACTTTTCCAACGCTTGTACGCAAAATCCTCCGGTCAATAGCATATGGGATAGAACTATCCATGACTCGTAGTCCAAGTGAAGCTTAAGAGAGTTCTAGAACAGAGGACCTATACCTGTCTCTAAGTGAACCATGTAGATGGGCGAACTACTCTGCAGTCTAAGTGCTTTCCTTATAAATTAACGAACGAACTTTTCTTTGAATGGACAGTATTCCTATATTTGTGCTCCGTAAAGAATAATAAAAGATGCAGGTAGGTAGGTAGGTAAGTGTGGTGGTTCTTCTTAAGAAAATAACCCAATTAGCACTAGGTGTGGTTTTTATACCACAAAACTCGTGTACCTGGATATGAAAGGTGTGTTGGTGTGGAGTCTCTAGATCCAGCCTGTGGAGTTTGAAAAGATTATTAAATCTTTAATATTTCTCTCTGAGACTTCCTTAAGGGAATCGAAGAAGGGTTTTCCTAAAGCTCGTTATCTGGCCCTAGCTAGTGCAGGACAAGCACTTAAAAAGTGGATACAGGTTTCTATCTCAGTAGCGACATTGCAACTGCAACAGTGCGTGTTACGTGAAAAAACATGCCTTCTTTACTCGTTGTTCTATGTTTAGCTTCCAATTAAGTTTAGGATCGAAGATAGCTCTTATATACCTATCACTGGACGGTAAAGAGAACGGTTGACCATTTAGACGAGGAAGTGTGAAGTCTGGTATTTTGGTTTCAGTAGTGTAGAGCATCAGTTCAGTTTTGCTTAAGTTGACACCGAGACCACACTTTTTGGCCCAAGCGTTTACTTTGCTCAGAGCATTTTCCGTGATTTTGCTTATGACGGAGAGAAACCTTTCTGACACTAGTATCACCATATCGTCTACATACCCGACTACCCTGATTCTTTCTCTATCTAATGTTAAGAGGATGCCCCCCTGGCAGCTGACCTCCTCGTGGTGGGGGGCGGGCAACGTGACCGGGATGTGCGGATGGGGTAACTTAAATAGTTATTCCCGTCCATACAATCCAGTTACGGCTAACAAAACGCACACCCCATGATGACAAGAAGGAATCGCCCGGCCTCGGATATTGCCAAGCCTGGTAAGCCAGGGTATCCTTTGGAGCCAGGCCTGAAGGGACTTAGGATAGGCACATGGAACGTCTCATCGCTCACAGGGAAGGATCTTGAGCTTGTTGGGGAGGCTGTTAAAAGTCGACTAGATATAGTTGGCGTCTCTTCAACAAAGCAGAGAGGTTCTAAAACTGTGGACCTTTCGGGTGGGTGGAAGCTCTTCCCGTCAGGAGTCGCACGCTCAATGTCTGCTCGGGCGGGAGTGGGGATACTCACAAGTCCCAGGTTGACAGACAGAGTATTGAGTGGATACCATTAGGAGGGAGAGTTGCGATCTTAAAGCTCAAGCTTGAAAGATCAACTCTGGCATTGGTGCAGGTGTATGCACCGAACCTTCAGTCAAAGTACGCAGCTTTCTTAGATGAAGTTGATGTTGCCCTTGAAAAGGTTACAGATATAGATTCTTTTGTCCTGATGGGTGACTTCAACGCTCATGTGGGTGTAGATGTTATGACATGGGGGAGTGTGATTGGGAGGAACGGTGATCCTGATCAAAACGCGAACGGAGAGAGGTTGTTGGATTTTTGTTGTGAAAATGGCTTATCCATCATGAACACTATCTTTCCGCACAAGGACATTCACAAATACACGTGGTACCGTCAGAGTCTTCAGCAGAAGTCGCTGATCGATTTCTTTGTGGTACCATCGTGTCTGAAGAGAATGGTTTGTGATGTTCGCGTATTGAGAGGGGCCGAACTGTCAACTGATCATCACTCAGTGCTGTGCAAATTGTATCTTAGCGAGAGAGTGCCTCCCCTACCAAAGCGTAAACCAAGGATGGTTACACGCATACGATGGGAGAGGTTACAGGACGATGAGATACGGGAGACATTTGTGCGGCAAATATCTGAGAGGTTTGAACGAATTCCAACTGTTCCATCAAATGTAGAGGAAGAATGGCAACTGTTTTCAACAGCGGTTATTGCCTCTGCGGGAGATGTTTGTGGAGTGAAGCGGCTTGGTGTGGCGGCTGGTGGTGAGAAAAGAACTGCTTGGTTTAAAACGCCCGGAGTTCAAGAAGCCATCAGAGAGAAGAAGAGAGCCTTTAAGGTGTGGATTCACTTGGGGAACTCCGATTCTCGAAATTGGTACACTGAGGCGCGAAGAACTTGCAAATTAGCTGTTAAAACAGCGAAAGAATAGTCTTGGAAGGAGTTTGGCGAGAAATTGGAGCGTGACCACAGATCCGCAAATAAGATGTTCTGGCAGACCATCCGCCGACTCAGAGGAAAAACGTTGAATATCGTTGAAGGAGTCAAATCCAAAGACGGTATACTTCTTTTCAATGAGGAGGACATCTTACGCAGATGGAGTGACCACTTTTCAGAATTGCTCAATCCCGAACAGGGCACCGAAGATAACAGACCTATGGTCGAGGGTTGGGCGGAAAGTAGTCCTACGGTAGAGAAAGTAACTTTGGCGATCAAAGCGCTAAAACTTGGCAAATCTGCTGGTGTGGATGAAATTCGGCCAGAAATGCTCAAGGCTTTAGGTAAAGAGGGAGTTCAATGGCTCTCGCGTGTCATTAAAGTGGCCTGGGAATGCGGTGAAACACCTGGTGATTGGCAAATGGGGGTGATAGTTCCTGTTTTTAAAAAAGGGGACAAAAGAGATTGCGCCAACTATAGGGGTATATGTACCTCTTTTAAGTCTCCCTGGAAAAGTCTTCGCTAAGGTGCTAGAAAAGCGTTCCAGAGCTGTGGTTGAGGACAGTTTGGGGGATGAGCAGTGCGGTTTTCGTCCCGGTAGAAGCACAGCCGACCAGTTGTTCACTCTCAGAATGGTTCTTGAGAAGGCCTGGGAATATGCCAAACCTGTCTGCACTTGTTTTGTGGATTTGGAAAAAGCATATGATAGGGTTCCTCGAGGCAAACTCTGGAGTGTTCTGCAGGAGTATGGGATTACTGGTTCCCTGTTAAGGGCGATTCAGTCGTTATATACAAACTGTAGAAGCTGTGTTCGGATAAACGGTGTTAAATCAATACCTTTCACTGTGGGCGTTGGACTCCGTCAGGGGTGCGTTTTGTCACCTCTCCTCTTCATTGTATATATGGAGTGGATGTTACAGCGCAGCCGTGGCGGGGAATGTTTCAAAGTGGGAGACCCAAGGACTAGTCATCTGCTCTTTGCGGATGATTTGGTCATCCTTGGGTCCTCTCAAACCGAACTTCAGCGCGCACTCGAGAGTGTTTGTTTGTAGCCGTTTGTGATGATGCTGGAATGAAGATCAACGTGACCAAATCGGAAGTAATGGTCGTTTCCAAAAAAAAAACCCATTCAATGCACTCTGCATGTTAGTGGAGTCCCACTGAAGCAGGTGGATAAGTTTAAGTACCTCGGGGTTTTATTCACGAGTGATGGGAGGAGCAATGCCGAGTTATCCTATAGAATTGGTCAGGCTGGATCAATTTTGAGAGAGCTTGGTCAATCTGTTATAAGGAAAGCCGAACTTAGTGTTCAAGCTAAGCTATCGATTTTTAACTCTGTGTATGTTCCAACTCTCACCTATGGTCATGAAGTTTGAGTAGTGACCGAAAGAATAAGATCGCGGATACAAGCTGCCGAAATGAGGTTCCTTCGCGGTGTTGTTGGAATAACTCGTAGGGATCGAGTGCGCAACACCAGAGTACGCGAGGCGCTTAATGTTGAGCAGCTACTTCTCCGAACGGAACGATCTATGCTTCGATGGTTTGGTCACGCAGTGCGTATGCCCCCAGACCGGCTTCCAAGACGCGCCATGGTTGCCGTGCCATCAGGTAGGCGACTTCGCGGAAGGCCAAGAAATAGATGGTTGGATCAAGTCCGACATCTCTCCTGGAGCCACTTAGGGATTCCTCCTGATGAATTGGAGTCAATGGCGGAGGATCGAGAAGGATGGAGAGTCCACCTGAGCATCCTACCCCCGCGACCCTCATGAAGGATTAGCGGGTCATTGAAAATGAATGAATGAATGAATGAATGAATGTTAAGAGGATTTTATTTATAACTATCAGCCATAGTGGAGGTGAGATACCACCGCCCTGGGGTGTTCCCCTACTGGCAAATTTGGTTGAAAGGACTATTTTCTGCTTCACGCTGTAAGATATGCTTTTGTTATCGATGCAACTTCCCCAAACTAAACCATTGTGTTGCCACTTGTTAAGTACGGGCGGATCACGCCGCCTTTTTCTGGAACCATTCGCATACAACATTGTGATCAATTTGTAGATTTTAACCGGTCAGGTGTTGGGGAGACCGCTTAGATTATTAAGTTCATTCTCCCAATGCAACCTTCCTAATGTTGCCGAATGCAGAATACGTGTATAGGAGGTGACCGATGGTATCTTCGTCTTCTTAATATCCGCAGCTTCTGCAGAATACGTTATCTGGAATGGCTAACCTGTGACTATGCTTCTCTATGGTGCAGTGTCTGATGAAAATGTTTGTAAATTTTGAGAGTGTTCCTCTTCTAAATTTCGCAAGTCCTATAAATCTTCTCTGTGGGCGTAGTGTAGCCCAGAATAGCCTAGCGGCGCTGCATTGGTCCACGCGGTCTTCTTCTTCCTTTTATCAGCGAGGTTATGATCCGAAAATAAGGAATCTTAACCCTCCCACTTCACCGAATTTCTACTGATCCGCCTGTGGGGTTCGCCCGTCCACGCGGTATCATCAGTAATCTGCTATATTAACCGTGTCAGCACGTATGACATATTTAACAAAAGACATTGGCGCCTTGATGTTGTCAATGCTTTTGCTACTGTTGAGCTAACTCATCAGCTTTGTAATTCTCTGATATGTCACAGTGACCTGGTACCCAGTAGGGGGTAAGGCTGTATTGTCCAGTTATCTGGTTAAGAGATATGAGGCAATCTTTCGCTGGCTTTGACCAGATTTTGCTGAATGTTATTCGGAAGGTTAGTGGACAGGTAAATTTAATATCAAAGTCCTCCGAGGAAACTCTGGCACCGACTCCATCCACAGTTTTGGACCCATCGGTAAAAATTTGAATCACTTTGTTGCACAGAACATTGCGTTGCATCCACTCTGTTTTGTGCGGTAATGAGTGTTTAACCGTCGCTATTAAAATCTAATTTGATGGGCTGTCGGCCACTAGAGTCGGAGTATCAGTAGAATTCTGGTGCGACCAATGTTTTCCACTACCTGCGGAGTTAATAGCCAGTTGTTCGGCGACAAGAGCCAGCTACCCTGTCAAGATGCACGATTGATTATTACAACAAATGATTCCTGCAGTTGTGCCGGAAAGATACTGATTAGGTCAGAAGAGATAAGTGGGTGTACAGCATACTCTAGGACAGCTTCATCGTCGGGGAAGGGCGTGCATCCAGGAAGTTGAATGTCCATTAGCAGGTTTAACGATGCTTCTTCTGATTCTGCCCAGGAACCATTGAGATTCATTAAGACACTTGGTATGGTTGCTGTTTTAGAAAGTCCTTTGTGCAATCTAAAGGATATCGACTTGTTTTCAACGCTTTGACAGAAACTGTGCCAGGATGTATGACAGGCTTTCCGAACCTTGGTTCTGAATACTTTTAGGTTATTTTGCATAGATCTAACACTCTAGTTGTTGCAGAGGAGATTGTTAGCTTTTGCATTCCACCATGGCGGGCGATTGCCTTCTTCATAGTGGGACAGACTTCGATGAAAGCTGAGTTTAGGGCCTAAGTGAGGATACTGTGCCGCTTTTCTAACACAATCTGTGTGCTAAACGCTGCACAATTGCCACAATTGGTTAATTTAGCGAAGACAACTTCATTATGGTTTGAACCAGTCAGTTCTACGGTGGTTGCGAAAAAAATTCGCACCGTATTGTACTTGTGGTGAAAGTAGAAATTAAGTGTGCTAGATTTCATACATTCTGTTCCATAAGGAAACTTGAAAAATAATTATTAAATTGTTGTAAAAATCCAACGTGCGCCTAAAAACTTGATAATGGACAACATTATCCTTTTCGTGCCAAATTATTAAACAGTTTCTACTTCGCTACTTATAAAATAAATATTAAATTATATTCCTGATCGACTAGTGTTATTATAAAATAAAGTGGATGTGAAAAGCTATTAAAAAAAATGTACTCCGTACTCCGGAGATTGAGCAGACGCATTTGTGCTCTCTGTTAGATTGAATCCCCCAGTGATACTACATCATAAAATGACTTACCAAGTGTAGGAAAATTTAAGCTTTTAACACAATATGAGAATATTATTGTAATATCGAAATAAATTTAGATAATTAATTTGGGATTTTTAAGAAGTACGTGGAGTAGGTATACGCGCCAAGCATATACATAGATGGAAACTACCTCTAGAGATTGGAGGCAGCAATCTTTAAAAATATGTACATATGTGTATAATGCATATGTAATGTAATTATAATGTTTACATATGTTGTGTATGTTAATCCTTCCAATTTTTCTATTACGTTGAGCTTTTGTGAACTATCGCTACTTAAATTTAAATGTTAGTAACCTAGTTTCCGTGGCAAGAAAATGAAATATACAAAAAAAAAGTCCAAAAGTTATACAAAAGATTCACACTATAACCAAATTTGATCTTTTTGAAATGAAAGTATGATAGCAGATTATATAGCGTAGAGAAATTTACAATTTTGTGGAACCCTCCCACGAATACCATACCTGTGGCTGTGGCACTGCTCCCCTAAGCATTCCTGCTATAAACTCTGCAGTATTGGCAAACTTCATCGTTATACGATTGATAATATTTAAAACTGGATTTTGTGTGTGTAAGTAGTATGTTGTCGTCGTACTTAAACCTGGTGCTGGCAAGTTATTCTGAGTCCATGTGTGTGTTGGAACATTTACGGAGTTGGAGCCGGTATTTGATGAAGCCGGTACTGGTTGTGATGAGCTTCCAGCAGCCGCTGAGTTGCCACCGTTGGACTAAAAATTTGAAAGAGATGTTTAAGAACTTGAACCAAACTGATGTAGAAAATGCAACAAATGCGATGCGGATTCAGGAGTCAAAAGCGAGCTCAAGATTACATCCTGTCTAAATGTGGGCATGGAATATTTCAAAAACTGTATTCAATTTTGCTCGTGTGCTCAAAATTCGCATCGCATCACATTTTGCATATTTTCTGTACTATTACTGGTCTCCTTGATGGTGTTGGACTAGGTGCCACTGCTTGTGGTCGCTGTGTCTGTTGAGGTCTTTGGGGCTGCTGCGGTCTTTGGGGCTGTTGTCCCGATTGTGGACGCTGCGCACTTGGACTTGGCAAGGTTGTCGGTCTCTAAAAAGTCACACATTTTGCTACAATTGCTAACTATTATTTCATCAAACTTACAGGAGAATCATATTCATAACCACCATTGTCATCGGCTCCAAAACGATTCGCAATCTCTGGCTGATCAGCGCTTTGAGCCCCCGGACTGACATCGTCTTGTCGGATAGGACGCTGCGTAATATTTATGCTGACTGATGAGGCCTTATTTTGTTTTTTAAATTTTTCATAAATGTTATACTTAGTACTTTGCCAATTCGAGGGTTTTTTGGTTAAGGGTTTTTTTTTTTTTGGTTAAGGGTTTTATTTGGGATGAATTTAGAAATTTTATGAAGGAAACTAAATGGATGTGCAAGGAAGTGATAGGTGGCAAAGCTAACTAAATAGGTTTAGTTTTTTTTTTGTCTTTATATACAGCAACAGTTCTTAGAAAAAAATTCATTTAAGACCAAAAGATACATGCAACCGTTTAGCCAATTTAAACTTCTCACTCCATGAAATTTTTCCAAAGAAAAAAAAATATCAAATAGTACTAAAACTGTTTATTGAAAAAAATTTCAAAAGAAATGTGCTTAATTAAAAAAAAAAACTACATATTTACAGTATAGTGAAATAAAAAAAAATTAATAGCCATATTCCATGGAAAAATAAAATCAAACTAAATTCTAATAAAATTCTTAAAAATTCAACAAGAAAAACTTTTTTATAAATTTCTACAAAAATTAAAATTAAAAAAAGTATATATGTATGTACAAAAATTTAGTAGATGAGATTTTAAAAAAATATATATAAAAAGTAAAGATATAAACAAAATCAACCATTTCGTTGTTGTTGTGCGAAAATAGGAAAGTTTCCTAGAAAGCGCGTCAAAGGACGAAGCAGTATTGGCCCATTATTGGGGCCATTATTGTTAAGAGAGAAAAGTCTTAATGACGCTAAAGGTTGATTTAAAATAGTGGATGGAGATCGAGTTGTCGAAGGTGATTGAGTTTCGTTTTGAGTTCTTGTAACTATTTGGGGATTTACCTGTGCTTGTTCTCCTGAAAACAGAGCATTTTGTGAAATGGAAATTAGTGAATTTTTAAATACAAATTGAACGCACCTGGTTCTGCATCACCGTTACCACCAATAGAATTGAACTTTTGGTCTCGTAGGTATTCTTCAAATCGACGATTATACTCTCCTGTTGGGTCCCACTTTTCACGTAGAGCCTTATAGTAGTGAGGATAATCATAGTACAGAGATGTGATGACTTTGAGTGCTCCTTCCTTTTGGCTCGGCCAACAGCGGCTGCATTTTGTACGAAGGGCTTCTGGGAGAATTCCTAAATAGGGGAAAAAAAAATATTATGTTCTTTAATATTTTTTCTTAAGAAGCCCTTTTTATTGGACATACAATATTTTCTTCTTTTCGAATTAATAGGATACTCCGGGTTGACACAATTAAAATGGTTTTACTCGATTTCTATCACAGTACAACTTATTTGTCTTTTTAAAGATAGCTACCACCCTATACAAAGTCCTTTAATAAACCGCAGGTCTTAGTGGTTTGCAAGATATCATACAGCAATGCACAAATGAGCGAAATTTCCATGGGATAGAGAGTTGGCCAGGATACTGAACGTTAGAGATAAAAAATAAATACTCGGCGCAACAACTCTTTAGGGGTGGTTTCATCTCACAAGTGGCCTGAGAAAGAAAAGGATGGGCCACACAATTTAGGTGTTGGGATATTTGAATTATAAAGTAGATCGTAGACGTAAGCAGTGTATTAGTGTTAAAAAGCCACAATATAATTTTTAACAGTACACCTTCAAAACAAAGCAGGAAGCACGAGTAAATAAGCTCAAAAAACTAAAAAGATTCTCACTCATTGGAATGGAACTTTATTTATCATTATTGCAAAAAGAATCGGAAGAGAGAAGTGTATCGGAGGAAGAGAATTCGAGGTGCTTAGTACAAACCTCCTCATCCAGTGATCCCTAAGGTTGACAGCATTAGGAAATTGAAATTTAAAAAGAATTTTCTATTGAAGCTGAGCAATAAAAAAAACTGGAGCAATGTGCACACAGTCATAAGCTGAATAACCACATGATTAGATGGTATACAAATCAATCAACAATTGAAGAAGGAACTGGTGTAGGGGTATTCGGGCCGAGCGGAAAGTACTCTGAACCTATGAGCAATCAGAAGCCTCCCTGGACAATTCTCAGCATATAGTCCTAATCTTTTCCTCACTTCGATGCTAATGTCTGCCAGTGAGCACCATTTATCAGATCTGCTCTAAGTGAGTTTTCACCAAAATGAGCTCTTTATACCTTCTTCAGCACAGGACACGATCCAATAAAAGGAAGGACGTCTTCTTTTTCTCTGGTATTAGGTATGTTTATGTTAGGTTGGCTGTCTGATGCCATAGATCTACCATTAGATCAATTAGCGACTAGCTAAAACCAGCCGGAGCTGTTGATAAAGCGACTAATGCTCATGACGCGAAAGAACGCCAAATCGACGGGGTCATCAAGGAAGAGGGGATATTTTTTTTTTTATAATTTGCGCGCACTCAAAGGATTGTGAGTACCTTTAACATGCATACACACAGTGCGGGCGTTGGAAAAGAAAGGAATAACGAGAAAGATTTTGGTGCAATGGTTCTTGAAGCTCAGTCGTTTGTTTATGCTTCCGAGATTCTCCGGGGGTGGCGTCCAGATAACTGGGAATTTTTTTTTTTTGTTATTTTTTTCTTTGCTTCTGATTCACAGTACTTTTTTCCCGACAACCGATGTCAAGGGCAAATCATCATCAACAAATCGAACAATTTTTCCGACCACATGGCCATGCTACTGCCAGTGTTATGTCTATGTAGTATTCACACAAGCCTTCGCAAATGATCGGACTGACTGTATATATTTCATGAGAAATAAATAAATGCTTGCTGACATCAGGATTTGAACCATGAACTATTAGCGTGGCAATTGACGACATTACCACTACACCATTGCCACTCCCGGAGCATGAAGCATTCTTCGATCTGATATGGATGGACTTGTGCATAGGATGGTTTCCTCCCCCTCTTTGTCCCTTTAACACCAACAATAATCGCTGGAGAAGAAAACAACTCTTGTTGGCATGTTGGCCTATAAGACAGTGTCCAGTGAGGACAGCGATAAAGTAGCTGATCTATGATCGCCTTAATTTAACCAACTCGGCGCAACGTTCCTGGTCCAGCTTAGGCCAGATCTGTTTTGAGATATGACATGTTGAGCTGTTCTCCCATCTGTGATTATTCTTGGTAATAGCCTCCAGCTTTAGTAGAAGTGACTCGAACTATCATGTACACTGTACAGGGGGAGAGTTGTCCCACTCATCTCTTCTTCTTCCTATTTCGGTAAGGTTATGATCCGAAAACAAGGGATCATAACCTTCCTACTTCACCGCATTTCTACTGATCCGCCTGTGGGGTTCGCCTATTTGACCTCAGAAAATATCGGCATGCGTCCCGATTTTGGATCATACGGTTACTGAAGCCAATAAAATGCCGATGTCGTCGCACATGTGGCGTTTATAGGCCTGCCTATTCTGCCTTGCGATGTCTGCGGAACGTTAATTGATATTGCCTTTTAAGCAGGGTTCAAATGATCTCTTCTTTGAAGGTGGCAATACCAGCTGAGCCGGTCGCACTCTATCTTTCACAAGATGATTTCCTTGACGTGAGCTTTGGCATTCCTGCTGTCATGCGAAGCATCTTCATCTCAGCTGCCGTTAATTTACTTTCATACTTTTTGTACATCGTCCAACATTGTAAACCGTATGTGAGCGCTGGACGCACAACTGCGGTGTAGAGCCGTCCTTTCAACTTAGGTGGCATTTTTCTGTCACAGAAAATAGTGGAACTTTCTCGCCACTTCATCCAGCCTACGCTTACGCGATGACTGATGTCATCATCACAAGTTGATTTGCTATTGATAATAGGTCCCAGATATTTGAAGTTTTCGCACTTAGGAAGCAATGTTCCATTCAAATAAATGTCTGGAATAGGCCTGAGTGGATCAGAGAACGGGTAGCACAAGTATTCTGTCTTTTTTGAACTAATGCGATACCCATTTCCCTCCAGAGCGTCCACGCATACATCAAGTGTTCGTTGCAGGGATGTAGGATCCTCACTTATGATGGCTTCATCGTCAGCAAAGAATAATTGATATACCTTGAGGTCCGTCACTTTACCATCAAGCAGATAATCAAGGACTGTAATAAAGAGCAATGGACTTAAGGCGCTTTCCTCGTGCACCCCGACTTTGATTTTGAACTCTTCGGTTACTCCAGCGGGGCATCTTACTCTTGTCTTTGCTCCCTCGTACATGTCCATGATCATCTGTACATAGGTTTCTGGAACCCCTCGATGTCTTAGCGCCACCCATATCAGATCTCGTGGTTGTCTGTCGAATGCCTTTTCAAAGTCAACCAATATAATATGCAAATCCCTTAAGGAATCACGATGTTTTCCATTATGATCCTTATACTTTGGATTGCATCTGTGGTTGATTTACCCAAGACAAACCCGCACTGATCATCAGATAGCCGTATAATTTTTCGCAGTCGACCACTTAATACCCGCTCAACGATCTTCATGGTGTGTGACATCAGCTTGATCGAATGGTAGTTATCACAGTTTCGTGTATCATCCTTCTCTTTGTATACAGGGAGAAGGTAACTTTCCCTCCATTGATTCGGCATTGGATCACCTCTCACAAATTTGGAGATGAGAATTCTGAGCCATCTGAACCCGATGTCTTCCATCTTTTTCCAGAACTCAGAGGGCATCTCGTCTGGCCCAACAGCTTTTCGGTTTTTGGGGTATTTGACCACCTCACTAACTTCTTCGGCTATAATGTCGGGTATTTCTTCACAGTTACGGGTGGCTCATGGAAAGTATGTCCGGGGAAACTGTTCTTTAAAAGTTCTTCACACTACAGCCGCCACCTCTGCATAGTTTTGTCGCCATCGACAAGAAGCTGGCCATGAGCATTGTTAATGAACTTTGGCGAACGAATCTCCTGAGCATTCATTCTTCCTTGGGCGGCTATTTTGAAGATGGTTGCGCTCTTGTTCATGTTGAGTCTTCGCAGCTCCTGGATATCCTGGTTTGCATCAACAACCGGGGAAGATATTTTCTCTAGCTCCCGATACAGGCCCTCCGTACTCTCAGCTTGAAGCTGGGCGCACTTCTTCTTCGCTTTTTTCTTGCAGCATCTGTATTCCATTCCGAAGCGAACTTTTCCGTCACTATTGTTAGAGGGACACTTTGACCAAGCTTTGAAAGCCGCTTTCTTCTCATTTATCACTTTCTTAGCTTCATCGCTCCACCACCATGTGTCTTTGGCGTGTTGATGGTGGCCTTTTGAAGCTCCTAGTAGTGATTTGGCCTTCTTTAAGCAAGTTCGCTGTAGGGAATCCCACACATTTTGTGCTCTGCACTCTTCATCCTCAGCTCTGTTCATGGTGTGAGAGAGGTAATATTTCATTACGAAAACAAAAGTCTCGCCTTTTCCTTTGTCCAGATTGTACCACTTGATTTTCTCAGAGACCCTTGTTTGTTTGCTTTTCTTTGGTGTTTTCATACAAATTTCTATTAGCAGGAGATGGTGTTGTCGAGCGTTCGCCTCTCCCAGGATCACTTTGCAATCCTTAACCCAATTCTTCATGAAATTGGCTACCAAATGGTAGTCAATCTGGGTTTCATCTCCACCACTGCTGAAAGTGATCAGGTGTCGGCTTTGTTTGATGAACATGGTATTTAACACGATAAGACCGTGTGATTTGCACATGCTTAGGATGTCTTTACCCTAGTCCTCCTTGGCAGTCTTCATAGTCTTTGTTTGACTTCCCGACATGTCCATTCAAATCTCCTCCAACAAACAGAAACTCTTCTTTTGGGATGTTCTTAAGGAGATTGTGGAAATCTACCCAAAATGCATCTTTATTTCTCTGTTCGCACCCATTTTGGGGAGCATTTGCATTGACAATATTCCACACCTCCCCTTGTATTACTAGTTTGAGAGACATCAAACGGTCGCTGGTTTTCGAAATGCTCAAGACGTTACCAAGTAGCTCTGCCGCAAGGATGATACCGATTCCGTACCTAGCCTTTTCCGTTCCGTAGTAGAACATCTTGTAATCTTTTGTCCTAACGTCCAAGAAACGCGCCCGATTCCCGGTGTTTTTGCATTTCGTCTCTTGGACACACAAGATGTCCACCCGCCTTCTATTCATCATCTCTTCCAGCTCGTAACTTCGACCGGTCATGCTTCCAACGTTCCAACTCGCGACCCTCAAATTGCGTCCAAACTGTTTCATTATTTTGCTAGCCCCCGGAATCCGTATAGCTCTGACCCGAACATTTCAGCTCGGTCCAGGATCAGTACCATGCACAGCAGTGGTAGTGCCTGGCGGGGTAGTGCCTTTCCTTTTAGCAAATATTACCATATTGATAAAGTTTCGCAATATTACCATATTGCGATGGTGTTTGTTGTTTGACACGTGCATGCTCCTGTTTTAGTATTGTTTGATCTTTCTTCTATGACACCAGTGATATCCAGTCGTGTCAACCCACGGACTCGCATGCACACTTGTGGGTGGGTTTTTAAGGTGGTATATGTGTCGCTAAGCTCACTTGGGTGTTATATTGCCTTGATATGATTTATCGCCTTAGTCGCCTTTTACGACAGCGCTAGTTGTTGGGGGGCGCTGCAGTGATATTTTTAACCCGTCCCTGCACGGGGCCTTCTCATCACAACATTGTTCCAAACAATAATTTCACTTCATCACAAGGGTACAAGTATCTGAAATTACCATTGTTCATTGGGCTTTATCTTCAACTTTGCAATGCACACTGCAAATGTCATTCCGTATATATGCAACCAGCGTGCAACTGCACTGGATAAAGGTCACATCAGCGATAACTTCTTCGACTTATCGCCTACATATGTACATGTGAAATTCTTATCGTTAAAGTTTTATTATCATTGAGGCATGTAGATATTTTTATGTTATGTAGATATTTTACACAGAAATATAAAACTTTTATTATCATGAGGCTAAGACATAAAGAAAAAAAAAATTACTTCAAACCATTTCCAAGAAATTATATTGATAAAAAATAAACAAAAACTTCAGAGTCTCAAATCTGCCACAAAAACTGAAGAAATATATTTTATTTTTCAACTTTTCTTTCTTTCATAGCAAAACCACAAAACCTATTAAAACAAAGTTCCCAATCTAGTTGTTAATTCAATTAGTTCGAGCAAATCACGACTTTGTCTGGGAAAATAAACCTTCAATCACCGCGCACCGGCTTGTGACTGCATCCGATGATGGCGATTGCAAAACGTTTTCAAATTTAGTTCCATTGTTTTGGATTCTCTCAAGTAAATGCCTAGTTTAGGAGTAATTTGTTTGTTTCGTAAATATAGGCAAATTAACGGGGGCAATAAAGCAATAAATTCTGCGTCATCGAATTCCCATAGTGAGATAGTATTTTGAAATGAATTTTAACACTGTTCTGTGAATACTTCTGAAACCACGTATCAGTAAAAGATGCGAAACAACTGCCAGAAGAATAATTGCATAAGGAATGAATTCATTTAATTGCCGGGTTTCACTGCAGTGTAGACAATTAGCGCCGCATCTCATAACAGTCATTAAAAGTAATTCCATGCGATGGGTGGGAAGATGGATTTATCTTTTAAGATTTTACTACATCACACGCTGTGAATAATCGGTGTTTACCTATGAAGTACATAGCGGCCGAAAATACGTGTAGGTTGGGTTTGGTTTATTATAACATAAGTCACTGCTCACTTAGACCAGCAACTGGGGTCTATTGTGCCTATTTTGTTTTTACCCTGGGGATCTGTAAATTTACACTCTGAATTTATACTCATCTAGATCAAGGATTAGTCAGCTCGAGAAGGGATACAGCTGGATTGGAACCACCAAGATAGGGATATGGAGCTGAGGAGCAAAAAAACAAATATTTGGCGCAACAGCTCTTTAAAAAGTGCCAGGACCTAGCTTCTCGCAACCACTCATGTTGTGTGCTTTATATTTTTTACACGAATGGAAGGGACCTACAGTTTTTAATGCCGAATTCGAACGGCGATTTGAGAATCTTTTTCGTGACAACAGTACTCTCAGAACGAATCTGAGGAGCGCTTTTAGCCCAATGTGATTTAGGTCCCTCACCTCAGAAAAGAAGTAACTCAGGTGAATCTTCATTCTTCTGCCGGTAATGGCAGGGTATTCGCATAGCGGACAACAAATTCAAATTCTTTATCGTCCCTGCAGCTCCTGCAGCTGACGTTGTGAGGTACGCCGATACGCTCCGCATGAACCCCAATGGCACAGTGTCATGATTATGCCAGGGATGGCCCACGTACTTTTATGACTAAGCGTAAACAGAGAACGTGTTCTCCTGAAATCATAAGCCGGCCACAGCATTTTGGCTGTGACGAACGTATGCAGATAGATCTATCGTCTGTGGGCTTTGTCTTCGACAAGTTTATTTTTACGGGTAATAGGAATCTTCACGCAGGGAAAGCCCCACGAGATATATAATGCCAACCCCATTCTAGCGAGTTCATCTGCTCTTTCATTACTAGGTATACCCTGGTACCCAGTATAGGGTAACCTAATTGGCTTGTGATAACTCATTTAGATGTACTGCCGAGCTCATATACGATTATATTAGATTCTAGGGACCTAAAGGCTACTTGGCTGTCAATGTAAATAGTGTAGTATCCACAGAAAGTGCTTTTTTTTGCACTGCATTAGATTAAGCCAAACAGGTAGCTGGAGACCAAAAGCAATAGGTCATACTGCGATCCTACAGAGACTTCTAGGCAACGTATCTAGTACAGACTACACTACTCCATATCTAGACTTCACGAGACCATTTCTAAGCACCTATCTGAGTAAGGAAGGATGGAAATACTACAGAACTCTTACTAAATCCATAGGTTTAGGTGTAAAATTCATAGTAATGGAAGTTCGCGACAGTTCCATCAAGTGCATAATTACTTGCGTATACAACATACACAAAACCGGTTCCCCTAAAGCTATTTCCATAGGTCTCTCTGAGTTTTTTGCTTTGTATGATCATATTATTGCCTGCGGAGATTTTAATACTTACTTACTTAGGTGGCGCTACAGTTTGGGGTGAACCTGGGCCTCAACCAACAAGCCTCTCCATTTAGCTCGGTCTTTAGCTAATTGCCTCCAGTTGCGTACTCCAAGTTGGTCGAGGTCCCCTTGAACTTGTGCGCGCCACCTACGGCGATGATTCCCTCTACTGCGTCGTCCCTCGGGGTTAGATTCGAAGACTCTGCGGGCCGGAGCGTTGGTGTCCATTCGCTCTACATGTCCTAGCCATCTCAGACGTCCAATACGCAGTTTTTTGACTAGGTCGATGTCGCTGTACAGCTCGTATAGTTCGTGATTGAATCTTCTCCTCCAAAACCCGTCAACGCAAACGGGACCGAAAATCTTACGAAGAATTTTTCTCTCGAAGCGACCAAGGATATCTTCATCCCCTTTTAATAAAGTCCATGTTTCAGCGCCGTAAAGCAGGACTGGGATGATCAAGGTCTTATATAGAGTCTCCTTAGTTGTTCGAGAGAGGGCTTTACTGTTGAATTGCCTTATAAGCCCAAAAAAAACAGCGATTGGCAAGAGTTATTCTTCGATTGATTTCTGCGCTGATTTTGTTTGCTGAATTTATAGCAGAGCCAAGGTAGACAAAGTCCCTTACTACCTCGAAGTTATAGCTGCCCACGGTGACGTTTTGTCCAATTCGTCGATGTTGGTTTTCCCTTCTAGTTGACAGCATATACTTGGTTTTGCCCTCGTTTATCGCCAAACTCATTTTGGCCGCTTCCGCCTCAATGCTTGCAAAAGCACCGGTGACAGCCTGCTGAGATCTTCCGTCCGATAATGTCTGTATCGTCGGCGTATGCAAGCAGTTGTACAGACTTGTAATAGATTGTGCCTCCGGTGTTGGCTTGTGAGTTCCGCACAATCCGTTCAAGTACAATATTGAAGAAGTCACATGACAGCGCGTCACCTTGTCTAAAGCCTTTTTTGACATCAAAGGTCTCGGTGAGGTCATTACCGACCTTGATGGAGCAGCGAGCGTTCTCCATCGTCATCCTGCACAGACGGACAAGTTTGGCAGGGATGTCAAAACTAGACATGGCTCTATAAAGATTTCTCTATAGATGCTGTCATAGGCGGCCTTGAAATCGATAAAGAGGTGGTGAGTATCGATTTGGAATTCTTGGGTTTTCTCCAGGATCTGCCGAAGTGTGAAAATTTGATCGATGGTGGACTTTCCTGGCCTGAAACCGCACTGATAGGGTCCAATCAGGCTGTTGATAAAAGGTTTCAGGCGTTCACACAATATCGCAGAAAAGATCTTGTATGCGGTGTTGAGGAGACTGATGCCTCTATAATTGGCGCAGTTGAAGGGGTCTCCTTTCTTGTGGATCGGGCAAACGATGCTGAGATTCCATTCATCAGGCATACACTCCTCTGACCAAATATTAGAAATGAGTTGGTGTATGCACTCTACCAATTCATCCCCAGCTGCCTTGAAAAGTTCGGCCGGTAAACCGTCAGGTCCAGCAGCCTTGTTCGATTTTAGCTTGGATATTGCTATCCTCACTTCGTTTTGGTCAGGTGGACGGAAATTTTGACTATCATCGTCCATGTTGAATGGTTCATTCTGCCTGACAGCGGGATGTTGGTCTTCGTCGCCGTTATACAGTCTGCAGAAGTAGTTTTCCCATATTCTCAGCACCGACTGTGATTCTACTACGAGGTTTCCATTCTCATCTCTACAGGTTTCTGTACGGGTATTACTTCTCTGACACGTTCTTTTTACCTTTTGGTAAAACTTCCGTACATTGTTCCTGGAGTATAGACTCTCGATATTCTCAAACGCGCGCTTCTCATGCTCTTTCTTCTTCTTTTGGAGAAGCCGATGTTCTTCCCGTCTCTTTTGCTCGTAGAGCTCACGAGCAGCTCTCGTCTTCCTTTGCAGCGCCGCTTTGTATGCCTCTTGTTTTGCTGCATGCACTCGCCGGCATTCTTCGTCAAACCAGGGGTTTCGCGGTGGTGGGCGAGCAAGACCCAGCACATCAGTCGCGGCGTTTCTGAT
The DNA here is from genome assembly GCA_945910035.1 of Brachypalpus laphriformis. Lineage (NCBI taxonomy): Eukaryota > Metazoa > Arthropoda > Insecta > Diptera > Syrphidae > Brachypalpus > Brachypalpus laphriformis. The sequence goes on along the minus strand of OX246753.1, from coordinate 311,380,205 downwards.
GGCATGTTGGCAGCGTTGCCACTGGTCTTCGGCACTTGATGCTGGCGGCATAGGGGTGATTGAGAGATTTCGGGATACGCGTTCAGCGAAGAGTCTGGCGGTCTCTTGGGATTGTAGCTTTTCGACGTTAAATTTTCTCACAGTAATTCTTCTTTGTTGCTCAGATTGGGATATCCGCATTCGTACCTTGGCTACAACAAGGTAATGATCCGAGTCTATGTTGGCCGCTCGGAAGGTCCGGACATCCAGAATACTGATTTGCTCAATTAAATACACATTCCTACCAACTGAAGGATATAGTTTAATCGGTCTGGGTCTTAGCATTATCTACAGCTCTTATTCCATACGCTTCTGCAAAGACTCTGCTCTAAGTCTGCTAGATCTTACTATAGTGTCTTATTATTCCGCCTTACTGCTTTTTGACCAGCTCTCTTTTATTTCTGACCATGACTTACTATTTTGTTCTTATGGCATCCAACCGTCTACCAACTCTTTATTTTTCGAATACAGAGACCCAGGATCTGTTGATTTTCTAGCTCACATACTGTGCCTTGGGAAAATTGCTTGGCTGAGTTCTGAGGCAAATGAAAAATGTAATGTATTTAACAATTTTGTTGAATATTTGTACGATGATTGTGTTCCGACAATCATTCGAACAAAAGCTGCCCGTGGTATACTTCTGAAGTCATCAACCAAATTAAAATGCGTAATAAAAAGTATTCCAAATAGAAGCGGCATCTCTCTGAATCTAATTGGAGCGCGTTGCACGAAATAATGCTACTTTCGTTATTTGAAACTCAAACTCTGACGATGACTACTTCTTGGGTAATTTAGTTGCTGACAACCACTTCGATTACACATCTTCTGGAAAGCCATCAGCTCCTCGACGTACCGACTTTGAAGTTGTAACTGAAATTGGTGTCGTTGAATGTATTGCAGCTATTAAATGGAACTCTGCGATCGAAGATAGAATCACAATACGATTTATTCAACGTATACTGCCCTTGATTATACCCTATCTAACCCATTTCATTAATGCATCGCAACGTCAACGTTTCCACAATCTTGGAAAATTGCCAAGGTCATTCCAATAGCGAACAAATCGAACTCAACCTCCGTAAATGATTATAGGCCAATCGAAAAATAGGTTCGATTATAAGTTCGAAAAAATCATAGCTAAGCAAATTTAAAACCATTCGTCCCAAAATGAGCTTGCTAATCATTTCCAATCGGGTTTAAGAAAAGGCCATGGTTGCTCTTCAGCAATGGTGAACATATCAAAAGATATAAGATAACCATGTCAACCATGACATTGTCTGCTCGAAACTCGAACACCTTTTTGGATTCAGCAAAAGGGCTTTAAAACGTATAAAGAGTTCTCTTACCTACGGCATGCAAAGAGTTGCTAACGGTGATTCTTTTCTGGTTTCAAAACTACCACGCAATGTGTTCCTCAAGATTGCAGTCCAGGGCCCATCTTATTTTGCAATTTTAAAAGGTGACCAGATAGCAATGATACTTTTTCCAATTGTTATATTTCAGCAGCTGTCAAAGTTACCAATGACATCCAGCTGTCAAAAAATTCAGTAAGGCTTACCATTTCATCATGCATCAAGCGTGAAACGCGCTTGCCGAACGTGCGGAAATTTTTTAAAAGTATTCGCGAAATTCTGGCTCAGTTGTAAATACGCAACGTGAATTTCGTCGTGAGGTCGGTCGTCATTATGGCTTCAGTGTGCAGGCAATTCGTCGCACTGTGGAAAAGTTTGAGCGTGAGTACACTCTCTTGGACCTTAAGCCACCAACCAGATAGAGATTGATGCGAAATGAAGAAAACATAGGCGCCGTAGAGGCCAGTATCGATGAAGACTCAGAAATGTCGATTCGGCGCCGATCAGCTGAATTGGGCATCGCCAGAGAGTCAACCTGTCTTATTTTGAAGTTGGATTTGTATCTACATCCATATAAGATTGTGCTGACATGAGAATTGAAGCCAACAAGATGGCGCTCCTTGCCATACAAGCGACGAAACGCTCAAAGCTGTGAAGGAGAAATTTGACGAGCGTTCATCAATTGGCCGCGCGATCATGCGACTTGACACTACTCGATTATTTTCTCTAGGGCTACGTCAAGTCCTTGGCCTACGCTAACAAGCCAACCACTTTGGATGAGATCAAGGCCGACATTCGAGACGGTATTGCCAAAATAACGCCGTACGTATTGGACGAAGTCATCAAAAATTGGACCAACTGCTTAAAGCACTGCCAGCGAAGCCGATGCGCCCATTTAAATGATGTCCTATTCCACACATAATGACATTAATGTGGCTTCAAAATAAAGCCAGAATCAATTTTATATCTCACACCGTTTTTAGTTTATTTCAATTTTTTTTCTCTATCGATCTTGCCTGGTTACCCTGTATAAATGATCTGCCACACGTATGCGGCTATGCGTCGATACACCTTTACGCGGATGACGTCCAACTATACCTAGGTCGCCCTTTTGGTAAAACGGACGAGCTTGTTAACTTGATTAACGCTGATTTGTCTAGCATATACAGATGGGCCGTGCTGAATGGTCTGCTAATAAACCCACCCATTGGAAATAGGACACTTCAAATTGTTTCGCTTGGGAAACAGCAATCTAGACATACGAGTAGTTAAATCTGGTACTAGCTAAGGTTTTGTAGTCAATAAAAATCTCTCTCGTTATAACCACGCTAGCATGATGATTGGCAGGATTTATGGAGCTATGGTTCACAGCTAGCTTTAAGCCTTCTTAAACTCGCCGAAAACTTTACTGAGTCTTAGTGTGCCAATAATAACGTACTCAGAAGTAGTCTATGGCAATCTTAACTATTTATCTCAGCGTAAGCTATAGCTTGCTTTTAATGGTAAAAAAATAATTTGGCGCAACAGCCATTTAAGTGCCAGTGCATAGCTTCTCGCAGCCACTCGTGTTGTGTGCGCTATATTTTTCACACGAATGGAAGGGTCCTACAGTATAGTGCCGTATCCGAATGGCAATTTGTCTTGAGAAGCTTTCTCGAGACAACAATACTCTCGGATGTTTGTCAGACGTTCGCGAGAGCTAGGACCGTGGAAAAATTGTTTGGTGTTTTCTGGGATTTGAACTTGAAACCTCACGCGCAGTGGTCCGACATACTAACCACCTACACCACGGCGCACAGCTTTTAACGATGCCGTGCGTCATATTCACGGGCTTAGAAGACATGGCCATATAACATCTTATCCAAAGAACGTTTTAGGGTGAACTCTGACCAATTATGTCAACGCCAGAAATTGTATTTTTCTGCACAATAAAGGGTTTTCCAATAGGGAAACATTTGACATGTGATTGCGGCTATATTGTTGAAGCTACATCTGTCAAATTGGCTGTCATTTATTAAGTATATCCTACCAAATCAACATGTAGAGTTATAGCGTTCAACAACATGGGCAAATGATTAAATTGTTTTATGAAAGTGGGTCCTCTTTTCGTGCGCTTCGCCCATTTTACGGTCGCCATAATCGTCCTTCCGAGAGGACTATTCGCAACGTGGTGGATAAATTCGAGTCGACCAATTCAGTGAACAATCCGCCAACGTCAACGAAACGCCAGATCAGCCGAATATATTGCCGCTGTCCGTGAGAGTCTGCAGGAGAATCGGAGGCAATCAATTTCGCGCCGCGCACAAGAACTCGGCCTTTCGCAGACCACAACTTGGCGCATTTTGCATCATGAATTGGGCCTACATCCGTACAAGATTCAACTAACCCAGGGGCTCAAAGTTAATGACCATGATAATGAACGCCATTTGTTCGCTGACTGGACTCTCGAGCAGTTGGAAATTGACCCCAATTTCGGTCGAAAAATCATATTGAGCGGCGAGGAACATTTTTGGATGAATGGGTTCGTCAGCAAGCAAAATTGTCGAATTTGCGACGATAAAAGGAAAAAGAAGAAGAAAAAGAAGAAGAAGAACAATCCACACGAGATCCACCAAATTGCAATGCATCCAGAGAAAGTCACTGTTTGGTGTGGATTTTGGGCTGGCGGCATCATCGGTCCATACTTCTTTAAGAACGACGTTGGCCAGGCCATCACCGTCAACGGCAAGCACTATCGGTCGATAATAACTAATTTCTTTCGGCCCCAATTGGATGATATGGACACTGACGACATGTGGTTTCAACAGGACGGTGCTCCGTGTCACACAGCTGGTGCCAAGATGGACATTCTGCACGAGCGATTTCCAAACATGGTTATCTCACGCGGAGGCGATGTGAATTGGCCACCGATATCGTTCGATTTGACCCCGTTAGACTTCTTCTTGTAGGGTTTTCTTAAGTCACAGTTCTATGCCAATATCCCATAAACCATCACTGCCCTAAAAACGAACATAATCAATGCCTTTGGTCCAATTCAGCCTGAATCAGGCGCCAGAGTTATGGAAAATTTGACGTTCCGGATGCGCGCCACCCAGCAAAGCCGCGATGGACATTTGAATGATGTTATATTCCATACATAATGGCATACATGGGCCTTTTAAACAAATAAAAAAATTCAATGATATCTTACTCACAGTTTTTTTTATTCGAATTTAAAAATAGGAAACACTTAATGGAAAACCCTTTATAAAGAGCTGACCTTCGTCATTTTTCTATTTAATTGACAATCAGGCTCATCTGCGCTGGTCTGTGGGAAATGTATTTCAAAAAACACTAAAAACTAGTACACGTCATCCTCGTTGGTATCCTTCAACTTAGACCTTAAAGAAAATATGATAATATTTGTTCCAGTAAGTCGATCAGAAAGAAGTATAAAAGCCATCTAGCCTGGAGAATTTTATCCCAAAAAAATTGAGTCCACCGATAAGGGATGAATTTTAAATAGATTAATTATTTATGCGATAAGTAAGTCTGTATTGGGATTGGTTCGATTGCTGGGTCAATTGCCATATTGGTTGACCATATAATGACTCAATGTGACTTCGAAAATATAGAATAAGTTACTGCCTACAAATTGTTTATCAAGTTATTAACCTTGTCCCTTTGCTGTTAGTTTAGTTGTAAATATAAACACCTTCGGAAATTTTGCATAGTTTACTCTTTCAAATTCTTAGGCGGAAGACTATTAAACGGATTTCATGCTTTGTTCACGGTTACGAATATTTCCGAGTTGTCACAATTTATCTTTACACTATGATCTGACTCTCTCGAAGATAAATTGATTCTAAAAATAAAGTAGAATAATTTCAGCCACCACTATTTGAAGCTATTTGCTTCTACTAATTTGGGGACCCTGATTCGACAACATTAATTGGTCCCTCTTTATTCTAAGCTTCCGTTCTTTAGTCAAAAACCGTCTAAAGCTAATATTTGTATTCAATTCATAAGCCGATTAGAACTGGTAGAACAAAACAAGATATTCACTGTGTTTCGGACCACCCTATTTACACAGGTAGATTATTAAAAATGTTCATACTACTTAACATAATTTAGACGCCCAAAATGTAGGCAATTTATAAATAAATTAACTCATCGCGTGCTTTAACCCGAACGGAAAAGTTAATGAACCGTTAAGCTATGGCATTCAATATCATTAACTTATGAACCAAAACGAGAAACTGACATAATAAATTGATAACAAATAACCCAGCACCTACCGGAAGTCTATATATTAAGGTCTTTGACCAACATTTCTACTTTTTCATAAAAAAAAGAATATTTTCGGAGATAATTGCTTTTGTAATTATCATACTCACTCTTAAGCGCCTTGCCTTCGGGCGCACACGGCTTCTTGTTGAGCAAACACTCGACGTAGTTTGTCACCAACCTCGGACTTGCCAAAATCGTATCAATATCCAAATGTTCGTATCTATAAATGGGGAAAAAAAAAAACGAAAGTTACTACGAGTATCTTTGCATCTTTTTATGGAGTTTTTCATCAGAAATGTGTTTTCTTCCCACTACGCCCGTAATTAGCATTTTATTCAAAAACTCCAGCATTGGGGCAATCGTAAGAGATGGCTTTCGTTTTCAATTAACGCCCGTCGATTGGTATATGGACTTTGTCTCGTAATAGATATTTCGCCAGTCGGTCAAGGTCGACAAAGAGAAATAGCTATCAAGCCCATAAAAAAAAAAAAAACTGCAGAAGAAGATGATGAAGGAAAATAAAAGTGATCGACTAATAGACGTGGGCTGTTGCTTTTGATGTTGGTCATAAAAATCGTTCATGCGGTACTATCTCATTTGGGGATCGAGTTACAAGTTCAACTAGTACGAGTGTTTTACTTTCGAAAGAGTAACCTTAATCGAATTTGAATTGAAAGTCATGGTTTTAATTTTAAGCGTTAATAGTAAATGGTTTGATTGTTCTTTGGACAGTTTAAGGTAACAGGAACAAACGAATAGAATGTACCCGTATTTCATTGCTTTTCAGCCGAAATGGGATACATAATTGCTTGGCACAGTTACAAAGTCTTTTATGATACGAAGACTATACTGTTGCCTTCGGTGCACATACTCGTACAGTAGTGAAGAATGAAAATACAACACTTTAACTTATTAAAATGAAAAGTGGGATACCCGCTGGACCAGACAGAATAGCTCTGGAATTGATAAAATATGGAGGAACAGAGGTAGGTAAGACACTAACCGAGGTGTTTCAAAAGGTCCGGGAAAAGAACAGGATCCCAAATAAACTCAAGGAAAGCCTCACTATGCCAATCCACAAAAAGGGTAATAGTTATGACTGCAACAACTACAGACCGATTAATCTCTCATCAACAGTGTATACGCTGTACACAAAAGTACTAGAAAAGCGGCTCAGAAGAGTCGTGGAAGAAAACTTGGAGGAGGAACAGATATCGTTCAGGCCCGGGCTGCAAACACAGGACCATATCTTTACATTAAAAGCCACTATGGAGAAGTGGATCACTAAGGGCAAGGACCTCTTTAAAGTGTTCGTTGATTTGACGTACGTACGATAGTGTCCCAAGACAGCATGTGTGGGAGGGATTACCAGCATTTCATTTTTTCATTTCATTTATTAATTCTATGACATGATACTACAAGATTGAATATCTTATAAGCATCTACATAAATTTTAAAAAAATACAAAAGTTCTTAGACTTAATAGCTTAGGTTAGGGGAAAGCTTAGTAGAGGGGAAGAGTTGTAAGTGCTCACTGCCTCTTCCACGCCTGCCGCTTGCGCGCATTGGATCCTTACGAGCCTGCCTAAGTGCGGACTGCCCTTTCCACGCCTTCTCCTTGTGCGGACTGGAACTCTTCAAGCCGATATATATACCACCGCACCAAGCCGAACCGTGCAACAACCTGTGCGACCCCGACCCGTGATAGAACCAGCTGCATGGCAATTCTTACTATATGCATACGACATTATCGTCTTTCCAAACAATCTAGTAAGACTACAGCAGACGGTGGATGTTTGTGGTTTACTGAACTTAAAAGAAAAGATATAACGTTAAATGTCGATAAAACTGAAATTATGTGGGTCTCTTAAGAGGAAAGATTGAGGGACAATTTCAGAATAGCGTGGAAAACAGCAGAAGTTGGGCAGAAAAAATCCATAATAGAGATAATAGACGAAAGACAACTAAAATAGTTTGGGCACGTGCAGCGCATGGACGAGAGAAGAAAAGCTAAACAAATAGCTGATGTAAAGGTTGAAGGAACTGCACCAAGAGGTAGACCACGCAATACTTGGGATGACCGGATCAAAGTGGAGGGAAGGAAGAGGGGTAAGATCCTCACGAAAATGAGGAATATTCCCGTAACCGAAACCAGTGGAAGGAATTGATACTCCGAAACCTAACAACAAATGGAGAATGAAGAAGAAGAACTTATTAAAATAATGACTCTAGCATTTGCAGGCCCTGGCAGTTAAAGAGCTGTTGCGCCAAATATTTATTTATTTATTTATTTGCAGTATAATTTAATAAAGATCGAAGTGGTTGCACCTACTAAAATTATACTCTAAACTTAAAGAGGTTAAAGTTAAAACGTTACGCGATAACAAAATTAAAAACTTAAATGACCAATTCATGTGCAATTCTGAAGTTTATGTGACAACTAACAGAAAATTATCAGAAGAGAATTTCTCAGGATTCAAACCTATGTATGGTCTTCCTACGTCCTCGATCAAAGCCTCCATTGGTGACTAGGTTTCGCATAAACACAATTATTTTTAACATGACTTTCCAGGATATATGGTTGGCAAAATCGCATCATCACCTCCTCGCACTGCCCGCTGGATAGCTATTTGATAGTGAACTAACGATGAGCGTATGCTGAGTCTGACGATATATGTGCAGCTGAACACTCAGACCGGCGTAAGCACATCTGGGTGAACTTCAGTCGCATATGTCTAACTGGACGAGGCATCCCTTGTTGACCTGATTGGCTGAAATATGCGTCTCAGAAGTCTACCAAGAGCTCCTCAGAAGGAGGACGTGCGGCGGATGAATTCTCTCGATGGAATCGACGGTGACGTCCACAGACCAGCGGATACCTTACCGGAGCTACTTCAACATATGTGGAGCTGAGGCCTGTAAGGATTTTCCATACTACTTCAGGATATTGAAAAAGAAATGGTGGCGCTCATATCCTCGAAGTGGGTTACTGACATCGGTGTATCCGGCCCCTTGTCCTAGGGGTACAAAAAACAAAAAGGATCTGGCCGTCCAGGTTGGGGGTTGTGCCGTTGGGTTAACTCCCTACCACGTAAAAAACCTTCAGTTACGAAGCAACCAACACCCTCGGATACGGATGAATTTACCGTTGACGACCCAAGCAAACGTAAAAAGGACAACGATCTTCGTGTCGGCACGTGGAAGGTTAGGTCCCTCTACAAACCACGTGCAGCCGAACAACTTGCGGAGGCCCTAGAGTGTCTCAAAGCAGACATTACCGCCATCCAGGAAGTGCGATGGGATGGGCCGGGCAAAAGGAGTATGAAAAACTGCGATATCTACTACGGCGACTGCTACAGACAACAAGGAGAGCGTCTATTCGGATGCGGATTTGTCATTGGAGGCAGACTTAGGCAAGAAGTCTTGAGTTTCCGGCATGTGAACGGGCGCCTCATGACTATCCGTATCAAGGCTAAATTTGCCAACATTAGCCTAATATGCGTTCACGCCCCTCACGAGGAGAAGGACGACGCGACAAAGGATGACTTCTACCAGCTCTTGGACAAGACGTATGAGTAATGCCCTAGCCACGACGTTAAAATTATCCTAGGCGACTTTAACGCAAAGCTAGGAAGAGAGGAAGCCCTTGGTAGCGTGGTCGGAAGGAACAGCCTGCACGACATCACATCCGACAACGGGCGAAACTTTGTCGTAGCTAGTACGCGGTTCCCACGTCTCGATATTCACAAAGGAATTTTTCGCAAAGGCTCTCCTTTGATCGAAAAACTGTCAACCAAATCGATCACATTGCGATCGACGCAAGGCACTCTTCCAGTATTCTGGGTGTCCAGATTTTCCGAGGAGCCAACGTGTACTCGGATCGCTACCTAGTTGTAGCCAAGATACGGATGCGGATATCCAGAACGGAGCGAAATAAACGAAATACTGTGAGAAAATTTGACGTCGGGCGGCTACAATCGCAAGAGACCGCCAGAACTTTTGCCGATCGTGTTTCTTCTAATCGTAATCGGAGTCCTATACCGCCAGCAGCTGATGCGGAAGACCAGTGGCAGCGTTGCCAACAAGCCATCAGAGATGCCGCCTCTGACGTACTGGGTTTCTCTCGCCCACCACAACGAAACCCCTGGTTTGATGAGGAATGCCGGCAAGCACATGCAGCAAAACAAGAGGCGTACAAAGCGGCGCTGCAAAGAAGGACTAGAGCTGCTTAGGAATATCGACTTCTCAGAAAGAAGAGAAAGGAGCATGAGAAGCGCTCGATCGAGGAGATTGAGAGACTCTATTGCAGGAATGATGTTCGAAAATGTTACCAAAGGGTAAAAAGAACATGCCAGGGTTTCAAAGCCAGAACAGAAGCCTGCAGGGACGAAAATGGCAACATAGTAGTGGAATCGCAGTCGGTACTGAGGATATGGAAGGAACACTTCTGCAGACTGTTAAACGGTGATGATGACCAATATTCCGCTGTCAGGCAGAATGAGCCATGCAACAGTGACGATGACAGTCAAGACTCCCGTGAACCCGATCAGAATGAAGTGAGGATAGCGATATCTAAACTCAAATCCATCAAAGCTGCTGGAGCCGACGGCCTTGTCGCTGAACTTTTCAAGGCAGGAGGAGATGAGTTGATAAGGAGCATGCACCAGCTCATCTGTAACATCTGGTCGGACGAAAGTATGCCCGATGAATGGAACCTCAGCATCATTCGCCCGATCCTGAAGAAAGGAGACCCTATAAACTGCGCCAACTACAGAGGTATAAGTCTCCTAAATATCGCATATAAGATCCTGTCTGCCGTACTATGTGAACGCCTAAAACCGATCGTCAACAACCTGATAAGTCCTTATCAGTGCGGTTTCAGGCCGGGAAAGTCCACCATTGACCAAATATTCACACTGCGGCAGATCTTGGAAAAAACCCATGAATATAGAATCGACACGCACCACCTCTTCATCGATTTCAACGTCGCCTATGATAGCGTGTATAGAGACGAGTTATACAGAGCCATGTCTAGTCTTAGCATCCCTGCCAAGCTCGTCCGTTTGTGCAGAATGACGATGGAGAACTCTCGCTGCTCCATCAAAGTCGGTAAGAACATCACCGAACCGTTCGATGTCAGGAAAGGTCTTAGACAATGCGACGCGCTATCATGCGATCTCTTTAACATAGTACTTGAGAGAATTGTACGAAACTCACAAGCCAACCCCGGAGGTACAATCTTCTTCAAGTCTGTACAACTACTCGCTTATGCCGATGACATTGACATAATCGGAAGAACTCAGCGGGCCGTCAATGGGGCATTTACGAGTATTGAGATCGAGGCAGCAAACATGGGTCTAGCGGTCAATAAAAGCAAAACAAAATATATGCTGTCTACAAAAAAGTACACCCAACATCGGCGTCTTGGACAGAACGCCACAATAGACAGATATAATTTTGAGGTAGTAAAGGATTTTGTCTACCTAGGCTCTATGGTGAACTCCGCAAATGACATCAGTAGGGAGATCAAACGAAGAATTACTATTGCCAATCGTTGTTTCTATGGGCTAAAACGGCAATTGAGTAGCAAAGCCCTATCTCGTACTACTAATGTAACTCTTTATAAGACACTAATCATCCCAGTCCTGCTGTATGGCGCAGAGGCTTTGACAAAACCGGATGAGGATGCCCTTGGTTATTTCGAGAGAAAAGTTCTTCGAGCGATCTTTGGTCCCATCTGCATAGACGGTGAGTGGAGGAGAAGGTACAATGCCGAGCTATATGACCTGTATAAAGACATCGACTTAGCCAGAAGAGTTCACATACAGCGACGAAGATGGCTGGGTCATTTAGAGCGGATGGAGCCCAACATTCCCGCTAAGAAAGTTTTCGAATCCACCCCGGATGGACGACACAGTAGAGGACGACCTCGCGGTAGGTGGCGCAAACAAGTGGAGGGGGACCTCAACCAACTTGGCGTGCGCAACTGGAGGCAGCTGGCTCGTAATCGTGCTAGCTGGAGAGGTTTGTTGGTTGAGGCCCAGGTCCACCCCGGACTGTAGCGCCATCTAAGTAAGTAAGTAAGTAGTAACCAATGTCAAGTAAGGGGTGAGCCAAAACCTAGTGTGGAAGTTTTTATTAAATTAATAACACATTTAGTATGAAATGAATGAAGAACTTTATTGACTATGGAAGTTCGGTCTATAGCAATTATGAGTGAAATACAATATCTTTCATGCAACTACCACGGCTTCTGTTGCAAGCGACCATGCGAAGGTCAAAATTATCGATGACTTTTTGAAGAGTAAGTGGATCAATGGCCGCAATTTCAGTTTGGATGTTATGTTTGAGATCCATTCGTAATTGCCATGGACCGAACTTCATTAGTCACTTAAGTTCTGTATTGATTTCGTAATAGCTGTGTATTTAGTTTAATGAAAACATCTACGCTAGGTGTTGGCTCACCCTTTCTACGTTTTGTCGTATGTTTAGATAATTCGATGCAGTGAACTATTTCTGATAGTTTTCTGTTAATACTTATGCATGTGCGATTCAAAAAATGTATAATATAATTATTGGCAAAAATCGTGTTGATCAGTGATAATCAGAATTGAATATCGAAACAGAGCTCACAAAATATTCATGGGATTTTGGACACTAAACTAAAATTAAATTAAAAATTAAAATTGAATAAAAATAATGTTAAAATAAATAAAATGAAACTCAACAAAACAATTACATTTTTCTCCCACTTCACTCCACAGTATTCGGTAATATATTTATTTCTGAAATCTTTAAGCCTATTCTGCCATAATACAAGACGGCTTTGTACTTCTGAAATTAAAATTTCCATGCTAATTTTTTCCATGGTGATTTCTTGCTGCTCAGCACTACACTAAAATAATCAAACATAATGGAACGATGAGTGACGCCGGTATGCCGCTCAGAAACGTCGCTTATTGCTTGCGACTGCCTGGCCACAACTATACAATTTCATGCTTTTTTTTTGCCACTCAGCTTTTTACCGCTCTGCCACTCAGTGCGTGGCCTTGGCCTAAGGATGCCAAATCGCCAAATTTATTTAGGAAAAGTGCCCCATAGATGCAGCATTCTTTAACGCGATAGGGCTGGATATGTGCATAGGAGGAGAAGGATGGTTTTCTCCTCCTCCTCTTTCCTACAGCTCTTGCAGAAGCCGTTGGAAAAGAGGCCAATTCTTTTAGCATGTTGGCTTATAAAACAGTGTCCCCTGAGGACACCGATAACGCAGCTGATCTGTGACCGTTTTAGCCCTGCAGGTCCTGGAATGTCCCTAAGGTCGGGCATCCAGCATAGGTGAACTACCCTATTATCTCCTTAAGAGACAAACGTCAACTTAAAGCGGCCTTTGAAGTTAAGGGGCATGATTCCAAGGACTTGACTATCAGTGAAAATGCTAATATCCCTGACAGATAATACATAACATTTTAGCCAGCCACACGGCTCACAAGAGGTTTTCTGAGAACCCGAACCTGCGTCGGATCTCCCTGCGTACTCGGTTAGTGCTTCCACTGACGATTGGGTTTCTCATGAACATAATTGTATGGGACATGACTCTCCAAGATAAAGGTTGTCTAATTGAATGCTCCCGGACGTCTGTAAGAAATCAATGGCATTCTTGCTGCCTCTCAGCAGAAGGACTACAGATAACTTATTGGTATCTGACACTTTGCTTTCATCAAGCATCTTAATGTACTAGGCTAACATTTTTTTTTTTTTTTTTTTTTCGTGGGTACTTGAAAATCTTCATGAGACACTATGAGACCGTGTACTCATAGTAGTGTCAGATTTCTACTGACTAAAAACACCCTTCCCTTCGTTTTGTTTACTACGACTAAGTTTGACCTTATCAAGTAGTTTAAGCTTCAGATTTATATTCGCGTGAGGCAGGTAGATTTCCAATAAAAGCACCTGCTGAAACCGTCATGACATGCGGCTTTTTGTCTTATTGCGCTAATTCGAACGGTTTCGTTCTTTGAAGTCGGCGCGTAAGATTTGTCACATCCAAAGTTTGGAGTATGGCACAGTTGCAATGGCCATGAAGACGAATACGAAGCTTGCGAGCGAAGTTTTTTATTTCGTCCTCCACGGTAGCTATCCCTAAGTCTCTGTGGATATCATTGTTTCTGATATACCAGGGAGCGTTCACGATTATTCTTATAATTTTATTTTGCAATGATTGTATGAGATTCCTATTGCTTGGTTTGGTACAACCCCAGAGTTGTATACCGTACGTCCACATGGGTTTAAGCACTTGCTTATACAGAAGCAGTTTGTTATATACGCTTAGTTTGGAATATCTTCCAATTAGCCAATACATTTCTCTAAGTCGATTTTCGACTTCGTCACATTTCTTTTTAACGTGAGGTTTCCATTTAAGTTTCGCGTCTAGTGTCATTCCCAGATATTTAGCTTCGTTTGCATGCGGTATTTGTACTGAGTTAATGAAAACGGGAAGGATGATTATTTTCTTGTAAGTGAAGTTAACATGCGTCGATTTGGTCTCGTTAAGAACAATGCGCCAAATTTTTGTCCATTCACAGATTTTATCCAAGGCTCGTTGGAGTTTTATGGTTGCTGACTCGATTGAACTTTCCGTTGCCAGAATAGCCGTATCGTCCGCGAACGTAGCTACAATAGTGCCTTCAGTTTGTGGTATGTCCCGAGTGTACAGCAAGAATAAGATAGGCCCAAGGCCACTTCCTTGCGGAACTCCGGCGGCGATTTCTTTAAAATCAGAATATTCAGTTCCGTGCTTGACACGAAAAAGTCTGTTTTTAAGGTATGATTCTAGGATCATAAGTTGCTCCGGAAGGATTCGTCTTAGCTTATAATTCAATCCATCGTGCCAAACCCTGTCGAAGGCTTGAGATACGTCAAGAAAAGCGCTAGAACAAATCTTTTTCTCCTCAAGAGCTTTTTCAATTTCGTCGGTTATTCTATAAACCTGGTCAATTGTGGAATGCTTGATTCTGAACCCGAATTGGTGGTCAGGTATTAGGCGTCTCTCTTCAATGACCGGAAGAATCCGTTTCAGAAGGAGTTTTTCAAATACCTTCGATATTATTGGTAGTAGCGATATCGGTCTGTACGATTTTTTGTCATTTGGAGATTTCCCCGGTTTCGGAACCATTATGACTTCTGCGACTTTCCATTGATTTGGAACGTATAATAACCTAATAGAAGCATTTATTAAATAAAGCAATTTTAATAGTGCCTTTTTTGATAATTCCTTGAGGATTTGTCCGGTTATTAAATCATAGCCAGGAGCTTTATTATTTTTCAGTTTTTTTATTGCCTGGCAAAGTTCTATAAGTGACACACTTTTTATTCGAAGGTTGTCAGATGTCGTAGTCGTACCGGTAAAATCGTCTACCAATGTTTCTCCATCAAATGGCTTAAAAGTCTCTTCTAAGTGCTCGGCAAATAGATCCGCTTTTTCTTTGTCACCTTTTGCCCATTCGTCGTTGTTTTTGGCATGTCAAACGGTAGTGCATGCGATCATATGAAAACACAAGCGTTTTCACTCAGCTGAGGCCTACCAACTCCTACTCTCAACCTCCACGCGGTGACAGCCGGGTGCCTAGTACCTTAATCCAAGAAATGGGTAACCAACCCCGTTTGGCGGATTCTTGGTGTCAGCAGATGAGAGAGGGGGGGAAGAGTGCTTTTCTCACTAGAGCACTTCTTCCTGTTCCAGGCGGCAGCGGACGAATTCCCTAGACGGAGTCAACGGTGGCGTCTATAGTTCCAGTTAGGTTGAACTTAGTGAATACCTTGCGCGAGCTGCTTCGACGTATTCGGATCACAGGTCGGTAAGGAATTTCCAATGTTGGTCAGGACACTGGAATAGAGATGGTGGCGGAGGAGCCCTTAATGGGCCAACGGCAGCGCTCATACTCCCGTAGTGGACTACTGGCACCGGTGTACCCGGCCCCTCGTCCTAGGGGAATAATTAAGGAACTGGCCCTCCAGGTTGGGGGTTGTGCCGTCGGGGTAACTTCCCTACCACGTAAAAAACGCATGGTTCCGAAACAACCAAAAGCCTCGGATAAGGATGACCCAACTAATGACGACCCCAGCAAACGAAATAAGGACAACGACCTTCGGATCTGTACGTGGAATGTTCTGTCCCTTTACAGACCACGTGCAGCCGAACAACTAGCAGAGGCCCTAGACTGCTATAAAGCAGATATTACCGCCATCCAGGAAGTGCGATGGGATGGGCCAGGCAAAAAGAGGATGAAAAACTGTGACATCTACTACGGTGATTGCTACAGAGGCAACAGGCAACGCTTATTCGGATGCGGATTTGTCATACGCGGCAGACTTAGGCAAGAAGTCTTAAGCTTCCGACACGTGAGCGA
Organism: Brachypalpus laphriformis; assembly: GCA_945910035.1. NCBI lineage: Eukaryota > Metazoa > Arthropoda > Insecta > Diptera > Syrphidae > Brachypalpus > Brachypalpus laphriformis. The sequence goes on along the minus strand of OX246753.1, from coordinate 311,364,139 downwards.
GCGTATTATGACGATCCCGATCAAGGCTAAATTCGCTAACATAAGCCTAATATGTGTTCATGCCCCCACAGAAGAAAAGGACCCTGCCTCCAAAGAGTGTTTCTACGAGCTCCTCGACAAAACATACGAGCAATGTCCTAAATACGACGTTAAGATCGTATTGGGCGATTTTAACGCCAAAATAGGAAAGGAGGACGTCTTCGGTAGAGCAGTCGGTAAGCATAGCCTACACGACACCACGTCTGATAACGGACTAAGGCTAATTGATTTCGCTGTGGAGCGAAATGTCACCATAGCAAGCACATGGTTTCCTCATCTCGATATTCATAAGCAGACATGGCGGTCCAATGATCATGTCACGATCAACCAAATTGATCATATTGCGATCGACGCAAGGCATGCCTCCAGTATTCTGGATGTCCGGACCTTCCGAGCGGCCAACATAGACTCGGATCATTACCTTGTTGTAGCCAAGGTACGAATGCGGATATCCCAATCTGAGCAACAAAGAAGAATCACTGTGAGAAAATTTAACGTCGAAAAGCTACAATCGCAAGAGACCGCCAGACTCTTCGCTGAACGCGTATCCCGAAATCTCTCAATCACCCCTATACCGCCAGCATCAAGTGCCGAAGACCAGTGGCAACGCTGCCAACATGCCATCAGAAACGCCGCGACTGATGTGCTGGGTCTCGCTCGACCACCACCGCGAAACCCCTGGTTTGACGAAGAATGCCGGCGAGTGCATGCAGCAAAACAAGAGGCATACAAAGCGGCGCTGCAAAGGAAGACGAGAGCTGCTCGTGAGCTCTACGAGCAAAAGAGACGGGAAGAACATCGGCTTCTCCAAAAGAAGAAGAAAGAGCATGAGAAGCGCGCGTTTGAGAATATCGAGAGGTTATACTCCAGGAGCAATGTACGGAAGTTTTACCAAAAGGTAAAAAGAACGTGTCAGAGAAGTAATACCCGTACAGAAACCTGTAGAGATGAGAATGGAAACCTCGTAGTAGAATTACAGTCGGTGCTGAGAATATGGAAAAACTACTTCTGCAGACTGTATAACGGCGACGAAGACCAACATCCCGCTGTCAGGCAGAATGAACCATTCAACATGGACGATGATAGTCAAAATTTCCGTCCACCTGACCAAAACGAAGTGAGGATAGCAATATCCACGCTAAAATCGAACAAGGCTGCTGGACCTGACGGTTTACCGGCCGAACTTTTCAAGGCAGCTGGGGATGAATTGGTAGAGTGCATACACCAACTCATTTCTAATATTTGGTCAGAGGAGTGTATGCCTGATGAATGGAATCTCAGCATCGTTTGCCCGATCCACAAGAAAGGAGACCCCCTCAACTGCGCCAATTATAGAGGCATCAGTCTCCTCAACATCGCGTACAAGATCTTTTCTGCGATATTGTGTGAACGCCTGAAACCTTTTATCAACAGCCTGATTGGACCCTATCAGTGCGGTTTCAGGCCAGGAAAGTCCACCATCGATCAAATCTTCACACTTCGGCAGATCCTGGAGAAAACCCAAGAATTCCAAATCGATACTCACCACCTCTTTATCGATTTCAAGGCCGCCTATGACAGCATCTATAGAGAAGAGCTTTATAGAGCCATGTCTAGTTTTGACATCCCTGCCAAACTTGTCCGTCTGTGCAGGCTGACGATGGAGAACGCTCGCTGCTCCATCAAGGTCGGTAATGACCTCACCGAGACCTTTGATGTCAAAAAAGGCTTTAGACAAGGTGACGCGCTGTCATGTGACTTCTTCAATATTGTACTTGAACGGATTGTGCGGAACTCACAAGCCAACACCGGAGGCACAATCTATTACAAGTCTGTACAACTGCTTGCATACGCCGACGATATAGACATTATCGGAAGATCTCAGCGGGCTGTCACCGGTGCTTTTGCAAGCATTGAGGCGGAAGCGGCCAAAATGGGTTTGGCGATAAACGAGGGCAAAACCAAGTATATGCTGTGAACAAGAAGGGATAACCAACATCGACGAATTGGACAAAACGTCACCGTGGGCAGCTATAACTTCGAGGTAGTAAGGGACTTTGTCTACCTTGGCTCTGCTATAAATTCTTCTAACAAAATCAGCGTAGAAATCAATCGAAGAATAACTCTTGCCAATCGCTGTTTTTTGGGCTTATAAGGCAATTCAACTGTAAAGCCCTATCTCGAACAACTAAGGAGACTCTATATAAGACCTTGATCATCCCAGTCCTGCTTTACGGCGCTGAAACATGGACTCTATTAAAAGAGGATGAAGATATCCTTGGTCGCTTCGAGAGAAAAATTCTTCGTAAGATTTTCGGTCCCGTTTGCGTTGACAGGTTTTGGAGGAGAAGATTCAATCACGAACTATACGAGCTGTACAGCGACATCGACCTAGTCAAAAAACTGCGTATTGGACGTCTGAGATGGCTAGGACATGTAGAGCGAATGGACACCAACGCTCCGGCCCGCAGAGTCTTCGAATCTAACCCCGAGGGACGACGCAGTAGAGGGAATTATCGCCGTAGGTGGCGCGCACAAGTTCAAGGGGACCTCGACCAACTTGGAGTGCGCAACTGGAGGCAATTAGCTAAAGACCGAGCTAAATGGAGAGGCTTGTTGGTTGAGGCCCAGGTTCACCCCGAACTGTAGCGCCACCTAAGTAAGTAAGTAAGTAAGTAAGTAAGTCGTTGTTTTTTCTTATCGGTGGCGAATGTATTTGCGGTTTTTTAATTCTTTTGACAGCTTTCCAGAGCGAGTAATTAGTGGTTTTTTCGGCGGTTAAACCTTCAAGATAACCTGAAGTCTCTCGGTTTTTTAGGTCTTGGATCGCTTTTTTAAGCTTATTGCATAGGAAATTCGAGTAGGTTTTATGCTGGGGAGCGCGAGTTTGTTGCCATATTTTGCGTGCTCTCCTCTTTTCTCGAATAAGTTCTTTTATTTCCGGCGGATAATTAGCTTCATTGCATGGGACTTCTTTCCTCCTAAAAGGTGTATTTTTCTACGCGGCATTCTGTATTGATTCAATAAATTTGCCGAGTTCATCTTCTATTTCGAAGGGTGTTTTCAGCGATACATTTAAGCCAATATTTTCTTCGCAATCAGTTCTCGCCAGTTAGTTTTTTTGTTAGTTAATCTAGGCACACCTTCTACTGTCATTAGTCGGTCACTTATTGTCAAGATTACCGGCGAGTGATCTGAGGAGAGATCAAAGCTTTCCTCTACTTTCGCAAAATTTGAAGATACTCCTTTTGCTACGAAGAAGTCTATTAGGTCCGGTGTTTTTGCTGTATCAGAGGGCCAATACGTCGGTTTCCCCGTCGAAAAGAAATCAACCCCGAATTGCATACCGGCTTCGTACAGAAGTCTGCCTTTCCGTGAATTGGATCTGGAACCCCAAAATTTGTGTTTTGCGTTGAAATCGCCACCTATAATGAAATTCGGTCCAAGTGAGTCAAGGAGACGTACAAAGTCGTTACTTCTAAACGTACATCGCGGAGGACAATAAATGGACGCGATGTTGAAATACGAGTGCCTATTCTTAACTCGAACTGAACTTGTTTGCATTGTATCGATTTCAATCGTCGTATTTATGGAGTGCTCAATGCAGTCTTTAATGAATAAGGAGGATCCGCCTATAGCTCTTCCGGAAGGGTGGTATGCGTGATAAGCACGATACCCTCTTATTTTTACTCCGGATTCCTTTGTCAAATGAGTTTCAGAGATCAAGCAAATGTCAATGTTGTCATTCCGTAAGAATACTTCTAATTCGGCGTTTTTTTTGTAGAAGGCCGTTTGCGTTCCATGTTAAAATTTTTAGTAACTGATTCATATTCATATGGGAGTTCTTTTTTGGCGAGGTTTTAACTCGAGCTTGCTCAATTTATCAAATATGACTTTGTTTACCCTCGTTTGCTCCTCAAGTTTCGCAAGAATTATAGAGAAGACTTGGGAGACTGGGTCTACCGTAACACCGCTTTGCTTGTTTTCTAGCGACGCAGCTTGAGCATATGTTAGCGTCTCTGGAGATTGTGGCTTTTCCTTTGATTTTGCCGAAGGAACTTTACTTTACTCGACTCTCGTCTTAACTTTGACGTGTTTATTGACGGTCGTTACCCTTGGCTTAGCGATTTCACGACTATTTTTAACTGGTTCTGCGTTCTGGCGTTGAATATTTTTAAATGTGTCTCGCCTTTTTTGAGCTCTTTTGCCACTTCGCAACCTCGATAGTTCGCTGGGTGCTTTCCTTTGCAGTTAATGCAGGTAGCCGGGGCCTGCTTATTTAGGTCACACTTTTCTGAGAGATAGTTACCAGCACATTTTACGCATCTCGGCTCTTTTTGACAATACTAGGCTAAAATGACACCACACTCTGTGACGCTTGTGTAGAGGGCAATGATACTGCGGAACATTTCCTCTGCAAGTGTCATGCCTTTGCTCGTACTAGGTGGCAGAACCTCGGTGCTGGTACAGTAAGCTCCTCATCACTGCAGTGCTTAGAATAAATAAATATTTGGCGCAACAGCTCTTTAAAGTGCTTGCTTGGCTTTCTTATAATGACAAGAAAATTCAAATAAAATGGTGTTTTGCTCTCTGGTAGTACAATGAACCAGTTGCGTCTGAGTGCTCCAATCGAGCGTTTCCTATACCGAAAAAAATATATTTCAAAGATACTCCATGGAAAGATCACTTTCGTTTATTACAAAAGAAATAAATCGCAAATACCAAATGCTTAATGCACAGTTTAGCTGAAACAACATTACATCGCAATTTATAATAACACTCAATACTTTCCAGGAGAAGAACTTTTTAAATATAACACTTAGCAATGCCAGGAGAAAAAACCGTGCCATCGAGTGAAATATAGCTTTTATGAACCTTGCCTCTTCACCTGATACAAGTCCATACCGTAGTGGCTAGTATTTAAAATCCTGTATTACAAAGCATCTGCTCATTATGATCTTTTTGACATTGAATTCCGTTCGAATATCGCTATATTGTATATTGTTTCAAATGGTTTTCATGCATTACATTATCACATTAGCTTTATCTTAACATCGATTCAAAGGTTATAGTTCCCACAGTTCAGACGAGGATACTTAGTTACTATATAGCAAACTGTACGAACTTTCCTGAGCGCCATTGTCAACCCGTTCGACAACAGAGTTTACGATGTCGAATTTATTAATGAGTAGTGATTTTGAATAAAAGCATATTATTATTTATTGTGTTCGATATTTCCAGCATATTTGCATTTTTAAACAAAAGCCAAGAACCTGTTTAGTGACATTGAAAACTTGACGACATCCGAATAGTTCCTACTGTACCGTGCATAAATGGTTGTGAATTATGCATTCCGTTGATGGGGTTGTTTTTCTATTTTGCATCTCGCGAATATTTTATAAATAAACGGATTAGTTCAATGATAATGTTTATCGGTAAAAGATCAATAAATATTCAGTTATTTACTGAATCGTGTCCAATTGGTTAGTATCTGGTATGTATCTTCGTCTATCTTTTGGGGTTCAATGAATTGAGATCAAGTGTACTTCGTTTTATTTTTGGAATATTTACACTCGATAACACGACAGATACTTCATCTCAAATTCGAAATAATAATAATAAACTTGACACACAAGTTCTTGAACTAGATCAACAACCATCGAGGTACGTCCAATTAAAAACAATTAACCAACTTTTTATAGACAAAAGTAATATTTTTCTTACCTTCTTGTATATAAACTGCTGCCATTGTCATCTTGATTCTGCGGCTGGGCAAAGTCCAGTATCACAAATAATATACTACACGCAAATGTTATCGCCTGCATCTTGTACCATCAACTGAAGTAGAATGATTGTTGCATAAAAATATAGTAATAGATACTTTATGCTGTCCGTATCATTTGTTGGACAGCATTAAACCTGCAAAAAAAACAAAAAAACAATTAAGTAAGGAAAATGTTATGGGCACTCGTGCGTATACGTAATATTTAATTTTGTTAGCTTCTTCATTGTCAATGCCACAGACGTTACGATACGATTTCTTTTTAATGAATAGTTCCGAAAATGAGGGAAAAAATAGAGAAAAACTAACAAAAGTCTGTCAAGTTCAAGGCGCTGATTTGTTAGGCCATAGATTTTCCATTTTGCATTGCAAACAAATTAAGTGACTTAAAGTCACGCCCGGTGAAGTTTAAATGCTCATTGAAGGCTTTGTCTATGGATAATTGCCCATCTTTAGCCGTGCCGAGCATAGTTTGCTTGAGAATTGGAATTATATTTCTAGTGATGTGTAGGTATCCGTGAGGTGAATGCTTATCCTCACGGAAATGCAGTTCCAATTAACATATTTTTATAACACAGGTTGGGGAAATACTAGCCCAAGATGCAACAAAATGAAACGTATCTAATGCATCTTGCGCATACTGATCAGAGCGATTAATCGTAAATGGTGTGCTATAATGCGGGAATAAAAAGATGTATTCGCTGCATTGGCCTTGTGTTTACCTTCTAAATGGCAGCTGGGACTTATCGTGAGCCATAACTGCATGTTGATGGATTATATTCATAGAAAACATTGTCATTTCAATGCACTTTCGAAGCGAGGCTATAAGTTACACGAGCACAAGTTAGCTGTTATTTATACTTCTATTATTGTGTGCATACCTCAATGTAATTATTATTATCCGGGGGATAGAGTAGTGGCACTAACGTTATCCAAGAAGTTTGCAGAATGATTGGTTGGATTGGTCACTTGTTTTAATACGATAATGATATTCAGAAGAACTTTATTGCAAATGAAGTTGAATGGAGTAGAAGATTGCATTTGAACCTGCCCACAGAAAAACAAATAACTAAATGCAAGAAGCACATACCTTATAACTAAAGATTTAATTTCAGATGAGATCATTAACGCAGAATGTTGTCTTAGGCCAATCATTTCCTCCAAAAATGATTTGTCGGGTAATTAGTCTATTCTCCCTATGATCTCGACCTAAACAGGAAAATATTTTATGCTGTACAGAATCCGCTTTATGACACCCGCACTTATATGCCCATCTGGGAGACCATGCAGTATAGCGCAATAGAATAAGTATAACGCAATAGAATCCGAGAAACAGTGGAAAGCATTTTGAAGGCCAATTGCTGCAAAGTAGCTGTGGGCAGGAAGACAGCATACCCACAGGACAGAAGTCCTTGCTGAATCATCAATGTTGTTATTGATTATTTCAGGTGCATAACGATCGATGACATCTTACCTTAAACACCTAGATTACGCTGATGATGTTTGTCTACTTTCACATCGGATAATGGATCTTCATTTGATGAATCTAGAAACTGAGGCAAACAAAGTGGGGATAAAACAAAAGCCCTGAGCACTTCTAATATTCGCGCTCAACTTAGCATTTCCGCACAGGAAGTCGAGAAAGTTGATAACTTTCTTTATTTAGAAAGTGTGGTCTCGGCTAATCGTGGCAGCACCGAACTGGATGTGTGCAGCAGAAGCTGCGTTCAGAAGGCTATCCAAAATCTGGAGAAGCAATGTTATCAGTTTAAAAACTAAGCTGCGACTGTTCCGTTCCATCGTAGACTCGGTTTTGCTTTATGGATGCAATACTTGTAAGGTGGACACCATTAGCACACGAAAGCTGCAAGTCTTTGTAAACAAATGCATAAGGATCATCTTGAGGATTTTTTGGCCGAACATTATCTCCAACGAATAACTTTATACGAGAAAGGGCCAAGAGCCTATAAGCATTACTATACGAAGGAGAGAGTGGCAGTGGATTGGACACAACCTACCGCGCGAAGACAACTCCATTGCGAAATATGCATGCAATGGAATCCGCTTACCCAGGCAGGCAGAATAACGGCACGCCCTGGGCAAACATGACGCAGAACAGTTGAGGAGGAATCGACCTCTTTAGGAATGAAATGGAGGCAGCTCAAATGCGTTGCAGAACTTTGAACAAGATGGCGTGCAGGCGTGGTTGACGCCTTATGCCCCCGAAGGGTTAAAGGGTAAGTAAGTAAGTATAACGATCTTCCATAATCCCGACCTCGGTACAAAAAATAAGTAAGGACGAAGTTCAAAAATGTTATTACTTGATCCCTTATCATCGAATATAATAAAGACGATTTTGCCACAGTAATGGTTTAAAGTTCATAGAATAGCATAGAATAGTTTGTACAGTAGCCCAACTCTGTTGCACTAAAATAACCGACCATCCAAGTACCGGAGAACCAAAATATCAACATCGTTAGAGACTATTTTGACCAAGATCGTAAGACCAATTATACTTTTCGGAATACATGCTTGGGTAAACACTGGAATTCTCAAAGGAAATTAAGTAGGTACCTTGGTTTAGTCCTTGATGAAAAAGTCGTCTTGAACTCTCGCCTGACAGAGCACAAAGACAAAGCCCGTATCTCAATAAGGGCCAGAAAAAACTTTTTCCTGAAGAAAATTGAGGTCTGAACCACAAAATGGCACTGTCCCATTATACAGCGAAAATAAAACTTAGAAACTAAAGCTAAGACTTTTGCGTATGCAACATCCTTATGATGGCACAAAATTGAGCAAGAGCTTACTACACCATAATCTTAAAAGGGGTTTTCCAGCCAACTTACGCCAACACATATAGACCAAAGAAGGTCCATGATGATGCCACGAAAGATCATGTAATCCCTGCCTTCTTGTTAGAAACATTTTATGCTTCTAATGCAGCGTAGGAGACTCCTGATGTCTATGTTTATCAGATCGGCTAAATCGTTGTAATAGGGAGCTCCTAAGTGAAGCTGCCTTCTATGGGAGAGATCTGGTCACGCACAAGTAAGCTGAGGAATGCTTTCTTCCTCTTCTTCACCATGCAGCCTCTGCTAAAATCGTTCGAATATATGCCAAGCCTTATTGCATGCTTGCCTTTTAGACAATGTCCTATGATCACAACTATTGTAGCACTAATATGTAATCGGTTGAGAGAAATCAGTTCCCTAGAGCGTTTCAGATCCAGCATGGGCCAAATCTGTTTAGTCGCTAGACATGTTGTACCACTTCTCCACCTAAGACTTGTTCTTTCAATAACACCCGGCTTGAATTTAAATTTTCAAGTAGCGATTGGTATACCTACAGTACCCATGTCTGGAAAGATCTATACAGTTGTTTCTATTCTGGCGACTTAATTAATCCCCGGAATATCCCTATGCCTCGGTTCCCAATACAGGTGAATATTAAACTCCTCCGCCATCTCCTTGAGAGTCGATCGGCAGTCTAGGATTACTAATAAATTTATAGAGATTGATTTCAAGGATTTCATTGCTGCTTGACTATCTCGGAAAATGTGGATACCACGTTTTCTTTAGCCAAGACAAGACTTCCTTAATCCCCATTATTTAAAATCCAAGCTAATATAGGATCGTCTGCTCATATTCCTAGCCAGCAGTCATGATGGCAATGAAATAGCGAAAATATGAAGCCGCTCTTTACTGGATTGAATCTGAAGGTAACAGACAAGCCAACCACACACGAACAATATACAACCGAGTCTCTGTATTTGGAATCCTTGCCGGCCATTGTTGGATTAGATAAAAACGAAGACGAAAAGTCAGCAGAATAAGTTGTGGCACTGTAACACTTACCTAAATTTTACCTTGAAACAGAAAACTCACCCAAAAACATAGAAGGACTTATCACTAATCCCGGCATCATAAATGAGTTAAATTAGAAGGGAATCACAGTGAGCATCGTGAGGAAAAATCTCCTGTTTGGAACTACAAAACTGAATCGTTTAGGAGAAATATAAAATTAATAAAGGATTGTGTACGCTGTAGAACGATGCAATACGGAGCATCATAGGAATGCTTCCAATGGATATTCTTAGAAGCAAGATACAATGCCTGCGTAGACAGGGTACTAGACACTTCTAATGAGACTTACACTGAAACTAGTCGAGGGAAGGTGGATCGACAATCGACATGTCCGCACTTAGATGAGCCATCGACATAATGAGTTTAGCTTCCTTCGCCAATTGTTGATATGACTGACAAATAACGTTAGGAACCCCATTTGCGCGTTCTTCAAATACTCGGGTTTTTCACGAGGAGAGAGGAATAAGGTCCTTAAGAAAATACAATACAGCCAATACACAGCACCAGAATACATCGCATGAGATATAGGACGTACGAAGAGAGTTTGCCTTACTTATGATGGCGGCACATCTGGGATGGACCTAGATCTCAACCAGCAGACATCTTCAGCTACCTTGATCTTTGGGGAACTGCCTTCACATGCCAAATTAGTTGCCACCCCTTCTAACTACTCGCGTCACATACTTCGGATGTTTGCCATGGAATTTTGTTCAATCATCTCAAGTATGATGTTAAAGTCATCACATATCAACGCCATGTTGGAGACCATTTTTAACATCAAAGGACTCAGCAAAATGTTGTTGAACCTTAATGAAGCGGAGAGCATTTTTATAAATCATCCAATCAAGCTCCGGACAAACACTTTCAGGTATTCATGCAATATAGGAGATAGGATCTTGTGCGCGATGATGAGGAGACTGATGCATAAGCAGTTGGTGCAGCGCAGTGTAACTTTGGAACATACTGTTTTCTTCAAAGAGCTCAAGAGAGAGGAATGAGAAAGAATGGTAAGCATCTCAGTTGCATACAATATACCAGGAGTCAGTCAAAAATAAGGTGCTTTCACCTGCCCATGGCTAGCGCAGAAAAATCAGTTCAAAACCAGTTCTAAGCTGCTTCAGCAGTTTATAGAACTTTGTCCAGTACAATAAAGTAAAATTTTGGTGAGTACCGGACCATGCAGGCGTTGACAACAAAAATCTGTTAGCCAGCAATGGCACCTATGAGTTGTTCACTGTTGGGAACGTGACATGTGCATTTCTCATTGGAATAACTCCCAATATCTCAGACAAGCTAAAAGAGCTGTCCAACCCTTCCAAAAAGGGCAGTTAATATCCTTAAATGCAATAGAAATGACTTAAGAAAGCTAGTGAGCTTCCCTACCGGTCACTGTCAATTATTCTACCACCTCAGCAAAATAAGAATCTTGGACGATATCATCTGCCGCCTCTGAATAGAAAAGGATGAAACCACAGAGCACATACTATGTGTGTATGCAGCTCTATGTAGAGTAAGGAGAACCTTTTCCTTAAGGACATCATATATCCAACAGACCTAAGAAACTCCTCCGCAGCCGTAATTATCGCTTTCAGTAGGAGAGTAGAAGTACTGCTGTCCTAAAAGTTGGTCCCTGCCACAATAGCTCTGGTCGCAGTGCCTATACGCCATATGGGCGTGGTCACAAACTTGTTAAAAAAGGAAAACAGAAAAATCACCTGTCTATCAGTTGAAACCATCAATGCATACTTTCAAACAAATTACGTATACGATTGATATTACAGAACAGTAAATCTTTACATGTAAGCAAATCACTTAGCAATTGCTTCCCGAAGAAAGAAGAAACGCGACTTGTACAAGCTAGAAGTTACATGTCACTATTGTATTTAACTCAACCAGTACACTGTAACGAAGCGTTACACGTTTATGGCCTTCAGTGTGTCCCACTTTCACAGGCGCTACTGTCCAGCACAAACAAACAATACCCAGCGATGATCACACCACCCGAACATGACCACGTCTCTCAATCTCATTGGCCAAGTTGTTAGCAAAAGTGAATTGCATCCATCTTTATAATTCACATTTGCTTTTTGCAGAAATTTACATAAGGGGGAGATTGAGAGATGTGGTCGACAAAGTTCCTCACCCAGTGCTTTGGTAGCAATCCCGTGTATTGTGGGTCAACTCTCCGAAGTGGTTATACCACGAAAATGTTTGATCGTCTGTCTAAAGACTTGGGCGATATATATATCGGATTTGCTATTGACCACAGCCGACCCGATCGTAAGCCTTTGGGCTCAGCCTCCTCTAGGAGAAGCCATTGATGGCCCTGTACATAATCCTCTAGTTGGAGGATCTGATCCGTGCTTCTAAGAGTTTACCGCGCTGTTGATAGCCCAGTACCTGCCTTAAGCAGGTGCTGCCAAGTAACTGCCTTCAGCAGTTGCTGCCAAGCAGACGGCCCTAAAAAGCCTGTCGCTGCCAAGCAGACGGCCCTAAAAAGCCTGTCGCTGCCAAGCAGATGGCCCTCAAAAGCCTGTTGCCGTTAAGCAGACGGCCCTAAACATCCTGTCGCTGCCAAACAGACGGCCCTCAAAAGCCTGTCGCTCCCAAGCAGACGGCCCTAAAAAGCCTGTCGCTGCCAAGCAGACGGCCCTAAAAAGCCTGTCATCGTCCCCTAGTTAGACCCTAGTAACTAAGAATATAAGGCCTACTTAGGTATCTCCGCGTTATTAAGTATCCAAGAATTGTTAAGAACAACGTAAATCGAGGCCGTCCTATACACTAGGATAGTCTAATCTATTGTCTAAATAATGAATCCTAACATTACCTCTCTCCCAAAGTTTATGGTGTTTCCTCGGTCGACCCTGCATCCGACGAATGAAACCTCAGCCTTTGATACAACACCCTCACAACACAATGGCGGACCTAATTTATTGTTTAAAGCAAGGATAGAGATCAAAACGGAATATCTAATGATAACACTTGTAGATCTCAGATGTAAGTTAACTTCTTCTTCTTCCTATTTCGAGGAGGTTATGATCCGAAAAGGAGGGATCATAACCCTCCCCCTCACCGCATTTCTAGTGATCCGCATGTGGGGTTGGCCCTGTAATGTAAGTTTACCTCATAGGGGACTATTCCGACCCAAGAAACCAAAATCTATCTTTGATCACTGTAAATCAGTGCCGACTACTACTTACTTGTAAAACTAGTATTTATGTAAAACCAAACTCATACAATAAACATATTGACACTGTTGTCAATAAATCTATTTAACCCCTTTTATAATCCAAAACAGATAAAAATAATTTTAGTTCAAGGATACATACATGCGAGTATATAAAAAATTTACAAACAGATGCCACAAACCTATCAAATTTTGCTAATCTGCATAAGTTATGTTCGTCATTAGTATTTTACTACCAAACTTACAAGCTACAACCGAATTCCATGAAAAAAAAACAAGAATACCTTCGCCTACTGCAATCCAAAAGCTGCATTAATATTGATTTTTAATTAGAAACATTTTTCCCATAATTGAATTTTGAATTTAATTGAATGGAATACAAACACCCTGATGGCATGTTATGACTGTCTTGTGGTTTAATCCATATTTATGTGTTAATAGGAAATTGCACCTCTTTGTTTGAAAGCCAATCAAATTCGTGTGACACGTTCTTGACAAGTTCGACCAAAGGCAATCGGCTCAAGGGACAACAACCAATTAAGTCCGACTTCTGACACCATAAGCACTTCGGCTCAAAATTATTCACACCCTCTTGCATTCAAATGCGCGGCAAAAGAAATCCAATTTACTGTGACCTCATGCATTATTCCCGCCGAATTAATCACTCAAACATCACACCAACCTGTCACTGTCTAGTCGGAGAAGATTATAAATAAGGAAACCCTGCACTTGACCTTGGCTAGGGATTTTCATTTCCATTTATAAACAATTTTATGTAAAAATATTTTATTATATTTGGAAAGCCCAATCTAAGATTTATAGCCAGGGTACATAAAATAAGAATTTAATTAACAAAAACAATTAAGACTTAAGCGTCATCGACTGCGTAATCTCTGCATGATTGCAAATTACTAACAAAAATGTTGTTAACTATTTTTTTTTAGAAATCATTTATCATTAATTTTCGAAATCAATAGAAAATATTTCGTCTTTGAAGATTTGGGATTGCAATATTTACGCGCGACGCGGGTAATTTGTTTACGCCGTTCGTCGCCGCACCGGTGTATTCGCCGAAACCGAAATGCAAAAGTTTTTTTTTCCGTTTTTACTTATTATTTATTTTCTTCGTAGAAATATTGTTTAATATTTATCTTCTTTTTTTTTTTTTAAATCCACTTGAAGGTAGTCAAGTTTGTTGTTGGCTGGCTTCGGTGCAAATAGATTTTGTGCAATGGCGCAATTTCTTTCTCAATAATTTTCTGTTGGATTTCGGTTTCGGTGCTGGTTGGAGGTCAAAACCCTTTGTTTTTCTGTTTCAAATGAAATTTGTTGTCGTTTTTTTCTTTTGGAAAGAGAAATAGATCATTGGTATTAGGGTAAACAAATGCAAGTATTGTTGGGCCATATGTGACAGCAAGACAAAGTGGGCCCTGTCGTCATTTGAGAAAGACAAAGATGAAGACCATAGACTTTGTCTTTTTTTTATGCCCTTGGCAGTGATTTTTCAAAGAAAAGGGCATATTAAGGTGTGTTACTGCTCAAATGGAATAATTTAATTGGGTCAATGGCATTGCATTGATTTTCAAGCTAATTAATAATATTTAGAGCAATTAAATAGCTCACCTAAGCCCATAAAAAAGATGTTGTGGATGTAATTCAGATAATAAAACTGTGAACATCTAAGGAGTGTTCTTCTTGTTTTATAGTATGTCAAGCTTGCAATTGCTCTGAGCTTTAGAGCAGTTGCAAGCTGATTGTCGCATATGGAACGAAAGCAATCCATAGGAGACCATACAGACCATATTTTCTGAGGTCAAATAGGCGAACCCCACAGGCGGATCAGTAGAAATGTGGTGAAGTGAGGGGTTATGATCCCTAGTTTTTCGGATCATAACCTCGCTGAAAGAGGAAGAAGAAGAAGACATAAGAGTTCCTACCGAGCCCATTATTACGCTTTTGGCATCATTGGTTCCTCAAAAATGAGACCGCAATTCGCGTTACGGTTAATATTGATATTTTGAGAAATGTGCCTGTCAATTGGCCTTCAAGATCATGCGATTTTTTCCTGTTCTACGTGAAATTACTGGTTTATGCTGACGCACCAACAACATTTGACTCCTTGGAAGCCAACAATGTTCGTATTATTCGTGCTCGAGAAAGTGACTCAAAATTGGACGAACAGAACGCGCTTTGTCAAGAACAGCCGCAGTGGACATACGAGTATGCCCGTAATCATTTTCAAGTATTAATGATAAACTCGTAGCTTAAAAAAATTTAATTAAGAACTCGAATTCGTAGGTATCACGGGTGCGGTACGCAAATGCACTGGAAGTCCTATAGGACTTCCTACCTTTATTCATAGAAGTAAAGAAGACTTTTGCCGCCAGCGCTTTGAAGCTTCATCTCCTCTGTAGTGGTTCTACCTATACTATGAGCAGAGGGGTTTGGTATTTAAGCGTACCACGCTATATTGATAGGCGATTTCTCGCCGCAACTTCGAGATCTCAATAGAAACAAGGCATTACTGCCGATTTGAATTCCAAGATAGATCTAATTTTATTCTTGACATTTCATACCTTAAATACTATTAACATAACTGTTATACTTATCTTCTATCTTACTTCTACTTACACTAGCGATTATGGATATCTTATTCTAGATTCTTATTGGCTGTACACTATTCGATAGGATCTTATTACTATTGAGTGACGTTCAGTGCAATTGAGTGCATGACACACCAAGAATGTGTGACACAAGAGGAATGAACTCGATTGCACTTCACATGCTTCGTCATTTTGTTATTGTTTATGTTTTGGGCAGGCAGTTGCGTCAGTCAGTGGATACACTACACCTCTGTAATGTGAAGGACTTTGATATAATAGAGCAAATGAAGATTCTAAACAAAATTCCGCTGCTAACCTCACGAGCAGTATGTGAATCTGATTTCATGACCAGAAAAATAACGTTAAATCATCTCTTCAAATCAACATTCCGAATCGAACCTATTGGGAACACCTTCAGCTCCCTCAGATGGATCGACAAATCAAATTGGTACACCGATGGCTCAAATACGGCAAATGGTGTGGGTGCCGGAATTTTTGGTCCCAATTTCAAATCTGCTGTATCAATAGTTCAAACCGCTCTATCTTCCAAGCTCCTTATGCTACAGAGCTATGTGCCAGAGAATGCATCAGAAGAGGCATACGAAGATCACACACAAACACTCTATTAGATAGCCAAGCAACTCTAAAAGCCATCAAATCCTTCAGCTTTGAGTCTAAATTAGTTTAGAACTGTCTCATTACCCTCAAACAGCTTACTGCGTACAACAAGCTCTCACTCACTTGGGTCCCTGGCCACAAGAACATCGCCGGCAATGAGACTGTTGGTGAACTAGCCATATACGTATCGGGCTCCCAACTTAAATTCATTGGTCCGGAACCTTTGGCGGCCTACCTATAAGTCAAATTAAAATTGAGCTAGATCGTTGGGAACAACGCGAAAAGCGCTCATACTGAGGCACATAAATAGGTCCAAGACATGCAAAGAGATTTATTGATCTCTCTAGTAAAATATCGAAAGAAATCCTAGCAATGAAGAAATATAATACATAGTTTTTAACAGACTTCCTTACTGGTCATTGCTCTCTCAAATACCACCTTAAGAAAATTGGCATTAGTCAATCTGACACTTGCAAACTATGTCTTGAAGACACTGAAACTGCTGAGGACATCATGACATAATCTCTTCCGCAGTCCAAACCATTCTAAGCTTCCTTTAGGAACTTGATTTCAGCTAGGGCACCATTGCAACATGCTTTCCTTCAGGGGCTAGTATAAAAGATCACTTTGTAGGTCGAAGTAGTTCGATGTGTCCTAGGGCAACCACAAATCACCGCATGCCCCACTTAAAAAAAAGGAGTAATTGAAGGTACTAAGAGCAATGAAAAGATGGACTCTCTAGCAAGGGTCAAACTCTGAGTTCTACATACACATAGGTATGTGCATGTATGGATATATATTATTTCCTTATATTACAATTACAAACCCTATGTTCTGAAAAAAGTTTTACAGATTAACAACATTTTATAAACTTTGTCTGATTGTCGTAAAATCATCGATGAATGCTGGTAGAGGATAATGTTTCTAATACATATGTACAATATATGGTATCATGTATGGCATATTCTTTGAACTGGTAAAAACAAACTTTGATGTTTGCGTTTAACAGGTTTTATTAAAGAAACTAATTTACATGGAGTAGAAATTAGTAAAATCGAACCAAATTGTTTTGAGTCAAACGTTAAACAAAAAAAGAACGCACATTTTTCTATGAGCTCTTGCTCAATAAAACTTTATATTCTGACCCAAGCAGGAGCTAGATCCATGACCAAGACCTGTTTACAGAAGCTTCACATGATAAAAACCAACAAGTGGCAAATCACTGTTAATGAACTTTATATCTGAACGTGTAGTACCCGAGGGGTTTTTTTTAACAAATGTGTGACCACGCCCGTATGGCGTGAAGGCACTGCGACCATAAAGATCTATTGTGCCAGCGGCCAATTTTAAGGCAGCAGTACTCTCTGATAATTACAGCTGCGACGGCGTTCCTTCGGTCTGTTGAAGATATGATCTCCTTAAAGAAAAAGCCTCTCCTAACTCTACACTTACTGTTTGCTCTCGTTTACTGTTTTCCCGTTTTCGGTTTCGGTCCCGTTTGCGTTGACGGGTTTTGGAGGAGTAGATTCAATCACGAACTATACGAGCTGTACAGCGACATCGACCTAGTCAAAAAACTGCGTATTGGACGTCTGAGATGGCTAGGACATGTAAAGCGAATGGACACCAACGCTCCGGCCCGCAGAGTCTTCGAATCTAACCCCGAGGGACGACGCAGTAGAGGCAATCATCGCCATAGGTGGCGCGCACAAGTTCAAGGAGACTTCGACCAACTTGGAGTGCGCAACTGGAGGCAATTAGCTGAAGGTTGAGGCCCAGGTTCACCCCGAACCGTAGCGCCACCTAAGTAAGTAAGTAACTCTACACAAAGCTACACAATCACATAGTATGTACTCTGTGGTTTCGTCCTCCAAATGCGGCAGATCATATCCTCCGAGATTCTTATTTTGTTAGAATAATTTACAGTGACCGGTAAGGACGCTCGAAAGCCTTCCTAAGTCGTTTCTGCTGTATTTAAGGATATCAACTGCCTTTCTAGAAGGGTTGGGCAGCTCTCTTAGTTTGTCTGAGACCTTGGGAGTTATTCCAGTGAAAAATGCGCACGTTGCGTTCCCAACTGTTTAAAAAAAATATTTGGCTCAATAGCTCTTTAAATGCCTGGGCCTAGCTTCTCGCAATCACTCGGGTTGTGTGCGCTATATTTTTCACAGGACTGGTAGGGACCTACAGTTTAGTGCCATATCCGAAGGGCAACTTTTTTTTAGAAGCTTACTCGTGACAACAATACTCTCGGGTAGTTGTCAAACGTAGGACCGTGAGAAAACTTGTTGGTGTTTTCTGGAATTCTAACTTGGAACCTCACGCGCAGTGGTCCGAAACACTAACCACTTGCGCCATGGTGCCCGCTGTTTAGGGTATATTTAAAAGCAGAATCAGATATTCCGCAAAAGGGCTCAGGTGCAGTGAAGAACTCAGACGAGCCTTTTCTAGCTAACAAATCTACAGTTTTTGTTGTCAACACCTGCATGACCCGCTACGTACCACAATTTTACTTTATTGTATCGGGTCAAGTTTTGTATACTGTCGAAGCAGCTAAAAACTGATTTTTAACTAATCAAGTGGGATATCAGTACTTTAAACGCCGTACCGCTTGGCTATCGGTGAGTATGTGGATAGCGGCACCTTCGATGCCTTAAACGCCGCACCGCTTGGCTATCGGTGAGTATGTGGATAGCGGCACCTTCGATGCCTGAGTACAAGTTCGTACTAGCGCAAGTCTTAAAAGCTTAAAGCTCGACCTGGAAAACACTGGGACTCTTTCTGATTTGAAATCGAATCGTCATAATTGGGTCCATACACTTCGGCGGCAGTTCCTGAATCCATTTTTGATCCGTCGGTGTAACACATGATTCCTTTTGGATCAAGCAACGGTCCGCCATTATTCCATGTATCACTGCTTGGGATTTAAATCTCAAACCTTCTATCAAAGTAGAGTGATTCAGACATAAAGACAGAAACCGTGGTGAGCATCTGAACAGAGCTCGAACACGTCAAGTATGCTCTAAACTGAAAGCATGAAACAAACTTGAGCACATAGCTGTCAGAACGCACAATTCCCACAAAAGGCAGCAGTTATAGCAATGCTTATAATTTAGAAAGGTGACTTCTAAGTTCTGACAAACGGCGATGATGACCGAAACCACTTTGTGGAACTACTCTGTTCAACTAAGACTCCCATCAGCCTAATCAAAGTAAGGTAATCCCAGAAATATTCATGTCCAATTTTGAAAACCCTGCTGTTCTGCCGTTTTTACGACCAAGCTGAACAAGTATTTATGCCAGCTGAAGATAGGAGATGGAAGATAGGATACAGAAGTAAATACTTTCGAAACTCAAAATATAGATAAGATAAGTATGGACTTTTTGATTCGAGCATACTTTACTTCATGTAAATGAAACTAACTAAGATGAGTTTTACTTCTTTTTAAGTCATTTCTTGCATTTATCCAGCCTTGGACTCTGAAGTCAATACTTATACGATTCCAGAGGAATCATCCAGACTGGATAAAACAAAAATCCAGACTTCTATAATGTTAGGTTCAATATAAGTATAAGATTGCCTCACTGTATGGGTCAAAGAGGTCATTTGTATAACATACGCGGACGAATATCTTAATATTTCACTGACACAATTCATTTGTAAAGTAGTTTAAATCCCTGAATAAAATATATACCAAGATGCATTGAATATATTTAGAAAGGAACCATTAACTCTCAAGGGTCATTCTTCTGTGAATGTACAAACTATGTAGATCACCAACTCATCTGATCTTCACACTAGCCAGATGGCATTGACCCAGTTAGCAAAATGGGCAGTTCCGGGTACTAAAGTTTGCCTTTAAAGATATGTATTAATATGTATATTAACTGATAGCCAAAACAAAGATGTTTATTGCTTAATTTTAACATTTTTGATTATAAATGGGTGATGGCCAATTAATAGTTTATGTATACAGGTTTACTAACAGTTGGTGGTCCACAATAAATAATCAGAGAAAAATTAAGTAGTAACGTCACTGAGAATGCCAACTGAGCGCCATCAAAATAAATAAATTTTCTTTAAGATTTGCATACTTTTAAGGCAATATGCCTACAAATTTTGAATATTTACATTGCAGCCTGACTATTGGAAGGTTAACTTAATTTTTATTCCGTTGGAATGGTTAATTTTGGATGGCTTTCCATTTGAATGAAAGGTTTTCTTCTTACTCTCCTTATTTATTTATTTTTTGTTCATGGCATCACCTATTTGTGATATGTTACTGCAACCTATATACAGATTGTACCACTGAACTTTTTCTAAGATTGAATATAGCATCCCCATGGAAGTAAAGACCGCACCCTTGCTACATCTCTGGAGTCTTTATCGATAAATGTTTTCCCAAGCCCATCGCCTTAATTTGTATTAATGCATGCACTTGCATAGTAGTTTGAACTCTCCGCTTTCATCCTCCTCTAGACATACACCGCATTCAGTTTCCTGAATTCCATTCACCATATTAAAATAAAGTCTTTTGATATCCTCTCTGCCATTTCTTAAAATATATTCAATACTCTCACAATAAGGTGAAATGCCTCCCTCTGCCTATCTGAATCCTTTTGGTGCTTTTCAGTATAATACGCAATTTATGCTTCCCATAAGTTTATGAAATAAAGGAGATATTCGACCAGATCCCATTTTTTTTTATCTGGCGTAGTGGTTAGAGAATATCAGATTTCATTTTATTTCTCTAAATACCCAGAAAGAATCTCGAAAGAAGATAAGGTAAATTATAATATAACAACATTGTTAGACTGTCCTGCAGCTATCAAAGCACTTGAGTGCAGTGTCATTAAGTCGAAACTTGTGTGGAAATGCCTACACAAACGCAATGAATTGGGCAAACAAAATAAGGTTACCTTCTACTGGATACCCAGCCATGTCGAGATAAACGGTAATGAAGCAGCAGACTCTTTGGACCTGAACTTTTCTGCGGAATAGGGGAACATACCATACGCGAAGAATTAAGGAAAATGAGGTAAGAAGACAGAGCGAGAAGCTGAAATAATACTTCAGATCTGAGGAACCGGAGAGGGTACTATAGGGTGAACTATTCTCGCCAAGGCAAAGTAAAAGTATAGGACTCTCAAGCACAATTCCAAGAGTACAAACCTCTCCAAGGCAATAGAATGAGGCCCAATAAACCATTACGTCGCAGTGCAAGGTAACCCTACACAAATAATAATAATACCCAAATATTGTATATCGGTCTGGTCTTAACCATGAGGTTTTTTCGTGGGGTGCGAAGAATAGACAAGCTCCTCGCGCTGCACCCTGCGTAATGCTAGAAGTCTATTCACATTTGGATGCCGAACTTTTTCAATGAGAACCGAACTCCCGGCAACTGTAACAAGTAGAAACTCATTAGCACCCAACGCATTAATATCCACAACCACGCATATGCAATCTGCGTCCTTGCACACTCACACAAACGGCACTTTTCAGCGCTTCTTGACTAGAGATATAGGACTTTCTGTCCATATCTGTTAACTAAATATTGAAGGCATCAGCAGAGCAAAGTATGATTATTTACACAAGGCTTTGGAAGAAAATAACATTGATGTGGTACTCCTGCAAGAAACTCACTGCGTAGATGAATCACCTCTCTCATCTCGAGGTAAAATAAGCGGTTTCTCCTTAATAGGCACCCTCTATCATCATGCATACGGCATAGCAACATATGTCAGGTCCTCAGTCGAAAATGTAAGCCTGATTCGAACTATGGAAAGCGACAACGTGTTCATCGCAGTGATATTGATAGGTGACCTTAAAATCGCTAACATCTACAAACCTCCCAATAGCTCTTGGCTTGTAGAGATGATTTCAGTATACGAACACCCCGCCCTATAAATCGGGGATTTTAACAGCCACCACTCTCTCTGGAGGTACCACGCGGTTGACGATAACGGCGCAAACCTGGCAGACTGGGCTGACATAAACAATTCGACACTTATTTTTTATGCCAAAGATAGAGGAACCTTCCATTCTAGACGCTGGAACCGTGACTACAACCCAGATCTGTGCTTCGCTTCATCCAATTGCTCCGGACGTGTACAACAAGTGTCCAGACGGGTCCTACCTGATTTTCCTCGAAGCCAACGCCGCCTAATTGTCCTAGAAATCGGAATAAAGATCCCGTTGGTAAACTCCACTCAGCGGCCAAGATGGAACTTTCTGAAGTCATCATGGCAAGATTTTACCAAAGACCTCGACTCCAACGTCCGCTGGATCCCTCCGACTCCCAAGAACTATGGGCGCTTTGTTGGCGTCGTAATAGCCACAGCAAAGAAGCACATCCCACGCGGATATCGAAAAAAATATGTTCCTGGTTGGAGCTCTGATAGTGACCGGCTATATAAAGAATTTCAGGAGAGTGGTGACACCGAAATTGCAGAGGAACTCTTACAATCTCTGAATAATGCAAGAAAAGAAAAGTGGATAAAAAGTAATTCCTTCCCATCACACAAACCTAAGATCGATCCAGACCTGATCGCAAATCGGATTGTCGAGGCATCCAAAGCAAAGTCGGACAAAGTCCACACCCAACACATTACAAATACAAATATTTGGCGCAACAGCTCTTTAAAGTGCCAGGGCCTAGCTTCTCGCAACCACTCATGTTGTGTGTGTTATATTTTTCACACGAATGGAAGGGACCTACAGTTTATTGCCAAATCCGAACGGCGATTTGAGAAGCCTTTTCGTGACAACAATACTCTCGGATGTTTGTCAGACGCTCGCGAGAGGTGGGACCGTGAAAAAACTGTTTGGTATTTTCTGGGGTTCGAACTTGGAACCTCATGCGCAGTGATCCGACACACTAACCACTTACGCCACGGCGCCCACCCAACACATTAAGAGCCTATTAAAAGAGCTTAAAAAGGTGACCCCTTTAACCTCTGCATACTCTCCACCTTTTACAATTTCCGAACTAGAAGTAGTCAGCGCCTGCTGTAAGCATGGAAAAGCCGCTGGAGCTGATGGAATCTATCCTGAATTTATTAAAAATTGCGGGAAAACACTAAGATCTAGCTATGCAAATTTTTTAACAGCATTCTTCCATCCTGCCCATTGAGTTGAAGAAGTCAAAAATCATTGCGGTACTTAAACCGGGGAAACCAGCCGACAAGGCCGACAGCTATCGACCAATTGCTCTCTTAAGTGTATGCTATAAGATCCTTGAACGTTTAATATACAACAGAATTTAGGTACCCATTAACGAAGTTATCCCTATAGAACAAGCTGGATTCCAAAAAGGTCGTAGTTGCACTGATCAAGTACTCGCCCTAACAACTTATATTGAGGATGGCTTCGAAAACAGCCTTAAGACTGGCGCTGTGTTCGTAGACCTTACTGGTGCATATGATACGGTCTGGCGTACTGGAGTGGTCTACAAACTTTTGAAGATGGTACGTTGCAAAACAACATCAACAACATGCTGAGTAATCGCTCCTTCCAAATATTCCTCAACAATAGCGTTAGCAATTCCAAAAAACTCAACGACGGCCTCCCACAAGAATCGGTCTTGGCCCCACTTCTCTCTATATACTCACGATTTACCAAACACTACACCCAAACAATTTTCGAATGCGGACGATCTGGCTATAGCCACACAATACCAGGGCATGGACTCAATTGAGGCCACAGTCTTAGCAAATCTTGGCTGCCTGGGAGAATACTTTAA
Organism: Brachypalpus laphriformis; assembly: GCA_945910035.1. Classification (NCBI taxonomy): domain Eukaryota; kingdom Metazoa; phylum Arthropoda; class Insecta; order Diptera; family Syrphidae; genus Brachypalpus; species Brachypalpus laphriformis. The sequence continues at coordinate 311,340,323 of OX246753.1, read as the reverse complement.
GAAATGGTGGCTGACACCCTGCAAGGCTAAGACTGAGTCAGCATGCTTTCACCTTAATAGCCAACTTGCAGACATACGCTCGAAATTTGCTTCAACGGTACGGTCCTGCGACATAATAAGAGCCCCAAGTATCTCGAAGTAACCATCGATAGATCCCTTACCTTTAAGCAGCACTGTCTCAACACCGCAGCCAAGCTGAAAACAACGAACAACCTGCTTCAAAAACTTGCGTCCAGCTTCTGGGGATCATCACTCAGTATACTTCGAACTGCCGCTTTAGGACTGGTTTACTCAACTGCCGAACACGGAGCTCCCGTATGGTTAAATAGCGCACATACTACGAACATTGATAGCCAACTCCACATCGCAATGCGCCTAATCTCTGGAACAATAAGGTCCACCCCAGTTCAATGGCTCCTAGTCTTGAGGAACATTGCCCCAGCATTACTTAGACGAAAGAATGACTCGTCAGAGAATTTACTAAAATTCAAAACAACCCGAACCTTCCGATTCACATATACTCCAACGAAAAACGCTCATATCGGCTGAAATAGCGAAATCCACCTCTGAGGACAGCAACTAGACTGCATTTGTCCAATTTCAACATCAACGAAGAGTGGGAAAAAGACTGGAGGAATTTTGCCCCAAATACCTGCAGTAACATAGTTACCCCACTGTCCGCGTACCAGGATTCAACCTACCCCGAAAAAGGTGGACACAACTAAATAGGATAACGACCGAGCACTGCCGGTGCAGAGACTTTCTGTTCAAATGGGGAGCAACAGCATCTAGTGCATGTGATGGCGGGGAACCTACCCAAACGATAAGACACATTGTTTCCAGTTGTCCCCTCTCTATGTTTAACGGCAACTCCAATGACATTCACAATATCACACCTGATACCCTTCTCTGGCTAAGCAGCTTAAATTCTATTCTCTGACGCTAGATATAAATATAATGTATTTCTTCTACGATTTATATTGTACTTATGTATGTCTCTTACTTTATCATTCTATGTACTTATGTGTTTCTTACTCATGGCTTAAAGCCATTTCTTTGTGCAATTGTTAATCTGCTATTTGTATTTATAACTTGTTATACCCATACGATAAATAAATAAATAGGTATTTTCGGTCATAGGCCAAACTATTTTCTCCGGCTGTACGTAAACCTTAGCCTTACGACAAAGCGACCCACACTCTATCCACTCCATTTCTCCATCTCTTTCCATTTTACGCCTCCCAAATATTGGCTTATGCCATGAAGACGAAGCCATACAAAAGGAAGACGGAGACAGCTTACAGAATCAACGCGTTGAGAGTATGCAATGCTTTCCGAGCAACCTCCTACTACGGGACATGTTTACTGGCTAGCATGGTACCAATAGACCTTCTGGCTAAAGAAGCTCAATAGAAATACCGTGCCAACAGGACGGCGGCATCAACAAAGACGAGTCAACGTGTTACTGGGGTACCAGCAAGGACAAGTCTGAAAGTATGAATGAGATATGGGATCACTCTGATAAAGGCAGGTAGACGCTGAGATTTATCCCCAATATAGACGCTTGCATCAATAGGAAGCATGGGGAGCTGAATTTCTACCTGACCCAGATGCTTACTGGTCATGATTGCTTCAGAGCCTACCTCCACAGGTTTGGAGTCAACGACAACCCCTATTGCCCAACGTGCACGGAAACAGTCGAAGATGCGGAACACATCATGTTCCATTATCCACTATACTATGAAGAACGGCACATGCTGGTGAGCAAACTGGGTGTGGACGTAACCCCAGACAACATCATCAGACAAATGCTGAGGAGGAAAATGCAGTTAGCGATGCTGTGACCACTATGAAGAAGCAAAGAAGACAGGAGTGACAACGAATTGCACTCTAATGCACTGCTGTCAATACGAACTAAGGCTGAAGTCCCCCCTCGTGATGAAATGCTTGACAGCAGTGCCGCGAGGACTAGTGATAGGTAGATATTGGTCAGATCCTGATATGGAGTTATAGCCATAGCCTTCTCGACGAACCCCTCATAGCTAGTTCGTCGACAACTTTATCGCATTGAGTGCTCACATGCCCTGATTTACAATAGCTCTCCACCATTTTCGAGGTTCTAGAAAACCAGCGTACTGAGCGCTGTTTGCTTAGCACAAGTATTCAAGTAAATTATGGCACATAGATCGATAGCTTGAAGTTTAGCCAGAAAAACCATTGGATACTATTCAAATTGTTTCGCGACTTTATGGTTGGGTCCGAAGATGCCAGTATCTACCTCAGAGCTCAATATGCACTCATCGGTATATCAAACAATGATTTTGTATCGATTTCAAACCGTTTTCCAAAACCAAAGGTATACGACCGAAAAGAGCATTAATATCTCTTTTTATGCTTGGCTTCTATCGGGCGGGTGCCCAGCAATACGTCGACCTTTATTGTGAAAGAAGCTTGGTGAGCTTAGTACTTTCTTTGGCTTTTGTTCTTAAAGCTGGCACTTTGTACCAGACCTCGAAAAGTAAATATGAATAAAATTTCGAGGCCTGAAGCTACGAAGCGTATCGTCTAAGGTAGAAGCTTACATTTCGTTAAACTCTTTAATATCAACGACAACCAGCTGGTTTTAAATTCGAAACATCTTCCAATAGTACCACAAAACCATTGACCCTTAAAAGCTTATGCAGATAACCTTGACCATGGAAAGTGTCTCTCCGAATACTGTCTAGCTACATGCTCAGTTATGCATTCAACCAAACCAAACCCACTCCGCATGGTCCAATGAAGACTTCCAACCCAATTATACAAGCCAAGGTTACTTTATAGGTTAACAGTTTAACCTTAGTACCAAACATCATAGATGCATGCATGATGGCCCTCCATAAGATCCGAATTTAAGCGAAAGAAATGAAACCTCACAGAGATTAACCATCCACATCTCACAACTCTGGACTAGAAATTTTGCATTCAGACAACTAGGATATATCTGGCACCGACTTTACATATCTGATTACTCCATGATGAATAAATTATTACAAAAGGTTACATTCACACGGATTAAGCCTCGCTTAGGGACCGGGCTTGAGGTATAATAATAAAACAATCAACAGCTAATTAATGCGAGACTCTCTACATCACAATTTAAACCTAAATTAATTATGATTGATCATGAAGCGCCGAACTTGTTTCTAAGAAACCGCTGCGCCGTTCCTAAAGATAGAGATGAGTTTATTGGTAATTAGCAAATAGACATCCTATTTGCTGCTTAAGTAGGGCAAAGTCCATAGAGGTTGGTAGCATTCCTGTTGACAACCCAGTAAGCCCAAAGTTCATTGATTGACAAGAGTGTACCTAGTCTACAATTAGTTAAATAAATAAATCAATTAATTTGCATATAATTGGCATGCCTAATACCCAGAAGCATGTTGTTCTCTCAGAACCAGAATTCAAGACGCGCTGCCTTCGTCGAAGTTGAATAGATGATTTATTCTTAAATTAATTGGATTCTTGTGGCTCTGGAGAATCCCCGAATTTGGAATAGTTCATGTTGTCTTCGTTGTTGTTGTGTATTTTTTTTATTTCGTATTTTTTCGATGAGGAAACGAATTTCTTCGAAACTTAAATACCGCCGTAGGCAAGGTCGTTTCTACTAAGAAGCTTCGTCACGGATGAGACGTTTCCAATAAATTATGATTTTTCATTCGCTGTTTTTTTACGTGTTAACCCAGGTGTAAGGCATAATTTACGAAGGCAAATATCTTAAAAGTCACGGGGAATTTATTCCAACAAATTTCAGAATTTGTTATACATTCTGTCTAGTGATTTGTAACATTTAGATTATGATTTCGTGTTTACTTTTAATTAGCAGTGAATGGATATCTAATTTTCAGTTTAGGTTAAGCTCATTAGGTCTGGAATTGATGAGGCTTACATGACTCGGGGTAAACATGTCTTTACTCTTGAAGTTCAAGTGCGCCGTTGGTCTTGCATATATACATACCTATATACTCCATATACCTTGGAAGTAAAAAATTGTATTGCGTTGTTTTGAAGACGCAAAATAAATTAGTTTTCATGTTGTAGCAGGTGCCAAGCCCTTAAAATTCTCACATCACGTTTAGTTTATTGTTCCATTTTATTTAACACTTGTTGTACTTTGTTTCAGATGCAAATGCTTAAAGTAACCCACTCGTAGTAAATTTAATTGGCGAATGAGAAACCATTAAAAAATTAATGTCATTAGGTTACAATAAACAGGCATTACCGATTGCAAATAGAAGTTTCCCAGGCGTCATGTTTTATGACAGAAGTAATGGCTAGATTTTATAGACGTGTTGACAAATAATCAAACGAAATTCGTTATACATATGTATATACCTAGGTGTTTGGTACCATAGATAAAATGTACGAAAGCTTATATTTTCAGTATCTAAGTATGTATATGTTTTATTTGTTACCGAAAAGAATGGTTTTAAGAAATATTGTTTGGAAGCAGTTTTAGGTGCACCTAGACTTAGGAAAAAATTGGTGTGTGCCTCACCCACATAATCGAATGGTTAAAATGAAAATTCACTTGAATAAAACGTATTACTTTAACGCATAACACGTACACACGCACACACAACAGCTTATGCTTCTACTAAGTTTGCATGGCTGGATCGAATTGATACAGTATTGGGCATCGATCCGCATTTTTGTCGTAACCGAATTAAGGGAATGAGTTAGATTCGAAACGAAAGAGGAACCTTCGAAACGGATGCGTTAACACTTTGGCTTAGATGAGATTTGAGGTAATTTACTCCCCCTATATCAATAAACAAAAATCATACCGACTACCGGATTTGTGCAGTGTTTTTCAGGCGGAAGTGCTGGCTGTACGAGAGGCTTGCCGTTTACTCACATGTTGGTACCATTGCCATCCTCATTGATAGCGAGGCTGCTATTGGGCGGTAGTTTCCGCTACGTCATCTATCAAACTGGTGGGACAGTGCAAAGAGACACAAAAACCTAGGGGGAGTGAGTGTGCTGATGAACTTGCAAGGCGGGATTTGCCTTTTACAGCTTTGCAAGTGTACAGCTCTAGGTAGGGCCAGACAGCGCTCACTTGGCAAACCCCTTCTTTGGCAACCTGATAGAGATATCGGAAAAGTAATCAACTTTCTGACGTTTATTCCGTTTTTGTTTATCTGCAAGTTTAACATCCCCTAGTAGCGCTCGGCGCTACTTGATTTCGGTGATCTAACGAGAACCTTTCAGCGTGGTTGATGGTTTCGTGTTTGATTTTCTCGCTAAAGAAGTTTCACTGGAAAAACTTAAGAACCATTTCGATGGTGAAGTACATCACAAATCACAATCAATCGCAATCACAGTACATATCAGCTGTATCAGGGTATGTAAAATTATAAGCAGGTTACAGGAAGACTATGAGAAAGCATACACTCCAACATATCTTAATATACAATACTTCAATTTCGTATGATTTTAATATTTTTCAAGAAAAGCAATTCAAATCGGTAACATTGTTCTTGGATTTGTTTGAAATACTCCGTATATCTAACGCGTACTCTGTTCGACTTTGAGCATTTCCAAAGTTAATTACTGGAATACATCTTCTGCCACTTGCGCTCTATATTAAATATCATACATTTCAGCGTCTAATGCGGTCAGGATCAGATAATCAGGGTAAGGTGGCTGTGGAAGGAACAGGTGGAACACTTAGACCACTTAGGTCAATTATTGTGATACCACGTAGAGTTGGGACCGGAGAATCACCGGTTACCGGAGAACCTTAACCTTTCTCAGGAGGGTATTGGGTGAGAATAGCTATGCCTGAAGTGGCTAGAGAGGGTGACTGACTCAATCAACCCTAAGTTGGTGTGTACCGAGAAGGTATAGTGTACAAAGAAGTATTGGGGGTGACTGATTCAATCGAACCCCCAGTACTGTTTTGTAAGTTGTATTGGGAAGTCTGAGTAAACCGTGTAGGTGTAGAGATGCATACGCGTAAAAGAGTGACTGATTCAATCCAACTCTAAGTACTGCTATGCAGGGTGTTAACTAAGTGGGGTGACTGTTTCAATTAAACCCTTTATACCTGGGTGGACCGTACAGGTATAGAGATACATAAGCGCCATGGAGTGACTGATTCAATCAAACTCTAGGAACTGCTGTGCATAAGGTGTTGGGGGGGGGGGGGGGGGGGGGGGGGGGGGGTATTTCAACTAAACCAGTTGGATTTCCCTGTGAATCTGTATAAGTTTATAATGTCTAAGTTAGACAGGTCACTTAAATCTTCAAAGAAGTATTCCCCTAATATTTTCTTTCTCAGGGTAGCTACAGCTTCTACAGTAATCATTTGCTGGGACTCCCAATCTAGTTGCGTGCCTACCTAACAAACAGTGTCCTGTGATTATTCATACTGTGAGGGTTATGTTTCTTCTATTTAATGAAAGGAGTTTTTTGGTTTTCTTTGCGTCTAAGAGAGGCCAGATCTTTCTGGTCGATACGCACGTAGACAGATTACTCCATCTGTCGTTTAAAGCAGTTTGCGCTTCGTTAAACATATGAAGTTTCTTCGTTTGTATTGGGAGTGCCGGTACCTCTCTGTTGACAGCTTCAGGTAGTACGGTGCCTTTTGTAGCTAGTTCATCTACTTGCAATTGCCTGGAATGTCTCTGTGTCCTGAGACCCAGCACAGAGTGATATTGCATCTGTCCGCAATCTCGTTAAGAGATTCGCGGCAATGTTTGACCAACATAGATCTTATTGTTGGCGTTTCCAGAGCTTTAATCGCTGACTGACTGTCTATGTAAAGGACAATAGACCTACCATCTATCGGGTACAAAGAGAGTCTGTGCGCTGCTTCACGAATAGCCGATATTTCCGCTTGAAAAATACTGCAGTGGTCCGGGAAGTCGAAGAGCTACGTTTATCAGAGGTACTTCCGAAAAAATACCCAAGCCTGTGCCCTCCGAGGTTTTAGAACCATCTATATAGATTTCGATTGCGGCGTCATTTAGAATGGTACTGTCATCCCATGCGGATCTGTCAGGGATCGTGGTGTTACATTTGATGTTGAAATCAATAAATGGAGATATATAATATGTTTCTCTGAGATTGGAGTTTTGTGGAATTTTTATGTGGCCGATTCGTGAACTTGACCACTGGAGAGATTCTCTAGGTCTTAGGGCTGCTTTAGATGCTACCAATTTCCCAAAGATATCGATGGGAAAGATATTGAGTAGGGTTTCTAAGGCGGCTGTGGCAGTGGAACCGAGAGCCCCTGTGATGCACCTACATGCTAATCGCTGTACTCTTTCTATAGATTTTGTGTTGCACCTTGATTCGAGTGCAGGCCACCAGACGAGAACAACATAAAGCAGAATTGGTCTGACTACCGCCAGGTGCAACCAGTGGACTATATTACGTCGAAGGCCCCATTTTGAACCTATAGCCTTTTTACAGGTGTAGATGGCCATTTCTGCTTTCTTGGTGCGGTCTAGAATGTTCTGTTTCCAGTTAAGTTTACTATCAAGGGTTAACCCTAAGTATTTTGCTGTGTTTCTAAGCTTAGGGGGAGCTATGATCGGGATTTCATATTTCCTAGTAAATAGTATTAGTTCAGTTTTGGACGGCTACTAAATTTAGCGCCGAATTCATTAGATCTCTTAGGGTTTGGGGGAATTTACCGGAAATAGCTATAGAGATATCGTCAGCATATGCTACGACCTTGTAGCTTTTATTTTCTAGTGAAGTGAGTAGCTTATTCACTACTAGTATCCAAAGTAGTGGGGAGAGAGCACCACCCTGGGGAGTGCCTCTGTGCGCTAACCTTTTGATTGAGCAGTACCCAAGCTCGGATAGAATTTGTCTGCTGTTCAGCATTCGCATTCTCAGATGCGTAAACAGCAAACAACCTCTAGGTTAGCGAGCGCTCCTTTGATGGATTCTGTATTGACGTTATTAAGGGCGCCTTCTATGTCAAGGAAAGACACCATGGTATATTCTTTAACGGCAAGAGATTTTTCAATGGTACCTACTAACGAGTATAGAGCTGTTTCTAATAAAAAGCCTTTCCGGTAAGCATGCTGGGCGTTAGATAAGGTTTGTACCTTGAGTTTAGAACGAATATAGTTATTAATTAGCCTTTCTACCGTTTTTAGAAAGAAAGAGGAGAGGCTAATTGGTCTGAAATCTTTCGGAGTGTAGTGTGAGGCCTTACCGCATTTCGGAATAAAGACCACCTTAACTCTTTTCCATGCGGATGGGGTATAGCCGAATTTAAGGCACCTATTGAAAATTACATAGAGCCAGAGGGCTTCGTTATCATACCCAAACTGAATTTTCAGCACAACTTCACAGTTCACTATCCCTCCAGAGCAGACTGGCAAGAAGGTGAAATCATAAAGAATTTCAAAATAGCAATTTATACCCGCGGTTCGAAGATGGACCGTGGGATGGTTGGTGCGGAAACACTGAAAATATCAGTACCCTTACGCTTTCCCGATTCGCCAATTGCCGAAACATGTCGAATAAAGGACACAGTTCTATACCCATTGACAATATTACCATTTTCATTGATAGTCAGACTGCTATCGAGACCCTTATTTGAACAACAACATCTTTGCAGCTGGTGCAATAGTTTAGAGAAGAGCTCTCGTCGCTAAATTGTCGGACAGCAATCAGTCTTCTCTGAAAGCGAGGTCATAAAAACATAGAGGGAAATGAATGGGCCAATAAGCTGGCGAGGACGGGGTGCGTCGTTGACAAATGAATTGCAAAAATAGTCCTTGTTCCGATGGAAGCTGTGAAGAGCGAAACCTTTTCACACTTTCTATCAGCGGAAAATAAAAGCTGGGACAGTTTGCAGAGTTGTGTTATTTCTATGCAAATCTGGCCGAACTACAACTGTCCCAGAATACTGGAACTTGAGGAAAGAACTCGAATAGACGCTGCAATATGTACAGATCATGCATGCGTCTGGACTGGCTATCCCTTTTAACACAAAATGTCGTCGTTGTAAAAATACAAATAAGAAGAAAACTATCTCCCACTTCCTCTGTGGGTGTCCGGCTTTAAGTATATTCCGACATCGAGCTCCAGGCAAATGCCTTTTCGAAAACCCCAAGGAAATTTCAGCGAAAAGTATCACAGAGTTGATCAGTTTCTTGAATGCCACAGGATGGATTTGATACCGTTTCCGTTAAAATTCCCATAAACACTATCTAACACAAATAAGGTCCCGTGGGTTTATGGTATTCAAAATGACGCTTAAGTCCCAATTTGGCTGCAGTGAATGCGCAGTAGAATACTGGGCTGAATTGCAAGAAAAATCTCAACAAAATGCAATAACAAATTCGAGGCATAACAAAAGCGACCCTTTAAGCTATTAGCACCAAACCCTTCAAAAAATTACTAACCAGTCGATGATCGGGAGCATTGTTGAGTGAGACCAAGCTCGCGCTTGACAATTTTTTTTAACTGCTGTAGTTGATCTTAAATTGGAAGTCAAACAAATAAAATTGCAGGACCCAATTTCTTAAAAATGACTTAGCTTTTCATATTATGCATGATCTATTTTCGAAGAGATGGAAGCGACCTATATTTGTATGATTTATACGAAAGTCGATATATTAGTATGTGAGCACGAAATTTATCGTACGTTTTTTTAGTATTTCTTATAGAAGGAGGGGGTTGAAACTTATGTCATTCGAAAGGTATTGTGCCATAAATGTGCAGAAAAAAAAATCATGTGCGTTGTGCGTATGTTACCGTTAAGTCAGGTAAAATTATGTGAACATACAAAAATAATTTCCCCATATAAAATCATTTAACCAATAAAATGAATGCATTTAGATCACGTTCATGGCTGTATGAGCTTAGATCCCTTTACATTCCCTGCATGGGAGAATATTACAAAAAAAAAAAACGTTATATAAACAAATACATAGCCCTCGATCGAATTTCGACCACATGTGATTTTTTTTTAAGGTAAATGGGGAGGAAAGGCAGAGAATGACCCCCGGAGCACTGCGACCTAAGAAGGTCTTTTCTGCTATCCCCTGGTTAATTATTTTGGATTTGTCAATTAGCTGAAACCAAGTTCATTAATGAAGCTAAGAATAGTTCGAGCTGATGAAGAGGTGACATCAGAAGGTGATGTGACGCCTTTATTAAAGTGCTTTAGCCTCAGTCTGGTAATGGCCGCTCACACAATATGTGATGGGCTGTTTCGGTGTCTTCAAGACAGAGACGGCACGTTTCTGATTGAACACGGCCCATTTTCTTTAGATGGTAGTTGAGAGAGCAGTGTCCAGTCAGTAAGGATCTTAGAGTATGAATATGTGATGGGCTGTTTCGATGTCTTCAAGACAGAGACGGCACGTTTCCGATTGAACACGGCCCATTTTCTTGAGATGATAGTTGAGAGAGCAGTGTCCAGCCAATAAGGATCTTAGAGTATGAATATGTGACGGGCTGTTTCGGTGTCTTCAAGACAGAGACGGCATGTTTCCGCTTGAATACGGCCCATTTTCTTGAGATGATAGTTAAGAGAGCAGTGTCCAGTTAGGAAGACAGTAAGGATCTTAGCATTCTGTTTGTTCATTGATAAAATGTCTCTAGTTCTATTTTTTGAGAAATTAATAAATTTCTTGGAATGCCTTAGGCCAGGTTGCGCATTCCAGTGTGAGAGTATTTGTTCGCGTTCCCAGCGAAGTAGCTCTATTTTAATCTGACTAGTGGGTAAACCGCAGAAGGGTTCAAGTCCAATGTAAGGAAATTGGGCACCTAGTCTGGTAAGCTTATCAGCCGCTTTGTTAAAAGGGATGCCTTTCTGTCCGGGGACGACTACATGCGATACTAGTATATACTCGTATTAATTTGTCAAACACTCGCAAGAGTTGGGACCATAAGCAAAGTGTTCAAGTGATCGTGCTTAAAAGTTATACGTTCTACTAACTGAGCCATGATGCTCAGTAGTTATATTTCTACTCGTATATCTATAAAATTTGTAGCAAATGTCTTACGCATTACGCAAACCCCACAGGCGGATCAGTAGAAATGCGGTGAAGTGGAAAGGTTATGATTCCTTATTTTCGGATAACCTCACTGATAAAAGGAAGAAGAAGAAGAATGTCTTACGCATTATGTATTTAAATTTAAATCTTTACTTACTTCTATGTTAAGTGTTTATTTCTTTTCAAACAATCATAGGGCGTAAGTTCGAAATGAATTGAGGAGATGATTGTTTGATTCAAGTTCTGATGTTACCAAGCATTTATTTATTTCTCATGAAATTTATAAAGTCAGTCCGATCAATTGCGAAAGCTTGTAACTTCGAGGAAAAATTGTTCGCTCTATTGATGATGATTTGCCTATAACATCGGCTATCAGGAAAAAAATACTGTGAATCAGAAGCAAAGATAAACTATAACAAAAATCTCCCCAGTTATTTAGACGCTACCCCCGGAGTTTTTTCTGAAGCATGACAACTACTGAGCTTCAAACCACTACACCAAATCTTTCTATCTCTATCTATCCTTTCCAACGCCCGCACTGTGTGTAAACATGTTAAGGGTATTCATAATCCCTTGAGTGCGTGCAAATTATATAAAAAAAAATATAAGGAAACGGCCCAAAATATGAGCTTTACACAATTGCCAGCCAGTCGTTCATTTAAACGATTTGTCAGCCAGCCAAAGCCAGCCGATTTTATATGAACATATCTCTAGGAACCAAGCAACCTCGCAGTGACAGCAGCAACAAATAACTAAAAAACATTTGCCTTTGCGCCGCCTAAAATAAGGCATCACGAAATTCCCAGCCAGTAACTCTTTGCTGAGGATAAAATCAAGAGTAGTAGCCAGCCGGTTGTTGTATTTGTTTTATGTGTAAAATTTTACTTTACTAGCAACTACTGGCTGGCTGGGTTTCAAAAAAACACGGCTAATGTATAGAGAAGATATAGAAAAATTGTTTACCCTATGAGATAGGGTATGCAAAATAAGGCTTACTGTGAATATATTTTCCCTCGGAATTTCTCCCTAGAAAAAAAAACTTAAGTATCTTCAAAAAGGCGAAATAATTCCCTGGAAAAGAAAAAGGTGTTCATGGCTGACAATTCAAGAGAATTTTCACTGCAATTGCGATTCTATTTTAGCCCGATGAATTTTTCCCCTTTTTTTGAAGACACCTAATTATTGTTCGTGGGAAAACTTCCGAAGCCGAATTTATTCACGATAAGCCTGAATATGTAGACAGGTTGCCGGTTGTTATGTTATTTTTATCTGTCAAAAAGGCATCCGCTTCAGTTCCAAATATATTCCCATGATAAACATATTAAAAATAGTCGCTGCGTCTAATATTTACTGTCGAATCGTTTTCTTCGTCATTACCAACAAAAACTTGCTCCACCGTGACCCTGAATTTTATTGCTTGTCGAATTCGCACATTAAGCAGTTATCATATCATCTTCTCTCATGAGACGATGATACAAAATCTACAAATTTAAAAATCACGCAATTTGTTTACCAACATTTTGGATACCTAATTAGCAGCAACGACGCCAATATTGATAAACCATTTGTGTATGCATAAAAGTCAAACAAAAATTTCTATCTTAAGTCTTTAATTCAAACCAACGAGTATCTACCTAATAAAATACAAAGTGGGGTGTCTTCCTCATTCCTGGGTAGCCTACTTGCACACTTATAGATAGCTTGGAGCTTATAAGCGGATTAATTAATTAATTGATTCGTCTTAATTGAGATAAAATTATAAGATGTTATCAATCAGTGCGTAGTTTTTTGAGAAACGGCCAGAGTACACGTGTTAGAGTTCCTCGTTGATTTGATGAGAACCAACTATCTGCTATACCATTCGCGAGAAGCAAGATTTTGTATCAAAGTGTATAGTACTAACTCGGCAAGAACATCTGAAATAAATTGGAAAAAAATATCTGAAAGTACACGTAAGAAAGAGTACAGAATAAACGGGGAGACCCTACAATGGATTGGATATTACAACAATAGCAAAGAATAGAACACCTACAACAAATGGATTGTTTAGATTATAACTAGCAATACGCCTATCAACATACAAACAAACAAAACAAATACTTGGCGCAACAGCTCTTTAAAGTGCCAGGGCCTAGCTTCTCGCAACCACTCATGTTGTGTGCGTTATATTTTACATACGAATGGAAGGGACCTACAGTTTAATGCCGACTCCGAACGGCAATTTGAGAAGCTTTTTCGTGACAACAATACTCTCGGATGTTTGTCAAACGCTCGCGAGAGGTGGGACCGTGAAAATACTTTTTTGTATTTTCTGGGATTCGAACTTGGAACCTCATGCGTAGTGATCCGACACACTAACTACTTACGCCACGGCACCTATCAACATCGCCGGTCTATAAAGTTGGAAAAGTGGTATCAAACAGAATGGAGGAAGGAAGATTAACGGAACTCTCAGCCAAAAGATTTAGGTTCCTTACTTCAGTCGAATCATTAACTCCAGATAATCGCACTATATAAATAGTTACAGAATAAATGAGGAAACCTCGCGGCTCACAGGTGGTAGCTTGTGCGCTAAGCCAGCACTTGTACTTGTGACCTCGTGATAAATGTATCTAAGGCAAAAGGAAAGAATCAACTCGGTAATGTAACTATTTCCACAGCAGTTTCCCTCTAAACATAGGTACATACTAAGGTGACCATAAGGTGGCCTCTCGCGTAACAATCGGAACCAATCGTCGATTAAACTGCAAATGAAAGTTTCATTTCCCTATTGTCTCAGTTTCTGCAATTTATTTTTTTTTTTTTCATCGTTGCAATGGTATGGGAATACATTTTGAATCACTAACTTATGCTTAACGGATCTGGGAAACCTTAAAATTATAATGCTCCAATCCAGCCTTTTACGCGAACTGAACATCGCTTCAGAGAAACAAACAAGCGAAATATTGATGCAGTTTTTCTGCTACACGAAGGCATAGCAATTGCCTGATAAGTCAGTTTTGAAAGTTTGGATTTTGTATCTCATTTACTTATTGTTGTTCCTTCACATAAATCATTCAACGCACGCAACACATGTTGCACGATCAATCCGTATGAAATAGTAGGTGTGGCGTTTATATCATATCTTGCCACTCATAGCACAGAAACAATAAAGGAGAATTTAATTTCTCAACACTTGTAACCCAAATTCATCACTCCTGATGATGTCTGCAAAATAAATAAATAAATAAATAAAAACGTAATCATCATTTTGCTTTAAGAAAAACGAAAGCCTGTTTCTTTGAAAGAAAACTTATAAAAAAGTTGTGAGGTAAATTGTAACTTTTTATTTAAAGCTACCACAGACTATTTGCATTTTCAGTATAGTCCAGTCAAGGGTCACAATGTGGGACTCAGTTCAAAGGCTTGGTGTGTGTTATTCTATAACAGGGTATGCCCTGATTGTTTGCTATTTATCCTCTGTTGCCACCATATCCTGCACTATACTTTTAGGGGAAATACTACTCTCTAGCATATCGTGGGCACTCAAAGATTATATGCTCGCTAACTTCGACACCTTCTACTCAGCTTACCCATTAGCATTTGCGCTAAGTATAAATTTAGCTCCCTATGCTTCCTTTTAATTCCATTTGCTTCTACAAAGATGGATCCAAAACACAATCGAGAGTGGGAGAAGCGGGGCGGCGATTATGGTAATTAAAAAAGCCTTGTCATAATTGAAGTACAATGTGATATCCAGGCGGGATGTTACTATCCTTATGGACAGTTAAGCTTTGATCAAGTCCCTGGAATCTGTTACCTTCTGAAAAAGTGCTTAATTGTTGCTTGTCTCTTAACGAGATGGTCAAAGAGATCAACATTTACATAATTTGAGTGTCGGGGCACAGGGAGATTGCATGGGAATAATCGGTCAACGAACTCGCCAAGCAGGGCACTTGTCTACCGATCTCGTCGAGCAAGGCAGATCTTGGCATACCTCTCATGCTACAGTGAAACTGTTACTTAAGCCCAACACCGCTAGCGCGATTAATCACAGGTCGACTAACGGCACTACGTGCCTCATTACCAAACAGATCTGGCCTGGCCTAAGCGGTATCAGAAACGCTCCAAACTGCCTTATCGGACTGAAAATGTCGCTTATTTCAACCACAGTAGGTATCATTACAGGACACTGCATCATCGGTAGCCATGCCGTATCTAGGTATCTTATCAAATAGCTTCTGACGTGATTGATAAAGCTCTGGAAGAAAAAAAAAACATTTGTTGTGGTGTATTTCTTGACGTCTCACAAGCTTTCGATAAGGTTTGGCACGAAGGCTTGGAGTATAAATTGCAACGAGTACTGCCAAGGCAACTCTCTCTAATCTTACTATCATACCTCACCGAAAGACTCTTTCGTGTTAAGGACAGAAATGATTACTCTGACTTCAAGGAGATTGCGGCCGGAGTTATACAAGGAAGTGTCCTTGGCCCGCTTCTTTATGTACTCTGCACGAGTGACATCCCGCAGGAAAGAAACTGCGTTGTCGTCACGTTTGCGGACGATACGGCGATATTGACAACGGGCGAAACTATTGAAGCAGCATCTGGAAAGCTGCAGCATGCTATTAATAAAGTTCACGCTTGGACGAATTCTTGGCGTATTGTGCTGAACGAAAGCAAATCTACTCACGTCAACTTTACCTACAAAAAAGTATATAGATTGCCTGTGTATCTAAAACTCGGCTCAAATACCGTTCGCGAACGAAGCAAAATATCTAGGAATGACTCTAGATGTTAAGCTTAAATGGAAACTGCACGTAAAAAAGAAACGCGATGAGCTCGGAAACAAATACCGACAAATGTACTGGCTACTCGGAAAGCATTCGAAGTTGAGCTTACATAACAAACTGCTTATCTATAAGCAAGATCTAAAGCCTGTATAGACATATGGTATACAACTGTGGTGGAAATGAAACTCAGATTGACTACCATTTGGTAGCCAGTTTCATGAAGCCTCGGGTAAAAGATTGCAAAGTGATCCTGGGAGAGACAATCGCTCGGCAACACCGTCTCCTGCTAACATAAATTTTTATGAAAACACCGAAGAAAAGCAAACAAACAAGGGTCTCTGAGAAAATCAAGTGGTACAATCTGGACAAAGAAAAAGGCTAGGCTTTTGTTTTCGTAATGAAAAATTACATCTCTCACACCATCAACGGAGCTGAGGATGAAGAGTGCAGAGCACAAAATATGTGGGATTTTCTACAGCGAACTTGCTTAAAGAAGGCCAAATCACTGCTAGGAGCTTCAAAAGGCCACCATCAACAAGCCAAAGAAACATGGTGGTGGAGTGATGAAGCTAAGAAAGTGATAAATGAGAAGAAAGCGACTTTCCAAGCTTGGTCAAAGTGCCCCTCTAATAATAGTGACGAAAAAGCTCGCCTCGAAATGGAATACAGATGCTGCAAGAAAAAAGCGAAGAAGAAGTGCGCTCAGCTTCAAGCAGAGAGTACGGAGGGCCTGTATCGGGAGCTGGAGAAAATATTTTCCCCGGTTGCTGATGCAAACCAGGCTATCCAGGAGCTGCGAAGACACAATATGAACAAGAGTGCCACTATTTTCAAAATAGCCGCCCAAAGAAGGAAGAATGCTCAGGAGATTCGTTCGCCAAAGTTCATTAGCAATGCTCATGGCCAGGTTCTTGTGGATGACGACAAAATTCTGCAGAGGTGGCGGCAGTATTGTGAAGAGCTTTTGAATGAACAGTTTCCCCGGCTATACTTTCCAAGAGCCACCCCTAACTGTGAAGAAATACCCGACATTACAGTCGAAGAAGTTAGTGAGGTGGTCAAATACTCCAAAAAACGAAAAGCGGTTGGGCCAGACGAGATACCCTCTGAGTTCTGGAAAAAGATGGGAGACATCGGGTTCAGATGGCTCAGAATTCTCATCTCCAAATTCGTGAGAGGTGATCCAATGCCAAATGAATGGAGGGAAAGTTACCTTCTCCCTGTATACAAAGGGAAGGGTGATACGCGAAACTGTGATAGCTACCGTTCGATCAAGCTGATGTCACACACGATGAAGATCGTTGAGCGGGTATAAGGTGGCCAATTTCGAAAAATAATACGGCTATCTGATGATCAGTGCGGGTTTGTCTCGGGTAAATCAACCACAGATCCAATCCAAAGTACCAATAAGGATCATAATGGAAAAACATCGTGATTCCTTAAGGGATTTGCATATTGTATTGGTTGACTTTGAAAAGGCATTCGACATACAACCACGAGATTTGATATGGGTGGCGCTAAGACATCGAGGGGTTCCAGAAACCTATGTACAGATGATCATGGACATGTACGAGGGAGCAAAGACAAGAGTAAGATGCCCCGCTGGAGTAACCGAAGAGTTCCCAATCAAAGTCGGGGTACACCAGGGAAGCGTTTTAAGTCCTTTGCTCTTTATTACAGTCCTTGATTATCTGCTTGAAAGTAAAGTGATGGACCCCAAGGTACATCAGTTATTCTTTGCTGACGATGGAGCCATCATAAGTGAGGATCCTACATCCCTGCAACGAGCACTTGATGTGTGGGTGGACGTTCTGGAGGGAAATGGGTATCGCATTAGTTCAAAAAAGACAGAGTACTTATGCTGCTCGTTCCATGATCCACTCAGGCCTATTCCAGACATTTATTTGAATGGAACAGTGCTTCCCAAGTGCGAAAAGTTTAAATATTTGGGATCTATGATCAACAGCAAAGCAGCCTGTTATGACGACATCAATCATCGCGTAAGCGTAAGGTGGATAAAGTGGCGGGAAAATTCCGCTATCTTCTGTGACAGAAAAATGCCCCCTAAGTTGAAAGGAAGGCTCTACACCGCAGTTGTACGTCCAGCGCTGACATACGGTTCACAATGTTAGACGATGTACAAAAAGTATGAGAGTAAATTAACGGCAGCTGAGATGAAGATGCTTCGCATGACAGCAGGAGTGACAAAGCTTGATCGAATAAGAAGTTCGAAGATGTGGAAGCTTTCACATCAAGGAAACCATCGTACAAAAAATAGAGCGCGACCGGCTCAGCTGGTATTGGCATGTTCAAAGAAGAGATCATTTGATCCCTGTTAAAAAGGCAATAGCAATGCACGTTTCAAAGACATCGCGATGTAGGAAAGGCAGGCCTATAAACGCCTGGATCAGACAAATGCGACGACATCGGCATTTCATTGACCTCAGTAACCGAGTGATCCAAAATCGGCAGGCCTGCCGATATTTTCTGAGTTCAAATAGGCGAACCCCACAGGCGGATCAGTAGAAATGTGGTGATGTGGGAGGGTTGTGATCCCTTGTTTTCGGATCATAGCCTCGCTGATGAAGGGAAGAAGAAGAAGAGGAGCAGTCGAGGCAATAGATAGAACCAGCAGATAGAACCTTTAAGGATCTACGAATGAGATATGATTTACTTGTTGAATTTAAGGGGTAATGCCACTCTAGTAGCTGGAAAAATTACCGATTTTTTAAATTAATTTACACGGAATTTACGAGTTTTCTGAAAATGATTGAAGAAGCTTTCATTTGTTACAGTTTCAGGAGTATAGAAAAAATGTTTCTTTAAACAACATTTTTTTTTTATTTTTATTCCCTTAATTAGATTTTAGGAATGAAATAAATTTGTGTTACGCACGAATTTGAATGTACATATCTAAAAATTTGCAACTAAAATGGTTTATGCATAATATATAATATTGTCGTAAATAGGCGAACCCCACAGGCGGATCAGTAGAAATGCGGTGAAGTGGGAGGGTTGTGATCCCTTGTTTTCGGATCATAATCTCGCTGATAAAAGGAAGAAGAAGAAGATTGTGGTAAATACAATCCATTGCTTCAGGGGCATCTACCTTACCTAGCCTACTTTGCATGAATCTCATTTTGCACTCATGATTGTCAATAGGTATTATGTCAATTCCATCCAACATCCAAGGCTTAGGATCACATAATTTTCCCAAAATAAAGTTTGTTTTCGCAGAATACCCCCCTTATTTATATTCTGACGCGTGCATATTTATTTAGATTTGCGTGGTGCAAAAGCAAAAAAATTCTATTTAAATATACAAACAATGAATTTTTATTTGTTATTATGGCAGCATCTTTGAAATATTTGCATATTGACATGGTGGAAGCATCTTGTATTTACGGTTTTATCTATATTTAAATATTAATAATTCTTTTGCTATATTCTTATGCATCGTTATTTTGTTTGTTTTTTATTTCAACAAACTTTTGCCATTAGCACAAATTTCTGAAAAGAAACTGCTTCTCAACACAAACCAACTGCTTCTCAACACAAACCAACTGCCACTAAGTATTATTGTTGACATTTTTCCTTTTGATCCAAATACCAAAAATGCCAAAAAGAAACTCTGTTCTTCCTATTCACATTTCTCTTTTAGCACGTCACGCATCCATTCAATAACAACTTTTACTTCCATAAATAAAATTGTTTAGTATTCCAATGATCGACTGTAGTGGGTTGACTCACCTTCAGCGTAAATATTTTCGACTCTGTCGCGCTTCCGGAATTTGACAATTTCGTATTCATTGGAAAAATTGCAATAGTTTATCGTTATGACACCTGCTGCCTAAATAGTCAATTATTTGTTCAACAATTACCAGCAATTGGTAATTTTACTAAATAAAGTATGCAAATAGCCGCATGACAGTGAAAAACGTCACACCGATAGGTGGGGTACTTTTTTAATGCAAAATTGCGCAAAATTTATACCAAGGTCGTTTAGAAAACGATTATTCAAAACTAGTTACCTATGAGATGCAGAAACTCGATTCGATTATGATAATCTAGCTCAGTGTGTCTATGAAATTCGAAATTCAGGAAGTTAGTCGTTTGAGGTTTTTCTTTAGAAACACACAAGTGACTGACATATGAAGAGGAGTAAAGGACTTTTGAATGACTGAATTGAAATGTATTTTTTGAATAAAGAGTCTATGTGTATGAGTGTGTAAGTCATTATCAATTTGAATGAATTTTGAACGATTTATGGCCATTGACATTGCCCTCTAAATAAAGGTTGATTGATTTGTTTGAATTGAGAAGCCGACATTGTTTGATTGGCTTTAAGTGACAGAATGAAGGGAATATTGAAAGATGACTGAGGAATCTAAATTTACAGTCTGTACGTTGTTTGTACTTAATTGGAATATGTTATGCTGTTAATGTGCGGAAAATTTGAAATTGTATCTAGATAGAACAAGTGTCTCATTGTACATGAGTAAACGTCTCCAAATTGACAAATGGAAATTTATTTAATGGCCTCAACTTACAAAATAATAGATGTGTTTATGTTCGACGAGTTGAGAGCCGGTTTTTAATTTATTTTAGATTATGACCAGAATAATGAACCTGTTGGGTCAGAATATAACGTTATAGTTTTACCTACGTACATAAATATGGGTAAAAGGGTTTCTAGTGTTCGCGCTTGACACCATAGATACTTTTTTAGACACTTTGGAAAGACCACTTCTGCCTAGTCATCCAATTTGTACCCTATTCTACTGAATAGTTTAATGATCGTCGGAACCTCGCCTGATTCTGGGTACTTGTTCCAAAATATTCAAATAAACTGACTAATAGCTATAAATGATTTGATTCTCTCCAGCAACACACGTTTTCGGCTTACTAATTGGACGATGATTTCAAAAGCGGATTTCATTCGCAAGATTATACTTATTTCCTCGCAGATTCTTGTGTCAACCTCATCTAATGGATTCTCAATTGCATGAATTCTTTTGTTGTGAGCAGAATACGCAACGTTCATGTGAAGTAATTATGGGAAAGATACATTAACTACTAGTAGCTGGGAGGTTTTTACCCCCTCAACTGTAAGCTTATTAGTGGAATGTGGACACAAAATAGGCTTAAAGAGTGCTGATGTACGAATATTAACATTCAGACAGAATGGATTGTTTAGCATATTTTTCTCTTATCTGACCATGTAACCATGTAGCGTAGATTTAAATTTATAATTTTCATCGAATGAATTTATGTGTGTGAAAGTGTTATTCTGATTTTATTATATTTTGACAAAATCTGGCCTAGAGCAATACGGCATTCAAAATATGTGGTTTTGAAGAGTTTGACTCTTTTATGATACTCGTACTGGGTGGTGCATAGATTATTTATTCTCATCGGTTGCTTCAATCTCCATAATTAAAATACTGCCCCGTACTTTCCAACTTCTCAATGTGTCATGTAATTGACTACTCTTTGATGCACATACTCGTACATTTTCGAGAAGTATGAAGTTAAATGATGACATGTATTCGAAATACGAAATACCAGGACCATTATTGTGCATCGTATTATTGTTTAAATGGGCGTATTGAGAAGAGGTGGCGAAGAATAGGATACAGGAAAGCCGTATCCGAGTTTATTGATTTGATAGCAGCTTGGCTATCGACGAAGACAGCGAGTTTGCAGTTAGATGCTGAAAAAGCGTTCAGTATGTGAGAAACCTCCCGAATCACGAGAAGCTCCGCCTGAAAAATACTGTCAAAACGTCCCATTGAACTTGTGCGCGCCACCTACGGCGAAGAGGTCCTTTACTGCGTCGTCCTTCAGGGTTAGATTCGAAGACTCTGCGGCCGGAGCGTTGGTGTCCATTCGCTCTACATGTCCTAGCCATCTCAGACGTCCAATATGCAGTTTTTTGACTAGGTCGATGTCGCTGTACAGCTCGTATAGTTCGTGATTGAATCTTCTCCTCCAAAACCCGTCAACGCAAACGGGGCCGAAAATCTTACGAAGAATCTTTCTCTCGAAGCGACCAAGGATATCTTCATCCTCTTTTAATAAAGTCCATGTTTCAGCGCCGTTAAGCAGGACTGGGATGATCAAGGTCTTATATAGAGTCTCATTAGTTGTTCGAGATAGGGCTTTACTGTTGAATTGCCTTATAAGCCCAAGAAAACAGCGATTGGCAAGAGTTATTCTTCGATTGATTTCTACGCTGATTTTGTTAGAAGAATTCATAGCAGAGCCAAGGTAGACAAAGTCCCTTACTACCTCGAAGTTATAGCTGCCCACGGTGACGTTTTGTCCAATTCGTCGGTGTTGGTTTTCCCTTCTAGTTGACAGCATATACTTGGTTTTGCCCTCGTTTATCGCCAAACCCATTTTGGCCGCTTCCGCCTCAATGATTGCAAAAGCACCGGTGACAGCCCGCTGAGTTCTTCCGATAATGTCTATATCGTCGGCGTATGCAAGCAGTTGTACAGACTTGTAATAGATTGTGCCTCCGGTGTTGGCTTGTGAGTTCCGCACAATCCGTTCAAGTACAATATTAAAGAAGTCACATGACAGCGCGTTACCTTGTCTAAAACCTTTTTTGACATCAAAGGTCTCGGTGAGGTGATTACCGACCTTGATGGAGCAGCGAGCGTTCTCCATCGTCATCCTGCACAGACGAACAAGTTTGGCAGGGATGTCAAAACTAGACATGGCTCTATAAAGCTCTTCTCTATGGATGCTGTCATATGCGGCCTTGAAATTGATAAAGAGATGATGAGTATTGATTTGGACTCCTTGAGTTTTCTCCAATATCTGCCGAAGTGTGAAAATTTGATCGATGGTGGACTTTCCTGGCCTGAACCGCAGTGATGGGGGCATACTCGTATCAAGCTGTTGATAAAAGGTTTCAGGCTTTCACACAATATCGCAGAAAAGATCTTATATGCAATGTTGAGGAGACTGAAGTTTAAGGTTGGAATTTTGTAATCAGTCGAAGACGCAACAGAGTCGTTAGGTACTGTCATCAGGACATTACTATGGCCATATGGCATAGCGATCTAACGCTCAGATTCTATGAGCTGGACTGCGCTGTATAAAGCTGTATCCTTGATACGTAATTGGACAGGAAGAAAGTGTGAGATCACAGATCGAGAATCGGTTCAATAGGACTTCAAGGCCATACTTGGCTGAAACTCAATTCTTTGCCGAAAGTCTTGTTGCATGCGTAAAAGGCTATGGTTGCTTTTTTCACTCGCTGTTCAATATTTCGCTTCCAACTAAGTTTTGGATCGAGGATCGTACCTGGACATTTTGCATTAAAACATGAAGGTCGACCATTCAGTTTGGGTGGGGTGAAGTTTTGTGTTCTAGTTTTATATCATAATTTCAGTTTTGTCTAGATTTATTCCAAGGCCACAGCTCGTGGCCCATATGTGTACTTAACTCGGATCGATTTCCATGAGTAGGCTTATAACAGAGAGAAACCTTCCTGATACTAAGATTATCAAACCATCGAGGTACGTAACTACCTTAAAACTCCTCTTGTCCAATTGCGTCAAGGTCTGTTCATGACCATTAGCTATAAAAGAGTGAAGGAGTGCCTCTGCTTACAATTCTATTATTGTCTAGTGTTGAGTGAATAATTCACGTTCTTAGCATGGGTACTATCCATTTACTAATGTGCTTTTCTATACCTAGCTCGACGAGAGATTTTAAAGCGCAAAACCTAATTAAACTTAGCTACCACCCCGATTATACACTTTTGACATGAACTACTCATATATTTCTTCTAATATTGTACATAACTCCGTTCTTAAATTTTTCGCGCCAATAAACCAAATATCATCAATTCAATTCTTAAGTTAGGCGTATAGCGAAAACCAGAAAAAGAACGGCAGAGCTTATCCAACACCGTCTGATTCTAGTAAAATTTAAACTGAAAAAACTAAGGCTCAACAGAGTACAACGAGCATTTTTTTAACTTCTAAAACCATTTAGACAGGACAATCTACAACACTAGGAGTACATCAGACTTAGATGTTAAATTGTATTGAAAATCATTTAATGGTTAAATTAACTAAAGCAGAGTGGTTTATTTTATAAAGACCGACGAATGTATGAATCGTTTAAGCCTTCGAATCAAATTCATAAAAATTTGACGTGCTCGTCTCAAGCCGAGGTTTTGCTGGCATTGAGAAATTAATATATTACGTACCCTTGGGGAATATCTGATACCGGAATGTGTATATAGTCTTATTCAGTTAAATGAACTTGGAGTAGGATATTGTGCTTTGTGAAAAGGACCTAAGGCTCATTAGTCATGACGACTAGATTTAGTGGCCTCACCAGAGTCATTCATCTTATGTCGCGATACTTGTAAAGTTCTTTACTAAACGCTCAAATTGTTCCAGAATCAGTAGTAAAGAAAGCTGAACTGCTAGTAAGGCAAGAATAATACACTCAAATTCAGACAAAAGAAATCGCATCTAACATATGTATGTCCTTTATTTGGAAAGTGAGGCGGAATCCTACAACGGCAGTTTCATCTAAATCATTAAAGAGCTAGCAAGTGATCAAATGTCGAAACAACACCCAATCGAAAAGCCGATGGTTCTGCTTAGTTTGGACCGAGCTATTCCAAGTGCCAAACGAGAAATTCAAAATTTCGATAAGGTCTCGGAAGATATTGTAGGTCATTATGAAGCATTTTGTCTCATTTATAAGTGATGTTCAGTGGGAAGCTCTGGCACCAAACCGCAGACCACAATTCACTCCAAGATCATATTTCTAATATTTGGAATACATTGACAATATTTATTTGGCATTTTGCTGCCACGTACAATAATTATATTTGCATTAAAGAATTCGTAGTTTGAAGTTTGAAGCAACCACGACCCACTGTGAAATATACAATATAAAAGGGTTAAGGCTGTGTTTTTTTAAAACCAGCCAGCCAACCGTTCATTTAAACGATATGCCAGCCAGCCAAAGCCAGCCGATTTATACGAACACATCTCTAGGAACCACGCAACCTCGCAGTGACAGCAACAACAAATAACTAAAAAAGCATTCGTTTTTGCGCCGCCTGAAATTAGGGATCACAAAATTCCCAGCCAGCCGCTTTATGCTGGGAATTAAATCAAGAGTAGTAGCCAGCCGGTTTGTATTTGTTTTATGTGTAAAATTTGACTTTACTAGCAACAACTGGCTGGCTCGACTACAAAAAAAAACACGTCTGTTGCCAAAGATTTGGGAAAGCAATACTTTCAGCTTAAGACCTAGCCCGTGCTTCAATGTTCAGTCTTTTTAATGTGGAATCAGTTTATCTTTGAAATATTATAAAGTAATGCAATTGTCATAAAGAAGGCTGCACACATTCGTAAATAGATGTCTTCATACCAATCTTTGGACTTTCTGGTCTATCTGTAGAACTTCTGTAGATTCCGTACAGATTGCACTCAAACGCTGTAAATGACCCTTAGTGACAAAACTCAGGGAGTATTATATACACTATACATATGTATGTATGTACCAATATAGTAAAAAAAAAACTTTCCAAACCACGAAAGGAAACATCTACACCGGCTAAAGGGGGGAACATAGCCCCGAAGCACCACTAATCCAACATGAAGTTCTTGTTTTTTATATTAACGTCTAACAGTTTTGCTCAGTTAACCCAATTACGCAACTTAAGCTGGAAATCAAGAGATGAAACAGGAAGGAAAGACATTTTTGGTGAAATAATAACACAGCTGATACTCATTTTTAGTGGAGAATTTTTTTATTTTTTTCCTCTTGTACAACCCATGCCCGCGTGGCAGCGACACTGCAACCTGAAAGATCTATTGTATCGGAGGATTAGAGTCAATCTAACAGACGTACTACCTCCCTTATGAAAATGAGTATGTCTTTAGTAGTGGACCATTTCAGTTCCACTGAAGTAAGTATCTCCTGTGGAGAATACGTTTCCTTAACCAGTGTAGTGCCGGGCATTCACAAAGAATGTGTTCGGATGTTTCATCCTCCTCTAAACATAACCGACAGTCCTTCTCTAGGCACAGGTTAAACTTGTTAAGGTGGTATCTCAGGCCGCAACGGGCAGTTAGAAAACTCACGAGCTTCTTAATGCTCTCCCTATCTAAGTTAAGGATTTCCTTCTAGGAGTAAGGCTTGATTAATCGTTTGGATTGTCTTAGACCTGGCTCATTGGTCCAGTGGTCTAGACGAAGATTGTTTTCCCATTCGGTTATCAGCATTGTAGCTGTTGCCCAGTTGACGCCACAATAAGGTTCAGGAGTGGAGACTTACTAAATGGATGAAGTATGTGACTGATGGTTCCCTGTTAATCAGTCCTTGGATGTGGATGCGGATTATGGCTAATATGTTATGACAGGGGTAAACAGGGGCTGTCCGCAAGGCAGCGTTCTGTCTCCATTGTTATGGTGCATGGTGGTCGACTCTCTGTTGAACCCTCTAAATAGTTCTAACGTCTATGCTCAGGCATATGCGGATGATGTCGCCGTACTTTCTGTCGGGCCATGCCTGGCGACGGTCTGTGCTAACGCGCAGGCGGCGCTGGACATGATCGATGAATGGTGTACTAGGAGTGGGCTTTCGGTGAATCCTCTTAAGACTGAGGTTGTTCTTACGAGAAGGAGGATTTTGACCGGTCTGACTCAGCCAGTACTAAAAGGCGTCACCATTCGCATTTCCAATGAAGACAATTATCTGGGAGTGATTTTAGATAAGAAACTTCATTGGTCCAAACACGTCGAGTCGAAAACATCCAAGGCGCTCTCAGTCTTCTGGCAGTGTAAGGGTGCTTTTGGCAAGACTTGGGGCTTATCACCGAATAAGGTTCTCTGGATCTACACGGCTATGATAAGACCATTCCTCGCATACGCGTCGGTTGTTTGGTGGAAGGGGCTCTCGCGTAAATATGTGGTTGCTTTTTGCGCGAAACTCCAAAGAACGGCTTGTCTCGGCTGCTCGGGAGCTCTCCCGAGTACGCCTGGCTCTGCTCTAGACGCTTTGCTGAACTTACCTCCCCTTGATACTTATATCATGGCTTGCACTATCAAAACCATCCATCGTCCTAAGCGAGGCGGTTTTTGGTAGGTATATTCCACACTGGAACTTTGATGAACTTGCGCGACACTTATCTTACGACTCCTGTCTTATGGATATGCCGTCTGATGCAATGACACCAGAACTCCAGCTGATGCGCAAATTCAGAGTCGACTTTCCTTGTGTCCAGGACTGGCTTCGATCAGAGTCTGAGCCGGGAATGGAATGTAGTCGTATTTTCACGGATGGTTCCAAAACCAGTCAAGGGTCTGGCGATGGGGTCTTCGTGGAAGTCGACAACATCAGACTTCACTTCTCGTTAGGCAAATATGCGTCTGTTTTCCAAGCGCAAACTTATGCAATCGTAATGGCCATGAACTATGTTGTGAAGAACAGGTGGAAGGGACGTAGTATTTGTGTCTGTAGTGACAGTCAGGCTGCGCTTAAGGCCTTGCTTAACCCTTTAACCACTTCCAAAATAGTTCGTGAAACCAAAAACTCTTTGAACTCGGTCGCAAGGCTGAATTCTCTGTCTCTTATCTGGGTCCTAGGTCACACTGGGATCTTGGGGAACGAGATCTCTAATGAGATTTCTAGACACGGCTCAGAGGAGGCTTTCTCAGGTCCCGAACCCGCGTTGGGTCTTCTTGCGTCTTCGGTTAGGGCTTCCATTGACGATTGGGTCTCCCACGAGCAGAATTGTGTGTGGCATGACTCTCCAGGTTGCAGGTTGACTAAACGCATGCCCCCGGACGTCTGTAAGAAATCAGCGGCATTCTTGCTGTCTCTCAGCAGAAAAGACTGTAGACAACTTATCGGCGTCTTGACAGGCCACTTCGCTTTTGCCAAGCACCTTAACGTGTTAGGCTTAAGTGACACTACAATCTGCGATGCTTGTGAGTGTCCGGCCTTTGCTCGTATCAGGTGGCAGATCCTCGGTGCGGATGTGGTGAGTGCTGGTACTGTAAGCTTCTCATTACTGAAGTGCTTGCTTGGCTTTCTTAGAAAGACAAGGAAATTCCAATAAAATGGGTAAATCAGGGTACAATGAACCAGTTGCATCTGAGTGCTCTAGTCTAGTGTTTCCTATCCCGACAAAAAAAAAAAACAAAAAAGCCTAGCTAATCTCTTGAGAATCACACTAATAGCCTTCGAAATTAAACTTGAGATGAGGATTAAGCGAAAAAAGAACTTAATTACAAGTCAAACGTTCTCAAACTAAGCGTGACTTCTTAATTGACTAATTAAAGAATGCGTCTCAAACACATGCGAATTTTGATGTGAAGATCAAGTAAAAGCCGATCGTGTTTCGTGTAAATGCTTGACCATAACTTGTGTTAGGGATTTTCCAACTTTAAATTAGTCGCTCATATTCAGAAACTATCCTAAGGGTTCCACGTCAGCCGGATCTTATACAAATAAGCCCTAAAATGTATTGCTGAGGAACACGAACACATTCCTCAACCAATTTAATGACTTATTTGTTAAAATATTCTAAGACATGATATATATCACCAGAGGCCATACATTTTAATATCCCCCCGGCTATCTAATAAAGAATTCTAAACATTCAATAGAAACTTACAGTGCCTTAAAACAAATTTGTTCCGCTCAGAAACTCTTTAGAATGCCGCTCCTTTAAAGTTCACTCAGTGAAGGCCAACAACGCACAGCTGCAAATTACCAATTTCGCAGTCGCTTCGAGATCAACTTATAATCTGCAATTTACAACATAATCCTGTTAAACCACAGAAACAAGCATCGGGCACAGCCCAATCAACATCGGTCTTGCGGTCTTGCGAAACGTTTGTCGGACGCAACACCTTTTGTATACGAGCATCCAAAAGTGTGCTTGACACCTGACATCGCTACAGACGTGCCTGATCATCTGCATCTGCAGATCAGAGAGAAAAAAAACTTACCACACACAAATGTCAACGGCATTAATTAACAAGTTTTATTTTTGTTTATAAAAATTTATGCCGATGCGCCACACTATTCTACTCCGCTACGATCCATCCATCAAGGCCGTCACGTGGTTTTGCTAAATAATTCTGAATTTAAGTCAATGACGCTGTCGATGCAGCCGGAGAAATGATTGTTTCTCTGATCCACTAAGAGTGAGGTTAGGTTAAGTGATCTTGTCAACGCGTAGCGGGCGATTTGAATGGCCTATGGAAGCATTACTTGCAGCAGCGGCTCTATGTTATTTGGTGAATGACCTTTTGGTAATGGAACCACCTGACGCCAGATGGTTAGTAACCCAATTAATTATGTATTGGAACGAGTTATACGGCTCGTGAGCTTCGATCGATTTGTGTTGAATGAAGGCTTTCATCAAGCTACGTCTTGGTCATTGTGGGATGCCTGTTTACCATAGATTGTTGTCGTTACGAAAGTGTACCTCAGATGATCAATGTCAACTTTTTTATTGAAAATAATTTGTTTTATGTGTGCTGTACGGTTGTGATGGCAGACAGCTGTATTGCGTTGTTTTTACTATTATTAATTTGTGTATTTTTGTGCGTAGACTTTGTTTTGTACGAATGGGAAACTGGATTTTTTTTTTTAATTTACATATGCATAGAGTGTGAAGATCTCCGCAGCTGACTAAGTATAATTTAAATGCAAATCAGTGGGCGGAGGTTCTTGTTGTATAATGAAACGAAATACTTCCTTATTCGCACGTTATACATCTTATATGTAATTATAGAGATGTTCTAGTCTTAATGGCGAAAGAAAATGACGAATTTGGTATGGATATACGTAATTTTAAAATTAATGGTGTTGCAAGCATGTAATTAACGAAATACTTGGTCAGCAAAACTGATCTATCCACTGTAGGCTAATATTTCTGGACTCGTTCTTCTAAAGATGGACTACTAGGTAGTGTAGTGAAAGTGAAGAAATTGAAGCTTAAGTTGTTAACAGGATATGTTGTTGATTTTCTATGAGATTTAATATGCTTCTTCGATAGCGAGTGGGATGCCGTCGCAGATATGATTACTGGCACCACCCTATTAGGTATGAATGACTATATTCCTAGCAGAATAGAGAGCATCAATAAGCATTGACCCGAATATTTCGGATAAAGTGTATTCTGTGCCTGTATACAATATTTTTCGCGCCGATAGAGTAAACAGAATCGGTGGGGGGTTTGCAATTTATGTGCGCAACAAATTGATCGTTAAGCTCATTTCAACCTCACCAGTTCATTCGAGTATTGAATTGAGCTGTTGAGCGAGAGCAGGAAATGTTTACTTGGTGTTGTATATCGACCTAAAAGTCACATTGACCTTTCACCTCTTTACAAGTTTTTAGAAAACAATTCAATTTCCTTTTGGAAAGTCATCTTGTGCGGCGATTTCAACTGCAACATACTAAATTCTGAAAATTCGACTTAAACACAGGTAATGAAAACTTTAAACTTAGATCTCCTAAATTCTTCCATCCCTACACATTTTACCGGATCGAGCAGTACCTTTCTGAATGTATTTTTTACAAGCGATTGTCAAAACAGCTTTTATAGCCAAGTCCCTGCTCCAGCGTTCTCAAAGTATGATTTAATTTTACTCCTCTCCTTTAGAGATTTTAAAAATCTCAAACCGGATTTGCTTCAGCTTGACCTGCAGTGTGTCAATTGACAACCAATATTTTCTGAAGCTTCCCTGGACGCTCAAGCCGATTACTTTCAGGGTCTGGTTACACAGTTGTTTGATTTGCATCTTCCTTTTAAATCGATGCTCGTAAGGTACAGTTTTAACCCGTGGCTTACACCAGAAATCCATAGACATAGAAATCAAAGAGATATTGCATATAAAAAGTGGAAGTCTTTTCGAGTTCCAGAATCTTTTGAATCCTACAAGTTTTTAAGAAACCTAGTTTGTTCGCATATCAAGCAAGCAAAGCGGAACTTTTTTAGTGAGCATTTAAATCATCAACTTCCCAAAAAAACCCTGTGGAAAAATCTGCGCCAATTTGGTATAAGCTCTAAAACAAACTCTAATATTGACACCAATGATCCAAACCAGCTAAATAGGGAGTTTGCTAAAACACAATCGACCCCGAGTACTAGTACATCTACTCTTTCACCATCACATGGATCATTTCAATTTACCAGAATTGAACAAACTGATGTTGTCAAAGCCATTCTTAAAATAAAATCAAAAGCTGTCGGTTGTGATGCGATCCATCTCCATTTCATAAAAATGATTTTCCCGCACATTCTCCCAGCTCTAACTCACATTTTCAACACTATTATAACAACATCAACCTTCTCAGTAACTTAGAAAGCTGCGAAAATCATCCCAGTTCTCAAAAAGAAAGCTATGAGTAACTCATCTGCGGAGTACCGACCCATTGCAATCATCCCGTATTTGTCAAAGATTTTGGAAAAGTCTATTCACTATCAAATGTCAACCTACCTCCAGCGGAATAATTTGCTCTGCCCGCATCAATCTAGTTTTAGGCAATACCACTGTTGCACTTCAGCATTGCTAAAGGTAACGGATGATATTCGGGCAGCGATCGATAAAGACTATTTCACCTTTCTGACCCTTTTAGACGTTTGCAAGGCATTTGACACAGTCAATCACGGACTTCTCGTCAGAGAACTTCACACGTCTTTTGGATTCTTTTCATCCGCGGGGAACCTCATTTTATCCTACCTCTCTGGTCGCAAACAAGCTATTTTCTTGAACACTAGCCAATCTGATTTCGCTCCAACTTCAGCGGGTGTCCCCCAAGGATCAATTTTAGGCCCTTTGCTTTTCAAAATGTTTATCAATGATCTTCCAACAGTCATTCAAAGTTCGTCGTTGCACATATATGCAGTTGATGTACAGCTGCATTTTAGTAGTGAGCTCGGTTTGGTCGAGGATGCGGCCTATAAACACAACGAAGACCTGAAAAAAGTTCTTACCTGGTCTAAAGAAAATTCTCTTCGACTTAACCCGAATAAAACTAAATGCCTAGTCATAAGCAGAAACCACGTAGACACTACCTGCTTTCCTAACATTTACCTTGGCAATTCACGAATAGATTTTGTTGATAAAGCAAAAAACCTAGGCGTCTGGTTCAACAAAACTTTGTATTGGGATGATCATAGTCGAATAATAATCGCGAAAATGTATGGGTGCCATAGAAATCTTTCTCTGTCGCAGAGTTACACACCACTGAACACCAAACTAATGTAAGCAAGATCCCTGGTGGTCCCACTTATCACTTATAGTTTCGAAGCTTTTTGTTGCAAAAGTGCACTTATTAATCGTTAACTCCAGGTTGCGTTTAATAATATCACACGTTACTCTTATGTACTGCAACCTTTTGACCATGTTTTCGCCTACGCTAAAAACAACCTTGACTGTTCGCTGGATACAAGATCGTGGTTAAGATTGCATATAATCAAGCAGCCTCATTATCTATACTAAGAATTACAATTCTCACAACCAAACCGCTCTCTGAGCTTTATTCTGCCCCGTGTTACATACTAGGTTTCACAATGCTCCAAGGGATAAAGATGCATTTTGGGTAGATTTCCACAATCTCCTTAGGAACATCCCAAAGGAAGAGTTTCTGTTTGTTGGAGGAGATTTGAATGGACATGTCGGGAAGTCAAACGAAGAATATGAAGACTGCCATGGAGGACTGGGATATGGCACCAGGAACCTTCCTGGTGAAGACATCCTAAGCATGTGCAAATCACATGGACTTACCGTGTTAAATACCATGTTCGTCAAACAAAGCCGCAGGTGTCGGCTATAGCAGTGGTGGAGATGAAACTCAGATTGACTACCATGTGGTAGCCAGTTTCATGAAGCCTCGGGTAAAAGATTGCAAAGTGATCCTGGGAGAGGCAATCGCTCGGCAACACCGTCTCCTGCTAACAGAAATTTTTATGAAAACACCAAAGAAAAGCAAACAAAACAAGGGTCTTTGAGAAAATCAAGTGGTACAATCTAGACAAAGGAAGAGCAGAGAGTACGGAGGGCCTGTATCGGGAGCTGGAGAAAATATCTTCCCGGTAGCTGATGCAAACCAGGCTATCCAGGAGCTGCGAAGACACAATATGAACAAGAGCGCAACCATCTTCAAAATAGCCACACAAAGAAGAAGGAATGCTCAGGAGATTCGTTCGCCAAAGTTCATTAGCAATGCTCATGGCCAGCTTCTTGTGGATGACGACAAAATTCTACAGAAGTGGCGGTAGTATTGTAAAGAACTTTTAAATGAACAGTTTCCCCGGACATACTTTCCAAGAGCCACCCCTAACTGTGAAGAAATACCCGACATTACAGTCGAAGAAGTTAGTGAGGCGGTCAAATACTCCAAAAAACGAAAAGCGGTTGGGCCAGACGAGATGCCCTCTGAGTTCTGGAAAAAGATGGAAGACATCGGGTTCAGATGGCTCAGAATTCTCATCTCCAAATTTGTGAGAGGTGATCCAATGCCGAATCAATGGAGGGAAAGTTACCTTCTCCCTGTATACAAAGGGAAGAGTGATACGCGAAACTGTGTTAACTACGGTTCGATCAAGCTGATGCCACCACACCATGAAGATCGTTGAGCGGGTATTAGGTGGCCGGCTGCGAAAAATAATACTGCTATCTGATGATCAGTGCTGGTTTGTCTCGGGTAAATCAACCACAGATGCAATGCAAAGTATAAGGATCATAATGGAAAAACATAGTGATTCCTTAAGGGATTTGCATATTGTACTGGTTGACTTTAAAAAGGCATTCGACAGACAACCACGAGATTTTATATGGGTGGCGCTAAGACATCGAGGGGTTCCAGAAACCTATGTACAGATGATCATGGACATGTACGAAGGAGCAAAGACAAATGTAAGATGCCCCGCTAGAGTAGCCGAAGAGTTCCCAATTAAAGTCGGGTTGCACCAGGGAAGCGTTTTAAGTCCTTTGCCCTTTATTACAGTCCTTGATTATCTGCTTGATGGTAAAGTGATGGACCCCAAGGTACATCAGTTATTCTTTGCTGACGATGGAGCCATCATAAGTGAGGATCATACATCCCTGCAACGAGCACTTGATGTGTGGGTGGATGCTCTGGAAGTAAATGGGTATCGCATTAGTTCAAAAAAGACAGAGTACTTGTGCTGCCCGTTCTCTGATCCACTCAGGCCTATTCCAGACATTTATTAGAATGGAGCAGTGCTTCCCAAGTGTGAAAAGTTCAAATATCTGGGATCTATGATCAATAGCAAAGCAACCTGTGATGATGACTTGATGAAGTGGCGAGAAAAATCCGCTATCTTCTGTGACAGAAAAATGCCGCCTAAGTTGAAAGGAAGGCTCTACACCGCAGTTGTGCGTCCAGCGCTCATATACGGTTCACAATGTTGGACGATGTACAAAACGCATGAGAGAAAATTAACGGCAGCTGAGATGAAGATGCTTCGCATGACAGCAGGAGTGACAAAGCTTGATCGAATAAGAAGTTCGAAGATGTGGAAGCTTTCACATCAAGGAAACCATCGTACAAAAATTAGAGCGCGACCGGCTCAGCTGGTATTGCCACGTTCAAAGAAGAGATCATTTGAACCCTGTTAAAAAGGCAATATCAATGCACGTTCCAAAGACATCCCGATGTAGGAAAGTCAGGCCTGTAAACGCCTGGATAAGACAAATGCGACGACATCGGCATTTCATTGGCCTCAGTAACCGAGTGATCCAAAATCGGCAGGCCTGTCGATATTTTCTGAGGTCAGTAGAAATGCGGTGAAGTGGGAGGGTTATGATCCCTTGTTTTCGGATCATAACCTCGCTGATAAAAGGAAGAAGAAGATGTAAAGTCTAGTATTCCACAGTATGTCCTGCCCGGCTTTCTCTTTAATTATTATTCTTAGTATTGTCCGTTTTAGCAGTGTGTACAGAGGTGATTCCTAAAGTAATCTTTCATGGCTCATATTATACAAATGCAGGCTAGTCTTTGCACGTTCCTTAGGGATATCCTCGTTGTGCTTAGCCTCGTTATTCTAGCCCACGCCACTGCACTATTTGTAATGATGGGTCTGACTAACACCGTGTAAGCACACCTCAGTGAGGCTATGCTGCAACCTCAGGCTTTACCTGAGATGTCCTTGTTCACTAGTGGTATTGGCTACAGCAGCTTCTACGTATTCCATAGAAGATTTCTTCTAGTGTTATGCCTACATACTTGAACTGCTTTTGTGAGTCGACTCTAATCTCTTCCAGTAGGATTAGTTGCATATGTTTTGGTTGCTTTTTTTGTTGAAAGGTACTACAATGGTTGTTGTTGGAATCTCCCATCATGGATTAAATCAAAATTAGGAAGACTTTGAGTGTCGGTAAAGAACACTAATGGCACAAAACCCAACTCACATGTTCGCGGTAATTCGACCACTTTCAAATATATGTACAAACCGCACAATACTGTCTGTAAAGAAAAAATGTATCAGTGAAAAACTCCGTAAATAAAAAACCTCTTTTCCTTCTAAACGTTATAAACTGTGTGTTTCTTTACTTTCTTTGTTCTTTTTTTTATATATTATGATTGACAATTTATGTATATAGAAAATTGACATTTCACTATTAATCTTGATTTGTATATACATTTATTATGGGAAAGTTAAGGGAGTTGCCATATTGTCTCAAACACACACATTACAAATCAAGGTGCCTGCTTTATAAGATAAATGTTCCAAAGACCGGCAATCAGCAGGTTGATGAAGCGGAAATGCGCTCAAAATTCAAATGCACTGAAGAAGAATATGAATGCTTCGACTAAATCAGATGATGTAAAAGCTACACAAATGCCGGAAATACATGG
The DNA here is from genome assembly GCA_945910035.1 of Brachypalpus laphriformis. NCBI lineage: Eukaryota > Metazoa > Arthropoda > Insecta > Diptera > Syrphidae > Brachypalpus > Brachypalpus laphriformis. Next base: position 311,304,643 of record OX246753.1, on the reverse strand, counting down.
GTATTCAAATCTTAGGCCCATACACATGCAACTATGCACTTTCTAAATATGTATTTTCTCTTTTCTTCTTTTTCAATCAGCAACATCCACAAACAAAACTTAACCGAAAATGCGGTCACCGATTGATTATGCAAATCTTCACCGGCGTGCTTATGGCCTCTTTACTTTCATACAATATCTGTCCATCAAAGGCGACCACACAGAGGTGTACGAGTATGGTCCACAAAAAAAGCTAATATCTCCGAACGCCATCGAAACTCTTAAAAAAAATTTCATTCCACGCATTAATTTCATTTGAATTCAAAGAGTCCCAAGCTCTGCTGACCTTGTATGGATGATGATGGTGATGACGAAAATTAAAAACATATCGCAACACCCATAGTGACTTTCCTAAACGAAACCTAATACCACCAACGGACCGGACAAAGTACATACGCAGTCCACAGCGGATTTTGTTGCACGAGTGCAACACTTTACCCCCAAGTGTCTCTGGCGGCTGCGATTTATAATAACGATACCCCAGTCGATCGAGTTCCATTTCGATTGTGATTGGATGTGTCTTTATAGCCGCAGGTAAGAGTAACCGAGTAATTTGTCAATCATTCGGTCGGCAGTGCATTGACAGTAATTCCCTGGTGGAGTGGGCGGCTTTGGCAATGAGTATCTAGATAGTGTGTCAAAGCGACAGTAGATGCAAACAATTATCACATTTTGCTGGGCTATCTGTAAATGCGATCCGAGTGTAGAGCCTTCTTTTATGCAACCCGAGGAGATGTGTACAAAAAAGACTGAGGTGTGCATGCACTTTTATATTACATAAGCCAGGTAAATGTTTTATGTGCATCTAATTACGTAGACACATGTAACATTTAAATTTCAACTCATTCCATGGCTTTATGGGTGGGAAAATTAATAATTCACTGGGCTTTGGCTTGTTTAAATGCATCTTTCTTGTAAGCTAACGAATTACGTGCGCCGGAAGAAAGGTCTGGAGGAAATAGTGTTTTAGAGGTGTTAACAAGTCTTTTAACATAATTAACCATTCATCACGTCAGCGGTATCGGAGAAGGCACGTTTATATTTTAATGTCCGGTTTGTATAATACTTGCCATTATGCATAAATATATGCTACTCGAGTCAGCAATTGCAATTGTTTTAGATACGAATGACCTACATATGTATTGTACATGAGTATTCGAAAACATTATCCCCTCGCCAGTACCTGTACACGGAGCCTTCTAAGCAAGTAAAAATTCCAATATGACTAAAGAATAGGTATGGGAGCAGAATTGTTTTTTAGCCAACATTTTTCTAACCAGAAGTTTTGTAAAAACTTTCTGTATAATATCTCAAGAATCCTATAAAATTGAGTACGTACAATATACCTACGATACCTACCTAGAATATGCTCAGAAATAATCAAGAAATGTTATGCAGCATACGTCCTAAGGCGAACTTATATTTCCGAAACTTGTTCAGTAGGTACTTAAGTACTAGCTGATGAAAGGAATACTGGAGTGTCTTAGAGATTTTGAGTAATACTCCATAGAACTAAGAAATTCCTCTATTATCAATGAGTAACTTCTCGGCACTCGTTCTAAGATACTTACTTACTTACTTAGGTGCCCCTACAGTCCGGGGTGGACCTGAGCCTCAACCAACAAACCTCTCCAGCCAGCATGGTTACGAGCTAGCTGCCTCCAGTTGCGCACGCCAAGTTAGTTAAGGTCCCTCTCCACTTTTTTGCGCCTTTTACCACGAGGTTGTCCTCTACTGCGCCGTCCATCTGGGGTAGATTCGAAGACTTTCTTGGCGGGAACGTATAGCCGTATAGTCTGGCATTGAACCTTCTGCTCCACTTACCGTCTATGCAGACGGGACCAAAGATCGGCCGAAGAACTTTTCTCTCAAAATAACCAAGGGCATCCTCATCCAGTTTTGTCAAAACCCATGTCTCTGCGCCATACAGCAGGGCTGGAATGATTAGTTCTTATAAAGAGTTACCTTACCGTTGCGGTCAATAGAGATCATTGCTGGAGTATGATTAATGAATACTTATTTTAAAATGTTGATTACATTGATCTAGACGTAATGTGGTTTCAAAAGGATGGTGATACGTACCATACGGCGATATAAACTATCGACTTATTGAAACCACAATTTGGCGATAAGTCAATTTCGCCAAATGGAGCTGTCAATTGACCTCCAAGATCGTAAAATATGACGCCTCTTGATTATATCCTATAGGGCCACATGAAGTTAGGGCTACTGAAGTTACTGAAGTTACTTTATGTTTTAAATTAAGATCTTTACCGCGCTTAAAAATGCACTTTTCATAAAGCTTCTTTATTTTCCTTCAAATCAACAAGAAACAAATTTGCATCTCTTACTTCTACGTCCGAAAAGTTTTCGTCACAAAGCATGCAAGCTTTGCAATACTTAATAATACTAAACGCTATCAGTACTGCTTATCGGCGAGCATTTTGTGACGAATATTACTTTGAACTGAAAGAGAAAAACTCAAATCAGCTACTAAGTAATATCCAGCTTGTCACAGTCATCATTTACCGTGGTGTTGGTTGTTAGTATTGTGAATATTTATAAAGCCTAACACCTTACACAAAAAGACTGCACAAGTAAACAAAAAGCAGATTGAACTAAAAATTAATATGCTACGCATAAGTGAAACATTACATTAAACGCTTACAACAAAGAAGTTAGTATCGTTCGTATAACTTATGTTTTAGTTTTGATTTACTATGGTTGTAATCAAATTTGTCGCGGTTAGTATTCACTTCCTTCACCATGCGCGTAAGGGGTTCGTTAGAACCGTAGTTCGTTCGGTGGAAATTTACGCGGAAAATCTCGGTATTTCTGGAGTTATAGCATCTCACATTTAAACGGACTTCATTGAAAAGATCCGGTGAGTCAATAAAACCATTTACCAGCTGGTGTAAAAATGCTACATCTCATACTTCCCTACGTTTCTCCAAAGAATGACGATTTAAGAGAAGAAGGCGGTCGCAATATGGTGGAAGACGTGTAGGGTCATTCCAGTTTAAATGGCGAAGTGCAAATCGAACAAACTTACGCTGTACCGATTCAATACGGTTAATGTGTACTGCATACATTGGAGACCAAATGTTAGACGCATACTCTAACTGCGGACGGACAAAGGTATTATAAATCGTGGATGTTATAAGAGGACACTTGAATTCTTTACTCCAATGTTTTATAAAGCCAAGCGAAATGTGAAAATCGAAGTCGATATTTTGAGAAAAATGCACTCCTAAATCACATATTGATGTGACTTTGTTAAGTGATTTATTGAGATCGTAATCATAACTTATTGTATTAAATTACGTTTTCTTGAAAAGATCATCGACTGGCATTTAGATACGTTCAAAAATAAATTGTTATTACAGCACCATTCAGTGAACGTATCTTAATCATTCTGCATAGCTATACAATCAGACTGACTGCGTACAAGCCTAAAGATTTGTATGTCGTCAGCATAGATTAAGATTCGAGTACTCTTAAGTATTGCCACCACGTCGTTGATCGCAATGATAAATAAAAGAGGATCTAAGTGACATCCTTGGGGTATACCGGATATAACGAGGATTGTATCGGATGTTATTCCCCGAAATAAAACTTGATAAGTTCGTTCTTCAAGATAAGAACACATCCATCGAACGAAATGATTTGAAAAGCCCAAAGACGTCATTTTAAACAAAATTAAGCTGTGAGAAAGTTCGTCAAAGGCGTTGCTGAAATCTGTATAAATACAGTCGACCTGGCCACCCTCTTCCACAGCTTTGTTTGTAAAAGATGTAAATTCCAACAGGTTGGTAACAGTGGATCTTCTATTCATAAGCCCATGCTGCTTGGTTGATAGAAATGGTTTGCAAGCAAAATAAAAACCCTTACAAACTATAGCCTCGAACAGTTTTGGCACACACGATAGCTTGACAATAGGTCTATAATTAGACATTTCACCTCGATTTCCCTTTTTGTGTATTAGAATGATAAAGGAGTTTTTCCAAATTTTAAGAAAAATATTCTGCTTTAATGATGCCCGAAATAGGTCGGCGAAGGGTAATGCCAAGGTATTGCGACAATATTTTAGGACAATCGGAGGAATTCCATCAGGGCCACTGGTAGTGTCTTTGCTAAGTAAAGCTAAATACTCTACTACTACTTTGGGTAAATGAATAGTTGTCGGAACAGAAAGATAGGCCGAAAAATGAAGAGAACATATTGCAGATTACAAGAGGTCTGCTGCTTGATTCGCTTAAGTAAGACATATTAGCAGGATAACCATCCGTTTTTTTTTTTTACTTTTTACAAATTTCCAAAAAACTTTGGGATCGTAAAGAAGTGAGTCACGCATTTTATTAATGTAACTATCATATAGATTTTTCGATAAGATTTGAAAGTCACTATAGAGGATAGCAAACTGGTTATAATCGCTTGTTCTGTTTGTCGTTAGATTTTCGGTCCCGTTTGCGTTGACGGGTTTTGGAGGAAGAGATTCAATCACGAACTATACGAGCTGTACAGCGACATCGACCTAGTCAAAAAACTGCGTATTGGACGTCTGAGATGGCTAGGACATGTAGAGCGAATGGACACCAACGCTCCGGCCCACAGAGTCTTCGAATCTAATCCCGAGGGACGACGCAGTAGAGGGAATCATCGCCGTAGGTGACGCGCAAAAGTTCAAGGGGACCTCTACCAAGTTGGAGTACGCAACTGGAGGCAATTAGCTAAAGACCGAGCTAAATGGAGAGGCTTGTTGGTTGAGGCCCAGGTTCACCCCGAACTGTAGCGCCACCTAAGTAAGTAAGCTTGTCGTTAAATAATTTTTCCACACTTTATTTCTTTTATTCGCAGACTCCGTAATTGGTTATTGTGCCAAGGAGCAGTTGTAGACAAATCCTTACGTATATTTCTTACGGGTAGGGACGAGATAAAACAGTGAAATATATGTATGTAAAAATGTTCAGTCATTTGTTCAATATTACTATTGCTGTTGAAAATTCCCACAAAGTCAATGCTAGATATTAGTTCGTTCAGTAAATTAAAGTCTGATTTCTTAAAATCAAATTCAAGAGTAAAATTTTCAAAAGTATCATGAACCACGTCGTCATGAGAAAGAATAACGTGAAGTGGTGGATGGTACGCGTCAACAGTACTCATCGTCGTGGAACTAGGTTCCACAATACAACTGCTAGAATTTGTATGAAAAACCAGGTCAGGTTGTCTGTCAAGAAAGTTTTTAAACTGCTTAGTTGCAGTAATCCACAAGACATTACATTGCCCACCAAAATTGTTTCTTGAGGTAAAGACGCATGAGCCACCACAAAACTAAGTTCGTCGTCAGAAAGGGTCCACTATAAGTTGGGTGGATTAAAGTCACCCACCAATAAAATGTCGTCGAGAGGATAACAATTTTCCAATACATAATTTATGGCATCAGTAGCGTGCTTATATAGCTCGATCGACCTTTCAGGAGGAATATAAATGTTAATAATTATAATGAACCTATATCCTAAATTTAATTTCACACAAATAACGTCCAGCGAGTCTGTATTAGGAATTAATAAAATGAAACTTTGCAAAGAGTTTCAAACAGCAATTAGAACTCCACCACCCCTTAGATGCTCAATATCTAAGTATCTAAACAAAAGCATTCGATATTATGCAAGTATACTTTATAATACTTGATACTACTCACATAAAAGTTTCTAATCAAATAATTTCTATTTGTAGATACTTATGTGGTAGACGTTTCAAGGGGATAATATTGAAATTGTACGAGAGTATAAGTATCTTGGGTATCTTGAGGTGATCCACATTTTGAGTGTTTGGTTACTAGCGAGAGGTCATTAATACACAACAGGAACAGAAACGCTCTGAAGTGACAACCCTGTGGGACACCTGACGTCAATTTTATTGCCTTGGAGAGACAATTGAGACAAATTCGATCCGATTATTTAGTTATGCACGAATATGGCTAGATACAATAAAGAAAGTTAAGTGAAAGCCTAAGCAACATAACTAAGCGATAAAAACCATGTAATTTACTTTGTCAAAAGCTTTAGCAAAGTCAGTGAAAATCACATCCTTTTGTCTGCCTTTCTAGATACTTTTTGCAACAAAATGGAACAAAAATTGCTTGATTTGTGTAAGTAGATTTGCTCTGATGTGGACTCCGTGGCGCAGTATTTAGTGTGTCCGAAAATTGCGCGTGTAGCTCAATGTTCGAATCCCATAAAGCACCAACAAGTTTTTTTACCGTCCCCCCTCTAGCGAATGTTTGACAAACATCCGAGCGTATTGTTTTCCTGAGAAATTTTCTCAAAAGCAAAATAAAAATTGCCCTTCGAATATGGCACAAAACTGTAGGTCCCTTCCATTCGTGCGAAAAAACATAACGCACATATCACAAGTGGTTGCAAAAAGCCCTTCATGGGCTGTTGCATCAAAATATATATGTATGTATGTGTGTATGTATGTGTGTATGTATGTATTTATGTATGTATGTATGTAAGTATGAATATGTAGATCTACGCTGATACAACATTTTTAACAAGATATGAAATTCTGTTGCAGACTACCTAACCTATTCAATAAGTTTTGGAATTGAAGAAATTTCGCAAATAGGCCAGTAGGTCTGGCTTGGGGCCAGACTTATGAATAGCAATAATATGAGATATCTTCCAAACATCATTTCGTTACTCTAAAGGAAATCCGACGCGAATTCCTTGGATCGAAGCGATAAATATGCTAAGCCGTGTTCGAAGTACTGTACAATTGCAAAGAGTCATTCAGCAGCTATGATAGAACTTTGAAAGCCGACTACGGCCATACCATATTTGAAAATATTTTACTGTCCTTCTGCTGTCACTGGGTTGTGTCAATTTACCATGGAGTGCTATAAATTCAAGAGCACATCGAAAACGTAAGAATGTATTACCAAAATTCAAGTTCTGTTTGAGGAACGTTCCGCGCGTTACGTACGATCTACGGTCATAATGAGCATCCTTCCAACCTACAAAAAAATACAAATATTTGGCGCAACAGCTCTTTAAAGTGACAGGGCCTAGCTTCTCGCAACCACTCATGTTGTGTGCGTTATATTTTTCACACGAATGGGAGGGACCTACAGTTTAATGCCGAGTCCGACCGCCAATTGGAGAAGCTTTTTTCGTGACAACAATACTCTCGGATGTTTGTCAGACGCTCGCGAGAGGTGGGACCGTGAAAAAACTTTTTGGTATTTTCTGGGATTCGAACTTGGAACCTCATGCGTAGTGATCCGACACACTAACCACTTACGCCACGGCGCCCACAACTTCCAACTTACCATTCGGTGAATTATGAGAAAATTCGAGAAAAATAATTCAGAGTCTGATCGAGCAGTTCCAGTACGTCAACGAAACGCGCGGTCTACCAAAAATATTCTTGCGGTGTCACAGAGTGTACGCGGGAACCAAAACGTCTCAACTTCACGTCGTTCTCATGAATTTTACCTTTCGTAGCGAATTTTGTGTAAAGACGTGAGCCTGTATCCGTAAAAAATTCAAATAGCCCAAGAACTGAAGCGTATTGACCATTCCATGCGTCGCGCATTCGCTGATTGGGGTCTGGAGCAGTTGGGAACCGAACCCAATGTTGGCTAAAAAATCATATTCAGCGATTAGGCGCATTTTTGATTGTATGACTACATGAACAAACAAAATTGTCGATTTTGGAGCAATGAAAATCCAAGAGAGATTATCCCAACACCTTTGCATAACGAAAAACTCACTGGTTGGTGTCAATTATCGGCCAACAGCATAAAAGGGTGTTATTCTTTCAAGAGAGCGTACCGGGCCATAATAACTCAGTTTGTTTGCCCAGAAATTGATCGTTTGGGTATTTTCGACATGTGGTTTCAACAGGACGGTAGGGCGTGTCACACACTAAACGAAATACTGAAGGTATTAAAGGCGTAGTTTCCGAGTCGGGAAATCTCACGAAGAGCCGATGTCAATTGACCGCCAGGTCGTGCGATTTGACGCACTTAGACTTTTTTTTTCTTTGGAGCTACGTTAAAAATCTGTCCTATGCCAATAAGGCAGCAACAATTGCCGACTTTGAGGACAACGCTGTTCGCATCATTAACGGGATTGAGGCCAACTTATGCGCACGAGTCATTAAAACATGGACCTATCGGGGGACCGCCGTCAAGCAAAGGTGTGAAGGCCATTCGAACGACATTAATTTTAAAACATAATGGTATAGAATGCTCTTTAACTTGAAATTAAAAGATATGCTATACCCCAAACACAATTTGTTGCGCTTAAATTCAAAGATGTATCGGCCTTAATGAATGACCCTATACTAATAATGCTCTACATTGTGGAACGAGTATTACTGAAGAAGATTTAAAAAAAAATATTATTGTATATAATACATTGTTGAATCGAATCTCAGAGAGTCCATCTGTGCCCCTATCGGTGCACAGCGCGTTCACCCCTTGACCCCCGTAATGGTTCGCGAGACCATTGACAGGAAGCTCGTAGCCATTTCGGGTTTGACCCGGCCGGCTGCCGAGCGGGACAAGCCGACCACCAGACGCTCGCATCCTGACACCCTTCAGGCCTGGCTCCAAAGGATGCCCTGGCTTACCAGGCTTGGCAATATCCGAGGCCGGTCGTCTTCGTGTCATCATGGGGTGTGCGCTTTGTTAGCCGTGACTGGGTTGTATGGCTGGGATCGCGGATACAAGCTGCCGAAATGGGGTTCCTTCGCGGTGTTGTTGGAATAACTCGTAGGGATCGAGTGCGCAACACCAGAGTACGCGAGGCGCTCAACGTTGAGCAGCTACTTCTCCGAACGGAACGATCTATGCTTCGATGGTTTGGTCACGTAGTGCGTATGCCCCCAGACCGGCTTCCAAGACGCGCCATGGTTGCCGTGCCATCAGGTAGACGACTTCGCGGAAGGCCCAGAAATAAATGGTTGGATCAAGTCCGACATCTCTCTTGGAGCCGCTTAGGGATTCTCCCTGATGAATTGGAGTCAATGGCGGAGGATCGAGAAGGATGGAGAGTCCACCTGAGCATCCTACCCCCATGACCCTCATGAAGATTAGCGGGCCATTGAAAATGAATGAATGAATGATACATTGTTGATAAATATTGTATAACTTTTGATAAAACCAGTCGTAAATCAAATCAATATTTTTTATGAAATAAGTGGTCAATAAACTTATTCTAACTAGGCTAACTACTACTTAATTATTAGTGCCAGTACGTACTCAATTTTTTATTCATCTAACGATTCCTGTAGACGAGACTACATATAACTTTTCTTAAATAAAGGTGACTGACACCCAAATTGAAAGACGTCACAACGTCTACTAAGCAAAGAAAAAAAACTGTCTGTCTGAAGGTATTTCCGCTAGATTCTTTCAAAGCTGTCGGACGATGATTTACATGTGCGTGATATGAATGCGGCAGGTCATTATTAAGGCGTGGATCGTAGATATTCAAATTCAAATGAATACAGTGACATAAGTGTTCCATTCACCAAAAAGTGATATCACTTGTTGTAAGAATAAGAATCATAGCTCTGATAAAATTCAATATTCTCTTAGTGTGTTAGACTTGTCACTTGAGATTTTAAACGTTCTCAAATCGAAAAGAGTGTTACAAAAAAATGTCAGACTACGACAGTTGAAAGGTGCAGTAGTTCACTTTTATTGTGCTTAATCTTAAAAATAGACGGTAAGGGAAGATGATTTTGCCTTGCCCTTATTAAGAACTAGGTCGGTCCTTTTTTGACTTTCCGGTAAAGTATGGTACTCCACTTAAAACTATTATACCAGGGCACTGCATTTGCAAGAAATGATTGATTGGCTTAATAGAAATATTGAGGCAAAGATATGTTTAATCATATAGGTACCCCTTTTATAATTGAAGGTATGCCCTTTCCTTTCAATAGACGTTAGAAACAATTAGACAGATCTGTTATATAGATACTAAGTCTTTACAAAAAAAAGAGAAAAAATCCAAGACACGATATTTATTTCTAACTATTTAGTCCCTAAGTGGTCTAATGATAGATCCATGGGACCACAACGGACCTTTACTAAGTGTGTCTGTGCTCTTGTGCAGACAGCCAACCTAACCTAACCTAAATATGATATTACTTTCAATTCTTTTCATATTGTTAATATAAAATGTTCAACTTGTCACGAAATGGGTTAATTACACGTACCAACAAAAATGTTACCGCATTTTACAAAAAGTGAAAGTACATGCATATCTGTGGACGTGAGCTACGTAGAGATATGTTACTTTTCTTATAAATGGAGAGTATCTCATTTTTGTGAAGGAGTGACAGAATAATTATAATGTACATTTGAATATTATGTACATTGGTATTGCGCCCCGCCTCTGTTTACGACTTAAGATACACTTTCATGACACATATAGCAACAGATTGCCGTCCGTCTATCAATCACAGGATTAATGAGTAGTATCTCCATCAATTTTAAAAATTATCCAAGATTATTACAGCTAACTGCGCTGCGATTCATACAAGGTAAGGAGACAAGAAATATGTAATTGTTTTCGTTTGTATTGACTTTGAGTCATTGAAAATTTTATAGTATCCATCTATCTATATAGTTAAAACGTTAGCGCGTGACCTTGTAATTCCTCCTGTGAGTTGTAACTATTTAAATGATTCAAAGACTGATCGAAAGCTTATTAGCTGAATATGGAACATCAGTAATAAAACTTTAAAAAATGTACAAATGAGTTAAGCGATAGGTGGCGAACGAGTAACATCAATGAGTATGCCTTAAAGGGACATGACGAATTTAAAATTTCGCTCCACCGATTTTTTTTCTTAAATAAAATGCATAGTATGAACGCAATTACAACCCGAAAGTGCGTGTGCAAGTTATTAAAAGAAAGGTGCAGCTAGCAAGTTCGAATTATTTATTTTTATACGAGGGCAAAGTGAAAAGTTCTCAGCCTGACGCAGAGATAACGTTCCAATCAGATTTTCTGCAGTAGACGTCTTGCGTGTTTTTCGTTAAAATGGATAAACTTGAATATCGTGCGGTCATAAAATTCTTCGTTTTGGATGGGTTAACCCCTAAGAAAATTCATCCAAAGTTGACAAAAGTTTACGGGGACTCTGCTCCTTCCATGTCAACCGTCAAAAAGTGGGCAGCTGAATTTAAACGTGTTCGCACGTCCCTCGAAGGTGATCCACGTGAAAGACGGCCAAAAACCGCAACCACACCCGAAACCATTGAAAAAGTGCATGATATCGTGTTGGACGATAGGCGAGTGAAGGTGAGTGAGATAGCTGAGGCTGTGTGTATATCGGAAGAGAGGGTGCGAAACATCTTGCACAAAAACTTAGGGATGTGAAAGCTCTGCGCAGGATGGGTGCCACATTTGCTGAATGCCGATCAAAAGCAAATGCGCAAATGATTTTCGCAGCAATCTTTAGACCGGGATCCGATGGATTTTGTGCGGCGATTTGTCACCATGGATGAGACATGGGTCCACCACTACATGGCAGAAATGAAACAGCAGTCAAGGCAGTGGGTGGAAGCCGGTGGTTCAGCGCAAAAGAAAGCGAAGTCGTGTTGTTTTGGGATGCGAAAGGGATCCTGTTAATTGATTACCTTGAGAAAGGCAGAACAATTACAGACGAATATTACTCCAACCTTCTTGACCAGCTGGATGACAAAATTCGCTAGAAGAAGCCTGTCTTGAAGAAGAAAAAATTCATCGCTCACCAGGACAATGCACCTGTACACAAGTGTGCGGTAACGATGGGAAAACTGTGGGATTTGGCACCCTCAGACTTCCATCTGTTCCCAAATTTGAAGAAATTTTGCAACGTTTTTTATTACCATTTTAATCTCTTTTTTATTTCAATCTGTTAAGTTATATTACTTGTAGATGAATTAAATAAATAAATAAATAAATAAATAAATTTGTTTCTGGGAAGCGCTTCGCATCCAATGGAAAAGTTGAGAGGACCGTAGATGAATATTTTCACAGCCTTCCAGACTCTGACTTCCGAGAATGAATACTGATGTTGGAGAAACGCTGGATTAAGTGTGTTGAAGTCAAGCTAGATTATGTAGAAAAATCAAATCATTTCTTAACTAAAAATCGCCGTCTTTCATTATCAGGTGGAGAACTTTTCACCTTGCCCTCGTATAATAAGAAAAACCTCCATTTGTTACGCTCCTGACAGAAAGTACGGCTGATGGTAAGCCATAAATATTTACAGTCAGCTAAACAACAACTTACAGCGACATCTTTGCAACGTTAACAACTGCTGCCACAAGATAAGTTAGGTCTACCTGATGCTAAACCATATTTAGAATTTGCCTGTTGAACGTCCGTTGAAAAGTGGAGCCAAAATGTTAAGAGAACGCTTGGGTAACATGGCATAATGGTAATGTTGCGATCTATCCTTTTTTTCGCGGGATACTCCTTTTTTTCAGCTCCCAAAATCCTATCCCGCGAAAATTTTCTAAATCCTTTTTTTCATACAAAATTTCTAACGTGTATAATATTTTGAATTTGATTTGTGGCGAACATTAGAGTGTTAGACTGAACCAAAACAGCAAGCGAATATTATATACACGTTCACAGCGAACGAGTAAGCCATACACGTTACTACTAGGTACATGTACGCGTCCAGTGTCGCCAAGTCATTCTAGCGTTTCAGTACCGTTTTTAAAAAGCTCAGCTCTTGGGCACCAAAACTATCAATTTTTCCAAAAACATCTTCAAAGTACAATAAATTTAGGGTTGTCCAATAAGAGGTTCCATTTGGAATGGTGTGCTATTCTACCACCCGACAGATGAGAAATAGAAACTACGCCATTAATAAACATGGAACGATGCACACTTCAACGACGCTTCAACGAAGTTCTTAAAATTCTCTTTAAAAATAGCGGTCGACGTGAAACACCTTCTCGCACAATTGCTAAATTGGTTCAGAAATTAGAGCGATTGGAACAATTTTATGATGTAAAGAACCAGACTCGTGCCCATCGCACAGAACAGCTGAATATATTACTTCTGCAGCTCGGAGTATGACCGAGAACTCAGGTTTGTCGATTCCACATCGATCTCGGGAATTGGACATATCACGAAGCACACTCCACCGAATTTTGCATAAAGACTTGGATAAAGTCTAAAAGGTTCAGTTGACGCATGAACTCAAGACTGCCGATCATCAGCAGTGCGTCACTTTTTGTTGAATTTGCTGCACGTCAGTTTTATAGACCAAGAGGCCGCAGTTAATTTTGGACGTGAGAGGTAACCGAACGAATCATATGTTAATATGTTACCTTGATGCCTAATATTTGAGATATTCTCGTCTGGCAGCACGTAATGGCAGCTAAAGGAAATAACTGTAAAGGGTGGGCCAACTACAAGTTTCTTTTTAAAAATGCAATACAATGAACAAAATGAAATTTTTTCCATGTATTATGGCTGTGTTAGTAAGAGCCAATATGCCCATTAATCATGGAATACAACGTTGTTCAAGTGGCTGCCTCAGCTGGCTTCGCAGTAGTGCATTCCATCACTCCAATTTTCCAAGACCTTGTTGATGATTTCGGGCTGAAGCTCACGGATTGCTTGGATGATATTGGCCTTAAGTGCTTGAATCGTTATCGGATTGTTGGCATAACATCGGTCCTTCACGGTTCCCCACAAAAAAAAAGTCCAAAGGGGCCAAATCGCAGCTCCGAGGCGGCCAATTGACATCGCCAAGACGGCTGATAACACGATTTGGGAATTTGGTGCGCAAAAGACCGATTGTGGCATGGGTTGTGTAGCATGGCACACCATCCTGCATGAACCAGAGGTCGTCCAAATCCAATGATGCCACCACTCCACAATCCGCACCAAACTGTCACTCTCTGTAAATGCATTGGCTTCTCGACAATAGCGTGCGGGTTTTCCGAGCCCCAGATGCGGCAATTTTGTTTGTTAACGTAGCCGCCGAGATGAAAATGTGCCTCGCCAGAGAAGATGATTTTTCGCCCAAAATCGTTGTCCAATTCAAGCTGCTTAAGGCCCAAACTACGAAGCGATAACGAAGCGGATGGTCATGCGCTTTCAATTGCTGAATCAATTGTACCTTGTAAGCGAATAATCCCAGATCTTTGTGCAGAATTCTCCTCAGGCTAGTGCGTGGAATGTTGAGCTGTTGAGATCGATGATGAGTTGATGTTCGTGAATTGAGTCTCACACTCTCGGCTACAGCAGCCACATTCTCGTCTGTGCGCACCGTACGACGACGGGGACCATGAGCGTTGTCCACTAGCATACCAGTATATATATATTGAAAATATATTATATTGAAAATTCCGCAAATTTGAAAACAGCAATAATAAGTGTAACCGCTTGAACATACTAGTGCATTATAGAGTACTGCGAACTATCGAGGTTGCGAAGTGGCGAAAGAGCTCCAAAAAAGGCGTGATACGCTCAAAAATTCCATGGGCACGAATCCAAAACCAATTAAGAATAGACCCAAAATAGCTACGAAAAAAGCAGCGAAAGATAAAAAATCCGTCAATATTCTCTTAAGATCGGGTAATAAAGAAAAACCCAAACGTAATAGGGAAAAGGTGACCGGAACTAAATCCTCGAATATTGGCGTGCAGTCTTATGCTCAAGCGGCGATGACAGCTAATGGCAAGTACAAGACCGACAGCTCACGGGAGATCAAAGCAAGAAATCGTCCAATTTCTAACGTAAAGACTCCTGCTCAAGCTGCGATATTGGAAAACGGTGATAGAGGTAGCTCACAAGATCATGTATCCCATGTTTTTTCCCTAATTCTTGCGAAACTTGAAGAGCAATCCAAAACAAACAAACTTATTTTCGAGAGACTAGTTGCATTAGAAAACAACATTCATAACACGCGCACTTCAACCAGAATATGAAAGAAACGATCAAAATTCTTACTTGGAACGCCAACGAGCTTATACGAAGACTCGACGAGTTAGAAATCTTTATACGAGAAAAAGACATTGATATATGCTTGGTCTGTGAAACTTATCTGACAAAGCAATCGAATGTTAAGATAAGGGGATATAGCGTGTATCACGCCTTCCACCCATCGGAAAGAGCCAGAGTTTATAAAAGAATGTATCGAACACTCAGCGGAAGTAAAGATTGAATTAGAAGCAATGCAAGTAAGCACGGTACGCGTTAGAAATAGACATTTTGCTTTCAACATTTCGTCTATATATTGTCCACTGCGATGTAAACTTGAAGAAAGTGATTTCAGAAACATCTTCGACTTCCTTAGACCCAATTTTATTATTGGTGGTGACTTCAACGCGAAACACCCCTTCTGGTGTTCAAGGTACGCCTCTCAGAAAGGTAGAAAGCTTTATAATGCGGCTATGCAATACAGTTGTGATTTTCACTCGACTGGTAAACCAACATATTGGCCGACTGATAGAAATAAGATACCAGATCTGATCGACTTCTTTATTGTTAAAGGAATATCTGGCAACTGTATAAAAGTTGAAGAAAGCTTTGATCTCTCCTCTGATCATTCTCCAATCATTATGACGATAAGCGAAGCTCTGGTTGAAAAAGTAGGACCGGCCAGATTAACCAGCGCGAAAACTAATTGGGATGGCTTCAAAAAAGATATTGAAGCAAATATTGAGCTGAGCGTATCACTTAAAACGCCCTATGAACTTGAAGTTGTAGTTGATCGCTTCGTCGAAATCCTACAGAATGCCGCGTGGAAGAATACTCCCAAACCTAAGAAAACGCCGGCCAGTTACATTCAAACTTATCCGCAGGAAATGAAAGAGATGATTAAGGAGAAGAGAAAAGCGCGCAAAAAATGGCAACAAACTCGGGCTCCGCAACATAAAGCACATCTTAACCGTTTGTGCAACTCACTAAAAAGATCCATTAAAGACCTTAAGAATAATGAAATGCAAACTTACCTAAAAAGCTTAACGGCAGAAAAAGATTCTAATTACTCGCTTTGGAAGGCTATAAAAGGTATTAAAAAACCTCAAATTCAAGCCGCCCCAATTAGGAAAAATCAAAACGAATGGGCCAGGCATGATAAAGAGAAAGCGCAAGTTTTTGCCACCCACCTGGAAGAAACTTTTAAACCCTTTGATGGACAAGATCTTATTCAAAATATAAATACTCGTACGCCGTATATAGCCAATAGTGCAATAAGAAACGCAACACTAACAGAACTTAAACAAGAAATAAAGAAACTTAAACCTAAGAAGGCTCCTGGATACGACCTAATCACGGAAGCGGTTCTTAAAGCGCTACCAAGAAAAGTTCTAATTGAGCTTCTGTTCATTATAAACGCCGCGCTTAAAGTAGAATATCTTCCCAGTCAATGCAAAGTTTCCGAAGTCATAATGGTTCTTAAGCCCGGAAAACCGCCGAATGAGAAAACGTCTTATAGACCGATTTCGCTTCTTCCAATTATTTCCAAAGTGTTCGAGAGGATATTGAATAGGCGAATACAGTCGGTAATAGAAGAAAGGCATCTCATTCCGGATCATCAAATCGGATTCGGAAGTAAGCATTCTACAGTTGAACAAGTGCATAGAATAACACATGTTATCGAAAAATCTCCTGAACAAAACAGGATTTGTTCAAGTGTATTCCCTGACGTCTCTCAAGCCTTTGACAAGGTCTGGCATGATTTCATTTTTATTTTGCTCTAGAGGTAAAGAATACTAGAAGTTCAACCTTCACAACAAGTACTCCTTGAAGTTCATAATTATTGAAACGAACATAATAACTTCGTGAAATCGATCTAACAAAATTAGTTAACATTTTTACTACTGTGAGTTTTTCACTCGTCAGAATATATTCGATCTTATCTGTAATATTAAAAATTAAGTTGCTCATCTTTGCTCAGCAAATTGCATAAATAGTGAAATTTTCCACATTCTAGTCTTTTTTATCAATTGGATTAATTTCACAACGCTTTTTATACATTCGTACTTAAAAAGCAATTTTCTAACAAAAATTGTTCTTCACAAAATGACAATGGCATGATTAAACTTTCCCAAAGCACGACACCTCAAAACCTGAGTACTTAGCACTACTTCGTGCAACTTTACGTTTCGTTGCCACTATATACATAAATAATTTGCTAAGTCGCGTGAGTAAAATTCGCTTGCACCCGAATCACAGCCCAAGAAAATAGTACACAAAATTTCCCAATAAATACGCGTGAACAAAAAACTGGTATATTAGAAAACGCTTTCATACAAACGCGTCAATGTATAGTATCTAAGTAGCTAAATTTCGTTAATCCGTATATACGAAAGTTAATACATTTAGATTAATTAACATCAATAAATTGGAGAAATATTTCCAAATTATTGATAATTCATTTTTATATGGCGCAATAGAAATGCGACTCTTTCGATTTTTTTTACTTTATAAACAAGAATGTCTGAAAGGTCATACTGTGATTATTTAAAAATGTATCTTATGGCAAAGATAAATTGCACTGCGATTCTACCGCTGATAAAGTACTTTCTTGTTTTTTTTTTTTTTTTTTTGTTTTAATTTTTTAAACAACAATATTCATAAGTACATTAATTTTAATGAAAGCGGTTTCAAGCAATGTCGTACTACAAGTTAAGTGGTTAAGAATTTTAATTCATTTTAGTTTTGTGTAACTCCACAAGTCATAAAATCTTTAAGATTCATTAACACCTTGTTAGCTACGCGCTATTGCACTTGTGTTTAAGGAAGTACTCCCACTAGTTTGTTGTATATACTCATGTTCGCACTTGCGGGTCGATAAACGTTGTATGGGAATTTTGGAGGTGATTTTTTTTACACTATTAAATGATTCTGCAAATACATATATTTGCATATGCAAAAGTCATAAAACTCTCGATTTTAAAATAACCTTGAATGTAGCATAGCACTTTTCAATATATAAAAAGATACATGTGCTAATTGACTACGTCTTGGCTACCTCTGCTGTTGTCTGATATGAGACGCTAATGCAATTAAGAATACCTGTTTCAATTTCAATTGTTCCTTTCAAATTGTAAGGCAATAAAAATAAGTGGCGCAATGTATTAGTCCTTTCTGGTTATTCTACTTCCAAACCTTTTTCTTATTATCTCACGCAATGGCTGTGGTTCCCATCTATAGATACAGTCATAATGAGATCTGGATTTCAGTAAGACGCTACATTCAGCTTTTAAGGCAAACGCTTTTAGTATCACGAAGATAAGCAACCGTGAACACATGGACTTGACTAAAAGACCTCAAAGCATGGCATGCCTCGGTGCTACTACAGCAATAAAAACACTCCTCAACTGAATGCACCTAAGTTTAGCTGCAAACTATGCACTCATACTGAGTCAATCAAAAGACTGAAGATCTAGTTTGGCTTGACACGCGCAGATTCTAGACAGCCAGATACAGATTATAGATACCATAGTAAGAAGTTGTGGTCGAAAAGCAAAGCACAGCCTGGATGACATCACATCCGACAACGGACTCAGGCTAGTCGACTTTGCGGCGGGGCGAAACTTTGTCGTAGCTAGTACGCGGTTCCCACGTCTCGATATTCACAAAGGAACATGGCTCTCCTTTGATCGATAAACTGTCAACCAAATCAATCACATTACGATCGACGCAAGGCACACTTTCAGTATTCTGGGTGTCCGGGCTTTCCGAGGAGCCAACGTGAACTCAGATCATTACTTCGTTGTAGCTAAAGTACGGATGCGGATATCCAGAACGGAGCAAAATCAACGAAATACTGTGGGGAAATTTGACGTCCGGCGGCTACAATCGCAAGAGACCGTCAAGGCCTTTGTCTATAGAGTTTCTTTTAATCTTAATCTAAGACCTATGTCTATGTGGCCGAACCGCATCTCCAACGAACAACTTTATCTGAGAACGGGCCAAGAACCTATAAGCAATACTATACGAAGAAGAAAGTGGCAATGGATTGGACACACCCTACGGCGCGACGACAACTCCATTGCCAAATATGCCATGCAGTGGAATCCGCTCACCCAGGCAGGCATAATTGCGGGACGCCTTAGGCAAACGTAGCGCAAAACAGTTGAGGAGGAATCGAGCTCTTTAGGAATGAAATGGAGGCGCTCAAACGCGTTTCAGAACTCCGACCACGATGGCGCGCAGGCGTGGTTGACGCCCTATGCCCCCCGAGGGGTTAAAGGAAATAAGTCAAGTCAAGTAAGACCTATGTCGCCAGCAGCAAATGCGGAAGACCAGTGGCAGCGTTGCCAATAAGCCATCAGAGATGCCGCCTCTGATGTACTAGGTTTTTCTCGCCCACCACAACGAAACCCCTGGTTTGATGAGAAATGCCGGCAAGCACATGCAGTAAAACAAGAGGCGTATAAAGCAACGCTGCATAGAAGGACTAGAGCTGCTCTAGAGCTGTACGAGTGGAGGAGAAAAGAGGAACATCGACTTCTCAGGAAGAAGAAAAAGGAGCATGAGAAGCGCTCGATCGAAGAGATTGAGAGACTTTATTGCAGGAATGATGTTCGAAAATTTTACCAAAAGGTAAAAAGAACATGCCAGAGTTTCAAAGTCAGAACAGAAGCCTGCAGGGACGAAAATGGTAGCATAGTAGTAGAATCGCAGTCGGTGCTGAGGACCTGGAAGGAACACTTCTGCAGACTTTTAAACGGCGATGATGACCAATATTCCGCTGTCAGGCAGAATGAGCCATTCAAAAGTGACGATGGCAGTCAAGCTTCCCGTCAACCCGAACAGAATGAAGTGAGGATAGCGATGTCTAAACTCAAATCCAACAAAGTTGCTGGAGCCGGCAGCATTGCCGCTGAACTTTTCAAGGCAGGAGGAGATGAGTTGGTAAGGAGCATACATCAGCTCATCTGTAAATTTTGGTCGGATGAAAGTATGCCCGATGAATGGAACCTCAGCATCATTTGCCCGATCCTGAAGAAAGGAGACCCTCTGAACTGCGCCATCTACAGAGGTATAAGTCTCCTCAACATCGCATATAAGATCCTGTCTGCCATATTATGTGAACGCCTAAAACCGGTCGTCAACCACCTGATAGGTCCTTATCAGTGCGGTTTTTGGCCGGGAAAGTCCACCATTGACCAAATATTCACACTACGGCAGATCTTGGAAAAAACCCATGAATATAAAATCGATACGCACCACCTTTTCATCGATTTCAAAGTTGCCTATGATATCGTGTATAGAGACGAGTTATATAGAGCCATGTCTTGACATCCCTGCCAAGCTCGTCCGTTTGTGCAGAATGATGGTGGGGAACACTCGCTGCTCCATCAAAGTCGGTAAGAACATCACCGAACCGTTCGATGTCAGCAAAGGTCTTAGACAAGGTGACACGCTATCATCCGATCTCTTTAACATAGTACTTGAGAGAATTGTACGAAACTCACAAGTCAACACCGGAGGTACAATCTTTTACAAGTCTGTACAACTACTCGCTTATGCCGATGACATTGACATAATCTGAAGAACTCAGTGGGTCGTCAATGGGGCTTTTGCGTGTATTGAGATCGAGGCAGCAAAGATGGGTCAAGCGGTCAATGAAAACAAAACATAATATATGCTATCTACAAAAAAGGACACTCAACATCGGCGTCTTGGACAGAACGCCACAATAGACAGATATAATTTTGAGGTAGTAAAGGATTTTGTCTACCTAGGCTCTATGGTGAACTCCGCACATGACATTAATAGGGAGATCACACGAAGAATTAGAATTGCCAATCGTTGTTTCTATGGGCTAAGAAGGCAATTGAGTACCAAAGCCCTATCTCGAACTAATAAGGTAACTCCTTATAAGACACTAATCATCTCAGTGCTGCTGTATGGCGCAGAGGCATGGGCTTTGTCAAAACCGGATGTGGATGCCCTTGGTTATTTGAGAGAAAAGTTCTTCGAGCAATCTTTGGTTCCGTCTGCATAGACGATGAGTGTGGGAGAAGGTACAATGCCGAACTATACGGCCTATATAAGGACATCGACTTAGCCAGAAGAGTTCACATACAGCGACTAAGATGGCTGGGTCATGTAGAACGGATGGAGCCCAACGTTCGCGCCAAGAAAGTCTTCGAATCCACCCCGGATGGACAGCGCAGTAGAGGACGACCTCGTGATAGGTGGCGCAAACAAGTAGAGGGGGACCTCAACCAACTTGGAGTGCGCAACTGGAGGCAGCTGGCTCGTAACCATGCTGGCTAGAGAGGTTTGTTGGTTGAGGCCCATTAATGACGAGTAAGTAAGATTTCCATATTCCTTTTGCCTATTCTCGCCCAAGTAGGAGAGATGACAATTCCATCTACATTTATACAGATGGATCTAAGAGGGACATATGAGTAGGTACAGGGATATTTTCTGAAGCACTCCAGATGTATCAATCAATCATGTTGGCAGACTACATCAGTAGTTTCCATGTGGATGGTCTAGCAATGACGAAAACCGCCCGGAAATCTGCAATGTAGGCAGTACCAATTCACCTGTCATCCCACTTTGAAACTTAAAGTTTCAGCTTAGAAATAAGCGATAATAAAGATCAGCAGATGAAGTGCACTAGAATCTTGTGTTATTACTAGGAAGCTCTGGTCACTCTATGAAAGAATCGGACAAAGAAAATCATGGTTCCCAGATACTCGTACAATATAGAATGTTATCATACGACAAAAATGATATTTGTAGAGGTTGCGGTAATGGCGGTAGAAGATATTATAGAACGCAGATAATCTTCCTACGCCACTCCCCAGAACTCTAACACCTTAAGGATATAATACTAGGTAAAAATGTCCTCCAGTTCATAGAAAATCCAGCAAGTAAACCGGCTAGCAAGATAAGCCATTTCAGGAAAGAATCGAGTTGATTTAAAAATCCACGGGTTATAGGCATAATCACTTCTAAGGGTATAGGAGTTGTTACACACCATAGGCATCACACTGGATCCGCACTGATTTAAGTGTAATAAAAATCCATCAACTCCGGTCACATCAACCCACTTACCTAAACTCATGCTCTTATATCTGAGACTGTGGTCAATTTATACAATTTTAGAGTCTTCGATCTGCAGCTGAATCTTGAAGAAATTTGAGCAAAAGAGATGATAGCTCAAATTCCAATCAAAATAACAAATTATATGTCCAAATGCATTGCTTATAGGGAATGAAGCAAGCTTGGTTTCATAGAAATAAATGCTAAAAATATTCAATTAGTACATGTATAATTGTTGGGAAAGTAGACGAATTGTAAACAAAACCACAACTTGTTTTCCTCAACCGCAATATGGCATGAGTTCAGGCGAAAATCCAAATGAGCTAATCAACAAAACAGGTACCCTCAGCATCTCCGAAGTTAAGCATCATCATATCCATAGGTCTTAAGTGGGCTAAGTTATTGGATATATCTGAGGTTCGTCTTACACTTAGAAGTTTGTTTTAAAGGTTGGTCAGAAAATAGTTAGAGCTATCGGTAGAAGGAGGGGATAGCCAATTTAAAGAATTTGTACGGATGTGTGACTAAACATAATTTAAAGCCTGAAAAGTAAAGTGCTTCTCCAAAAATTAAGATAAAAGATATTGTATAGCACTACAGTATTCATGAAACTCTCAAGGTCACCTTTAGTCCAAAGAATCGGTAGATTACTGTCATTTGCAAATTGATTTTGATGTATCGGAACCAAATGAATTATCACTTTCTTAGAAAAACAGTGGTGATGATTACGCAACTGCCGAAACTAGTCATTGATTTTCAGAGTCAAGAGTAGATTATTCGATGTCTTTAACGCTTATGTGACTATAATTCCTAATTTAGGCTGCAAATGAACGAGGTTGGCACTGCGTACGTGCTTTTAAGACGTATTTCGAAATATCATGACATTTGATACTCGCAACTTTTTGTAATGGAAGACATTTATAATTTGTAGCCCAACAAGGTTGTATATTTTAACCATTACTTTGATGGCAATTAATAATGTAGTCTTTGACCGGGGAGATGGGGTAAAATACAACTTAGCCTTGCAGCTTAAACAAGGCACCCTGCACATACGCCGGCGATATTAAGTGACTTTAACAAGCGCGATTGAATCTAAAGTTCTCCCTTAATTAACAATCATGGATCCGCACAGGAAATAAGAACATATGATATTCAGAAGTATGCTGAACGTTACTATTGCATTTTCAGCAGAAGACTGGTAGGGCTTTTACATCGCCTAGCGGAACACTACCATTGCCGAGATGGCCAAGGTGCTGTGTTCACCATTCTCCCCTCGATGATCGAGGTTCGTCTCTTGCCTCTGGAAATATGTCTTTTTCTTTGATCAATTCTCCAAAAAATAATCATTCTTTACATTAAGGAGTATGGTCTATGTACTATAATTCCATTATTTGACAAAATATCAGGCGTTTGAAGCTTTCCGATAACAAATGATGTCACACAGGGTAATCACCTAGTCTTCTGTGTCAAACGTTTGACTATCGGTCGTTTGACAGCAAAGGAGAATTTGACATTTTGTCGAACAACGTAATCAGATGGATAGATAGATAGATAGATTGATTTATTATCAATTTCCAAAAGTACAATTTACATACATTTTTTTTTTTATAAATCATTAAAGCATGGCTTTGCCGTCTGCCCGATTGGCATTACTTTACAAAGTAAATGGTAGTTTTTTAATAACAAAAAAGTAATTCAAGAAGAGAAAAAATGAAATAAAATAAAAAATAAAAAAGTTTTGAAAGGCTTCATTCAAAATTCGATTTCTATATGCAATTGCTTTCCTATAAAAGTTATAACACTGATTTGCATCACCCTCGCAGTTCAGGATCGCTAGTACTTCTGTTTCAGTTTTTAGGTCGCTGCCAAGAAATGTTCTCCTTACTTCTTTCAGGATCGGACATATTCCGATGAAATGGACAACGTCTTCTCTCACTGACAGGTTACAAAGACTGCAAATAATTGGCAAATCCTCACGGTGAGGGATAAAGTTCAACCTTACCAGCTCTCCTTTCATTTTAAATATAGCTGAAATTAATTTCTGACTATGTTCAGATCGAAAATAATTCCGTTCGCATAGATAGTGTTGTAGAATACTGTAAGTTGCTCTATGTACAGACGAAGTAGCTTCGTTCATACAGTCTAATCTATATTTTTCATCTACTTTTGTGACGAGGTCAAAAAGTGAGTTTTCAATGTCCCTACTGCTACTTCCCTGCAGGCCAAGGTCAAAGTTTGTGCCGCAGTAGTCTGCAATCTGGCTTAGCTTCCCAAATCATAGATTTCTCTTTCCAATTGTATACAATGCTACTATTTGTGGTAATCTTCCCTCCGGCATATTAAATACTTTCAGTAGATACTCCACGTGTAGTTTGAGCGTTTTGATGTACAGTGGTGACAACCCGGTTTCGATGGTTTTCATATAATTTGGAGTATTTTTCGGTAGTTGAAAACATCTTTTAACATAAAATCTTAAAAGTTTTTCTACCGTCTCAAATTTCTCATATCCCCACGTTTGAGCTGCATACAACATCACCGATTCGGCCACTGCTACAAAAACCTTGTACTTTATGGTGTGGGCTATAAGCTTGTTTGAAAAGCATTTCTTCCAAGCAGAATTTATCACGCTTTTAGCTTTCACGAGTCTATCTTTTAAGTGGCTTTCCATACTCAGATCGCTCGGTATTATGACACCAAGATATTTATAGTCTTTAACAATTTCAATAGGTTCACTATTTAAATGCCATTTTTCATTCCTTGACATTCTACCGGCCCCCTTTTTAAAGACCATCACTTTTGATTTGTTCAGATTCACCGTCAAATTCCACAACCGGCAGTACACACCAAGTCGGTTGATCATAAGCTGAAGAGCTTCAGGTGAACGTGCGAACGAGGACAACATCGTCCGCAAATAGGAGGGCTTTAATTGATATTCCGGCAAACTCTATCCCACCTGGTAGAAAGTCAGTTAGATTGTCAATAAATAGCGAAAAAAGATATGGACTCAGGGGGCATCCTTGTTTAACTCCCATTGTTGTCTCGAACCCTTCCGATATCTCGTCTCCGTTCCATACAGCTGAATAGTTCTCAACTCCAAACTTTGCTGTCACTCCGGCATGATACAGCTTGTAAAATAACGCTTTTCTATCAACTGTGTCGAAAGCTGCCTTGGAATCGACGAAAAATGCATACAACTTCCGTTTTTGCTCGAGGAATGTTCCCGCAATGCTTCGTAGGACAAAGATGTTGTCGCTGGTCGAATAACCGCTCCGAAACCCGCTTGGAATTCCCTAAGCTTTTTGTTTTGATTTATCCACTCACAAAGTCGATTGCTTAAGAGTGACACAAACACCTTGTACGAAGCATTAAGAAACGATATTCCGCGGTAGTTGTTTGGATCTGATATGTCACCTTTTTTGTGTATTGGGAATATAATCGATTCCTTGAACTGATGCGGTATGTTTCCAGTCTCCAACATTCTATTGTAGGCCTCCGTAAGTTTTGTTATAAGAACCATCGTTCCATATTTGAAAAACTCTACTGAAATTCTATCTGCTCCTGGTGCTTTTCCATCTTTGAGTTTGTTCGCTGCCAAAAGAACTTCTTCCGTAGTAAAGGAAGAATCTAAAACAGTATCAGTAAACGAGGGTTTTGCATATAGAATAGGCAGCGTCATGGATACCGGGTTGAGAAGTTTTTTAAAGTGCTCATGTAATGAGACCGCAGTTAACTTGACACTAATTTGTAAACTTTTCCCGTTTAAGATTTTTATCGCTGTCCAAAATTCTTTTGCGTCTCTACAGTGTGTGAGCTTTGATGCCTGAGTTTCTAGGTATCTAATTTTTTTCTCTTTGCAGATTTGCTTATAAAAGTTATTTGATTCAATATAGAGACTTTTAAAACCGAAGTTGTGATGTTTTCGAAATGCTCTAAGCCATCCAAAAGATCTCTTTCTCGCCGCTTCACAATCTCCATCAAACCACTTCGCCCTCCCCTTCGATTCGATCGTATGTGATTGCCTGTAAACCGGATATGAGGATTTTATTACACGTTCAATATCTCCCATACACAGCTCTTCCTCTGTTTGTAAGTTTCGATTCAGTTTAAGCCGATACACCGTTGCCTTGTTCTCCTTCCATTGCAATTTTGGGGGAAGTTGCAACTTTCTAGATTCCTCAAGTGGTACTAGATCTGCGCTCAATTTAACTGTTATTGGCATATGATCGGAAAACGGTACACTCAATACCTCAAAATCAGCAACTAGTGACATCCACTCCCCTCTTACAAGACAAAAGTCGACAACTGAGCAGCCTTGTTGTCCCACGAACGTATATTCGCCGCTTTTATCAGAAACACTCGTACCGTTCATAACATAGAATCCAAATGAATTGCAGAGTTCCACCAGTTTTTTTCCTCTTGCATTTAGAGTTGCATCCTTCGAATTTCGCACTTTGCCCGCAAAAACGTTTTCACTTCCTGCTTCTTCCCCTATCCTTGCATTTAGATCGCCAATAATCATAATATTATCAACATCGTTATGTTCTAGGAAATTAATCAATGCATCAAAATTTCTCTCCCATTGGTTGCAGTTTATATAAGATGGTACTATAATATATTTCGTAGCATTAGATGGAAATATCGTAATCAGATGGAAATATCGGCATCAAACGGTGGGACACCATTTCAGTTTGGGATATTGGCAGAGTCAGGTATTGCATTTAAAAGATAAAAAGTAATTAAAAAGTGGCAACGGTATTAGACGACAAGGTAAGGTGCCAACACTGCAGGGCAAACTGATAAATTTGTAGTCAACATAAAGTCGGTCAGCCATCATAATTGCTTTTCCGAAATCTCATCTCTTATGTTTCGATGAGCGAATGATGATTATTCGTATTTCCCATATTTAAACTAAACGAAATGCGATGAACTGCTCACAGGAATTTGTGAAATGGATTGAAGAATTAGCTGTCACATACTTGCAGATAATGTTACTAAAACAATATAATATAGCTAGAAACCATTTGGAAAATCTTTTGCTACCAAAGTGTTTGACTTCGTTTGACACCGAACGAAAATTTGACATTTTCAGAATCGTCACAATCAAAGCATCAAACGGTTGCTTTACTCAAATTTGTGGCATATTTTTCTAGTCAAACGTTTGATACTGTATCAAACAGTGGAACTGTGGCAAGCCTTCAGCCACTTTGAAAAACTACAATGCAGGAATATGGCAGGAAGAATACACAATTGACAGATTGAAAAAGTTAGTCAAAAAATTTGAAGAAACTTTGTTGCTATAAAATTTAATCTGTGCGTGTTTATACTCATAAGGCCGTTCTAACGAAAACTTTTCTATTGAACGACATGCACAGAAATTAAAACTCGTAACTCAACTTCACACAACATTTTGCGGAAATATTTGTATTTACAATAACATTCAACGTAAAAACGTTAGGACAAAAGATTACAAAATGTTCTACTACGGAACGGAATCCGTATCATCCTTGCGGCAGAGCTACTTGGAAACGTCTTGAGCATTTCGAAGTCCAGCGACTGTTTGATGTCTCTCAAACTAGTAATACAAGGAGAGGTGTGGAATATTGTCAGTGCATATGCTCCCCAAAATGGGTGCGATCAGAGAGCTAAAGATGCATTTTGGGTAGATTTCCACAATCTCCTTAAGAACATCCCAAAGGAAGAGTTTCTGTTTGTTGGAGGAGATTTGAATGGACATGTCGGGAAGTCAAACGAAGACTATGAAGACTGCCATGGAGAACTAGGATACGGCACCAGGAACCTTCCTGGTGAAGACATCCTAAGCATGTGCAAATCACATGGTCTTATCGTGTTAAATACCATGTTCATCAAACAAAGCCGACACCTGATCACTTTCAGCAGTGGTGGAGATGAAACCCAGATTGATACAATTTGGTAGCCAATTTCATGAAGAATTGGGACAAAGATTGCAAAGTGATACTGGAAGCAGCGATCGTTCGGCAACACCGTCTCCTGCTACCAGAAATTTTTATGAAGACACCAAAGAAAAGCAAACAAACAAGGGTCTCTGAGAAAATCAAGTGGTACAATCTGGACAAAGAAAAAGGCGAGGCTTTTGTTTGTTTTTGTTTTCGTGATGAAAAATTAACCTCTCTCACACCATCAACGGAGCTGAGGATGAAGAGTGCAGAGCACAAAATATGTGGGATTACCTATAGTGACTTGCTTAAAGAAGGTCAAATCACTGCTAGGAGCTCCAAAAGGCCACCATCAACATGCCAATGAAACATGGTGATGGCGTAATGAAGCTAAGGAGGTGATAAATGAGAAGAAAGCGGCTTTCAAAGCCTGATCAAAGTGCTCCTCTAATAATAGAGACGAAAAAGCTCGCCTCGAAGTGGAATACAGATGTTGCAAGAAAAAAGCGAAGAAAAAGTGCGCTCAGCTTCAAGCAGAGAGTACGGAGGGCCTGTATCGGGAGCTGGAGAAAATATTTTCCCCGGTTCCTGATGCAAACCAGGCTATTCAGGAGCTGCGAAGACACAATATGAACAAGAGCGCAACCATCTTCAAAATAGCCGCCCAACGAAGGAGGAATGCTCAGGAGATTCGTTCGCCAAAGTTCATTAACAATGCTCATGGCCAGCTTCTTGTGGATGGCGACAAAATTCTGCAGAGGTGACGGCAGTATTGTAAGGAACTTTTGAATGAACAGTTTCTCCCGCTATACTTTCCAAGAGCCACCCCTAACTGTAAAGAAATGCCCGACATAACAGTCGAAGAAGTTAGTGACAATCCAAAAAACGAAAAGCGGTTGGGCCAGACGAGATGCCTTCTGAGTTTTGGAAAAAGATGGGAGACATCGGGTTCAGTTGGCTCAGAATTCTCATTTCCCAATTTGTGAGAGTTGACCCAATGCCGAATCAATGGAGGGAAAGTTACCTCCTCCCTGTATACAAAGGGAAGGGTGATACGCGAAACTGTGATAACTACCGTTCGATCAAGCTGATGTCACACACCATGAAGATCGTTGAGCGGGTATTAGGTGGCCGACTGCGAAAAATAATACGGCTATCTGATGATCAGTGCGGGTTTGTCTCGGGTAAATCAACCACAGATGCAATCCAAAGTATAAGGATCATAATGGAAAAACATCGTGATTCCTTAAGGGATTTGCATATTGTATTGGTTGACTTTGAAAAGGCATTCGACAGACAACCACGAGATCTGATATGGGTGGCGCTAAGACATCGAGGGGTTCCAGAAACC
Source organism: Brachypalpus laphriformis (assembly GCA_945910035.1). Lineage (NCBI taxonomy): Eukaryota > Metazoa > Arthropoda > Insecta > Diptera > Syrphidae > Brachypalpus > Brachypalpus laphriformis. Next base: position 311,275,292 of record OX246753.1, on the reverse strand, counting down.
TATGTACAGATGATCATGGACATGTACGAATGTGCAAAGATAAGAGTAAGATGCCCCGCTGGAGTAACCGAAGAGTTCCCAATCAAAGTCGGGGTGCACCAGGGAATCGTTTTAAGTCCTTTGCTCTTTATTACAGTCCTCGAAGGTAAAGTGAAGGACCCCAAAGTACATCAGTAATTCTTTGCTGACGATGGAGCCATCATAAATGAGGATTCTACATCCCTGCAACGAGCACTTGATGTGTGGGCGGACGTTTCCTAGGGAAATGGGTATAGCATTAGTTCAGAAAAGACAGAGTACTTGTGCTGCCCGTTCCCTGATCCACTCAAGCCTATTCCAGACATTTATTTGAATGGAACAGTGCTTCCCAAGTGCGAAAAGTTTAAATCTTTAGGATCTATGATCAACAGCAAAGCAGCCTGTCATAACGACATCAATCATCGCGTAAGCGTAAGGTGGATAAAGTGGCGAGAAAATTCCGATATCTTCTGTGACAGAAAAATGCCACCTAAGTTGAAAGGAAGGCTCTACACCACAGTTGTGCATCCAGCGCTCACATACGGTTCACAATGTTGGACGATGTACAAAAAGTATGAGAGTAAATTAACGGCAACTGAGATGAAGATGCTTCGCATGACAGCAGGAGTGACAAAGATTGATCGAATAGAAGTTCGAAGATCCGTGGAAGTTTTCACATCAAGAAAACCATGGTACAAAAAAAGAGCGCGACCGGCTCAGCTGGTATTGCCGCGTTCAAGGAAGAGATCATTTGAACCCTGTTGAAAAGGCAATATCAATGCACGTTCCAAAGACATCGCGATGTAGGAAAGGCAGGTTTATAAACGCCTGGATCAGACAAATGCGACGACATCGGCCTTTCATTGGCCTCAGTAACCGAGTGATCCAAAATCGGCAGGCCTTCCGATATTTTCTGAGATCAAATAGGCGAACCCCACAGGCGGATCAGTAGAAATGCGGTGAAGTGGGAAGGTTATAATCCCTTATTTTCGGATCATAACCTCGTTGAAAAAAGGAAGAAGAAGAAGATTCAACGTAGAAACTGGAGCCACTAACAATAGGAAGCTTCCCAAAACAATGTATTTAGGTAGAAAGCACATTTTTATTTCAGTGGATTCATAACTATGCAAAATTGCCGCATTTGTGCTGCTAAAAACCCGCGTGGGATTGTCGGAAATCCAATACTTCTACAGAAAATCACTCTGTGATGCAGATTTTGGCCTAGCGTTGTCATTAGACCGCTCTTCTTCGAAGGTGATGCCAGTAATGCTGAATCGAAGAATGATAATCCAGTTTTTATGGCATAAATTGTGTGATATAGACTTGACAGACATGGGGTTTTAATAGGATAATGCGATATATTACACAGTCGGCAACGGCCAGAAGTCCAATTATCTCCAGATTTAAAGATATCAGTTGGCCACCGGAATCTTGTGGTTTGACACCAAAGGATTTTATTTTCTAAGGAAAACCAAGGTTTGGATCAAGGTCAAGGTCTTAAATAATTAAAAAGCTGACGGCCGAACTTTTACGTGAAATTGGTGAGGATGAACTATTATAATAAATGACTAAGGGTCCCTAAGCAGCTGGGTACAAATGGGCGTATAAAAATGTGTACTCATTATGAACTTCTTTGTTACTGCAAATGGATCCTCTGCATATGCCCTAATCGGAAGAACGCCTACCATCAATTTCAATGATTTACTATTTGTTTATACAACTTTGCTGATTCTGGCATTTCTGCACAAATTTTTTTCACAATTGGCTTCAGTCAAAATCTTTTCAACCACTTTTTAGAACTCCTACTTTGTGATACGACCAAGTGTGTAACGAATCTCTGGCAATATTATTGAGCAATAAACAATATTGTTGCCTCATGGTTTGAGGCTAAGTTTGACATATTAATGGTTGGCATGACATGGTGCATTCGTAATGTGTTCGGTTACTGGATGGCATGGTGTCGGTAAGATCAACCGTATCCATTAATTTTTTTCGAGTGAAAGATGGAATCGCACACAACTAAGTAGCTCAACACGTAATCGAAACAAATACTAAAAATCAGAAACGAATGCAAAAATTGCAGCAAATTATTCTCAAATAGCTGCGACACCACCCATGGAGTGAGCAAGTTCTAAAACCTAACCTCACCAGAGTTTTAAACCACTACACTAAAAAGAACTCCTTCCCATCTTTTCTCTTCAATTCTAACTCATGTCGTGCTCCTGAATTATACTTAAGCCCTTAGGCGTAGATTAATATTAAAAAAAAAATAGAAAAAAATTTGAGTATTTCTTGAGCTTAAATTTTCAAAAATGTATAGCACTTGGAAGTTGAGACAATTGGGGAACTGTAATCCCTTGAAAGTATGTGTCCAGCCTTAGGTACACCTCATGTCAGGCTTAGTATGGGACCGATGGGCCTAAAAAGTGGAACACATGAACATCAACGGGGAAAAGAAAGTTTTGTCTGAAAGTAGCGAAGTCAAGGGCCAGCCTGCCGGCTTTCTATTTCCGGCCTATCACCTGTCTTAAGATAATTTGTTCGAATTAAGACCAAACTGCTGGAGCGGAAGACGTGAGTTTATGAAATTGGCGTAAGAAAAGTGCTCAAGGTGCCTTACTTGTATCTGCAGAACATATGAGTATACAAAGCCTTTTATTATTCGCTCTCATTTGACTCGTGCCACAGTAGGTAAAATGAGAAAAAACTATCTCATATCAAGTAGCCGGGATATGGTGCCAATACTCGTCGCCCAATGGATTACTAACGAACTCCAAAATGCCACAAAGAAATCGGAAACCCCACTCCTAAAACTTTACGCCAATCCACTTTCGACTAATGCGATCGTAAACTCATTGTTAAGCGGCAGCCTGCTCATGACAAAGCCACAGATCAAAATACGCAACGTAGATACACCATATAAGGATCACAGATACAGTAAACTTATTTATTAGTACTTACGCGTATTCGCTGAGGTGACTGTAGCACTTTCTTCTCCCAACGACACGAATGCAATATCTTGACAAACTTGATTATTCCTTTATTATTAACCGATCACGTAGATGAAAACACCGTTTATTAGATTAATCCATGAGGTGTGTATCTATTCCTTTAGCACAATCAAATATAATATCATTCACGATTTCACTAGTTTAAATTGAATTTCTTGTATTTTGCGATCAAGAAAATCGCATCAAAAAACTATTTGCACTTTGAACACTTTCCACAAAGCTACAGATAAGAAAAAAATAATAACTCATTCGACGGATACAACTCGCAGATACGGCTACACTATACACAAGCTACTCCAATGAAAGACGAACGTTTACTACTTTACCGCCACCGATGGTGAAATCAAACTGAAACCTCGTCACAGTTGGAAGAACTCTTTATTGGTAAATACTTTGTTGAGAGATGGTGTGACTGAGTGAATGGAAGTTGACCATCAATGGAAAAGTCGTTCCGAAGCTTGGAGCCTTCCATGGCACCTACTCTACTAGCTGGCTAGCTACATAGCTCATAGCTCAATGAATTGTGGATCGTATTTCATTTACTAAATGTCTCTCTCTGTTTTTATTTGAGTTTTGTTTTGACTACACGATTCGCATGAGAGTATCTAGATACATTGGATACTGTTGCTGCTAGCCGGTACAGTTACATTTTTCTTTAGGTGAATGTCAGACCGAGATGTGTGAAATAGTGATCAGCTATTATTGCTTCTAGATCTAGCTGCAGAGACTTGTAAACATAGATTTGAAGTAGATCACGTGCCAAACCAGGTTTGTGATCAATTTAAAGTGGAAAGTTCAAGTCGTAGAGAGAAGTTGTTTATTGCTTGCTAGAGGGATAAAGATGCCAGTTTGTAAATCAGGTATCGAATCGATCTTGACAGGTGAATCTTGTAGGGAGTCACGATCTTTTATGATGACTGGCAAATTGAATGTGTAGGTATATGTTCTTAATCAAGAGTTACCGCGAAATCTATTGTACGAAGGAAGTCTTAATCTCGAATTGAGTCGAGAGATGTGATATTGTACACGAACTCCAACTAAGCGATGGATGACGTGAGTCAGAAAAAATGTTATCGGTTTTATTACCAAAAAAAAAAAAATTATATTATTTGGAATAAGTATGGAGTTTCTCCCCGGATGTCGTAGTCATAATCCAAAATCGTAGAGGAAATAAAAAATGCACTTAAAATTTGGAATTTAGAGCACGCATACTCATAAATAATGGAAATGGTAGTTTACACGCGTCTGATGTCAAGGTCATTCTATTTAGACTGTGGAGTCCCTTTTGGAGTTTTTTTGGCCAGCTTATGGTATTTATGAGAAATGGAAGCCGAACATAAAACGGGAATGAAAAACATTGAATTTTCTCCAACCATTCCACCACAGAGTCTGGGTAGCCTAGGATTCGGGTTTACTACATTGACGAATGGATATATGATAGATTGTAGAGCTTGAGCAGGAATCTTCCTTAATCCTTATGTTACCGGAATATGGTGACAAGAAGATCAGTATATTAAGTAGAGATGGTATGTTGTACGCACTGGATCAATTGAAAGAGGGTCATGTGATAATAGTACTGGACAATCAGGCAGTGATTAAGCGCTTGGACCAATAAGACACGGCTCTGAATGTGCGCAGAAACTCAAAGAAAATGTGACTTAAAAGGAATTGGTATTGACCTGAGTGAAAGGTCACATGGGCATCAAAGGATATGAAAAGATGGACGAGCTAGTCAAGCAGTAGACTATTGGTCCAGGAACATTTGGATATTTGGAAGAGAATTAGTGAGGGGCTCGATCGACAAATGAGCCACTACAGGACATCATAAACGGTAGTTGGCTGTAGACGAGTGTAGATAATCCAAAAGGAAACTGTCGGATCATAGGAAATACGAATTTTAGATATCATTTGAAGAAGATGGTGACACCTGTAGAGTGTGCGTGGAAGACGTGGAGCACATGTAATATGCCGCACTTACGTCCGGCACTAGTTAGTAGGAGAAAAGGATTAGCCAGATATCCATCAAACCAATGCTAGTATTAACGCGGGAAATCAAGACCACAGTGAGAGAGAGGGGAAAATGTCTTAGAGATATCTCTGCAGACACACTTAGACCAATAAAGGTCCTTTGTAATGCCATGGATCTACCATTAGACCACTCAAGGACTAATTAAATCCAACCGGATCTTTTGATAAAGAGATGGATGCTCAAGAAGCCTAAGTACTCCAAGCCGCCGAGGAAGGGAGCCCCTAGATGGAGCATTCTTTAACACGATAATGAAGGACATGTACATAGGAGGTGAAGGATAGTTTCCTTCTCATCATCCCTACAGCTCCTACAGTAGTCGTTGGAGAAGAGGCCAAGCCTTTTGGCATGTTGACCTATGTTCTCCAGTGAGAACACCGATAACGCAGCTGATCTGTGATCGTTTTAGTTTAACCAACTCGGCGCAACGTTGCTGGCCCAGCATAGGCCAGATCTGTCTCGAAATATGACACGTTGAGCCGTTCTCCTATCTATGGTTAGTCTTGCTAATAGCTTCCAGCTTTAGTAGATGGTTACATATAGCGATGGGCACACCTAGGGCTTAAAAAGGTGCCAGCCACAGATTTCCACCTGCCCAGAGTTCTTACACAACATTGTGGTTGGACTATTTCCTCATCAACAAGAGAACGCATTCTCGGATGATCCAATAGTAGAGGCACCAACAATCCGAGAGGTAACCATAGAAGAAATGAGGAGTCTTCCCGGATCAGTGGAAACGGCAAAACCTAGTACTTCTTCCCGAAGGTAACTTACTTACTTACTTATGTCCTTTAACCCCTCGGGGGGCATAGGGCGTCAACCACGCCTGCGCGCCATCGTGTTCGGAGTTCTGCAACGCGTTTGAGCTGCCTCCAACTCATTCCTAAAGAGCTCGATTCCTCCTCAACTGTTCTGCGCCACGTTTGCCTAGGGCGTCCCGCTATTCTGCCTGCCTGGGTGAGCGGATTCCACTGCATGGCGTATTTCGCAATGGAGTTGTCTTCGCGCCGTAGGGTGTGTCCAATCCATTGCCACTGTCTTCTTCGTATAGTAATGCTTATAGGTTCTTGGCCCGTTCTCAGATAAAGTTGTTCGTTGGAGATGCGGTTCGGCCAAAAAATCCTCAAGATGATTCTTAAGCATTTGTTTACGAAGACTTGCAGCTTGCGTGTGTTGATGATGTACACCTTCCAGGTACTGCACCCATAAAGCAGCACTGATTCTACGTTGGAGCGGAACAGTCGTAGCTTGGTTCTTAAGCTAATAACATTGCTTCTCCAGATTTTGGACAGCATTCCGAACGCAGCTTTAGCCTTCCTGATTCTGCTGCACACATCCAGTTCGGTGCCACCGCGATTAGCCGAGACGACACTTCCTAAATATAGAATGGAAGTACTCAGGGCTTTTGTTTTGGCTGTGTTTATTTCTAGCCCCACTTTGTTTGCCTCAGCTTCTAGATTTTGGGCCATCAAATGAAGATCCATTATCCGATGTAAAAGTAGACAAACATCGTCAGCGTAATCTAGGTGTTTAAGGTAAGATGTCATAGTCCAACGAATTCCAGAATTAGCTTCCGTCAATGCTGCACGGAGTACATCGCTGATAACCACCAAGAACAATAGCGGGGACAGTATGCACCCTTGACGTACTCCACTTTGGACTTCAAAGTCCTCCGACAACTTACCATTGTGCACGACGTGACACTTGCCGCCCTCATATGTAGCCTTGATAATAGCTATAAGCTTTTCTGGAATGCCTCTCCTGCGCAAGGCCAACCAGATAGCATCTCGATTCAAGCTGTCGAAAGCCTTCTCGAAGTCGATAAACAGTAAATGTAGCGGAGACCTTTACTCAACGCATTGTTCGATTATGATCCGTAAGGTGTTTATGCGGTCGATGCAGGACGATCCAGCGCGAAAGCCTGCCTGTTCGACATCGAGAGTTGAATCTAAATGATCTTTAATTCGTTCTAGAATTATTCTAGCTATTATTTTGGCTACAGCTGGAAGAACACATATACCTCTCCAGTTACCGCACTCCATCAAGTTACCCTTCTTTGGAAGCTTAATGATCATCCCCCTTTTCCACTCCTGTGGAAATTGTTCACTATCCCAAGCTCTCCGTATTAGCGGATGTAGCAAATCTGTCGATGTATTTGGCGCCGCTTGAAATAGCTCGGCAGGGATGCCATCAATACCCACCGCTTTGTTTTTCTTGAGGGACTTGATTGCTGTTATTATTTCAGCTTTACTGGGAGGTACGGTGCGAATTCGGGAATTTGTTGCTTCGAACTGCTCATTCGAATTCAAGATCATACCGCCGTCGTCTAAGTGATTTAGCACTGCAGCAAAATGTTCTCTCCATCTAGTGAGCTGATCCTCATCCGAAATCAGAAGGTTACCGTCTAGACTCTTCACTGGATGTTGTTTGGAGTTTCGACCACCAATGAGCTCCTTAGTGATGTTGTAAACAGTCCTACTGTCGCACCTACTCGCTGCTTCTTCAGCCCTTGAGGCCAGTGAGTTGACATGTTGACGTTTGTCACGTCTCACACTACGCTGCACTTCTTTCTTCTTCGCACGGTATTGGGCTTCAAGCTCGGTTCTCTCTACTGCTGAGGCCGCTGCAATCCGAGCCTTGATTGTTGTACGCTCATCGATCCGTCTCCAGGTGTCTGTAGAAAGCCATGTGCGGTGGTGTTTCTGCTTTTTACCGACATAAGTGCGTGCCCCAGTCGCAAAAGCATTTTTCACAGCACTCCAGTGGTCATCCATGTTCCCTATGCTGCTGATTGCTTCTGCTTCTAAGACAAGATGGTCCCTGAACTGTTGGCGCACTTGGGGAACCTTGAGCCTATCGATATTAAACCTGGTGATGTTAAGCAGATTTGAGCGGTTGCTGTTGACGGATGCAGTACGAAGGCGTAAATGAGCTACCATAAGATGGTGATCTCGTTCAAGTCCGACGTCAGCTCCACGTCTGTTTCGGACGTCCAGGAGACAATTTCTAAAGCGGCGACTGATCGCAATGTGGTCGATCTGGTTGGATGTTCGTTGCCTATCAGTAGAGACCCAACTGATCTTATGGCAGGTGTTATGCTTAAACAGAGTACCTCCGATGACTAGGCGGTTGGTATTGCAGAAGTTCACAAACCGCTCACCATTGTCATTACGGTCTCCCACGCCGTGAACTCCCATCACGTGCTTAAGCATGGTGTTGTCGCTACCCACCTTGGCATTGAGATCTCCCATTACCATTGCGATGTCCCCATTAGGCATTTGGTTGTAGGCAGCACCTAAGTGGCTATAAAAATCATCCTTTTCATCTTCAGTCGCGTCTAGAGTCGGAGCATAACACTGTATGATGGTAATTTTTCTAACTCTACTCTGGAACCTAGCCGTCAATATCCGGTCACTATGGGGTTTCCAGGATATGAGGCTACTACGTGCTGCTGGAATTAGCATGAGTCCTACGCCAGAACTCCGTGCACTTCCAGCTGGTTTACCAAAGTAGAGCATCACAGTGCTTTTTGTTGGGGAGATGTATTCCCCAGCATCGTACCATCTTATCTCGCTCAGCCCTAAGATGTCGATTTTATACCGTGCGAATTCGCGCTCCAATTGGAGGAATCTGGCGTTATAAGGCCCTTCCTTGAGTGAGTCCAGGAGGGTCTTAACGTTCCAGAATCCGATCGTTGTCCGTGTCAGATAGCCAAAGGTCGTCAACAAATGATCAGTCCGTATCCGAGGCGTATGTTTCCGTTTCGGAGCAATGATTTTTTTTATGGTTGCGGCTCGCTGGGCCACAGACCAACCGACACTTATCCTGTTTTTTGGCGCAGGAAGCTCGCCATTCGTCCTCTCCCGTTAGCAATTTCCGAAGAAATTCCCAGATGGCACCACGAGGAGGTGGGAGTAGGGCTTACTAACAGAGCTGCTAGGTTTTCGGCTGCAGTGACTCCTACTCGTTACTTAGCGGACCAGCACCTATCGGGAGATGCTGCCCCTACGAGGCCTTTGTTAGTCGTTTGCCATCCAAAGGTAAGAAACCACCAAATGAACCATCATCATACCGCCCGCTCTGTATGTTAGATACGGCTGGCAAAATATTGGAGCGAATCATCTGTAACAGGGTAGAGGCAGCAATTCAAGAATCTGGAGGTCTTTCAGAACACCAATACGGTTTTTGAAAAGCGCGCTCAACAACAGATGCAATCAATGTGGTAGTTATAACGGCACAAGAGGCTATACAGAGAAGAAGATGGAAAGGCGGTTCCAAAAAGTACTGCTTGGTTATAACTCTTGACATAAAAAACGCCTTCAATACGGCAAATTGGAGTCACATCTTACAAGCGCTCAGAAGGATGAGAGTTCCACAATACCTCATAGACGTTATTGTTGACTACTTCAGGTGCAGAATCTTGGTATACAATACAGACCGCGGCCCCAAGGAATATAAGATCACAGGCGGAGTACCACAGGGCTCAGTCCTTGGCCCTTTGCTCTGGAATATTATGTATGACGGTATACTGCGACTTCCTTTACCCGAAGAAACAAAAATAGTGGGATATGCTGATGATATCGCCATTATTGTCACTGCTAAACTGTTGGAGGAGGTGGAACAGATAAGCAATGCGACAATAAAGATAATACGAAAATGTATCACCTCAGTTGGTCTAACACTGGCGGAGCATAAACCTGAAGCAGTCCTGATAAGTAGTAGGAACAAGGTAGAAACTCTCACCATTATAGTCAGCGGCCATGAAATCACATCTAAACCGCATATAAAATACCTATGTAGGTATCATGATAGATACGAGATTTTCATTTAGAGATCACCTTAAGTATGTAGGTCGAAAAGGTGCAATAGCAAGTGCTGCACTCGCGCGTATCATGCCCAACATAGAAGGACCAAGACATAGCCGTAGGTTACTGCTGGCTAGAGTGGTTACGTCTATCATCCTATACGCCGCACCAATTTGGGCCGGGTCCATGGCAATTATAACATACAGATCACATATCACATCTGTGTATCGAATGTGTGCATTGAGAGCTAGTTGCGCATTTCGCACTACTTCTAGCGATGCAGCCTGCGTGGTAGCAAGAATGCTCCCAATAGATATCCTGGCAGTAGAACAGCAACGTCAGTACTGCGCAAGAAGAGAAAGAAACGAGGCCAGCGAAAACCGGCTCTATAGAGCAGAAAGCCTAAGAGAATGGCAAGAACGCTGGAATGCTTCTGAGAAAGGCAGGTGGATCCACAGGCTCATACACCAAATCCAGCCATGGTTCGACAGGCAACATGGAGAACTTGAGTTCTACTTAACGCAGTTCCTAACGGGCTATGGATGCTTTCTTTTGTACTTACATAAGTATAAACACGACAATAGACCTTACTGTCCGCATTGCGCTGACTGCGTAGAAAACGCAGAACATATATTTTTTGAATGCCCAAGATTCCTCGACGAAAGGAATGCACTAAGGAGTGAACTCGGCCATCCACTGATGCCAGAAAACATCGTTGGCGAAATGCTCAAAAGCCAGGAGGCATGGGACGCAGTCGCTGAGAGCACAATGCGCATAATGAAGATTCTAAGAACCCTAGAAAGAGAAAGGAAAGAATCAGACCGGCGAAATACAATAAATGCTGAGCAGGAAAATGCAAACATGCACTAGTCGAATACATCAGACTAAAACCCCCCCGGCGATGAAATGCTTGACGGCAGTACCGCGGCGAATGGGGCGGTCGTGGGAGGGGGGTTTAGTGGGTAAGAGTCCCACACTGTTACTCAGGACGTACTGAGTTCCGTCTTTTGAAGATTACCCCTCCCAATAAAAAAAAAAAACACCTAAATACGAATACATCAGACTAAAACCCCCCCGGCGATGAAATGCTTGACGGCAGTACCGCGGCGAATGGGGCGGTCGTGGGAGGGGGGTTTAGTGGGTAAGAGTCCCACACTGTTACTCAGGACGTACTGAGTTCCGTCTTTTGAAGATTACCCCTCCCAATAAAAAAAAAAAACACCTAGGGCTTGCCTATTAAGCAGAATCCTTCGAGTTGTACTCTGTCTGGTAGGCTCGTCCGCCCTGCAGTTACCCGGAATGTTCCTGCTGCCTGGCACCTAGCATAGGTGAATGTTGAACTGCTCTGTCATCTCCGTAAGAGGCAGGCGGCTATTTGGCCTTTGATGTGAAGGAGAACGATTCCAGGGACTTGATTGCCGCTTGACTGTCAGTGAAAATCCTAATATTCCTAACAGATAATGTATTACTTCACTCTTGTAATCTCCGATGAGAGGCCATTTTTACATGGAGTCTGACCGAAACATGAGTTTCGTCAACCAAAAATCTCGCACTGAAACACCAGATGACTGTAGGGAATTATTGAGGTATTGTGAATCAAACCCATTTCGAATGAAAAACCTGTTTTTGTCTACCACAAGCCTTTGTACCAATTTCTAAATTGTTTTTTTCCCTGAACCCTTCATATATTTACATGTGGGATTAGTCAATAAAAGATTTTTTTTTTATTACAACTGAGATATAGTCCCGCAATTTACATTTCATATTACTTGCTGGGTTGGAAAGCAGGATAAACCACAATGGTTTTGCCCTTGATTATTAATATTTAACAAATAAAATGGAGTTGATATATACTCGTATACATATATTTTGTTGACTTCATGAACGAATAGCGAGGTCTACGGGTAATGCTCTCTGGAGTCGTCTGTATTCCGGTAAGTTCACTTACTTACTTATGTTGGTGTAATCGTTGATTATGTTTTTCTGCAAACATAATTACTTCCTCAGACACTAGTTTAACATTCAAGTCCTTGTGGATGTTTACATTGCGTACGTACCATGGTGCATTTACGATGGAACTAAGTACCTTATTTTGAAACCTTTGTATGACATGTAAATTGGTTATCTTGGAATAGCTCCGAAGCTGGATTCCATATGTCCATACTGGTTTTAGAACTTGGAGGTAAAGTAGCAGCTCATTGCTTATGTATAGCTCCGTTTTTTTCCAATAAGCCAATGCATTTTTTTCGAATTTCAGGTTGAGCTCTTCTCTTGTTTTTCTTAACATGCCCCTTCCATCTTAGTTTAGTATCTAGGGTCATGCCCAAATATTAGCTGTATTTGAATATGGAACTAAATTAGAGTTTATATAGAGAGGTGGATTATTAATTTTCATATTTGTGAAGTTAGTGTTTGTCCATTTAATTTCGTTTGATTTTATCCGCCACTTCTTCGTCCACCCTACTACTTCATTTGTGGCGTTTTGCAGTTTTGTGGTGGACTCTGTGGGGTTCCTTCCATTCGATAAGATAGCCATGTCGTCAGCGAACGTAGCCAGTTTTGCGTCTGATGGAGTTCGAAGGTCTCTTAAAAACAATAGATATAAGACCGGACCAAGTACGCTACCTTGGGGGACACCGGCTCTTATTTTGCGTAGCGTAGAATTGCTATTTTCTTATTTCACACGAAAGGGTCTATCAGTTAAGTATGACCTTAGAATTTGGTAAAACTCTTTTGGTAGATATCTTTGCAATTTGCTAAGAAGCCCTTGGTGCCAATCTCTATCGAGGGCTTGTTACGCATCTAGAAAAACAGCCGAGCAGATTTTTTTCTAATCTAGTGCATTTTCTATTAGGTTTGTCAGCCGATGCACTTGTTCGATTGTTGTGTGCTTGTTTCTGAGATCAAATTTGTGCGCTGGTATCAGATTTTTATCATTAATAATTGGTTGAAGGCGGCTCAGAAGAATTTTTTTTCAAAAAGTTTTGACATAGTGGGAAATTGAGATATGGGTCGATATGATTCTTTTATCGTTAGGTAGTTTTCCTGGTTTAGCGATCATAATAACTTCTGCTAACTTCCACTGTCTTGGTACATATATAAGCCGAAAAGCTGCATTGATCACATATTGAAGTTTCCCAACAGCTCTCCCAAGTGATTCTTTGAGTATCTCTTCAGTTATTAGATCGTATCTCGGGCTCTTTTTAGCTTCCATTTCCTTCTGAATAATCATTTTTAACTCCACTAGACTAACTGCTGAGGAAGAATTTTCTTCGGCCGTTTGCCTTGGAAGGGGTGTGAATGTATCTGCAAGGTAGTTTGCAGATACTTCAGCTTTTTCCGACGAGCTCCTTGCCCAAGTATCATCTACCTTTTCAAAGGAGGATTTGGTTACGTTGGCCTTTTTATCGCTTTGGATGCTTTCCACAAATAAAAGATTGAAATTCGAATACAAATTTTATTTAAGAAGTAATATGTAGAAAAAAGTAGTTGGAGAATATAATTAGTAAGGAATATGAGTTAAGGTGTGGTAAGTACATAGATTATATAAGTAGGAAGTCATCACTTCAGTTGGATGGTAGCTGCCATCATCGTTGTCGTCGCCACCTACCCTACCTACCCTACATAACTGAAATAAAATAGATATTAGTATTTAAAAGTAAAAGTGTTGTTATTTCTATATATACATATATACTACTTACTTAGATGGCGCTACAGTCCGGGGTGGACCTGGGCCTCAACCAACAAACCTCTCCAGCCAGCGCGGTGACGAGCCAGCTGCCTCCAGTTGCGCACGCCAAGTTGGTTGAGGTCCCCCTTCACTTGTTTGCGCCACCTACCGCGAAATCGTCCTCTACTGCGTCGTCCATCCGGGGTGGATTCGAAGACTTTCTTAGCGGGAACGTTGGGCTCCATCCGCTCTAAATGACCCAGCTATCTTAGTCGCTGTATGTGAACTCTTTTGGCTAAGTCGATGTCATTGTACAGGCCGTATAGTTCGGCATTGTACCTTCTCCCACACTCATCGTCTATGCAGACGGAACCAAAGATTGCTCGAAGAACTTTTCTCTCAAAATAACCAAGGGCATCCTCATCCGGTATTGTCAAAGCCCATGCCTCTGCGCCATACAACAGGACTGGGATGATTAGTGTCTTATAAAGAGTTACATTAGTAGTTCGAGATAGGGCTTTGCTACTCAATTGCCGTTTTAGCCCATAGAAACAACGATTGGCAAGAGTAATTCTTCGTGTGATCTCCCTACTGATGTCATTTGTGGAGTTCACCATAGAGCCTAGGTAGACAAACTCCTTTACTACTTCAAAATGATATCTATCTATTGTGGCGTTCTGTCCAAGACGCCGATGTTGGGTGTCCGTTTTGTAGACTTACTTAGGTGGCGCTACAGTTCGGGGTGAAGCGTTTTGTAGACAGCATATATTTTGTTTTGGTTTAATTAACCGCTGTGGTCAAAGGTGGGTTCTTTGCTGCCTCGATCTCAATACTCGCAAATGCCCCATTGACGCCCCACTGAGTTGTTCCGATTATGTCAATGTCATCGGCATAAACGATGAAATGATAGCGCGTCACCTTGTCTAAGACCTTTCGTGACATCGAATGGTTCGGTGATGTTCTTACCGACTTTGATGGAGCACTCTCGCTGCTTCATCGTCATTCTGCACAAACGGACGAGCTTGGCAAGGATGCCGAGACTAGACATGGCTCTGTATACCTCGTCACTATACACGTTATCATAGGCAACTTTAAAATCGATGAACAGGTGTTGCGTATCGATGTTATATTCATGGGTTTTTTCCAAGATCTGCCGTAGTGTGAATATTTGATCAATGGCGGACTTTCCCGGCCTGAAACCGCACTGATAAGGACCTATCAGGTTGTCGACGATCGGTTTTAGGCGTTCACATAATACGGCAGACAGGATCTTATATGCGATGTTGAGGAGACTTATACATCCGTAATTGGCGCAGTTCAGACGGTCTCCTTTCTTCAGGATCGGGCAAATGATGCTGAGGTTCCATTCATTGGGCATACTTTCGTCCGACCAGATTTTACAGATGAGCTGGTGCATGCTCCTTACCAACTCATCTCCTCCTGCCTTGAAAAGTTCAGCGGCGAGGCCGTCGCCTCCAGCAGTTTTGTTCGATTTGTGTTTAGATATCGCTATCCTCACTTCATTCTGATCGTCCTGGTCAAAATACTGCGTATTGGACGTCTGAGATGGCTAGGACATGTGGAGCGAATGGACACCAACGTTTTGGCCCACAGAGCCTTCGAATCTAACCCCGAGGGACGACGCATTAGAGGACCCCCTCGCCGTACGTGGCGCGCACAAGTTCAAGGGGACCTCGACCAACTTGGAGTGCTCAACCGGAGGCAATTAGCTAAAGACCGAGCTAAATGCAGAGGCTTGTTGGTTGAGGCCCTGGTTCACACTGAACTATAGCGCCACCTAAGTAAGTAACTAGTAAGTAACTAAGTTTAAAGTTGTCGCTCATGTGAAACTAGTATGAAACTATTGAATTGCGGCACTAGTCTAATAGCCATAACTCATCAGTCTTTACAGATATACAACTAAAACAATGAGAAAGGATACTTTAGGTAAATGCGAATATTTTTTCTGTATAAAATTAAACTTTGACTTTAGTCGACCTAAGCTATTTTAACTTATTGCCACAGACATATGTGACCACTAAACAGCCTACACAGAGCTTAACCATACACCGGTCTCTGCAACTGGATTACACAGATGCTTCAGTCGAGAATTATATACCTATTCAATGCTGGAGATACAACCATGCGGGAGTGGTCTACAGAGGAATCCCTTTAAGACGGAGTTATGTGTCCTCTAATATGGTTTCTTGTAGTGGATGAGATCGTGGCAGTACTGAAGGAAAACTCGAAGGCCAATGCCGATGAAGCGGTTATCCTGGTTTCGGAGGAAGGTTCAATCTCGCACTAACTAGTGAATAACTAGGTAGTAGCAAAGGGCTGGGAGTGAGACCCTCAAAGGCGGAGGTAGTTATAGTCACTAAGTAGAGATCGATCCGTACCTTCAAATCGCCAAATATCGGTGATGTTGAGTTAAGTATCTCAAGTTCAGCTCGATGCCTGGGCATAATTCTAGATTCCAAACTAAACTGGAAGGATAACATTGTCGAAAGCATCAAAAAAGGAAGCGTAGCTTTCTATTCTTGCAAGAAGGCAATCAGTAATACGTGGGACTTTAAACCAGCTGTGATGTACTAGGTATACACGGCGGTTGTAAGACCCATTCTCACATAAGGTTCGCTAGTATGATGGATGGTACTTGAGATGCAATACCATCTTTCAAACCTTACCAAAATCCAGAGGGCAGCGCGCATCGCAGTCATGGGATCAATGAGAACAACACCAACAGCGGCAATGGAAATCATGCTTAGTTTTATCCCGCTTGATATATGTATACTCGTACTGTAGCAGTCTGGCGGCCAAAACCGCTGTTAGACTTAGAGAAAGCCGATTATGGTCATCGATCCCTTACGGCCATGCCTCCATTTTGTCCCGATGGGGGACTGCCAGCGGATCAGTGGAAACTGATCAAATGAATCCGATGCTAGTTTTGAAATGGGAGTTGCTACAAGAATTCCTGACAGGATGTACTGGTAGAACCGAAGAATCATGAAGAAAAAGGAACTGGCCTTCCATATCGGCACTTCTAAGATGGACGTTGGCACAGGAGTCGAAGATTATTGTGAGGTACTGGGAATAAACCACTCCATAGCCATTATACAGACTGCTGAAATTATGTGCGAGAGTAGTATCGTTGGTAAATCAATCACTGTCTATATAGATAGCCAGGCAGTCGTTAAGGCTCTGGAATCTGCTGTAATAAATTCAAAGCTTGGACCTGCAAATGGCTTTTAAACGAGATATCTACAGCCAATACGGTAGCCCTCTGCTGGGTACTAAAGCATATTTATATCGAAGGAAACGAAAGGTGTAACGAGTTTACTAGGAAGGGGTCGGCGCTGCATGTATCGCGAGCTTTCCCTTTCGGAGCGATCCCAATTAGTTCCTTACGGAAGAAAATATAAGATGAAGCCACCGGTCCAGCAAATAGACGCTGGGTTCATCTGGATACGTACGCAACGGCCGAGGGCTATGGCCGGCCTTTAGCAAGAATAGATCAACCCCTCTGCTCGTCATAACGCACGGCTCATTTCCGCATTCATGCGGAACGACTCGCTATACTGCAGGGATGAAGAAGAAATAGAATCTGTTCGTCACCTGCTGTGTGAATGTCGTGCTCTACCCGTCAGAAGAATGATGACTCTTGGCAGTTATTTCTTCTCGGAGCTGGAGGATTTCAGTAATGTTGAGCTAATGAACCTCCTGAGATTCATATCAAAAGGCACCGATCTACCTAACCTAACCTAACACATCGACAATGTTTAAGCTATATGCTTTACCTGTGCTACAGCAGTTAACAATATCCATTAATACCTTGGTGTACAGCAAATTTAATTTACCCTCACGAATGGGTGCAATAAAAATTCTTTCAAAGCCGTGCAAAGAGGTTAAGTTCATTTCATTCTCTTTATATGATTTTCATAAAAAAAATTGTAAGCCTTAGTTATTTCCAAGAAGAATGCAAGCAAACCAGATATTTGAAGGTGCTGCATAAAATGTGTGCAAAAAATTAAAAGAGATTGTGTTTGGGTTGTACCTGAAATTTAACCGCGCCACTTACGCTTATTTACTGTACAAGCATGCCTCCTAAAAATTATTTTGGAGTTATTAATGTTAAAGTTAAGTCATTTAGAGTTATTTACGCCGGCAGTCTATGATATTCTACCAGCTACATAGTGCCGGCGCATCACCTTGTCACGGTAATTAAACGCTATTATCGCCTTAAGATATGCACACCACGACTGAGCTTAACTCTGCTTCAACATATCGTAAACCAATTCGATTCGCTCATTGCGTACTAATGCAAAAGAAAAAACCTAGAAAATTAAAATAAATTAATGATTTCTGTACGTAGAATATTTCCGGTGTTTTTGTTTTTAATTTTAGGAATTTTAGAATTTCATTATGAACACCTCTTTTTGAATTGCGACTATTGATGTTAGTCTCATCAAATAGCCCCACAATAGAATATGAATTTAAATCGTAAGAAATGTAAAACCTTGACCTTGTGCTTTATTCTATAACAAGGGCTTGAGGTCGGAAAGAAGAGATAGTTGGTAAAGAAAAGAATGGTGTATATATTGGTGTATATTAATAAATTCTAGAACACTATGCTGTGGAAAAATTAACCTTAGATTAATAACCACTGGAATGCCTCTCATTTAGCATTTTTCACTTCGCATTTTGACTATACGTATGCAGTTGTTGTTTTTTTTTTTCGATTAAATTTATTTATTTTTTCTTTTATTTTGCTTTGAAGTTGAATTTGATTTTGTTGTACATTACAGATAGTTTCAATAAACGATGACAGGAAGAAAGTTCTTGATTCTTTCCTAATACTATGCATAACAAAGCTTTTCGAAATAGTAAAGCAGTTAGGCTAGGTTAGATAGATGCGTGTCTTGTGACTAAAAGAGACACTGCTCACTTAGACCAACAGTTCCGGTCCATTGTACCCAAATTATTTAACCCTGGGAACGCTGTAAAGTTATAACCACTCAGATAGTGATATGAATCCCAGGAAGTCCTCCAGATCCGAGAAGAAGTAACTCCAAAAAGTCCTCATTCTTCTGATGGAAAGGAATAGATTCAATTTCTTCTTCGTCCCCGTAACTTCTACAATAGTCGTTATGCAGCACACCGAGTAGCTCTGTGTGGACGCTAGTGGCACAATAGCCAGTAATTACGCCAGAAACGACCGTGCGCTATAGCGACTAAGTTTCACCAGAGGTTTATCTCATTTTGCTGAAGCCTGGCCATAGCGCCCTGGTTGTTGCACATGTTTCCAGATCTGTTATTATTGTCAGAAACGCGAATCACAGAGGATATTGATCAGAGCGAATATGAAATAGTGAACTATAACTGTGTGAATTGTACTTCGAATTCAAGGCATACGGGTGGAGTAATGATTTACATAAAAAAGGGAATGCAATATGAAGTGGCTGTTTTATCAAAAGTGGATTAGTTTGTATGGATCCTGAAAGTGTATGTATGGATTGATAGGCAAAGATGGTCATTTGTTGTTGTGTATAGGTCACCGAGCTCATCTGTGAATGATTTTATTGACTTTTATACGAATTGGTGTGTTGAATGGTTGGAGAATGAAAACAATGTTGTTGTTATGGGAGACTTTAATATTAATTTACTTGCGAACGAAGGTAATAAAATGAAAATGATGGATAGTATTGCAGATCAAGGGCTAATAGAAATAATAAGACAACCTACCAGAATAGTCGATACATCACGATCATTAATTGATTATGTGTTAATAGGACCGGATATGTGTAGCATTGTTAATGCATGTATAAAGGAAGATTGTAAAGTATCGGATCATGAAACAGTAAAAGCTGAAATAAAGTGTTTAAGCCAACATGATGTTATTAAAAACCGGAAATTTCTTAAATATTCAAAGGTAAAATTTGATAACATTTTAAACGGTATAGGCTTCTCCGACCTATATTACGTGGACAATTTCGTTGAGATAACAAAGTTATTTAGTGAGAAAATAGAAAAGTGCTGTGAGGACATGACGGTGGAAAAGGTTGTTAAAGCGAATATTGATTGCAAATGGTTCTCAACAGATTTGCAACGAATGAAACGAGAAAGGTGTTAGCTTTTAGAACTGCAGTGTATAGTAACGCGGAGGCAAATTGGAAAAACTATAAAATGGTTCGTAACATGTTTAAGAGAAAAATTATGGAAGCGAAAAATAGATATATAGTATCCCAAATTCAAGTTAATAGTGATAATC
Organism: Brachypalpus laphriformis; assembly: GCA_945910035.1. Lineage (NCBI taxonomy): Eukaryota > Metazoa > Arthropoda > Insecta > Diptera > Syrphidae > Brachypalpus > Brachypalpus laphriformis. Next base: position 311,255,494 of record OX246753.1, on the reverse strand, counting down.
AAGAAGAAGTGTGGACGGTGCTTAAATCTTTGATAATAAAAATGAAAAAAGGTAGTGATATTCCATGTGTAAAATTTGGTCAGCATTCGTTAAATGATCCAACACAAATAGCAAATGGTTTAAATTCATACTATGTGGACAGTGTTTGAGATATAAATAGATCAATACCATATGTGCATTACATCCAACCAATTATAAATGTGTCTTGTACGTTCAAATTTCGATATTGTGACGAAAGAACCTTATGTGATACTATTTGGAAGTGTAATAACAAGAAAGACATAATTGGAATTAACCGAGATATGATTTACAAGTCAATAGAAATTATAGGTCCTATACTGATGAAAATATTCAACGCATCCTTACAATCTGGAATTTTCCCTCATAATTGGAAGGAGTCAACTATTATACCAGTTGAGAAAGTAGTTAACACAGCCAATTGTGAGGAGTTTCGTCCTGTTAATATGCTATCAACCTGCGAACAAATTTTGGAACGATTAGTGGCTAACCAATTGCAGGTCTATTTGGAGGTTAATGAATTATTTATTAAAGAACAGCCTGGATTCAAAGGAGGACACTCACGTGAAACAGCATTAAATTGGCTATTATTTGAGTGGAAGAAAGAATTAGATGATGGTAATTCAGTGATAGTTGTCTTCTTGGACTTCAAACGAGCCTTTGAAACGATTGATAGAGACATATTAGCACGAGAACTAGAACTGTATAGTGTTAAAGATACTGAGCTCAAGTGGTATAGATCATATTTATCGGGAAGATCACAAAGGACTAAGGTGAGCGATGTGTTGTCGGACCCAGTGGATGTTGACTTGGGTGTGCCTCAAGGATCGGTGTTGGGAGTAATTCTTTTCTTGTTGTACATTAATGACATTAAACAATGCGTGCAGTATTGTAAAATTATGTTATTCGCGGACGATACTCTAATTTATGTAAGTGGAAAGAATGTGGAGTGTATGCATCAGAGATTGAATGTGGACTTAGAGATTGTGAATAGGTGCCTTAAAATGAACAAATTAAAATTAAATGTGAGAAGATCTAAGTGTATGAAATTTAAGTTGGCTGATCCTATTACAGTGCGAATGGATGGGGACATTATTGAATGTGTGGATTATATTAAATACTTAGGTGTAGTGTTGGATTCTAAGCTAAATTTCAAATCTCACACAGACTATATATCTGGGAAAATAGCAAAGAAAATCGGTTTTTTGAGAAGGATAAGAAAAGTATTAACATTCGAAAGTGCAATTTTAATTTACAATACCATCGTGTTGCCACATTTTAATTACTGTTCCACTCTGTATATGCTAGTCAACAAAGAACAAAAGATAGGCTTCAATTATTGCAAAACAAGGCTATGCGTGTAATCTTCAAGTGCAGTCTTTATACTCCAATTCGAATAATGCTCGATACTCTCAAATGGATGAATATTGAGCAGAGGCTATTACTCAGTGCTATGATGTTCATCTATAAAATGAGAAACAACATGCTGCTCGAATATTTAGAATCAAATCTCGTAAGCGTCGGTGATGTTCAGCCGTATAACTTGAGGAATTCGCGCAACTTTAGGCCGAACAGATTTAACAGCAGCAGCGCACAGTGTTCATTGATGTATAAGGGATTGATCGCATTTAACAGCTTGCCTAATGAAGTAAAATCAGAGACAAGAATTTTAGTATTCAAACAGAAACTTATTTTGTTTATTAAAAGCAATTATTAGAGTGCCGAGTGTTAGTGATTGGTGTTTAATTTGTTATATACTGTAGTAAATCTAGATAAATATGTATATTGAAGTAATTTTTTTTAATTGTATCTTTTTAGTTATTTATGTTCATCAGTTTTTTTGTTACTATTTGTATTCATATTATCAAAATTGTTATTTTTAAAGTTCGTAGAACTAATAAAATTATTCATGTGAGCTATGGAACCAGGACTATGCTCCATCAGAGCCTAATCCACTAGTGGAGAAATTCACCTTGGATAGGTAAATCTCAGCTATCTGCCGAGATGTGAATAACTCTATAACCCAGCCTCTGTTTACTCGACCGACGGCTTCATCTTCTATTTTCTTCCGCAAAGAACTGATTGGAGTTACTACAAAAGGGAGGGCCCACGATGAGTGCAGCGTCGACCCTATTCTAGCAAGCTCGTCAGCCCTTTCGTTTCCTTCGATATACATATACCCTGGTACCCAGCAGAGGGTGACTGCATTGGCTCTAGATATCTCGTTTAAAAGTGATTTGCAGGCCCTCACAATTCTCGACCTAATAACAGAAGAGTCCAGAGCCTTAACGGCTGCCTGTCTTTCTATATAGATAGACATAGTATAGTATAGTTTTAGCAGCCTGTATGATGGCTGTGACTTCTATTCTTTCTATTCTTTCTATTCTATTCTATTCTTATTCTAAAGGAGTGGTTTATTTCTAGGGCTTCACAATAAACTCCGACTCCCGAGCCGGTGTTGAGATGAGCTCTGTGTATGTTATCCAGGATCGCGTCAGAGCTTACATTGATTGAACGCCCCTTCAATGTCTAAGAACGCCCCAAGAGTGCACTGTAATGACCTTTCTATGCTTGATACAACCCTGTAAAGGGCTGTGTCTACCGATCTGCTGCAGATGTAAAGCAGTAAAATAATAAAGCAGTACTCTGACTACTAATATTTTATTTGACGTTGAACTATTTACCTTTTCTATTTTTTTGGAATGCGTTTTATGCCATGCTAATGAGATTGTCGCGAAATCGCGTATTAAGTGAAATGTGAGTTGTTTAGAATAACAAATCGCCAAATGATCTCTGCGAAGAAAGAAACTGCGGCGAAAAAACCGGTAATAACGCAATACCCTAATCAGTATTATATGTTATCCGACTTGTGCGATTGTCATCCGAATGAAGGAGAGAGATTCGCATTATGGCGGCGAATATACCTTATCCAAGTTTCTATAAACAGGATAGAAGTGGTTGTAGTCATTTTTAAAAGTTTATCCTACTTACTATTTTGCTATCCACTTTCAACAAAATCATCGATTAGTTAGTTAGTTAGTTAGAAAGACTGTTTATTTCATTAATAAAAAAGATTGTTTGTTACACGTTTATAATTTCTAAGTCTGTTCGGTTTGGCTGAGGGCCGTCTAGCAGATTGACATTTAACTTTATTAAATTATACATATGTATTAAAAGAGCAATTAATTATCAAAATAAGCAAAAAACGCTATCAGTACTGCTTAAGGGCAAGCATTTGTGACGAATATTACTTTGAACTGAAAGAGAAAAACTCAAATCAGCTACTAAGTAATATCCAGCTTGTCACAGTCATCATTTAGCGTGGTGTATAGGTTTATAATAATTGTAAAAGTAGCTTAAAAATCGCCTTCAACTATGCGCCGCCTGTACTTTAGTGCAGTCGTTGTGTATCTATAAAGCACTTCCCAGCCTCGTTCACCATCCAAAATGTGCATCGCCTCCTCTTTTTCCAGTAAGTTAGTGCCAAAGAAGATTCGCCGTGTCTCCCCAAAAATAGGACATTTTGCGATAAAGTGCAATACATCCTCTCTTTCGTTGAGATTGCATAGGTCGCATATAATCGGGAGTTCCGGTCGATGAGGTATATAGTTCAAAGGTACTAATTCCACTCTCATCTTAAAAATTGTGCTTATCATGTCAGTGGAATTGGTGTTTAAAAAGTATGTATTATCGTGTGCGTTGTACCTGCATTTGCTGTAGATTGCCCTGTGCTGGGAAGATTGGGCTTCGTTGACGAAAGATTCGTATAAATGTTGTCCTGTTTTTTCTATTAGACTGCAAAACTTGTCTCTCAATGTTGCTGTCTGATCACTGGGCATAATGTTTAAATTGAATCCACAATGATGTGCTAGATTTTCCCACTCTTGCACACAGTTTTCTTTTGTTGCTAATATACGCGAAAGTATTAACTTTGGTATCCTTTTATCATTCATTGACATAATTTTTAGCATATAATTGAAATGCAACCGTAGTGTATCAATAAACAAAGGTGGGATGCCAGTCTCTAAGTGTATCATATTATTTGGAGTATTACTTGGCAATCTAAAGACTTTTTTGATACAATAGCGAAGAAACTTTTCAACGGAGGCATATGAGCGATATCTCCATACTTGTGCCCCATATAAAAAGATAGATGTTGAAGTTGCTCGGATTATTTCTTGCTTGGCACTATGAGACACAAACTTATTATTAATGCAGCTTCTCCAAACGGAACAAATTGCGCGTTTAGCTTCAGCTAACTTATATTTATATTCTCTTACAACTTCTTTGCATTCACCTTGATAATTCCATGTTTCATTTCGTGAGTATCAAAATCATCGATTTGGCTACTCTATAAGCTTTTGAATTTCTAATATAAATTATTTGTCTTTTTCCCAAAACTTGTCGCACAAAATTCTCCCGAAAGTTTAATTAAAAGAAAATAAATACACAAAAGCCGGCCGCGCACGCGAAAGGGGTGAAAATCGAAAGTGACAGATAGCCACAGATAATACTAAGAGGATCGGGAAAGTGTAACAATAGCAGCCTGTGGGATGCTGCTCTCCCGGTTACTCAGCTGGGGTGGGTTCACTGGAGTCAGCGAAATCGGGTGTTTACACACGATGTGGAAATGGGCGCCACTAGATCTTTCAAAGGGGGGATCTAGAAACCTTTTAGGGAAATTGAATGGGGTGGGAATCCTGAAATTGTGCCAACGAAAAAGAAAAAAAGAAACAACGTACGTGCGTTACAAATGCTCTATAATTCAGAGCATGGCCAATTTATTTAGTTAAGAAAAGGGTTTTTATGAACACAAAAGGGTTGAAAATAGCAAACGGAAAAACCGCTTGAAAATACCGAAAGGTAAATAGCCGTTGGGGGTGGCCCGCTATCACCGGTCCCGAACACCGTTGTAAAAAGAAACGTACTACTAGCGGTCGCGTGTCCCGCTTTCACCGGGAAATTACCGAAATGACACCCTACCGGCATTTATACCACACAAAATGCTACACTAACCGGAACAAAGAATGCAAAGAAAAATAATGTAACTTATCTGGCTTTTGGAGTGATTAATCTGCTCCTTACTCGTCGTCTCCAGAATGTTTCTCCTCAAAGTCCTCTTCCTTCCTGTTCCTTCCTCCTTATCTCCTCCTGTTACTCCTGCTCTTCCTTTTCGCTCTTGTATTTTTCCTTGGTCCCTTCTGGACCTTTCCGCTTGACGATAACTCGGAACCGAACTTGTTCACTAACTCGCAAAAAAACTCCTCAAACACTAGCGCTAGTTCGCACTCGATCGTGGTCAACCAAGAAGAGCTGAACTCGCCTCAGCACTCTGCTAAACCGACCGAGAGCCTCTCTCTTCAAATTGGCCTACTGCTTATTCAGCCATTACAAGTCCAAGGACGGCTTTATGTGCAGTACTCCGCTCTTTTGCTGAAGCATGCAACCGTTCCTTGAACGCCGCTATCTAGCAGCTCTTTCCATTTTTCCATTGGCTCTCTCTCTCTCTGAAATCGCCTCCAACTGGCAGTTCAGAGGGTCGGGTTACGCATTCCCAAGGTTCGCTCTTTACCTTGGTGCCACGTTCACAGCAAGCGCTAGTAACTGAGGGGCTAGTGAACGCAAAATTAAAGATTCAACAAAAATATCGCGAACAATACAAAAGCGAAGAAATATGAGACGAAGGAGGAAATTTGTCAAACAACGCTTGGCGTTGGACCTAGCAAGAAGAAAAGAGGTTATTGAAAATGTAAATGTGTCAAACAACGCCTTGCGTTGGACACTCCTGAGGAGGAAGAAGCCTGAGTACCCACTCGTATTCCTATTATTTTATTCAGTCCGCGAAAGCTAGCTATCCCGGTGGAATCTCACGCAGATTTGGGGAAAAGGGACTAGCCGATGACGTGCCACCCCGTACAAATGATAAAATATAAACGTCGGGCTCTCGGCCATTGATGAATTTGTGAATTTGGACTGAACCTCCTTCAGTCCGTTGACCGCTCATGGTCGTACAAGTTGTGTTGTTTGTGTATGATGTTTGGGTAACTGTGTGGTGTTCATTATGTATCTTGTTGTGTACTCGTCCTTTATGTGTGGGCTCACCCTGGTGGTGTGGGCAAGATATTAGGGTAGTCCACCCTCTTCTTCATCGCCGCTCGTCTCACTCGTCGCTGACTTAATTCACATCGTTGGCGGACGGTCCATCCGCATCAGAGGGTTGCCAACCGACCGTTGGGCTCTGTCTCCCGGAGTACCTGCTTTTGTTGCCCCCTTGAAGCGTGTGGAGAGGTATAAGCACTGAATGGCGGAACCATCCAGGAACGCTTAACGAGACCACTGCTCCAAGAAGACAACGGAATAAAATTGGAAGGCCAAAAATGGTGGACGGGTGAGAATTGGTAGGATGGAGGGGACAAAGGATCTCGTGCGAAATTTGCACGTAACAAACTGAACTCCCATATATGGTGGTCAAGTGGTAGTGTATCCGATTATATGAAAGCACAAGAGTTTTCACTTAGCCTGGACCCACCAACTCCCACTCTGAACCTTCACGTGGTGACCACTGGGTGTCTACAATAGTACCTTGATCCGAAAATAGGTAACCAATCCCGTTTTTAGGATTTTTGGCGGCAGCAGACGAGAGAGGGGGGAAGAGTGCTTTCCCACTAGACAATTTCTTCTTGTTCCAGACGGCAGCGGACGAATTCCCTAGACGGAGTCAACGGTGGTGTCTACAATACCAGTTAGGTTTGACTTAGTGAACACCTTACATGAGCTGCTTCTACATATTCGGATCACAGATGGGTAAGGAATTTCCAGAGATGGTGGCGGACGAGCCTTTAATGGGCCAATGGCAGCATTAATTTTTTTTTTAATGTAAATGGGGAGAAAACGCAGAGAATCACCCCCGGAGCACTGCGACCTCCTAATCGATATTTTGTGCTATCCCCGGTTGATTGTTTTGAGTTTGTCAACTGGCTGAAACCATGTTCATTCATGAAGCAAAGGATAGTTCGAGTTGAGGAAGAGGCGACATCAGAAGGTGATGTGACGCCTTTATTAAAGTGCTTTAGCCTCAGTCTGGTTATGGCCGGGCAATCACAGAGTATGTGATGGGCTGTTTCGGTATCTTCAAGACAGAGACGGCACGTTTCCGATTGAACACGGCTCATTTTCTTCAGATGGTAGTTAAGAGAGCAGTGTCCAATTAGGAAGTCAGTAAGGATCTTAGTATTCTGTTTGCTCATTGATAGAATGTCTCTAGTTCAATTTTTTTTAGAAATTAATAAATTTCTTGGAATGCCTTAGGCCAGGTTGTGCATTCCAATGTGAGAGCATTTGTTCGCGTTCCCAGCGAGAGTGCTCTATTTCAATCTGGCTAGTGGGTAAACCGCAGAAGGGTTCAGGTCCAATGTAAGGATATTGGGCTCCTAATCTGGCAAGTTCATCAGTCACTTCATTACCAGGGATCCATATTAGTGTGATTTTATTGTGTGCAGCAAGCTGCAGTAGTGTCTGGAGACAATTCCAAACCAGCTTAGACTAATAGTCAAAGGACGTGAGAGCCTTGAGTGCTGCTTGGCTATCTGATATTATATTAACATGTGCTCTTCGGAGGTTTCTTCTAATGCATTCTTTGGCGCAGAGCTCGATAGCATAGACCTCTCCTAGGAAGATATTAGTGGATTGACCTAATGGTGTAAAGAGTTTGTATAAGGGGCCAAAGATACCAGCTCCAGCACCACTTGACATTTACGAACCAGCACTTATACTCCCGTAGTGGGCTACTTGCATCGGTATACCCGGCCCCGCGTCCTATGAGTATAACAAAAAGAACTGGCCCTCTAGGTTGATGGTTGTGCCATGGAGGTAACTTCCCTACCACGTAAAAAAAACACTGGTTCAGAAACAACCACAAGCCTCGCATAAGGAGATTCAACTGATGACGACTCCAGAAAACGAAATATGGACAACGACTTTCGGACCACTGTGGAATGTTCGGACTCTTAACAGTACACGTGCAGCTGAACAATTAGCAGAGGCCCTGGACTGCTATAAAGTAAATAAACTACCATCCAGGAAGTGTGATGCGATGGGCCAGGCAGAAAGAGGATGAAAAACTGAGACATCTCCTACAGTGATTGGTACAGAAACAACAAGCACCACTTATTTGGATGTTGATTTGCTATACGCGACAGGCTTAGGCAAGATGCTTTCGACACGTGAGCGAGCGTGTTATGACAATCCAGATCATGGATAAATTCGGTAGCATAAGTCTAATATGTACTCGTACCCCCACGATTGTTTCTACGAGCTCCTCGACGACGTAAAGATCGTATTGGGCTATTTAAACGGAAAAATATTAAAGAAGGACGTCTTTCATAGGGTAGTCGGACTAAGGCTAATTGATTTCGTGTTTCAGCGAAACGTCGCTATAGCAAGCACATGGTTTCCTAATCTCAATATTCACAAGCAGACATGGCGGTCCAATGATCATGAAACGCTTACCCAAATTGATCATTTTGCTGTCAGTTTCGCCCAACCAACATCAAGAAACCCCTGCTTTGACGAAGAATGCCGGTGAGTGCATACAGCAAAACAAGAGGAATATAAAGTGGCGCTACAGTTCGGGGTGAACCTGGGCCTCAACCATTTAGCTCGGTCTTTAGCTAATTGCCTCCAGTTGCGCACTCGAAGTTGGTCGAGGTCCTCTTGAACTTGTGCGCGCCACCTACGGGGAGGCGGTCTTTTACTGCGTCGTCCCTCGGGGTTCGAAGACTGTGCGGGCGGGAGCGTTGGTGTCCATTCGCTCTACATGTCCTAGCCATCTCAGACGTCTAATACGCAGTTTTTGACTAGGTCGATGTCGATGTCGCTGTACAGCTCGTATAGTTCGTGATTGAATCTTCTCCTCCAAGACCCGTCAAACAAACGGGACCGAATATCTTACGAAACATTTTTCTCTCGAAGCGGCCAAGGATATCTTCTTCCTCTTTTAATAAAGTTCATATTTCAGTGCCGTAAAGCAGGACTGGGATGATCAGAGTCTTATACAGAGTCTCCATAGTTGTTCGAGATAGGGCTTTACTGTTGAATTGCCTTATAAGGAATTATTCTTCCCTTGATTTCTGCGCTGATGTTGTTTTTCTCGTTTATAGCAGAACCAAAGTAGACAAAGTCCCTTACTACCTCGAAGTTATAGCTGCCCACAGTGACGTTTTGTCCAATTCGTCGGTGTTAATAGTACCTTCTTGTTGACAGCATATACTTGGTTTTGTCCTCGTTTATCGCTAAAGTCATTTTGGCATTTTCTGCTTCAATGCTTGCAAACGCACCGGTGGCAGCCCGCTGAGTTTTTCCAATAATATCAATATCGTCGGGGTATGCAAGCAGTTGTGCAGACTTGTAATAGATTCTGCGGCCGGTGTTGGCTTGTGAGTTCCGCGCAATCTATTCAAGTACAATATTTTTTTTTTTTTGGTTGCGCCTGGAGGTGTAGGAATCTTCAAAAGATACCAATGGTCCGTACCATTGGTTATGCCCGATTCATACATCTGACAATGCCATCAGTGCTAGTCAGTATATGCCTACGGAGAGGCACTATGAGAACCGGCTGCGCGTACTCATAGTAGTAGGAAATTCGACCCCTCTCATTTTTTCAGTTTTTTAATTTATGTTATGACTACGACTAAGTTGCCTTAACAAGTAGTTTACGCTTCAGTAGTGTTAATCGCGTTAGGTAGGTAGCCTACCTAACCTACCGTCATTACCTGCGGTTTTTCCTTACGGCGCTAGGTCGAAAGGTCTTGTTCTTTGTAGTCGGCGCTCAAGGTTTGTCACGTCCATACTACGGATTATTTCATTATTGCAGTGAACGTGAAGACGGGTACGAAGTTTGCGTGCAAAGTTTGTTACTTCGTCCCTCACGGTAGCAATTCGTCGATCTCTGTGAATATCACTATTCCTTATATACCAAGGAGCATTCACGATTGCTATTAGTATTTTGTTTTGAAATGCTTGCAGTAGAGCCATATTGCTTGGTTTGGTACAATCCCAAAGTTGTATACCATATGTCCAAGACGGTTTTAGGACTTGCTTATACAGAAGCAGATTGCTGTATACGCTTAACTTCGAGTATCTTTCGAGTAGCCAATACATTTCTCTAAATCTGATTTCGAGCTCTTCGCGCTTCTTTTTAACGTGTGGTTTCCACTTAAGTTTTGCGTCTAGGGTCATTCGTAGATATTTTGCTTCATTTGCGTACGGTATTTGCACCGAGTTAATGGATATGGGTAAGTTGTTTATCTTTCTTAACGTAAAATTGACAGTTGACAGTTGATTTTGTCTCATTGATGACTATTCGCCAGGTTTTTGTCCATTCGCATACTTTGTTCAAAGCTCGTTGGAGTTTTCCCGTTGATGATTCGACTGACTCATCCGTTACGAGGATAGCCGTGTCGTCTGCGAACGTTGCTACAACGGTCCCTTCATCTTGTGGTATATCTCTTGTGTAGAGCAGGAACAGGATTGGACCGAGGACACTTCCTTGCGGAACACCGGCGTAGATTTCTTTGAAATCCGAATATTCACTTCCGTGTCTAACACGGAAAAGTCTGTTTTCAAGATAAGATTCCAATATTCTGTACAACTTTTCCGGTAAGATTACCCTTGGCTTATACCTTAGACCTTCGTGCCATACCTCGTCGAAGGCTTGCGATACGTCGAGTAAAGTACTAGAGCATATTTTTTTCCCTTCTAGAGCTTTTTCAATTTCGTTCGTTATTCGATACACCTGATCTTTTGTGGAATGTTTGACCCGAAAGCCGAATTGATGATCCGGGATCAAGTATCTTTCTTCAGTTACTGGTTGCAATCGTTTCAGCAGAAGTTTCTCGAAGACCTTAGATTTTATTGGCAGAAGTGAAATGGGTCTATATGATTTCTTGTCATTTGCACACTTCCCCGGTTTCGGAACCATAATAACTTCGACGACTTTCATTGCCTTGGAACATATATTAGTCTTAAGGAAGCATTTATAATGTAGAGCAACTTAACCAGCACTTTCTTCGGTAGCTCTTACAAAATTTCGCCAGTGATTACATCATATCCCGGAGTCTTGTTATTTTTCAATTTTTTTATTATCATTCGAAGTTCGGATAGGGATACGGTTTTTACTTTAAAGTTGTCGGGTGCCGTATTATCATTCGGATCTTCGATCAACGGTTGGCCATCAAACGGCTTGAACGTTTCCTCTAAGTGATCGGCAAATAATTCTGCTTTCTCTTTGTCTTCTTTTGCCCATTCTCCGTTAGCTTTCCTAATTGGCGGCGAGTGCATTACAGGTTTTCTTATGGACTTCAAGGCTTTCCATAGAGAGTAGTTTGAATACTTATCAGCGGTCAGACTCTCGAGGTAAGTAGAAGTCTCGTGATTTTTTAGGTCCTGCAGCACATTTATTAGCTTGTTACAAAGGTGGTTCAGATAAGTTTTGTCCATGTGCAATATTAAACAAGTCACATGAGAGCGCGTCACCTCGTCTAAAACCTTTTTTGACATCAAAGGTCTCGGTGAGGTCATTAGCGACCTTGATGGAGCATGGAGCGTTGTCCATCGTCATCCTGCACAGACGAACAAGTTTGGCAGGGATGTCAAAACTAGACATGGGTCTTCTCTATAGATGCTGTCATAGGCGGCCTTGAAATCGATAAGGAGATGGTGAGTATTGATTTGGAATTCTTGGGTTTCCTCCAGGATCTGCCAAAGTGTGAAGATTTGATCAATGGTGGACTTTCCTAGCCTAAAACGATACTGATGGGGTCCAATCAGGCTGTTGATAAAAGGTTTCAGGCGTTCACACAATATCGCAGAAAAGATCTTATATACGATGTTGAGGAGACTGATGCCTCTATAATTGGCGCAGTTGAGGGGGTCTCCTTTCTTTTGGACCGGGCAAACGATGCTGAGATTCCATTTATCAGGCATACACTCATCTGACCGAATCTTAGAGATGAGTTGATATATGCACTCTACTAATTCATCACCAGCTGCCTTGAAAAGTTCGGCCGGTAGACCGTCAAGTCCAGCAACCTTGTTGGATTTCAGCTTGGATATTGCTATCCTCAGTTCGTTTTGATCAGGTGAACGGAAATATTGACTATCATCATCTATGTTGAATGGCTATGAATACCCTTAAAATATTAACACACAGTACGGGCGTTGGAAGTGACAGACAGAGCGAAATTTTGGTGTAGTAGTTCTGAAACTCATGTGTTATGTTTAAAAAAAACTCCGGATACTGTATTACGTTTTCAGCACCATACGCGATAAGATAAGGGCTCTAAAATAGTGGTAGATATCTTTCAATTCAAACTAGTTGCCCTTGTCTTTCAGGTGTTTTATTGAATCCCTCATTTAGAAAACTATTCATATGAAGCAATTTTTATGAAAAATGCCAACAAAACTAAAAACGTAAACGTGTTGCCTTCAGATGTTAATAAGTGTCACTAAAAATTTGAGAGGACTAAAGGACTAAAGATAACCGCCGTGGCGTAAGGGGTTAGTGTATCAGACCACTGCGCGTGAGGTTCCAAGTTCGAATCTCAGAAAACACCAAAAAGTTTTTTCACGGTCCCATCTCTCGCGAACGTTTGACAAACATCCGAGAGTATTGTTGTCACGAAAAAGCTTCTCAAAACAAATTGCCTTTCGGATACGGCACTAAACTGTAGGTCCCTTCCATTTGTGTGAAAAATATAAAGCACACAACATGAGTGGTTGCGAGAAGCTAGGCCCTGCACTTAAAGAGCTGTTGCGCCGAATATTTATTTATTTATTTATTTATAAAGGACACAGTTGATTTTAACTATAAACACTTGCACTATACAGATCACCTGGCAGTCCCAGAAGAACATGGTGTGGAACAGTTGAGGAGGCGCACGGCAGTTGGGGGAAAGTTGGGGAGAGCCGAGACACATTGCCAGAAACCGTATACGATGGCACATAGGCGTAGTAGTGGCCCTAAGTCCCACAAGGGGTTACAGGCCATAAGTACAGTAAACTAACCAGCTCGGTCATTAGCCAGCTGCCTAACCTCAAATAAGTGACAGCTGCAAATTTATGTATTTTAAATAAGTGACTAACCTATTGCAGCATATACGTAACGTGCATATTCACCTAGTTCACGGCCTATCTAAACATCTCACTTCAGAGTTCAGTGACTGGCAGTACCAAACAAAAAATAAAAGATACTTCTCAAAGCAAACAAACACCGACCGAATTAAAGTGCTAATCCTCTGACATCTCTTATAGGAAATCGAAACATAATCTCGGCTTATGGAAATGTCTCATTTGTTTCTTACGAGCATTTTATTCTCCGCCTTTATTGTTATTTTATTTGTGACATCATCGTTCTTCACGGAATTCCTGAGTCTGCCCGTTATTCAATTTGAATAAACGAAAGTCCATTTATTCTAATCAACACCAAATGATCTTGGCGCCAGACCGTTTATTCACGGCAATCTTTGTAGATTTTTATATGATTTTTGATTTATGTCCAACAATTCGGCTTTGTCTCTTCTTCATGGTTCTCGCATCAATTATAAAATTTGCTAAAGAATTTTATTTTTTTTTAATGTTAAATCAATTTGGCGCTGCTAGAATTTGGCTAAGCAAAATTTATAATTCTGAATGGCTTGCTAATGAAATGATTTGAATCATTAGCTTGCATGACACCTTCCACCTTCTATTAATCCTAAAGGCTGTTCTTAACACAAGGGGAATCACGAGGTGTGACTTTGGCATGCTGCAGGTGAGTTTACATTTACATTTCACTATAAATCTACTTTTCTGCGTTAGACAGTGACTAATGGCTTAACAAGACACATTTGATTTTGCATTAGAATGACTGGAGAGGTCTAAAAGGATTTCCTTATGGTAAGCAAAGTATTTTGTGAAGTTTGCATCTAGAATTTAAAATTTATTGCTTACTCATGCTTCAGTTTCACAAGAAAATAGAGCAAAAACCGGTCGCAAATAACTTCGCTTTTATTTTAGCATTCACATTCTTTTCACGTTTTCTAAGCCACTTTTGCTAACCTAAATAATGACAGACAAAACAATGGCTTGACATAGAATTCAAGTCTTTGGAATATCCTGCGAATCAGGTAAGAAACCAAATTTAGCATATGTATGTACTCGTATGTTTGTATTTATAAACAATGCTGCAAGTGATTTATCTGAGACATTGAACTGCCATGACATGCTTTAGATTGAAGTTGAATATAATAATAGCCGCACACAGATGTGATTATTCTGCGGTGTATTTCTAGCGATAGTTAAATAGAGATAAAGAGGCAGATCATGCGTAACGTTCGAGTGCATTCATTATTCCAGACTGTCGATTAATCGCTTTTATTTGCAACTCGATGACTAGACGAATGCAGTAAGATTCTATTCGATCTATTTGGATAAAAAGTTGTAGAATGCATCGTTAACGGATTTCAAATATCAATTGCCTTTTCTGTAAAAATAGATTGTAGACTTGAGCGAATAAGGAGGAGCTTGTCATTTACACATGAACTATCCATAGGCAGATTAGTATCAAACATCAAGTAGTATCAAGACGAGAGACAATCAAACTGGTAGAATAGCATTCCATTAACGAATAACTTCAAAACAGCAGAGACTTCTTATCAGTCAACACTGGATACCGATCAAGAATGAATATAATAATTATAACCGCAAACGGTTGTCAGAAGAATGAGACTAGTAAGCAGACGCAAACATTTCCCTAAAACAAGAGCTATGGATTTCTCGTGGCAAAATATGTGGGTTAAGCCATAAAGACTTAATAACATAAAACATTGAACCGCAAAACGCGAAATGTAAGAATAGAACATGCATGGTAGCTACGATTACGTACATTGTAGCAGATTAATCTTTTTCTTCAATCTACCTACAGTAACATGGACCTAATAGTGGTAAGGCTTGGACGGAGAGGGCTTTCCCCACTGATTATACCAGCCGTTTACATGCCGTTTGTTGCCAGCAGGGACCGCCGTCCATACTAACCTGCTCCCAAGAAAGATGTTATCTGCTATTGGGATGTGGTACAAACTTTCATCACTCTCAATGAGGAAGCGACGACACCAACACCACGGTGGAACGCGGTTGGTGACCACAAAATTATTGAATTTCTCGTGGGTAGCAACTATGACTCACCTAAACCATTCAGGACCCCCAGAAAAGCCAACTGCGATGTCTTTAGCAACTCGGTGAGGAAAAGTGGCAGATTTCTGCAGGAGGGTAACTGGCAAGGACCTGCAGACATGGATCGCAAGGCTGAGGATAAAGCATGCCCAGAAAGCGAAAGAAAACATAAAAAATCACCACCATGGTGGTGGTGGAACTAGCTTACATTAGGAAAGTATGTAAGTAACCAGACACATTGTCAATGTAGCCAAAAGAACAATGCTGGATGCAGACTGGGAACAATATATGTCCAGTCAGAGAAATTTCAAAAATGAAATACAGAAAGCTAAACGCCATTCTTGCCAACACTTCTGTAATGCAATGAAGGGTACTACCGAATCTGCGAGACTGAGGAAAATCAGATGCTCAGGGCACGGGCGGATAGGAAAAAAATAGGGGAGAGGAACGAAGGAGATGCCGGTTTGCGTTGGCCTTAAATGTTTGTAGGTTGTAATGATTACGAAATACAAAGGCTGGTAGATCATTCCACAAACGTGTTGTTCGGCTTATAAACGAATCCCTATATTTGACAGTACGTCCGAAGTTGGGCTTGAGGGTGAACTGATGTGCATTCGAAGCGTGACGCGTATTGTGGGTGAATTTCTGAAGAGGAGGAATGCAACTGGCTATTTCGCTGGAGCATTTTTTTATAAAAAAAGCGATAAAATAGGGAAAGGCATGAGACATTTCTACGGTGTTCAAGTGAGACTATGGAGTTCACAATGTCTCTATCACCAAGTAATTCTAACGCGCGGTTCTGTACCCTATCTAGAATGTGCAGAACGATCTTGGGTGCACCAGACCAGATGTGGCC
The DNA here is from genome assembly GCA_945910035.1 of Brachypalpus laphriformis. NCBI lineage: Eukaryota > Metazoa > Arthropoda > Insecta > Diptera > Syrphidae > Brachypalpus > Brachypalpus laphriformis. The sequence goes on along the minus strand of OX246753.1, from coordinate 311,239,413 downwards.
GTTATATTCCAGCTTTGGGCGTATGAATGCCTTATAGATGGAGGCCAGATCAGACGGAGTAAAATATTTTTTGCACCACTTAAGGAATCCTAGATATTTTGCAGCATTTTTGGCGACCTCGTATATGTGATCGTTCCATCGAAGACGGTTATTGATGCATTGGGAATGGCAAGTCTCAAGGAGCCCAATGAAAGGTGGACTGAATCCTATGCAGAATCATTGAAATCTCTCCTAAAAACACACCTTCCGGGATGTATGACCCATCTAGACAATAAGATCGTTCTCTCCCTTTAAATCCCCAGAGCCCAACGGAATTATCCCGATCATGTTACAGAAAACCGTAACCACAATTATGCCGGTACTCAAAGAACTATACCTTAATAGCCTCATTTGGGGGTATGCGAGTATATACACTATCGCGAAAGACTTTAGGCCAATAAGTCTCACCTATTTTGTTCTAAAGAATTTTGAAAGATTAGCTGATATATTGCCCCCCTGGCAGCTGACCTCCTCGTGGTGGGGGGCGGGCAACGTGACTGGGATGTGCAGATGAGGTAACTTAAATAGTTATTCCCATCCATACAATCCAGTTACGGCTAACAAAGCACAAACCCTATGATGACAAGAAGGAAACGACCGGCCTCGGATATTGCCAAGCCTGGTAAGCCAGGGCATCATTTGGAGCCAGGCCTGAAGGGTGTCAGTATGCGAGCGTCTGGTGGTCGGCTTGTCCCGCTCGGCAGCCGGCCGGGTCAAACCCGAAATGGCTACGAGCTTCCTGTCAATGGTCTCGCGAACCATTACGGGGGTCAAGGGGTGAGCGCGCTGTGCACCGATAGGGGCACAGATGGACTCTCTGAGATTCGACAACGACATCGACTTAGGATAGGCACATGGAACGTCTCATCGCTCACAGGGAAGGATCTTGAGCTTGTTGGGGAGGCTGTTAAAAGTCGACTAGATATAGTTGGCGTCTCTTCAACAAAGCAGAGAGGTTCTAAAACTGTGGACCTTTTGGGTGGGTGGAAGCTCTTCCTGTCAGGAGTAGCACCCTCAATGTCTGCTCGGGCGGGAGTGGGGATACTCACAAGTCCCAGGTTGACAGACAGAGTATTGGAGTGGATACCATTAGGAGGGAGAGTTGCGATCTTAAAGCTCAAGCTTGAAAGATCAACTCTGGCATTGGTGCAGGTGTATGCACCGAACCTTCTGTCAGAGTACGCAGCTTTCTTAGATGAAGTTGATGTTGCCCTTGAAAAGGTTGCAGATATGGATTCTTTTGTCCTTATGGGTGACTTCAATGCTCATGTGGGTGTAGATGTTATGACATGGGGGAGTGTGATTGGGAGGAACGGTGATCCTGATCAAAACGCGAACGGAGAGAGGTTGTTGGATTTTTGTTGTGAAAATGGCTTATCCATCATGAACACCATCTTTCCGCACAAAAACATTCACAAATACACTTGGTACCGTCAGAGTCTTCAGCAGAAGTCGCTGATCGATTTCTTTGTGGTACCATCGTGTCTGAAGAGAATGGTTTGTGATGTTCGCGTATTGAGAGTGGCCGAACTGTCAAATGATCATCACTTAGTGCTATGCAAATTGTATCTTAGCGAGAGAGTGCCTCCCCTACCAAAGCGTAAACCAAGGATGGTTACACGTATACGATGGGAGAGGTTACAGGACGATGAGATACGGGAGACATTTGCGCGGCAAATATCTGAGAGGTTTGAACGAATTCCAACTGTTCCATCAAATGTAGAGGAAGAATGGCAACTGTCTTCAACAGCGGTTATTGCCTCTGCGGGAGATGTTTGTGGAGTGAAGCGGCTTGGTGTGGCGGCTGGTGGTGAGAAAAGAACTGCTTGGATTAAAACGCCCGGAGTTCAAGAAGCCATCAGAGAGAAGAAGAGAGCCTTTAAGGTGTGGATTCACTTGGGGAACTCCGATTCTCGAAATCGGTACGCTGAGGCGCGAAGAACTTGCAAATTAGCTGTGAAAACAGCGAAAGAACAGTCTTGGAAGGAGTTTGGCGAGAAATTGGAACATGACCACAGATCTGCAAATAAGATGTTCTGGCAGACCGTCCGCCGACTCAGAGGAAAAAAGTTGAATATCGTTGAAGGAGTCAAATCCAAAGACGGTAGACTTCTTTCCAATGGGGAGGACATCTTACGCAGATGGAGCGAGCACTTTTCAGAATTGCTCAATCCCGAACAGGGCACCGAAGATGACAGACCTATGGTCGAGAGTTGGGCGGAAAATAGTCCTACGGTAGAGGAAGTGACTTTGGCGATCAAAGCGCTAAAAGTTGGCAAATCTGCTGGTGTGGATGAAATTCGGCCAGAAATGCTCAAGGCTTTAGGTAAGGAGGGAGTTCAATGGCTCTCGCGTGTCATTAAAGTGGCCTGGGAATGCGGTGAAACACCTGGTGATTGGCAAATGGGGGTGATAGTTCCTCTTTTTAAAAAAGGGGACAAAAGAGATTGCGCCAACTATAGGGGTATATCTCTTTTAAGTCTCCCTGGAAAAGTCTTCGCTAAGGTGCTAGAAAAGCGTTCCAGAGCTGTGGTTGTGGACAGTTTGGGGGATGAGCAGTGCGGTTTTCGTCCCGGTAGAAGCACAACCGACCAGTTGCTCACTCTCAGAATGGTTCTTGAGAAGGCCTGGGAATATGCCAAACCTGTCTACACTTGTTTTGTGGATTTGGAAAAGGCATATGATAGGGTTCCTCGAGGTAAAGTCTGGAGTGTTCTGCAGGAGTATGGGATTGCTGGTTCCCTGTTAAGGGCGATTCAGTCTTTATATGCAAACTGTAGAAGCTGTGTTCGGATAAACGGTGTTAAATCAATACCTTTTACTGTGGGCGTTGGACTCCGCCAGGGGTGCGTTTTGTCACCTCTCCTCTTCATTGTATATATGGATTGGATGTTGCAGCGCAGCCGTGGCGGGGAATGTTTCAAAGTGGGAGACCTAAGGATAAGTCATCTGCTCTTTGCGGATGATTTGGTCATCCTTGGGTCCTCTCAAACCGATCTTCAGCGCGCACTCGAAAGGTTTGTAGCCGTTTGTGATGATGCTGGAATGAAGATCAACGTGAACAAATCGGAAGTAATGGTCGTTTCCAAAAAACCCATTCAGTGCACTCTGCATGTTAGTGGAGTCCCACTGAAGCAGGTGGAGAAGTTTAAGTACCTCGGGATTCTATTCACGAGTGATGGGAGGAGCAATGCCGAGTTATGCTGTAGAATTGGTCAGGCTGGATCAATTTTGAGAGAGCTTGGCAAATCTGTTATAAGGAAGGCCGAACTTAGTGTTCAAGCTAAGCTATCGGTTTTTAACTCGGTGTATGTTCCAACTCTCACCTATGGTCATGAAATTTGGGTAGTGACCGAAAGAATAAGATCGCGGATACAAGCTGCCGAAATGAGGTTCCTTCGCGGTGTTGTTGGAATAACTCGTAGGGATCGAGTGCGCAACACCAGAGTACGCGAGGCGCTCAATGTTGAGCAGCTACTTCTCCGAACGGAACGATCTATGCTTCGATGGTTTGGTCACGTAGTGCGTATGCCCCCAGATCGGCTTCCAAGACGCGCCATGGTTGCCGTGCCATCAGGTAGGCGACTTCGCGGAAGGCCTAGAAATAGATGGTTGGATCAAGTCCGACATCTCTCCTGGAGCGGCTTAGGGATTCCCATTGATGAATTGGAGTCAATGGCGAAGGATCGAGAAGGATGGAGAGTTCACCTGAGCATCCTACCCCCGCGACCCTCATGAAGGATTAGCGGGCCATTGAAAATGAATGAATGAATGAATGAATAGCTGATATATTTATACATTCGCAGCAAACTACGCCCTGTTGATCTAACCCCAGCGCAGCACGCTGGGGATAGAGAAAAATCTTTGAAAGACAAAGAATATACATTTGCTGCTTTCTTATACATTAAAGGAGCCCTTAGCAATGTCAGAACAGATGCGGCATGTAGAACTTAACAAACCTCAATTTTCATAACTCCCTTATAAAGTGGATCGTCAATATGCTACAGGCTGGACGTATTTAAGTAGAACTCGGAAGAACAAAGTTGTAATAATAGTTGAGTACATCAATAAAATCTAAATCTAAAAATCTAAAACCTACGCCTATAGCGACACACCTTAAGGCGGGGTTATATCCCCACAGCTGTGGGTAATTATCCTAAATGAAGATCTCCTAAAACTCGGAAACAACGGCGTCAAGACCATACTTTATGCCTTATACCTTATTAATGACGTTGTGCTGCTGGTAACAAGAAAATGTCTCCCGACCCTGAGCGAACTAATTAAAGGGGCGCTAAAAATCATAGATTCCTGGACGAAGAGATGTGGGCTTTCTGTCAATTCCCAGAAAACGGAGTTAATACTATTTACTAACAAAAGGATAATTCCACAGTTCGTAACACCTTTTGTAAGGGGTATCACCCAAGTATCTCAAGCATTGCGAGATACCTCAGCCTAGTGCTCGATAGGAAACTAAATTAGACTGAACATTAACGATAGAGTCAAAAAAGAAACGATAGCTTTCTACTCGTGTAACAGAATATTCGGGGACCAAACGCCAAAATCATCCTATGGAAGTATACGGCTATATACTCTGCCGGTCATAAGTTTGTAATCACCTAGTAATTTTATGCTTTTTTCGAGTTTTTGAAGTAAATATGAATTTTACAAAAATATCGTTGATGTCAAGAATCTTGACTATAAAGTAGCTTTAAAAAGTATATGCCATATATTTCTGTAGGCCCAACTAAGTAAAATAAAATTGGATTAATTTGATTAAGCCCAAATTTCAAAAAAAAATGTTTCAGCCTATTATGGCAAAAAAATTATACTTCCAGCTCATTTAATTAATTTATTTCACAAATTTTTGCTAATTGTGCTTTTTTTTTAAGTATTTTCTAAAGTTTCGTTCCTAATTTAAAAAAAAAAAAATGTCCGGGTATAAATATGAGGCAGAACTCTGACAAGTTTTACTCTGTGATTATAGCTTTTCATAAGCAGGGTGATACTCTGAGAACTATTACCGAAAAAGTTAAAGTTTCATATATGGGAGTGCAGTACAGTGTTCAGCGTTTTCAGAAAACTGGTAGTTTGTCGGATCGTAGAAGATCAGGTAGACCAAAAAAGACAACGAAAACCGAGGAAAAAAAGCTCAGAAGAATTTCCAAGAGGAATCGACGTGTGACAGCTCCTGAAATACGGACAGAGCTGAGCCTGTTTCTCTAACTACAGTGAAAAGGCGCTTGGTTGAAGCAGGCTTGAAAGACAGGGTAGCAGTTCGAAAGCCTTTGCTCAGGTCAGAAAATCGAGGTAAAAGATTGCTGTGGGACAAAGAGCATAACAAACTGGACGATGGAGGACTGGAGCAAGGTGCTATGGACTGACGAGTCAAAATATCAGGTCTTCGGCTCAAAAAGACGAGTGTATGTGAGGCGATCGGATCATGAAAAAATGCGGCAAGACTGTGTTGTGCCAACAGTAAAGCACGGATCTGGTTCCATCATGGTGTGGGGATGTTTTTGTCCCGGTGGAGTCGGAGATATCATTCGCATCGAAGTAATTTTAAATAAGAAAGGATATAAAGAAATTCTGGAGCACAACACCATACCATCAGGACTGCGATTGATTGGAAGAAACTTCGTTTCGCAGCAGGACAATGATCCCAAACACAGCTCCAAATTGTGCAGAGGGTTCTTGGCTGCTAAGGAGGCAGAAAATTTGGTCCAGAATATGGTTTGGCCAGCACAGTCTGCAGATTTAAACTCAATAGAGCTATTTTGGGAAGAGCTCGATCGGAAGGTCCGTCAAACATGCCCAACGTCCAAAGATAATTTGTGGAACCTTCTTAATGAAGCATGGAATGCCCTTTCTATCGAAACAATCGAAAAACTTATAAATAGGATGCCCAGACTATGTGCATCGGTCATAAAAGCAAATGGCGGATATTTCGATGAAAAGAAGGTCTGACTAAAACATGTATTATTTTGTTATTTTGTATGCAATTTTGAAGCCATAATGCTTAATTGAAACAATAATAACATTTTTAATAAAAAATTCATATGGTATCTTTTATTTTAATTTTTAACAACAAAAAATACGAAAAACACAAAAATTATATGGTGATTCAAAACTTATGGCCGGCAGTGTAGGTAATGAGGCCCATACTAACTTTTGGTAACCTTGTATGGTGGTAGGCCGCCAGCAAAATTAACAACCTAACAGCCATCATAAAAGTGCAAAAACTAGCGTGCAATGAAAACGACACCTGCAGCAGGACTTGAGGCCATTCTCAACCTGATTCCTATAGAAATCTATTTTTTATACAAGCATCGACGGCTATTAGTGCCTTAAGATTAAGCCAAGCAGATAGCTAGAGACCAAATGCAATGAGCTACACTACGATCCTACAGAGATACCTAGGCATTGTATCTAGGACAGACTTCACGAGGTATAGGCGCAGACATTTTCTCTGAACCGCTTGGTATCTGCTTGTCAGTTTAACTTCCGTACTACAACAGCATTTTCCAGGCAGAGGTCCTAGCAGTGACAATAACAGCCCATGAGACTGTGATGAGGACAATACTCCGGGACGATATCACCATTCTCCTCGACGGCCAGGCAGCGATAAAAGCAATATCTGCTACAAAAATAAAATCAAAGCTTGTGAAGTATTGTAGATAAGAGCTCAAGGTTCTTAGAACACAGCACAAGGTAAAGCTCTGTTGGGTCCCTGGACATGACGGTATACCAAGAAATCAGAAAGCCGACAAACTGTGTAGAGGAGGCTCAGCACTAGACTCGGTCCAATCCGACCGCTTAATGTTCATCCCGCCTTGCACACTCAAACTCGTAACAGGGAACAAAGCTCTGACAGAGACGAACAATAGGTGAACCTCTTTAGATACTTCTATCACCACGAGAAAGCTATGGCCTACATTGGACAGAGCAAGAACCAATAGACTTATAAAGAAGGATAGAAAATCCCTCTCTACTCTCATAGGAGTTTGTATCTCAGGCACAGTAAGTATTAAATACTTTCTACTATGCTATGTGTATGTACTGTATAAATACCCATATTTTTCACGAAGAAGGGATTCGTTCTATCTTTCTTTCCCCTATGGGTATCACAATGGGTCTATATTGATCAAAGTGTGGTCAATATAGGCCCATTTACCAACCCACTTACCTAATCTATGGGGACCTGGTGACCAATCCCATTCGAGCTTTGATCATACCTACTGTCTAAATAGATATAAATGCGGGTTCCGCTAGTGTTTCTCCGCAGGAATTCTTAATACATAGTTCTATTGCATGAACCTCTGCTTCCAATTTCATATGTGATTTACGAAGCGCTGCCGCATGCTGAAAGTTGGGACCATAAGCCCTAGCTCCGGTACTGCCATTTTCCAATTTGAAGCCATCTGTGTACCAGATTGTGCGTTGGGTGGTATGTTGAGACCTTTGTTTCTCCCTACTTGGCAATCGCCAAAGACCACTTCGAGTTCCCTGCAGAACCAAAATCTCTGGAGCATTGTGTCTGGAATATTACTTACTTACTTAGATGACGCTACAGTCCGAGGTGGACCTGGGCCTCAACCAACAAACCTCTCCAGCCAGGGCGGTTACGAGCCAGCTGCCTCCAGTTGCGCACGCCAAGTTGGTTGAGGTCCCCCTCCACTTGTTTGCGCCACCTACCGCGAGGTCGTCCTCTACTGCGTCGTCCATCCGGGGTGGATTCGAAAACTTTCTTAGCGGGAACGTTGGGCTCCATCCACTCTAAATGACCCAGCCATCTTAGTCGCTGTATGTGATCTCTTCTGCGTAAGTCGATGTCCTTGTACAGGCCGTATAGCTCGGCATTGTACCTTCTCCACTCACCGTCTATGCAGACGGGAACAAAGATCGCTCAAAGAACTTTTCTCTCGAAATAACCAAGGGTATCCTCATCCGGTTTTGTCAAAGCTCATGCCTCTGCGCCATACAGCAGGACTGGGATGATTAGTGTCTTAGTCTGGAATATTAGAGATTGGGTTATTTAGGATATTTTCAAAAATGCTCAGGTGACCTGTAAAATCCTTGAGTTTTAGTTCTGAGGCAGCTTAAGAGCACGCAGTGTAGCTTACTTCTACACTCTGAGGTGCGGCGGCGTGATATTAAACATTGTTCCTGATGATGCCGTCAAAAATCAGATGAAGCATCAATTAATACAAATGCATTATTATGACAAGACTGCCCCAAACCCTATTTAAGTAGTCGGCATTTTTCTACCTAATCAACAAGACAGGCACTTGTTTTTTTAATATGACATACGCAGATGCCAGCCTTAGCAATAGCGAGCTCTATCTCTGTATTTGTTTTTCCTTTAACACAGCAAACTATTTACATTCACAGCTCAACAGCAACACGGATATGTTTCTGACAGAACTTTCCAAATATAATAGATCGGTCATTAAACACGGAGTCTCTGAGATAGTGACTATTTTTAAAATCGAGAACGAATTGTATGAGCTCCCTGTTAGGTAACGATTGTTCTCCTAAGCCATGTTTCAGTGCCCAAAAAGAGCTATAGCTAGAAACTCCAAAAATGAATACTCAACTTCATGGCAGACCACTAAAAGTCATATAAAAATTTTGTTTTAATAACCGTTTCCATAAACACCAGTTCATTGCCATGTTCTAATAGCCACCAGAAGTATTAAACAAATTATTTAAACAAAACCTGTGCAACTAGTATGCAAAAAAATATTTTACAAGATTTAATTGTTCTGTTTATTGCTGACTGTTTTATAGCACCTTCCGGTGAAAAAGGAGATGTCGTTAAACATTTTAAAAAAATACTCCCATGTACGTGGTTACCGGTTTGCCTCAGTCTACCTAAACGTAACGCCTTAACTTAACGCCATAAAATGTTACTAAAATCGAAATTTGAATAAATCAATTACAAATAATTTCGATGTCACCAATGAATTGATGTCCAATATTTCAATGATGTCGTAATCTTGGCATATTCATAAATCCAATTGCCAGACACCATTTTAACAATCCTAACTGCAAAACAATAAAATTCTAGTCATGGAAACACGGCTAACAGCAACCGCGCAATTAATTTAAATAATGCGCCCAAATCGTTTAACATGATCATTTGTCTTTCAAGATGATCATCATGAATTCAGAAGCCACATATCCTTTTCTCTACTTAAACGATAATTTCAACTAAATATGAATCGTCATGCTTGTCAATCAAAGTCAATCTTCTTCTTGAGAAGTTGTCGAAATAATTAGTTTTCGTGTTCGATGGTGATCGATTAGACACTGAAAGACTTGTTGTACAATGAGAGCTTGTATTGTATATGGGTGGTAATTTTGTTGAGACTTTAACTATTCCGACTTTTTTAGGAATAATTGCGAATAAAAATTTCACGGTCGTGTGACTTAATTGATTTATTTTTAAAAATGGAAATCAAAATAAGAACTCAGAACTAGCAATCTCATCAAATTTATAAATGTCAGGAGGAGATCGTGGAAACGTCAGAAATGACAGATGATGACCATTCAGAATTTGACATTACTAAAAGAACGACTTTCGAAAACCTTATATTGGCCGTTAGTATTTTTAATTGTCAAATGATTGTGGTCATTTAGTGACCCCGAAAATCAAGAAATCCGAAACATTTCTGATCCATATTTGGGGCGAGACCGAGCTTAATAATTGGAACTGACTCTTCCTCATATATAACACGATTTCATCAAACTGATTTTTATAGACCGCTTCTAGAGAATTAAGCAATATTTTATGCAAGCCTTGAAGTGAGTTTATCTAAGATGACAACTCCTAGTGATAAATTGATGGCAGTAGCGAATTACTTTTTTTTCTGATTTCCAGAAACTAAAGCTCAACGAATGGCATTGACAATGAACACACCCACATTGGCTATTCTGGTGATGATTGCGTATTATATTGTAAGATTTATCTGAATCACGTAACTTGTATTACTGTAGAATTAATGACTGTGTTTAAGTGAAAAATTTACACTGAAAGGTAAAGCGAGATGTTTGAGAACGTGAATCTTATTCTAAGCAGATAGAAGTGTCTGATTAACCAGGCATGCTATGCTAGTTAAAGGTTATATTCTTTGCAAATTGGATAAACGTGGTGTAAATAGAAATTCTGTCCCGTGTATTATCAAATTAGGAAATGAGTTTCTATGATGATTTTGCCTTACCTACTGTAAGTATTCAATTGCAACACCTTGCAGTTTCAGCTCAATGGGAATGAGCTATTAATCGCTGCCTGACTTTTGATGCATTTTTGTGCACCGTAGACTTCAGTAATGTCAGAACTAAAGAGCTTGTTGGGTGGCGCTACTGTCCGAGGTGGACCTGAGCCTCAACCAACAAACCTCTCCAGCTAGCACAGTTAAGAGCCAGCTAACTCCAGTTGCGCACGCCAAGTTGGTTGAGGTCTCTCTCCACTTGTGCCACCTACCGTGAGGTCGTTTTCTACTGCGTCGTCCATCCGGGGTTTTTTTTCCTCTTGTACAACCCACGCCCACGTGGCAACGACACTGTGACCTGAAAGATCTATTGTATCGGAGGGTTTGAGTTAATCTAACAGACGTACTACCTCCCTTATGAAAGTGAGTATGTTTTTAGTAGTGGAGCATTTCAGTTCCACTAAAGTAAGTATCTCCTTGTGGAGAATACGTTTCCTTAACCAGTGTAGTACCGGACATTCACAAAGAATGTGTTCGGATGTTTCATCGTCCTCTAAACATAACCGACAGTCCTTCTCTTGGCACAGGTTCATCTTGTCAAGGTAGTATCTCAGACCGCAATTGCCAGTAAGAAAGCTCACGAGCTTCTTAATACTTTCCCTATCTAAGTTAAGGATTTCCTTATAGGAGTAAGGCTTGATTAATCTTTTGGATTGTCTTAGACCTAGCCCATTGGTCCAGTAGTCTAGACGAAGTTTGTTTTCCCATCCATTAACCATCGTTGTAGCTGTCGCCCAGTTGACGCCACAATAAGTTTCAGGACCTATGAACGCAGATTCTGAGCGAACCCTAGCAAGCTCATCTGCAGAGTCGTTGCCCACAATCCCTTGGCGTCCAGGGACCCAACCGAGTTTTACCCTGTTGTATTTGGCAAGGTCTTGTTTAGCATTGTAGCAGCATTTCACAGTTCTGAAGTCCATTACGTTGGACGACAGTGCCACAAGTGCTGCTTGGCTATCTGAAAAGATATATATTCTAGCGCCCTTGATCCCCTTGCGGAGATTGTGTCTGGCGCAGATCTCAATGGCATGGATTTCAGCCTGAACACAGTGGGGATCGTACCCATAGGTACCGAAATCTTTGTGTTGGGTCCAAAAACCCCAGCTCCAACTCCAGAATCCATTTTCAAACCGTCGGTGAACCAGACCAGACTTTTAGGGTTCAGTGTTGGAGCACCATTGGATCAATTTCCGCGGTCCAATATTTCAATCTCGAATAAACTACCAAAGCAGTGTTGCCTGATCATAATATCTGGTAAGGTGCAGAACATGTATCTTTTAGGGATTGAGTTGAGTATCTTTAAATGTCCCACAAGGTCACTTGGTTTATACTCATAATCTAGCTGCAGCTTGATGGTGTTAGCCCGACAGGGCTTCCAGAGCTGTCGTAGAGCAGGTGCGCATTGCACCTGTAATGCCAAGACAGGCAATTCTTTGCAACTTCTGCAACTTGTTTGCCGTTGCCTTATCTTATCTTATATTTGGCGCAGCAGCTCTTTAAAGTGCCAGGGCCTAGCTTCTCGCAACCACTCATGTTGTGTGCGTTATATTTTTCACACGAATGGAAGGGACCTACAGTTTAATGCCGAACCCGAACGGCGATTTGAGAAGCTTTTTCATGACAACAATACTCTCGGATGATTGTCAGACGCTCGCGAGAGGTGGGACCGTGAAAAAACTTTTTGGTATTTTCTGGGATTCGAACTTGGAACCTCATGCGTGGTGATCCGACACACTAACCACTTACGCCACGGCACTATGCCGTTGCCTGCTGGAGAGTTTTTGGCCACTAGGCGATGGCCGCATATGTGATAATGGGTCTAACCATCATTATGTACAACCAATGTATCATCTTAGGAGAGAGGCCCCAAATTCTGCCGTATAGGCGTTTACTGGCCCACAGTGCTCTAGTAGCACGCTCTGTGGCGGACTTGATATGTGAATTCCAGTTAAGTCGTTTGTCAAGAATTACACCAAGATATTTGACCTCGCTGGAATAAACTAGTGTGGTGCCTCTGATTGTAATTGGTTCAAGGTTGAACTGTGTCTTCCTTGTAAACGGCACCAGAACCGTTTTACTAGGATTGATGGATAATTCTTCTTTGTTACACCATTCTACAACTTGAGATATTGCACTTTGCATGACGTTGGAAATTGTCGTGCCGTGTTTACCTCTAATAAAAACCGCCAAGTTATCAGCATAGCCGATGGTGGTGTAGCCTGATCTATGAAGATCTACTAACAAATTGTCGATGACTATTGATCATAACAGGGGGGAAAGAACTCCTCCTTGAGGACAGCTTTTGGCTGCAGTTATAGACACCGACACCTCGCCGGAGGAGGAGGTAATGAATCGGCTTACCAGCATGGCCCTCATCCATTGGTCGGTCGATTCGTCGATACCTCTGTTACTAATCGCCCTTGCGATCGAGTCGTAACCAGTGTTATCGAGCGCGCCCTCGATGTCAAGAAATGTACACAAGGCTACCTCCTTTAAACTGAGTTTTCCCTCAATCTTTCTGACGAGATAATGAAGGGCACCTACTGTAGATTTGCCTTTCCTATATGCGTACTGATACGTGTGAAGAGGGTTAGACAGATCTAACCGGTCTCTAATATGAATATCTATGAGTCTATCCATTGTCTTAAGGACGTATGATGTTAGACTCATAAATCTGTATGATTTAGGCAGCTCGCTAGGCCTATTGCCCGGCTTGAGAATGAATACCACATTTACCTGTCTCCAGGTGGGTGGTATGTATCTCCAATTGTAGGTGTCTCTAAATAAATCCGGCGCGATGAGGTCAATTGACTTTTGAAGAAGTGCTGGAAACAGACCGTCGCCGCCGGGAGCTTTAAAAGGTTTGAATGTCCCCACTGCCCATTCAACTTTCTCTGGACTGAATATTTTTCCAGATAAACTATTAACTCTACTCCACATAAACCCTGTGGTTTACTGGGTTCGAGTACACATGAGATGTGTTAAGAGATGAGCCTGGGAAATGTACCTGAAGTAAGGTTCTAAGTGTATCCACATGGTCCGTCGTGTAGGTTCCGTCATTCTTCTTCAATAACCCTACACAATTGACATGATCGTTTACGAGCGATTTATGGATACGTGCCGCTGTAGGCATGTCAGCAATGGTTTCGCAGCATTTCCTCTAAGCAGCTCGTTAAGATCGTCGCAATTCTAGATTATATTCTGTGAGAGCAAACCTGTATTCGTCCCACCTCTTCGTTCGCTTTGCGGAGTTGAAGAGTCTTTTGACTTTCTTCATAAATTTCGCCAGTTGGTCATTCCACCAGGGCCCTTTACGTTTGCTAACATAGGTTTCGGGGATGCAGCTGTCGTGGTAGGAATCAAGCAATATATTGTTAAGCTTCCAGAAGACTTTCGAAGTTGATTCGAAGACTTTCTTGCCTGAAACATAGGGCTCCATCCACTCTACATGTCCCAGCCATCTTAGTCGCTGTATGTGAACTCTTCTGGCTTAGCCAATGTCCTTATGTAGGCCATGTAATTCGGCATTATACCTTCTCCTCCACTCGCCATCTATGAAGATGGGACCAAAGATCGCTCGAAGATTTTTTCTCTCTTTTGGCAAAGTCCATGTCTCTGCGCCATACAGCAGGACCGCGATGATTAGTGTATTATGCAAAGTTACCTTAGTAGTTCGAGATAGGGCTTTGTTGCTCAATTTCCTTCTTAGCCCATAGAAACAACGATTGGCAAGAGTAATTCTTCGTTTGATCTCAGCTCTGATGTCATTTGCGGAGCTCACCATAGAGCCATGGTAGACAAATTCCTTTAGTACCTCAAAATTAGATATTCCTATTATGGCGTTCTATCCAAGACGCCGAGGTTAGATGTCCTTTTTCGTAGGCAGCATATATTTTGCTCTGCTTTCATTGACCGCTAAGCACATCTTTGCTGCCTCGATCTCAATACTCGCAAATGCCCCATTGACGGCCCACTGAGTTCTTCCGACCATGCCAATGTAATCGGCGTGAACGAGTAGTTGTAAAGACTTGTAAGAGATTGTACCTCCGGTGTTGGCTTGTGGGTTTCGTACAATTCTCTCAAGTACTATGTTAAGGAGTTCGCATGATAGCGCGTTACCTTGTCTAAGACCTTTCCTGACATCGAACGGTTCGATGATATTCTTATCGACTTTGATGGTGCAGCCAGAGTTCTCCTGTGCTTCCTTCTCGACTGTTTTGCGCCATATTTTCCTCGGAGCGCCAGGTCTTCTGCCATCTTGGGTTAAAGAGTTCCATTGCATAGCATGGTTCGCTATGGAACTGTCACCCTTTCGGAACATGTGACCAATCCACTGCCACTTCCGTCGCTGTATGGTTGTGCCTATTAGTTTTTGACCCGTTCTCTCTGTTCTCTTTCTGGTGATAGTAGTGGTCACTATCCAAGTGTTGCATCCATATAACAGCACGGATTCAACGTTGGACCGGAACAGACTTAGCTTGGTGTTCAAACTGAACTTTGTCTAACTCATCTCTATAAACGCAGTCGTTGGCAAGTTTGAAATCCATAAAAGGATGATGCGTATCCATTTTATATTCATTGGTCTTTTCCTAGATTTGCCGTAGTGTGGTGAATATTTGATCAATTGTGGACTTTTTTGGTATGAAACCGCACTGATAAGGACCTATCGGGTTATTGACGATCGGTTTTAGGCGTTCACATAATATGGTAGATTAGATCTTGTAGGCGATGTCGAGGAGACATATACCCCTGTAGTTGACGCAGTTCAGAGGGTCTCCTTTCTTCAGATTGGGCAAACGATAATTGAGTTCCATTCATCGGGCATACTTTCGTCTGACCAGATTTTACAGATGAGATGGTGCATGCTCCTTACCAACTCATCTCCTCCTGCCTTGAAAAGTTTGGCGGCAAGGCCGTCAGCGCTAGCAACCTTGTTGGATTTAAGTTCAAATATCGCTATCCTCACTTCGTTCTGATGCACACACAGTCGTATTGTCAAAAAGAGCCGAGATGCGTAAAATGTGCTGGTAACTATCTCTCGGAAAAGTGTGACCTAAATAAGCAGGCCCCGGCCACCTGCATTAACTGCAAAGGAACGCACCCAGCACACGAGGTTGCGAAGTGGCAAAAGAGCTTCAAAAAAGGCGAGACGCATTTAAAAATATTCAACGCCAGAACGCAGAACCGGTTAAAAATAGTCGTGAAATCGCTAAGCCAAGGGTAACGACCGTCAATAAACACGTCAAAGTTAAGACGAGAGTCGAGCAAAGTAAAGTTCCTTCGGCAAAATCAAAGGAAAAGCCACAATCTCCAGAGACGCTAAAATATGCTCAAGCTGCGTCGCTAGAAAACAAGCAAAGCGGTGTTACGGTAGACCCAATCTCCCAAGTCTTCTCTATAATTTTTGCGAAACTTGAGAAGCAAACGAAGGTAAACAAAGTCAAACTTGATAAATTGAGCAAGCTCGAGTTAAAACCTCGCCAAAAAAGAACTCCCATATGAATATGAATCAGTTACTAAAAATTTTAACATGGAACGCAAACGGCCTTCTACAAAAAAACGCCGAATTAGAAGTACTCTTACGGAATGACAACATTGACATTTGCTTGATCTCTGAAACTCATTTGACAAAGGAATCCGGAGTAAAAATAGGAGGGTATCGTGCTTATCACGCATACCACCCTTCCGGAAGAGCTAGAGGCGGATCCTGCTTATTCATTAAAGACTGCATTGAGCACTCCATAAATACGACGATTGAAATCGATACAATGTAAACAAGTTCAGTTCGAGTTAAGAATATGCACTCGTATTTCAACATCGCGTCCATTTATTGTCCTCCGCGATGCACGCTTAGAAGTAACGACTTTGTACATCTCCTTGACTCACTTGGACCGAATTTCATTATAGGTGGCGATTTCAACGCAAAACACACCTTTTGGGGTTTCAGATCCAATTCACGGAAAGGCAGACTTCGGTACGAAGCCGGTATGCAATTCGGGGTTGATTTCTTTTCGACGGGGAAACCGACGTATTGGCCCTCTGATACAGCAAAAACACCGGACCTAATAGACTTCTTCGTAGCAAAAGAAGTATCTTCAAATTTTGCGAAAGTAGAGGAAAGCTTTGATCTCACCTCAGATCACTCGCCGGTAATATTGACAATAAGTGACCGACTAATGACAGCAGAAGGTGTGCCTAGATTAACTAACAAAAAAACCAACTGGCGCGACTTTAGAACTGATTGCGAAGAAAATATTGTCTTAAATGTATCGCTCAAAACACCCTTCGAAATAGAAGATGAACTCGGCAAATTTATTGAATCAATACAGAATGCCGCGTGGAAAAATACACCTTTAAGGAGGAAAGAAGTCCCATGCAATGAAGCTAATTATCCGCCGGAAATAAAAGAACTTATTCGAGAAAAGAGGAGAGCACGCAAAATATGGCAACAAACTCGCGCTCCCCAGCATAAAACCCACTCGAATTTCCTATGCAATAAGCTTAAAAAAGCGATCCAAGACCTAAAAAACCGAGAGACTTCAGGTTATCTTGAAGGTTTAACCGCCGAAAAAACCACTAATTACTCGCTCTGGAAAGCTGTCAAAAGAATTAAAAAACCCCAAATACATTCGCCACCGATAAGAAAAAACAACGACGAATGGGCAAAAGGTGACAAAGAAAAAGCGGATCAATTTGCCGAGCACTTAGAAGAGACTTTTAAGCCATTTGATGGAGAAACATTGGTAAACGATTTTACCGGTACGACTACGACATCTGACAACCTTAGAATAAAAAGTGTGTCATTTATAGAACTCTGCCAGGCAATAAAAAACCTGAAAAGTAATAAAGCTCCTGGCTATGATTTAATAACCGGACAAATCCTCAAGGAATTACCAAAAAAGGCACTATTAAAATTGCTTTATTTAATAAATGCTTCTATTAGATTATTATATGTTCCAAATCAATGGAAAGTCGCAGAAGTCATAATGGTTCCGAAACCGGGGAAATCTCCTAATGATAAAAAATCGTACAGACCGGTATCGCTACTACCAATAATATCGAAGGTATTTGAAAAACTCCTACTGAAACGGATTCTTCCGGTCATTGAAGAGAGACGCCTAATACCTGACCACCAATTCGGGTTCAGAATCAAGCATTCCACAATTGACCAGGTTTATAAAATAACTGACGAAATTGAAAAAGCCCTTGAGGAGAAAAAGATTTGTTCTAGCGCTTTTCTTGACGTATCTCAAGCCTTCGACAGGGTTTGGCACGAGGGATTGAATTATAAGCTAAGACGAATCCTTCCGGAGCAACTTCATAAGATCTTAGAATCATACCTTAAAAACAGACTTTTTCGTGTCAAGCACGGAACTGAATATTCTGATTTTAAAGAAATCGCCGCCGGAGTTCCGCAAGGAAGTGTCCTTGGGCCTATCTTATTCTTGCTGTACACTCGGGACATACCACAAACTGAAGGCACTATTGTATCTACGTTCGCAGACGATACGGCTATACTGGCAACGGAAAGTTTAATCGAGTCAGCAACCATAAAACTCCAACGTGCCTTGGATAAAATCTGTGAGTGGACAAAAACTTGACGCATTGTTCTTAACGAGACCAAATCGACGCATGTTAACTTCACTTACAAGAAAATAATCAACCTTCCCGTTTTCATTAACTCGGTACAAATACCGCATGCAAACGAAGCTAAATATCTGGGAATGACACTAGACGCGAAACTTAAATGGAAACCTCACGTTAAAAAGAAACGTGACGAAGTCGAAAATCGACTTAGAGAAATGTATTGGCTAATTGGAAGATATTCCAAACTAAGCGTATATAACAAACTGCTTCTGTATAAGCAAGTGCTTAAACCCGTGTGGACGTACAGTATACAACTCTGGGGTTGTATCAAACCAAGCAATAGGAATCTCATACAATCACTCTAAAATAAAATTATAAGAATAATCGTGAACGCTCCCTGGTATATCAGAAACAATGATATCCACAGAGACTTAGGGATAGCTACCGTGGAGGACGAAATAAAAAACTTCGCTCGCATGCTTCGTATTCGTCTTCATGGCCATTGCAACTGTGCCATACTCCAAACTTTGGATGTGACAAATCTTACGCGCCGACTTCAAAGAACGAAACCGTTCGAATTAGCGCAGTAAGACAAAAAGTCGCATGTCATGACGGTTTCAGCAGGTGCTTTTATTGAAAATCTACCTGTCTCACGCGAATATTCTCTTCTGAAGCTTAAACTACTTGATAAGGTCTAACTTAGTATCATCTTCAGTATTGAATGGCTCATTCTGCCTGATATTAGTCATCGTCGCCGATTAGCAGTCTGCAAAAGTGTTCCTTTATATCCTCAGCACTGACTGCGATTCATTTTCGTCACTGCCGGCTTCTGTTCTGGCTTTTAAACCCTGGCATATTCTCTTTATCTTTTGATACAATTTTCCAACATCATTCCTGCAATAAAGTCTCTCAATCTCCTCGATCAAACGCTTCTCATGCTCTTTTTTCTTCTATCCGAGAAGTCGATGTTCCTCTTTTCTCCTCCGCTCGTAGAGCTCGCGAATAGCTCTAGTCATTCTATGCAGCGCCGCTTGGAAGATATTATTTACCTATAGTTGTTAACTTAGCAGAAGGCAATTCCATGCTATGCCTTATTTTTGTCACTAAAATATTGCAAATTGTGTAATTAGTTGCTGAAATAAAATCAATTAATCTAAATCTAAACCTAAGCCTAAATCTAATCTAATCTATATGTTTCCATCTCATCACAGTTTCCATCCCATAAAATAAACTTCTTCGAGATCGCAATTTCGCTTCCTCTCTCTGTACATTATATGTATGTACATAAAGCGATTTGGAATGCACGTAAGCACTATAGAAGAGGAGAAGTAAATGCATGTGCCAAATTAACAAAGAGAACAACCACAAGAATAAGGAATGCTATCTGCAACCAGATCCAAATAAATTCTAACGTAATAAACTTTTGTAGACTCACTCAACATGGTACTTTATAAAAGCAATTAGACGCAGAAAAGATTAATCTTAAAATTAATTACCTTAATGCAAACACTGACACCCAACAAGAAAATGTAATTAATTTATTTGTTGAAACTTAATAGAACTGCAAACGAACAAAGGCTACCACAGAAAGCAGAAACCCACTCTACAGCCAGCTTTGTAGCATTAACCTCTTTTCAAGAAATTTTTTTCTTATACCTTCAGCTACAGGGTATGTATTGTTTTCATAAAAATTTTCAATCTCGAAATTCGAATAATGTTTAGAAAAATGGGTCTCTTAGTTTTATTTGTCTGCCCTAGCTGCCTAAACGGTGTTGAATTTCATATCTAGCCTTTGTGGGGTTACAATTCAAGTCTAAATCAGAGTTTTCACTCTAAACCCAATTTTGGAAAATAAAAATCGATTTTCTCGAAAATAGCTTTCACGATTTTTAGTTGGGTTAGTTGGGACATATTTTAAAAGATGGCGTACCAGGTTTATGCAAAAAAATTCGCTTAAGGATACTTTGTCTATAAGTGTCAATATATCGCAAATGGGAAGATATGACATACGAAGGCTATTTGTTGTTTAACAAATAATTACATCCGAACAAATTTTATATCCGAAACAGTTTCAAGGGAGTGTCATAGGTGCAAGTACGTGCGACACAGCCATGCCCGTTAATTCTTGTGGAGTATCTTTAATTATACTTTCTCTCATGCTGAAGAGAGTTTACTTCCTTTGAAACTAACCACAATGGAATTGCAAGAGAAGTTGATACGGTGGCCAATGTATGCCACTGCAAATGCACAAAAGGAGGTCATATATTTTGTTTGCGATATTTGCATGTAGGTTTTTATGGGTACTAACAACCATTTATTACATTGGCAAACTAAGACAAGCCTGTCCCCACGAAGTACCACTTCACTATACGTGAAGTACGTCTTCACAATTTTTATAACTGAGACTGATAATGACTTATAGGACTAAACTCTAAATATGTCAAAGCACTCAGCTTAAGAAGATTAACTTACCTGAAAAAATGAGATGGAAGTTGTTTCGAGAGGCATCCAAAGCTTCATATATTGGAATTGCTTTAAATCCAGAATGTTGACTGCCAGGTTAAGACAGAAGTAAAATAAATTTCCATAGTTCATCGCTATCATCTGACACTCTTATCGCAAGGAACCAGATTCAGTCCACCCGTCAAAGAAGGGTTGATTTCTAACTAAAAAAAAGAAAAGAAAATACCAATACATTGAGGGACAGATTTGATTGGATGGAAGTGTTCATTGTAGCCTTCCCTAGAGGTATTATTAAAAATGTTACTTGCTTAAAAGCGTAGTTTATTGTAAGTACTGCATTTTTTTTTTAATATCGCTGAGAAGATAACGCAAAAAGAGCCCGTTGATTCTACTACTGAATATTTGACAATTGTAAGCTTCTGGAGGTATGTATACATCCTGGGAGTGTAGTATAAAGAAAACTTGTTCTGTAGCTTAAGATGAACATAAGTGTGACCGTGGGGAGCAGTAGATCTGCTACTTGATACGAGCAATGGCATTACAATAGCAGAGGAAAGTTTCCGTTGTGTCATTCAAGTTTGACATACCATAAGTACATACATATTAAGATATTTAGCAAAGATGAAGTGCCCTCTAAGGACGCCAATAAGTTGCTTACGGTCTTTTCTGCAGAGACGTCAGGAATGGGGCAGATTTCTCACTGATGTACGAAAACATCTGTTTAATCAACCCGCATCCTGGAGAGTCATATCACATACAACTATGTTAATCAAATACCCAATTGACGATCGAAGCCCTATCCGAGAACGCAGGAAGATCCAAAAGAAATTTTGATCCTGAGAAGGCTTTCTCTGAGCCATAGCCATCCATCTCATCGGATATCTCTTCTCAGAGCCGTTTAGACCCATGAGATGAGACCCGTGCCTTACCAAACGTACTCTTGCACTGCGCTTGAATATTTTCGACTCAATATCTTGCATGATCGACTTGTGAGGACCTGCAAAAAACAGCCGTTACTCTTTGGAGATATTGGAAGTTTTTGCATATCAATATGTCAAAGTATGGCTTTCTAAAAGAGAGAGTGAACAATCAAATCCAAAGGCGTATAGCCTCCGATTTGATTCATTCATTCGTTCATTCATTTTCAATGGCCCGCTAATCCTTCATGAGGGTCGCGGCGGTAGGATGCTCAGGTGGACTCTCCATCCTTCTCGATCCTCCGCCAATGACTCCAATTCATCAGGAGGGATCACTAAGCGGCTCCAGGAGAGTTGTCGGACTTGATCCAACCATCTATTTCTAGGCCTTCCGCGAAGTCGCCTACCTGATGGCACGGCAACCATGGCGCGTCTTGGAAGCCGGTCTGGGAGCATATGCACTACGTGACCAAACCATCGAAGCATAGATCGTTCCGTTCGAAGATGTAGCTGCTCAACATTGAGCGCCCCGCGTACTCTGGTGTTGCGCACACGATCCCTACGAGTTATTCCAACAACACCGCGAAGGAACCTCATTTCGACAGCTTGTATCCACGATCTTATTCTTTCGGTCACTACCCAAATTTCAAGACCATAGGTGAGAGTTGGAACATACACAGAGTTAAAAACCGATAGCTTAGCTTGAACACTAAGTTCGGCCTTCCTTATAACAGATTTGCCAAGCTCTCTCAAAATTGATCCAGCCTGACCAATTCTACAGCATAACTCGGCATTGCTCCTCCCATCACTCGTGAATAAAACCCCGAAGTACTTGAACTTCTCCACCTGCTTCAGTGGGACTCCACTAATATGCAGAGTGCACTGAATGGGTTTTTTGGAAACGACCATTACTTCCGATTTGTTTACGTTGATCTTCATTCCAGCATCATCACAGACGGCTACAAACCTTTCGAGTGCGCGCTGAAGTTCAGTTTAAGACGACCCAAGGATGACCAAATCATCCGCAAAGAGCAGATGACTAATCCTTAGGTCTCCCACTTCGAAACATTCCCCGCCACGGCTGCGCTGCAACATCCAATCCATATATACAATGAAGAGGAGAGGTGACAAAACGCACCCCTGGCGGAGTCCAACGCCCACAGTGAAAGGTATTGATTTAACACCGTTTATCCGAACACAGCTTCTACAGTTTGTATATAAAGACTGAATCGCCCTTAACAGGGAACCAGTAATTCCATACTCCTGCAGAACACTCCAGAGTTTGCCTCAAGGAACCCTATCATATGCCTTTTCCAAATCTACAAAAAAAGTGTAGACAGGTTTGGCATACTCCCAGGCCTTCTTAAGAACAATTCTGAGAGTGAACAACTGGTCGGTTGTGGTGCTACCGGGATGAAAACCGCACTGCTCATCCCCCAAACTGTTCTCAACCACAGCTCTGGAACGCTTTTCTAGCACCTTAGCGAAGACTTTTCCAGGGAGACTTAAAAGAGATATACCCCTATAGTTGGCGCAATCTCTTTTGTCCCCTTTTTTAAAAACAGGAACTATCACCCCCATTTGCCAATCACCAGGTGTTTCACGCGCATTCTCAGACGACTTTAATGACACGCGAGAGCCATTGAACTCCCTCTTTACCTAAAGCCTTGAGCATTTCTGGCCGAATTTCGTCCACACCAGCAGATTTGCCAACTTTTAGCGCTTTGATCGCCAAAGTTACTTCCTCTACCGTAGGACTACCTTCCGCCCAACTCTCGACCATAGGTCTGTCATCTTCGGTGCCCTGTTCGGGATTGAGCAATTCTGAAAAGTGCTCGCTCCATCTGCGTAAGATGTCCTCCTCATTGGAAAGAAGTATACCGTCTTTGGATTTGACTCCTTCAACGATATTCAACTTTTTTCCTCTGAGTCGGCGGACGGTCTGCCAGAACATGTTATTTGCAGATCTGTGGTCATGTTCCAATTTCTCGCCAAATTCCTTCTAAGACTGTTTTTTCCCTATTTTCACAGCTAATTTGCAAGTTCTTCGCGCCTCAGTGTACCGTTTTCGAGAATCGGAGTTCCCCAAGTGAATCCACACCCTAAAGGCTCTCTTCTTCTCTCTGATGGCTTCTTGAACTCCGGGCGTTTTAAACCAAGCAGTTCTTTTCTCACCACTAGCCGCCACACCAAGCCGCTTCACTCCACAAACATATCCCGCAGAGGCAATAACCGCTGTTGAAAACAGTTGCCATTCTTCCTCTACATTTGATGGAACAGTTGGAATTCATTCAAACCTCTCAGATATTTGCCGCGCAAATGTCTCCCGTATCTCATCGTCCCGTAACCTCTCCCATCGTATGCGTGTAACCATCCTTGGTTTACGCTTTGGTGGAGGAGGCACTCTCTCGCTAAGATACAATTTGCACAGCACTAAGTGATGATCAGTTGACAGTTCGGCTACTCTCAATACGCGAACATCACAAACCATTCTCTTGAGACACGATGGTACCACAAAGAAATCGATCAGCGACTTCTGCTGAAGACTCTGACGGTACCACGTGTATTTGTGAATGCCTTTGTGAGGAAAGATAGTGTTCATTATGGATAAGCCATTTTCACAACAAAAATCCAACAACCTCTCTCCGTTCGCGTTTTGATCAAGATCACCGTTCCTCCCAATCACACTCCCCCATGTCATAACATTCCGATTTGATTAAAAAATTCAAATTTCTCCAGAGAGTGACAGTTCATTTTCAGAGGTATTCAAAAGTCTATCACACCTATTGTGTATTAGTGTCGAATCGTCCATTAAGCGAACCGCTCGTAGCTATATGCTTTCAAACAATTCAAACAATATTTTGTTAGAAAGAGGTGTTCAACTTCATGGTTATATGGTCACACTATATTGCGCCAAAGTAGACATTACTATTCTACTACATATACTGGCGCACTCCAACACTTAGGAAGAAGTCTCAAGATTTAACAGTTTGTAGAATAGCAGATCTCTATTAACATAAATTAGTACAAAGGGCAAGCTGCATCTGATCGTCTACAATTCCGTCGAAAACATCAACAGAATCCAAAGCGGATTTGATGTCAAAATAAAGATAGATATTTTTGCCCCTTGGAAGGTAGATGATCGTGACTGAGGAGTCGGGGGTTAACAAAGTACCGTCGAACGGCTTAAACATTTCTTCGAAGTGCAAAGCAAAAAGTTCTGCCATTTCTTTGTCGCTCTTTGCCCAGTTTCCATCGTTTTTCCGAATTGGTGGCACTTGCATTTGAGGTTTCCGGATGCCTTTTAGCGCTTTCCAAAGCGAATAATTTGATTCTCTTTCACCGGAGAGATTTTCAAGGTAGGTCGCTATCTTGTTGCTTTTAAATTCGCGAATACTAACTCTAAGGTGATTGCATAGTTGGTTAAAGACCGTTTTATTCTGCGGTGCGCGAGTGATTTGCCATTTCTTTCGATTTTTTCGTTTCTCCCTCATCAGTTCAATGATTTCTCTGGGATACTTTTCGTTGCGGTTGATCTTATAGCTTCTAGAAGGCGTGTTTCTCCATGCCGCTCTTTGGATTGCTTCCACGAAATAATCAACTTCGTCCTCTAGTTCACAAGGTGTTTTAAGTGGTACATTTAAGGCGATATTTGTTTCGCAATCATTTCTAAAGCCCTCCCAGTTTGTTCTATTGCTAGTAAGTCTTGGAAGTCTTTTTTTCTTGATCAAAGCTTCTCCAAGTAATAAAATTATCGGAGACTGGTCAGAAGAGAGATCAAAACATTCTTTGGCTGTCATAAACTTTCCTTTTGTAACGAAAAAATCGATAAGATCGGGAATTTTTCCTGAGTCGGTTGGCCAATAGGTCGGTTTTCCTGATGAATAAAAACGACAACCGAATTCATTTGCCACTTCGTAGAGAATTTTTCCTTTAGAAGATATACATCTCGAACCCCACAAGGTGTGCTTCGCGTTAAAATCTCCACCAATAAGAAAATTTGAACCAAGGATGTTGAAGACACGAAAGTAGTCGTCTTTTTCTAGCATCGCGGTGGACAGTAAACAGATGCTATATTGTAGCTCAGGTGTTTATTTTTAACCCTTACCGCGCACAACTGAAATTTTTTCAGCTCTATGCTTATATCGACCGAGTGTTCGTTGTTAGTTTTAATAAATAAGGACGAACCGCCCCGCGCTCTATCAGGAGGATGATAAGCGTAATAACCAGCGTAGCCTCTTATCTTTATTTGCTATTCCCTTGTTAGATGGGTTTCGGAGATAAAGCATATGTCAATATTTTCTCTTATTAGGAACATTTCGAATTCGTTAAATTTTTGTAAGACTCCATTTGCATTCCATGTTACTATTTTAAGCAAAGAGTCCGTATCTACTTAGATCTAGATTTATGGTTAGCCATACAAAAGCTTTCAACGTTACTGAGACTTTCGAGAATCTGTTTGTAACTTTTACATTGTAATTGGCTCTATGTAATTTTCAATAGCTGCCTTAAATTCGGCTACACCCCATCCTCATGGAAAAGAGTTAAGGTGGTCTTCATCCCGAAATGCGGCAAGGCCTCACACTACACTCCGAAAGATGTCAGACCAATTAGCCTCTCCTCTTTCTTTCTAAAAACGTTGGAAAGGCTAATTGACAACTATATTCGTTCTAAACTCAAGGTACAAACTTTATTTAACTCCCAGCATGCTTACCGGAAAGGCTTTTCAGTGGAAACAACTCTACACTCGTTAGTAGGCACCATTGAAAAATCTCTTGCCGTTAAAGAATATACCATGGTGTCTTTTCTTGACATAGAAGGCGCCTTTAATAACGTCAATACAGAATCCATCATAGGAGCGCTCGCTAACCTAAAGATTGATTGCTGCTTACGCATCTGGATAGAGCGAATGCTGAACAGCAGACAAATTCTACCCGAGCTTGGGTACTGCTCAACCAAAAGGTTAGCGCACAGAGGTACTATCCAGGGTGGTGTTCTCTCCCCGCTACTTTGGATACTAGTAGTGAATAAGCTACTCACTTCACTACAAAATGAAGGCTATAAAGTCGTAGCATATGCTGACGATATCGCTATAGCCATTTCAGATAAATTCCCCCAAACCCTAAGAGATCTAATGAATTCGGCGCTAAATTTAGTAGCGAAATGGACGGACAGTGTTGGCCTTAACGTAAATCCGTCCAAAACTGAACTAGTACTTTTTACTAGGAAATATAAAATCCCGATCATAGCTCCCCCTCTGCTTAGAAACACGGAACTCAGCTTTACAAACACAGCAAAATACTTAGGGTTAACCCTTGATAGTAAACTTAACTGGAAACAGAACATTCTACACCGTACCAAGAAAGCAGAAATCGCCATCTACACCTGTAAAAAGGCTATAGGTCCAAAATAGGGCCTTCGACCTAATATAGTCCACTGGTTGCACCTGACGGTGGTCAGACCAATTTTGCTTTATGGTGTTTTCGTCTGGTGGCCTGCACTCGAAACAAGGTGCAACACAAAATCTATAGAAAGATTACAGCAATTAGCATGAAGGTGCATCACAGGGGCTCTCAGGTCCACTCCCACAGCCGCCTTAGAAACCCTACTCAATATCTTTCCCATTGATATCTTTGAGAAATTGGTAGCATCTAAAGCAGCCCTAAGACTTAGAGAATCTCTCCAGTGGTCAAGTTCACGAATCGGCCACATGAAAATTCTAAAAAACTCCAATCTCAGAGAAACATATTATATATCTCCATTTATTGATTTCAACATCAAATATAACACCACCATCCCTGACAGATCCGCATGGGATGACGGTACCATTCTAAATGACGCCGCAATCGAAATCTATATAGATGGTTCTAAAACATCGGAGGGCACAGGCTTGGGTATTTTTTCGGAAGTACCTCTGATAAACGTAGCTCTCCGACTTCCCGGACCACTGCAGCATTTTTCAAGCGGAAATATCGGCTATTCGTGAAGCAGCGCGCAGACTCTCTTTGTACCCGATAGATGGTAGGTCTATTGTCAGCGATTAAAGCTCTGGAAACGCCAACAATAAGATCTATGTTGGTCAAACATTGCTGCGAATCTCTTAACGAGATTGCGGACAGATGCAATATCACTCTGTGCTGGGTCCCGGGACACAGAGACATTCCAGGCAATTGTAAAGCAGATGAACTAGCTAAACAAGGCACCATACTACCTCTAGCTGTCAACAGAGAGGTACGGGCACCCCGTATACAAACGATGAAACTCCATATGTTTAACGAAACGCAAACTACTGTAAACAACAGATGGAGTAGTCTGTCTACGTGCGTATCGACCAGAAAGATCTGGCCTCTCTTAGACGGAAAGAAAACCAAAAAACTCCTTTCATTAAATAGAAGGAACATACCATAAGCCTCACAGTAGGAATAATCACAAAACACTGTTTGTTAGGTAGACATGCCACTAGAGTGGGAGTCCCAGCAAATGATTACTGTAGAAGCTGTAGCTGTAGAGATGAAGAGGAAGAGGAGAACAATCTCCACCTCCTCGGCACATGCCCAGCGCTAGCTACACTGAGAAAGAAAATATTAGGGGAATACTTCTTTGAAGACGTAAGTGACCTGTCTAACATAGACATTATAAACTTATATAGATTTTGTCACGAGGTACTGTAACAGACACCCCCAAGATCGATAGTCAACCCTTAAATATCACTAGACCAACCACTGCATAAGAGTAACAGAGATTGATTGAGTCAATCAACCCTATTACTCCGATGCACCCCCACCTACACGGTGCAACTAGAATAAGGGTTCGATTGTATCAGTCACCCTACCTAACTAAACCAATCCCTATAGTTCGACAGCAACAGTGCTAGGTTGATTGTATCAGTCACCTCGCCTTTTATTATGCACTCCACCCATTTCCGCGGTCCACCTAGGTACGGGTTTGACTGATACAGTCACCCTACCTTGTCAACACCTTATGCACAGCAGCTCCTACAGTTTGATTGAATCAGTCACTCTATGGCGCTTATGCATCTCTACACCTGTACGGTCCACCTAGGTATGAAGGGCTTGATTGAAACAGTCACCCCACGTAGTCAACACCCTGCATAGCAGTACTTAGAGTTCGATTGAATCAGTCACTCTTTTACGCGTATGCATCTCTACACCCGCACGGTTTAATCAGACTTCCCAATACAACTTACAAAACCGTACTGGGGGTTCGATTGAATCAGTCACCCCCAATACTTGTTTGTGCACTATACCTTCCCGGTACACACCTACTAAGGGTCGATTGAGTCAGTTACCCTCTCTAGCCACTTCAGGCATAGTTATTCTCACCCAACACCCTCCTGAGAAATGTTAAAGTTCCCCCGGTAACCGGTTATTCTCCGGTCCCAACTCTACGTGGTATCACAATGGACCCAAGTGGTCTAAGTGTGTCTTGACCCTGTCAGGACAGTCACCTCACCTAACCTAACCTAACCTTCACATTGTTCCTCGAACTTAGCGTAGATGCAGTTCAGAATTTCTTTCAACGGATCAGAGGGTAGCCCGTCGTTTCGTTTGGTTGCTTTGACTGCAGCCTGAGAATACGTCGGCGTACGTTTAATCGGCTCAGAAGATTCAAGCGTCGTTTCATTCGGCTCAGGGGTCTGCGGAAAATGTGCTGGATAAATTCTTGTGCTTGGTTTCTCTCCATCATGGTGGATCATATTTTAAAATAGAACCTCAAATGACTTAAATGCAATAATATACATAAGCCGTGAGCAAGTCGTTAGATAAGCAAATAATTATTGAAAATCTTTTCCTACCATTTCTTAAATATAAATGAACACACTCTTATATATTTTTTGCCTAGCTTCGGAGTATTATTTATGACCATTAAGAGTCACCCAAGCTGTTGGTGTGATTTCCATCACAATGGCACTACCCGAAGTGACACAAATAAATCAAATTCTTTTCAAAATTTATTCGCAAAATTAGTTATGCGCCAAGTCATTTACAACAAGTATTGTGCGCACACCTCTTACGACTATGCTCTGCACCACTCAAGAAGTCATTTATCTTCACTATCTCTGGACGGGTGGGAGAAATTGTTAGTTTTTGTGTTTACCTCTGTTTTTTTTAGACTAAATTACACAACTATGCACAATTAATATTCATCAACGAGTGTGTATGGTATTTAGTTTGCGCGTGGGGGAAATTTTTACTATTACGTAGGCATAGGCTTCGACGGAGCTTTGATTTTGTATTATCAGACCTTTTACAGACCTTGATTACGATGAATTTCGTTAGCTTCCTGGTTATGTTTTCTGGACAAACTTGAAAGCAGCTACAGGCACCTTTAATGAAGAAGCTAGGTTGACTTAAGCCGGCTTCTCTGTCTTTTCAACACGCACATGTTTAATGATGACTCCTATGCTAGCTTCATTAGATGCTAAACATAAAACTTCTTTCTTAATAGCTTCATAAAATTGTTTAACGCCGTACACAAATTATATACATATACGAGTACATCCAAGACGATCTATCTCCCTAACTACTCGTACATATGTGTACATCCACAAGATGAGAAATAAATTTTCAAATAATTGCAAAACGGGAAGACAAAGAATATTCTTTTGTAGTTTCGTTGGAAACAACAATTTTATCTATGCAATTTGCAAACCTAGAAGGCCACCAATGTATTTTTTTCCTTATTTATCTTTAAAATATAATTAATTGTATGTGTTCGTGGTTGGCTTCTATTGCTCATGAGCTAGTTTGGTAAGCAATATTGTTCCTACCCATTTAGTATAACACGAATATAAAAATGCGAAACCAATAAAACAGGCTAAGAGGAAGTGGTAAGAGATACCAATTAGTTGATGGTTCCTAAGCAAGTCATTCCGAGAATTAGTGGCACTTAACAAGACCAATTAACCAAACGAAGAAGACCAGAAACCAGTGCTCTTCGTTTTAATTTTCAGTGATTTCGACTACTCTACACGGAAATGGTATTTAACACTAATTAGGCTTCAGACATCTAAATTTGATTAATCCTACTGATTCGAGTGCATAATGACAACTTATCCGAGAGGTATTAATCGTGCATTATCCCATATCGAGCACTTGAGATTGGAACCTTCGATCGAGATCTGTTTATCGATTTGTAGTGACATTTCGAGTAATGGTTGTTGGCCTTGTTATGTTTAAGAAAATTCAAGTGCGGCTCTAGAGTTACTTTCAATATGATTTTTGGTTTGAAAAAAAAATTACTTAACAAATGCTTTTGTAGAACAAATGTGCGCGAAAGCGAAATAGATTCCACTGTAGTGAAACAAAGGCATTCAATTTCATAATACAGAATCTGGCTATGCCAATGCTTTAATTCGCCTCAAGTCCAATAGTAATGAGGGAAAGTTTCTGGTTTCATTGCAACCGATTCGCAGATTTGCTTGCTTTTCTGAATTTATATGGCGCTGCAGATGGCATGGAGTGGATACTCAATCAACAGCTAATGTGATCCCTTACTAACTGCTTGTAGTTGCCTTCGTCAAGTTATGTAAGGTACCACTGTGATGGAATTAAAAATCAGTTGAACAGGACCATGACTGCCCAGCCACCTTAAGCTTTGTATGCGTATTTTCTTTACCATGTCCATATCCGTATATTTCGGCATTGACTCTAACTATTGCCATACATCTGCCGAATTAGAGGAAGAGAGCTGAATATCGTCAAAGGAGTTACACCCAAAGACGGTACACTTCTTTCCAATGAGGAGAAAAATCTTACGCACATGGAGCTATAACTTTGCAGAGTTTCTCAATCCCAAACAGAGCACCGAAGATGGCAGAAAATAGTCCTACTGAAGAGGAAGTCACTTTGGTGATCAAATCGGTAAAAGTTGGCAAATCTGCTGGTATGGGTGACATCCGGCCAAAAATGCTCAAGACTGTAGGTAAAGAGGAAGTGCAATCGCTCTCATGTGTCAATAAAGTGGACTGGGAATGCGGTGAAATACCTGGTGATTGACAAATGGGAGTTAGGTTAGGTTAGGTAAGTGGGCTGGTCTAGGGGGATAGAAAACCTCCACACCACACTCAGGTCAGTATAGACCCATTGTGATATCCATGGGGGGAAAGGAGATAGAAAAGAGAATCCCTTCCTCAGGGAAAAATAACCGACTTTGTAAATATCTTAAAGAAAGAATTTAGTACTTACTGTGCCCTAGATGCAAACCATCCAGAGGATTTGATGAAGTTTGCGATGTCATTTCTTGGTCTGTTGGACAGCTCTGCTAGATCCTCAAAGAAGTGTTGTCCAAGGATCTTATTTTTCAAATGATAGAGGCCTGGGCAATGACAGAGAAAGTGGGCGGTGTCCTCCTGAGCATCCTCGTCGCCGCAGCCTCTACAAAGCTCTTCGTTAGTCTTACGTAGTTTTTTTATGTAGTACGGCATGGTATAATGCCCCGTAATGACTCCTATTAGAGTAGAGAGGGATTTTCAATGCCTCTGTATGAGTCTATTGGTTCTTACTCTGTCAAATGCAGGCCACAGCTTCCTCGTGGTGACACAAGTATCTAAACAGGTCCACCTATTGTTAGCCTCCGTTAGGGCTTTGTTTCCTGCTTCGAGCTTAAGGGCGCAAGGCGGGATGTACACCGAGGGTTCGGATTGGTCCGAGCTTAGTGCTGAGCCTCCTCTAGCCAGTTCATCGGCTTTCTCATTCCCTGGTATGCCTTCATGACCAGGGACCCAGCAGAGCTTTACCTCGTGCTGTGTTCCAAAAACCTTGAGCTCCTCCCTACAACAAAAGCTTCGATTTTATTTCTATAGCAGATACTGCTTTTATCGCCTCCTGGCTGTCGATGAAAAAGGTGATATCCTCTCGTGGCATTGCCCTAATCGCAGTCTCACGAGCTGCTATTGTAACTGCTAGGACCTCCGCTTGAAAAACGCTGCTGTAGTTCGGAAGCCGAGCTGACATGGAGAGGCCAAGCGTTTCAGAGAAGATGCCTGCACCTACACCTATTTCCATTTTGGATCCATTGGTGTTAACAGCTAAGGATCGCTCGTTAGGCGTTCTGTCATTTTCCCAGTCTTCCCTGCTCGGATAGGTGCTAGAAAATAGTCTTGTGAAGTCTAGGTATGGCGTTAAGTAGTCTGTATTAGATACAATGCCTAGATATCTCTGCGGGATCGTGGTGTGACCCATTGCATTTGGTCTCCAGCTATCTGTTTGGCTTAATCTTACGGCACTATGAGCTGCCGATACTTGTATAAAGATGTCTACCGGAAGCAGATTGAGAATGGCCTCGAGTCCTGCTGTAGGTGTCGTTCTCATCACACTGGTTGTTGCGATGCACGCTAGTCTTTGTACTTTTGCGATAGCAGCTAGGTTATTTATTTTGCTGGCTGCCCGCCACCATACAAGGCTGCCATACGTTAGTATTGGCCTTACTATAGCTGTATACATCCATAGGATGATTTTGGGGTTCGGCCCCCAAGTCTTTCGGAATATTCTATTGCACGAGTAAAAAGCTATCGTGGCTTTTTTGACTCTTTCGTTGATGTTTAGTCTCCAGTTCAGTTTCCTATCGAGCACCAGGCCAAGGTATCTCGCACTACTGGAGATACTCAGGGGAGTACCCCTTACGGAAGGTGTTACGAATTGTGGAATTATTCTTTTGTTAGTGAATAGTACTAACTCTGTTTTCTGGGGATTAACCGCCAGCCCACATCTCTCCGTCCAGGAGTCAATGATTTCCAGCGCCCCTTCGATTTGTTCGCTCAGGGTCGGAAGAAATTTACCTGTTGTTAGCAACACAACATCGTCCGCATATGCTATGGTCCTGATGCCGCTGTTTCGCAGTTTAAGAAGGACTCCGTTCAGGACAATTACCCACAGCAGTGGGGATATAACCCTTCCTTGAGGGATACCTCTTAAGGCATAGACTTCAAGCTTAGTACCTCCAAAAATATGTCTTTATTTTAGCATATTGACGATCCATTTTATCACGGAATTGTGAATATTAAGGTTCGTTAGAGTTCTATTGACCACGTCCGTTTTGACTTTGTTAAAGGCTCCTTCAATGTCTAGGAAAGCGGCTAGTGTATATTCTTTGTTTTTCAGTGATTTTTCTATTGAGCCGACAGCACAGTGCAGCGCTGTCTCTACGCTTTTTCCTTTCGTATATGCGTGCTGCGCTGGGAATATGTCACCTGGGCGTAGTTTGCTACGGATGTATATGTCAGCTAGTCTTCCAAAGGTCTTTAGGACAAATTAGGTAAGGCTAATTAGCCTAAAATCCTTCGCAGTAGTGTAGCTTGCTTTACCGGCCTTAGGTATGAAGACCACTTTGACCTTTTTCCATGATCTAGGTATATACCCCCACATGAGGATGTTGAGGTACAGTTCTTTAAGTACCGGGATGATTGTGGTTATTGTTTTCTGTAGCATGATCGGGATAACCCCGTCGGGTCCTGGGGATTTAAAGGGAGAGAATGATCCGATTGCCCACTCAATTCTTTCCTCTGTGATAAAATCCGTCAGAGTTTCCGTTACAAAACTACTGTTGGTTACGATGTTATTATCTGGATAGGTCGTACAACCCGGAAAGTGCGCTTTTAGCAGGGAGCTAAGCGATTCTGCACAGGATTCAGTCCACTTTCCGTCGGGTTCCTTGAGAGATCCAAGAGTTTTTGACTCCCTGGATAGAATTTTTCCTAGTCTCGCAGATTCTGTCGTACCCTTGATTTCATTACAGAAGTTCTGCCAAGAGTGGCGTTTGGCCTTCTGTGTCTCGTTTTTGAAATTTCTCTGACTGGACTTATATTGTTCCCAGTCCGCTTCTAGCATAATTCTTTTGGCCACATTTAGAAGGTGTCTAGTTACTCTGCTAATTCTAGCTAGTTCAGATGACCACCATGGTGGTGATTTTTTATCTTTTCGTTTGGTTTCTGGACATGCTTGACATAGGCTGCATTAAAGATGGATGTAATATCCTCTGCCTCGCGGTCGATGTCGGCAGGTCCAAGCCAGTTGCTATCCTGCAGGGATCTGATACCTTTCCTCACCTCATTGTTAAAGAGATCCCAGTTGATTTTCCTGGGGTTCCTGTAAGGTTTGGACGAGTCAAAGTTGTTACCCACGAGGAATTCGATCATTTTGTGGTCGGAGTAGGATTCTTCCCCCATCACGTTCCACTTGTCAATAGTTAGGGTACTCGAGTTACTGGCTAAAGTTACATCTGTAACTTATTGCCTTTTCTTTACTACATAAGTAGGTTCGTTACCTCTATTTGCTACAATAACGTTATTTTCAATTATAAACTCAAACGAAGACTCACCGCGTAAGTTTGTGTTGCTGTTACCCCATTGAGAGTGATGAGAGTTGGCATCACACCCCAGCAGCAAGTCCCATCTTTCCTGTTCCGCTTTTTGCACAAGAGAGCGGGTAAGTGTGGATGGCGGTCCCTCCTTGGCATCAGAAGGCATGTCGACGGCTGATAGAAGCAGTGGGGAAAGCCCCCTCCGCACAAGCCTTACCACTATTTGGTCCTCATTGCTGTAGCTAGATAAAAGAAAAAGGTTAATTCGTTTCCTAGCTACAATGCACGTTCACTGCATACTCAACATACCAGCAAGGGTCCATTGTGCCCACTGCAAAGATCTGCAAAGAAAAACTTTCTTCACTTAACTTTCTCAATTTACTCAGAACTATGCATACATCAACGCGATCGAGGCTCTGGCAAAACAACCTTTAGAGCTCAAAAAAAGTTACTAGCGCTCGATTCCTCGCTTTTCGGACTACCAAGTTACTATCACCAACCACCAACCGCCAAAAATATTTGCACCTAGATAAATATTTTCAGATATTCAAGCAGCCTAAGCGACAGTTAAATCAGTAGCCTTCCACTTAATAATTTTATAAGCTTCACCTAGTCCAAAGCCTAGAGCACTTCTTCCTGTCCCAGGCGGCAGCGGATGAATTCCCTAGACGGAGTCAACGGTGGCGTCTATAGTTCCAGTTAGGTTGAACTTAGTGAATACCTTGCGCGAGCTGCTTCGACGTATTCGGATCACAGGTCGGTAAGGAATTTCCAATGTTGGTCAGGACATTGGAATAGAGATGGTGGCGGAGGAGCCCTTAATGGGCCAACGGCAGCGCTCATACTTCCGTAGTGGACTACTGGCACCGGTGTACCCGGCCCCTCGTCCTAGGGGAATAATTAAGGAACTCTCCCTCCAGGTTGGGGGTTGTGCCGTCGGGGTAACTTCCCTACCACGTAAAAAACGCATGGTTCCGAAACAACCAAAAGCCTCGGATAAGGATGACCCAACTAATGACGACCCCAGCAAACGAAATAAGGACAACGACCTTCGGATCTGTACGTGGAATGTTCTGTGCCTTTACAGACCACGTGCAGCCGAACAACTAGCAGAGGCCCTAGACTGCTATAAAGCAGATATTACCGCCATCCAGGAAGTGCGATGGGATGGGCCAGGCAAAAAGAGGATGAAAAACTGTGACATCTACTACGGTGATTGCTACAGAGGCAACAGGCAACGCTTATTCGGATGCGGATTTGTCATACGCGGCAGACTTAGGCAAGAAGTCTTAAGCTTCCGACACGCAAGCGAGCGTATTATGACGATCCGGATCAAGGCTAAATTCGCTAACATAAGCCTAATACGTGTTCATGCCCCCACAGAAAAAAAGGACCCTGCCTCCAAAGAGCGTTTCTACGAGCTCCTCGACAAAACATACGAGCAATGTCCTAAATACGACGTTAAAATCGTACTGGGCGATTTTAACGCCAAAATAGGAAAGAAGGACGTCTTCGGTAGAGCAGTCGGTTAGCATAGCCTACACGACACCACGTCTGATAACGGACTAAGGCTAATTGATTTCGCTGTGGAGCGAAATGTCACCATAGCAAGCACATGGTTTCCTCATCTCGATATTCATAAGCAGACATGGCGGTCCAATGATCATGTCACGATCAACCAAATTGATCATATTGCGATCGACGCAAGGCATGTCTCCAGTATTCTGGATGTCCGGACGTTCCGAGCAGCCAACATAGACTCGGATCATTACCTTGTTGTAGCCAAGGTACGAATGCGGATATCCCAATCTGAGCAACAAAGAAGAATTACTGTGAGAAAATTCAACGTCGAAAAGCTACAATCGCAAGAGACCGCCAGACTCTTCGCTGAACGCGTATCCCGAAATCTCTCAATCACCCCTATACCGCCAGCATCAAGTGCCGAAGACCAGTGGCAACGCTGCCAACATGCCATCAGAAACGCCGCGACTGATGTGCTGGGTTTCGCTCGACCACCACCGCGAAACCCCTGGTTTGACGAAGAATGCCGGCGAGTGCATGCAGCAAAACAAGAGGCATACAAAGCGGCGCTGCAAAGGAAGACGAGAGCTGCTCGTGAGCTCTACGAGCAAAAGAGACGGGAAGAACATCGGCTTCTCCAAAAGAAGAAGAAAGAGCATGAGAAGCGCGCGTTTGAGAATATCGAGAGTCTATACTCCAGGAACAATGTACGGAAGTTTTACCAAAAGGTAAAAAGAACGTGTCAGAGAAGTAATACCCGTACAGAAACCTGTAGAGATGAGAATGGAAACCTCGTAGTAGAATCACAGTCGGTGCTGAGAACATGGAAAAACTACTTCTGCAGACTGTATAACGGCGACGAAGACCAACATCCCGCTGTCAGGCAGAATGAACCATTCAACATGGACGATGATAGTCAAAATTTCCGTCCACCTGACCAAAACGAAGTGAGGATAGCAATATCCAAGCTAAAATCGAACAAGGCTGCTGGACCTGACGGTTTACCGGCCGAACTTTTCAAGGCAGCTGGGGATTAATTGGTAGAGTGCATACACCAACTCATTTCTAATATTTGGTCAGAGGAGTGTATGCCTGATGAATGGAATCTCAGCATCGTTTGCCCGATCCACAAGAAAGGAGACCCCCTCAACTGCGCCAATTATAGAGGCATCAGTCTCCTCAACATCGCGTACAAGATCTTTTCTGCGATATTGTGTGAACGCCTGAAACCTTTTATGAACAGCCTGATTGGACCCTATCAGTGCGGTTTCAGGCCAGGAAAGTCCACCATCGATCAAATCTTCACACTTCGGCAGATCCTGGAGAAAACCCAAGAAT
Organism: Brachypalpus laphriformis; assembly: GCA_945910035.1. NCBI lineage: Eukaryota > Metazoa > Arthropoda > Insecta > Diptera > Syrphidae > Brachypalpus > Brachypalpus laphriformis. The sequence goes on along the minus strand of OX246753.1, from coordinate 311,201,957 downwards.
TCCAAATCGATACTCACCACCTCTTTATCGATTTCAAGGCCGCCTATGACAGCATCTATAGAGAAGAGCTTTATAGAGCCATGTCTAGTTTTGACATCCCTGCCAAACTTGTCCGCCTGTGCAGGCTGACGATGGAGAACGCTCGCTGCTCCATCAAGGTCGGTAATGACCTCACCGAGACCTTTGATGTCAAAAAAGGCTTTAGACAAGGTGACTCGCTGTCATGTGACTTCTTCAATATTGTACTTGAACGGATTGTGCGGAACTCACAAGCCAAGACCGGAGGCACAATCTATTACAAGTCTGTACAACTGCTTGCATACGCCGACGATATAGACATTATCGGAAGATCTCAGCGGGCTGTCACCGGTGCTTTTGCAAGCATTGAGGCGGAAGCGGCCAAAATGGGTTTGGCGATAAACGAGGGCAAAACCAAGTATATGCTGTCAACTAGAAGGGAAAACCAACATCGACGAATTGGACAAAACGTCACCGTGGGCAGCTATAACTTCGAGGTAGTAAGGGACTTTGTCTACCTTGGCTCTGCTATAAATTCAGCAAACAAAATCAGCGCAGAAATCAATCGAAGAATAACTCTTGCCAATCGCTGTTTTTTTGGGCTTATAAGGCAATTCAACAGTAAAGCCCTCTCTCGAACAACTAAGGAGACTCTATATAAGACCTTGATCATCCCAGTCCTGCTTTACGGCGCTGAAACATGGACTTTATTAAAAGAGGATGAAGATATCCTTGGTCGCTTCGAGAGAAAAATTCTTCGTAAGATTTTCGGTCCCGTTTGCGTTGACGGGTTTTGGAGGAGAAGATTCAATCACGAACTATACGAGCTGTACAGCGACATCGACCTAGTCAAAAAACTGCGTATTGGACGTCTGAGATGGCTAGGACATGTAGAGCGAATGGACACCAACGCTCCGGCCCGCAGAGTCTTCGAATCTAACCCCGAGGGACGACGCAGTAGAGGGAATTATCGCCGTAGGTGGCGCGCACAAGTTCAAGGGGACCTCGACCAACTTGGAGTGCGCAACTGGAGGCAATTAGCTAAAGACCGAGTTAAATGGAGAGGCTTGTTGGTTGAGGCCCAGGTTCACCCCGAACTGTAGCGCCACCTAAGTAAGTAAGTAGTCCAAAGCCGAACCGCAGCTGAAGCCGAACACTCTTTAATCGAGCAAAATAATCAAGAGACCCTCGAGACTGGGACAATTAATAGGGCACTAGCTAGCTGGTTGCAGAACTACCTAAACAATAGGAACATAGTAGTAAGGATTAGAGATGAATGCAGCCAAGAAGAGATTGTTATGCACGGAGTTCCACAGGGCTCACAGCTGGGACCAATCCTCTACATACTGTACACCAATGAACTTTTACGTGTGTTAAGAAAAAGTACTGCTTTCGCTTATGTTGACGACACCACTATCATAGTACGACACAAATCTTTGGAGACTGCAACATCAAAAATGCAAGAGGAATTCAATGAAGTGGTAAAGTGGTGCCACGATATGGGTTTAGTTTTAAACACTTCAAAAACTAAACTAATGCACATTCACAGACCTAGATCCAAAACTGGGAGCATTTGCATAAGGTACGAAAACGGAAGCTGTCCTAAGACATTGGCGCGAGATAAAGAGGTTGTAGATGAGTTCAAATACCTAGGTGTAATTACCGACAGTAACTTCAGATGGGATAAACAAATTAAAAAAATAAGATTCGAATTAAAAAAGGCGATATTTGGAATGGTGTATTTGAGTAGGTATTCTACAGTGCAGGTTCTAAAACAGGTTTACTATGCACTTATAGAGTCAAAGCTCAGGTACGGTGTTTTGGCTTGGGGTAATGCAGCAACTGTGTACATAAATGATTTGCAAAGACTCCAAAACTCCGCATTACGAATTATATCCCGAAAAATACGACCAGGAAGTGAAGACTTCAATGTGCTGAATGTGGGAAATATCTTTAACCTGACGGCGGCGCTGGAGTATTATAAGGATCAGCGGTTCCACTTGCCTATTCCCCACGAGTTCAACACAAGAAGACGTGCTCAAAATCTTCTCCTTATGCCCAGTTTCTACAATGAGTATGGTAAAAGACAATTAAACTACGTAATACCTAAAATAATACCAAACCTAAAAAATGTCATAAACTTGAATTTGAGAAAATAAATATTAAAAACACTTTTTATCTTAGCCCTTTATTAAAAGATAAATATATTTATACAATATAAAAAAACTTTAGCTCACTACTTTTTAAAGATATATACTTTCTAACACAACCTCCTGCAGATAAGTCTCTGACTTCGCGGGAAACTAAATAATGTAATGAATTTTGAAGAAATAAAAAAAGAATTGAATTGAATTGAATACGGGATTGGAGGTCCAGATACTACATGAATTTCCATACTGGATTTTATACTAGAATTTCATAAATTTTATCAGTTTGTGCGTACTACGAATATTGAACAAGCTCTTTCGAAAATCAACACTCGTGCGCATGTCGAACGCACTCTTTCACCACACACAAGATGTCAAATAAAGCTGTCAAATGTGATTGTCAAATCTAAATTTTTGTGTGTTTTTTCGCAGATTCATGTTTCCACTCTTTCTTCCATATTGCAAGTCAAATGCAACATGGAGTGAAATTGCCTTGACTTCTTAAATTTTTTGAAAATGCAACCAGATTCGTTGCGAAAAATCTCGTCTCAGGACAAGTATGCTTTGAAATAAACGCAGACAGAGGCGCAGTCAGCTGATGTTTGTCTGATATAAATATACTACTCCCTGTATACATTAGATAAAGGTAAACCCAGATCTTGCATACTGGTAAGAAGTAGCAATATAGGCAATGTACCAATATTCATTATCAAAAATCGGCAAGAAGTACTAGACAATACCCTTGTCTCTGACAACATCCTTCAAAGGATCAAGAACTCTAGGGTTTGAGGTGAACACATTGCTTCTCAGACTATCGATATTCCAATTGAAGATCAATTTAACCCGAATATCGACCCTATAGGCCCCAACGTCTTTAGAAATGATCGTAATACTGACTGGCTCAAATACAGAGTAAATGTAAAGAAATGAGTTACTTCGATTCCCTCTAGGACCCCTTGCAATACCCAAGAATTAGATCGCATGGTTGAGGATCTTACCTCAGCCCTTAAAAAAGCGATGTCTTCTTCCTACCCTATAGTAAAGCCCAGGAGTAAGAAAAAGCCTTATTGGTGGAATGCAGATATAGGTCCTTTAAGAACTAATTGTAGAAAACTCTTCAACAATGCCAAAAGCACGAAGGATGCAACAGATTGGGACTTGTACAAAGCAACCCTAACTATCTACAAAAAATAACTGAGGACGGCTAAACGCAATTCTTGGAGACTCTTTAGTGGCAAAATAGAAGAATACTCTGAGGCATCTAGGCTAAGAAAAATCCTCTTCACAAATCCAATAATGCTCAGTTATCTCAAGAAATTAGATGGGACTTGGACGACATCTAGCGAAGATTCGCGAAATCTACTACTTGACACACATTTCCCATGTAGCTCCCAAGTTGTCAGCAACATTGTTTCTAATAGACCAGCTGCAAATTTAAACAACTCCTCTAACTTAATCACACAGAACAAACGCCACTGGGCGATACACAGCTTCAAACCATACAAATCCGCAGGACCAGACGGCATAGTACCAGCCGATCTACAGAAGTCGTCGGACCTTATCTTGCAGGGGCCAGAAATAATTCTTAAAAGCTGTATAGATCTGGTCCATATACCAAAAGAATGGAGAGAGGTCAAAGTAGTTTTCATACCCAAAGCTGGCAAATGTTCTCATACAAGTCCGAAAGATCTCAGACCCATTAGTCTATCATCATTTCTTCTAAAAATATTAGAACGATTGATTGATATCCACTTGCGCAACAGTATTGATACAAAACTTCTGTCAGCAACCCAACATGCATATTGCAAAGGTAAATCGGTTGTAACGGCATTACACTCGCTGGTTCGTGATATTAAGTACTCCCTGTTTCACAAGGAATATACAATGGTAGCTTTCTTAGATATAGAGGGTGCTTTTAACAATGTCAAAGCATCAGCGATTGCAGATGCACTTTCAGACCTGAAGGTAGACAGCTCACTATACAAATTGGTTGATTTACTGCTTAATGGTGGGCTTATCAACTCAGAGCTAGGTGGGACGTCTTCTAGAAGATCTGTCAGTAGAGGCACTCCGCAAGGTGGTGTTCTATCTCCTCTCCTTTGGAATTTGGTGGTTAATGAACTATTGACAATACTGGAGGGTGAGGGATACACGGTGGTTGCTTATGCAGATGATGTTGCTATAGCAGTCTCAGGAAAGCACCTTAATAACCTAAAAGAGCTGCTACAAAATGCTTTAAACAAGTTTACCAGATTGGCGGTTCGGTGTGGGTTGAGTGTAAACCCACATAAAAATGAACTGGTACTCTTCTGGGTTACTGTATATGAAACAAAGCTGGAAACCTAACATTCAAGAAAGAGTCAAGAAAGCTAGAGTACTTTTCTCTTAAAAAAAACCATTGGAAATAAATGGGGCTTACAGCCTCAAATAACTTACTGGCTATACATCTCGGTCATTAGACCGATACTCATATACGGGGTGATTATTGCGACTATCTAAGCAAAGTCCAGCGTACAGCTTGTATGCGCATAAGCAAAGCACTACGTCTAACTCCCTCTGCGGCACTGGACATTATGTTTTATCTGTTACCCCTCTATATATATTTTGCAAGCAAATGGCAGCGAATGCAGCCGTTCACCTTGAAGTTACCCAACAGTGGTCAAGGAAAGAATTTGGCCACGCTTCCATTCTGAATAAATTCACAATCTCTCCCGAAAGCACGGACTACACCATACCACGTCTAAATTTTGCCAAGAACTTCCTTATCACCATCCCCTTCAGATCACTCTGGAATGAAGAGGCTTTTTTAGAAGATGAGTCGATCCACTTCTGTACTGGCTCAAAAACGAAAGACGATGTTGGTAAAAGTGTTTTCTCTGACAGGCTTAATCTTAAGATCTCCTTTTGTCTACCAAATTATTGTAGCGTATTCCAGGAGGAAATATCCGCATCATTTCAGATAGCCAAGCTGCAATTAAATCCTTTACAGTCGATCTCTATAAATTCAGTAGTAGCCCTAGACTGCCATTCGTCTGTTGCGGAGATGTCGGAGCAGCTCAATATTCACCTCTGTTGGGTGCCGAGGCATAGGGATATTCCGACGAATTGTAAGGCTGACGAACTCGGCAGAATAGGAACAACTGTACCCATCCTTCCAGACAACGATAATCTAGCTATACCAATCGCTTGTAAATTTAAATTTAAGCTAGATGCAATCGAAACAACAACAAGTGGTACAACATGTTTAGCGACTAAGCAGATTTAGCACAAGTTGGATCTGAAACGCTATAATTACAGGACACTGTCTAATAGGCAAGCATAAAACAAGGCTTGGCGTATATTCAAATGATTTTTGCAGAAGCTGCATTGACGAATAAGAGAAAAAACCATTCCTCACCTTCTTTGTGCGTATCCAGCTCTCTCTCATAGAAGAAAGCTTCACCTAGGGGCTTTCTATTTTAACGATTTAGACATCAGGAGCCTCCTTCGCTTCATGAAAAGCTCTAATTGGTTCTAATGACTAGGCTGGGATTACATGATCCTTCGTGGTACCGCAACGGACCTTTCTTGGTCTATGTGTGTTGGCGTAAGCTGGCAGCCACTTCAACCTAACCTAACCTAACCTAGTCTGATGTCAATGCAGTTCGCTGAATTGAGCACAGACTCAGATTAATAAAAAAATGTTGTACTCTTTTTGAATGAAGTAATAAAAAATAGTTACACTGAATATACTGGATTCTAATAAAAAAAACATTTATACTAAATATAATAGATTTCATCTAGCAAGAGTTGGTATCATCAGTTATATGTTTACATACCTAAACTTTGGAGAGGGGCAATAAGAGTTTTTATACCGAAGACCGGAAAAGCCTCCCACACCATCCCAATAGATTTTAGACTCATTAGCCTGTCTTTGTATCTACTAAAAACGCTGGAGAAGTTAGTGCATATATACAGACGTGACAAGATTAATGTAAAAATGCTTTCACTATCGCAGCATGGTTACAGTACGGGTAAGTCCGTTGAGACCGCCCTGCCTCTCGTTGGCACTGTTGATCGCTGGCCAGCAAAAAATCCTCGACGTGTGACATTCCTCGACATAGAGGAGGTTTTCAATAATATCAAGCCGGTGGCCATAATAGAAGCCCTCAGTAAACTAGAGATTATTGCTATGCTAAGTCACTGGATCACCCAAATGCGATTAAGCAGGGTAATCAATTCAGAATCTGCTTACTTACTTAGGTGGCGCTACAGTTCGGGGTGAACCTGGGCCTCAACCAACAAGCCTCTCCATTTAGCTCGGTCTTTACCTAATTGCCTCCAGTTGCGCACTTCAAGTTGGTCGAGGTCCCCTTGAACTTGTGCGCGCCACCTACGGCGATAATTCCCTCTACTGCGTCGTCCCTCGGGGTTAGATTCGAAGACTCTGCGGGCCGGAGCGTTGGTGTCCATTCGCTCTACATGTCCTAGCCATCTCAGACGTCCAATACGCAGTTTTTTGACTAGGTCGATGTCGCTGTACAGCTCGTATAGTTCGTGATTGAATCTTCTCCTCCAAAACCCGTCAACGCAAACGGGACCGAAAATCTTACGAAGAATTTTTCTCTCGAAGCGACCAAGGATATCTTCATCCTCTTTTAATAAAGTCCATGTTTCAGCGCCGTAAAGCAGGACTGGGATGATCAAGGTCTTATATAGAGTCTCCTTAGTTGTTCGAGAGAGGGCTTTACTGTTGAATTGCCTTATAAGCCCAAAAAAACAGCGATTGGCAAGAGTTATTCTTCGATTGATTTCTGCGCTGATTTTGTTTGCTGAATTTATAGCAGAGCCAAGGTAGACAAAGTCCCTTACTACCTCGAAGTTATAGCTGCCCACGGTGACGTTTTGTCCAATTCGTCGATGTTGGTTTTCCCTTCTAGTTGACAGCATATACTTGGTTTTGCCCTCGTTTATCGCTAAACCCATTTTGGCCGCTTCCGCCTCAATGCTTGCAAAAGCAACGATGATAGCCCGCTGAGTTCTTCCGATAATGTCTATATCGTCGGCGTATGCAAGCAGTTGTATAGTCTTGTAATAGATTGTGCCTCCGGTCTTGGCTTGTGAGTTCCGCACAATCCGTTCAAGTACAATATTGAAGAAGTCACATGACAGCGAGTCACCTTGTCTAAAGCCTTTTTTGACATCAAAGGTTTCGGTGAGGTCATTACCGACCTTGATGGAGCAGCGAGCGTTCTCCATCGTCAGCCTGCACAGACGGACAAGTTTGGCAGGGATGTCAAAACTAGACATGGCTCTATAAAGTTCTTCTCTATAGATGCTGTCATAGGCGCTGAAATCGATAAAGAGGTGGTGAGTATCGATTTGGAATTCTTGGATTTTCTCCAGGACCTGCCGAAGTGTGAAGATTTGATCGATGGTGGACTTTACATACATACATACTTGACGCAACAGCTCTTTTAGTGCCAGGGCCTAGCTTCTCGCAACCACTCATGTTGTGTGCGTTATATTTTTCACACGAGTGGAAGGGACCTACAGTCTTAGTGCCGTATCCGAACGGCGATTTGAGAAGCTTTTTCGTGACAACAATACTCTCGGATGTTTGTCAGACGCTCGCGAGAGGTGGGACCGTGAAAAAAACTTTTGGTGGATGGTGGTTTCCTGGCCTGAAACCGCACTGATAGGGTCCAATCAGGCTGTTGATAAAAAGATTCAGGCGTTCACACAATATCGCAGAAAAGATCTTGTATGCGATGTTGAGGAGACTGATGCCTCTATAATTGGCGCAGTTGAGGGGTCTCCTTTCTTGTGGATCGGGCAAACGATGCTGAAATTCCATTCATCAGGCATACACTCGTCTGACCAAATATTAGAAATGAGTTGATGTATGCACTCTACCAATTCATCCCCTGCTGCCTTGAAGAGTTCGGCCGTCAGGTCCAACAGCCTTGATGGATTTTAGCTTGGATATTCCTATCCTTACTCCGTTTTGGTCAGGTGGACGGAAATTTTGACTATCATCGTCAAAATTTTCTCACAGTAATTCTTCTTTGTTGCTCAGATTGAGATATCCGCATTCGTACCTTGGCTACAACAAGGTAATGATCCGAGTCTATGTTGGTCGCTCGGAAGGTCCGGACATCCAGAATACTGGAGGCATGCCTTGCGTCGATCGCAATATGATCAATTTGGTTGATCGTTACATGATCATTGGACCGCCATGTCTGCTTATGAATATCGAGATGAGGAAACCATGTGCTTGCTATGGTGACATTTCGCTCCACAGCGAAATCAATTAGCCTTACTCCGTTATCAGACGTGGTGTCGTGTAGGCTATGCTTACCGACTGCCCTACCAAAGACGTCCGCCTTTCCTATTTTGGCGTTAAAATGGCCCAATACGATTTTAAAGTCGTATTTAGGATATTGCTCATATGTTTTGTCGAGGAGCTCGTAGAAACACTCTTTGGTAGCCGGGTCCTTTTCTTCCGTGGGGGCATGAACACATATTAGGCTTATGTTAGCGAATTTATCCTTGATCCGGATAGTCATAATACGCTCGCTTACGTGTCGGAAGCTTAAGGCTTCTTGCCTAAGTCTGCCGCGTATGACAAATCCGCATCCGAATAAGCGTTGCCTGTTGCCTCTGTAGCAATCACCGTAGTAGATGTCGCAGTTTTTCATCCTCTTTTTGCCCGGCCCATCCCATCGCACTTCCTGGATGGCGGTAATATATGCTTTATAGCAGTCTAGGGTCTCTGCTAGTTGTTCGGCTGCACGTGGTCTGTAAAGGGACAGAACATTCCACGTACAGATCCGAAGGTCGTTGTTCTTTTTTCGTTTGCTGGGGTCGTCATTAGTTGAGTCATCCTTATCCGAGGCTTTTGGTTGTTTCGGAACCATGAGTTTTTTACGTGGTAGGGAAGTTACCCCGACGGCACAACCCCCAATCTGGCTGCTGTAAATCAAGATGATCAGTTTAACGCGGAGCACCGCAAGAAGGACCACAGTTATGGCTTCTTACTGTGAAAAAAATACTCCTCAGCTCAAAATATAAAGTTTTAGCTCATGTAGAAGACATTGCTTAAGCAAACATTGGTTAACATCCCACGACCTTACGAGATCTCATGGAATCAGCCCTGACAAAATTAGTCAAACGAACTGACAAATGCGGACATAGGCTGCGTTTACTGCTAAGCGCGCATCGCGAATACGCCTGTGAAGGGGGCTTGGGCTATAAGTGAGGTTCCCAACCGCAAATAATGCACTGGATTTATACAGCGGTAGTAAGACCAATACTCATGTATGGAATCATCGACAGCTAGCTAGCCTTAAAGGCACTCGGATCACCAATAATAAGATCTAAATTGGTAAAGCAATGTCGCGCATACCTAATTAGAATATCGAATTATTGCAATCTCACTCTGTGCTGAGTTCCTGATCATTCGAATATTTCAGGTAACTGCAGAGCAGACAAATTAGCTAAAAATGGCATGAAGCAGTAACTCTCTACTGCAGAAAGGGAGCTATATCTATGTTACCTATAGAAACGGCAAGATACAAAGTCTCTATAGCGGCACTAAATAAGGCCAATGAGAAATGTCGCAATCTTGGCACATGTAACCATGCCAGACAAGCATGGCCACAATTAAATAAACGAAAAACAAAACACCTGCTTCTGATCAGCACTCCACGCATAGGTATTCTAGTTGGATTGTTCACTGGTCATTGCGTAGCGTACTACGCAGGCACGCCACGACGCTTGGAATTCCGGGCAATGACTTTCGTCGCAGCTGCATGGACTAAGAAGAGGAGGAAACCCCCTTTCACTTGCTCTGCGGCTGCCCATCACTATCCTCAGCTAAAAATCAAACTTACAGCTGGAAAACACACTTCTTTGAGGAACTTACAGATATCGCCGATTCGGATATCAACTGCATCTGAAAATGAATCCAAAAATCAAAATGGCTCCAAGAGTAAAGGAAATAACCAGCTCACGTGATAATACAGTGGACCTCATTTTGTCTAAGTGAATCCTAACCATTACTGAGGATAGCCACCTAACCTAACCTTTCACGTAGTCAATTCTAAACTGAAAGTGATGCCTGGCCACTAGCGTTATTAACTGACTAGAGCTGGCTCAGTTACCACTTTCTTATGCTCAACATTTTGATTTCTTAAGCCTTGCACTACTAGTATAAGATATCAATCTTTTGTTCAAGTTATATTATTATGAAATAAACTAAACTAAATACCTTTTTGTGGCGTTAACTGGGCAATGACTTATCAATTGAAAACACAAACAAAGCCTTATTAATTAGAAAAGTGTGCCAAGGCTTAGGTAATTCAAGAGATTAATCAAGATATAGTGTTACAAGGGAATACTTGCATTCAATAAGGGGTACATTGGGAAGATCGTAGGCTTCCTCACATATCACTGTGACTTAAAAGACCAGCTTAACAAGCTAAACCTGTCTACATCGATAGAGTGCTGCTTCTCCCGAAAAGAGGAGACAACCTCCGAACACATTCTGGTATTAAACTAACTAGGACGGTGAATCTTAACACAATTAATCTTTAAAGGTGCAGCTATGGGCCAAGGGCAAGGTCAAGCTAATAAAAAAGACTGTTGCACCCAAAATATTTCCGAACTTGTTCGAAATGCTTAGCTCATTTATTGTTCTTCTGCTTAATCTCATAAGGTCATCTATGAAATAAATACTATTCAAAGCTATAACGGCCGAAGTCATATTCGATGTGTGAATGTCCCTCACACAACTGCACAGGTCATCAACTATTTTAAACGCTTTTATAGACATATTACCCTGAATTATACTAACCCACCACGAAGTTTAAAAATGCACTAAATCATAATCGATATATTCTACCCGTTTGCAACTATCTTCTTTTGTACCTCATAAAATGACGCACCCAACTTGCATATTATTATATTGATTTCGAAATAGAAACACCCATTTGATTCCCATAAAAAGAAATCGGATTTGTCAATGTTAAACGAAGCCTTGACCAAAAACCGTTTGCATCTTCGCAAATTAGAAAAATACAAAGATAGTTTGAGTGAGTTCATCACTCTATTGCCACTCAATAAGGCTTATTAGCACAACTCTGTCATTAGAGTCCAATTATGTCAATTCAACTGGCTAAGTTGGCCAATGTTAAACTGTCCATTACATGTCTTTTAAACTCCCAGCCACACACTAATTAGCAGATCATCACCATCACTCCTAGAACACCCAGATGGGTTGTTATTTCTCGCCAAAGACAATATGCCTACACCTAAAGTCATAAACATAACCAATTTAAATATTTAACCATAAAAATGTTAATTGTTCTCGGGGCGTAATGATTCGATGGTCCTAGAACCACTTTTCCAATCTCTGCTTCAGGGTCAGCCTCCCAGCTCTTTACACATGTGCAGCAGCAACCCGTTTTCTTTGCCACTACACAAGGTGCTGTCAATTCGGAATATGTGGTATTCATTCGCGGAAAACCAGTCCAGTGCGTCAATAAACCCGCAGAATAATAAAAATACCAGTTTGTGAATAGCAATGAGCACCTCTCGGTGCAACACTCTATGTAGTGTCTATTCAAGTAAACAAACAAAAGATTGGCCTGGCCTCTCTCTAGAGCAATCCTGCCACCTCTCAAGGCATGCAATTGAGAATTTATGGCACCATCCAAAGAATGTATTCAATAGAACTGCAAGTGTTATTTGTATTTGTTCAAGAGGACAGCTACAAGGTCGTGCTCTGAAAAGACATCCTTGAGTGAATTATGTGCAACCAACAATCGCAGCGTATCTTATGAACGTTAATTTGCAACGGCGATGAGTGCAAGTATTAATTTTGATTTATGAAGATAAGAGGTTGGAATGTGCTCTTATATCGCAGATTTTAATGTTGCGGCCAGAAGGGGGCTTCGATACGTGCAATGTCGTCAAACGACATAAACAAAGTAAAGATACAACACATACAGCTACCGATGATGATTAAAGTCATTTTTGTATCTGTTATGCACTTTCACCAAAGCACTGTTGACCTAAATGAAGTATTTCTTCCACCTACACTACGTGCATCAAAATTGAATCATCACAAACGTATCTTTACCGAGGGGCTTTTTGACCAATAAATGCGAGTTTAGATTTGATTCAAACTCTACAAATGCCAGTCACTTGTTTGTGGAAGCGAGCTTTTTGAATGGTTTATGAATTCGATAAGCAATTTTAAATCAAAAATGTAGTGGAGTTGCAGGCGTTCTAAAAAATGCTCAAGAAACTGGTGGATGACAACAGGAGTACCACCATTAAGCACTGTCACACTTGGATTGTTGAGGCTTACGACTGCAGACTTTAGGAACGTTTTAGAATGTCATTGCCACCAAGAGGGCTAACTACTCGTACTGTGGCAAATTGCTTTAAGACTGAAATTTTTAGAAAGAGAATTCAAGAAAGCTGAGGGATGTCCGGTTTAGAATACGTTCGAGTAAGGAAATATAATTTCGGCTTTCCAGAAATTAAAGATATTGTAAAACCGGAACATTTATGGATCTAACTCGGTGTCCGTTTGTCTGTCCGCCCATCAATCTTTCGCTTGTGAGCCGTTTGATGGCTGAACAATTTTATTAATCACAAACACTTAAAAAATTATGCCCGCTCATCAGTAGACGATCAGCAAATCTTGCCTTAACGCAATATTTTACTTAAATCCTTGAACCCCTCGAGGGGTATAGGGTGTCAACAACGCCTGCACGTCATTTTGTTCGGATTTCTGTAACGCGTTTGAATTACTTCTCATTCATTCCCAAAGAGTTTGCCTAGGGCGTCCCTCTGTTCTGCCTGCCTGGGTGAGCGGATTCCACTGAATGGCGTATTTCGCAATGGAGTTGTCGTCGCGCTTTAGAGTATGTCCAATCCCATGCCACTTTCTCCTCGGACATAATCTTGCCGGTGCTTGAGACAATTTTAAAAAGTTTTCTAGATCTGGTATATATCCCAAAAATATGGAGAGAAGTTAAAGTTGTCTTCATACCCAAAGCGGGTAAATGCTGTCACACAAATCCAAAAGATTCAGATCTATTTTTTTTTTTTTTTTTTTGTCGGGAAAGGAAACACTCAACTGGAGCACTCAGACACAACTGGTCCATTGTACTGCCAGAGAGCAAACCCTGATTTACCCATTTTATTGGAATTTCCTTGACTTTCGAAGAAAGCCAAGCAAGCACTTCAGTGATGAGGAGCTTACAGTACCAGCACTCACCACATCCGCACCGAAGATCTGCCACCTGATACGAGCAAAGGCCGGACACTCACAGAGATAATGTTCCGCGGTGTCGTCGCTCTCTCCACAAGCGTCGCAGATTGTGGTGTCACTTAAGCCTAACACGTTAAGGTGCTTGGCGAAAGCGAAGTGGCCTGCCAAGACACCGATAAGTTGTCTACAGTCTTTTCTGCTGAGAGAGAGCAAGAATGCCGCTGATTTCTTACAGACGTCCGGGAGCATGCGTTTAGTCAACCTGCAACCTGGAGAGTCATGCCACACACAATTGTGCTCGTGAGAGACCCAATCGTCAATGGAAGCCCTAACCGAGGATGATGGAAGACCCAACGCGGGTTCGGGACCTGAGAAAGCCTCCTCTGAGCCTTGTCTAGCAATCTCATCGGAGATCTCGTTCCCCAAGATCCCAGTCTGACCTGGGACCCAGATAAGAGACAGAGAATTCAGCCTTGCGACCAAGTTCAAAGAGTTTTTGCTTTCACGAACTATTTTGGAAGTGGTTAAGGGGTTAAGCAAGTCCTTAAGCGCAGCCTGACTGTCACTACAGACACAAATTCTACGTCCCTTCCACCTGTTCTTCGCAACATAGTTCAGGGTCATTAGGATTGCATAAGTTTCCGCTTGGAAAACAGACGCATATTTACCTAACGAGAAAAGAAGTCTAATGTTGTCGACTTCCACGAAGACCCCAGCGCCAGACCCTTGACTGGATTTGGAACCATCCGTGAAAATACGACTACATTCCATTCCCGGGTCAGACTCTGACCGAAGCCAGTCCTGGACACAAGGAAAGTCGAATCTGAATTTGCGCATCAGCTGGAGTTCTGGTGTCATTGCATCAGACGGCATATCCATAAGACAGGAGTCGTAAGATAAGTGTCGCGCAAGTTCATCAAAGTTCCAGTGTGGAGTATACCAAAAACCGCCCCGCCTAAGACGATGGATGGCTTTGATAGTGCAACCCATGATATAAGTATCAAGGGGAGGTAAGTTCAGCAAAGCGTCTAGAGCAGAGCCAGGCGTACTCGGGAAAGCTCCCGAGCAGCCGAGACAAGCCGTTCTTTGGAGTTTCGTGCAAAAAGCAACCACATATTTACGCGAGAGCCCCTTCCACCAAACAAGCCCACTCCTAGTACACCATTCATCGATAATGACCAGCGCCGCCTGCGCGTTAGCACAGACCGTCGCCAGGCATGGCCCGGCAGAAAGTACAGCGACGTCATCCGCATATGCTTGAGTGTAGACGTTAGAACTATTTAGAGTGTTCAACAGAGAGTCGACCACCATGCACCATAACAACGGAGAGAGAACGCCACCTTGCGGACAGCCCCTGTTTACCCCTGTCATAACATATTGGCCACAATCCGCATCCACTACCAAAGTTCTATTCATTAGCATTGCTTTAATCCACAACACTAATGTTTCATCTACCCCGTGTTGTCTGGCAGAGTCGCACATGCAGTCAAAAGTCGCATTGTCAAAAGCACCCTCAATGTCGATGAAGATACCCATCGCGTATTCTCTCCTATAAAGCGCGCATTCAATTCTGGCCACTAGATTTTGAAGTGCGGTCTCACAGGATTTCCCACGCTGATAGGCATGCTGCATCTCCGATAGTGGATGCAGTTTCAAAGCAACTTTGCGCACGTGAAATTCTACCAGTCTCTCCATACTTTTCAGTAAGAAGGATGTCAAACTTATAGGTCTGAAACTCTTGGGGAGCTAATAGTCTTCCTTACCAATTTTCGGTATGAAAGCTACTCTGACTGTCCGCCAAGGTGTAGGAATATATGCCAGCGCCAAGCCAGCGGTGAAAATTATTTTCAGAGTTGGCAATAGCTGATCTATTCCCTGTTGCAGCATAGCCGGATATATTCCATCGGTGCCAGACGATTTGAAACCATCAAAAGATGCCACAGCATATTTGACGGCTTCATCTGTTACCACGGCTGATGCAATATACCAGCTGCGCCGAGTTTTCTGACTTAGATCGAGCTCAGCCTGGGTAAGCGGGCCAAGCTGCGACCTAGTGATTATCCGATTGCCGGGAAAGTGAGTCTCCAGCAGAAGACTAAAAGTTTCCGCTTTTGTCTCAGTAAACTTGCCATCAGACCGTCTGAGTCACTCCGGTTTGGTCGGCTTACCTCTTTTGAGGACTTTAACCAACCTACTGGTTTCACCGAGAGTCTCAATCTTTTCACAAATATCTCTATAAGAAGCACTTTTCGACAAACGAATAAACTTCTTATAGTCTTTTTGCTTCAATCTAAAGAGATCCCAGTCACATTCTAAATTTCTCTTAAGAGACCTATTCAGAAGTTTTCTGGATTCTTTACTAAGCCGCTGCAGTTCCGGGCTCCACCAGGGAACCGGCATTCTGTAGGAGTTTTTTGTCATTGAACACGCCAGTTCAAAACAGTTGGTAAGGACACTGGTCAGGTTTTGAACAGCATCCTCAACTTTTCGTTTCGTTCTGAGTTTAGTTGGAGTTTTGACAGATCTGTCTAGCTCTTGCCTAAACCGCACCCAGTTGGTTTTCCTCGGATTCCTCCTCTCCTGCAAAGTTAAAGTTTCGCATTCGATTTGGAAGACGAAGTATCTATGATCTGATAAGGACACTTCCGACAGTACCCTCCAGTTAGTAATCGACTTGTAGTACCTATTAGATAAAGTCAAGTCAATTACCTCCTGCCTCCTTGCCGTAACAAAAGTTGGCTGGGAGCCAACATTGTTTATTGCCATACCAGATGATATTATAAAGTCTAGGAGATGGTTTCCTCGTATGTTGCATTTGCTGCTGCCTCAGACTGTATTCTGAGCATTAGCATCGCAGCATACTTTATGAGTTCGGCAACCGCCTTCGGTGGTGGAGGCATTACCGAATCATAAGGGAAATAAGCCGACGCAACGATGAAGGTTTTCCAACTTCCGTTTGTTTCGTAGCTTACAGCTGCAGCAACCAAGTCCTGACCTCAAAATTGTCCAAGCTTGCTTACTGAGAGGAAATTCGGCACAATTAGACAAGCTCTCGGTCTTTCAGATCGCTCGTCACATAGCACCGTTACTCCACAAACACCCCCAAATGCGCTTGTTCCGCACATATGGTTCCTGGATAGATGTTATGTGTGTTCAGACCTATTAGTCTATCATCATTCCTCCTAAAAACATTAGAGCGACTGATTGATATCCATTTACGCAACAGTATTGATAATTGATTGACTGGTCAAACGGTAGTGCATGCGATCATATGAAAACACAAGCGTTTTCACTCAGCTGAGGCCTACCAACTCCTACTCTCAACCTCCACGCGGTGACAGCCGGATGCCTAGTACCTTAATCCAAGAAATGGGTAACCAACCCCGTTTGGCGGATTCTTGGTGGCAGCAGATGAGAGAGGGGGGGAAGAGTGCTTTTCTCACTAGAGCACTTCTTCCTGTTCCAGGCGGCAGCGGACGAATTCCCTAGACGGAGTCAGCGGTGGCGTCTATAGTTCCAGTTAGGTTGAACTTAGTGAATACCTTGCGCGAGCTGCTTCGACGTATTCGGATAACAGGTCGGTAAGGAATTTCCAATGTTGGTCAGGACATTGGAATAGAGATGGTGGCGGAGGAGCCCTTAATGGGCCAACGGCAGCGCTCATACTCCCGTAGTGGACTACTGGCACCGGTGTACCCGGCCTCTCGTCCTAGGGGAATAATTAAGGAACTGGCCCTCCAGGTTGGGGGTTGTGCCGTCGGGGTAACTTCCCTACCACGTAAAAAACTCATGGTTCCGAAACAACCAAAAGCCTCTTATAAGGATAACTCAACTAATGACGACTCCAGCAAACGAAATAAGGACAACGACCTTCGGATCTGTACGTGGAATGTTCTGTCCCTTTACAGACCACGTGCAGCCGAACAACTAGCAGAGGCCCTAGACTGCTATAAAGCAGATATTACCGCCATCCAGGAAGTGTGATGGGATGGGCCGGGCAAAAAGAGGATGAAAAACTGTGACATCTACTACGGTGATTGCTACAGAGGCAACAGGCAACGCTTATTCGGATGCGGATTTGTCATACGCGGCAGACTTAGGCAAGAAGTCTTAAGCTTCCGACACGCAAGCGAGCGTATTATGACGATCCGGATCAAGGCTAAATTCGCTAACATAAGCCTAATATGTGTTCATGCCCCCACGGAAGAAAAGGACCCGGCTACCAAAGAGTGTTTCTATGAGCTCCTCGACAAAACATATGAGCAATGTCGTAAATACGACGTTAAAATCGTATTGGGGGATTTTAACGCCAAAATAGGAAAGGAGGACGTCTTTGGTAGGGCAGTCGGTAAGCATAGCCTACACGACACCACGTCTGATAACGGACTAAGGCTAATTGATTTCGCTGTGGAGCGAAATGTCACCATAGCAAGCACATGGTTTCCTCATCTCGATATTCATAAGCAGACATGGCGGTCCAATGATCATGTCACGATCAACCAAATTGATCATATTGCGATCGACGCAAGGCATGTCTCCAGTATTCTGGATGTCCGGACCTTCCGAGCGGTCAACATAGACTCGGATCATTACCTTGTTGTAGTCAAGGTAGGAATGCGGATATCCCAATCTGAGCAACAAAGAAGAATTACTGTGAGAAAATTTAACGTCGAAAAGCTACAATCGCAAGAGACCGCCAGACTCTTCGCTGAACGCGTATCCCGAAATCTCTCAATCACCCCTTTGCCGCCAGCATCAAGTACCGAAGACCAGTGGCAACGCTGCCAACATGCCATCAGAAACGCCGCGACTGATGTGCTGGGTCTCGCTCGACCACCACCGCGAAACCCCTGGTTTGACGAAGAATGCCGGCGAGTGCATGCAGCAAAACAAGAGGCATACAAAGCGGCGCTGCAAAGGAAGACGAGAGCTGCTCGTGAGCTCTACGAGTAAAAGAGACGGGAAGAACATCGGCTTCTCCAAAAGAAGAAGAAAGAGCATGAGAAGCGCGCGTTTGAGAATATCGAGAGTCTATACTCCAGGAACAATGTACGGAAGTTTTACCAAAAGGTAAAAAGAACGTGTCAGAGAAGTAATACCCGTACAGAAACCTGTAGAGATGAAAATGGAAACCTCGTAGTAGAATCACAGTCGGTGCTGAGAATATGGAAAAACTACTTCTGCAGACTGTATAACGGCGACGAAGACCAGCATCCCGCTGTCAGACAGAATGAACCATTCAACATAGACGATGATAGTCAAAATTTCCGTCCACCTGACCAAAACGAAGTGAGGATAGCAATATCCAAGCTAAAATCGAACAAGGCTGCTGGACCTGACGGCTTACCGGCCGAACTTTTCAAGGCAGCTAGTGATGAATTGGTAGAGTGCATACACCAACTCATTTCTAATATTTGGTCAGACGAGTGTATGCCTGATGAATGGAATCTCAGCATCGTTTGCCCGATCCACAAGAAAGGAGACCCCCTCCGCATACAAGATCTTTTCTGCGATATTGTGTGAACGCCTGAAACCTTTTATCAACAGCCTGATTGGACCCTATCAGTGCGGTTTCAGGCCAGGAAAGTCCACCATCGATCAAATCTTCACACTTCGGCAGATCCTGGAGAAAACCCAAGAATTCCAAATCGATACTCACCACCTCTTTATCGATTTCAAGGCCGCCTATGACAGCATCTATAGAGAAGAGCTTTATAGAGCCATGTCTAGTTTTGACATCCCTGCCAAACTTGTCCGTCTGTGCAGGCTGACGATGGAGAACGCTCGCTGCTCCATCAAGGTCGGTAATGACCTCACCGAGACCTTTGATGTCAAAAAAGGCTTTAGACAAGGTGACGCGCTGTCATGTAACTTCTTCAATATTGTACTTGAACGGATTGTGCGGAACTCACAAGCCAACACCGGAGGCAAAATCTATTACAAGTCTGTACAACTGCTTGCATACGCCGACGATATAGACATTATCGGAAGATCTCAGCGGGCTGTCACCAGTGCTTTTGCAAGCATTGAGGCGGAAGCGGCCAAAATGGGTTTGGCGATAAACGAGGGCAAAACCAAGTATATGCTGTCAACTAGAAGGGAAAACCAACATCGACGAATTGGACAAAACGTCACCGCGGGCAGCTATAACTTCGAGGTAGTAAGGGACTTTGTCTACCTTGGCTCTGCTATAAACTCGAAAAACAAAATCAGTGCAGAAATCAATCGAAGAATAACTCTTGCCAATCGCTGTTTTTTTGGGCTTATAAGGCAATTTAACAGTAAAGCCCTATCTCGAACAACTAAGGAGACTCTATATAAGACCTTGATCATCCCAGTCCTGCTTTACGGCGCTGAAACATGGACTTTATTAAAAGAGGATGAAGATATCCTTGGTCGCTTCGAGAGAAAAATTCTTCGTAAGATTTTCGGTCCCGTTTGCGTTGACGGGTTTTGGAGGAGAAGATTCAATCACGAACTATACGAGCTGTACAGCGACATCGACCTAGTCAAAAAACTGCGTATTGGACGTCTGAGATGGCTAGGACATGTAGAGCGAATGGACACCAACGCTCCGGCCCGCAGAGTCTTCGAAACTAACCCCGAGGGACGACGCAGTAGAGGGAATCATCGCCGTAGGTGGCACGCACAAGTTCAAGGGGACCTCGACCAACTTGGAGTCCGCAACTGGAGGCAATTAGCTAAAGACCGAGCTAAATGGAGAGGCTTGTTGGTTGAGACCTAGGTTCACCCCGAACTGTAGCGCCACCTAAGTAAGTAAGTATTGATAAGAAACTACTGTCGGCGGCCCAACATGCATACTGCAAAAGTAAATCAGTGGAGACGGATTTACACTCACTGGTGCGTAGTATTGAATATTCCCTGTTTCACAAGGAGTATACAATGGTTGCTTTTCTGGATATAGAAGGCTCTTTCAACAATGTCAATGCATAAGCGATAGCAGATGCACTATCAGACCTGAAGGCCGACAGTTCACTTTGCGAATTGATTAATCTACCCCTTAATGGTCGGATTATCAACTCTAAGGTGGGTGGGACGTTTATTAGAAGGTCTATCAGTAGAGGCACTCCGCAAGGTGGTGTTCTATTCCCCCCCCCCCCCCCCCCCTCCCTTTTGTGGAATTTGGTGATCAATGAGTTCGTTGATAATCATGGAAGGCGAGGGATGCCCGGCGATCCCTTATGCAGATGATGTTGCTTTGGCTGTTTTGGGAAAGGACTTAAATACTCTAAAAGAACTTCTTCAAAACACTTTAATCAAGCTCACTAGATGGGCGATTCGGTGTGGTCTGGGTGTAAACCCCCACAAAACTGAACTTGTACTCTTCTCCAGAAAATATAAAATTCCGTTAGTCGACCCTCCTTCTCTGAATCGTATCAGCTTAACATTCTCTGAAACAGCAAAAATCCTGGATAAGAAATTAAGCTGGAAACCTAATATTCAAGAAAGAATAAAGAAAGCTACCGTAGCACTTTTCTCTTGCAAAAATGCCATCGGGAATAAATGGGGTTTACAACCTCGAATCACTGGTCATTAGACCGATACTTACATACGGGGTGATTGTCTGGTGGACAGCCTTAGAGAAAGCTATAAATCGCGATTATCTAAGCATGGTCCAGCGTACAGCTTGTCTATGCATAAGCGGAGCACTACGGCATTGGACATTTTGTTTCATTTAATACCCCTCAATATTTTTAGCAAGCAAATGGCAGCGAATGCAGCCGTTCGCCTTGAAGCTACCCAACAGTGGTCAAGAAAAGAATTTGGCCAAGCTTCCTTTCTGAATAAATTCAAAATCTCTTCCGAAAACACGGATTATACCATCCCATGTCTAAATTTTGATAAGAACTTCCTTGTCACCATCCCTTCTAGATCACTCTGGGAGGGTGATGCATTTTTAGAAGATGAGTCAATTCACTTTTACACTGCCGGGTCCAAAAACCAATGACAGAGTTGGTGGAGGTGTTTCTCTGACAGGCTTAATCTTTAGCTCTCCTTCCGTCTTCCAAATCATTGTAGCGTGCTCCAGGCGGAAATAATAGCGATTAAAGAAGTCTTATCTTGGCTTAAGAAAAGCGCGATATCTGTTACGGGAGCCTGTTTGGAAGCCAGGAACCAAGGAATGCTTCCTGGCACCAATCTGAAAAAAAACTTGTTAGGGCGAAAATGTAAACAAATTGTTCAGAAGATACCTCTCACACAAAATACCACGACAGGGCCCAAGGCTGACCCTGAACATCCACTAAATGCCCAGGAGGGTGCTCCGTGGGACAAGTGATTGAATTTTTTTTTTGTGAATTAAAAGTAAATTTTTTTTATGAAGTGTTAAGGTAAGGATTAGTATAGTTAAGCTGAAATTTATGTTAAAGTTAGGGCTTTCTGTTCTTAATCCTAAATTTGGTACGCGATTCCAGAATAAAAGGAAACCAGAAACCTTTCTTGTGCTGCCGGCAGGACAACAGGGGATTCCAAAAACCGTGAGTAGCCCTACATTTTTTACATTTTTTTTGATAGTCTTAAGAGCAGAAAGGGAGTTAGTCTTTTTTAGTTTTCAGTTCAAACCTTATAAATAAAAGAGAGTTAAAGTAATGTCAAATTCAGAGAGTGTCAGTGGTCTTAAAGCTATGTTGGGGTGCTCCCAACTATTCGTCGTTGAACGATTGCTTAGAGGTAGGACCGAACCCGCTGCCTGAACTTTTGATTATTTTATTAAATTTTCGGACTGGTAAAGTTGGACTAATAGCGGATATCGAGAAAGCATTTTTGCAGATATTATTAGATGAATTGGATAGAGACACCCATCGGTTCTTTTGGTTCTCTGACAACATCGACCATGCACGAAATCTACCTGCTGTGAAGACTTTTCGAATGACGCGTGTAACCTTTGGCGTAACGAGCAGTTCCTTTCTTCTTGCTGCAACGTTGCGGAAAATTATCGAAGAGGCTCACGCAAAATACCCACGGACATGCGAAAGGCTACGGAGAGCGTTTTATATGGACGAGCTCGTGGTTGGCGTCGACAACGAGGAGATAGCAATGGAGATCTATCGAGAAGCTAACCTTATCCTAAGGAGTGCTTCAATGACGCTTCGCAAATGGAACTCCAACAGCAAGAGGGTTAGACAATGCTTTTCAACAGAGGGTCGATTTGCTAACACTCAAAAGGTTCTGTGTTTGCGTTGGGTGGTAGCAACGGATGAATTGAAAGTTAATCTGGATCCCGTTGTCAATTTAATTAAATATGGATCTCTACAGGCTACAAAACGAGGTATTTTAAAGGTAATGGCAAAGGTGTTTAATCCGTTGGGAATTTTGGCTCCCTGGACAGTACGTTTAAAGATACTCTTTCAAAATATCTGGAGACAAAAACTGGACTGGGATGCAAATTGCCTGAAGATCTGCAAAGCATTTAGACTGCCTGTTGCCACGATATCGAAGAACTCAACGAAATCGCAATACCTCGCAATTTTTTTACGACCAAGGACTCGATGGAGATCCATATTTTTGCGGATGCGAGCCAGTTTGCCTTTGGAGCTGCTGCCTATGCTAGGAACGTCGAACACAACGTCCAAATTTCGGTGAAACTGATTTGTGCTAAAAACAGAGTTGCGCCTCTTAAAGGCAACAAGCAGAGTGAGTTGACGATACCTAAATTAGAGCTAACAGCGGCCCTGATAGCTGCGCGTCTGTTGGCCTATCTTCGCAGTAATCTTCAGACACAACTCGGTAGTGCTTTTCTATGGACTGACTCTCAGATTGCAGTTCGGAAGCGTTGGAAGCCTTACATCGAGAATAGAGTCAAGTAGATCAGAGCATTGTCCGATATTTCGATTTGGAGGCATTGTCCTGGCGCAGATAATCCGGCAGATCTCCTTACACGTGGGATCAACGCTACTGCGCTCGCGAATTCGTCGACTTGGTTTCACGGACCTTCTTGGCTGCTGCAGGAAGAGAAAGGCTGGACAACGTCAAATGAAACTATGGTTGTTTCGATGTGTGCTTTATCATCCAATACAGAAGAGGATGAAATTGGCGATCTTGAGGACGACACCCCCCTGTTCTCGACGCTAAGAAGTTCAGTGACTGGAGGCATTTGTTGCGTGTGCAGCTTACCTCTTCAGAGCTGTAGGTATTATGCGCAAGCATAAATTTTCGAAGTATCTGTCGGCTGAAGAAGTTAATCGTGCAGAGAAATACCGGATTCATAGCGTGCAACGCCAGTATTATACTAAAGAAATTGCTGCTCTTCGAGCGAAAAAAGGTATACCTTCGAAATCAAAATTAACTACGCTTTCTCACTTTCTAAACGATGGTGATTTTCTGCGAGTAGGAGGCCGTCTTCAATTTGTGGTGGCTAATGTCAACGAGGCGCACCCCATAATCCTACCAAAGTCATCCCACATCACAGAGCTTATTGTAACCGATGCTCATGAGAGAGCTACGCAGGTGTTTGCACCGCTTCCGTGAGATCGAATCCTCTCATCCCGGCCTTTTGAGGTTACTTGAATGGACTTCGCTGGCCCTTTGTATGTTACTGACCAATCCAAATCACGGAACAAAATTTACATTCTGCTATTCACGTGTGCTGCTGTCCGTGCCGTACATATTGAAAGTACCACGGATCTAACCACTGAAAATTGCCTTCTTGCCATAAGGCGATTTATAGCGAGGCGAGGCGTTCCTCTCATAATCTACTCCAACAACGCAACTACGTTTAAAAAGGCCTCGTCGGAGCTACGAAAACTTAACGATATGAAGACAAGCAAACGATTTCTTGGTTTTCTTTGCAACTCTCGCATCAAATGGAAGTTCATTGTTGAGCGGGCCCCATGGTGGGGTGGGTTTTGGGAGCGGCTGATTGGGGTGATTAAGTCAGCCCTTAGAGCAGCTATTGGTAAGGCAATTTTAAACACTGATCAATTTCAAACATTATTGGCAGAAGTCGAAGGTGTGATTAACTCGAGGCCACTAACGTATGCGGGGGATGACCCGTTAGATCTTTCGCCACTTACCCCGGCACATTTCCTTATCGGTGCCAATGAAGATTTACCCGATTCAGCAAGCGAGAACTCATCAGGAAAAGAACTACGGAAACAGTGGAAGGAGCGCATACGTTTTTTGGCTAGTTTTAAGAAGCGGTGGTTTGCGGAATATCTTCTGCAATTAAGGTTTTTACATCACGTCCAAAATCCGTTGAGTTCCAGCATACAAGTCGGAGACGTTGTGCTTTTGGAAGATTCATCATTGCCATATACACTTTGGCACCTTGCGGTCATCGAAAAGATTTTTCCTGGGAGAGACGGTAAAACGCGTGCCTGTGAGATACGTCTTGCAAGTGGTTCCATATTAAGAAGGCCGATACAACTCCTGTATCCATTGGAGAAAGCTGAATCCTCAAAAACTTTGCTGGTGGGAGGATGTTGAAATTTGTTGCTGCATATTACCGCATTGCTACTATGTACCACTACACATAAAACGTGTACATATTTCTCTTTCATTTTTTTCTATGGTAACAGTCAGTTCCTTTTTTGTACTCAACCGATTCGGTTCGGTCTTCCATTTCTGTTTTTAAATAAATGAATTAAACCTTTGTGAATTAAATCGGCTCGAGTTTTTCTTTAACTTTATTCTGATTCGGGTGATCATTTTCAAAACTATGTGCGTGTAAAGTTTCGTTTCGCTAGTGATATGTGCGTGACGGATCCCGCCATCTTTCTATGGACAGACAATGACGTAACAACCACGAACTCTGACGACATGACGTGACAACAGATTTAGGGCAGTGACTGGAAGGTACTTAGAGGGACTATCTCTCACAGAAATCCGGCCCGAGAGATAGCATTTGGTTTGCGTCGCAAGACGTTACGGGTGGGCTGGCCAACCTTTGCCAACAACATCTGGCATACCACGGGTTCTTGACGAACCTATATCCGAGGGAGACTGTGGAAAGGAGGTGTTGCGTGTTAGGGTAAGTTAGGGTAGTGTTAAGGTAGTTTAGGGGTAGTTTTAGCGTTTATTTTAAGTTTTAGGTTAGTTTAGGTTTAGTCTAGTTTAGTTAGGTTTAGTTTGCTTTTTCTTTTTCACACTTTCACTCCGGTATAAGCATAAGTTCTTGACATGGTTTTCTCTCCTTTTTCTCTATTTTCTTTTGTCCGTCCGATGTCTGATTAGGGTTTAGTTTTCTTTTCTTCTAGGCTTAGTTTTATTTTGGCATGATTTTTTGTTTGTTGAGTAGGTGGTGTATGGTAGGGTTGGCAAGAACCACCCCGTCCGACGAGCTGAGCCGAGCAGCCGCAGCATGCCGCCGCCCTCCTCACCTGCACCGAAGTTGCCTCCGTCGTCCTACCTTTATTCACAACATATCTGTTAGAGATATCCGCATCTTTTCAGACAGCCAAGCAGCAAACAAATACCTGGAATCGACCTCTATAAATTCTTTAGTAGCTCTGGATTGCCGATCGTCCCTTGCGGAGATGGCTGAGCAGTACAATATTCACCTGTGTTGGGTGCCGGGGCATAGGGACATTCCAGGGAATTGTAAGACTGATCAACTCGCTAGAATAGGAACAACTATACCCATCCTGCCGGATAAAGAGTCCTTAGGTATACCAATCGCTATTCGCAAACTTAAATTTAAGCTGGATGCTGTCGAGAGTACGAATCTTAGGTGGTCAAATGGATCAACATGTCTAGCGACAAAACAGATTTGGCCGAAGTTGGATCTAAAACGTTCTAAGAATTTGATTTCTCTCAGCAGATTGCATATCGGCGCTATAATAGGTGTCGTCATTGGACACTGTCTAATAGGCAAGCATGCTGCAAGACTAGGCCGTTTTGCGAACGAATTTTGTAGGAGCTGCATGGATGAAGAAGAGGAAGAAACTATTCCTCACCTCCTTTATTTCTTCCTAGCTCTCTCCGGTAGAAGGAAGCTTTACGTAAGAGCCCCCTATTACAACGAATAAGGCGACCTGATAGATATTGATATTAAGAGCCTACTATGCTTCATAAGAACCTCAAAATAGTTTTAGCGAGTAGGTAGAGAGATTTTCTCCATGATCCATGTAGTATCACAATGGATCTATTATTGGTCTAAGTGTGTTGGTGATTCTTAGCTGGCAGCCACTTCAACCTAACCTAACCTAACCTAAGCTTCTGCTCTAGCTGCCGTTCAGTCCTAAGGGACAACGACAATAGACTGTTAAGCTTAAGTACCAAAATCCGTTCAAAAGTATGATTTCCCTACAACTAACTCGATTTTTTTTTATAATTTTTAGATAATGCTATCCGTGCACATGACACAAATTCTGTACATCTATACAACGACGACAATACTTACTTTCACAATTAGCCGCAGGAATTTATACTTACTTTACTTATGTCCTGTATCCCCTTGTGGGTCCTAGGACCTCTACTACGTCTACGCGCCATCGTGTACGGTTTCTGGCAGTGTGTCTGAGTTCTCCCAAACTTTTCCCTAACTGCCGTGTCTCCTTATCGACTGTTCTGCGCCATGTTCTCCTCGGACCGCCAGGTCTCCTGCCATCCTGAGTAAGAGGGTTCCTATGCATAGCATGGTTTGCTATGGAACTGTCACCCTTTCGGAACGTGTGACCAATCCACTGCCACTTCCGCCGTTGGATGGTTGTGCCTTTTGGTTCCTGACCCGTTCTCTCGTAAAGGTGTTCGTTAGAGATACGATTGGGTCAGAAAATCATTAAGATATTGCGCAGGCACCTATTAACAAACGTTTGCAGCTTTCTGGTGATAGTAGTGGTCACTCTCCACATGCTGTAACCATATAACAGTACGAATTCAACGTTGGAGCGAAACAGTCTTATCTTGGTGTTCAAACTGATTGCATTGCTTCGCCATATTTTGCAAAACATCCCAATCCCGGACTTTGCTTTGGCGATCCTGTTGGCTATATCCAGTTCGGTTCCACCATCGGTCGAAGCAATACTCCCAAGATACTGGAAATCCTCTACTCTCTCTACCGGTTGTCCAGCAATGCATATTTGAGCCGATGAGGCTGATAATTTTAGTTTTTGTCGTATTCATTTTCAGCCCGACGACACCTGCCTCCCTCTCCACATCTGCTGTCATTTGGTGGAGGTCCATAATTCGGTGGGAGAGTAATCATACATCGTCTGCATAGTCAAGATGTTTCAGTTGAGATGTAAGAGTCCATCGAATTCCTCCGTTTCCCGTCGACAAAGCTGCATGAAGCACATCGCTAATCACCAATAGAAATAATATTGGTGAAAGGATACAGCCTTGTCTTACCCCACTTTGGATCTCAAATTCCTCAGACAACCTTCCCCTGTGCAGAACGTGACATTTGAAGCCTTCATATTGTTACACTTTTAGCCGGCTACTTATTAATAAAACGCCAGGAATTACTTTAATTCTAGTTCTTTATTAAAGGAAATCCAATTCGAAGGCACAAAAAGGGTAAAAACCGTCGACCACGTTTTCTGGAGAGCCACCTTCTTCTGGAATTTTCTCCGCACCTTTTTTAGAGTTTGACAGCTCCATCCGCATCTCGGGTCGGTAAAGTAGAGTTCGACTAAGGCACGTTTACACTGCATGACGAGTCGTTACACTGCCCTCCTTTTAAAAGATTGACTGTCCTCAGTCGCAGTTATTGGTCCAAATTCGTCGGCAGATGCTAAGCCGTTGGGATTTAGCCCCGCGGCGCGAAAATATTAGGAACGGAACGACCGGCTTTTTTTTTTTGCACCTGGTATGTTAGCGGTTATTTCATATTAGGCGCCGCTTGCTCGCCTTCTCGAAACAAAAACAAAAAAATGTAAAAAATAATAGCGTAATGTCTATGAAGAAAATTGGCACAGCGCTAGTCGATCCCTATGCACCACCAGCGGTTTCCTTCCCCCCTCCTTGTTTATTCGGTACAACACGTCCCCCATTTTAGCAATCACGTTATAGGGACCCTGCCAGTCATTTTGGAGTTTGGGGCAAAGTCCTTTCTTTTTCTTTGGAGCGTATAACCACACCTTGTCTCCCTCACTAAAAGGCGAAGCTTTGGCGTTAAGGTCATAACGGTCTTTCATCCGTCTGCTGTATTCCAACAGTTGCTTTCTGTTGAAGGAATATGCCACTTCTAGCCGCTTTGTTAGTTCATCGACGTATTTCGAGGTGCTAGCTGGCCGATCTGGCGGAGGCCCGGTGTATAATTCGGTGGGTAAGCGAAGTTCGCGACCAAAGGCCAAAAATGCTGGGGTTTGTTTGGTGGCTTCGTGGATTGCAGTTCGATAAGCTAATAAGAGAAACGGTAAGTGCTCATCCCAGTCCAGCTGATTTTCCGCAACGTACTTCGCCAGATAATTCAGCAGCGTGCGATTAAAGCGCTCCACCATGCCATCGGACTGTGGATGGAGGGCTGTCGTCCGTGTTTTGTCGATGCCAAATCTTTCTAAAACAAGTTTAAATACTCTGGATTCAAAGTTCCTCCCCTGATCAGAGTGCAACTGGAGAGGTACACCGAACCGAGAGAACACATGTACAATAAGGGCTTCGGAAACCTTCTCTGCAGTCTGGTCTGGCAACGGAATGGCCTCTGGCCACTTTGTAAAATAGTCGCAGAAAACTAAGACATACCTGTTGCCATGTCTGGTTACTGGCAAAGGTCCCAAGATGTCAATTGCCACACGTTCAAAAGGGGAGCCGGCGCTCACAAGCTGCAGAGGGGCTCGTCTCCTTGTTGTCGGACCTTTACGTTTCTGACATATAACGCAAGCCTTACAATACTGCTCAATGTCCTGAGAACATCCAACCCAGTAATAACGCCCCTTGGTTTTCGTCAGAGTTTTGTGTACTCCAAAATGGCCTCCAGTGGGACTATCATGCATCGCCTTAATAATCTCTTTCTGCAAAGAAATAGGAACTAAAACCTGGTAAAACTCACCATTCGCCGTGTTCAGCCGTCGACACAATGTTCCATTCCGAAACTCAAGAGCATCAAACATTCCC
Source organism: Brachypalpus laphriformis (assembly GCA_945910035.1). Taxonomy (NCBI): domain Eukaryota; kingdom Metazoa; phylum Arthropoda; class Insecta; order Diptera; family Syrphidae; genus Brachypalpus; species Brachypalpus laphriformis. The sequence continues at coordinate 311,172,512 of OX246753.1, read as the reverse complement.
CAGTACGCCTTCAACTTTGGACTAAGACTCCGGATCTCATCGATTGTTGGTCGTCGCTGCTGCTGTACCCATTGTCTAACGACAGATAGCTCGTCGTCTTGTGTCTGCCGTTCTGCCATATCCTCGCTCAACGCTGTTGTTCGGACTAACAAACATCTGGTTTCGTCGAGACGGGCACAATATCGACAATTTGTCTCCTCGCAAGGCCGACGGGATAATGCATCGGCATTCTGGTGTTTCCTTCCTGGACGGTGTTCCACTGAAAAGTCGAACTGTTGCAGCTGCTCCAGCCAACGGGCCATCTGTCCTTCCGGGTCCCGAAAATTGATCAACCAACGCAAGGAACTATGATCCGTCCGCAACAGAAAATGTCTCCCCAGCAAATACGGCTGAAAGTGAGTAATAGCCTTTATCATGGCTAGCAATTCCCGTCGGGTAACACAATAATTTCTTTCCTGTCTGGTAAATGTCTTGCTATGAAACTCGATGACTTTTTCTTCTCCGTTCTGCAGTTGAGACAAAACAGATCCACATGCGAATTGACTGGCATCCGTGTCCAAGATGAACGGGTCGCTTTCTGTCGGTTGGACGAGAATGGGTGCAGTAACCAGCTTTTCCTTCAGTGTGTTAAAGGGATCCTCGCAAGCAGAACTCCAATTAAATTTGGTTCCTTTTTCAGTTAAGGCCGTCAAAGGTTTAGCGATAGCAGAAAATCCGTGAATGAAGCGGCGATAGTAGGCACATAGGCCCAGGAACGATTGAATCTCGGATTTACTTTTTGGCTGCGGCCACTTCTGAACAGCTAAAATTTTCTCCGGATCCACGGCGATTCCAGAACCGGACACGATGTGACCCAAAAAGCGGACTTTCTTTTTTCCCAGAAAACACTTCTTTGGAGAAAGGCGGAGACCGGCGTCTCGCAGGCGCAGAAACACCACTTCCAGGTTTCGCAGCAGCTCATCAAAATTTTTACCGTGCACGACGACATCATCGAGATAGACAAGGCACACGGTATGAGGCAGCCCTTGCAGCACCACCTCCATGAGGCGTTGAAAGGTGGCGGGGGCATTGGTAAGGCCAAATGGCATAACGTTAAATTCGTAGAGCCCTGTTCCGATGGAAAACGCAGTCTTCTCTTTATCTCCATCGCTCATCTCTACCTGCCAATAACCGGAGTAAAGGTCCAATGTGGCAAACCAGGACGATTTCCCCGAGTGCTTCCAGCGTAAGGTCAATACGTGGCAAGGGGTATGAATCCTTTTTGGTGGCATTATTTAGTTTTCGATAATCCACACAGAACCGAAGGGACCCATCTTTCTTACGCACAAGCACAACGGGGGAGCACCAAGGACTTCTAGATGCTTGCACAATGTTTTGTGCTTTCATGTCCTCCAGTATTCGTTCGGCTTCTTTTCTTCGACTTAAAGGCAGCTTGCGTGGGGGTTGTTTTATTGGGGCCGTGTTGCCTGTTTCAATTCGGTGTTTAGTAACGGACGTCCGCCCCTGGTTGTTGTTAGAGCCTGAAAAGAGACAACGATTATTGATAACTAGGGATTTTAACCTTGCCTGTTCTTCTTCTGTCAAGCTGGCAGCGCTTCTTTCAATCAGTTCTTCCAAATCTGGATGCAGCTCGAGATCCAGAGCAGTGCTCATTATCCGTCGACAGCTGAATACCTCTGGTTGTACATCAAGCTGCACTATTATGGTGTTTCGCGCGATGCAAATATTTTCCGCAGACAAATTTGTTGCGCGAACAGATATTTCTCCTTCCGACACTTCGCACACAGACTGGGCTATTTGCAGCTGCGGCATTATGGATGCGGCACTGGTAAGCACGGTTTCCCTATCAGGAACAGAAGTCAGCAGACGGATCCAACAGTCCGAGAGGGCAGGTATGTGGACATCACGTGGATTAGTCGCTGTAAACTGGTGTGCTTGCATTCGGTCCAGGCAAAAAGTTTCACCATCGAGCTGCAAAATGTTGTCTCGCAGATTAATTGCACAAGAGAATCGGCGCATAAGGTCCACGCCTATGAGGCAATCGTCCGAGATTGGAGCTATGTAAACGGGATGCTGGGCTGTAAAACCTCCTATTTGGATGGTTACTTCGAGCAAACCTTCTACTGGTGTAGTTTCGCCGGTGACAGTCTGGATCATTGCGTGCGATGTTTCCATCGCCGGGCGGGTGACCATCTTCTCGACGACTCGGGGGTGAAGGATTGTTCGGGTGGCACCTGTATCCAGGATGCCTAGGCAGGTTACATTGTTGATTTGGATCTGTATAGCAAGATTATTTGGACTATTGGACGAGCGGATGAGTAGGGTTTCAGGTTCAGGGGCAGTCTTCCCCACTAACTCCGCCCCTCGAGAGTCAGTGGGTGTGGATTTTCCACCGGATGGCAAAGTCTCTCCTGGTCAGCAACAGGAATCGGTAGGATGGAGTCCTCATTAATTTTTAGGTTAATGGCACGAAGTCCTAAACGCGCAGTTTCAACGTCAAAGATCACCGCCAACCCTTCGTGTCGCAAACTAGAGTTTCGGTTAAGTTCGCTGCGGGGTATGTAAGCAACCTCTTCGTTGTCATCACGTCGAACGAAGCCATATCCTGTTCGGTGGATGAATTTAATTTTTCCTCGGACTCCCGCCTCCAGAATTTTCTTGTCCTCGTTGGTAGTGTTATTGCTATTGGGCATTATATTGGGAGCATTCTTGTATCGTCGCGGCAGCTTGCGCTCCATTAAGCTGCGCCATTCCCGTTTCCCGAGAAAGTGGCAAGATCTGAATTCTCTGGATCGCGGACGTTAACTTCAGCAACTCGGATATGTCTACGACTATGCCGGGTGGCAGCACGACTGGCTTCTACGCGTAAAGCAAAAGACAATGCTCTTTCCAGTGTGTCTGGGGCAGAATCTCTTACTCTCTGCTGTACATCGGCATCGAAAATTCCATCGATGAATTGTCCTAGAGCGATGCGATTTCTTGCCTGTTCGGGACAGTCTGGAAATGCCAGGGACGCAAGGCGTTGGATGTCGGTGGCAAGTTCACTAAGAGATTCTTTAAGCCTCTGCACTCGCCCACGCAGTTCCGAGTGCGCTGTCGCTTGCTCGAACTCATTGCCGAACCGCTGTCTAAAAGCCGCATCTAATTGAGTGAAATCTTCTCGGATATTTTGTGGAAGCGTTTCAAAAAATGTGAGTGCAGTTCCTCGTAGATATGGAGCTAGATAAAGTGCTTTGATATCTGCTGTCCAACAATTTACCTTCGCGACAGTCTCGAAATGCAAGTGGTACGTGTGCCAGGGCGTTTTTCCCTCGAATTCACGTGGGTGTACTGGAATCCGATGTGGCTGCCCTACCAAGGTTGACTGTTTGTTCACTTGTTGGTCCGAAAGAAGTTGGTTCGCCATTAAGTTTTGTCTGTCGTGTCCAGCAGCATTGACAGAAAACCCATTTGCAATCGTCGACCCCAGGTGGTTCTGCATATGAGTGGAGCTGGCGGCTGGCGCTCCTGTTGGTGTGGAATTCTCACCATGATCATCTGCTGGAGCGTTAGCACTGGGACCTGTAGGAGTAGAAACGTTAGCCAGATTTTCGACCCGAGTATTAACAAATTCCTGCTGAGTGACTTCGACTTGTGCCACTCGCGAGTTTACATCCTCTAAAGACTGCTGTAGGTTGGCCATCAGTTTGGATTGGTTTTCCAATTTAACTAGGACTTGCTGGATTTGGTCCTGAAGTTTATCGAGCTCGGCCATGTTCAAATGGGGTTAATTTCGTGCGTGGTAAAGACTCGGTTAGGAGGTCGATCGCAATACCCCACATCTGACACCAATTGTTACACTTTTAGCCGGCTACTTATTAATAAAACGCCAGGAATTACTTTAATTCTAGTTCTTTATTAAAGGAAATCCAATTCGAAGGCACAAAAAGGGTAAAAACCGTCGACCACGTTTTCTGGAGAGCCACCTTCTTCTGGAATTTTCTCCGCACCTTTTTTAGAGTTTGACAGCTCCATCCGCATCTCGGGTCGGTAAAGTAGAGTTCGACTAAGGCACGTTTACACTGCATGACGAGTCGTTACAATATGTAGCTTTGATAATGGCAATTAGTTTATCGGGAATGCCTCTCCTGCGTAAGGCACGCCAAATAAACTCCCTGTTGACACTATCGAACGCCTTCTCAAAATCGATGAACAGCAGGTGCAGTGGCGATCGATATTCAACACACTGTTCGATGATAATCCGCAGGGTGTTGATCGGTGGTCGGCACACAACGATCCAGAGCGGAAACCTGCTTGTTCGACATCGAGTGTATCTTCGAGATGTTGTTTGATTCGCTCAAGGATGATTTTAGCTATTATCTTAACTACAGCAGGCAGCACGCAGATACCCCTCCAGTTTCCTTTCTTAGGAAGCTTGACCATCATTCCCTTTTTCCACTCGTTAGGAAAGCTCTCAGCTTCCCAACCTCTCTCTATAAGTGGAAGCAGAAGCTCAGCCGATGTTGTTGGCGTTGCTCGTAAGAGCTCTGCTGGAATACCGTCAAGTCCTACCGCCTTGTTGGTTTTGAGTGCCTTGATCGCGGTAATGATCTCATCTTTACTGGGAGTCGTGGTGCGTATTCGGGAACTTCTCACCTCGGGTATCTCAGTTTGATTTGGGAGAATATATCTATCGAATACACGGTTTAAAACCATGACAAAATACTCTTTCCATCTCTTGAGCTGGTCCTCTTCCAAAATGAGCAAGGAACCGTCTAGGCTTTTCACTGGGTGTTGGCTGGAGCTGCGACCACCTGTCAGCTCTTTCGTGATTCTGTAGACAATCCGGCTGTCGCACCTCCGTGCTGCTTCTTCTGCTTCTGTAGCCAGCGCGTTGATGTAGTTGCGCTTGTCACGTCGCACGCTATGCTGAACTTCTCTCATCTTCATGCGATATAGGGACTCTAGCTCGCTTCTCCCTGCTGCGGGGGTAGCTGCAACGCCAGCTTTCAGCTGTTTTCCTTCGTCAATCCGCCTCCAGGTATCATCGGAAAGCCACGCCCTATGTCTTCCCTGCGATCGACCGACAATTCTTTCAGCACCAGATGTAAAAACATTTCTCACAGCACACCAATGGTCTTGGATGGCTGTGGGCATTGCGCTGCTGATTGCTTCCACACCTTGCGAAAAGTGCTCCCTTTATTGTTGGCACTCTGAGGGATCAAGTCTATCGATGTTGAACCTGGACATTCTTGTGTTGTCGTGGGATCTTCGAACTGCAGCAGTGCGTAGTTGGAGGGTAGCTATCATAAGATGGTGATCACGTACTATTTCCACATCTGCCCCTCGTCTGTTTCGGATATCCCGGAGACTACTTCTAAAGCGGCGGCTGATGGCAAAATTGTCAATTTGGTTGGAGGTTGCTTGCCTGTCATTGGAAACCCAGCTGACTTTGTGGCAGATCTTGTGCTCAAACATGGTCCCACCTATCACAAGGCGGTTGGCATTGCAGAAATCCACAATCGCCGTTGTCATTGCGATTGCCTAGTCCATGCTTTCCGATTACATGTTTGAGCCCTTCGTTGTCGTTGCCTACCTTGGCATTCATATCCCCAATCACTATGACAATGTCTCCATTTGGTGTTGTGTTGAAGACGGCACTTAAGAGGTTTTAGAAGCTCTCCTTTTCGTCCTCAGACGAACTATTCGTTGGGGCGTAACACTGTATGATTGTGACGCGCCGTACTCTAGTCCGGAATCTGGAATTATGAAAAATGTATGCTTCTAGCTGACTCTACGTATATAGTCTTTTTCTTTTTCCAATTGTCTAAGATTACAACTCGATGGTATAATATATGCATGGCAAACGTTTCCTTTTCATCATAAGTTGGAGTTTAACATTTTAGATAGTAACTAACTAATTACTGATCTATTTACCCGATAGAATTCATTCGAAGCTATGCAGGTTGACGATCACTTTCATCTGGTTCACTAGGATTAAATCCTGGCATTTCATGTCAAAAGTTTTGTCCGACAGATAAGAAGAATCTTATTATAATCCTAAGCCCCTGCAATAATCATAAGTCCAATTTCAAAGCACTTCCAGAACCTGAGTTTTGGAACCTGTATTAGAACTAAGCATCTACTTATTTCTCCACCCAACACCAACAAGTCAATAAAATGAAGAGTGTGCAGTTCTACGACATTTATTTATGCAGCAACTAAATAACTTCTTTTTGTAACAATAAATTTACAATTGGATATGTTTATATGGGACAGTAGTTCCCAATCTAAGCAAGGCTCTCCTGAAATATTATTTTTATTTTTCAGACAAACAGAAGCATTTACCTATCTTACCTGACTTACCAACAAAGTTATTCCCCTGATGCTTCCGCCTTTGCTGCCGCTGCCTTCTGTTCCAAGTAGGCTTTCCGATAGCCTCCTAGCGGATCGTAGAGCTTCTCCAATCGCTCCCAATCCTGCGGCTTGTTGTCGATCAGGTAGTGTGTCACCTTTTCCGATCCGATTTTCTGTTTCTCCGAACACTTGGTGCAACCGGTTGACACCGCGTCTGGTAGAATCTCTGAAATACACCACAGGCGAAAGAATTTCTTAATAAGAGCATAACGAATAGTTCGTATATTGCACAAAGCATACCTTGAAGCATTTTTCCATCCGGAGTGCAAGGTCCTACTCTCTCCAAGCACTTGACGTAATTCTTCAAAAGTCGGTCATTCCCCAGAATCTCATCGATATCAATGTTATCGAATTTTGTATCGTAAGTCTCACCAGTGACTATCGGAACTGGAGTTGTGGCTGGGTGGGCTAATCCGATTGCAACCACCAGAACCAACACGAAGCACACCAGGCGACCGAACATTTTGTGAACTTTTTTTTGCAAACCTCATCGGCATCATGCGCTTTTATACACTCCACATGGGGGTTGATTTTCATCCACAAAATTGCCATAATTTACGGCAAGTGATTTGTTTTGTCTACGCTTATGGAAAATTGAAATAAATTTTCTGTAATGAGATGATTGCCTGGTTAAGGCTAAGTGGTTCCTTTGACGGCCACCCATTTATTGGCACGATATCGTGACAAAAAATATATTTTTAAAGTTACAAGAAGAGGTAGCAGTTAGTTAGTTGACCGATTTCAACTTGATTCCATGGAAATAAAAAAAACACACAAAGGCTCCAAGGAAGACTGCCGTGACCAGGATTCGAACCTGGGTTACTACGGCCACAACGTAGGGTCCTAACCACTAGACGATCACGGCTATTGGAGTCTCGTGTCTTTCTAACTCTCGGACCCAATGTGTTTTCACGAAATTAGAGCAGGTTTTCGTTGATTCATTAATGGTCAAGTGGTGGAACTAGATTTTACTTGTTGCTCTCTATGCATAAATGTGTGTCTTGCTCTTGTGTGTGGAACTGAATGCAACTGCAGCACTAACCAGTCGCTATCACCGTTGTGTGGAGTGCTTCTTATTCAAATTCCAAATTGACTTTCGAGCTCTATCACCATAGAAGTTAATGCCACTGCCGGCCTTTCGTTATTTTTTTTTTATTGGGTCATGGGTGAGAGCTCCTGCTCTCTCACCACCGTTTATCGTAAGAGAATATAACTTACCTGAGGTAAACTTGTGACAAAAACGGGTATACAATACACTCGATCGTCGACAGTACATGCCGCCTTAGCATCGGCAAATCAAACATTTCTCCTTGAGATAATTCGGCTCAAAGAAGACCGAATCCATTAGTAATGCAGAGGCAAATACATTCTTCTGTCCATGCTAGTACATCTATCAAAACGATAAAGTTCTATAATCTTGAATGGAGGTGGCCAAAATTAAGTTATTCGCCATTAGCACAACTCTTACAAATGGAAATTCTCAGATTTTTGTTTGTTATACTTGCAGATGACTCCACGTCCATCCTGTTAGCGTACCGAGAACCCACCCACCACCTTATACACCGACTGCGCAGCTTATTGAAAACAAGAAGTGGGAAAAACTCCTCCACATCTCCATGAAAGATGATGGTGCCACAAATTGATACTCTTGCGAACAATTTACAAATGTCAGTACAATTGTGGACAAGGAACTCGAACTCCTCCAGAGAATACCTAAAGTAAGAAGAGTATGATTGAAACGATTACTTACTTACTTAGATGGCGCTACGGTCCGGGGTGGACCTGGGCCTCGACCAACAAACCTCTCCAGCCAGCACGGTTACGAGCCAGCTGCCTCCAGTTGCGCACGCCAAGTTGGTTGAGGTCCCCCTCCACTTGTTTGCGCCACCTATCACGAGGTCGTCCTCTACTGCGCTGTCCATCCGGGGTGGATTCGAAGACTTTCTTGGCGGGAACGTTGGGCTCCATCCGTTCTACATGACCCAGCCATCTTAGTCGCTGTATGTGAACTCTTCTGGCTAAGTCGATGTCCTTGTACAGGCCGTATAGTTCGGCATTGTACCTTCTCCTCCACTCACCGTCTATGCGGACGGGACCAAAGATCGCTCGAAGAACTTTTTTCTCGAAATAACCAAGCATCCTCATCCGGTTTTGTCAAAGCCCATGCCTCTGCGCCATACAGCAGGACTGGGATGATTAGAGTCTTATAAAGAGTTACCTTAGTAGTTCGAGATCCTTCTTAGCCCATAGAAACAACGATTGGCAAGAGTAATTCTTCGTGTGATCTCCCTACTGATGTCATTTGCGGAGTTCGCCATAGGGCCTAGGTAGACAAAATCCTTTACTACCTCAAAATTATATCTGTCTATTGTGGCGTTCTGTCCAAGACGCCGATGTTGGGTGTCCTTTTTTGTAGACAGCATATATTTTGTTTTGCTTTCATTGACCGATAGACCCATCTTTGCTGCCTCGATCTCAATACTCGCAAATACCCCATTGACGGGCCACTGAGTTCTCCGACCATGCCAATGTCATCGGCGTTCAGACTAGTAAAAGATTGTACCTCCGGGGTTGGCTTGTGAGATTCATACAATTCTCTCAAGTACTTTGTTAAAGAGATCGCATGATAGCGCGTCACCTTGTCTAAGGCATTTCCTGACATCGAACGGCTCGGTGATGTTCTTACCGACGTTGATGGAGCAGCGAGAGTTCCCCATCATCATTCTACAAACGGACGAGCTTGGCAGGGATGCCAAGACTAGACATGGCTCTGTATAACTCGTTTCTATACACGCTATCATAGGCAACTTTGAAATTGATGAAGAGGTGGTGCGTATCAATTTTATATTCATGGGTTTTTTCCAAGATCTGCCGTAGTGTGAATATTTGGTCAATGGTGGACTTTCCCGGCCTGAAACCGCACTGATAAGGACCTATCAGGTTGTTGACGATTGGTTTTAGGCGTTCACATAATACGGCAGACAGGGTCTTATGTGCGATGTTAAGGAGACTTACACCTCTGTACCTCTGCAGTTCAGAGGGTCTCCTTTCTTCAGGATCGGGCACACGATGCTGAGGTTCCATTCATCGGGCATACTTTCGTCCGACCAGATTTTACAGATGAGCTGGTGCATGCTCCTTACCAACTCATCTCCTCCTGCCTTGAAAAGTTCAGTGGCAAGGCCGTCGGCTCCAGCAGCTTTGTTGGATTTGAGTTTAGATATCGCTATCCTCACTTCATTCTGATTGGGTTGACGGGAATCTTGACTGCCATCGTCACTGTTGAATGGCTCATTCTGCCTGACAGCGAAATATTGGTCATCATCGCCGTTTAACAGTCTGCAGAAGTGTTCCTTCCACATCCTCAGCACCGATTGCGATTCTACTACTATGTTGCCATTTTCGTCCCTGCCGGCTTCTGTTCTGGCTTTGAAACCCTGACATGTTCTTTTTACCCTTTGGTAAAATTTTCCAACATTATTCCTGCAATAAAGTCTATCAATCTCCTCGATCAAGCGCTCCTTTTTCTTCTTTCTAAGAAGTCGATGTTCCTCTTTTCTCCTGCGCACGTAGAGCTCGTAAGCAGCTCTAGTCCTTCTATGCAGCGCCGCTTCGTACGTCTCTTGTTTTGCTGCATGTGCTTGCCGGCATTCCTCATCAAGCCAGGGGTTTCGTTGTGGTGGCCGAGAGAAACCCAGTACATCAGAGGCGGCATATATGATGGTTTATTGGCAACGCTGCCACTGGTCTTCCGCATTTGCTGCTGGCGGCATAGGACTTAGATTGAGATTAGAAGAAACACGATCGGCAAAGGTTCTGGCGGTCTCTTGCGATTGTAGCCGCCCGACGTCAAATTTCCTCACAGTATTTCGTTGATTTCGCTCCGTTCTGGATATCCGCATCCGTACCTTGGCTACAACTAGGTAGTGATCCGAGTCCACGTTGGCTCCTCGGAAAGTCCGGACACCCAGAATACTGGAAGAGTGCCTTGCGTCGATCGCAATGTGATCGATTTGGTTGACAGTTTTTCGATCAAAGGAGAGCCATGTTCCTTTGTGAATGTCTAGACGTGGAAACCCCGTACTAGCTACGACAAAGTTTCGCCCCGCCGCAAAGTCGATTAGCCTGAGTCCGTTGTCGGATGTGATGTCGTGCAGGCTGTGCTTTCCGCCCACGCTACTAAAGACATCCTCTCTTCCTAGCTTTGCGTTAAAATAACCTTGGATAGTTTTAACGTCATGGCTAGGGCATTGCTTATACGTCTTGTCCAAGAGCTGGTCGAAGTCATCTTTTGTCGCGTCGTCCTTCTCCTCATGAGGGGCGTGAGCGCATATTAGGCTAATGTTGGTAAATTTAGCCTTGATACGGATAGTCATAAGCCACTCGTTCACATGCTGGAAACTCAAGACTTCTTGCCTAAGTCTGTCTCCAATGACAAATCCTCACACGAATAGACGCTGTCCTTTTTGTCTGTAGCAATCGCCCTAGTAGATGTCGCAGTTTTTCATACTCCTTTTGCCCGGCCCATTCCATCGCACTTCTTGGACGGAGGACCAGATCCTTTTCTAGCAACCCCTAGGACGAGGGGCCGGATACACCGATGTCAGTAACCCACTTCGGGGATATGAGCGCTGCCGTTGGCCCATTAAGGGTTCATCCGCCACCATCTCTTTTTCAATACCATGACGTAGTATTGAAAATCCTTACTCAGCTCCAAATATGTCGAAGTAGCTCCGGTAAGGTTTCCGCTGGCCTGTAGACGTCACCGTTGATTCCATCGGGAGAATTCATCCGCCGCACGTCCTCCTTCTGAGGACCTCTTGTTAGACTTCTGAGACGCATATTTCAGCCGACCAGATCAACAAGAGATGCCTCGTCTAGTTAAACATATGCGCGCTGAAGTTCACCCAGATGTGCTTACGCAGGTCCGAGTGTTCAGCTACACATATATCGTCAGACTCAGCATACGCTCATCGTTAGTTCACTATCAGATAGCTATCCAGCGGGCACCACGGGGAGGTGATGATGCGATTTTGCCCACCATTGGAAGCAGACACTGCAGCAGAGTATTAAAGATAAAAACTGTGACGCGAACGAGAGTTGATTGCTGGCTGCAGCGAACGTTACGCTTAAAGAACGTTTCGAATTTCGAATCAAAAAAACCAAGTACAACGTTTTTGCTTTTTATTTCAAAGTTCACGATGTTTTATCGGAAAATACAACACTACGCTTTTACTATATGCCACCTGTTCATTAGGAACCCTAGTATGTTTGGCTGGGACCTTCTAAAGACAGATAAGTGGAAAAAGTTACCCACTTCTCAAAATGTACGTTAGCTAGGAACCACTGCAGTGGCATTGGAAAACTAACAAAAAAAATCGATGTAGGGATCTTCGGTTACCACATGAATAATTCTTCGATGCTCTTCCTAACATCTTCCATGGTAGTATCCATCGCATTGGCATAAGTCTACTACTCGCTTTCAATGATTCAAGGGTGAGCCAACAGTTGCAGACTACATGTTAGTGGAGGATCATCTACAAGCCGCAATGCTCCTCTCTGTAAGCCAACAAGTACAAATGAACTCGAAACCTGTGAACAATAATCAAGTCCTAATCTAACCTGTGATTTGGATGCATTTTCCTCCACTTTGGACAGCATGGACAGTGGGGCTATTTGTCGGTTATTTTATGGCTGGCATGTTTAAATGTATAACTAACGACGTCGTCGTAGCATCCATGTTGCAATTAAATATGCTCATGTGTTGTTGACTCAATCTACTTTACAGAACATTTAATTTGTGGTCAGAATATACATGATTTACCTAAGAACAACCGGATGCCATTCTTTTGCTATGAATTTGCCAATGATGTGTCCCTACCAATAAACCGCAATAGCCGACCAACGCAGATGGTTCTATTGGCATTTACATAGGTGACACAAATATCAATGCATACATTTAGGCATTAACGTAATTGCCAGACCGACCGTTACTGTTTAAAATTCAAGCAAATTATCAAATACATATTAGCTCTTTATTGAGGGGTTAAATAGATGTATATAATAGTGAGGTGCACGTGCACTGCGACCTTTAAAAGATCTATTGTGCCCCCCCGGCTCTAAATAAATAAATAAATATTTGGCGCAACAGCTCTTAAAGTGCCAGGGCCTAGCTTCTCGCAACCACCCATGTTGTGTGCGTTATATTTTCACACGAATGGAAGGGACCTACAGTTTTGTGCTTTTCGTGATAACAATACTCTCGGATGTTTGTCAGACGCTCGCCAGAGGTGGGACCGTGAAAAAACTTTTTGGTGTTTTCTGGCATTCGAGCTTGGAACCTACTACGGCTCTAGCCGATGGTATACTCGGTCTAGAGCACTTCCTCCAGTACACCTGCTACAGCAAACCGGAGTATCTTCAGTGGATCCAGCGAAGGTAGATTTATTTCTGATAAGAGGTAGGCACCTAGGTTATAAGCTAACTCTATATCTATAATCGAGTATAATATTTTCATATTTATGTATTGTATGTTTAGTTTATGTGTGTATTTAATATTCACTGTAAAATGTATCTTGCCATACACTAAATAAAAATCTAGGTGATTTCTTCTTTTGTGGATCAGTGCTTCGCATTCCATAAGAAGGTGCGCTGGTGTTTTTGCGAAGTCCCTGCAGAATCTACAGTGTCCGTCTTCCTCTATTCCCCGTTTCCTAAGGTGCTCCTTGAGTCTGCAGTGACCCGTTAATATGCCCGCCAAGATGCGAAGTCGATTCTTACTATCTTTTAGGCAGGCTTTTCTTCTTTTCTGGTTCTATTTCCCCAGAAGTTATTTTGCCTGTCTTAATTAGGGGATATCGTCCGAATGCTTGACCCATTTGTTCTCTTCTTCTTTCCTTAAGTCTTTCCATATTTTATGGCGTCCTATCCCACAAAAGGGTTCTGGTCCAAGGAACGACGTGTCTGATCCGTTTCTAGCTAGTTGATCAGCTGCTTCGTTCCCCTCCACTCCTACATGTCCTCGTACCCAGTGGAGAGTTACTTTGTTTGTTTCTCCCAGTTTGTTGATCCTGGTGAGACATTCCCATACCAGTTTGGATCTGATCTCTTGCGAGGTTAGTGCTTTTATAGCGGCTTGGCTGTCTGACAGTATTGCGATGTCCTGTCTGCGATATTTCCTGTCTAGGTTGAATTGCGCGCATCTTTCGATCGCGTGAACTTCTGCTTAAAATATACGGGCGAATACTCCCAATCTAGTCCTGGGCCCGTACACTCCTGCCCCAGTGCCAGTAGATGTTTTCGATCCGTCTCTGTACCATTTAATTGTGTATTGTTTGAGTTGGTGTTTATCGGATTCGCTGCTGCAGTCTCTTTTGTTACTCAGCTTTGAGTCGAATTTCCTTTCAAAACAGTATTGCTTGACCATATCATCTCTGGGGCCGTCCAGAAGCGGCACTGATTTGGATCGGGTTACTCGCTCTTTGTTTGCGATGCATGTTCCTTTCTCGGTGCCCTCTTTTCTGATTCTCGATAGGGTTTCCTTGGCGATTCGCTCTAGCACTATGTGTAGCGGGGTATACCTACGATCACCTCTAGTGCTACTGTGGGACAAGTTCACATGGCTCCTGTTATGCATATGCAGGCTAATCTTTGCGCTTTGTTGAGGAATGTCCTCGTCGTGGTTAGCCTAGTTCTGTTAACCCATGCCACTGCTCCGTAAGTGATGGTGGGTCTAACTATCATCAGGTACATCCATCTCAGTGTGGCTGGGCTGAATCTCCAGCTTTTTCCTGAAATGATCCTGCACACCATAAGTGCTCTTGAGGCTTTGGTTACCACAGCTTCTACATGTTCTCTCCAGAGGAGTTTACTTTCTAGTGTTAGACCTAGATACTTGACCTCTTTCTATGGGTCGACCCTGATGTCTTCCTGCCTTTTCTTTGTGAGGGGTATTACAGTGGTTTTGGTAGGGTTCACTCTTAGTCCTACCACTTCTGTATAATTCTTAGAACCCTTTGAATGATTTCACATAGCGTTTCTTCAAATTTCCCTCTTGCGACAATGACTACGAGTATATCGTCGGCGTACCCCTGACACTTAATGCCGGCATCTGTGGATTTGTGCAGTAAGTAGTGCATCTACTACTAGACTCCACATCAATGGTAATAATAATCCTCGTTGTTGGCAGCCTCTAGTGGTGCTTATTGCGATGGTTTTTGTCCTGCCTCTATCTCAGTAGTCCTAGTTCTTAGCATCTCACACATCAAATTAGTTGTGGTGTAATTTACTCCTTTTATTTCGATACCCCTTCTAATTGCATCATGGGAGGTGTTATCGAAGGCTCCTTCGATGTCTAGAAATGCGCTTATTGCCGTTTCTTTGCTATCCAGTGTATCCTGAACGCAGCTTGTTAGTTGGTAGAGCGCAGTTTCGGTGGATCTTCCTGCTCTGTAGGCATGTTAATTGTGGTGGAGAGGTATTCTCTCCAGCGCAGTCATTCTTAGGTGATTATCTATGGCCTTTTCTAGCGTCTTTAGCATGAATGAGGTCAGACTGATGGGTCTAAAGAATTTTGATGAAGTGGGAAAGGGATTTTTCCCGCTTTCAAAATGAATATGACCTTTGCCCTTCTCCATAATCTTGGTATATGACCAAGTGCAACGCTGCTTCTCAATAGTCCTAGGAGGTGTGGCATAATGATTTCCTGGCCTTGTTGTAGTAGGGTAGAGAATACTCCGTTCGCTCCCTATGCTTTAAATGGCTAGAAGGTGTTCAAAGCCCAACTTAGCCTTTGATTCATGCAGATGTCTCTTTCCATCGCCTAGTCATCTCTCCTGGGCCTTTTATACCTTCCTAATACATCTGTGCTGCTGTAGATTGAGCTACCCTGAAAGTGTGTTTCTAATAATAGAAGAGCCCTCTGCTCTTCATCTTCGGTATAGCTACCATCTTGCTTTTTCAGTAAGCCTGGCGCACCTGCTTTCTCCTTACTCAGCGCTTTATGTAATTTGGCCGCTGCAGGGGTTGACGCTATGTTCTAACAGAATGCTCTGAAGCTATTTCTTTTAGCTTTTCTGATTTCCAAGTTGTATCTTGTAAATTGCTCGGTGTTTGTTTGCCAGTCTCCCTCACGCTTTGCTTTATTAAAGAACTTGCACACCTTTGATCTTAGTTCGACTAGCGTTTTATTCCACCAGGGAGTGTCCTTCGGATCTTTCATACGGCTAATAGGACAGCTAGTTTCAAATGCCCTGTTGAATACTTCCACATTGTTTTCCAGTTCTAGGAAGTGGCTCGCCGTTTTTACATTTATTAGGTTCCACTCGAGTGTAGACCTATACTTGTCCCAGTCAGTTTTGTTGTGAGATACGCCGATAAGTTCTGCATGAATCCCAATGGCACAGTGTCCCGTGATTATTTCAGAAATGGCCAGCGTACTGTTACCAGTTAGCCTAACTAGAGAACGTGATCTTCTCATATCTTAAGCCGGCCACAGAATTTTGGGAATGGCACATGTATATAGATGGATTCATCGCCTATTGGATTCGCTAGTAGCTTCATCTTCGACGAGCAGATTTATAGGGCTTATAGGAACCTTCACGAAGGGGTGTGTGAGTTGTACAACTCACACATTATACTTTGGATTTAGTATATCTATATGTCCTGGTACTCAACATAGTTTCACCTTATTGGCTTGTGATGCCTTACCTTATTGGCTCGTGTACCCAATATAGTTTCCCCCATATTGGCTCGTGATGCCTTATTAAGGTTAAGATTCTTATAAGCCTCGATCTAATTACTGCGCATTCCAGAGCCTTAACGGCTGCTTGGCTATCACAGTAATAAATTTACCAACGATATTATCTTCGGTGATGATTTTCGCAACCTGAATGATGGCTGTGATTTTAGTTTGAAAGATGCTGTATTCGTTGTTAGTTCAGAAGGAGCGATATCCTACACTGGCATTCATCTTGTATTATAACTGTTCGTGTAGAAGGCTTAGTAAGATATTTGCTGAAGCCTTTTGATATGGAAAAAATCTATTTCAGCTTCTTTTTTCTTAAAATTCGGGCTCTAAAGATGCGCAATTATATCTAAGAATAAATCGCGTCCAAGGTGCAGTTACGTAATAAATTAGCACAATTATCATAAGTATTCCTCACCCTCCCTCTTATTTACTATTATCACTCTGCATTTTGTATCTATACACCTAATAAATGATATCGCTTATCTCACCTTCAATACACAAACAAACAACCCAATTAATTACCACACTCCAATCCGAATTCGTCTTAATTAACAAACTAATCAGTAGAGATCAAGTCCATGGTCATTGTGTCTCTTATCTCCAGCGTAAATGTGTCAATCCATCTTTAACAGGCTTACATAATCGCCAGCAACACCTCAATGACACCAAGCATACACACACGAAAACTTACACAAAAACCCCAAAGTGTCAAAAGTACCATTCAACACAGTCCAAGCCAAGTTAATGTGCCAATAATTACCACAAGCGGAAACGTAACCAGGTGCAAATTGAATTTACACTTCCAAGCCATTGCTGGCCTGTCAACAATGTGCCCATCATTGTTGACAATCTCAAATGGAAAAAAGATATTTAATTGTAAGACTCAGTACCCAGTGTGTTTTATGCGGCTCTGTTGCGACCATTTAAGGATTTTTTTATCTTTTAAATTTCAAGTGAAAGTTAATGGTTATATGGTAACCAGTACCTCTTCGTGTTGTGCAATCCTGATGTTAAAATAAAAATAAAAAACATTTTTTGAATTTTTTTATATACAAATGTATAAAATCTTTTATTTTGTTACTCAATTTAGGTTGCCTCTAAATTCACTTTTTTTTTTTGAAAATATTCTTTTTTACAAACTAACATTACTAAGACAGCAAACGAACAGTGTTTTTCTATGGATTTTTCTAGCCATTTTGTCGATTTTTTTTTTTTTTTTCAAATTTGTTCATGAATTGTGTTTGCCTCTTTACGTCGTTGCACATTGCTATAGCACTACTAAGCCTAATTTTTATTTTTCAGAGAATGGATGAGGGAGACAGAGGGAGTATTAGAATTTTTGTTTGTTTTACTAAATATCACACACAAGATCAAAGGGGCTTGCAGAAAAGGAAAGAAACTTATTCCTTGAGACCTAGTTTCTTAGCCTCAGCCTCGTACTTCTTGAAGTAAACACCCTCTGGATCGTATTTGGCTTGGAGGGCCTTCCATTCGTCTGGCTTATTTTCAATGATGTACTTGAGAACACGTTCAGTGCCGGCACGTTGTTTCTCGCTGCACTTGGAGCATTCGGTTTTCAATGCATCGGGGAGGACACGCTTCAGCTCACGACCGTCTGGGGTGCATTTACCATTCTCCATCAGGCACTTGTAGTAGTTGTTGAATAGACGATCAGATTTCAAGATCTCATCGATGTCGATGTTGTCGTATTTGGTGGTGTACTTATCTTCAGCTGCTACAATGGCAATGGTCAGGGCCAACAATGCAACAACGATTGCCTTCATGTTGATCTGAAAAATGATAGAAACGGAAAAAGAAGTTCAGAACTTGTTTGGTTTTGTTCTTAGATTGAGAGGTGTACTGGAAATGACCATAAATTTGAGGTATTAGATGTCTCTGATCCTGGTTATGGATGTAGCATACTATCATTGGAAAAAGAAAACTAAACCATTGCCTTCAAGAGATCAAAGTGGATTAGATTCCTTTACCTGCACATGAAATTATGGACAGTGAAATCAGAATAGAAGTGGCCAGGGTGACTTTTTGATCAACGCTTAGCCAACTTTAGCTAGGACAAATTTATTTGGAAGCAAGAATGATAGAATGATTGAATTGAAGGGAATTGATAAATGAGAAACTAGCACTAGGCTCCTAAATCTACTAGATAAGCAAGTGGTTTTGTACAGAGAAGTTTTAGCATTTTATTACAACACTTTTTCAAACTAATGTACTTTACAAATAGTGATCCAATGTAGCAGCGCTGTGGAATTTTAAATTCTACTAATATTATGCGGTAATTGTAGGGTATTTATAAAAGGTGAACCCCACAGGCGGATCAGTAGAAAAGCAGTGAAGTGGGAGGGTTATGATCCCTTATTTTCGGATCATAACCTCGCTGATAAAAGGAAGAAGAAGAAGTAGGGTATTTATAAACATTTTGAAAACGTAAATAGCCATTGAAGTGGTAGCTAGCGACTTTTCTTTCTATGTAGACGTATCTTACTGAACAGAGGACGCATCAGAAGCAGTGGAGCTTGACATAAAGATGTAAACAAGAATTACTCCGAATCAAAAGACGCAGCGCTGCTCTTATTCAAGCATATACATTTTGGATGCGTAATTACTCTGAGGCCCGGTTAGCCTCGATAATGGAAAAATATTCTACACTACACCACTGTAAGGCAGGCCATTGTAAACGCCTTTGTTGAAGGTTTATGTGGTGACGCTTTCCAAGGTATACACAGGTCTAATCCGTTTAATCCCCTGATATTCAGCGAATCCCTTCCTTAAGTCTGACTATTTTTAGTCTGCAAATTGAAAGGTTGTTGAAACTCGAATATTTTGTAACTAAGATGACACTAAGACAGTACCCATATCACATTGGAAAATTGATATAGTTACAAAGAAGTCATCCTTTAGCAAAGATATTCTTATCTGATAGACCAACAAGTTTCAGTGATGTAAAGGTGATGTGTTGAAACTACAATATTTTATAAATTCTTTCAAAAATAAAGTTAAAAGTTACAGTATCGAGGCATCCCATATTGTGATGGGAAAGTGATCAAAACTAATTTCTTCACAAAGCGAGATAGACAATGCAAACCAGAAAAGAATTTGAAGGAGTATTTTCAACAATATAATAGAGACTACTGTCATTTGAATCTTATAAGCGTTTGAGTAAATATTTATGGATGCTTACAAGAATCGAAAAGTATTTCGTGAGTGAAGATCTTAAGTAATTAAGAAATTTTTCAATTGCAGAATTTTTGAAAAAAAGTGTTCGAAAACGACAATCTTGTGGTACTTCATTCCCTGTATATAATAACCGGCTCCATAGGAATGTTGATCTCTAGTGTTGGGGATCAATAACAGTGGAACCAACTATGCATATTAGCTAGGTATACTTGGATAATACACGCCAACATTACTAGAAAATATACATCCTCTGTAGAACATCAACAGGATTTTAATTTTATTACAAACTCTAAAGTTCGTGCATTTGTTTAATTTCTCAAGCAGTTCAGGTCCAATGTGACAAGCTTGTAACACACCATTTTATCACCAAATCATTTTTAGGAAAAATAACTTGGTGAAGCATTTTTCTTCTCCTCTTTCAAGAACGAGAATAGCAATGGTGATTGATTAAATAAATCTCCATGACTTCTTTCAATGAATAGGGAGAGCAATTGCTAAAACTTTTTTAATGGAACTTTTTAAACTTTTCTTTAAACTTCTTGCTTTCGAACCCAACTCATTTTCGACGCAATTGACAAAATTCTTCAAGCAAAATGATTATATTTTATATTTTTCCACAATGCCACCATATATCTAAATTGGTTCGCTAGGTAATTACACCTCTAGTCGAACTGCGAAACGTATTATCATCCACTTAAGATCGTTAAAAATTCAACAAACAACCACCATTTTCTTTGCAAATAGATATTGGAAAAAAAAAATCGATAAATAGCATGATGCATGATAAATAACGAAATCGCAAATAAATACAACCATGTAATCAATGCGCAATCAAGCGCAAATGATAGTATCTTGGCAACGACAACTTTTAATTTTTTTTTTTTTCTTTGGACTTTACGTCGCCTTAACTTCTTATTTTGCTGCTTTACTATATTCCACTTCACCCAATTTCACTTTTTTTTTCGTATAAAAATCACTTTAAATCGATTTTCCTTGCAGAATCGAGAAAAACGAAAGAAAAAAAAAAAACAAAAGAGTTGACGTACGAACTCGATTTTCTAGTTTACGTATGGAAAAACTCACCAAAACAAAAATTCGCTTTTTACGAAAGGAAAAATAAAAGGAAAAACTACTGTACTGTGTGCACAGTGAACTCTCGAGTATCGATGAACTGACTGTTGTTAAGACGTTGCCGGCTGTGGGCTTTTATAGTGAAAACTCTTTCAACAGTAGCCGCAAACCAGCAACCAGCCAGCCAACCGTTGGAAAGCCCCCTTAAGCGCGTGAGTAAGTAGTATGGCTTTAGGTCTTTAGCATAAAGCTAAAGTGTGTTCGATTGTGTGTATTGTTTGTTTGTTTTTTTTTTTTTCTCTTCGCTCGCTTATATTTCCATTCATTATCATCGTCGTCGTCGTCGTCGTCGTCGTCGTCGTCATCATCATCGTCAACACTCTCACTCTCTTTACATTGATTGGATGTGCTTATGTGGAGGATTGCTTGCAGCATATTATAGTAGTTATCAACTGATTTCAGGCTTTGAATCTTTAAGTCTTATTAACAATCTTGTTATAATCACAGCGTGATTCCAGTCTTAAGTGTGTGCAAAGATTTATATTTTTATTTTTAATTTCATTATGAATTCAGACGAATGTAGTTCAGTATCATATAAAATCAAGACACACGGTTAAGTAAGATGCAAAAGTGGAAGAAATTGAGATAAATTTTCCAAGCAGCTCAGATGTAGACATTCAAGGAAAAAAACTGTACATTTCGTTACGTTTTCTTGTGGTTACCCTTAATTACCGAGCTATGGATGTACTTGTTATTGACATGGTTATTGAGGCGGTAATGTGCAATTTAAATTGATCACGATTAATGATGCCCATAAGGGTGAAATTGTATTCAAAGAATTAAATATTTTGTTTACTTGTTATTCTCAATTATGAATAATTAATGTGGTAATAATATATTGAAGAAATATTATTATTGTACAATGCATACGCTCGTTAATATTAATTTTATGGATGTGGACCCTTATTAGGTGTGAAAGATGTATTCTAAGGAATTTACTTATTTAGTGGCTTGGCCTTAGGTCATAATAAGGTTTTTAGTTATAAAACTCCTGAGTTTATTCATGGGTTTTAATGTATTCAACATGTTTCCATGTATCATGCACTATTTGCACCATCAGTCAGGCAGCTATCATCACATCATAGTCGACATAACTATTTCATTCAGGTTAATCAAGCATAAATGACTTGAGGGTATTGCAGAGCATATGATTTGTCTGCTTATGATTCGGGACATGTATGAACGTTTCGGACTTTATTGACTTGGCAACCAGCTTAATAACATATTATAATAATTTGACAAAAACTTCAAAAATGTTAGTAGTATTGGAAATAGTATTGAAAATTTATACGATAGCTGTATTGTTGCTACCTTACGGTGACTATCAACATAGCTACTTCTTTACAAGACAGCTGGCTAAGGTAAAGTTTCAAATAAAATATTCAAATCCTTAATTAGTACTTGAGTTAAGCTTAAACTTTTCCGATTTATACCCGATTACAGAGTAATGGCATACACAATCCATAGCCTACCTACACTGGCTTCAAAATATACATTGATATAGTTGCTATATTTTGCTAATGCTATAGGTTAGGTAAGTGGGTTAGCGTAGGGGGTAGAAATCCTCTACACCACACTCAGGTTAATATAGATCCATTGTGATACCCATGGGGAGAAAGAAAGTTAGAACGAATACTTTCTTCGTGAAAAATATACGTATATGTATATAGCCTAGTAGAAAGCATTTAATACTTACTGTGCCCGGATTCAATAAAGTTTGCCATGTCGTTTACCGGTCTGTTGGACAATTTTTCTGAATCCTTAAAGTATTGTCAAACGAAGTTGTTTCTCAGGTGAAAGAGACCTGAACAGTGGCAAAGAAAGTGAGTAGTGTCCTCCTGAAACTCCTCGTCACCACAGACCCTTCAAAGGTCTTCGTTCATCACATGTAACTTTTTCATGTGGTATCGCATAGTGTTTTTATGAGTAGAGGGATATTTTCTATCCCTCTGTATTGGTTCTTATTCTGTCGAAATTAGTCCATAGCCTCCTCGTGCTGATGCAAGTATCTTAAGAGGTCCACCTATTGTTCGCTTTCGATGGAGTTTTGTTTTCTGCTTCAAGTTGAGTATATAAATTGCAACGACTTCTGCCCCGGTAACTCTTTCTAATCTTACGATCCTACCTCACCGAGAGACTCTTTTGTGTTAAACACGAAAATGATTACTCCGACTTCAAGGAGATTGCGGCCGGAGTTCCACAAGGAAGTTTTATTGGCCCACTTCTGTATGTACTGAACACGCGTGATATCCCGCAGGAAAGAAATTGCGTCGTCGCCACGTTTTTGGACGATACGGCGATATTGACAACGGGCGATACCATTGAAGCAGCAACCGGAAAGCTTCAACATGCTATTAATAAAGGCCACGCTTGGACGAATTCTTGGCGCATTGTGCTGAACGAAAGCAAATCTACTCACGTCAACTTTACGTACAAAAAAGTAGATAGATTGCCTGTATATCTAAACTCGGCTCAAATACCGTACGCAAATGAAATAAAATATCTAGGAATGACTCTAGATGTCAAGCTCAAATGGAAATCGCACGTGAAAAAGAAACGCGACGAACTTCAAAACAAATACCGACAAATGTACTGGCTACTCGGAAAACATTCGAAGTTGAGCCTACATAACAAACTGCTTATCTATAAGCAAGTGCTAAAGCCAGTGTGGACGTATGGTATACAACTATGGGGTTGTACTAAGAAAAGCAATAGAAACATCATACAAACTTTTGAAAATAAAGTTCTTAGAACGATCGTTAACGCACCGTGGTATGTACGTAACGAAGATATTCATCGGGATCTGGAAATTCCCAGCGTCGTCGAAGAGATAACAAAATTTTCGCGTAAACACAAAGATCGTGTTCACGGCCATTGTAACCGTACTATCATTTAACTACTTGACGCGAACAATTCAATTCGTCGTCTTCAAAGGACAAAACCTTTTGACCTCATGTCTTAGCATATGAAGGTCGTGAACAAGGCAGGAACTTTCATTGGAATTTAACCTGTCTAAACTGCTACATTTATTTTCAATCACATACGAACATCTTTTTCTATAATCACGATTCTCATAAGCGAAAATAAAACTGCTGGATAAGCACTGGCTTACTTGTAGTATTAATTTTGAAGAGAGGTGTTTTTTTAGTGAGTAAAAAAAACTGCCTGGCTGTCGATGAAAAAGGTGATATTCTCCTGTGGTATTGCCCTCATTGCAGTCTCATGGGCTGCTATTGTCACTGCTGGACATCTGCCTGGAGAACACTGCTCTAATTCGAAAGTCGAACTGATACCTAGATATAATATCTCAGCAGGGTTGTAGTATGACCCATTGCAATTGATCTTCAGCTACCTATGTGCCTTAATCTTATGGCACGAAAAGCCGTTGATCTTTGTATAAAGAATAAAAATTAGGTTGTTAGTTCTGCTGGCGGCATGCCACCATATAATAAGTTAGTATGGACCTTTCCATAAGCGTATACATCCATAGGATGATTTTAGGATTCGATTCCCAAGTTTTCCCGAATATTCTATTGCACGAGTAGAAATCTATCGTAGCTTTTTGACACTGTCGTTAATATTCAGTCCCCAGTTCAATTTCCTATCGAGCACCAGACCGAGGTATCTCACACCGCTTGAGATACTTAGGGGGATATCCCTTTTGTTAGTGAATAGTACTAACTCTTTAGAGTTAGGGATGGCTCTTGGAAATTATCGCCGGAAAAACTGTTCTCTACAGAATTTTGTCGTCATCCACAAGAAGCTGGCCATGAGCATTGTTAATGAACTTTGGCGAACGAATATCTTGAGCATTCCTCCTTCTTTGGGCGGCTATTTTGAAGATGGTTACGCTTTTGTTTATGTTGTGTCTTCACAGATCTAGGATAGCCTGGTTTGCACCAGTAACCGGAGTTTGCACCGTACTATCAGCTTGAAGCTGGGCGCACTTCTTCTTCGCTTTTTCAAGCAACATATGTATTCCACTTCGAGGCGAGGTTTTTCGTCATTATTATTAGAGGGGCACTTTGACCAAGCTTTGAAAGCCGCTTTCTTCTCATTTATCACATTCTCAGCTTCATCACTCTCCCACCATGTTTCTTTGGCGTGTTGATGGTGGCCTTTTGAAGCTCCTAGTAGTGATTTGGCCTTCTTCAAGCAACTTCCCTGTAGGGAATCCCACATATTTTGTACTCTGCACTCTTCATCCTCAGCTCCGTTGATGGTGTGAGAGAGGTAATTTTTCATTACGAAAACAAAAGCCTCGCCTTTTTCTTTGTCCAGATTGTACCACTTGATTTTCTCAAAGACCCTTGGTTGTTTGCTTTTCTTTGGTGTTTTCATAAAAATTTCTGTTAGCAGGAGACGGTGTTGCCAAGCGATCGCCTCTCCCAGGATCACTTTGCAATATTTTACCCGAAGCTTCATGAAACTGCCTACCAAATGGTAGTCAATCTGAGTTTCATCTCCACTACTGCTGAAAGTGATCAGGTGTCGGCTTTGTTTGATGAACATGGTATTTAACACGATATGACCGTGTGATTTGCACATGCTTAGGATGTCTTCACCAGGAAGGTTCCTGGTGCCGTATCCGAGTCCTCCATGGCAGTCTTCATAGTCTTCGTTTGATTTCCCGACATGTCCATTCAAATCTCCTCCAACAAACATAAACTCTTCCTTTGGGATGTTCTTAAGGAGATTGTGGAAATCTACCCAAAATGCATCGTTATCCCTGTGATCGCACCCATTTTGGGAACCATATGTACTGACAATATTCCACACCTCTCCTTGTATTACTAGTTTGAGAGACATCAAACGGTCGCTGGACTTCGAAATGCTCAAGACGTTACCAAGTAGCTCTGCCGCAAGGATGATACCGATTCCGTTCCGTCCAAAAATCGCGCCCGATTTCCGGTGTTTTTCCATTTCGTCTCTTGGACACATCTCATCTCTTCCAGCTCGTAACTTCCAACTCGCGACCCTCAAATTTCGTCGAAACTGTTTCATCATTTTGCTAGCCCCCGGAATCCGCATAGCTCTGACGCGAACATTTCTGCTCGGTCCAGGATCAGTGCCATGCACAGCAGTGGTAGTGCCTGGCGGGGTAGTGCCTTTCCTTTTAGCAAGTATTACCATAACGATACAGTTTTGCAATATTCCATATTGCGATGGTGTTTATTGTTTGACACGTGCATGCTCCTGTTTTAGTATTGTTTGATCTTTCTTCTATGACACCCGTGATCTCCAGTCGTGTCAACCCACGGACTCACACGCACACTTGTGGAAGGGTTTTTAAAGTATTTTATGTGTCGCTAGGCTCACTTGGGTGTTATATTGCCTAGATCTGATTTGTCCGCTTAGTCGCCTTTTACGACAAGCGCTAGTTATTGGGGGGCGCTGCAGTGTCCCGTCCCTGCACGGGGACGGAGTTGTCATCGTTCTGTAAAAAGCCAGAGATTCTAAAATAAATACGCAGGAAATTTCAATCGAAAAAAACATTTTGCTTAGACTAATTCATGTCATTCAACATACCATTGCAAAAACAATTTATAGAAAATCTCATTCTATTATTACGACCAGTTCCTGGACATAGTACCTAATCTGTGGCAACAAATAAATAGTTAAGTATGGACGAAGATGTTTAAAAATGTTAACAAAAGTTTAATGAATATGATGAGGATATAAAAAGAACGCTCCTGCAGACTGTTAAGCGGCGATAATGACCAAAACACCGCTGACAGACAGAATAATGTATTCAGTCTGAATAATATTAAACAACATTTTTGTTTACCCGACCTTCACAAGTTATGGATAGCAATATCTGGCCTAGCCAGTAAATTCCTTACAGCAAATATATAAAGATTTGATAAGAGAATGCCCCAACTAAAATTAGCCGGACGTAAATATGCCCGATGAGTGAAACCTTAACATCGTTTGCCCGATAATCAAAAGGAGTCCCCCTCAATTGCGTCAATTACAGAGGCATCCGTTTCTTCAACATCATCTACCAAATCTAATCGTCGCGTCGGTTTTGTGTGAACGTGTAAAACAATTTGTCAACAGCCTGATTGGTCCTTATCAGTGCAGTCTTTGACCAGGAAGTCCAACATTGATCACACTGCAGCAAGTCTTGAAAAAAATTCAGGAACGCTAAATTGACATCCACCACATTTTTTATCGATTTTAAATCTGCCTATAACAATATATTGGTGGTCAAAATCGCATCATCACCTCCTTGCGGTGCCCGCTGAATAGCTTTCTGATAGTGAACTAACGATGAGCGTATGCTGAGTCTGACGATACATGTGCAGCTGAACACTCAGAGCTGCGTAAGCACATCTGGGTGAACGTCAGCGCGCATACTATGTCTAACCGGACGAGGCATCTCTTGTTGACCTGATTGGCTGAAATATGCGTCTCAGAAGTCTAACAAGAGCTCCTCAGAAGGAGGACAGGCGGAGGATGAATTCTCCCGATGGAATCAGTGGTGATATCTACAGAACAGCAGATACCTTACCGGAGCTACTTCAACATATTTGGAGCTGAGGTCTGTAAGGATTTTCAATACTGCGTCGTGGTATTGGAAAAGAGATGGTGGCGGATGAACCCTTAATGGGCCAACGTCAGCGCTCATATCCCCGAAGTGGGTTACTGACATCGGTATATCCGGCCTCTTGTCCTAGGGGCACAAAAAAAAGGATCTGGCCCTCCAGGTTGGGGGTTGTGCCGTCGGGTCAACTTCCTTACCATGTAAAAAACCTTTAGTTACGAAGCAACCAACAGCCTCGGATACGGATGATCTTACTGTTGACGACCCATGCAAACGTAAAAAGGACAACGATCTTCGTATCTGCACGTGGAATGTTAAGTCCCTCTACAAACCACGTGCAGCCGAGCAACTTGCGGAGGCCCTAGAGTGTTTCAAAGCAGACATTACCGCCATTCAAGAAGTGCGATGGGATGGGCCGGGCAAAAGGAGTATGAAAAACTGCGACATCTACTACGGCGATTGCTACAGACAGAAAGGACAGCGTCTATTCGGGTGCGGATTTGTCATTGGAGGCAGACTTAGGCAAGAAGTCTTGAGTTTCCGGCATGTGAACGAGCGCCTCATGACTATCCGTATCAAGGCTAAATTTGCCAATATTAGCCTAATATGCGTTCACGCCCCTCTTGAGGAGAAGGACGACGTGTCAAAGGATCACTTCTACCAGCTCTTGGGCAAGACGTATGAGCACTGCCCTAGCCACGACGTTAAAATTATCCTAGGCGACTTTAACGCTAAGAGAAGAAGGGAAGTCTTTAGTAGGAAGAGAGGAAGTCTTTAGTAGCGTGGTCGGAAAGCACAGCCTGCACGACATCACATCCGGCAACGGACTCAGGCTAATCGACTTTGTAGCGGGGCGAAACTTTGTCGTAGCTAGTACGCGGTTCCCACGTCTCGACATTCACAAAGGAACATGGCTCTCCTTTGATCGAAAAACTGTCAACCAAATCGATCACATTGCGATCGACGCAAGGCACTCTTCCAGTATTCTGGGTGTCCGGACTTTCCGAGGAGCCAACGTGGACTCGGATCACTACCTAGTTGTAGCCAAGGTAGGGATGCGGATATCCAGAACGGAGCGAAATCAATGAAATACTGTGAGGAAATTTGACGTCGGGCGGCTATAATCGCAAGAGATCGCCAGAACCTTTGCCGATCGTGTTTCTTCTAATTTTATTCTAAGTCCTATGCCGCCAGCAGCAAATGCGGAAGACCAGTGGCAGCGTTGCCAAAAAGCCATCAGAATGCCGCCTCTGATGTACTGGGTTTCTCCCGGCCACCACAACGAAACCCCTGGTTTGATGAGGAATGCCGGCAAGCACATGCAGCTAAACAAGAGGCGTACAAAGCGGCGCTGCATAGAAGGACTAGAGCTGCTTACAAGCTTTACGTGAGCAGAAGAAAAGAGGAACATCGACTTCTCAGGAAGAAGAAAAAGGAGCATGAGAAGCGCTCGATTTAGGAGATTGAGAGACTTTATTGCAGGAATGATGTTCGAAAAATTTACCAAAAGGTAAAAAGAACATGCCAGAGTTTCAAAGCCAGAACAGAAGCCTACAGGGACGAAATTGCAATATAGTAGTAGGATCGCAGTCGGTGCTGAGGATATGGAAGGGACACTTCTGCAGACTGTTAAGCGGCGGTGATGACCAATATTCCGCTGTCAAGCAGAACGAGCCATTCAACAGTGACGATGACAGTCAAGATTCCCGTTAACCCGATCAGAATGAAGTGAGTATAGCGATATCTAAACTCAAATCCAACAAAGCTGCTGGAGCCGACGGCCTTGCCGCTGAACTTTTCAAGGCAGGAGGTGATGAGTTGGTAAGGAGCATGCACCAGCTCATCTGTAAAATCTGGTCGGACGAAAGTATGCCCGATGAATGGAACCTCAGCATCGTTATAACTGCAACCAAGTTATGGTCTCTGCTGACGTCGCTTAAAACTTGATTCGCATGCTCCTTCATTTTTGGAAACGAGTTAAGCATGGTAGGCAAGAAGAAGGAGGCAATGAATTCTTAGTAGATAAGATGTCCTGAACTTCTTGTGCCTAGGCGTTATCCATAATTAAGAAGCCATCATTAAGGGACGTGCCTTTCAGTTTGTCTGTAAGTTCATGGAGAAATGAAGAAAACTTGTTATAGTTACAAATGGAGTTTGTCAAATATTAAAATGATTTGCTTTTGGTTAAAATGTAAATATTTGTTCTCTGGTTAAACATATTTGCTTAAAGGTTAAAGTTAAATGCTAGGCTAAATAGATTTCCAAATACTATATGTACATATACCAAATATATACAGAAAAATTCGACAAACTTCGAGCCTGCAAGTCGATGCTTAGAAATGGCTTAGAGCGTTACGTCTCAAATAAGGGATTATTGCACGCTTTCTTTATTCTTAGTAGAATAAGCAAACTTCTATTGAGCTGATGTTACCCTAGGTTTGGTTAGGTTAGAGGGAAGTGTACCTAGGTGCTTCCCTCGGGGACCAAATGGTCCATTGCGTTTCCCTTTATGCTGTGGAACCTGTAAAAATTTACTCTTTCTTTGTCTTTATCTATCGGCCAGTCCATTGGGGAACCACACTGAGCTCTTTATAAATCTTATCATGTTCTTAGTGGAGCTTGCCCAAGATCACTTAGATCTTCAAAGAACGTATTAGCCAATTGATATAGGCGGAGGTCTTGTAGATTTGGGCAATCGCACAGCAAGTGTTTGATACTTTCTATCTCTTCCGCGTCTTGATAGCTCCTGCAGTGGTCGGATGAGTTGATGCCTAGTCGTATAGCCATTTCTCCTGTCACGCTGTGTCCTGTAAGTCCACCTATCAAGATACGGACTTCTTTCTTATTCATTGCCAGCAGGCTTTTGGTTCTTCCTTCATTCAGTATTGGCCATAAACTGTGAGATATGATACAGTCGCCTCTGGTAAGCCATGCGGAGTTAATCAACTCTCTTGTTTTGAGTTCGATTTTTCTTTTTAGTACACCAATAGGAACTTTTACTGATGTTTAAATGTGCTCTATCTCCAATGCTGATCCCCTTCTCGCTAGTTCATCTGCTATCTCATTCCCTTCTATATTACTATGTCCGGGAACCCAGCAGAGAGTTACCTCATGGGTGTTGCATATATTGTTCTGTGAATTTCGGCATCTGGAAACTGCTTTTGATCTAACTTCCACGCTGTCTAGTGCCTTGTTTGCCGCTTGACTATCTACGAAGATGGTAATCTTGGAAGGATTAAGTTTCTTTCTGTGGATGGTCTGCGCTGCACTTTCAATGGCGAAGACTTCGGCTTGGATGATACTGCAGTCGTCTGGGAGCTTGTATGAGTCGTTGATATTGAGTGATTCACAGGAGACTCCAGAACCAGTTATAAATAAATATTTGGCGCAACAGCTCTTTAAGTGCCAGGGCCTAGCTTCTCGCAATCACTCATGTTGTGTGCGTTATATTTTTCACACAAATGGAAGGGACCTACAGTTTAGTGCCGAATCCAAATCCGAACGGCGTTTTGAGAAGCTTTTTCGTGACAACAATACTCTTGGATGTTTGTCAGACACTCGCGAGAGGTGGGACCGTGAAGAAAATGTTTGGTATTTTCTGGGATTCGAACTTGGAACCTCATGCGTAGTGATCCGACACACTAACTACTTACGCCACGGTGCCCACAGAACCACTTCCTGTATCTATTTTAGACCCGTCTGTATAGAGCTGAATTGCCTGCTCATTGGTTAATGTGTTGAAGTCCCACTCTTGTTTTTCGGGAATAAACGTGGAATAATTCTTATTGAAGTCTGTGTAGGGTATGACATGGTCAGTTGTTCTATCGAGATCTGTTCTGTATCTTTGTAGTATAGAACCATGTCCATAGGAGGTATGCTTCCACGCGTCCGATTGCTTGAGGAGATCCGCGCTTTTGGCAGCTTTGCTTCGAATGTACTCATCTAGGGGGAGGAGGTTTAGCATCACCTCCAAACTTGCTTGCGATGTTGATGTCTGTGCTCCTGTTACATTTATGCATGGCAGTCGTTGTACCTTAGTTAGGTTTACTATTAGATAGCTGGTCTTGCCCGTTGCATTCCACCATACAATGCTACCATAGGTAAGTATAGGTTTGACAATTGTTGTATACATCCAATGGATTATGGACGGACACAGGCCCCATCGTTTACCAAAGGTTTTCTTACAAGCGTAGAATGCGCATAGTGCTTTCTTTGTTCTTTCTTCTGTGTTCTTCTTCCAGGTAAGCTTCGAATCTAGAATTATTCCGAGGTGTTTTGCTGTTGGAGACAGTTTTAGAGGAGTTCCGTTTAGTTTTGGAAGGTCAAGTTCATCTATTTTCCTTCGTTTGGTAAACAGAACCAGTACGGTCTTTGTCGGATTAATGCCTATGCCGTTTTGTTCTGCCCAGGAGGATAATTCTTTTAGTCCAGATTCCATGAGATTACTAATGGTAAGAAGTATTTCCCACTGGTCATGATTACTAGGTCGTCTGCATATGCAACTGTTTTTATTCGTTTGGTTTTGAGAATCTTGGGAATTTTGTTAACGACAAGGAACCAGAGCAAAAGAGAAACTACTCCTCCTGGCGGGGTTCCTCTTGTAACTGATTTCTTTATGATACTCTTACCTAGTTCGGAGTTGATTATTCTGTTCTTAACCATTTAGTCTATCCAGCTGACTATTTCTGTTTTTACTCCTAGTTCAACTAGTGCTGCATTTATCGTTGTCGTATTTACGTTGTTAAACGCCCCTTCGATGTCTAGAAATGCAGCCAGAGTATATTGCTTAAAGTGAAGGTTTTTCTCTATGAATGAGACAACATCATGTAGCGCAGTTTCCACCGACTTGCCTTGATGCCTTGATGTTACCCTAACTTATGATATTTTAGAAATACCATGGATGCTTGAAACATTCTTTTATCTGCATACACACGGTTACTAATCAAAAAAAACTAACGTTGCAATGGCGGATAAGAAATGGTTGAATCCGGATAAGAGATCTTCTACGAACTTTTGATGAAATTGCCGCCCAAAGATAACTTATGAGTAGTAGTGGTCAGTAGAAATACCCGTGGATCTATTAAGCTGAAGATAGCCCCTAAGCTAAGTGGGACTTCTTATTCATTCGTGAGACTAGCTTCATCTCTTTATACCAAAGATTCATCTGTATCGGCTATCAATAATTATTTCTTATTCTTTTTGTCTCTGGCATGCTAAACACTTTACTTCATATTTCAAATCTATTCAACAAACAAACAAGATTATAAAATCTCAATTTTATGCATTTACAAGCCAAGGCGGATTTAAATAGATGACTTGTAGATGCATTACGTAAATAGATGACTGACCGTACCTTTTTTTGAAAAAAACTGGTAAAACTAGTTAAGTTTATGGTATATGTAGATCACGCTCTATCGTTTATGGATTCGATCGGCTACAAAATGCTAATAGATGAGAACAACTGGTTTGCACTTCCGAAACTAGGATTTCTTAGAATGCTATGCTTGCGTAATATCTGTGTTAGTATGTTACTCGAACAATAAAGAGCAGAGGTGGCTAATAAAACATCATTTGGAATAGGTCAACTTTCGGATAGAAACAAATTTACAACAAAATGCAAATTTTAATTTTCATAGATTGTATGTATCATAAGAGTTATTGTTAAACGTTATAAAGAAATTGCTAGCACTGCATAAAATTGTTAAAGTAATAACTGTGACATTGAACTTGTAGAATATGAATAAATTACTTTTAATGTGTAGTTTTAAATTTTAATTTTATTCAGTGATGTCAATGACTATTGAGTTAATTATGTTGTTATGGGGTGAAGTAATTAGCCGTGGAAGTTTTCTCAATTACTTGGATTTGCCACTGGTATCTCATATATTTGTACAGGTATATCTTTGAACCTTTGATTGAATATGTGTCAGCTTCGAACTAATTATAAACATGTGAGATTGACTGGAAAATATATTTAGTATGTGCTAAACGACGATAGAGGAAAACAAGTACATTGCATGGAGATAAAGATACATATTTTAGCATGATACACTATTCATCAAATCTTACCCTGTCCTCCTCCTGTTGCGGGCAGAGATAGAATGCTTAGTGCTCAGGATTATTCGTTAGAAAAAAAAAACTGTCGTGACTCTACCATGCATGTATTTAAATAGGGAAACGCAGACAGTGGGGAGTCTACATTCATAAACATATGAATGACTATATTATTATATTTTACTTTTCCCATTTGGATCTTCATTATTTTTTTTTTTTTTCTTATTACTGATGACTTGTTGGATGTATCTTTATAATTTCTGTATAGGGTTTTTCAATAGGGACATCCCATTTTTCCAATAACTTTATGCGTAAAGTTATCTGCCGGTTTGTTTAACGTTTCCACTCGTCTATACTTATCATTTTATAGTGGAAAAGTACATGCTTCAACAACGATTGCAAAGTATCGATTGTGACAACTTTACATGCGCTAACTCCAGTTTTATCATTCTCAGCATGGAAGCCCATTTCTGGCTATTTGTTGACTGACTATTTTAAGGATAACAAGGAGTACATTATGTAGTTTCAACAAGATTGCGCTGCACACCATACAGCTCCTCAGAACTCCTCACATTGGTGATAGATAGAAGCAAACGATCCAAGACAAGCAAGTGTCATGCAAAAGAAGAAGGCCTCTGGAGCTGAAGGTATTCCAGCGGAAGTGTTAAAAGTGATCGCCCGTACGTGCCCCCAACGGTTACTAAACATACGCAACAGATGCTTAAAACACGGTATCTTTCCCAAAGGGAAAGGGGACCTAGACTCCCCGTCAGCGTACAGACCCCTGTGTATGCTGGACACAGCAGGAAAACTTCTCGAGAGAATGCTGAAGCCTCGACTCTCTGTAGCGGTGGAGAGAGCAGGTGACCTATCTGAAAGGCAGCATGGATTTAGAAAAGATCTTTCTACAATAGGTGCTGAGGAAGAGGTAGTTAGGGCTGCCCAAGTAACCCATCAGCGCAGCCACTACTCCAGGAAAGTCGTTATGTTAGCAACTCTCGACGTAAGAAATAAAACTCCGCCAGATGGTGCGACATGCTGAACGCCCTGGAAATAAACTTTCGGGTACCACAGTATTTTTGACGGGTGATAAGGAACTACCTTAGCGACAGAGATTTAATTTATGAAACCACAGAAGGACCCCACAGGAAAGAAATAACGACCGGAGCAGCGCAGGGCTCAATTTTGTGACCGAATTTATGGAACATCTCCTACGATTGAATTCTTCGTATGGATATGCCCAAAACACTTTTCGGTCGGCTATGCAGACGACATCGCTGCAGCGATCACCGCACGGGACACGGGAGACGCTAAGAGAAGACAAAATCAAGTCATAAGACGGGTGCATAGATGGATGGAGGACTACGGCCTAAGCTTAGCAGTGGTGAAAACGGAGATAGTTCTGCTGACGAGGAAGCGGATACCCACAATTATCGAGCTTCAGCTGGGATCGGAAGTCATATGCACTAGGGAAGCAGTAAAATACGCACTCAATACTCCGAGAGGGCTGACGCGCTCAAAAAGGAGATATACAGGAAGAAAGTGGCCGCGGTGCAACGTATAGGAGCCCTTCGGATAACGAGTTCATACTGAACCGTGTTGGAGCCAGCAGCCCTAGTAGTCGCAGGAGTGACGCCCATTGATTTCCGAGCAGCAGCAAGGAAGTACGTCCGCGACAAGAAGGCGGAAGTAGGCTCAGCAACAGCAGCTACAGAATCGAAACAACATTCGAAGCACAAGTGGCAAAATAGATGGAACCCCGAAATGAGGGGAAGGGACCTACCGCTTGATCAGAGACGTTGCTGCATGAACGGTGCGGATGTATGGTGAAGTGAATTATATCACCCAGTTCCTTACCGAACATGGTTACTTCAACCGGTACCTACACAAGATGAGAAAAGTAGGGAGCGCAGCCTGCCAATACGGAGACTCTTTTGAAGACAATGCGTATCACACACAAAAGAGAGAGGAGGAAGTAAACATACCCTCAGTAAGTTTACCAAATTAATGAAAACCTTACCGGCAAGATATTATAAATCCGCACTAGGAGAAAAATGTGAAAAAGCCAGTCCCCAGAGGGGAAAGAAAACGACACCACTCTGAAGAAATGTTAAAGCGGTTCCGGAGTGGATTATGTCAGGTTGAAAAGGGGTTAAACGTGATTTTCTTAGTGAGTAGGACTCTCACACTACTTGAAACAGAGCAGGACTGTTTCCCATACGTATTAGAATTCCCATTCAATTCCATTCTCAAACACAAGCTGTTTTATTTAAAAACAAAAAGGGACGCTCTTAATAAAAAACCATCTGGAATAGGAAAAAAACATAAATAGTTATGTCTATCTAGGCGATGACGTCATCGAAGTAGATTGTAATTCTTCGTCTTTGTCTAAAAAAAAAGTTAGAATTTGGTATTCGTACACAACTATAGCAAGAAACAGCTTCACTCAATCACTTATATATTTATTTATTTATTTACCACCAATGGATAATAAAATCTTCTGCTTACAAAAATTAATTCACTTAAAACTACGTAAAAAAAATAATATTAGTTATTCAATGCATTGAGAACCAATCTCTTAAATGGAGCCTACTAATGCATATGTCAACTTCTTCACAAATTGATTTGAAAAGAATTAGAGAGCAAGTAATAGGTTCGTTAAGTCCATAATTGGTTCTATGAGTAGAAATATAAAAAATGTAATTTCTATTTCGCAAAGTTCTCTCTAGCACATAAAAAGATATAAATGAAAGCAAATCAATAGAGCTGATATGAAAAGATGCTATATCTTTAATGAATAAAATGCATAGAGCATCCCTGCGGTATTCTAAACTATGAATAGCAATCAGAGCACACCTTGATGAGTAATTTGGCAAATCGTTAGACCAATTTAATTTTTTTAGGGCATAACGCGTAAATTTCTTTTGTCAATACGCAAGCTATTATTTTTATAGAACGGTGACCAGACTACACAACAATATTCCAGAATAGGAAGCACTAACGAACAAAACATAGTCTTTAAAGTATAAGCATCGTTAAATGTAAAAGAATTCCATCTAAGAAAACCTAACATTGAATTACCTTTGCAGACAATGTAGTCAATATGAGCACTAAAATCAAACTTATGGTCAAAGATTATACCAAGATCTTTGACTTGATTTACCCTGAGCAAATATCTATTAAAAACATCTGGCAAACGACTAACAAAGGCCTCGTAGGGGCAGCATCTCCCGATAGGTGCTGGTCCGCTAAGTAACGAGAAGGAGCCACTGCAGCCGAAAACCTAGCAGCTCTGTTAGTAAGCCCTACTCCCACCTCCTCGTGGTGTCATCTGGGAATTTCTTTGGAAATTGCTAACGGGAGAGGACGAATGGCGAGCTTCCGGCGCCAAAAAACAGGATAAGTGTCGGTTGATCTGTGGCCCAGCGAGCCGCAACCGTAAAACAAACTATTGCTCCGAAACGGAAACAATCGCCTCGGATAAGGACGGATAATTTGTTGACGACCTTTGGCTATCGGACACGGACAACGATCGGATTCTGGAACGTTAAGGGACCTAGACTCACTCAAGGAAGGGCCTTATAATGCCAGATTCCTCCAATTGGAGCGCGAATTCGCACGGTATAAAATCGACATCTTAAGGCTGAGCGAGATAAGATGGTACGATGCTGGGAAATACATCTCCCCAACAAAAAGCACTGTCATGCTCTACTCTGGTAAACCAGCTGGAAGTGCACGGAGTTCCGGAGTAGGACTCATGCTAACTCCAGCAGCACGCAGTAACCTCATATCCTGGAAACCCCATAGTGTCCGGATATTGACGGCTAGGTTCCAGAGTAGAATTAGAGAAATTAACATCAGTGTTATGCTCCGACTATAGACGCGACCGAAGATGAAAAGGATGATTTTTATAGCCACTTAGGTGCCGCCTACAACCAAACGCCTAATGGGGACATCGTAATGCTGATGGGAGATCTCAATGCCAAGGTGGGTAGCGACAACACCATGCTTAAGCACGTGATGGGAGTTCACGGCTTGGGAGACCGTAATGACAATGGTGAGCGGTTTGTGGACTCCTGCAATACCAACCGCCTAGTCATCGGAGGTACGCTGTTTAAGCATAACACCTGCCATAAGATCAGTTGGGTCTCTACTGATAGGCAATGAACATCCAACCAGATCGACCACATTGCGCTTAGTCGTCGCTTTAGAAATTGTCTCCTGGACGTCCGAAACAGACGTGGAGCTGACGTCGGACAAAAACGAGATCAGCATCTTATGGTAGCTCATTTACGCCTTCGTAGGTTTAATATCGACAGGCTCAAGGTTCCCGAATTGCGCAAACAGTTTAGGGACCATCTTGCCTTAGAAGCAGAAGCAATCAGCAGCATAGAGAACATGGATGACCACTGGAGTGCTGTGAAAAATGCTTTTGCGACTGGAGCACGCACGTATGTCGGTAAAAAGTAGAAACACCACTGCACATGGCTTTCTATAGACACCTGGGGATAGATCAATGAGCGTACAGCAATCAAGGCTTGGACTGCAGCGGCCTCAGCAGTAGAGAGAACCGAGCTTGAAGCCCAATACCGTGCGAAGAAGAAAGAAGTGCAGCGTAGTGTGAGACGTGACAAACGTCAATATGTCAACTCACTGGCCTCAAGAGCTGAAGAAGCAGCGAGTAGGTGCGATAGTAGGACTGTTTACAACATCACTAAGGAGTTCATTGGTGGTCGAAACTCCAAACAACATCCAGTGAAGAGTCTAGACGGTAACCTTCTGATTTCGGATGAGAGTCAGCTCACTAGATGGAGAGAACATTTTGCTGCAGTGCTAAATCACTTAGACGACAACGACAACAACAACAGCAACAAATTCCCGAATTCGCACCGTACCTCCCAGTAAAACTGAAATAATAACAGCAATCAAGTCCCTCAAGAAGAACAAAGCGGCGGGTATTGATGGCATCCCTGCCGAGCTATTTCAAGCCGCGCCAAATACATCGGCAGATTTGCTGCATCCGCTAATATAGAGAGCTTGGGATAGTGAACAATTTCCACAGGAGTGGAAAAGGGGGATGATCATTAAGCTTCCAAAGAAGGGAAACTTGATGGAGTGAGGTAACTGGAGAGGTATATGTGTTCTTCCAGCTGTAGCCAAAATAATAGCTAGAATAATTCTAGAACGAATTAAAGAACATTTAGGTTCAACTCTCGATGTCGAACAGGCAGGCTTTCGCGCTGGATCCTCCTGCATCGACCACATAAACACCTTACGGATCATAATCGAACAATGCGTTGAGTATAGGTCTCCGCTACATTTAATGTTTATCGACTTCGAGAAGGCTTTCGACAGCTTGAATCGAGATGCTATCTGGTTGGCCTTGCGCAGGAGAGGCATTCCAGAAAAACTTATAGCTAATATCAAGGCTACGTACGAGGGCGGTAAGTTACACGTCGTGCACAATGGTAAGGTGTCGAAGGATTTTGATATCCAAAGTGGAGTACGTCAAGGGTGCATACTGTCCCCACTATTGTTCTTGGTGGTTATCAGCATTGACGGAAGCTAATTATGGAATTCGTTGGACGATGACATCTTACCTTAAACACCTAGATTACGCTGACGATGTTTGTCTACTTTCACATCGGATAATGGATCTTTATTTGATGGCTCAAAATCTAGAAGCTGAGGCAAACAAAGTGGGGCTAAAAATAAACACAGCCAAAACAAAGGCCCTGAGTACTTCCAATACCCGCGCTCAACTTAACATTGCCGGAAAGCAAGTCGAGAAAGTTGATAACTTTCTATATTTAGGAAGTGTCGTCTCGGCTGATCGCGGTGGCACCGAACTGGATGTGTGCAGCAGAATCGAGAAGGCTAAAGCTGCGTTCGGAATGCTGTCCAAAATCTGGAGAAGCAATGTTATTAGCTTAAGAACCAAGCTACGACTGTTCCGCTCCAACGTAGAATCAGTGCTGCTTTATGGGTGCAGTACCTGGAAGGTGGACACCATTAACACAAGCAAGCTGCAAGTCTTCGTAAACAAATGCTTAAGAATCATCTTGAGGATTTTTTGGCCGAACCGCATCTCCAACGAACAACTTTATCTGAGAACGGGCCAAGAACTTATAAGCATTACTATACGAAGAAGAAAGTGGCAATGGATTGGACACACCCTACGGCGCGAAGACAACTCCATTGCGAAATACGCTATGCAGTGGAATCCGCTCACCCAGGCAGGCAGAATAGCGGGACGCCCTAGGCAAACGTGGCGCAGAACAGTTGAGGAGGAATCGAGCTCTTTAGGAATGAGTTGAAGGCAGCTCAAACGCGTTGCTGAACTCCGAACACGATGGCGCGCAGGCGTGGTTGACGCCCTATGCCACCCGAGGGGTTAAAGGATATAAGTGAAAGTGAAACATCTATTAAAAAAGGTGTAGTTACAACTGATGACGTTACGTAATTTGGTTGCACTAATGACTTTACATTTAGAAAAGTTCAATTCAAGATGATTATAATTACACCATGTAAGAAAACAATCAATATCGGACTGCAAGTTAATGCAGTCATGCATTGAAACAACAGAATGGAAAATCTTTACATCATCAGCATGCATAAGAAAACTTAAATACTGAAGGTAAATCATTTATAAAAATAGTAAAAAGAAGTGGACCCAAATGGCTTCCATGAGGTAAACCAGATACAACTTCAATGAAATCGGACGAATGACCATCAATCCGCACCGTCTGCCTCCTATTAGATAAATAGGATCGTAACCATTTTAAAAGCGTGTCATTGATTCCTAGCTTAAACATTTTTTGAAGCAGAAGACCATGGTGCACTCGATCAAAAGCTTTGACGAAGTCTGTGTATAAAACATCGACTTGATTACCTTTTTCCATTTCATCAAGGCAAAATTGTGAAAAAATAACCAAATTTGTACAAGTTGAACGACCTTTGACAAAACCATGCTGAGCAGATGACAACATCTCTTTAAGTGAGAAATACAATCTTTCGGTCACTAATTTCTCAAACACCTTAGGTATCACTGATAACTTAAAGATAGGCCTATAGTTTGATACTACATGTTTAGGACCGCTTTTATAAATAGGAGTAATGAACGACACTTTCCATTCATTGATGAATACACCCGACGAAAGAGACTTGTTAAACATCAACGCCAAGGCAGAGCAAAGAGGGACAGCACATCGTGACAGAAGCAAAGGGGAAACTAGATCAAAACCAGCTTTCTTTTCAGAGTCAATGCCACTTAAGCAGTTTAAAACGTCTTGATCGGAAAAATGCATTGAAGCAACGTCCACTCTAGAATCAATATTGGCATACATATTTTCAATATCTGGAATATTAGCCGAATTATAGGAAGATTGAAAAAATTTCGCGAAAGCTGACAGGTAGATTGAATATCATTAGATAAGTCACAAACAAGCTCCATACATTGCGAAAAAGTCAGATCCTTGCGTTTCGCATTTAGGTAACACCAAAAAGACTTACTATTCCTTTTCATATTCGATTCCATTGAAGCTATATATTGGCGGTATAAGAATTCATCAAAGAATTCGTACTCTTTTCTTAATTGAATAAATATGGCCCGATCATCAGAATTACCAGTCAATTTTGAGTATTTAAATGCTTTATCTTTCACATTTCTTAAATTAATGAGCCTTTTGTCATGCCATGGAAATTTGAAACGCGATTTCCTAATAGAAACAGGTACAAAAAGATCAATTCCATTAGCGAGAACTTGTTTAAAGATGGAATACATATCTTCCAAGGATTTACCTTTACAAATATTGCTCCAGTTTAAGGCAGAAAAGAAATCATTTAGACCCTGGAAGTTGGCATTTGCACAGTTATAAGACCCAAACTTATTATTAATGCTTGGGTTACAAGAAGAATAATTGTAGTAGCGCAAATGCAATAGTAGAGCTTTATGATGAAAAGAATTGTTTGTTAAGGGAAAATCAGCTGCTTGAATATTAAATTTAAACTCATTATTAATGAAAATAAGATCTAAAATCCTACCCAAGTCATTTACAACATTATTTATCTGAAATAAGTCCAGAGATGTGAGTGAATCAACGACTAAAGATTCAGCATCCTTGGTTACGTTAAAGGGAACTAAAATGTTTTCTACCTTCATGTAATACCAGTCAATATCACTGACATTAAAATAACCAAAAATACACGGATACTGATCAATCGTAAGTTCACTCACTAGATTAACAATATTTGATATATGTTTCGAATAAATATCTAGCCCACTCGATGGTCGAATGTAACTAGCAATGAAAAAAAAAATTTAACACAAGTTTTTAATTGTTCAGTACCGTCTGAATCATTATCCAAACACAACCGTTAACTATCAAAAGTACTTCGAACAGCAATCAGCACACCTCCTCCTCCTTCTAGCAAAATAAATGCTTAAAACTAGATGCAATAGCCGGAGAAGCAAAATTGGACTGTTTTTTGGATAAGTATTTTTGTCCTTTATAGTTAGGAGTTGCCCTTGGTTCGATTTTGAGAATTCTTAAGTTGAGCTGACATAATGTAATCACAAATTAAATTTCACCAAAATGTTGTTTCATGTCAAAAATGAAGTAATGTAAGTCCTTGAAGTTTTAAAAATATATCCAACCATCTACCACATTATAACAATCTACACAAATGGTTTAAATATGAACTGTGGAGTAGTGCGGGTGTGTTTTTTGAATCCTTAAACATCTCGGAAATCGTACAGACTTCTAAATTTTTCTAATGTGTTTCAGGCAGAATTACTCGCTCTCCGGGAAGCCTGGCGCCAGATCAAATTACACACAAATATAACGCCAAGGCAAAGGATCGCCATGTTCATTGGCAGTCAAACTGCCATCAAACCCATTTCCTCGGTTACTATATCCTCCAAGCTGGTGTTAGAATGCCGTAATGAGCTAGCCTCACTAGATGGCCAATTCAAGGTAACCCTAATTTGAGTTCCAGGGCACAGTAAGGTTTATGGAAATGAACTTCCTGATGAACTGGCTAAGCAAGGCTCAGATCAGGTTATGTGAGTTTGTGATATGAAAACGTCACCTAGTTAGTGCTAATTGGGTTCTTCTTTTCTAAGTAGAACCACCACACCTACCTAACTTATACTGCATTCGATTTTAATGATTTAAAACCAAAAATAAAAACTACCGGCACATAATACCAACCGAATTTCGATTAAAGTCTGTAAGTCGTGACGATTTTTAAAGATTTTTTAACTACCATCTCATGAATTTATCTTCCTCAAATTTTGAGGTGAAACTGCATATCTTTCTATTAAACAAAAGACAAAGAGGAGATTTCGAATCAAACTATTGTATTCTCTCTTTGCTGCTCTTCTCATTTTTTCTGACAAGTAGTTTTTATCTGAAAAGTACATTATCGTTCCCGGCTGTACTTAAACCTATGGTCTGACATTCAAGCTGCTAACACAATATCAACATCCCATTGCCACATTTCAATTAAGTTGAACTAAAAGACCAAGTTTTATCAGAATATATTCAGTTGCTCTTGAATGAGGCTCGCTACATCCGTGTTTTTCTAGCTTCTGCTGCCAATCGCTTCCAATTCCAGCCACAAAAGTCATAGGTCACAAACATGATCCTCCTTGATACCAATAGTTCAATGAAGAATTGTCCAACTGAATGAATCGACAGTGGTCCTAACTGTGCATGTAGAACAAGAAAGAATTTAACATGACTTCTTCTGAATTGTAAAAAGTGAAAACC
Source organism: Brachypalpus laphriformis (assembly GCA_945910035.1). Lineage (NCBI taxonomy): Eukaryota > Metazoa > Arthropoda > Insecta > Diptera > Syrphidae > Brachypalpus > Brachypalpus laphriformis. The sequence continues at coordinate 311,129,668 of OX246753.1, read as the reverse complement.
GTCAAATAAGTACGTCATGCGTAACCTCTGTATGGTAGAAAACTAGTATTTGAGATCTTCTCGATGGAGAGAGACATGAGGTGCACACAAACGCATCAACTGTGGGGCTGGCTGGAATACTATTCCAAAGAGGGAAAGATGACTTGGTGTTGCGCCCAGTGATGTTTTAGAGCCGCAAACTGTCAGCTGAGGAGAAAAAGTACCACTCCTACGAGGTAGAGGTGTTGACCATCGCGGACAGTCTTGACCGTTTCCGAATCTATCTGTTGGGTAAGGAGTTTAAGGTAGTCACTGACTGTGCAGCAATTGTGGCTACAAAGAACTAGCTTAAGATTATTCCACGAGTGGGCAGGTGGTGGCTCAAACTGCAGGAGTTCTCTTTTGAAATGCTTCATCAACCTGGAAAGAAAGCGGCATACGTGGGCGCGCTAAGTTGACAGCCGGTGGAAGAAGCATCCTTGCATGTGCTCACCCTGTATATCACGGACGATGATTGGCTGGCGAACATGCAAATGCAGGACAACAAGTTGCGAACAATCATCAAGGAACTGAAGTCGACCGAACAAACGATCTCGAAGCAACAGCTGCAGAAGGACTTCAAACTCCGAGGGATACGGCTATTCCGACTGGTGGTAGACGCGGAGAAATGTGTGGTTCCGCATACAATACGGTGGCGTATTCTCAAACTCTGCCATGACGATGTGGGCCACTTAGCAGACGAGAAAACCTTGGTTCGAGTGAAAGAAACAGACTGGTTCCTGAGGATGTGTGGTTTTACTTGGGAATATATCAAGGCATGTGTGGACTGCGCCTACTCGAAGAGGAAAGGTGGAAAACCAGAAGGAGAGCTGCATAGTGCGGACCGAGTGCCACTGCCATTCGATACGGTGCATCTGGATCACCTTGGACCTTTCACTCGAGGAAAAGGAGGGACCCGATACGTACTGGCTGTAGTCGATAACTTCACGAAGTACGCCGTCCTAAGAGCAGTAAAGACAGTAAACACGGCAGGGGTACTAATCGTTCTGGCGGACATTTCTGGGTATTTTGGCGTGCCGAGACGGATGGTGACTGATTGTGGAACAGCGTTCACTGCAAAAGCGTTCGAGCAGTACTGTGATGACCATGGTGTCCAGCATATCAAAACCGCTGTGAGGACACCTAGAGCAAACGGACAGGTTTTTTTTTTCCGAGGGTAGGTGCAAATCTTCAACAAGACACTATGAGGATCGACAGCGCGTGCTCATAGTAGTGTAGGATTCTTGCCCACTAAAAAACCTCCCTTCAAAACAGACTTGTTTTTATTTTTACTACAACTAAGTATTCGACTTATCAAGTAGTTTTCATTTCACGAAATAAGGAAGTCTTGCAGGGACCTTCCCATTAGAAGTTCCTGCCAGCTCCGCAGTTCAGACGCGGTTACTTATCGCGCTAAGTCAAAAGGTTTGGTTCTTTGTAGACGGCGTAGTAAATTTCTTTCTTCCAAAACTTGGAGGACTGTAATATTTACGTGACTTTCTAGTCGACTTTTATGCTTTCTCGCGTAGGTTTGAATTTCGTCTTCTATAATTTTAATGGCAAGATCTCTATGGATATCGCTATTTCTGATATACCACGGAGCATTAACAATACCTCTTAACGGACAGGTGGAACGGCGCAACCGGACAATTATAGCAGCCCTGAAGTGTGCCCATTCTTCGGGAAAGGATTGGGCCAGTTATCTGAGAACGATTCAATGAGGTCTGAATATGGTAAGGAGTTCAACGACAAAGGCAAGCCCGCATGAGCTTTTGTTCATGTAGACGCCGAGGGACATCCTGGAGAACAAGTTGCTGTTGGAACTGGGAAACGCGGAATCGGTAGAACCAGAAGAAATGAGCCGGAGAAGAGAGACAGAGCTGTGGCACATTGAGAGGGGTCAGGCACACCAGAAACAGCGGTACGACCTAAGACATCGCAAGCCATTGCCGTACGAGATGGACGATCTGGTCCTAGTCGAACATGAAGCAGCCGCGACTGGGGAATCTCGTAAGCTGTAGCCGCAGTACTGCGGACCTTATCTCATATCCCGGGTCTTGCCTAGTGATCGCTACGTTGTCGAGGATATTCCAGAAATGCAGAGGTTTGAGTTGCCGGATGAAGGGCTCGTCTACGCGAATGGTGATGCTGATGACGACAACGCTTCAATGGCTGATGAGGACGTGGATGTCGGTCAAGCTCGTCTAGGCGCTAATCGCGAGGACACGATAATGTGAGGATGGCCGAGCTGTGAACTTAACGAGCTATGCTATAAATAGCCCTTTAGGTTATTCAATAGAGAGAGAGTAGTCGCCGCGCCTTTAAAGCGAACACAAATGGTAGGTAGGTAGGTAGGAGTGGTTGTGCCAGCAAACCATGCCGACACTTAATTAGCGCAGAAGCGCCGTTTTATTACCACAACTCAAGTGACCTAACGGATGTTAGCTACTAGGGGAAAGAAGAACAGAAAGGTGGTAAGGATTATTCAAATCCACCCCGTTGCATTGAGGAAACTGATAATATCCCCAATGCTAATCTCCGCTAGCTCTATAAGGTTATCGAAAAAGTTTACCTAAGGTGCGCTGTATGACCTTGCCTAAAGCCGGACACTTGCAGAGGAAGTGTAAGATTGTTTCTATCTCATCAGCAGTATTGCAGCTGCGACAGTGTGCATTAAATGCAATGCCTATTCTGGCCGCATGAACCCCGATGGCCCAGTGGCCAGTACCAACTGCCAGAGTTCTTGCGATATCTGTACGGTTTCTGTTTAGTAGATCTTGCGTTCTTTTCAGGGAGTATTTGGACCACATCTGCCTGGAGATGACACAGTTCCGCACCCCCTGCCATCTGCTATCCGCCTTTAGCAGATAGTGCGCGAAGATGCCTCCCTTAAGGACCCCCAACGGGACGTTCACCTCCTTTGCTAGGGAAGCATCAAGGACAGATCCTTGCCGCGCGAGTTCATCAGCCCGCTCATTCCCCTTAATGTTGCTGTGACCCGGAACCCAAAGGAGACAGATCCTTAGCCGGTGACCAAGCGAGGCGAGTTCTTTTTTGCACTGTTTTACTAGCCTTGAGGATGTAGTGGCAGATAGATACTATAGCCTTGATAGCCGCCTGACTGTCAATGAGGATGGCAATGGTATTTAGGGGTGTACAGGTTTGCTTGAGTATGCGGCAGGCCTCACGTACAGCAAAAACGTCCACCTGGAAGACACTGCACGAATCAGGAAGCCGGTAACTCCAGCCCTATCAAGTCTACACAAAATTTTATTGATGATCATAAGCCATAGAAGAGGAGATAGGACCCCACCTTGAGGAGTTCCTCTATCAACAGATATGGAGGAACTGCTGTTGCCGAGATTCGATTGAATGTTTCTGGTTTTTAGCATTGTCAATATCCATTTGCTAATGAACTCTTCCACACCCAGTTGGATCAGAGCTTCCTGAATCGATTCCGTACTGACGTTATTGAAGGCACCTTCAATGTCTTAGAAGGTAGCAAGGGTATATTGTTTGAAATGGATTGTCTTTTCTATCGTTCGCACAACTTCGTGGAGCGCCTTCTCCGTCGATCGCCCTTTAGTGTACGCATGTTGAGATTTGGATAAAAGGGACTTATCTAGGGTATTTCGAATATGTGTATCTAAGATGCGTTCCAACGTCTTTAACAGAAAAGAGGATAAGGTAATGGGTCTGAAATCGTTTGCGGATCCATGACCCCGCTTCCCAGCTTTCGGGATAAACACAACACGAACACGCCTTTATAGGAAGAGAAGCTGTTAATAGCCCAGGAGGTGTTAACTGCTATAATTGTTGTCTTAATGTCATTCCAGGAAGAAGATTGCGCGACGTGAGAAACTGGTGGGAGGGCAATCTCATTACTACATCCTGGAAAGTGTGTTTGCATTAAAAGTTCCAGTGACTCGCTAGAGGAATCCGTCCAAGTCCCATCCAGCCGTTTAATAAACATAATAAGCGAACACACATACTGGTCCATACATACATACATAATCCGGTCCTCTTATACCCTACGGTGTCGAGGTTCTGTCTCTGGTTTCCGTCATCCTTTCTTTAATGAATTTTCTCCATTTCTTCCTGCCTCTAGCTGCTTCCTTCGCCGAGTTCCAGCTTTCTCCTGCATCTTTTAGTACTTTCTCTAGCGCCTGGGCCTTCCCCTTCTGTTCTTCCCTTCAGTTCTAGTCTCCCCGATTTTTTTTACTTGTCTGTTGTCTTCCAACCTCACTAGATGTCCAAACCATCTCAGTTTTTTGTCTTCTATTACTTTTTTCACGGATTCCACATTTAGCTCTTTTCGGATGTCTTCATTCTTTTCTCTGTCGATTCTCTTTACTCTTACATTTATTTACTTATTTTCCACCGAAGCAGTCGTAGAGGAAGGTAACATCTATGCCAGGGAGCTTCTTCGATTCGTCGGCAACTGAAGCCAGAGTTCTTATTGCCACCTGTACGGCCCAAATTGGATGTGACACAACGTTCTTAGCACCTTCCTTCTACAACTTTGGAACACTCTGATAGTGTTTAAATTGGCAAGCTAAGTGCTCCGTAATTTTCCTCCAAATACTGAGAATAAAACGGCAAACAAATCTAAAAAAAAATGTGTCAATGGCCAACGTGGTTGATTATGCGCCATCATGTATGTATGGTACACATCTCAGATAAGTCCAATTAACCCCTAGTGGTGTTTTATTAAATCGAATACAGATTAGAAGATTTCCTTATAAGCATATACTCAAACAGACAGTGTGTGCAGTTTTATCGAATATCAAAGAATAAGTATGGAATTCGTGTCTAGTTGTGGATTGCTAACCGTACTGACATCCATTCGAATATCATAACATGTTTCGAATTGTATCAATCAAAATCTAGTCACCCTATGTCTGATCCACACTCTACTGATCCAAAATGACGGTAGACTGAAGACACATCATCAATTTACATTCGCACTTTCTTTCCATAATTTAATATATTTGTTTATATTTCCTGTTAAAAAACACTTTAAAGAGATTAAGAAACGAAAGTTAAATTTATTTATCTCAAATATTTATGCATAGTCTCCGAAACCTCCTTCTACGGAACGAAAATAAAGATGACTGATGTCTTTATGCGAATTTTGTATACCTTCGTCTAATGTTTGTGATTGACAAATAGTGCCTGTGGCGTGGCAGGTGGAGCACCGCCAATGACAGATTAATATGCATTAATCTCCAGATTTTGGGAGAAATTATTTCCTATCTACGAAAGTGAGATGAATAATGAATACGAAGTGACAATGCAAAATGGTATTTTGCAATATCTACTATGGGAAGTTTCCGCAATTGCTTTGCTAACAACAGAAGGAATATTATCTCCCCCACTGTTAGAACACATTGTAAGTCAGTAAGTATTACAAAATATCTATTAGTAGCTGCCCACTATTTAGCTTTTTTTTTCCTGTTGCACACTTATGCTATGAGTAACTATAATTATCTTTTATTGTGTGCATTGTCTACTATTAATGTTTCCTTTGCATGCTGACTGAAAAGTTCGTTGATCAACTCTTTTGTTTACAGCTAACAGCGAACAGCAGACGTGTAATACTTATTTCTAAGAAAGGCTAGGGGAATATTTATTTCTTTAGAATTAAGTTGTTAATGGATATTTTATGCAACGTAAATCATGAGCAAAATAGTAAATAATGCAATGGTAATCGAACTTAAATCGTTATCGTGCACAAGATTTATTTAGTTCTCCGCGTGTTGACAGATTAAATGGGGTTTCCTTAGCAAGTTGTTAATAGCAGGCATAGAGAACAATGCATAGTAATTAAGACTAACTCGCAATTGCTGCATCAGTTTTTTTTTTTTTTCATTATCTTGAAATAAATGCAAAGTACATACTTTAAGTAAACAAGAGGCTCACCAGCAATCTGGTCCCCATTGGCTCACATTCTTTCTGGTCAGCGACAAAAATTAAAAGCAAAAACTCACTCTCTGTCTCCACACATGATTGCCACAAAGCTGATGTTCTATAGCAGTGCTGTCTGTCTTAAAATAATCAAATGCATTGGGGGTATGTAACACGCACATGAACGACGGCTATCGAACAAAACCAGGAACCAAAACCCGTGGCCTTACACATTTTAAAAGCATTCGATTGACTATTGCATAGGGTTCTACTTAGCGAGGTCGTTTCCTCTGGGCTATCATAACTGCTCTGTGATAGATTGATGAGATCAAGTGGCGTCCGATACCTATCCAATGGCATAAAAGCTTCAGTACATCAGATTTATTTCATCAAACTTACTTCTACTCCACGTCAATTTTGAGTATAACCAGATGAGAATGATCACCCCTATGCCACCAGCATCAAGTGCCGAAGACCAGTGGCAATGCTGCCAACATGCCATCAGAAACGCCGCGACTGATGTGCTGGGTCTCGCTCGCCCACCACCGCGAAACCCCTAGTTTGACGAAGAATGCTGGAATGCGGATGCAGCAAAACAAGAGGCATGCGTGCAGCGGCGTGCTCGTGAGCTCTACGAGCAAAAGAGACGAGAAGAACATCGACTTCTCCAATAGAAGAAGAAAGAACATGAGAAGCGCGCGTTCAAGAATATCGAGAGTTTATACTCCAGGAACAATGTACGGAAGTTTTACCAAAAGGTAAAAGAACGTATTAGAGAAGCAGTGACCGTACAGAAGCATATAGAGATGAAAATGGAAACCTCGTTGCAGAATCACAGTCGGTGCTGAGAATATGGAAAAACTACTTCTGCAGACTGTATAACGGCGACGAAGACCAACATCCCGCTGTCAGGCAGAATGAACCATTCAACATAGACGATGATAGTGAAAAATTCCGTCCACCTGACCAAAACGAAGTGAGTATAGCAATATCCAAGCTAAAATCCAACAAGGCTGCTGGACCTGACGGCTTACCGGCCGAACTTTACACGGCAGCTGGTAATAAATTAGAGTGCATAAATCAACTCATCTCTAAGATTTGGTCAGACGAGTGTATGCCTGATGAATGGAATCTCCCCATCGTTTGCCCGATCCACAAGAAAGGAGACCCCCTCAACTGCGCCAATTATAGAGATATCAGTCTCCTCAACATCGCATATAAGATCTTTTCTGCGATACTGCGTGGACGCCTGAAACATTTTATGAACAGCCTGATTGGACCCTATCAGTGCGGTTTCAGGCCAGAAAAGTCCACCATCGATCAAATCTTCACACTTCAGATCCAGATCCTGGAGAAACCCAAGAAATCCAAACCGATACTCACCATCTCTTTATCGATTTTAAGGCCGCCTATGACAGTATCTATAGAGTAGAGCTTTATAGAGCTAGTTTTGACATCCCTGCCAAATTTGTTCATCTGTGAAAGAAGACGATGGTAAACGCTCGCTGCTCCATCAAGGTCGGTAATGACCTCACCGAGACCTTTGGTGTCAAAAAAGGTTTTAGACAAGCTGACGAGCTGTCATCTGACTTCTTTAATATTGCACTTGAACGGATTGTGCGGAACTCACAAACCAACACCGGAGGCACAATCTATTACAAGTCTGAACAACTGCTTGCATACGCCGACGATATAGACATTATCGGAAGAACTCAGCGGGCTGTCACTGGTGCGTTTGCAAGCATTTAAGCGGAAGCGGCCAAAATGGGTTTAGCGATAAACGAGGGCTAAACCAAGTATATGCTGTCAACAAGAAGGGAAAGCCAACACCGACGAATCGGACAAAACGTCACAGTGGGCAACTATAACTTCGAGGTAGTAAGGGACTTTGTCTACTTTGGCTCTGCTATAAATTCTACAAACAAGATCAGCGCAGAAATCAATCGAAGAATAACTCTTGCCAATCGCTGTTTTTTTATATAATTAAAAGGCTTCATCTACTATTTGTCTACGATAACTAGAGGCAGCTTTAATGTATTTGTATAGCGATAACCAATCTCTGCCATTCAATACGCTATGTACTTCTTCATGCGATAGTTGGTTTTCTCGTAAGTGCAGTCTCCTTATCTCCTTCAGTATTGGACAAACTTCTACGAAGTGTAACACATTTTCTCGTACCTCCAGATTACAGAGATCGTACAGTATCGGCAAATCAGGTCGGTGGGGGACGAAATTCAGGGGCATTAATTCTCCTCGCGCTTTGAAAATGGTTGATATTACATCTGTTCCATATTTTTCATTCATGTAACTTCTATCTCTAAGGTCATGTGGAAGCTTGGAGTAGACTTCTCTATGAACAGAAGCTTGGACTTCTTCAACAAACCAATTATGGATTTTGGCATCTAGGCTGGTTAGGATGTTATACAGCTCCATTCTCAAATGATGGGTATTACGCAAATCCAAATTAAGAGGGCAATTCGCTCTACCAGCTACCTCTTCCCATTTTGCAAAACAGGACGCACTTCTAGTCAAAGCGTATTCTGCTACTATCCTCGGTATGCGACCTGTCTCCATATTAAAAACTCTTATCACATAATCGAAATGCATTTTGAGAGTCTTAATGAACATCGCCGGTAGTCCCGTTTCTATATGAAGCATGTAGTTAGCTGTAGTCAATGGAGGGCAAAGTATCCGCTTGAGAAAGAAAGGTAAAAGGCTCTAGACCATATCATTTTAGAAGTATCCCCATACTTGTGCAGCGTACATCATAACAGATTCTGCAGTTACCTCGTAGATGTGATATTTTGTAGACATGCTGATGTGTTTGTTTACCATACACAATTTCCGCTTAAGATGTAAGCCCATGTTGTTTTGAGGTGTTAGAGTTACTCCAAGACACTTGTATTCTTTAACGACCTCCACTGAATCTCCCTCAAATCTCCATGCTTCCCATTGAGGACGCCTTCCTCTTCCATTTTTAAAAACCATCACATGTGATTTGGCTCGGTTGACAACAAGATTCCGCATTTTTCAGTACTCCTCGAGTTTCGTCATCATCATTTGTAGCTTATTGGGTGTATCCGCTAAGAGAACGATATCATCCGCATATATCAAAGTTTTCATTTTGACATTATTAACAGCGACTCTTCCGTTCAAATAGTCTACAATGTCATCCAAAAATAAGACGAATAAGAGTGTACTCAAGGTACAACCCTGTCGTACTCCCAGAGTTATCAAGAAACTCTCAGACATTTCTGTTCCGTTCCATACCGCGGCACTGCATCGATGATAGATTGCCTTGAGCGTTTTCACTATTTTGGACGGTACTCCCATGCTTGATAATTTGTAGAAAAGCAGATCTCTATTTACACTATCGAATGCTGCTTTAAAGTCTACAAAATATGCATAAACTTTCTTTCCCTGTTCGCGGTATATATCCACAATCATACTTAGTGTAAATATTTGATCCACCGTTGAGTATCCTCTCCGAAAGCCAGCTTGAAATTCGCTCAATTTGTTATGCGCATTTATCCAGTCTGTAAGCCGATTGAACAAAATAGATCCAAATATCTTTCTAATGGTATTTAAAAAGCATATACCCCTGTAATTTTCGGCCATATTTTTATCCCCCTTTTTAAAAATCGGAAATATTAAAGCAGTTTCAAAGCATGCAGATACGTTATCACTTCCATACATATCATTTACAAGATCGGGAAGGCAATTGACAAATTCGTTGCTGAAGTGTTTGTAAAATTCATGGGGTATTATGTCTACACCAGGGGCCTTCTTTTCCTTAAGATTTTTCAGAACTTTCTGGAGCTCCAGGAGTGTGAATGGTCTATCCATACTTTGATCCTTAATTTGCGGCTCACAGTACTGGAAGGGGAGTACTGTCCTTTCTACGTTTAAGAGCATTTGAAAATGTGTTTTTAGGTCCGCTAGTGGAATATGTAAACCTATTCTGGGTTTTATACCCTTTACAACACGAACTGCTTCCCAAAACTCTTTCGAAATCCTGCTAACTGCGATTACTTGCATTTTTCGCTCGTAAAATTGCTTTTTCTTTACCACACAGAGAATTTTAAAATCCTTATTCGCTTCAGAATACATTTGCCGAAAGAAATCAGTATTATATTTTCGAAATATTTTCAAGAAGGCAAAGGTTCTCCGTCGAAGCTTTTCGCATTCGTAATCGTACCATTCCAGTTTTACGTGACAGATTTTTTTCTTTTGCGATGATTTTAAGGCTACTGTTGTTGTAGATCATCAACTGTGGGCATCCTTTCCGCGCCCTGCAACCTTTGAAGTTCTATGTTGAGGTTTTGCTGATATTTCGCTTTATCGCTACTCTTCCATCGAAGTTTCGGCACGCTCCTTCTTTCCATTGAATCTTGAACCAGTTCCTCGGCATCAATACGTAGCTGACAGGAAATCGGCATGTGGTCTGAGAAGCTCTTTAGATGCATTTCGAAATGTTCAACCTCGTAACTCCATGCTTCTTTGATGAGGCAGTAATCTATAACCGTGTTTGAATTTTCACGTATAAACGTATATTCACCTCTTTCGTCGCCTTTTGTTCTTCCAGGAGGAGAATATTCAATCACAAATTATACGAACTGTACAGCGACATCGACCTAGTCAAAAATCTGCGTATTGGACGTCTGAGATTGCTAGGACATGTAGAGCGAATGGACACCAACATTTCGGCCCGCAAAGTCTTCGAATCTAACTCCGAGGGACGACGCAGTAGAAGACCTCCTCACCGTAGGTGGCGCGCAAAAGTTCAAAGGGACCTTGACCAACTTGGAGAGCGCAACTGGAGGCAATTAGCTAAAGACCGAGCTAAATGGAGAGGCTTGTTGGTTGAGGTCCAGGTTCACCCCGAACTGTAGCGCCACCTAAATAAGTAAGTAAGATGAGAATGATCATCTACACATTTCCAGGAATAATTTGTTCCCTATACTGCAACGATAAATTTACAATCAATAATAATGAAACGTATGGAGAACATGTATCGCTTTCTAATATGGGGGTTCCACATATCCAAAAACACGGAATAGATTTGAGCTACTACTAGCATGAAGGTTTTGAGGGTAATAAAAGATTTGAGCTACTACTGGCATGAAGGTTTTAGAGAGTCTAGAGTGTAGAGAGTCGCAAGTCAAACAGTCATCGGTTCCGAAACATACTTCGGTATACCGCCGATCAATGCTCACCTTAAAATAAGACTAAGGGCCTAAACCGAACGAAAAAGTTAATCAACCCCCGCTACAATAAGATCAAAAAGCCTTTAGAACCTAACAAAGAAAAACTGATGATCTTAACTGGCTATCTAGCAAGACATTGTCCGCATAAGCACCATATAAACAAGATGGTCTCTCTGAATCAGATACCTGTCGACTTTGCGGAGATAAGAAAAAAACGGCAGAACACATTCTTTATTTATTTATTTAAGCTTAATACAAGCAGGTACTTAAAGCTATAACTTAAAAACTAGCAAAAAAGTGGACTTCACGCTAAGTTTAAAACGATTTTTTTTTATTCGTTGACTATTCAGAGATTTCATTAAGGTCTTCTTCTTAATGAAACTCTCTCAACAAATAGGGCGGGGTCATGTATAATGCATTGATGGATTATATGAGGGATCAGTACCTACATATTTTGTTAACACTACTTCTTGTGATTTCTAATAAAAATCTTGAAAAAAAAAACTGGATTTTTGAAATATTGGGCGTATCAGCGGGTGGTTAAAATAAATATTTATACTTGTACGGCTTTGGACTATGGGAAGTTCATATGTGCTCGTAATCTTATCACATACATATGTGTTGCATTGGTGGCACTCCCCAGCAGTGGAGGCCCAGGTGACTCTAATGAAGCACAGAAAATGGCATTAGTTCAACTCAATGCACGAGCCGCAAATGAAGTGCTGAAGGCCTCACGAATAAAAATCGGGTGGGTCCATTGCAGAGTACGCCGAAGAGTGGAGGTTACACGCTGCTACAAATGCTTCGGCTATGGACACCAGCAAAACACCTGCAAGGGAACGGATAGAAGAAGCAAGGGCCTATATTTCAATTGCGGAGCACAAGGACGTAAAAAAGTAGAGTGCAATGCAAACGCAAAGTGCTGCTTATGTGTGGAGCGGAATCTCACACCAGATCTGCTGTCTCATATACCGGGGTCGGGAACCTGCCAAGTGTCCAGGGAGGCACTTCAGAAGGCGAAGAAAGACAGCGTCCAATGACCAGAATACTCCAAGGAAATCTTCACAGGAGTCGAACGGCAGACGAACTCCTCGTTAAACTCAGAATAGATCTGGAAGCAGATATTGTTATCATCAGCGAACAGTACAAGAATAAAGATGGGCCTAGCTGGATGGCGGATACGCTAGGTACAGCTGCTATCTGGATCCTAGACGCAAGGACATTCCCCGTGAAAAGCCAAGGCGCAGAAAGAGGCTTCGTTTGGGTGAAATGCGTGGGACTTACGATAATCAGCTGCTACTTCACACCAAATGAAAGAATAAACGAGTTCCGAGAAAAGTTGGACCGACTAGACGACATCATTCAAGAGACCGAGGGGGAGATCCTGGTCGCTGGAGACTTCAGTGCAAGAGCACAGGAGTGGGGAATGCCGACCACAGACTCACGAGGAAAGCAAATTCTCGAGATGGCTGCGAGACGCGGGCTTAAGACTGCGAACATGGGCAACACATCCACATTAAGGAGGCCTGGTTACGCAGAGACTATCCCGGACGTAACCTTCGCATCCGAACTGACATCCGCAAGGGTTGAAAACTGGAGAGTTATCGAAGACTACACGGGCAGCGATCACCAGTACATCGTTTTTGACCTATGAGAAAGGCAACATGTTCCGAACCAAAACCAAAGCCGAACGCCGATATGGAACGTTAGCAGACTCAACGAAGAGCTTCTCGCATCCGCAATCGAAAAAGGAAAAGGCGCGGTCCTAGAAACAGCGGGAGCTGCTGAAACAAAAGTTGAGGCCACGATGCAACTCATACGGCTGGCATTTGATGCCTCGATGCCCAGAGTGAGCGGCCCCAATAGATACAGGAAATCGGTGTACTGGTGGAACGACGAGATAGCTGCGCTTCGAAGAAGATGCCTACATATCAGATGCAAAGTCACTAGCGGTAGAAGAAGACAAGCTGAACCCACGGAAGGCATTCTAGCAGAATTTAGAACTATGAGATCCAAGCTTAAGAGGGCCATAAATTCGAGCAAAAAACAGAAGTGGGAGGATCTCCGCCGGGATGTCAACAGCAACCCCTGGGGGCTAGGCTTCAAAGTCGTTATTTGAAAACTGGGAACAAAGATGGCCAGCCCTGTCCTCGGCGAAGAAAGGATGGAGTTTATAGTGAACACACTATTCCCAACGCATCGTGTTCGGCCTCCCGACAACTCTCTGGTCCAACGACCACAAACCCCGATGTTCAGTGAAGAAGAGTTGATACTCGCGTCGAAAACACTACAAAACCAAAAGGCCCCTGGACCCGACGGAATACCAGCAGAGGTGGTCAAGATGATTGCCCAGACATCTCCTCAGCTGCTGTTGAACATGTACAATAGCTGTATCCAGGAAGGGGTTTCCCTAGGAGCTGGAAGTTACAGCGCTTGGTACTGATCAGCAAAGGAAAAGGAGATCCGGATTCCCCATCAGCGTACGGGCCTCTGTATATGCTGGACACCGCAGGGAAACTCATAGAAAAGTTGTTAAAACCAAGGCTTATAGCAGCCGTGCAGAGAGCAGGAGATTTGACCGAAAGACAGCACGGATTCAGAAAGGGCCACTCTACGATTGGAGCAATTGAAGAAGTGGTAAGGACCGTCCAATTGGCTCAACAGGGCAACCGCTATTCACGAAAAATCGTATTGCTAGCAACTCTGGACGTGCGAAATGCCTTCAATTCAGCCAGATGGAGCGATATGCTGAACGCCCTCGAAAGCATTTTTGATATTCCCGAATATCTCTTTCGGATGGTGAAGGACTATCTCAAGGACCGGAAGCTATTATACGACACCGCAAAGGGGCCACGAATAAAGGAGATTACTGCTGGAGCAGCGCAGGGATCAATCCTGGGACTCGATCTCTGGAACATCTCCTACGATGGCATCCTTCGTATGGAAATGCCTGAAGACACCTTCCTGTAGAGTACGCAGATGATATCGCCGCGGTGATTACGGCAAGAGACACCGAGAGCGCGCAAAGAAAACTCAACCAGGTGATGAGGCAGGTGCACCTCTGGATGGAAGAACATGGCTTAGGTTTGGCCACAGAAAAGACGGAGATAGTCCTTTTGACAAAGAAGAGGATTCCAACTATTGTCTACTTCCAAGTCGGGTCTGACGTAATAACCAGCAAGGAAGCGGTGAAGTACCTAGGGATGGCCCTAAACACGAAGCTCACTTTCTGGCACCAAAAGAGATATGCCTCGGAACGAGCTACAAAGGTCACAATGTCACTGAGCAGATTAATGGCAAACGTTGGAGGCCCAACAGCTAGCAAGAGAAAGCTCCTGATGACAGTCACCCACGCCATTCTCCTGTATGGGTGCGAGATATGCGACGCACTAAGACAAGAGAAATACAGGAAGCAAATGGCTGCAGTACGAAGGCGCGCGGCACTACGGATTGCAAGTTCGTTCCGAACGATGTCGGAACCAGCCGTCTTCATAGTCTCGGGAGTGACCCCTATTGACCTCCTTGCGACAGAGAGGAAGTACGTCTACGACAAAAAGGCGGAAATTGGAGTGGAAGCGGCAACCGAGGAGGCGAAGAAGCTTACCAAACAGAAATGGCAGGAGAGATGGAGCTCAGAAAGCAGAGGACGATGGACCGTGAGGCTGATCAGCAACATCGCTGAATGGAAGGAACGGAAACACGGGGAAGTAAATAATTACGTCACCCAATTTCTTACCGGCCACGGTTATTTCGACGCCTACCTCCACAGAATGGACAAAACAGGGAGTCCAGCTTGCCAATATGGCGACTTAGAACTGGACGACGCAAACCACACGTTCTTTGAGTGCAACAGATGGGAAGCTGAAAGAGGGGCGCTAGAATTTATAATCGGCGTTATCACCCCGGAAAACATAGTGACAAAAATGTCAATGAATGACCAGAGCTGGAATCAAGTACGTTCCTTTATAGAAAAAGTACTTAAAACAAAAAAGAGAGAGGAAGGCATAATAATCACTCTCATGAGATTTATGTAAGCCTTACCGGCAAGAAAGAATTAACCCGCAAGCAAGAGACAAATATGAGAAAGCCGGCCCTGAAAGGGGAGAGAAAACGACCCCACTCTGAAGTAATGCAAAAGCGGTTTCGGAGTGGATGGTGTCATGTTGAAAAAGGGTTGAAGGTGATTTTTTAGTGAGTAGAAAGTCCCAGACTACTTGAAACAGAGCCGGCCTGTTTCTCGTGAGCAGTAGTGTTTTCCACCATCCCTTAGGCAAAAAAAAAAAAAAAAAAACTCCCACATTTAGTCTGTAATATTAACACCTCTGTACTCACCAATGAAGGTTCGATAAAGCCGGCGAGCCCCGCAGGCGGATCAGTAGAAATGCAGTGAAGTGGGAGGGTTATGATCCCTTATTTTCGGACCGCTGATAAGAGGAAGAAGAAGAAGAAGAAAGTTCAATAAAACGTCACTTTGGATTTGGACGTAGAACAATATGTATACTTTATGAGATGAGAAAGGGAGAACATAAACGTGAAGGCTCACTGATCGAATTTTAAAATTATATGATGAATAAAAGTGAAATGAGCGCTCTACTTATATAATATTGTTCTGCGTTGTACTGTGCGAGTGTGAGATTATCATTAACATCGCAAAATAAATAAGACCACAGGGGGTTAACTAAAACGACATCTCAACCCCTGTATATTAGTCATAAAATGTATTCACCTCGTAAAAATTGTATCTGCGACTTTAGAAGACATAAAGCCTCAATTGGCACATGATTAGGAAATGCCCAAGGTTTTGGTAAACCATCTAAATGACTCTCATCTAAATTGTTATAATTTACTAAACTATAACATGAAGTGCTATGAAAGTATCGCGTTTCACAAATCAATTATATGAAATCGTGAAATTGATTACGCTTGCATCACTTGCGTATCATACTACGTATGTATCTATGGATATAAAAACTCTAATCACCATTGACCTCTACCCTGTGTTGAGGGTAATAACCATAAACGCAAATCTCAGACGTCAGCGGGTGTGAATAAATTAAGTGCAAACGACTTACACATTAACGATTAACAGATACAATGTCTAAGTATCGCTCGCAACCCTTGATCCGGAGATAGCAGCTAATAAGGGACCAATTACCGACCGATGTCATCCAGTGCGATCTAAACAATTTTGTTAGTTCAACAGTTAGCATTTATTAAGCAGATTTATTTGGGATTTCAGAACCACCAAATGAGCAATATTTGACCATTGAATTAGAGTTCTTACCTTGCTCCAAATTCACGAAATGTTGTTTGGCTGGAAAGTTTGTATACGTTACTGTCTACGCCGGGTGCACACAGTGGGTCGACTTATCCAAAAGTGTTGACATTATGCAAAGTCGAAAAAGTTTTCAATTAATTTTGGCTTAAGCTTTGGTTAATATTAAGTAGTGAGTTGAAAATGAAACTAATCTCTCTTAAAATCGAGTGATGAGATAATTCATTTAATAGAACAAAAATCTTTAAGTTTAACCTATTGTGTTGCATTACATCCCACTGTGTGGCGCCATAAATTTGACTTAAATGCAAATACTTGCATGTGAATGCAATGGAAATGAATAATATTAATTTACTTATTTATTTTCTTGGGAATTAAACCAGAAATCTAGAGAGCATGTAACGATAATATCACTCATCCAAGGAGACACCGGCAGACACAGTCGGTAGGTTTTTGCTTCTGTGTATCTTTTCGGTCTGTTTCTTGAGATTAAATTTTTCTCGCTGCAGTGGTATTTCCAGTTTCTAGTCATGTGTTGTAAATGAAATGGAAATTGGCGTTAAAATTACATATGTCATACTAGGGGTAAACTTCATTTCAACTTGTGGAAATTATTTATCGATATAGCTATTTAAATTGAATGCGGAATTTGGGTTAACATTTTTTATTGGTTTTGGTTTTTTTCCTCGAATTTATTGGGGATATAGTATTACTGCGGCATGTTGAGAGGTAGGACCTGGTAGGATTATGATGTCAGGTTGTCAAGTGTGTTTAATAAAAATTGTTGTAGACGCAAAGGCAGCTTTCCTTAATATCATATGATCTCGGGTGATCAAATGAGTAGTCGAAGATATACAGGGTGGGCCAACTATAAGTTTCTTTTTAAAAATGCAATAAAATGAACAAAATGAGATTCTTTTCATGTGTTATGGCTTTACTAGTAAGAGAAAACATTCCCATTAATTATGAAATACAACGTCGTTCAAGTGGCTGCCTCGGCTGGCCTCGCAGTAGCGCATTCTATCACTCCAATTTTCCAAGACCTTGTTGATGGTTTCGGGCTGTAGCTCACGGATTGCTTGGATGATATTCTCCTTAAGTGCTTGAATCGTTTCCGGATTACTTACTTACTTAGGTGGCGCTACAGTTCGGGGTGAACCTGGGCCTCAACCAACAAGCCTCTCCATTTAGCTCGGTCTTTAGCTAATTGCCTCCAGTTGCGCACTCCAAGTTGGTCGAGGTCCCCTTGAACTTGTGCGCGCCACCTACGGCGATAATTCCCTCTACTGCGTCGTCCCTCGGGGTTAGATTCGAAGACTCTGCGGGCCGGAGCGTTGGTGTCCATTCGCTCTACATGTCCTAGCCATCTCAGACGTCCAATACGCAGTTTTTTGACTAGGTCGATGTCGCTGTACAGCTCGTATAGTTCGTGATTGAATCTTCTCCTCCAAAACCCGTCAACGCAAACGGGACCGAAAATCTTACGAAGAATTTTTCTCTCGAAGCGACCAAGGATATCTTCATCCTCTTTTAATAAAGTCCATGTTTCAGCGCCGTAAAGCAGGACTGGGATGATCAAGGTCTTATATAGAGTCTCCTTAGTTGCTCGAGAGAGGGCTTTACTGTTGAATTGCCTTATAAGCCCAAAAAAACAGCGATTGGCAAGAGTTATTCTTCGATTGATTTCTGCGCTGATTTTGTTTGCTGAATTTATAGCAGAGCCAAGGTAGACAAAGTCCCTTACTACCTCGAAGTTATAGCTGCCCACGGTGACGTTTTGTCCAATTCGTCGATGTTGGTTATCCCTTCTAGTTGACAGCATATACTTGGTTTTGCCCTCGTTTATCGCCAAACCCATTTTGGCCGCTTCCGCCTCAATGCTTGCAAAAGCACCGGTGACAGCCCGCTGAGATCTTCCGATAATGTCTATATCATCGGCGTATGCAAGCAGTTGTACAGACTTGTAATAGATTGTGCCTCCGGTGTTGGCTTGTGAGTTCCGCACAATCCGTTCAAGTACAATATTGAAGAAGTCACATGACAGCGCGTCACCTTGTCTAAAGCCTTTTTTGACATCAAAGGTCTCGGTGAGGTCATTACCGACCTTGATGGAGCAGCGAGCGTTCTCCATCGTCAGCCTGCACAGGCGGACAAGTTTGGCAGGGATGTCAAAACTAGACATGGCTCTATAAAGCTCTTCTCTATAGATGCTGTCATAGGCGGCCTTGAAATCGATAAAGAGGTGGTGAGTATCGATTTGGAATTCTTGGGTTTTCTCCAGGATCTGCCGAAGTGTGAAGATTTGATCGATGGTGGACTTTCCTGGCCTGAAACCGCACTGATAGGGTCCAATCAGGCTGTTGATAAAAGGTTTCAGGCGTTCACACAATATCGCAGAAAAGATCTTGTACGCGATGTTGAGGAGACTGATGCCTCTATAATTGGCGCAGTTGAGGGGGTCTCCTTTCTTGTGGATCGGGCAAACGATGCTGAGATTCCATTCATCAGGCATACACTCCTCTGACCAAATATTAGAAATGAGTTGGTGTATGCACTCTACCAATTCATCCCCAGCTGCCTTGAAAAGTTCGGCCGGTAAACCGTCAGGTCCAGCAGCCTTGTTCGATTTTAGCTTGGATATTGCTATCCTCACTTCGTTTTGGTCAGGTGGACGGAAATTTTGACTATCATCGTCCATGTTGAATGGTTCATTCTGCCTGACAGCGGGATGTTGGTCTTCGTCGCCGTTATACAGTCTGCAGAAGTAGTTTTTCCATATTCTCAGCACCGACTGTGATTCTACTACGAGGTTTCCATTCTCATCTCTACAGGTTTCTGTACGGGTATTACTTCTCTGACACGTTCTTTTTACCTTTTGGTAAAACTTCCGTACATTGTTCCTGGAGTATAGACTCTCGATATTCTCAAACGCGCACTTCTCATGCTCTTTCTTCTTCTTTTGGAGAAGCCGATGTTCTTCCCGTCTCTTTTGCTCATAAAGCTCACGAGCAGCTCTCGTCTTCCTTTGCAGCGCCGCTTTGTATGCCTCTTGTTTTGCTGCATGCACTCGCCGGCATTCTTCGTCAAACCAGGGGTTTCGCGGTGGTGGTCGAGCGAAACCCAGCACATCAGTCGCGGCGTTTCTGATGGCATGTTGGCAGCGTTGCCACTGGTCTTCGGTACTTGATGCTGGCGGCAAAGGGGTGATTGAGAGATTTCGGGATACGCGTTCAGCGAAGAGTCTGGCGGTCTCTTGCGATTGTAGCTTTTCGACGTTAAATTTTCTCACAGTGATTCTTCTTTGTTGCTCAGATTGGGATATCCGCATTCGTACCTTGGCTACAACAAGGTAATGATCCGAGTCTATGTTGGTCGCTCGGAAGGTCCGGACATCCAGAATACTGGAGGCATGCCTTGCGTCGATCGCAATATGATCAATTTGGTTGATCGTGACATGATCATTGGACCGCCATGTCTGCTTATGAATGTCGAGATGAGGAAACCATGTGCTTGCTATGGTGACATTTCGCTCCACAGCGAAATCAATTAGCCTTAGTCCGTTATCAGACGTGGTGTCGTGTAGGCTATGCTTACCGACTGCTCTACCGAAGACGTCCTCCTTTCCTATTTTGGCGTTAAAATCGCCCAATACGATCTTAACGTCGTATTTAGGACATTGCTCGTATGTTTTGTCGAGGAGCTCGTAGAAACACTCTTTGGAGGCAGGGTCCTTTTCTTCTGTGGGGGCATGAACACATATTAGGCTTATGTTAGCGAATTTAGCCTTGATCCGGATAGTCGTAATACGCTCGCTCACGTGTCGGAAGCTTAAGACTTCTTGCCTAAGTCTGCCGCGTATGACAAATCCGCATCCGAATAAGCGTTGCCTGTTGCCTCTGTAGCAATCACCGTAGTAGATGTCACAGTTTTTCATCTTCTTTTTGCCTGGCCCATCCCATCGCACTTCCTGGATGGCGGTAATATCTGCTTTATAGCAGTCTAGGGCCTCTGCTAGTTGTTCGGCTGCACGTGGTCTGTAAAGGGACAGAACGTTCCACGTACAGATCCGAAGGTCGTTGTCCTTATTTCGTTTGCTGGGGTCGTCATTAGTTGGGTCATCCTTATCCGAGGCTTTTGGTTGTTTCGGAACCATGCGTTTTTTACGTGGTAGGGAAGTTACCCCGACGGCACAACCCCCAACCTGGAGGGCCAGTTCCTTAATTATTCCCCTAGGACGAGGGGCCGGGTACACCGGTGCCAGTAGTCCACTACGGAAGTATGAGCGCTGCCGTTGGCCCATTAAGGGCTCCTCCGCCACCATCTCTATTCCAATGTCCTGACCAACATTGGAAATTCCTTACCGACCTGTGATCCGAATACGTCGAAGCAGCTCGCGCAAGGTATTCACTAAGTTCAACCTAACTGGAACTATAGACGCCACCGTTGACTCCGTCTAGGGAATTCGTCCGCTGCCGCCTGGAACAGGAAGAAGTGCTCTAGTGAGAAAAGCACTCTTCCCCCCCTCTCTCATCTGCTGCCACCAAGAATCCGCCAAACGGGGTTGGTTACCCATTTCTTGGATTAAGGTACTAGGCACCCGGCTGTCACCGCGTGGAGGTTGAGAGTAGGAGTTGGTAGGCCTCAGCTGAGTGAAAACGCTTGTGTTTTCATATGATCGCATGCACTACCGTTTGACAACCAATCGTTTCCGGATTGTTGGCATAATATCGGTCCTTCACGGTTCCCCACAAAAAAAAGTCCAAAGGGGTAAAATCACAGCTCCGAGGCGGCCAATTGACATCGCCAAGACGGCTGATAACACGATTTTGGAATTTGGTGCGCAAAAGACCGATTGTGGCATGGGCTGTGTGGCATGGTGCGCCATTCTGCATGAACCAGAGGTCGTCCAAATCCATGTCTTCAATTTCAGTAAAACAAAAAAAAAGTCGTTAACATGGCTCTGTAATGTCCACCGTTGACCGAAACGTTGTTCCCAGCCTCATTTTCGAAGAAAAATGGTCCAATGATGCCACCACTCCACAATCCGCACCAAACTATCACTCTCTGTGGATGCATTGGCTTCTCGACAATAACGTGCGGGTTTTCCGAGCCCCAGATGCGGCAATTTTGTTTGTAAACGTAGCCGCCTAGATGAAAATATGCCTCGTCAGAAAAGATAATTTTTCGCCCAAAATCGTTGTCCAATTCAAGCTGCTCTAAGGCCCAAACTGCGAAGCGATAACGAAGCGGATGGTCGTGCGCTTTCAATTGCTGAATCAATTGGACCTTGTAAGCTAATAATCCCAGATCTTTGTGCAGAATTCTCCTCAGGCTAGTGCGTGAAATGTTGAGCTGTTGAGATCGATGATGAGTTGATGTTCGTGAATTGAGTCTCACACTCTCGGCTACAGCAGCCACATTCTCGTCTGTGCGCACCGTACGACGACGGGGACCATGAGTGTTGTCCACTAGCATACCAGTCTCACGAACCTTTTGCACAAACTTGCGTACAGCAGGCGCAGTGGGTGCTTCATTTCGGCCAAAACTTCTTTTCAAAAAACGCACTGTTTGGGCTACACAGCACTCACTTTGGAAATAAGTTTTCAATATTTCCCAATGTTGTTTAAGCGTATCAAAAAATATCAATTTTCAACACAATGTACCTTCCGATTCTGCTATTTGGAGGAAAGAATTGGACACTTACTAAAAAACAGGAATGTCAGATCTAAGTCATGGTGATGAAATACCTCAGGAGAGTGGTATTAGTAAGGAGAATCCACAGGATAAGGAACGCAGATATAAGAAAAACACTAAATTTGAAATCGATAAGGAAAATTCTGGAAGATAAAAAAACGTCGGTGGTTTGGACACTTAGTTCGTAGGAAATCACTAGATGATAACCGGCAGGTAAAGAAAGTTTGGAAATCAAAACCAGAAGGGAAAAACAAAAGGGCAGCAGGAGAAAATTAGTACTCGGCCAAACGTGTCAGATACATGTGGAGGAACTCCCAGAGGAAAAGAGTGATCTAAAATAAAGATGAAACCTCGACACCCTATGACTTAAAGAAGACCGGATTAAGTAAGTAAGTAAGACGAAATAGGGCCTAGGGCCTCTACTACGCCTATGCGCCATCGTGTACGGTTCTTGGCAATGTATCTGAGTTCTCCCCAACTTTTCCCTAACTGCCGTGCCATTTCATTTCGTTCTGCGAAGGTACGATACTGACTTTCTGTCGAGATTTCGAGTGGGAAACAGCTGTCAGTGTCAAAATAACCTATGATTTAAAAGGAAATCACTAGATGGCCCACCCGTTATGTTTTGTATATGAATGGTATACTTAACAATCATATGGAGGATGGGGGTTAGGTTAGGTTGGATTGGCTGTCTGCACCACGATGCAGACACACTTAGACCAGTAAAAGTCCATTGTGATGCCAAGGATCTACCATTAGACCACTCAGCGACTAATAAAATCAACCGGAGCTTTTGATGAAGCGATGGATGTTCATGACGTCTAAGGACGCCAAATCGCTGAGGTCGTTAAGGAAGGGAGCTCCTAGATGGAGCATTCTTTTGCGTGATAGAGCAGGACATGTGCATAGGAAGTGAAGAATGGTTTCTTCCTCCTCATCGTCCCTACAGCTCCTGCAGAAGTCATTGAAAAAGAGGCCAAGTCTTTTGGCATGTTGGCCGATTAGACAGTGTCCGGTGATGACACCGATAACGCAGCTGATCTGTAATCGCTTTAGTTTAACCAACTCGGCACTACGTTTCTGGTCCAGCTTAGGCCAGATCTGCCTCGAAATGTGACACGTAGAGCCAATATCCCACCTAAGGTTGGTCTTGCTAATAGCGTTCAGCTTCAGTAGATGCTTACATGGAGCGAGGGGCATACCAAGGGCTTGCCTATCCGGCAGAATCCTTAGAGTAGTAGCCTGTCTAGCGAGTTTGTCCGCCCTACAGTTTCCTGGAATGTCTCTGTGACCTGGTACCCAGCATAGGTGAATGTTGAACTGCTCTGTCATCTCTGTAAGAGACAAACGGCAGTCTAAGACGTTCTTTGAAGTAAAAGAGCACAATTCCAGGGACTTGATAACCGCTTGACTGTCAGTGAAAATGCTAATATCGCTGACAGATAATACATTACATTTCAGCCAGGACAGGGCTTCCTTAATCGCCATGTTTTCCGCCTGAAAAACGCTACAATGATCACGGAGGCGGAACGAGATGCTCAGATTGAGCTTATCGGAGAAAACACCACAGCCCACCCCACCTTCGGTCTTAGAGCCATCTGTGTAGAAGTGCACCGATTTTCCATCATCAGGGGGAGAGCCATCCCACTCATCCCGTTCAGGGATACTCGTACGTAAGTGTCGGTCAAATCTCAGTTTCGGTGGGGTGTAGTCCGTGTTTTCATGTGTGAAGTTGAGAAGATCAAGGATCGAGGAGTGGCCAATGTGATAACTAGACCGCTGAGAGGAGGGTTATTTTTTTTTTTTTTTTTTTGATTGGGAGGGGTAATCTTCAAAAGACGAAACTCAGTATGTCCTGAGTAACAGTGTGGGACTCTTACCCACTAAACGCCCCTCCCACGACCGCCCCATTCCCCGCGGTACTGCCGTCAAGCATTTCATCGCGGGGGGGTTTTAGTCTGATGTATTCGACTAGTGCATGTTTGCATTATCCTGCTCAGCATTGATTGTATTTCGCCGGTTTGATTCTTTCCTTTCCCTTTCTAGGGTTCTTAGAATCTGCATTATGCGCATTGTCTTCCCAGCGACTGCGTCCCATGCCTCCTGGCTTTTGAGCATTTCCCCAACGATGTTTTCTGGCATCAGTGGATGGCCGAGTTCACTCCTTAGTGCATTCCTTTCGTCGAGGAATCTTGGGCATTCAAAAAATATATGTTCTGCGTTTTCTACGCAGTCAGCGCAATGCGGACAGTAAGGGCTATTGTCGTGTTTATACTTATGTAAGTACAAACGAAAGCATCCATGGCCCGTTAGGAACTGCGTTAAGTAGAATTCAAGTTCTCCATGTTGCCTGTCGAACCATGGCTGGATTTGGTGTATGAGCCTGTGGGTCCACCTGCCTTTCTCAGAAGCATTCCAACGTTCTTGCCATTCTCTTAGGCTTTCTGCTCTATAGAGCCGGTTTTCGCTGGCCTCGTTTCTTTCTCTTCTTGCGCAGTACTGACGTTGCTGTTCTACTGCCAGGATATCTATTGGGAGCATTCTCGCTACCACGCAGGCTGCATCGCTAGAAGTAGTGCGAAATGCGCAGCTAGCTCTCAATGCACACATTCGATACACAGATGTGATATGTGATCTGTATGTTTTAATTGCCATGGCCCCGGCCCAAATTGGTGCGGCGTATAGGATTATAGACGTAACCACTCTAGCCAGCAGTAACCTACGGCTATGTCTTGGTCCTCCTATGTTGGGCATGATACGCGCGAGTGCGGCACTTGCTATTGCACCTTTTCGGCCTACATACTTAAGGTGATCTCTAAATGAAAGTCTCGTATCTATCATGACACCTAGGTATTTTATATGCGGTTTAGATGTTATTTCATGGCCGCCGACTATAATGGTGAGAGTTTCTACCTTCTTTCTACTACTTATCAGGACTGCTTCAGTTTTATGCTCCGCCAGTGTTAGACCAACTGAGGTGAGCCATTTTCGTATTATCCTTATTGTCGCATTGCTTATCTGTTCCACCTCTTCCAACAGTTTAGCAGTGACAATAATGGCGATATCATCAGCAAATCCCACTATTTTTGATTCTGCGGGTATAGGAAGTCGCAGTATACCGTCATAAATAATATTCCAGAGCAAAGGGCCAAGGACTGAGCCCTGTGGTACTCCGCCTGTGATCTTATATTCCTTGGGGCCGCGGTCTGTATTGTATACCAAGATTTTGCACCTGAAGTAGTCAACAATAACGTCTATGAGGTATTGTGGAACTCTCATCCTTCTGAGCGCTTGTAAGATGTGACTCCAATTTGCCGTATTGAAGGCGTTTTTTATGTCAAGAGTTATAACCAAGCAGCACTTTTTGGAACCGCCTCTCCATCTTCTTCCCTGTATAGCCTCTTGTGCCGTTTTAACTACCACATTGATTGCATCTGTTGTTGAGCGCGCTTTTCGAAAACCGTATTGGTGTTCTGAAAGACCTCCAGGTTCTTGAATTGCTGCCTCTACCCTGTTACAGATGATTCGCTCCAATATTTTGCCAGCCGTATCTAACATACAGAGCGGGCGGTATGATGATGGTTCATTTGGTGGTTTCTTATCTTTGGAAAGAAGTACTAGGTTTTGCCGTTTCCACTGATCCGGGAAGACTCCTTCCTTCAGGCACGAGTTGTAAATGTTAATAAACATTTCTGGGCTTACTTTTATAGCTGTCTTGAGTGCTATATTTGGGATACCATCTGGTCCAGGTGCTTTTTTATCTCCAATTTTATTGCAAATCTCGATTATTTCTTCTTTGGTTACCTCTCGGATTGTTGGTGCCTCTACTATTGGGTCATCCGAGAATGCGTTCTCTTGTTGCTGAGGAAATAGTCCGACCACGATGTTGTGTAAGAACTCTGGGCAGGTGGAAATCTGTGGCTGGCACCTTTTCAATTTTTTCATGACGATTTGGTAGGCTTTGTCCCAAGGATTTTCGTCAGCTTCATCACACAGCTCGGCGAAACACTTCCGTTTGCTCTTTAGTATAGCTGTTTTTAGTTCCTTTCGAGCCACCCTGTAGTCTTCTTGCAGTTCACTGGAGACGGCCCTCGCTCTAGATCGCGTATACGCCCTTCTCGCTCGATGACACTTGGTACGTAGATGCGCGATTTCTTCATTCCACCAGTAAACTGGAGGACGATGTTCCATAGCCTTTCTTCTCCTCATTGTGGCGTCACATGCCCGTGTAACCTCATTTATGGCCTGCATTGCTTTACTGCCCGCACGACCCGTCAGTACTGCGTTTCTGTTGAAGATACATGTGAATGCTTCCACGTCGAAAGAGTCTGATTTCCAGCCTTTTTTCTGGGGTAGCCTGGCTAGCGGTGTTTGTCTTCTTGCTTCCGGCAGTACTTCACATATTATCGCCTGGTGGTCGCTATGTGTATAGAGGTCACTGACTTCCCACTTTGTTCTTCCTATCAAGGAGCTACTTACGTATGTGATGTCTATAATAGAAGCGCCGCTTCCTCTGCAAAACGTGGGTTTATTTCCGCTGTTTACTAGTACCACGTCTAGGGCTGTAAAAGCCTCCAGTAGGGATCTTCCGCGTCTGTTCGTTTCTTTGCATCCCCATTCAGCGGCCCATGCATTAAAGTCGCCAGCAATGATCGCCGGTTTTCGATCTAAAGCATCGTTTACGAGTTTGTCCAGCAGCTCTTCGAACTCTGCTATCGAGAGGCTTGGTGGTGCATAGCAGCTATAAATATATATTCCGTCGATTTTTGCCCATATAAAACCATCTCCTGATGTTGGCATTCTCTCTTGGAAGGCGGTTTTTCCACAGGTCCATATGGCCGCTTTTCCCGTAGTGTCCGTTATCCACGCGTTTGCATCAAATTCTTTGTAGGGCTCACTAAGGATTACGACGTCTACTTTTTGTTCGCGCACAGATTGTATGAGGAGATCATTCGCAGCTTCGCAGTGATTGAGGTTGAGCTGTTTTATCTTCATATAAGGTGTTTTAGGTCTCTCAAGGCTTTTTGGAAGGCTGGGCATTTGCCGCTTCCTGTGACATGGTTGCTATTTGTGTCCTTTTTGTCACAACACAGCAGGCATTTTGGCTCTAGGGCACAAGATTTTGCGGTGTGTCCACTCGCACCACATCTAATACACCGGTCAGAATAATCCACCGCACTTTTGCATGCTCTGGCAGTATGTCCGAAGTCCATACATTTGTAGCATTTTGTTAGAGTGATTTTTTCCCGTATTTGGCAGACCACCCAGCCAATGCGCACTTTGCTGGCAGTCATCAGCCTCTCAGCGACTTCCGCTGGCAGGCTCACTGTCGCTATCTGTGTCCCTAAGTAAGCTTTTCGCAGAGACTTTATGGCACTTGTTCCGACATGGTACTCTTTGGATCTCTCTAATTGCTTGGTTAGGGCTTCGCAGGAGGGTTTATGATGAATTGCCGCACTGGCAGCAGTCTGTCTGCCGAAGATATCCAGGGGTAACAGGTTGAACATAATGTTCAGTGCCGAAGAGGGGGTAGTTCTTAGTGCACCACTGATGCACATGCAAGCGGATCTTTGCACTTTAGCTACCTGAGAGAGGTGAACAGCCCTGTCAAGAGCAGGCCACCAAACTATCACGCCACAGAGTAGTATAGGCCTGACAACAGACACGTTAAGCCAGCGGGTGATTTCAGGTTTCATACCCCAGCTCCTACCTATAGCCTTTTTACAGGAATAGAGAGCTACATTGGCTTTCCTTACGCGTTTTAGTAGATTGGCTTTCCAGTTCAGTTTACTGTCCAGAATAAGACCCAGGTATTTTGCATTAACAGTGAAGGTGAGACTGAGAAAGTGATCATCCCAGTCCTGCTTTACGGCGCTGAAACATGGACTTTATTAAAAGAGGATGAAGATATCCTTGGTCACTTCGAAAGAAAAATTGTTCGTAAGATTTTCGGTCCCATTTGCATTGACGGGTTTTGAAGGAGAAGATTCAATCACGAACTATACGAGCTGTACAGCCACATCGACCTAGTCAAAAAACTGCGTATTGGACGTCTGAGATGGCTAGGACATGTAGAGCTAATGGACACCAACGCTCCGGCCCGCAGAGTCTTCGAATCTAACCCCGTGGGACGACGCAGTAGAGGGAATCATCGCCGTAGGTGGCGAGCACAAGTTCAAGGGGACCTCGACCAACTTGGAGATCGCAACTGGAGACAATTAGCTAAAGACCGAGCTAAATGGAGAGGCTTGTTGGTTGAGGCCCAGGTTCACCCCGAACTGTAGCGCCACCTAAGTAAGTAAGTAAGTGAAGGTGAGACTGCTGTCATTAATCATAGGAGGGTCTACGAGGGGGACTTTATATTTCCTTGTGAAGAGAACAAGTTCTGTTTTATGAGGGTTAACCCCCAATCCACAATTGGAGGTCCACCTAGTGAGACGAGAGAGAGCATATTGGAGGATTTCCTTAAGAGTGTCTGGGTGCTTGTCAGACGCAGCAATCGCAATGTCATCAGCATAGGCAATCACTCTACAGCCTGACCTATCCAGGTCCACTAATAGCTCATTCACTACAAGATTCCACAGGAGGGGGACAATACTCCACCTTGGGGTGTTCCGCAACAGGCAAGTCTTCTGGCCGATGCTCCACCCAGCTGAGTGTTGATAATTCTGCATGTAAGCAATTGACTGATCAACACTCCGAGCGAAGTATCCACTTTCAGATTTGCAAATGCGTCTGTGATTGCATTTGGTTTGACATTGTTAAAAGCTCCCTCAATGTCAAGGAAAGCCACCATGGTATATTCTTTAATGGTCAGAGATTTTTCAATGATGAGGATGGGCGTATTTAACATATTTTTATTTATAGAAGCCTTAGTACGGATAACAACTCAACTTTTAACGAGTTTAATACGCTGTCCGATTCCATCACACGAATCCTCATACTGAAATCGTCATGGCGGCCGATTTCAATATACAAATACAAATACAAATATTTGGCGCAACAGCTCTTTAAAGTGCCAGGGCCACAATTGAAATTGGGTTCAACATTCTGGCTAGACAACGCCCGAAGGAAGGTATATTGAACTTTTCGCCGAGATAAATAGGCAAAAGTCATTTTGCCAACACTACGTTGCCAAGGATTTAACCATACGCAAATGTACTGCAAAAAAGAACCGCGATGTGTGAAATGCGCCGGAAATCACCTCTCGCATGTCTGTGGAGTAAATAAACAAACCTCTGCAATATGTGCTAACTGTAAGGGAAAGCACCCGGCAAATTATAGAGGCTGTGAAGTAGCTAAGGAGTTGCAAAAACGGAGAGATATGCTCCTTAAGCCCCTTGCAAAATCTAAACTGCAAACTAAGCCAAAGCGTAAGAATGCACAGGAGAAAGTAGGCAAACTAAAACTACCGGGTTCAGAGCGCAAAAAGGTGAGGGAAAGAGTGACAACAGAAAAGTCCTCGACCTCTGTTCCTAAAAGAAACGGTACTGAAAAGTTAACGTCGAAAAGGCCACCGTGTAATGACCCTCGGGCAGCAGGAGTGCAGACCTACGCTCAGGCCGCGGCATCCGAAAAACCAAAAAAGCTTGAAATTTCGACGGACCCTGTCTCTCATGTTTTGTCGGTTATTCTCGAGAAATTTGAAGAACAAAGCAAAATAAATAAAATTACTCTCGATAGGCTGGTTAAGCTTGAAAATAATTCTCAGAAAACGCGTACTTCAACTAGAATATGAATGACAAACGAATGTTAAAAATATGTACTTGGAATGCAAACGGACTTTTGCAAAAACTTGACGAATTGGAAATATTCATGCGTGAAAACGATATTGATATTTGCTTGAAACTGAAACCCACCTAAAAAAGGAATCGCATTTAAAAATAAAAGGCTATAATGATTACCACGCTTGTCAGCCTTCGGGAAAAGCGAGAGGCGGATCATCGTTATTTATTAAAGACTGCATCGAACAATCCGAAGACCTAAAGATAGAACTTGAAACTTTGCAACTGTGCACGATTCGAGTTAAAAATAGTCAGCGTACTTTTAAAATCTCATCTATCTACTGTCCACCGCGTTCCGCGCTTGAAAAATCGGATTTTACTAACTTCTTTGAATCGCTGAAACCCAATTTTATCATCGGCGGCGACTTTAATGCGAAACATACGTTCTGGGGCTCAAGATGCAGCTCGAAAAAAGGTAGAATGCTTTATGGGGCAGGTATGGAGTACAGTTGTGATTTCCATTCGACGGGTAAACCGACTTACTGGCCAACTGATACTTCGGAAATACCTGACCTGATAGATTTTTTCGTTGTGAAAGGAATATCTACCAACCACATAAAAGTCGAAGACAGCTTTGTTCTGTCGTCTGATCATTCCCCGGTTATTTTAACAATCAGCGAAAAACTAATCTATAACCTAGAGCCAGCGAGATTAACTGGTCCAACAACTAACTGGGAAGGTTTTAGGAACGAAATTAAAGATAATGTTGAACTAAGCGTTCCACTTACGACACCCTATGAACTTGAGGTTGAAGTTGATCGCTTCGTTGAGATCGTACAGCTCGCCTCTTGGAATAATACGCCCAATCCAAGGAAAACACCGGACAGATACAGTTTGCGATATCCTCCGGAAATAAAACAATTGGTCAAGGAAAAAAGAAAAGCGTATAAAAAATGGCAACAGAGTCGTGCTCCGCAGCATAAAGCACACTTGAATCATCTGTGCAATTTGTTGAAGGAGACTATAAATGATTTTAAAAATCGTGCAATAGGCTCTTAACTTGAAAGTTTAACAGCGAAAAAAGATTCCAATTATTCACTTTGGGAAGCTGTAAAAGGCACCAAAAGGCCCAAAGTCCCCGCGCCGCCAATCAAATTAAATCAAAATGAATGGGCGAGGGAAGATAAAGAAAAAGCGGACGTCTTTGCGGCCCGCCTGGAAGAAACATTTAAACCGTACGATGGTCAAGTGGTTTACGATAACGTCAATAGGCCGGATTTACCATCTGGCAATTTAACACTCACAAGTGCAACGCTAAGGGAACTCTAACATGAGATCGAGAATCTAAAACCTATGAAATCTTCTGGTTATGATTTGATTGCCGGAGAAATTCTCAAAGTTTTACCTAGAAAAGCATTGATTAAGCTTCTCCATATTGTAAATGCTGCACTTAGATTAAAACACGTGCCGAGCCAATGGAAAGTTGCGGAAGTCATAATGGTTTTAAAACCAGGAAAACCGCCAAATGAGGTAAAATCGTATAGACCAATTTCGCTTCTTCCGATCATATCGAAAATTTTCGAGAGGATATTATTAAGGCGTCTCCAACCGGTTATAGAAGAAAATAATCTTATCCCCGATCACCAGTTTGGGTTCAGAAGTAAGCATTCGACGATTGACCAGGTGCATAGAATTACTGACGTAATCGAGAAAGCATTTGAAGAAAAAAAAGATTTGCTCAAGCGTATTTCTTGACGTCTCGCAAGCCTTTGATAAGGTGTGGCATCATGGCTTGAAATCCAAACTACGACAAGTTCTCCCTGTATGCTTTTACGATATTCTCGTATCATATCTGGGGAATAGACTCTTCCGTGTTAGACATGGAAACGAATACTCGGAGCTCAAAGAAATTTCGGCCGGCGTACCACAAGGAAGCGTTCTTGGGCCGCTTCTCTATCTGTTATATGCTCGTGATATACCGAAAGAAGATGGCACTATCCTTGCTACGTTTGCCGATGACGCCGCTATCCTAGCAGTAGGTAAAACAATCGAAGAAACGACTGAAAAACTGCAAAACGCACTGAATAATGTAAATGAATGGACGAGGGCTGGCGGATCGCCCTCAACGAATCTAAATCTGTTCACGTGAATTCCACTTACAAGAAAACTAATGACTTGCCAATTTTCCTAAACTCGGCCCGAATACCTTTTGCAAACGAGGCCAAATACCTGGGAATGACACTCGACGCAAAGCTGAAATGGAATTCGGACGTGAAAATGAAACGTAAAGAACTCGAAATCAAATATGGAGAAATGTACTGGTTACTCGGAAAACATTCCCAGCTCAGTACTGAGAACAAACTGTTTTTATACAAGCAAGTGCTAAAGCCGGTGTGGACCTATGGTATACAACTTTGGGGTTGTACCAAGAAAACAAATGCAAATATTTTACAAACTTTTCAAAATAAAGTGCTAAGAGAGATTGTCCAAGCACCGTGGTATATTAGAAACGACGATATCCACAGAGATCTCGGAATTCCGACAATCGAAGCTGAAACTAGAAGCTTCGCGAGAAAGCATAGAAACCGACTAATCGGACATGTCAACAATACAGTCCTACAAATTTTGGATGAGAGCAATTTATTGCGCCGACTACAAAGGACGAAACCCTTCGACTTGGCGAGATAATGATAAACCGCGTTTAGATTGCGGAATATGCAGGATCTTTCAGTGGAAAGTAACCTGCCAAACGTTTTTATTTCGTGAAAGAAAAATTGCTTGATGAGTTTATACTTAGTTGCGATATCTAACAAATTTATATCGAAGGGTGGTGTTTTTTTAGTCAGTAAGAATCTGACACTACTATGAGCACGCGCTTGCTATTCTCATAGTGTCTATGGAAGATTTTTCACCAACCCTCGGGAAAAAAAAAAAAAAAAAAAAAAAAAAAAAACACGAATCCTCATACTGAAATCGTCATGGCGGGCGGTTT
This sequence comes from Brachypalpus laphriformis, assembly GCA_945910035.1. Lineage (NCBI taxonomy): Eukaryota > Metazoa > Arthropoda > Insecta > Diptera > Syrphidae > Brachypalpus > Brachypalpus laphriformis. The sequence goes on along the minus strand of OX246753.1, from coordinate 311,096,851 downwards.
CAATATACACAATCCAAATTGGGTTCAACATTCTGGCTACACAACGCCCGAAGGAAGGTATATTGAACTTTTCGCCGAGATAAATAGGCAAAAGTCATTTTGCCAACACTCTGAACACTCTGGGCTTATTTCTTATTTCACACCCTTATAAATGCATCATTGATGTTTTAGCGCCTCTAGGCCGGTCTGACCACAACATCGTCTGAGCTAAATTCTCGTACTCTGACCACCCAGTTAAAATAAAAAAAAATGCGTATCCTACTCTTCTGGGCTCTTTCCGAAAAGATGGAAAATAGCATTTTTCCAGCCTGTCCCTAAAAGAGGCGAATCTTCCTCCTCGTCCAATTACCGACTCATTGCACTTATGTCTCTTCTTTCCAAGGTCATGGAAACGGTGATAAATCGTCAGCTTATGAAATATCTTGGTTCACGGAAACACCTCAATGGCCGGCAGTATGGTTTTCGTAGCAGGAAGTCCCCTAGTGATTTGATGGCATATCTCACCGAGGAGTGGAACCAATCTCTCCACCACTTCAGCGAAACAAAGATGATTGCGCTCGATCAGGCATCAGGCTCTCTACACATTGTATTGAAACAAGTTGTTTTGGATAGCTGCAATTCACAATTCTCAATTCTTTTTCTCATTTTCATAAATGACCTCTTGTCTGCAATCTAATCCATTCCTTCGCTGATGATGGTGCCCTCAGTTTTTCATATTCGTTTTCTAACTCTCGTCCCTGCTCTTCGGCCGTAGAAGAGAAATGACAACGTATGTTAAACATATTGAATACCGACCTTGACAGCACAGCCAAATGGGGTTCAATCAATAGAGTGGAATTTAATGCATCCAAAGCACAATGCTATCTTCTGTCTCTCAAGCAATGCAACCAAAGGGCTCAACCATTATCCATGAATGGACTTTTTATTGTCGGTATGTGCAGTAATAACCATCTTCGATGGAACGATCACATATTCGAGATCGCCAAAAATGGTGCTAAATGTCCAGGATTCCTTAAGCGGTGCGAAAAATATTGTACCCCGTCTGATTTGGGCTTAATCCAGAAAGCATTCATCTGCCCAAAGCCGGAATATAACGCCCACATCAGATTCTACGCATTCTAGATAGGGTACAGGACCGCGCGTCAAAACTTGTAGGTGATAGTGGAATCGTCAATATAGAAGGCCAATTCCTCATTACTAGTACCATGCTTGTTTATCCAGTCATTTTCTCAAGAATTTTGATATTGAATCGCCTGTCAAATTTCAGAACCTACTTACTTACTTATGTCCTGTGTCCCCTTGTAGGTCCTAAGTCCTCTACTATGCCTACTCGCCATCGTGTATGGTTTCTAGCAATGTGTCTAAGTTGCTACCTGCCTACTTGTGACCTCACTTCTTGATAGGATGGAATCGTGATAGGATGGAATCGTGATAGGATGGAATCGTGATAGGATGGAATCGTGATAGGATGGAATCGTGATAGGATGGAATCGTGCAAAATGAGATTTAGCATGACCTCCATTGCCGCCATGGGTGTTGTACGTAACGACCCCATGGCCCCAATGCAGGCTGATCTCTAGGTTCTTACTTACTTACTTAGGTGGCGCTACAGTTCGGGGTGAACCTGGGCCTCAACCAACATGCCTCTCCATTTACCCCGGTCTTTAGCTAATTGCCTCCAGTTACGCACTCCAAGTTGGTCGAGGTCCCCTTAAACTTGTGCGCGCCACCTACGGCGATGATTCCCCCTACTGCGTCGTCCCTCGGGGTTAGATTCGAAAACATTGCGGGCCGGAGTGTTGGTGTCCATTCGCTCTACATGTCCTAGCCATCTCAAACGTCCAATACGCAGTTTTTTGACTAGGTCGATGTCGCTGTACAGCTCGTATAGTTCATGATTGAATCTTCTTCTCCAAAACCCGTCAACGCAAACGGGACCGAAAATCTTATGAAGAATTTTTCTCTCGAAGCGACCAAGGATATCTTCATCCACTTTTGAGAAAGTCCATGTTTCAGCGCCGTAAAGCAGGACTGGGATGATCAGGGTCTTATACAGAGTCTCCTTAGTTGTTCGAGATAGGGCATATAAAGCCAAAAAAACCGTTCGTAGCAAGAGTTATTCTTCGCTAGATTTCTGCGCTGATGTGGTTCTCAGAGTTTATAGCAGAGCCAAGGTAGACAAAGTCCCTTACTACCCCGAAGTTATAGCTGCCCACTGTGACGTTTTGTCCAATTCGTCGGTGTTGGCTTTCCCTTCTTGTTGACAGCATATACTTGGTTTTGCCCTCGTTTATCGCTAAACCCATTTTGGCCGCTTCCGCCTCAATGCTTGCAAACGCACCGGTGACAGCCCGCTGAGATCTTCCGATAATGTCGATATCGTCGGCGTATGCAAGCAGTTGTACAGACTTGTAATAGATTGTGCCTCCGGTGTTGGCTTGTGAGTTCCGCACAAACCGTTCAAGTATAATATTGAAGAAGTCACATGACAGCGCGTCACCTTGTCTAAAACCTTTTTTGACATGAAAAGTCTCGGTGAGGTCATTACCGACCTTGATGGAGCAGCGAGCGTTCTCCATCGTCAGCCTGCACAGACGGACAAGTTTGGCAGGGATGTCAAACTAGACATGGATCTATAAAGCTCTTCTCTATAGATGCTGTCATAGGCGGCCTTGAAATCGATAAAGAGGTGGTGAGTATCGATTTGAAATTCTTGGGTTTTCTCCAGGATCTGGATCTGAAGTGTGAAGATTTGATCGATGGTGGACTTTCCTGGCCTGAAACCGCACTGATAGGGTCCAATCAGGCTGTTCATAAAAGGTTTCAGGCGTTCACACAATATCGCAAAAAAGATCTTGTATGCGATGTTGAGGAGACTGATGCCTCTATAATTGGCGCAGTTGAGGTGGTCTCCTTTCTTGTGGATCGGGCAAACGATGCTGAGGTTCCATTCATCAGGCACACACTCGTCTGACCAAATCTTAGAGATGAGTTGGTGTATGCACTCTACCAATTCATCACCAGCTGCCTTGAAAAGTTCGGCAGGTTAGCCGTCAGGTCCAGCAGCCTTGTTGGATTTTAGCTTGGATATTGCTATCTTCACTTCGTTTTGGTCAGGTGGACAGAAATGTTGACTATCATCGTCTATGTTGAATGGTTCATTCTGCCTGACAGCGTGATGTTGGTCTTCGTCGCCGTTATACAGTCCGCAGAAGTAGTTTTTCCATTTTCTCAGCACCGACTCTGATTCTACTACGAGGTTTCCATTTTCATCTCTACAGGTTTCTGTACGGGTATTGCTCCTCTGACACGTTCTTTATACCATTTGGTAAAACTTCCGTACATTGTTCCTGGAGTATAAACTATCGATATTCTCAAACGCGCGCTTCTCATGCTCTTTCTTCTTCTTTTGGAGAAGCCGATGTTCTTCCCGTCTTTTTTGCTCGTAGAGCTCACGAGCAGCTCTCGTCTTCCTTTGCAGCGCCGCTTTGTATGCTTCTTGTTTTGCTGCATGCACTCGCCGGCATTCTTCGCCAAACCAGGGGTTTCACGGTGGTGGGCGAGCGAGACCCAGTGCATCAGTCGCGGTGTTTCTGATGGCATGTTGGCAGCGTTGCCACTGGTCTTCGGCACTTGATGCTGGCGACATAGGGGTGATTGAGAGATTTCGGGATACGCGTTCAGCGAAGAGTGTGGCGGTCTATGCGATTGTAGCTTTTCGACGTTAAATTTTCTCACAGTGATTTTTCTTTGTTGCTCAGATTGGGATATCCGCACCGCATTCGTATCTTGGCTACAACAAGGTAATGATGTTGGTCTATGTTGGCCGCTCGGAAGGTCCGGACATCCAGAATACTGGAGGCGTCGATCGCAATATGATCAATTTGGTTGATCGTGACATGATCATTGGACCGCCATGTCTGCTTATGAATATCGAGATGAGGAAACTATGTGCTTGCTATGGTGACATTTCGCTCCACAGCGAAATCAATTAGCCTTAGTCCGTTATCAGACGTGGTGTCGTGTAGGCTATGCTTACCGACTGCCCTACCAAAGACGTCCTCCTTTCCTTTTTTGGCGTTAAAATCGCCCAATACGATTTTAACATCGTATTTAGGACATTGCTCATATGTTTTGTCGAAGAGCTCGTAGAAACACTCTTTTGTGGCAGGGTCCTTTTCTTCCGTGGGGGCATGAACACATATAAGGCTTATGTTAGCGAATTTAGCCTTGATCCGGATAGTCATAATACGCTCGCTTGCGTGTCGGAAGCTTAAGACTTTTTGCCTTAGTCTGCCGCGTGTGACAAATCCGCATCCGAATAAGAGTTGCCTGTTGCCTCTGTAGCAGTCACCGTAGTAGATGTCACAGTTTTTCATCCTCTTTTTGCCGACCCATCCCATAGCACTTCCTGGATGGCGGTAATATCTGCTTTATAACAGTCTAGGGCCTCTGCTAGTTGTTCGGCTGCACGTGGTCTGTAAAGGGACAGAACATTCTACGTACAGATCCGAAGGTCGTTGTCCTTATTTCGTTTGCTGGGGTCGTCATTAGTTGAGTCATCCTTATCCGAGGCTTTTGGTTGTTTCGGAACCATTTGTTTTGTACGTGGTAGGGAAGTTAACCCGACGGCACAATCCCCAACCTGGAGGGCCAGTTCCTTAATTATTCCCCAAGGACGAGGGGCCGAGTACACCGGTGCCAGTAGTCCACTACGAGAGTATGAGCGCTGCTGTTGGCCCAATAAGGGCTCCTCCGCCACCATCTCTATTCCAATGTCCTGACCAACATTGGAAATTCCTTATCGATGTGTGATCCGAATACGTCGAACCAGCTCGCGCAAGGTATTCACTAAGTTCAACCTAACTGGAACTATAGACGCCACCGTTGACTCCGTCTAGGGAATTCGTCCGCTGCCGCCTGGAAAAGGAAGAAGTGCTCTAGTGAGAAAGCACTCTTCTGGTGAGGCTCTCTAGGTTCTGGTGAGGCTTAAAAGCTGATATTGCTTCTCCAGTGCCTTCCACCAAGCTAAAGAGTCATAGATTAGGACAGGTCGCACAACGATAAATAATATTCCACAGTGGATTTGAAACCCCACGTACTGCAAAACTATACAACCGCAAAAAGTTACACAAGCTTTCTTAATGCGATCCTCAATGTTTTCATTCCAATTTAATCTGGAATCTAGAATTGCGCCCAGGTATCGTGGTTTGAGAGATTTAACAGGACCCCTCCGATTTGGTTTGAGCTCAGGGATTACCCTTTTCCTAGTGAAGGGATTAATCTTTGTCTTTGTAGAGTTTGCACTTAGACCTCGGCTTCCGACCCTTTTATTAACTAAATAGCAGTGCATAATTGTGTCTATCGCTAAGGATCGAGGGGAATTTTCCTGTAACAAGAATCGCAAAATCATCAGCATAAGCCATCGCGTTGAAAACATTCGCTTCTAGTATCTCTAAAGTCTCATCCACCACAAAGAGCCAAATGAGTGGTGAGAGTCTCCGCCTTGAAGTGTTCCTCTGCAGACATGTTTTCTGCTGCCTTGAATTTATCACCCTTGCCTTAAGTGAACCCTTTTTTGCGTCGGAAAATGGGACCATCCACTAAACCTTCCCTTCTTCCCCTGCTCCTCGCGGCGCTGCCGTAAAGCATTTCATTACGAGGGAGGACTTCAGCTTTAGGTATTCGGCTGCAAGCATCCTGCGCTGCGCTCCTTTCTTGGCTGATTCTTCGTAATGGTTGCTTCGTAAACGATGCCCCAACTCTTAATAAGAACAGTGTTCTCTTGTGCTTTGGTCCGCCGATATTTAGAATGATCCTTGCCGACGCAGCCATTGCCTTTGCTGTATTTTCAGCTGCATATTGCAGATGTTGCTTAAAAGTTACCCTTACATCTGTAGTAATGCCAAGTTTGCTTCAGCTCTGGTTTCGAAACTGCCACCTAATCGCCCATGGTTACTATTATAGTCTCCATTACTCGGCTGCTGCTTATGAGCACTACTTCTGTCTTCTCTAGAGAAGAAGTAGGCAAGTTGTAGGCTCATGTGTACTATCCAATCCTGAACCATCCCGATAGCTTCATTGCAGTCAAGGAGTTTGGTCAATACAACGATTACTATGTCGTCGGCAAAGCCCATTATTTCGGGATTCTTTGTCTGAGGACGTCATCATGCATTAGGTTCTATGGTAGATGTGCACCAAACACACTGTCCAATCCGTAACGTCAGTTTAGAACAAACTGTCTAACGAGGATATAAAAGTGTCATCACTGCAACAATAGTAGTTAAAGTTTTGAAATTTTCCATACCATTTCTGTACACACTCATCATAGTCGAATGAGCACGTAAATGATAATTTAAACCCAAACCCCTTACATCTCTGATTGAAATCGTCATTTAATTAACATGCCACTTGTTGAAACTCTACAATTTCTCTTGATCTTGAACTTGGATCACCTCTAATTAAATGTTCGCTTTGCACTTAAATGTTCCACATTTCAGAAAAATGTTCGACTTTAGCAATGCCTTGACAGTAAATTATTCCAAAATTAAACAAATAAAATCAATAAAAATAGAGCAGGTTAGTATATGCACTAATCGCTGATCATCAACAATAATTTATGCAAGCGCAACCGACAATCAATTATTCTGTTTATTGACGCTCTTTCTCGAGTGCAGTTTCACCCATTTGCATTTACTTATGTAAGCAAAGTGCACTCATCTCATCCAAAGGTTTAGTTAGTTAGTCACCCAGCACTCACCTGGCTCTTTTGTGGCGGCCGATAACAGATAGTCTGTAGGTGTGCGTGTTAAGTAGACGCATCATCGGTTGTTTGACGGTTGTTAACAATGACGGTATACCTTGGCATTAATATCACGGAACTATAAGCAACCGAGTCATGGTAGAACGATAGCTTCCACAGAAAAAGAAGAAAAGTTAAGGTTCTACCTATATAGTGTTTCGCTATAGGGGAAAATAAACTTTAAGGAAACCATCAAGGTAACACAACGTGATCTTTGTTGTGCAGATTAAATCAATTTGTTGACTTTTTAAGTTTAAAGGGAGCTATTAGTAAAAAAAAACGTGCGATATTGTGAACACATAATTTATTTGTTTAACTGATTTGCAGTCTGTTCACTGGAAACCCTGGTCTATTGCGAAAGAGAAATTTGTTTAGTACTAAAAATGAAAAGAGCAAATAAAAAATTCAAGGAAATGTACTCGTAGTTTATTTATGTGAAATTTCATAACGGATTAGACCTTGAAAGCAAGTTTGGTGGGTCCATAAATTTGATTTATTAGCCCGTAAAATTGAAGGGCACAGTTGGACATCATGCACATAAAGCAAATGCTGATGACTACTAATTATGATAATAAAAACAACATTGCACCTGTTTTTCCATAAACTAGACACCTCTGCACGGAAGATAGAAAGCTTTAATGAGATAGGAAAATAGATATTAAATCTTTCATTGGAAAAAAAGTTCATCACATGTCTATGAAAGAAATTTGAACCTTATACTCAGTACTATAAATAAGAGCGAACTCCAGTCTAACAGCGGTGTGGACACTCTTTTTATCTGTATCTCTGACGCAGTAAAACCCATTCAGTCTTCAAGAAGATGCAGTAAACAAACCGGCATGGTACAACTGGGAGTGCGTGAAAGCTATGGGAAAATCTTTCGCTTACCTACCTTTAGTCAGGAAAACAAGCAACTGCGTTGCTAAAACTATATATTAAGAGGCCAATAAGGATTTGAAAAAAATATATTAGTACACGCATACCTCGGCTAACGGCCTCGATACGTACCACAAAATCAGGTCGTAAAGCGAAATTGAGTATCTATAGTTCCAGTTAGGTTGAACTTAGTGAATACCTTGCGCGAGCTGCTTCGACGTATTTGGATCACAGGTCGGTAAGGAATTTCCAATGTTGGTCAGGACATTGGAATAGAGATAGTGGCGGAGGAGAGCTTAATGGGCCAACGGCAGCGCTCATACTCCCGTAGTGGACTACTGGCACTATTGTACCCGGCCCGTCGTCCTAGGGGAATAATTAGGGACTGGCCCTCCAGGTTGGGGGTTACGCCATCGGGGTAACTTCCCTACCACGTAAAAACTATATGGTTCCGAAACAAACAAAAGCCTCGGATAAGGATGACTCAACGAATGACGACCCCAGCAAACGAAATAAGGACAACAACCTTCGGATCTGTACGTGGAATGTTCTGTCCCTTTACAGACCACGTGCAGACGAACAACTAGCAGAGGCCCTAGACTACTATAAAGCAGATATTACCGCCATCCAGGAAGTGCGATGGGATGGGCCGGGCAAAAAGAGGATGAAAAACTGTGACATCTACTACGGTGATTGCTACAGAGGCAACAGGTAACGCTTACTCGGACGCGGATTTGTCACATACGACAGACTTAGGCAAGAAGTCTTAAGCTTCCGACATGTAAGCGAGCGCATTATGACTATCCGGATCAAGGCTAAATTCGCTAACATAACCCCAATATGTGTTCATGCCCCCACGGAAGAAAAGGACCCTGTCGCCAAAGATTGTTTCTACGAGCTCCTCGACAAAACATACGAGCAATGTCCTAAATACGACGTTAAAATCGTATTGGGCGATTTTAACGCCAAAATAGGAAAGGAGGACGTCTTTGGTAGGGCAGGCGGTAAGCATAGCCTACACGACACCACGTCTGATAACGGACTAAGGCTAATTGATTTCGGTGTGGAGCGAAATGTCACCATAGCAAGCACATGGATTCCTCATCTCGATATTCATAAGCAGACATGGAGGTCTAATGATCATGTAACGATCAACCAAATTGATCATATTGCGATCGACGCAAGGCATGCGTCCAGTATTCTGGATGTCCGGGCCTTCCGAGCGACCAACATAAATTCGGATCATTACCTTGTTGTAGCCAAGGTACGAATGCGGATATCTCAATCTGAGCAACAAAGAAAAATTACTGCGAGAAAATTTTGACGATGATAGTCAAAATTTCTGTCCACCTGACCAAAACGAAGTAAGGATAGAAATATCCAAGCTAAAATCCAACAAGGCTGTTGGACCTGACGGCTTACCGGCCGAACTCTTCAAGGCAGCTAGGGATGAATGGGTAGAGTGCATACACCAACTCATTTCTAATATTTGGTCAGACGAGTGTATGCCTGATGAATGGAATCTCAGCATCGTTTGCCCGATCCACAAGAAAGGAGACCCCCTCAACTGCGCCAATTATATAGGCATCAGTCTCGATCGACGCAAGGCGTGCCTCCAGTATTCTGGATGTCCGGACCTTCCGAACGGCCAATATAGACTCGGATCATTACCTTGTTGTAGCCAAGGTACGAATGCGGTGCGGATATCCCAATCTGAGCAACAAAGAAAAATCACTGTGAGAAAATTTAACGTCGAAAAGCTACAATCGCATAGACCGCCACACTCTTCGCTGAATGCGTATCCCGAAATCTCTCAATCACCCCTATGTCGCCAGCATCAAGTGCCGAAGACCAGTGGTAACGCTGCCAACATGCCATCAGAAACGCCGCGACTGATGTGCTGGGTCTCGTTCGCCCACCACCGGAAACCCATGGTTTGACGAAGAATGCCGGCGAGTGCATGCAGCAAAACAAGAGGCATATAAAGCGGCGCTGCAAAGGAAGACGAGAGCTGCTCGTGAGCTCTACGAGCAAAGGAGACGGGAAGAACATCGGCTTCTCCAAAAGAAGAAGAAAGAGTATGAGAAGTGCGCGTTTGAGAATATCGAGAGTTTATACTCCAGGAACAATGTACGAAAGTTTTACCAAATGGTAAAAAGAACGTGTCAGAGGAGCAATACCCGTACAGAAACCTGTAGAGATGAAAATGGAAAACTCGTAGTAGAATCACAGTCGGTGCTGAGAATATGGAAAAACTACTTCTGCAGACTGTATAACGGCGACGAAGACCAGCATCCCGCTGTCAGGCAGAATGAACCATTCAACATAGACGATGATAGTCAAAATTTCCGTCCACCTGACCAAAACGAAGTGAGGATAGCAATATCCAAGCTAAAATCGAACAAGGCTGCTGGACCTGACGGCTTACCGGCCGAACTTTTCAAGGCAGCTAGGGATGAATGGGTAGAGTGCATACACCAACTCATTTCTAATATTTGGTCAGACGAGTGTATGCCTGATGAATGGAATCTCAGCATCGTTTGCCCGATCCACAAGAAAGGAGACCCCCTCAACTGCGCCAATTATAGAGGCATCAGTCTCCTCAACATCGCATATAAGATCTTTTCTGCGATATTGTGTGAACGCCTGAAACCTTTTATCAACAGCCTGATTGGACCCTATCAGTGCGGTTTCAGGCCAGGAAAGTCCACCATCGATCAAATCTTCACACTTCGGCAGATCCTGGAGAAAACCCAAGAATTCCAAATCGATACTCACCACCTCTTTATCGATTTCAAGGCCGCCTATGACAGCATCTATAGAGAAGAGCTTTATAGAGCCATGTCTAGTTTTGACATCCCTGCCAAACTTGTCGTCTGTGAAGGCTGACGATGGAAAACGCTTGCTGCTCCATCAAGGTCGGTAATCACCTCACCGAGACCTTTGATGTCAAAAACGGTTTTAGACTAGGTGACGCGCTGTCATGTGGCTTCTTTAATATTGTACTTGAACGGATTGTGCGGAACTCACAAGCAAACATCGGAGGCACAATCTATTACAAGTCTGTACAACTGCTTGCATACGCCGACGATATAGACATTATCGGAAGAACTCAGCGGGCTGTCACCGGTGCGTTTCCAAGCATTGGGCGGGGGTTTAGCGATAAACGAGGCAAAAACCAAGTATATGCTGTCAACAAAAAGGGACAGCCCACACCGACGAATTGGACAGAACATCACAGTGGGCAGCTATAACTTCGAGGTAGTAAGGGACTTTGTCTACCTTGGCCCTGCTATAAACTCGAAAAACAAGATCAGCGTAGAAATCAAGCGAAGAATAACTCTTGCCAATCGCTGTTTTTTGTGCTTATAAGGCAGTTCAACAGTAAAGCCCTATCTCGAACAACTAAGGAGACTCTATATAAGACCTTGATCATCCCAGTCCTGCTTTACGGCGCTGAAACATGGACTTTATTAAGAGAGGATGAAGATATCCTTGGTCGCTTCGAGAGAAAAATTCTTCGTAAGATTTTCGGTCCCGTTTGCGTTGACGGGTTTTGGAGGAGAAGATTCAATCACGAACTATACGAGATGGTATTTGCGTATTGGACGTCTGAGATGGCTAGGATATGTAGAGCGAATGGATACCAACGCTCCGGCCCGCAGAGTCTTCGAATCTAACCCCGAGGGACGACGCAGTAGAGAGAATCATCGCCGTAGGTGGCACGCACAAGTTCAAGGGAACCTCGACCAATTTGGAGTGCGCAACTGGATGCAATTAGCTAAAGACCGAGCTAAATGGAGAGGCTTGTTGGTTGAGGCCCAGGTTCACCCCGAACTGTAGCGCCACCTAAGTAAGTAAGTAAGATGCCATCGTAGGAGATTTCCAGAGATCGGGTCCCAGGATTGATCCCTGCGCTGCTCCAGCAGTTATCTCCTTTATTCGTGGTCCCTCTGCGGTGTTGTATAACAGCTCCCGGTCCTTGAGTTAGTCCTTCACCATCCGCAAGAGATATTCGGGAATATCAAAAATGCTTTCGAAGGCGTTCAGCATATCGCTCCATCTGGCTGAATTGAAGGCATTTCGCACGTCCAGAGTCGCTAGCAATAGGATTTTTCTTGAATATCGGTTGCTCTGTTGAGCCAATTGGACGGTCCTTACCACTTCTTCAATTGCTCCAATCGTAGAGTGGCCCTTTCTGAATGCATGCTGTCTTTCGGTCAAATCTCCTACTCTCTGCACGGCTGCTGTAAGCCTTTGTTTTAGCAACTTTTCTATGAGTTTCCCTGCGGTGTCCAGCATATACAGAGGGCTGTACGCTGAAGGGGAATCCGGATCTCCTTTTCCTTTGCTGATCAGTACCAAGCGCTGTAACTTCCAGCTCCTAGGGAGAACCCTTCCTGGATACAGCTATTGTACATGTTCAACAGCAGCTGAGGAGTTGTCTGGGCAATCATCTTGACCACCTCTGCTGGTATTCCGTCGGGTCCAGGGGCCTTTTGGTTTTGTAGTGTTTTCGACGCGAGTATCAACTCTTCTTCACTGAACATCGGGGTTTGTGGTCGTTGGACCAGAGAGTTGTCGGGAGGCCGAACACGATGCGTTGCGAACAGTGTGTTCACTATAAACTCCATCCTTTCTTCGCCGAGGACAGGGCTAGCCATCTGTGCTCCCAGTTTTCGCATTACGACTTTGAAGCCTAGCCCCCAGGGGTTGCTGTTGACATCCCGGCGGAGATCCTCCCACTTCTGTTTCTGGCTCTCTTAAGCTCGGATCTCATGGTTCTAAATTCTGCTAGAATGCCTTCCGTGGGTTCAGCTTGTTTCCTTCTACCCCTGGTGACTTTGCGTCTGAGATGTAGGCATCTTCTTCGAAGCGCAGCTATCTCGTCGTTCCACCAGTACACCGATTTCCTGTTTCTATTGGGGCCGCTCACTCTGGGCATCGAGGCATCACATGCCAGCCGTATGAGTTGCATCGTGGCCTCAACTTTTGTTTCAGCAGCTCCCGCTGTTTCTAGGACAGCACTTTTTCCTTCTTCGATTACGGATGCGAGAAGCTCTTCGTTGAGTCTGCTAACGTTCCATATCGGCGTTCGGCTTTGGTTTTGGTTCGGAACGTGTTGCCTTTCTCGTAGGTCAAAAGCGATGTACTGGTGATCGCTGCCCGTGTAGTCTTCGATAACTCTCCAGTTTTCAACCCTTGCGGATGTCAGTTCGGATGAGAAGGTTATGCCCGGGATAGTCTCTGCGTAACCAGGCCTCCTAAATGTGGATGTGTTGCCTATGTTCGCAGTCTTAAGCCCGCATCTCGCAGCCATCTCTAGAATTTGCTTTCCTCGTGAGTCTGTGGTCGGCATTCCCCACTCCTGTGCTCTTGCACTGAAGTCTCCAGCGACCAGGATCTCCCAATCGGTCTCTTGAATGAAGTCCTCTAGTCGGCCCAACTTTTCTCGGAACTCGTTTATTCTTTCGTTTGGTGTGAAGTAGCAGCTGATTATCGTAAGTCCCGCGCATTTCACCCACGGCCTACAAATGCCGTAGAGTAAACTAGTTTGAAAGTTGTAGATCTCTCTAGACCGAATCCGTATTGAAGTTTGGATAAATATCCTTTTCCAAAAGTTCTTTGCCTTTTGCTATGCTTTTCAGAAGTTTTGGTTGATACAATAATTTACAGATTTCCCTGTAATTGTGTACCCAGTTTTTGCAACCAGATTTAATGATGGGAACGACATATTAAATTTACCTAAAGAAAAAACAAAACAAAGCAGATTAAGCTTCGCATATGACTCAGAAACATTTACATCATACGTATCTAATTTGGATGCTTTGCAAACAAAGCTTTCTGGGCAAAGTATTAAAAGCCAACGCTATTGACTTGAAGTTAAACGTTTTACCGGATACCACAAATCGACCTTATTAGGCACTAAATTTGATTACCTATAAACTTGTGGTAATCTTTTCCTCGAGAACGATCTTCAAATGATCTTTAGAATGATATCATAGAAATAACCCATACTATCCATCCATAAAATGCATTATTTGTTTTGAAAACAAGCCTACCCAACGAGCAAGAGACCCCAAGGTTAATTTAAGTTTAATAAAACCTAGCACAAGGCATTTAAGATCGCTTAATTACACTCTTATTGCACGGAAATTACTCACTCAATGCTGTGTGCCTGTGTTACTTTGCTTTTTATCGTACTTAATGTCCGCATTACGAACGCATAACTCTTACTAGTCTCTAATTTCAATTTGGATCACGTCGCTATGTTCGGTAGGACGCCGAACGGGGGAATTTTTATTAGGGAAGCACATTATCAAATTTGGAGAGTCAACCTAGTTAAATGAACTTCCAGCGGCTAAAGAATATGCTAAGAATGTCTAACCCCAATTTAGTTTCGAGAAAAGTTCGAGATTAACAGCTTAAGACCTCGAATAGCATGTACTTTCGTCAACTTGATGCAACAACAGATAGATCTTCTCTCGTTTTGTATGCACAGGAGGGCGTTTGTTTTGTGCAATTACTGTGGTCAGTTGGTGGGACGTAGTCGTCGGATGACTGATTGGAGCATTGCACGGATGGCATGCAATTAAATGAATGCTCTGAAAGCTGCTGTAGCAATTGTTGTTCACGTTCGTGAACAGTACAACCTTGACCGTGTACATTGATATTCACTTGCACTTGGCTGTCGATGCTGTGCCTAGCTTTACTTCTTTTGTCGGTAAGTCGTATTGATTTACTGGGATAGTGACGTCAAATTAATGCATTCAGCGGAACGAATTTTAATCTGACTGTAATCTGTGCTGTCCGATGGTGCATGATGAGTGAAACCTTTGAAATGGTAAGTGGTAGTCCTTGTGATGATAACACGAAGTGGTTCATTAACTTTTGCGGCTGGAAAGATAATATTAAACACTGTAGAGGGATTAATATTTCATGGATATTTGGCAACAGATCCTGTTTTGAAGTATTTTGTTTTCTGCGCTTCCAAGGTGAAGGTGCACGCAATTCAGTGGTCATTCGAGAAAAATAAAATGTATATATGTATGTACACAATTTAGTGGAAAACAATGCATACAGTCCTCATGACTCTCATGACACCATTGCTAAGATATGTTTCTTTTTTACGAATTGAACCTCTAATTCCACCCAATAGGCCAAAACACTAACAGCCATGGCGCCCAATGTCAGCGGTTCTAGAATTTCAATATCAAAATGGGAAGTTCTGTACTATTACCACTTTGGTTACTAAGCATTGTTTGGGTAAAGTCTTACACTTTTCAATATTTTCTGTGAAGAAGTATGAATTTGCCATGACAACTGCTACAAATCATGTTTTTTTGTGAAGAAACATATTAAATAAATATATAGGTAGCCTTACAAATGTATCTTCTAGAATCTTTATGATTCTATACTATTACCGGTCAGCTTACAAAGACTTACTTTGAAAATGTATGCCGCCAGTATAAAGCGCAGATAAATCAGTGGCAACATTTCCTACAAGTCATTAGAGACACCGCTTCTGATGTGCTGGTGCTCTCCCACCACCACAAAGAAACCTCTGGGTTATTGAAGAATGCCGGTGAGCTCATGCAAGTAAACAAGCAGCAAAACGGCGTTGCACAGAAGAACCAGAGCTACTACTCAGCTCTACTAGCAGAGAAGCGCGCGATCCAGGAGATTTAAAAGCAGGAATATTGTTCGAAGAACGATTTGGTAAGGAGTACACACCAACTTATCTGTAAAATATAGTCGGACGAAAGTATGCCCGATGAATGTAACCTCAATATCGTTTGCCCGATCCTCAAAAATGTGGACCTCCTAAATTGCGCCAATTACACAGGCATCAGTATTCTAAATATCGTCTTCAAGATCTTATCTTCTGTTTTGTGTGAACGTCTAAAACCATTTGTTAACAACCTACATACATAAATATTTAGTGCAACAGCCCATGAAAGGCCTAGGCTAACTTCTCGCAACCACTCGTGTTGTGTGCGTTATATTTTTCGCGCGAATGGAAGGGACCTACAGTTTTGTGTCGTATCCCAGAGCAATTTGTATTTTGTTTTTGAAAAGCTTTTTCATTGCAACAATACTTTCGGATGTTTGTCAAACGTTCGCGAGAGGTGAGACCGTGAAAAAACGTTTGATGTTGTCTGGGATTCGAATATTGAACCTCACACGTCTAACACACTAACCACTGCGCCGCGGCGCAGTAGCGTTAACTACCTGTTTACGCCATATCAGTGCGGTCGTAGATCAAGAAGTCCATTATCGACCAAGTATTCACACTACGACAGGTCTTGGAAAACACCCAGAAGCGCAGTCAACACCCTACACCTTTTTTTAAAGCCCGTGGGGATATCTGCAGAGAGAGATATAGATCCGTGTCTAGTTTTAACATCTTTGCCAAGCTTATCCGCCTACACAGGATGATGTTGGAGAACTCACGTTGCTTAAGGGCTTTGTCAACCTAGGATCTGCCATAAATTCGTGCGAATAAGGATGCCCTTGGTTACTCTAAGAGTACTCTCTCTACTCTTCTTCGAGTCGATCTTGCCAGAAGATTACGCATACAGCGACTAAGATGGCTTAGTCGTGCTCGGCTGCACAGGAGCTTTCCCGAGTACGCCTGGCTCTGTTCTAGACGCTTTTCTGAACTTACCTCCCCTCGATACTTATATCATGGGTTGCACTATCAAAGCCATCCATCGTGTTAGGCGGGGCGGTTTTTGGTACACTCCACACTGGAATTTTGGTGAACTTGTGCGACACTTATCTTACGACTCCTGTCTTATGGACATGCCGTCTGACGCAATGACACCAAAACACCAGCTGATGCGCAAATTCAGAGTCGACTTTCCTTGTGTCCAGGAGGCTTCGGTCAGAGGCTGAGCCGGGAATGGAATGTAGTCGTATTTTCACGGATGGTTCCAAAACCAGTCAAGGGTCTGGCGCTGGTGTCTTCGTGGAAGTCGACAACATTAGACTTCACTTTTCGTTAGGCAAATATGTGTCTGTTTTCCAAGCGGAAACTTATGCAATCCTAATGGCCATGAACTATGTTGTGAAGAACAGGTGGAAGGGCCGTAGTATTTGCGTCTGTAGTTACAGTCAGGCTGCGCTTAAGGCCGTGCTTAACCCTTTAACTACTTCCAAAATAGTCCGTGAAACCAAAAACTCTTTGAACTCGGTCGTAAGACTGAATTCTCTGTCTCTTATCTGGGTCCCAGGTCACACTGGGATCTTGGGGAACGAGATCTCCGATGAGATTGCTAGACAAGGCTCAGAGGAGGCTTTCTCAGGTCCCGAACCCGCGTTTGGTCTACCTGCGTCCTCGGTTAGGGCTTTCATTGACGATTGGGTCTCTCACGAGCACAATTGTGTGTGGCATGACTCTCCAGGATGCAGGTTGACTAAACGCATGCTCCCGGACGTCTGTAAGAAATCACCGGCATTCGTGCTGTCTCTCAGCAGAAAAGACTGTAGACTTATCGGCGTCTTGACAGGCCACTTCGCTTTTGCCAAGCACCTTAAGGTGTTAGGCTTAAGTGACACTACAATCTGCGACGCTTGTGGAGAGAGCGACGACACCGCGGAACATTATCTCTGTGAGTGTCCGGCCTGTGCTCGTACCAGGTGGCAGATCCTCGGTGCGGATGTGGTGAGTGCTGGTACTGTAAGTTCCTCATCACTGAAGTGCTTGCTTGGCTTTCTTAGAAAGACAAGGAAATTCCAATAAAATGGGTAAATCAGGGTTTGCTCTCTGGTAGTACAACGGACCAGTTGCGTCTGAGTGCTCTAGTTGAGCGTTTCCTATCCCGACAAAAAAAAAAGATTGCTTGGACATGTCGAGCGGATGGACATCAACGCTCTGGCCCGGAAAGTCTTCAAGTCCATTCCAGAGGTCAGTCACAGGTCCAGCCTGGACTGTACCGTCATCTAAATAGGTAAGTTGTGTATTCAAAATAAACATTTTCAAGGAACGAAGACAGCTGAAAGGTCTGGAATAGATTTTAGAACAAAAAAACAAAACATACATATAGTATACTGCTACTGCGTTGGATTTTCAACATCCTCAAATTTAACTTAATCAAAACAGAAACAGGCTAAGCAAAATAAGCAATAAATTCTTACGTTCACAGCATCAGAATATTGTTGCACATCGTAGACATCAGCCTAGAAAAGAACAAGAAATATCCTTACGCTGTCGTAAATAAACCCTTTTTGAGTCATTAGTCTGCTACAGAGATATAAGTCTTCTCAACACCGTATATAGACTAAGAGCTGGTGAAATTTTTTCATGATTACTTCGTCAACAAAATGTTGCTTATTGTTTGGTTGTCGTGTTCGGATATATCACGGATGTGAAATTCTGGCGGACCTGGTCCGGGCGCTTTAGGGGCTACAGGGCCTCAAAGTTGTAAAAAATCCTGGAAAAAAAAATTATAGCGTCAACGTTGAGATCTTGTTTGATGAATCGCAATTAAAAATCATATCGTGTAATGAAATTGCCAGAGCGATTGGGCGGTCGCAAACCCCTGCCAGAGTACCCGAAACATGTAACAGAAACTTCAATTTTTAAGTTATTTCGTCCACACTCAAATTTGTTTAGTTTAGTTTATTCATCAATGGATTAAACAATCTGCTGATTACAAAATATTATACACATATACAAAAAAATAATTATAATAATAATAATGATATAAAATTAGTTGACATTAAGAATGATCATTAAGATATTTCAAAAGTTTGCTTTTAAATAAGTCTCTATTCATTTGAAGATCAACTTCATTGCAAATGGAATTGTATAATAAAAGACATCGAGTAATTGGTTCATTCATAATTAGTTCTATGAGAAGGAACATAAAGGAGATAATCTCTAATCCTAAGATTCCTTTCTGGAATATAGGAAGAAACCATAGCATGTAAATCTGCGGAATTTATATTATTATTTAAAATATCTTTAAATTGGCATTGAGTCTGCCTGCGAGAATTTAATGTTATTAAGTTTATAAGCGCACATCTAGATAAATAATCAGGTAATCCTTCAGACCACCTCAAATTTCTTAGCGCAAAACGAGTAAATCCCTTTTGTATCATTTCAATACGCTTAATGGAATTTTCATAACACGGAGACCATATGACACAGCAGTATTCCAGTATAGGAAGCACCAAGGACATAAATATGGTTTTAAGTGTATACACATCTTTAAAAACCACAGAGTTCCGTTTAAGGAAACCTAACAAGGAACTCGCTTTAGATATAATGAAGTCAATATGTACAGAAAATGAGTATTTGGAATCCAAAATAATACCAAGATCTTTGATCTCATTTATAGTATTGATTGTGTAATTTACTTACTCATTAATAGACTTATAATAATAATAATAAAATCCAAGCCTATAAGTAAAATTTACATATGAGGATGAACGAAATGCACTTAAGATTTTGCATTTTGAATGGTTGAGTTCCAAATGATTAGATATGCACCAATTTAGGAGCAAAGTAATGCCACTTTGAAAGTCATGACAGTCGAAAATTGAAGATATAGAACGGAATAATTTGACATCATCCGCAAACATCAGACATTTTGAAAACTTTAAGATATCAGGAATACCATTAAAGTACAAGACGAATAAAAGTGGTCCCAAATGACTACCTTGTGGAAGACCTGAGGTTACATCAATAGAAGATGATTCATAATCGTAGATTCGAATGACTTGTTTTCGGTTACATAGGTATGACCTTAACCACAGCTTAGGAAATTCGAGTTTAAACCTAGCAACTCAAGTTTTCTTAATAGGAGACCATGATGAACTCTGTCAAAAGCCTTTACAAAATCTGTGTATAACACGTCAACTTGCTTACCATGTTCTAGAGTTTTTAAACAAAAATTTGTGAAAAGACATAGATTGGTGGTTGTAGAACGACCATTAACAAACCCATGCTGATTCGGTTTTATCGATTCCTTAACTGAAAAATATAGTCTCTGAGTAACCAACTTTTCAAAAAGCTTTGGGATTACAGAGAGTTTTGAGATGGGTCTATAATTTTTGATTAGGTGTTTGAACCCATTTTTATGAATCGGATTTATATAGGATATCTTCCATTCATCAATAAAATCGCCACTAGATAGAGTTTTATTAAACATAATCGTCAAAGCACTACAAAGAGAAAAGGCACATTTCGATAATAAAAGGGGAGGAATAGAATCTGGCCCGCTTTTCTTGTTGGGGTCGAGTTCAACAAGTCCCTTTAGGACTTCATGATCTGAAAAAGAAGTTAACTGAAATTCGGTAACTGATACTGAGATATAAATAACTTATATCCGAGACAACATCTGTATTGTAATTAGATTGAAAGAATTTCGCAAATAGGTTACAAACCGATTGCGTATCGCTCGACTTCTCACCATCGAGTTCCATTGCATTAGGAAGAAACGAGGTTTTGAGCTTGGAATTCAAGAAGATCCAGAATGACTTACTGCTTCTTTTTATATTCCTTTCTGCAACACTTATATATTGTTGATACAAAAACATATTTAAGAAATTGTACTCTCGTCGAAGTTGCAAAAATCGAGATCGATCTTCAGGATTTCCTGTACTTTTAGATTTTTTCAAAGCCTTATTTTTGGCGTTTTCTAAGTTTTTTAATCTTTTGTTAAACCACGGGCGTTTGAAGAATGATTTGCTTCTTAATATAGGCACAAACTGCTCAATGCCTTAAAATAAACTTTGATATATCATCTACTACTATACTATATACTGGCGAATCTAGAACTGAAATGGCAGAGCAAAATTCCGGTCGCAACACCTTGCCAGAGCGCGTCAAAGCACATTGTGCGTGAGGGGCCTTTTCAATGGTTTGTATAAGGAATTGTTGCATATCTTCAAAAATATGTAAATGATTAAAAATATTTCAACTGATTCTGAAAGATTATTTAAAGGTCTTTAAGACCGTGTATTAAGTTTAGTCCTAACATTTATACTTTCGAAAATATTTGATTTTAAAACCCAACATTTCGAAGTGAACCAAATACTTTCTCTGTGTTCATGATGCTTCTACACCTAAATTAACATAAGAGGGGTTTTTTTTTATTTTCGGTAGGTCCAATCATTAGTTGTTAAATCTACAAGTTAGAAAAAAAAGTCTTCATCTAAGTCAAAATACATTGCATTACTCACTTTAAGGTATGCGTAAATATGAGTTCATTGAGAAGTACATATAAATTTTAAGGATTTCTCTGTTCAATTTGCATCAGTTTTAATCTGTCTGTTAATACAATCATAATAAAACGATAACATTAAAATATGTTTCGAGTAATAATTAACAAAATCGATTTTTCGTCATTCTCCTTCGCTGAAGAGATTTCCCTCACCATTGGATTCTTCGTCACTGCAATAGTTACGTCCGATGTCTGGAAAATATAGTTAGCCGTATCAATTGAACAGAATATAGACATTGCTAAGGCATTGTCGTATCTCTTGACACTAGTCCGAACAGCTCTATATCATTTAGATGGAACCATAAGCAAAACTGACAAATCTGCTTTAATTAAATTATTGGAAAAAAGAGTAAACAGCCAAGCACCGACAAATATCTAGGTTGTTCTCGATGGATTTTTCATGCGCCAGAATTTCACATCCGTGATGTATCCGAATACGACAACCAAAAAATAAGCAAAATTTTGTTGACGAAATAATCTTGAACAAATTTCACCAGCTCTCCGTCTAATATAAGATCCTGTCTGTCGTATTATGTGAACGGCTAAAATCAATCGTCAATAACCTGATAGGTCCTTACCAGTGCAGTTTCAGGCCGGGAAAGTCCACCATTGACCAAATATTCACACTACGGCAGATCTTGGAAAAAACACATGAATATAAAATCGATACGCACCACCTCTTCATCAATTTCAAAGTTGCCTATGATAGCGTGTATAGAGACGAGTTATACAGAGCCATGTCTAGTCTTGACATCCCTGCCAAGCCCGTCCGTTTGTGCAGAATGACGATGGAGAACTCTCGCTGCTCCGTCAAAGTCGGTAAGAACATCACTGAACCGTTCGATGTCAGCAAAGGTCTTAGACAAGGTGACGCGCTATCATGCGATCTCTTTAACATAGTACTTGAAAGAATTGTACGATATTTTACAAGTCTGTACAACTACTCGCTTATGCCGATGATATTGACATAATCGGAAGAACTCAGCGGGCCGTCAATGGGGCATTTACGAGTATTGAGATCGGGCAGCAAAGATGAGTTTAGCGGTCAATGACAGCAAAACAGAATACATGCTGTCTACAAAAAAGGACACTCAACATCGGCATCTTGGACAGAGCACCACAGTAGACAGATATCATTTTTAGGCATGGGCTTTGTCAGAACCGGATGAGGATGCCCTTGGTCATTATTAACTTGACCACTCAAGATTGCTTGAAGATAATTTGGTCGCATCTGACTGCTTGATTCCGGCATTAATCTTTGATAGGAACAAATCAGAATGACACTAACAATTAAAAAAAAAGTTAGTACATGAGTTGGAGTCTTCTTAAAACGACTAGGATTCAATGGTTTCTGTTGAATTAAAAATTGATCAATGAATTTAGTTCAGAGTCATCACGAAGCTACCAAAACTAAGGAAAAATTGCAACATAGTCAATTAACTGGTTGTGGTCTTAGGTAAATGACTAAATTGGAATTCTCACATTAAATCAATCGAGGAGCATGCCACCAGAGCCATGTGGGTCAGTCGGCGCCTTTACGGTAGAACTTGGGGTCTCAATCCAAAATGATTCACTGTCTACACGTAAGTACCATATATCATGATGATTAGACCCATTATCTCGTACGAAAGTACTCCGACAGAGTACAGCTTTAAAGTTGGAAAAGTTATAAAGAATGGGCTATTTTGGAATCACAGGCCTGCACTGGAAGCTGTCATAAGCCTTTGTCTATTACAAATGTTCATCAGGAAGACGACTGCCATACTTAGATATGTGCTATCCAATTACATCTGGAATACGCCTGCAAATTCTTAGCTCAATTCCCGAAAAATACCAATTCTGCACTGTACTTGAGTACCTGTACACTGTATCCTAGGAGCCTAGTGTGGTACACCTACGTGTCAAAAATGGAAACAGAAGCCGGTGCTTGCGTTGTTAGATCCAGCACCAAAATCTCGGTACCACTGGGTTTATGTCCTAATGTGTTCCAAGCTGAGATTCATGCCTTTGAGATCTGCGACAAAATAAACCTTGAAAAGGAAGGCGCCAAAATACCTATTTTCTCCGACAGTCAAGCCCCACCCAAAGCGCTATCATCACACTCAGTTAAAGGCTGTCTTAGTACTTTAAATACAACAAAGTTATACTGTGTTGGGTCTCCAGTCACCAAGTCATTGAAGGCAATAAGTCAGCTGATGAATTAGCAACGATGGGCTCAGCAGCCAAATCCGTAGGTCCAGTACCATTTTGCGATGTCAACTGAGCAGAGGTCCTAACAGCGATTAATAAATAGGAACACAAACTTCGTCTAATCCATTGGAAATAGTAGCTCAGGACTTAGACAATCCAAGAGGCTAAGCCTTATTCATACAAGGAAATACTTGGACTCGATAAGAGTTGTATATTTGGTCTTGGTTTTGTTTCGTGAGTATTTTTGGGTTGCTACTTAACTTTTGTTTTACCTCGCTTTAGTGGGTTTACACTTTTACCGATCCCACAATTAAGGAATGCGGTCAAATTATGAGGTGTGAGATATCAGACCGCCCATAAGGGTTAGATTTGGAGGCTGGTTGGGTTCCTCACAGACCACTGCGGACAAAATATCACCCTAACAAGCTGAATTTGGCTTCCGAGGCAAAGTGCTGCCTCTGTAGGAAGAACGAGGAAACCTCTTAGCATAATCTTTGTGAATGTCTGACACTATGCTGATTGAGACACCGTATAGAGAGAGTTGCTCACACTCGATGAGCTTAGGGACTCCCTATCAAGGAGAGTAGAGCTCATTTTCTATAGTTGAAATCAGTCGCAGAGATACTGGAGTCGTTACTGACGTCGATATTAAACACAGTGCTCATGGAATTTATGCAAAAGGTCTAGGATATTCTCCCATGACTACTGCATGTAGAATCTTGTTGACATATCTATTATTATTTGTGAGAAGTGTATGTATTGTAGTATCAAGTACATCGTCAGGTACTTTGTGCAACGACATCTATTGCCTACTAGTAGTAAATATTCCAACCTGATGTGCTTACGTTCCCACCTGGTGTGCTTACGTTCCACAATTGTTCCACACAATATCCCAATATTCCAGGATCCTCGATTCACCCGGAGAAACATCTAGCATGTTCTAGAACCCCTTAAAATTTCCTATAAATACCCATACCACAACCACCGTGGACACAGTTGTTTATAAGTGAATACAGCGATTACAAGAGATATTCGACCAGTGGTGAAAGCAAGCGACATTGTGAAAATAAATCTGTAGCGACCGTTTATTTTGAAATAAATAAAGAATAAAGTGATTGACTATTGTGTTAAAGTAAAGTTGGTATTTGATAATAAATAAACAATTAAAATACACAAAAGACGGTTTTATTTAAACGAACCCCAGCAAGAATATTACAGTATCTTGTAATACGACTTTGCGATCTATCGTGCGGGGGCACTTATATCTTACAGACGTTTGTTTACTCATTAGATTCCCCTTGCCATTATAGTTCTTTTCGGAATTATGTTTGAGGGTCTTGTAAGTTCTCTGACATAGCCTTAGCAATAATAGTTCAAACTAGATTATTCTCGCTAGTCCAGTATCTGCGATGAATCTTAGGATGAAAACGGAGTCCATGGTCGTAGCATATCATTATCTGATATTTGAAAATCCCTTATTTTGTGGACCATACTCCGCAAGACTTAAAAATGTGTTCCGGAGTCCCACTTGACTCATTGTATTATCAGCAAAGACCTTCCTCTGCTATACCTACTTTCCTTTCCTTCCTTCTTGAGTTTGCAATGCCCCATAGGGAATTCTGTAAGAATAGGTAGATTACTCTTCTTTAGACTGATGCATACCTTAAATTCCGTTCCTGGAGACTCTTCTACGACAGCATTGAAGAGTCCTCGGAAGCTTCCAGGTTGCGGAAATTCCTCTCTAAAAGCCCTTCTATACCCAGCTTCCTTTTGCATCCGAATGGTCACTGAACCTCCTCTGAGGAATCCATTGACATCTTACTGGATACTCACTTTCCTGGTAGCTCCCCTGTTGCTGTATCGCAAGTGAGAAATCCCCCCCTCAACCTTGCAGCAACTCCTTAGTCTTGATAACTACAGAAAAGATCCGATGGGTCATGTGCAGCTTTAAACCCTTCAAGTCCCCAGGACCTGACGGTGTTATTCCAGTTGAAATTCAGCAATGCGAGGACATTGTGCTTCCATGGCTCAAAGTCATCTTGCCGGGCTGGTGTATATTACCAAACTTTGGACCTAGGTTGAAGTCATATTCATACCTAAGGCAGGAAAGAGCTCGCATGTGGAACCAAACGATCCCCGACCTATCAGTCTTTCGTCCTTTCTGCTTAAAACTTTAGAAAGGTTAATTGATATCCATCTTCAGCAAAGTATTAGCCCAGCTCTGCTCTCGCCGTCCCAACATGCGTACTGCAAAGGCAAATCGGTTGAGACAGCCTTACATTCGCTTGTGCGTAACATCGAAAAATCATTGAGCATCAAAGAATACACCATGGTGGCTTTCCTTGACATTGAGGGAGCTTTTAACAATGTCAAACCAAAGGCAATTACGGACGCACTTGCAAATCTGAAAGTGGATACTTCGTTCGGAGTGCTGATCAATCAATTGCTTACATGCAGGATTATTAACACACAGCTGGGCGGAGCATCGGCCAGAAGAATTGCTCGCTGCGGTACACCTCAAGGTGGAGTCTTGTCACCTCTTCTGTGGAACCTGGTAGTTAATGAACTACTGATGGACCTGGATACTTTAGGTTGTAGAGTGATTGCCTATGCTGATGACATTGCTATTGCTGCCTCCGGTAAACACCCGGACACTCTCAGGGAAATCCTCCAATATGCTCTCCTTCGGCTCACCAAATGGGCCTCCAAATGTTAACCCCCATAAAACGGAACTCGTTTTCTTCACGAGGAAATATAAAGTTCCCCTCATAGACCCTCCTATGATAAATGGCACCAGTCTCACCTCTGAAAACGCAAAATATCTGGGTCTTATTTTGGATAGGAAATTAAACTGGAAAGCCAATCTACTAGAGCGCGTCAAGAAAGCTAATGTAGCTCTCTATTCCTGTAAAAGGGCTATAGGTAGGAGCTGGGGTATTAAACCTCAAATCACTCATTGACTACATATGTCCGTTATCAGGCCTATACTACTATATGGCGTGATCGTATGGTGGCCTGCTCTTGACAGGGCGGTCCACCTCACTCACATGTAGCTAAGGTGCAAAGATCTGCATGCATCTGCATCAGTGGTGCACTGAGAACTACTCCCTCCGCGGCACTGGACATTTTGTTCAACCTGCTACCTTAAGATATTTTCGGCAAACAGATGGCTGCCAGTGCGGCCATCCGCCTGAAAGCCTCCTCTCAGTGGACTAGCTATCGCTTAGGCCACTCCTCGATCCTTGATCTTCTCAACTTCAAACACGAAAACACGGACTACACCCCGTCGAAACTGAGATTTGACCGTAACTTCCGTACGAGCATCCCTAACCGGGATGTATGGGACACTTCCCCCCCTGTCGATGGTAGTTCGGTTCACTTCTTTACAGATGGATCTAAGACGGAGGGTGGGGTGGGTTGTGGTGTTTTCTCCGAACAGCTCAATCTGAGCATCTCTTTCCGCCTCCCTGATCATTGTAGCGTTTTCCAGGCGGAAATCATTTTTTTTTTTTTTTTTATTTTTTAATAAAAGGAAACCCAAATCCCAGAGCACTCAGACTCTCCGGTCCATTGTACTACCAGGCAGGAACCTTTCTTTGGTGCAGTGGTTGGAAAACTTCGATGTAATTTGTTTTCCTCTTTATACTCGGGTGGCTTATGATTGCTGTTCCCCGATGGGGCTTGAAGCTTGAGGCGGAAATCATGGCGATTAAGGAAGCCCTGTCCTGGCTGAAATGTAATGAATTATCTGTCAGGAATATTAGCATTTTCACTGACAGCCAAGCGGCAATCAAGTCCATGGAATCGTTCTCCTTCACTTCAAGGGCTGCCTTAAACTGCCATCTATCTCTTATGGAGATGACAGAGCAGTTCAACATTCACCCATGCTGGGTGCCGGGCCACAGAGACATACCAGGTAACTGCAGGGCTGACGACCTCGCCAGACAGGGTACCACTCTAAGGATTTTGTCTGAAAGACAAGCCCTGGGTATGCCCCTCGCTACATGTA
Organism: Brachypalpus laphriformis; assembly: GCA_945910035.1. Lineage (NCBI taxonomy): Eukaryota > Metazoa > Arthropoda > Insecta > Diptera > Syrphidae > Brachypalpus > Brachypalpus laphriformis. The sequence goes on along the minus strand of OX246753.1, from coordinate 311,069,742 downwards.
AGTATCTACTAAAGCTGAACGCTATTAGCATGACCAACCTCAGATGGGGAAACGGCTCAACGTGTCACATTTCGAGACAGATCTGGCCTAAGCTGGATCAAAAATGTAGTGCCGATCTGATCAAGTTAAAGAGTACACAAATCAGCTGCGTTGTCGGTGTTCTCACTGGACACTGTCTCATAGGCCAACACGCCAAAAGACTTCTCTTCTCCAACGACTTCTGCAGAAGCTGTAGAGACGAGGAGGAGGAGGAAACCATCTTTCACCTCCTATGCACATGTCCAGCCCTGTCGTATAAAAGAATGCTCCATCTAGGGTCCCCCTTCCTTGACGACCTCTGCGATCTGGCGTCCTTGGACGTCATGAGCATCCATCGCTTTTTATAAAGCTCCGGTTGGTTTTGTTAGTCCCTGAGTGGCCTAATGGTTTGATCCATGGACCTTCACTGGTCTAAGTGTGTCTGCACTCTCGTGTGGAGAGCCAACCTAACCTAACCTAACCTAACCATGCCTTAAATTTCGATTTTAGTCGCTTAAAGGTTTCTTACTCTACTTAGAAAGTCACAAAAAGTTTTTCCACGTCCCAGTCCTGTTTTCCTTCTACAACTTCTTTAAGAGTATGATCCATTATTAAGCAAAGTGTTTTTGGTTATGTGAGGGGCTCTGCTGTCCCTTGTCTTGCTTGAGAATGCGTTCTCTAGCGAACGAATGATTGAAAAACCTAGGAATTCGTATAAGCTGAGAGACTTACAAATCACGTTGAGCTAAGAGCCTTCTGGCATGTCTATATCTGAATATTTCAAATTAAGAGATTTCCTTTTTCTGGTTCCCAGGCAGAATGGGCTGAATAGACCCAAATGCTGGCGTACGTGAGCAGTGACAGCAGTCACAGGGAAACCATCTACCCAACTTAACCTAATATCTACCATCCAATATTTAGTACCTACCTTCCTATTACGTTTAATCTGCCATTATAGCGCATGGAATATGCACACATAACGCCAAACCCCTAACATATCTGACTGGCCCCAATTTTATTACCCACATTACCATAAACTGAAATTAACTCCTTTCGCTTAAGCGGATCGTAAAACTTCGAACTTTAGCGACAATTAAGTTCACTCATCTGCATTTCACCGAATGTGCAATCGAGTTTCTTAATTTCACTCCCTGCGATTACAAAATATGCCAATTTGCATCTGAAATTCAATTCAACTGTCTGCTGCATAACAGACACACTCCCACTTTCTACGGTGGTTACCGGGAAAGAAATTATTCTACCCACTGTCATGTCAACGCATCGATGCAGCTCGATGGTACTGCGGAAGAGATTTTCCAACCATGCATTGGCGCCAATCAATGTAAACATTGTGCGACATCATAGGTTACACCACAGTTCACCACGCGCCCCATAACTCAAAGGCATGCATTAACTTTATTCGCGTTGTATAACACGGCCAAAGAAATCAAGAGGAACATTTAATTTAAATTTATAATCCCCGCCGTTGTGGCTGAAAAATAAACTCGCATGAGTCACAAAAAAATATTGTAATGAGCTATTACCTACCACACACAGTCTCTTTCTAGACCCAAGTTAGCAATTGAACAGTAGTAGGACCGTAACTTTAGCCTAACTTGACAAACAAACGAATTCACATAAATTGCTCCGGCCCAAGAAAAGAAATATCGGTTCGGCGCTGTATGAATATTAATGTTCGTTTATTTTGGTCAACCAAAGATGGCAGCACGGTGTAATTAAATCAGTACGGATTTCGCTGGAATTCGTTAAGCATTTGATGCAAAACGAGCGAAAAATTAAAACGAATAAATGTGATCGAGAGAGTCAAGGTCATTGGTGTAGTTTCGTGGCGAACGCAGCGGGAGATTTAGTCCGAATGCGGTTGCGGCTTAACCCAGAAACGATGTCAATCAAGGAAACTACCTACTCTTGTTAGTGGTGTCATAAAATTTGTTAACACGATCTGTGCAACTATAATGATGATGTATAGCATATCATTGTTATGTTTCCGAATATTCAACAATTTATGGGAAAAAATTGGGCATTAGGCGGACGTCATGAACTAATGATGATGACAGAGTTGATGAAGTAATTTTAAACCTAATGCCTAATGGACCATGATGATCTTCTCGTATTAGATTCTCGTGTTTTCTTTTCTGTTTTTCCTTTTTTTTTTCCTTTAGTTAGAAATCTTCTCTACTGAGCCAGTTCTATTTAATCTACCACTTGTAGATTATGTAAGTATCTTCATGTTGCCAACTTATTTTGGGCATTGGAAAATTACGTATCTGCAATAATCCGACACAGCTTAGACAGTAAGATGTCCACGACTAACTAACTCCGCAGTATCAGCATCTGTAGCGACTCCCACAAATCACACAAAGACTGCTCTACAATGGAAAAAGTACAGACTTAATGAGCCTTCCAAATAGAATATGGTTTATTTCATTTGAGCACAGGCAGAGTAATTGTGAATGACAGTTCACAGACTATTCCTCTAACTCCGGAACCAATAATTGGTGATAGTTTGGCAAGATTCCTATGATGGGCATCTACACAATGAGAGATAGTTTAGTTTTGAATGTAGAACTATGGTTGGGCTAATCACAGATCACAATGCATCATATGACCAACATAGGAACCATTACATCGCCTACATGTGAGTCTTGCATTGAAAGCGAGGTTACGACAGAGCAACTCCTATGTGAGTGTCGCGATTTTAGAAAACGAGACTGCATATCACGGGCATCGATGTTATGGGAATAGATTTATCCCAATCGCTTGCATTAGTCGAAATTTTGCGATTCAATAAGAAAAGGCCAAGAAATGTTACCACGTGTTTTTCTTGCTAGGATTCTTAAGAACAATGGGCTGCTTTGTGTCTAAGTACGATAAACTAATCTCTTTCTCCCCCATAAATCTATTTCATTGCAGCTATCTGCCCATATTTCCCGAATATCCACCGATCGACGTTGGGGATGAATCGATGCGTCCATCATGTTTTGGGGAATTGTTCTATCGTTCCTGCTCTTATTTTATGGATAATGCGAAAACCGGCAAAAATTCTCATCAAATACCACCGGAGTTTCAAACCACTACCACACCCTATTCACGTTTCAACGGCTTTATGAGAAGTCGTCCGAAAAGCAGTTTTTACTTTCAGCGCTATTCATCAGTAGACAACTGCAATTTGTCTCATTCATGACTTTGACATAGAAGACTATAGATATTGTGACTCGGTTAATAGTGTGCCAACGTGGCACATCAATGGTTGACATAATCCTGGCAATTACTTTGTAGCCGCGTAATCCAGATTAAAATTTAAATTTAAATTTAAATTTACAGCACCTATCATTTATGGTTTCCACATTATTTCTGTCATTAATGAACACGGCTACTGTTTTTTATTCCACTAGTTTGAGACTAGTGCCACTCCGCGTGAGGTTCCAAGTTCGAATCCCAGAAAACACCAAAAAGTTTTTTCACGGTCCCACCTCTCGCGAACGTCTGACAAACATCGGACAAATTGCCCTTCGGATACGGCACTAAACTGTAGGTCCCTTTCATTCGTGTGAAAAATATGACGCACACAACATGAGTGATTGTGAGAAGCTAAGCCCTGGCACTTAAAGAGCTGTTGGGCCAAATATTAATTTTTTTTTATTTATTTAGTTTGAGACTCTAAGACCTTATCAGTTAAAATTACTAAATGGGTGGTCTCATGGTTCCGAAACAACCAAAAGCCTCGGATAAGGATGACTCAACTAATGACGACCCCAGCAAACGAAATAAGGACAACGACCTTCGGATCTGTACATGGAAGGTTCTGTCCCTTTACAGACCACGTGCAGCCGAACAACTAGCAGAGGCCCTAGACTGCTATAAAGCAGATATTACCGCCATCCAGGAAGTGCGATGGGATGGGCCGGGCAAAAAGAGGATGAAAAACTGTGACATCTACTACGGTGATAGCTACAGAGGCAACAGGCAACGCTTATTCGGATTCGGATTTGTCATACGCGGCAGACTTAGGCAAGAAGTCTTAAGCTTTCGACACGTTAGCGAGCGTATTATGAATATACGGATCAAGGCTAAATTCACTTACATAAGCCTAATATGTGTTCATGCCCCCACGGAAGAAAAGGACCCTGCCACCAAAGAGTGTTTCTACGAGCTCCTCGACAAAACATACGAGCAATGTCCTAAATACGACGTTAAAATCTTATTGGGCGATTTTAACGCCAAAATAGGAAAGGCGGTCGTCTTTGGTAGGGCAGTCGGTAAGCATAGCCTACACGACACCACGTCTGATAACGGACTAAGGCTAATTGATTTCACTGTGGAGCGAAATGTCACCATAGCAAGCACATGGTTTCCTCATCTCGATATTCATAAGCAGACATGGCGGTCCAATGATCATGTAACAATCAACCAAATTGATCATATTGCGATCGACGCAAGGCATGCCTCCAGTATTCTGGATGTCCGGACCTTCCGAGCGGCCAACATAGACTCGGATCATTACCTTGTTGTAGCCAAGGTACGAATGCGGATATCCCAATCTGAGCAACAAAGAGAATCTCTGTGAGAAAATTGAACGTCGAAAAGCTTTAATCGCAAGAGACCGTCAGACTCTTCGCTGAACGCGTATCCCGAAATCTCTCAATCACCCCTTTGCCGCCAGCATCAAGTGCCGAAGACCAGTGGCAACGCTGCCAACATGCCATCAGAAACGCCGCGACTGATGTGCTGGGTCTCGCTCGCCCAACCCCTGGTTTGACGAAGAATGCCGGCGAGTGCATGCAGCAAAACAAGAGGCATACAAAGCGGCGCTGCAAAGGAAGACGAGAGCTGCTCGTGAGCTCTACGAGCAAAAGAGACCGGAAGAACATCGGCTTCTCCAAAAGAAGAAGAAAGAGCATGAGAAGCGCGCGTTTGAGAATATCGAGAGCTTATACTCCAGGAACAATGTACGGAAGTTTTACCAAAAGGTAAAAAGAACGTATCAGAGAAGCAGAGACCGTACAGAAACATGTAGAGATGAAAATGGAAACCTCGTAGCAGAATCACAGTCGGTGCTGAGAATGTGCAAAAACTACTTCTGCAGACTGTATAACGGCGACGAAGACCAACATCCCGCTGTCAGGCAGAATGAACCATTCAACATGGACGATGATAGTCAAAATTTCCGTCCACCTGACCAAAACGAAGTGAGGATAGCAATATCCAAGCTAAAATCCAACAAGGTTGCTGGACCTGACGGCTTACCGGCCGAACTTTTCAAGGGAGCTGGGGATGAATTGGTAGAGTGCATACACCAACTCATTTCTAAGATTTGGTCAGACGAGTGTATGCCTGATGAATGGAATCTCAGCATCGTTTGCCCGATCCACAATAAAGGAGACCCCCTCAATTGCGCCAATTATAGAGGCATCAGTCTCCTCAACATCGCATACAAGATCTTTTCAGCGATATTGTGTGAACGGCTGAAACCTTTTATCAACAGCCTGATTGGACCCTATCAGTGCGGTTTCAGGCAGGGAAAGTTCATCGTCGATCAAATCTTCACACTTCGGCAGATCCTGGAGAAAACCCAAGAATTCCAAATCGATACCCACCACCTCTTTATCGATTTGAAGGCCGCCTATGACAGCATCTATAGAGAAGAGCTTTATAGAGCCATGTCTAGTTTTGACATCCCTGCCAAACTTGTCCGTCTGTGCAGGCTGACGATGGTGAACGCTCGCTGCTCCATCAAGGTCGATAATGACCTCACCGAGACCTTTGATGTCAAAAAAGGCTTTAGACAAGGTGACGCGCTGTCATGTGACTTCTTCAATATTATACTTGAACGGTTTGTGCGGAACTCACAAGCCAACACCGGAGGCACAATCTATTACAAGTCTGTACAACTGCTTGCATACGCCGATGATATAGACATTATCGGAAGAACTCAGCGGGCGGTCACCGGTGCGTTTGCAAGCATTGAGGCGGAAGCGGCCAAAATGGGTTTAGCGATAAACGAGGGCAAAACCAAGTATATGCTGTCAACAAGAAGGGAAAGCCAACACCGACGAATTGGACAAAACGTCACAGTGGGCAGCTATAACTTCGAGGTAGTAAGGGACTTTGTCTACCTTGGCTCTGCTATAAATTCTACAAACAACATCAGCACAGAAATCAAGCGAAGAATAACTCTTGCCAATCGCTGTTTTTTTGGGCTTATAAGGCAATTCAACAGTAAAGCCCTATCTCGAACAACTAAGGAGACTCTATATAAGACCTTGATCATCCCAGTCCTGCTTTACGGCGCTGAAACATGGACTTTATTAAAAGAGGATGAAGATATCCTTGGTCGCTTCGAGAGAAAAATTCTTCGTACGATTTTCGGTCCCGTTTGCGTTGACGGGTTTTGGAGGAGAAGATTCAATCACGAACTATACAAGCTGTGCAGCGACATCGACCTAGTCAAAAAACTGCGTATTGGACGTCTGAGATGGCTAGGACATGTAGAGCGAATGGACACCAACGCTCCGGCCCGCAGAGTCTTCGAATCTAACCCCGAGGGACGACGCAGTAGAGGGAATCATCGCCGCAGGTGACGCGCACAAGTTCAAGGGGACCTCGACCAACTTGGAGTGCGCAACTGGAGGCAGTTAGCTAAAGACCGAGCTAAATGGAGAGGCTTGTTGGTTGAGGCCCAGGTTCACCCCAAACTGTAGCGCTACCTAAGTAAGTAAGTATGGTCTCGTTACTAAATTGTGCCACCTTCTCATTTGGTTAAGCTACCACTTCTATTACAATTTCTTCAGCGAAAGCAAATAATCTTCACCATCTCCGAAATTGACCGTCACAGCACGACATAATAGAGGACCCAAGACTTAACTTTGTGGAACCCCGTTTTAAAGATTGTTTGCGGCGGCAGCGCAAAGTTGTCCTAGCCGTCCTGAAATCCACCTAAAGTCTGGAGAACGAACGTACCCTCAGCAAATAAAACCTCCAACTTCGTATGATTGCTTGGTAATGGTAACGTTTATTCTTCTTTTTGGCAGACCCGTGGCGGCAGCGTGGACTTCAAAATCTGGGCAAAGAATCAAAGTCGGAAATGTAGAGCCAAGATGGCGTAAATTCGATCCATCTGACAGCTTATTTAGGTTTGTTTCGTTTGACATTTCTGAAGCCACGCGCTGCCGCCAGAGTCGTTACAATTTGAAAATGATAAAAGGGATTTAATTCTCAACACCCCGCCTGCTCGTAACGGATACAAGTTCTCTGTTTACTGTAATTATTATTCCTAGTAGTGCTTTTCTTCACTAGTTGGCTTTGTTGCGTGGTTAAGACTTCGTCCGCCTGCATAGAATGTATGATGGGAACTTTACATTGGGCCATAGTATCCCTATGGTGATGGGTGGTGCGTTGCTCCTGTGCTGCATGCATTGCATTTGCCTTATTGGTTTTTTTATTACCACATGAGCTTTTGCGTGTGGCTTCGAAACCGTTGGCATGTCCTTTTTCAAAGGAATTCTTAGCGGCGATCTGGGATGCAGTTTATAAATATCTTTCCGATCTCCCCCTGGGTCTCCTCTAGGTAAACCGCTCATGTGTCTCTGCATGACTCTATGTGTGGTCTCAGTTTCTTTTGCACCGTTTAAGGAGAGTTGTCGTGGCAAAATCGGATCATCACCTCCTCGTGGTGCCCGTTGGATAGCTATCTGATAGTGAATTAACGATGAGCGTATGCTGAGTCTGACGTTATGTGTATGTGTAGCTGAGCACTCAGACACATATGGGTGAACTGCAGCACGCATATGTTTAACCGGACAAGGCATCTCTTGTTGACCTGATTGGCTGAAATATGCGTCTCAGAAGTCTAGCAAGAACTCCTCAGAAGGAGTACGTGTGGCGGATGAATTCTCCCGATGGAACCAACGGTGACGTCTAGAGACCAGCGGATACTTTACTTGAGCTACTTCGACATATTTGGAGCTGAGGTCTGTAAGGATTTTTAATACTGCGCCAGGGTACTGAAAAAGAGATGGTAGCGGATGAACCCTTAATGGGCCAACGCCAGCGCTCATATCCCCGAAGTGGGTTACTGACATCGGTGTATCCGGCCTCTTGTCCTAGGGGTGAAAAAAAAAAGATCTGGTCCTCCAGGTTGGGGGTTGTCGGGTAATTTTCCCTACCACGTAAAAAACATTCAGTTACGAAGCAACCAACAGCCTCGGATATGGATACTTTTACTGTTGACGACCCAAGCAAACGTAAAAAGGACAACGATCTTCGTGTCTGTACGTGGAATGTTAGGTTCCTCTACAAACCACGTGCACCCGAACAACTTGCGGAGGCCCTAGAGTGTTTCAAAGCAGACATTACCGTCATCCAAGAAGTGCGATGGGATGGGCCGGCCAAAAGGAGGATGAAAAACTGGTACAGGCAACAATGACAGCGTCTATTCGGGTGCGGATTTGTCATTGAAGGCAGACTTAGGCAAGAAGTCTTGAGTTTCCGGCATGTGAACGAACGTCTCATGACTATCCGTATCAAGGCTAAATTTGCCAACATTAGCCTAATATGCGTTCACGCCCCTCATGAGAAGATGGACGATGCGACCAAGGATGACTTCTACCAGCTCTTAGACAAGACGTATGCGCAATGCCCTAGCCACGACGTAAAAATGTTCCTTTGTTGTTTTAACGCAAAACTAGGAAGAGAGGACGTCTTTAGTAGCGTGGTCGAAAAGCACAGCCTCCACGACATCACATCCGACAACGGACTCAGGCTAGTCGACTTTGCGGCGGGACGAAACTTTGTCGTAGCTAGTACGCGGTTCCCACGTCTCGATATTCACAAAGGAACATGGCTCTCCTTTGATCGAAAAATCGTCCACCAAATCGATCACATTGCGATCGACGCAAGGCACTCCTCCAGTATTCTGGGTGTCCGGACTTTCCGAGGAGCCAACGTGGACTCGGATCACTACCTAGTTGTAGCCAAGGTACGGATGCGGATATCCAGAACGGAGCGAAATCAATGAAACACTGTGAAGAAATTTGAAGTCGAGCGGCTACAATCGCAAGAGACCGCCAGAGCCTTTGCCGATCGAGTTTCTTCTAATCTTAATCTAAGTCCTATGGCGCCAGCAGCAAATGCGGAAGACCAGTGGCAGCGCAGCCAACAAGCCATCAGAGATGCTGCCACTGATGTACTGGGTTTCTCTCGCCCACCACAACGAAACCCCTGGTTTGATGAGGAATGCCGGCAAGCACATGCAGCTAAACAAAAGGCGTACAAAGCGGCGCTGCATAGAAGGACTAGGGCTGCTTACGAGCTCTACTTGCACAGGAGAAAAGAGGAACATCAACTTCTCAGAAAGAAGAAAAAGGAGCATGAGAAGCGCACGATCGAGGAGATTGAGAGACTTTATTGCAGGAATGATGTGCGATAATTTTATCAAAAGGTAAAAAGAACATGCCAGGGTTTCAAAGCCAAAACAGAAGCCTACAGGGACGCAAATGGTAACATAGTAGTAGAATCGCAGTCGGTGCTGAGAATATGGAAGGAACACTTCTGCAGACTGTTAAACGGCGATGACGACCAATATTCCGGCAGAATGAGCCATTCAACAGTGACGATGACAGTCGAGATTCCCGTCAACCCGATCAGAATGAAGTGAGGATAGCAATATCTAAACTTAAACCCAACAAAGCTGCTGGAGCCGACGGCCTTGCCGCTGAACTTTTCAAGGCAGGAGGAGATGAGTTGATAAGGAGCATGCAACAGCTCATCTGTGAAATCTGGTCGGACGAAAGTATGCTCGATGAACGGAACCTCAGCATCATTTGCCCGATCCTGAAGAAAGGAAACCCTTTGAACTGCAGAGGTACAGAGGTATAAGTCTCCTCAACATCGCACATAAGATCCTGTTTGCCGTATTATGTGGACGCCTAAAACCGATCGTCAATAACCTGATAGGTCCTTATGAGTGCGGTTTCAGGCCTGGAAAGTCCACTACGGCAGATCTTGGAAAAAACCCATGAATATAAAATCGATACGCACCACCTCTTCATCGATTTCAAAGTTGCCTATGATAGCGTGTATAGAGACGCGTTATACAGAGCCATGTCTAGTATTGGCATCCCTGCCAAGCTCGTCCGTTTGTGCAGGATGACGATGGAGAACTCTCGCTGCTCCATCAAAGTCGGTAAGAACATCACCGAATCGTTCGATGTCAGGAAAGGTCTTAGACAAGGTGACGAGCTATCATGCGATCTATTTAACATAGTACTTGAGAGAATTGTACGAAACTCACAAGCCAACACCGGAGGTAAAATCTTTTACAAGACTGTACAACTACTCGCTTACGCCGATGACATTGACATAATCGGAAGAACTCGGTGAGCCGTTAATGGGGCATTTACGAGTATTAAGATCGAGGCAGCAAACGTGGGGTCTAGCGGTCAATAAGAGCAAAACAAAATATGTGCTGTCTACAAAAAAGGACACCCAACATCGGCAACTTGGATAGAACGCCACAATAGGCAGATATAATTTTAAGGTAGTAAAGGATTTTGTGTACCTAGGCTCTATGGTGAACTCCGCAAACGACATCAGTAGGGAGATCACACGAAGAATTAATATTGCCAATCGTTGTTTCTAACATATGGGCTAAGAAGGCAATTGAGTAGCAAAGCCCTATCTCGAACTACGAAAGTAACTCTTTATAAGACACTAATCATCCCAGTCCTGCTGTATAGCGCAGAGGCATGGGCTTTTACAAAACCGGATGAGGATGCCCTTGGTTATTTTGAGGGAAAAGTTCTTCGAGCGATCTATGGTCCCGTCTGCATTGACGGTGAGTGGAGAAGGTACAATGCCGAACTATACGGCCTATACAAGGACATCGACTTAGCCGGAAGAGTTCACATACAGCGACTAAGATGGCTGGGTCATTTAAAGCGGATGGATCCCAACGTTGCCGCCAAGAAAGTCTTCGAATCCACCCGGATGGACGGCGCAGTAGAGGACGAACTCGCGGTAGGTGGCGCAAACAAGTGGAGGGGGACCTCAACCAACTTGGCGTGCGCAACTGGAGGTAGCTGGCTCGTAACCGTGCTGGCTGGAGAGATTTGTTGGCTGAGGCCCAGTTCCACTCCGGATTGTAGCGCCATCTAAGTAAGTAAGTAGTAAGGAGAGTTGTCCAAGACCTGCAACGCTTGGCGTTCCTGGGTGCGCTGTCCTTGCCTTTTTTTTTACCGACGACCTTCGCATAGCGCTCTCATTCCATGTACCTAGCTTCTTCAGGTGCAATGCCACTACGGATTAAGGCTCCAATTGGGTATCTCTGAGCCCCAGCGAAGTACTCATACTCCTGTTGGGTCTTAAGTTGTTCTGCTTTGCTGTTGTTTTCGTCGCTTGGTGCCTTTGATGTCTCCGCAACGTTATTTGGAGGTGAGGGGATTTCTTCTGTCTCCATCTCAGAAATTGGTGAACGGAGTAGATGCCCTATCTGACTCCTTTAACATATTCGTGATTTGATTTTGTTTTTATTTTTGTTATTTTCTGTTTTTGTGCCGATTTGTTGTTCCTACGAGTAAGGCGAGAAAGAACGGTCAGCACCTGCAGAGCTCCCATACAGTGTAAGGCTGGTTACTATGAGAGGGACATTGCGTTTGCGATTCACATTTTTATTTTTCATTATCTGCACTATTCAGTCCTCGGCATGTATTCCACAAAACTTTGGCTTGGGAAGACTTTTGCTTTTGGTCCGCAGAGGCATAGTCCTCTATCACATTAAGTGGCCCTCCCCTATCCGCCAACTGGGGACGCGCTGGGCCTCCTGAGAAGCACGTGTTTTATCCCGTATAGGAAGACTAAGAAAAGTACTTTTTTCCACAGTTTTGGTACTTTTTCTTTAAACTCTGGAATCTAGCGAACTTTCATTCATGAAAGACTATATAGCTCGTTAAATGGGTGAGAGAGAAGATTCACTATTTTGTCGCCTATTAGCTTCATATGTAGAGATGCTGTATTTGGTAGCATCAGCTAGCATGCCTTGGGGAAGTCTGAGAAAAAGTAAAATCATCTTTTAGATCACCTCGCTTGAGTGCACTTCTCAAAAGGCGTTCCCTTTATTTCTATTATACTTGAATAATATATAGTACAGTTAGGATTACATAAGAAAACATAGATAAATTCTCCATTCGTCAGTCACCACCCTAACACCCATGCTGCAGCTTTAACGTCTGAACTGCTTTCTTTATCTGCGTACATGTGTTCAGTCTGGAAGTGATTCCCAGCGAAAAGGCGACTCTTAAGATCTCCTTAGCATACTCCTGCAACATGACAGTCATCTCTACCAGATTATCTACCGCTGTAGCGGCAACAGTTGAGTTGTCATCCCTCAAACACTGAATGTAGGCGTTCACCGCGCAACGATTCACATCTGACTTGCCAGGATGATGCTTCAAATGACGAATTAAAAGAATGTACGCATTTGAGCGAATCTGTGCGCTGTGAGAGAATATCAACTCCAACAGTCGATCGAATAGCTCGCCGAGGAAGGAGTATCGCTTTGAAGTTAGACTCTCAATCTCCTGCAGGGGTCCCAGGATGGTTTCCTCAGCACTGGAATGTCGCACCAGGTTGATGAGGTTCATAAAGTGCGGAGATATCTGCAGTTGTCTGCTCTGTGAACCAGCTAGAGCGAAGGATGCTGCACCGCGGGATTCGATATCTAACTGCGTGGATTGAGGCGTACTAGCGGCTGATGTTGAGGGTTCCTCGACTTCAACGGGAGCTATCTGCGACTTCACGTCAGCTTCTTCTAGATCGAACTCTTGCTTTACTTCGTCTTCTTTCAGTTCACTGCCGGAGGTTTTGTGCTTAAGGAGTGAGAGTCCCTGGACCAGCTGATGTAGGTGGGCTAAGTGACCGTTTTTGGCGGCCAGCTCCTGTAGGATGCCAGTGTATTGTTCAATGAAAGTTAAAGCGGTCGATGGGTTTGTGTTGATGTAGGCTTGCAGGAGTTCCACTAACTTGACGAGAATGTGATATGCCTCCTTGGCGCGACTGTGATGTTTGAAAAATGTAAAGTAACAGTCCAGGGCGGTTTGGAGACCCGTTTTGTATGCATCGTCAAATAACATCGGCTGGAGAAGCTCTAATATACGAATGACTTGAATAAACCGCTGGATATGATGCTCATCCCGCAGAACTCGCAACCCCATGTGAGCCTTGCCATGCAGAAGGGAAGAGAGGACACCAAGCTGGCGAAGGAATAGCGCTGGGTGTGATGCTGCCAGCTTTCTTACGAGTAATTCGGTGTCAGTGGCCAGGGCTTCATAGTCTTTCTTGGATTGCAAGTTCCCCAGGCAGGTGATTAGGTAGTTTGTCACCTTGTCGGCCTTACATCCCTTTAGACTCTGTAAATTCGAATTATAAACTTCCTGCTGGTCATCCTCTTGGAGGAACTTTATCGGTGGATTCATGAGATACATCTGCTGAATGAACTTCAGTTTCAAGGTTTCCGAGCAGGGATACTCCATCACAAACTCGATTAGGGTTTGAAGATGATTGTAACGCTCCTCCTCGATCACTTTCAATAGCAGATTCATGCGGGAGCTCAGCTTCTCGGCATACGCATCCGCTCCATTCAGCTCCATCTCTTTCAAACCCTCCTGAAGCATATACTCAGTGAATACTTTCACTTCCTGTGTGTCTAGTTCTAAAATAATCTCCGCCTGATCGTGCTTCGAAACGGCCTTGTCACGCCCTTGCCACAGCTTGGGATTGTTAATCAGCGCTTCGATGAAGTTCAACACCGAGTTGCAGTCGAAGTTTTCTCGATATTTCTGCAGCAGATAGCCCACTGTCTCGTACAGTGTCGTCCAATTCGCCTGATGGCACAGCAGTGACAGTAAATAGAACCGAAAATCATCACGATTCCTCGAGAACATCACCTCGATCTGGAGCTCCTTGTCAGCGGTAATCAGTTCAGCATCAACTTCTGCCAGCCAGTCGACCAGGATCCCTCTTCTGTCGTATCCAATCGTTGCCAAGTCACTTGACTGCGGCAGACACTGGAGTGTAGTGATAATACCATCGACCAAATGCGAGGTCTTCTTGCAGTCAATCATGTCATTGACAAACTTCCTCCCCTCAGATTCCAGATCTGTGACTCCGGCCTTATGCAGCACTTGGAGGAAGCTATCCTTCTCCGTGTACTTATGCTTGGGAGCCGCCAACATTTGCCTCGTGAATGAGTGCTTCTTGCCTTGGAGGATCTGCAGCAAAGTGGCATTGTTCAAATTCGGTTGGAGCCCCAAATTGTGAATGATCTTATCCATAACATGCAGCATGAAATTATAGTCCTCTGGTTTCTCAGGGATGTACGTCAGCAAAGCCCTGAAGAAGGTGCACGCATGGGATTTCTGAAAAATATTCTGAAAGAAGCATGGCCCACGTGGACTCTCCACCAAGCGCATCAGATGTACCAATGCCTTGTTTGAGGCGTGAATCTGCATGTCCTTCTTCGCTTTAGGGGTAGCTCCATCTCGTTCGAGTAACTGATGGATGAGCTTCCTAAAGCGATATGTGTTCAGCTTCGTAAGATTTGGAGCCCTCAGTACCATCTCAACGATCTCCTCTACTTCCTTGGAGCTCTTTGACATAATGGACGTGACTGGCTTCTCTGGAGCCACTTGGAATTGATCCAAATTGACTGAGTCCATCGTATTCACTTGGGTCTTGGGTGGATCTGGAACGGTCTGGGAATGAGAATGCAACTCCAGCGCCTGAACTGTGATGTGGCCATTCTTAGCGCCACGAGCTTGTTGAATTTCAATCAATTGAGCTAGGTAGGCCTTGTTCAGGATGGCATTCTTTACCGCGTCAAATTGCTCGATTACAGCGCGATCTAGCAGAGCTAACAGCTTCGACATAGAGCTGATGGGAGTTCCAAAATTCTGGACAAACAAGACAATCTGATCGGGGGTCAGGTCATACATCGCTGCTTCGACTAAGCGCTCCACTGGACTGCGGATCATCTTCAACTTCAGCCAGTCGGGCAACAGCTGAACCGCTTCGTTGGTCTCTGGCAAATAGGCCTGTGGAACTGGACGTCCTGGTGGGAACCAGTAGTCAAGAATGGGAATGGAATCGGGTAAAGTGATCGACGAGTGTGTGAGAAGGATGACAAATGCGTGGATGATATTTAAATGAAGAGGAAGCTGTGCTCCGTCATCAAAGTGGACCATCAACAGATCTGGGTACTCAGTCCACTCGTACGGCTCTCGGTGCTCCCTCAGCTTGATGATGTAGTTATTGAACATGACAAAGATGCAGTTCAAGGTCTGTAGACGACACTCGTCTAGTGTGTCCGATACCTTCCCAGCAAGTGGAGAGTCTGGCTGAATTGGAATTATGTGTTGAAACATAGTGCTTCTCTCGACAATCAACTGAGCCATGTCCATGACGTGGTCTAACATGTCAGTCACCGGATCGTGCAGCGTATGAGCAGCAATGAACTGAATGTACACCATGAGCAGCTCTGGATTGTTCTCGATCTGACAAGCGGCCCTCAACTGTGGAATAATCGAAGCTCGTGCGTGAATAAAATGTGGAACCTGTGGCAGAGAGCATAGTAACCAATCCTCCTCCTCATCATTGGTGTTGAACACCTTCAGGATCATCTTGATTCCACTCAAGGCCGACACCCTCGACTGCTTCACTGTGGAAGCCAACCGACGAAAGATGTAATCTAGAACCTCGCATACAGTCTGCTTCTCTGAATTGGGGTCCTTCACCAGATTTCTCAGATAATTCAAGAGCTCCGCATCGCGACTGTTCTCCTCATTGATCGTGGCGGCATTCGAAAGCAGAAACTCACACAAACACTGGACTGGAAGATGATTGAAGTCACCATCGCTATTTTGGACCAAATCAGATAACCATGGCATTGATTGGGTGGTTCCTTGCCTCTGAATGATGTCTAGCAGTAAATCTGGTTTGCGGCTACGACAGAGAAGGTGCCCTAACTTAAGAGACTTATTCAGATGCTTCAATTGTTCCAGAACTGCTGGTGGAACGCGTCTAGCCGGTCCCATGGGATCCATTAGCATCACCTGGGAGATGAGAATCGCATTCTCTTCGGTGATGATCGCCTGAGAAGTCTGTGCTGCTAAGTGCGTTTCAAATTCGATGATCTCGTCACGTTCCAGGGCCATTAACTAAAAGAAAACAATAAGCTCATGTGTCACCCATGTACATACCCACAACTCACCTGCAACTCCTCCTTAGCCACAGCTGTCTCGTTCAACTGATTTGTGATGCACATCTCCATCAGCATCCTCATCGTTGGATAGTGCTCCCAGCAGAAGGCCCCAAAAGTCGACGGATTATGTGCGGAAATCATCAACATGATAATCCATGCTTTCCAATACAGTACTGTGATGGCCAACTTGGGTGGCTCATAGTTCTCTGGGAGCTTGATCTTCTCCGGATGATGGTACTCTGCCATGCTGAACAGAAAGTCAATGATGTCAAATTTATTTGCCTCCACTGCGGGACAGTCCATACTCCTCAAGCCCGAGGCCCTCTTGATAGCCAACACAATGACCTCGATTGTGTCGGGTATGGTGAATGGAATCTCCTTCGTAATTCCAATGAGGATTATCCTCAGCAACGAATCCTCATGTATGGGTGTCTCAGACACCATTCGGAGAAGTGTAACCCGTTCTGGCTCTGGGGGCCATTGGTCGCACTTGGAATACTGCTCAGGACTCTCAAGGAGTAAAATCTTATGCAATGCCTGACTGTAGTCGATGCCTTGAAGTTTGAAGACGACCGGCACAGATTCATACATCCATGAGAGGGCATCCAACTGGATCTGGGACATTTGTGCGTAGAAATTGAGAAGAATCGGACTGCATTTCATATCTCGTCCATTACGGAGAGACACGTTGGCTTCTCGGACTTGTGGCGAAACAGTTAGCAACATGCAGAGGCAAGTCAGATCAACCATTGAGTGAAAGATGCGGTCTTTGTATTCCGATTGCTGGATAAGGGGGGTCAGATCTGGGCGGCTGGTGAGGAATGCCTTGCAGAACTCAACTATGTTGATATCGTAGCGCAGTGTGCGGACAAGTTCTCGCAGAAAGACGCGTAGCGTTCGTAGACAGTCCTCACGCTGTAGCAGGAATTCTTTGTAAATTTCTGCCAAGTGACGGGCTGATTGCTCGGGTTTAGTCTGGAACATAGCGGCTGCAAAGACAAAAATGTTGAGTGACAAAAAGCAGAAATCCTGTTCTAATGGCCTTAAGCCTTAAGCTACGAAAGGTCCAGGACAACGTATAAAAAAAAACACCCAAAGGAGGCATTCTCAAATGGCATGACGACCTGTGGACCTATCGATCTTACAATTGAGTAGCAATGTTGAGCTAAAAACCGTTTTGCAGGAAGCAGATGTAGTTAAACTTAAACCAGCCAGGCCAACCTCTTGATGGGCTGCGACGCCAATGCCAGACATACGCTTTGGGATAGCGCGGAGACAAATGACAGAGGTGAGTCTGTTTTCGATTTCACCATTACCAATAACCTATCAATTTGCGATACTGGCAATTCTCCAACTTTTGTTTTTCCGAGTACGGATAACTTCAATGGGTGGGAGGCGGTTATTGACATAACTCTAGTATCTAACAACAAAACCATCAGGGTCGATAACTGGAGAGTATCCGATTTACAATCTTTTTCTGATCATAACTGGATACTCTTCAACGTCTGTCTCGAGATTGAGACCCCTAAACCATATAGAAACCCAAAACGCATAAACCGGACAAAATTTAATCGTATAGTTAAGTCAAACATCAACGTACAGAATCGACTCGACCACGGAACTGGATTCAAAGGTTCAAATCTTTGAGAAAGCAATTAACGTTGCCTTTAAAGTCTCGTGTCCAATCAGTTTTGGTAAAAAGAAAGTCCCAACATGGTGGAATAAAGATCTATCAAAGCTAGGAAGATGACCAGAGCGATCTTCAATATCTGCTACATTCACAACTTCTGGCAGCCCTACAAGGACTGCCTAAAAATATATAAGGAGTCCATCAGAATGGCCAAAAAACAGGGCTGGAAAGATTACTGCCAGTCTATCGAGTCCCTTAAAGAATCCGCAAGGCTCAGCAAAATGTTGTCCAAAGAGCATAGCAACCCGTCCTTTCTTAAAAAGACGGATGGAAGCTGGACGGATTCTTCTGCGACATCTCTGGAACTCCTGATGAGTACTCACTTCCCAGGCTGCAGTGAGATTAGAGTAGAACAAGCTAGTTCCACCTGTACGCCACTGGCAGATTGGGATAACATCACAAACATTATTACGGAGGACAAAGTCTCCTGGGCTATAAATAGCTTCTCTCCCTATAAGTCACCTGGCCCTGACTGCATCATGCCTATTATGATGCAGAAATTGCAAGACATAGCAATTCCCTGGCTATTACCGATTTATAGGAGTTGCTTAAACCTAAGCCATGTTCCCCAAACCTGGAGACGTGGCAAAGTGGTTTTCATCCCCAAGGCGGGCCGGCGAGGACATGAATCCGCGAAGGATTTTAGACCCATAAGCCTGTCCTCCTTTGTTTTGAAAACTTTAGAACGTATCCTAGACTTCCATAACCGCGATAACCTGAGTTCTCCACTGTCGAAATCCCAGCATGCGTATCTCAAAGGGCGGTCCACAGAAACTGCTCTTCATGAGGTCGTGCGTACAGTGGAAAAAACTCTTCACTACAAAGAATATACTCTCGCCACATTTCTTGATATAGAAGGAGCTTTGAACAACATTTTCACTGAATCTATTCAGGAATCTCTCACCGAGTTAGGTGTAGAAGGCTTTATTAGCCAATGGATAGTGTCTATGCTCAGTACTCGTATAATCAATGAGCAAAAAGTACAATATCGACAGAATAAAAAAAAAGTACAGAGATCGGCGTGCGCGGGTATCACAGGAGCAATGAGGTCTTGTCCAACAGATGCTCTCAGTGTGATCTTGCATCTCTCGAACCTCTCGAACTACACATCATAGACACAGCTATATGCAGCGCAGTCCGGCTCAGGGAATATGGATGCTGGATCACAAGGCCATATGGTCACGGCAAGGTCCTGGAGACGATACCAAGTGAACTGGTTGCGCCCTCGACCGACTACACGATACCCAAACTCAACTTCAGAAAATCCTTCTTAGAAAAATTCCCTTCCAGAGAAGAATGGAAGAACGGAAGCGTTACCTGCAACTATGATATAGGGATATACACGGACGGTTCGAAGATGGACTGCGGAGTCGGCGCAGGCATCTTCTCTGATCAGCTAAATATATCAAGGTCCTTCCGTCTCCCAGACTCTGCTAGCGTTTTCCAAGCGGAGCTTCTTACGATTCGAAAAGACTGCCGCCTGCTAAACAATCTTCCAACATCTAATCACAATATCGCTATTTTTTCGGATAGCCAGGCTGCCATCAAGGCCATTGATGCGGTCTGCATCTCTTCAAAACTGGTAGAGCAATGCCGGTTTGAATTGAATCAAAAAAGCACTCACTCGAGAATCACTCTCATCTGGGTCCCAGGGCACAGCAACCATGAGGGTAATGAGCGTGCTGGCCAGGCGAGGGTCGGCCCTTAACGGCTCTCTAGCAGAAAGAGTCGACATTCCGCTTGGTGCCGTTAAGGGCTATATTCACCTTCACTTCCTCCAGCTAGCCAATCGCGGGTGGAACAACCTCACAAGCTGTGTCATATCTAGGAAGACGTGGCCCAGTTTCAACAAACCCAGGTCAAAAGAGTTACTAGGCAAACCAAGACCAGTTATTGCCAAAATCGTAGCTATTATCACAGGCCACTGGCCAGTTGGAGACCATGCAGCCAAGCTTGGTATCCCCCACAACACCTTTTGTAGGAGCTGCAAGGATATTAATGAGAAAGAATCTCTATGTCATTTCCTTTGCAGATGTCCGGCCCTGGCGAGGATCAGACAACAAACTCTTGGCAAACCCTTCTTCGAGGATCTGAGAGAGATAGCGGACAAGAGGATTGGAGAACTAATCCTCTTCCTGAACTCCATGGGCTGGGTTTAAACTTAACATCCCTTTTTTAACTAGCCACTACAACAGGTAGACACGAGTCCGTGGTAACAAAACGGCGCACCTTAAGCGCTAATTGGGTTCTTTTTGGACCGGCACTTTACCTACCTACCTAAACGTAGACCAAGGGTGCGGGGCGGTTATAGTGCCGATGCAGTGTGTAATCCATAGAAAATGAACCCGACTCAACGCGGCAGTTGTAGAGCTTACGCAATCCTCGATGATGTTATATTCCAGCGCCTAAGACGAGGGGGTGGTTGGCCGAAGTCTGTAAAGTCGCAATCAAAACGAAAATAAGAACAAGCGCTGGTTCCGTTGGTCTAAAAGTTAGAAATCGATTGAATGATGAAACCGGAGAACTCAGATGCTGCATTTCCGTCCTGCGATATGGTGTAATAGTGTGGATAAGAGAATTGCTTTGTTCTTTCATAGAAAAACTACTCAGAGCTGCGATGGTCCTATCCAAAGCACAGACAGCGGATAAAATGAACAATTGACCAACATTCCAGACCAGTGGTCACCCTACAAAACCCCTAACAAGACAGGCGACGTTCAGCCCTTACAACGTAGCTTCATAAAGTTTGATACGACTGAACCCAGGTGCAGCAAGGTTTCCACTTCAATCTACGAATCTAAAACCACAACACTGTCCCTGTTACACGCAATCGTGTGTAGAAATCTTTGACAAATTTTTGACGGAGCTCCGCCACATCAACACTTACCCAGCATTCCCATGTTATTCGGGTTCCTCGCATTGGACAGCTCATTCTGTACAACATACTTCAAGCTGACCGGCAGAATGTCCGGCTGCAGCTGTATCATTTCCTTCAAGCACATCATGTAGATGTTTATCAGCGGCTTCGTCTTCAAGCGCATTTTTACCAATGTCGCCAGCACCTCGTGATCCTTGATAGTCTGGCCGGTGATGTTGAAGCAAATGTAAGTCAGCAGCTCCTGTGCTGGCTTCATCAGTTTCCCGTTGTGAATCCAAAGCTCCAGGCGTGTGATACACAGCGAACGCACCTCCCCGAAACCTGCAGTTGTGCAGAGAAACTTCAGAAAGTTCCTCGTATAGCAATCCTGCTGCTGCCGTTTGTTCAGCTGCTCCTTGATAGCGTCCATTACGTACTTCTCTACGATGTGACCACTCGAGCCATATCTATTCTGTACGGCGCAGTCCAACTTCAGATCGCTCGCCTTGAGCGAGTCGCCGTGCAGCGAATTGTCGTTTGAGTCGTCGTCAATGGAAATCGCCGCATCCCGCTGGGCCAGAGCAGTCGGCTCTGGTTGCAGCATATTCTTCGGCGGTACTCGGGTCTTGAAAGCCGAGCTGATGTTGTCCACAAAGGGGGCACAGTACTCGTTGTCTGCCCACACCCGCTCGTTGGCCGCGTCGTCAATGTACGTTCGGAGGAACATCTCGGGCCAGTGGCGCTTGTCGTGGTACCCGCGCGCTAACAAGTTGCACGCGACTATATGCGCCAGAGGGTGTGACCGGCTCTTGAACGCATGCTGGCTGTCCCGCCGTAGGATGGTCACAAGGGCCGAGGTTACAATGTCGTTGCAAAACAGCGACGGACGCACCTTGGCCAGGTATAGCAGCGACAGCGTAAGCACACTATCGTTCTTTGTCCTCTGCGATGACAACAGCTTTATGGCACCACAGACCACGTTAACAACGGTGTCGGAATCTTGCTGGTCGATTGCCGCGTACACAGTTTCCACCAAGTCAACAGGTTCGCAGTCGATTGCCTGCTGCTCCCAGGGTTCCAGCACCGAACTAGAACTGCTGCTACCCTCACCGGACAGACGTGGAACGTTTCCCACGCTTCCACTCAGTTTCGGCTTCTTGGCGACGTTGCCGAGGGAGGTAGAGGGTTCACGCTTTCGGTCCGAGACTCCCTTGACCGATGACATAACCTTGCTTTTGTCGTCACGGCTCGTCGAGGACTTCGTTCCCAAAGCAAACAGCTCGCTGCCCATGTGTGGGGCTCCTATCTTAGGCTTGGGGCCTCGGGAGCCCCCAATCTTGTTGCGGTCCATGGGATTATCGAAAGAAAATCAGTTTAACTTCGGAGCGAGAAAATTCGACAACAAAGTTGGTTGAGAAAACAAACGCGAATAATCAGATTTTTGACATTTGGAAGGAACTTCCATGGGATGGTATAGTAATCTAGTACATTTATGGCAGTGTATTTTTGATATGTTCAATTACAGAAGAACGGATGTGTTTATGGATAGGAAAGGAGCGTTATAATATTGTTTATGGGATCGACGAAATCGGACTTCAATTGACTACCTTCCATCATATGGGGCACCATTTGTATTTTACGGGATATCGTAAATTCACAATACAACGATGTTTTGCACTTACCTAAAAAACCAGATTCTTCTAAAAATAAATATATATTTGGCGCAACAGCTTTTCAAGCGCCTGAGTCTAGTTTCTCGCAACCAATCGTGTTGTGTGCGTTATACTTTTTCACACATTTGCAAGAGATCTACAGTTTAGTGCCGTATCTGAAGAGCAATTTGTTTTTGAGAAGCTTCTCGTGACAACAATACTCTCGGATGTTTGTCAGACGCTCGCGACAACATGAAAACCTCTCATACTGGGACTCACACATATGCCTTCTTCTTCCTTTTCAGCGAGGCCGTGATCCGAATATAAGGGATCACAACCCTCCCACTTCGCCGCATTTCTACTGATCCGCCTGTGGGGTTCGCCTATTTGACCTCAGAAAATATCGGCAGTCCTGCCGATTCAGAATCACTCGGTTACTGAGGCCAATGAAATGCCGATGTCGTCGCATTTGTGTGATCCAGGCGTTTATAAGCCTGCCTTTCCTACAACGCGATGTCTTTGGAACATGCATTGATATTGCCTTTTTAACAGGGTTCAACTGATCTCTTCTTTGAACGCGGCAATACCAGCTGAGCCGGTCGCGCTCTATTCTTTGAACGATGGTTTCCTTGATGTGAAAGCTTCCACGGATCTTCGAACTTCTTATTCGATCAAGTTTTGTCACTCCTGCTGTCATGCGAAGCATCTTCATCTCAGCTGCCGTTAATTTACTCTCATACTTCTTGTACATCGTCAAACATTGTGAACCGTATGTGAGCGCTGGATGCACAACTGCGGTGTAGAGCCTTCCTTTCAACTTAGGTGGCATTTTTCTGTCACAGAAGATAGCGAAATTTTCTCGCCACTTCATCCACCCTACGCTTGCGCGATGATTGATGTCGTCATCACAAGTTGCTTTGCTATTGATCATAGATCCCAGATATTTGAACTTTCCGTACTTGGGAAGCACTGTTCCATTCAAATAAATGTCTGGAATAGGCCTGAGTGGATCAGAGAACGGGCAGCACAAGTACTCTGTCTTTTTTGAACTAATGCGATACCCATTTCCCTCCAGAGCGTCCACCCACACATCAAGTGCTCGTTGCAGGGATGTAGGATCCTCACTTATGATGGCTCCATCGGCAGCAAAGAATAACTGATGTACCTTGTGGTCCATCACTTTACCTTCAAGCAGATAATCAAAGACTCACATACATACCTACTCCATGGAAATAGATCTATCAGTTTCTCCAACAAAAGAACGAAAGAAATGTTTGCAATGAACATATATAATACGCTAAGATATTTACGGAGTTCCTAACTAATCATTGCTCTCTTGAATATCACCTCAATTTAAGATTGGCATTAGTCAATCAGACGAGTGCAGAGTTTGTCTCGAAGGAACCAAAACTGCCGAACATATTTTCTTCTGTCATTCCTCAGTTCAGTTTGAAATACTTTCGGAAGGAATTTACCTTCTCACCTGACAACTTCACCTTCTTAGCTCAAAAACTTCTTTCCTCGTAAGTGTTGAAATAAAAGGATATCCTAGGGTGCTATAATTCTATAATAATTACCTGATCGAATAGATCCTTTTCATGTTCTTATTTCATCTGTTCCAACATTTATATTTGCTATTGCTGTTACAAATAAAGAGTCAGTTCGTCTGTACACTTCCAGGCCACGTAATTTCATTTATTATATTTGATTCTCTCCGTTCGCAATTATCGACTCTCATGTTTTTCTACCTGTTTTCATCAATCAGCTTAATTTGAGCTAGGACAAAACGCCTTTCGAGGGGAAAAGCAGGAAACTTATCAATGAGGTCAAATAGCACGCAACAGCACAACGGCCGTTTGTTGGCACTATCACTCCAATTATTACTTAAAAGAACACATATGATCTTACGTTAAAATTAACTTTAATCATGGAGGATTTCATTGATTTATTCAGTAGACTTCGATGAAAAACGTAAATCTTTCTGGATTTTTTCTTTACTTATCTTTATTCTATGAAAAATATGTCACGCCTACTATGGAACTTAATGATACGTTTTCAAAAAAAAGGAAAGGAGTTTAGGCAAGAATTTCAAAATGTTTTCATCGCACAAGAAGGGATTTATTTCGACATCAGTGTCTTAGTCAGAAAACTAAACGTGTCGGGCTGAAGCAGGTCCTTCTCTCTGATAACGTTTTTTACCCCTTGCTCTGACTTGTAAGAGTCAGCGTTTTGCTCCCTGGATTCGAAAGAACGACTTCTTCCTAAGGGCCAAAGCGGTTTCCATTAAGCCTTCTGCTGTTACCATCAGTCGAACACGCATATTAAAGCGCATGAGGAATTTCATAAAAGATGTCCCGTGGAAGCATTACATAAGCTTCTGCTAAGTAGTAGACAACACCAATTCTGAAAAATTCAGTATTTATTTAGTTAAAATTTAATTTTTCCCTTTCTCACCATAACTCATACGAAACTTCCATACAAAATTATTAATTTCTCTAAATTTATTCGGTTTAATTATTTTGCGAGCCGTTTAACGAATAACCCTATTCGTATTTTACTTTTATTGAAAGTGCTATTAAAAATCGTGATTGATTGGCACCACACACCCTTTCAAATCTATTACAATTTACCGTACAGCTGCTTCAATTGTTTTTGCAGCTGTTTTCTATAGCTGTCATATGCATGAGTGCGAAACACCCACAGGCCACTTGTCGTTAGGAGTCCATACAACGCCAAAAACACCAGAAGTAAGTGAGTGTGCGTCAAAAAGCTTCTACTATTTGGGTGTATATACCGAACTCCTATGGCTTTCCTTATCTTTTGCACGATTTTTGCAACCAAACTCCTTCCCTCCCTTTCACCCCACAGCCGGCTCTTGCGCAAATCTGACAGTCGGGCTGAAACTTCTTTTCTGTATCTGTGTTTAGAATTGTTCCAGATGTTTTGCGACTCCCTACTGTAGATGAGTCGTCTCTCTCGAAGAAGAAATTAGCTTTCAACGATTAATTCGCACAGAAATTCATTCTATTGAAACCAGTTGCTCCGCCAGACGAGTTACTTAGTCGATTGCCGCTGAAACCTGATCCAAAAGTAAGTCCAATCGAACGTAATCTCCACTTGGCGTGCGTCACTCGGGCGCTCGCATCTACTATCTTTGACCTACAAGAACTCACCCCCATAAACAATGGATGTACACACCGCTCGCCGATCGATATCACTGAGTGCTATCAGCGTTGTCACTGGAAAAACAAATAAAATTCTCTTTTTTCTAGGGAAGAAGCAGCAGAATGCCTGAAGTACCTATTGAGGAGATGGGCAGATGGGAGCGCCTGGAGTATGAAATCAAGCTCTGGCTGAAGTATGACAAGAATGAGAAGACGCACAAGGAGGTGCAGACGATATACTTTGCCGAGAAGTGGGCTGAGCTGCTGGAACTCTTCAGCGATAGGCTAGCGTTCGGTACGGCTGGCCTACGTGGCCCGATGCGAGGTGGTCGCAATGGGATGAACGACTTGGTCATCATCCAGACGGCTCAGGGGTTGGGTGAGTACATTCTGAAACAATTCCCAGACGCAGCGGACCACAAGCGAGGCGTTGTTTTCGGCTATGACGGGCGACACAACAGCAAGCGCTTCGCCGAGCTATCGGCGTGTGTGCTGATCAACAAGGGAATCAAGGTGTGGCTGTTCGGGAAAATGGTGCCGACACCGTTTGTTCCGTTCACGGTGCTGCAGTTGAAGTGTCTCGCCGGGGTGGTGGTCACTGCGTCGCACAAT
The DNA here is from genome assembly GCA_945910035.1 of Brachypalpus laphriformis. Taxonomy (NCBI): domain Eukaryota; kingdom Metazoa; phylum Arthropoda; class Insecta; order Diptera; family Syrphidae; genus Brachypalpus; species Brachypalpus laphriformis. Next base: position 311,043,476 of record OX246753.1, on the reverse strand, counting down.
CCGAAGGAGGACAACGGTTACAAGGTGTACTGGACCAATGGGTCGCAGATTATCTCGCCGCACGACAAGGAAATCCAGAAGTCTATTGAAGCGAACTTACAACCGCTGGACTCGTCGTGGGACACGTCGATTCTGGAGCGGGAGAAGGAGCTCCTTGAGGATCCCTTTGACGAGATTTCTCGGCTGTACTATGAGGCGCTGGTGGCCAATGTCCCTGGAAAGTTCCTACAGACGAACGAGGCGAGTGATCTCAAATTTGTCTATACGGCCATGCACGGAGTGGGCTACCCATTCATTGAGCGGGCTTTTGAAGCAGTAAAGTTGAAGCCAGTTCTTGCGGTGGAAGAACAGCGCGACCCCGACCCTGAGTTCCCGACGGTTAAGTTCCCCAATCCGGAGGAGGGTAAGTCCAGCTTGGAGCTATCCATAAAAAAAGCCGATGCTGAAGGTGTGACAGTGATCCTCGCCAACGATCCGGACGCCGATCGTCTAGCTTGCGCTGAGAAGGATCCCGAAACTGGCGCTTGGAAGGTGTTCAATGGAAATGAGCTGGGAGCCCTTCTCGGTTGGTGGACAATAAGAAACTTCCAAGCTCTAGACCCCAACCTAGATCTCTCGAAATGCTACATGATCGCCAGCACAGTCAGCTCAAAGATTCTCCAATCTATGGGAGCCATAGAGGGCTTCAAGTTCGAGGAGACCCTCACCGGGTTCAAGTGGATGGGCAATCGCGCCATCGAGCTCATGGAAGAGGGCAACAAGGTACTGTTTGCCTTCGAAGAAGCCATCGGTTTTATGGTATCCACAACAGTCCTCGACAAGGATGGAGTCAGTGCCGCCGCTCACTTGGCCACAATGGCCAGCTACATCAAAGCCACCGAAAACCTCACTTTGACAGAGAAGCTGAAGAAAATCTATGACCAGTATGGCTACCACTACACCAAGACATCCTACCTCTTCTGCTTCGAGCCAGGGACTATCAAGCGGATTTTTACCAAAATCCGCAGGTTTGAGAACGGCCGTCCTGGCACCTACCCCCCAGCCATTCTCAATGGAGAGTTCAAGATTAAGACCGTTCGTGACCTGACTATTGGGGTTGACACCTCAGAGCCGGATGGCAGAGCCAAGCTGCCGGTCAGCTCTAGCTCACAGATGATCACTTTCAGCTTTGAGAACGGCCTAGTCGTCACACTGCGCACAAGTGGAACCGAACCAAAGATTAAGTACTACGCTGAGATGTGTGCCAAGCCCGAGGAGAAGGACTGGGATGAGCTGCGCAACTGTATGGACAGAATGGTAGAAGCCATTGTGGAGGAGTTCCTGCAGCCAAAATTGAATGATCTAACTCCAAAGACAGATTAGATTTTTTATCTTCTTGAGTGTTCACGAGAGGCGTGGTTTATCTAATTCTAAGCATTCCACAGAGAGGCCGTTTACTTAAAAGAATTTGTGTTGTGTTGTGTTCCCCCCGTCGCCACTCATGAATGTCGCGTCCAAATCTTTGTACTTCCACTCCCCTCTTGAGACTCGGAGATCATTTATAAGATACCTTGATTCCTAAGTGTTTATAGTTTTTTTTTTTTTTTTTTCTTCTTTTTGAATATCAGTAGCGCACATCGATTGTTTGCTTATTTATTTAAATCCAACAGAAGGGTTTTATAATTAATTGTCGTATTTATTGGCGTTTTTTTGATGAAATAAACGTTTGTAGTGTTGTATACACGTGCTGGTCGTTTTTATTTGATAAGGTGTCCTACAATTTTATAGGAGGAAGCTCATAAAGTGATTAGAACGTGTTATGAGAGTTGTCAGGTTATCAGAGACCTGGCAACGCACGAATGCTATTTTTTTCTGGCAATAACATTGTTGATAACGGTCGAGTTGAATGCATTGACTTTGACATTTTTAATATGAATCATCTAATTAGTTATTGTTCGCTGGGTTCGTTATCTTTGGCGGGAAAAAACGTTCGTACACCTGAACGGACAATATGGCTACTTCCTCGTTATTGGTATTTCAGGTACAAAAATAGCGCAAGTATTAAATCAAGATTGACGCACTTCATGTTATCGAAACAAGCATTTTATCTATTCAGTATTTCAGTATTCAGTATTTTATAAATATTAGTAAACAACATTTATAATAGACTATTACAATCTTTAAATAATAAATGTGAATTTTACAATAACATGATTTAAATAAATTTTAACGATCTCTAAAATAATGAAAACTGGAAATTGAGTTGAATGTAAGTTACCGAGTATGATGTATTAATGCAATTATTTACCATGGACAAATATTATTCCTAATTATTATCTGCTAGGTGCCGAAAGAGAGTGTCATCAAAACGATTCGTATTATAGAGCCGTCTTAAGGTGAGAGGGATTGAATTCCAGAGGCGTATGGGGTGAATGAAAAATTGTTCACAAACTTGGAATGTACTTACTTACTTACTTAGATGGCGCTACAGTCCGGGCCGGACCTGGGCCTCAACCAACAAACCTCTCCAGCCAGCACGGTTACGAGCCAGCTGCCTCCAGTTGCGCACGCCAAGTTGGTTGAGGTCCCCCTCCATTTGTTTGCGCCACCTACCGCGAGGTCGTCCTCTACTGCGCCGTCCGTCCGGGGTGGATTCGAAGACTTAGCGGGAAGGTTGGGCTCCATCCGCTCTAAATGACCCAGCCATCTTAGTCGCTGTATGTGAACTCTTCTGGGTAAGTCGATGTCCTTGTACAGGCCGTATAGTTTGGCATTGTACCTTCTCCTCCACTCACCGTCTATGCAGACGGGACCAAAGATCGCTCGAAGAACTTTTCTCTCGAAATAACCAAGGGCATCCTCATCCGGTTTTTTCAAAGCCCATGCCTCTGCGCCATACAGCAGGACTGGGATGATTAGAGTCTTATAAAGAGTTACCTTAGTAGTTCGAGATCCTTCTTAGCCCATAGAAACAACGATTGGCAAGAGTAATTCTTCGTGTGATCTCCCTACTGATGTCGTTTGCGGAGTTCACCATAGAGCCTAGGTACACAAAATCCTTTACTACCTTAAAATTATATCTGCCTATTGTGGCGTTCTATCCAAGTTGCCGATGTTGGGTGTCCTTTTTTGTAGACAGCATATATTTTGTTTTGCTTTCATTGACCGCTAGACCCATCTTTGCTGCCTCGATCTCAATACTCGTAAATGCCCCATTGACGGCCCGCTGAGTTCTTCCGATTATGTCAATGTCATCGGCATAAGCGAGTAGTTGTACAGACTTGAAGAAGATTGTACCTCCGGGGTTGGCTTGTGAGTTTCGTACAATTCTCTCAAGTACTATGTTAAAGAGAGATCGCATGATAGCGCGTCGCCTTGTCTAAGACCTTTCCTGACATCGAACGGTTCGGTGATGTTCTTACCGACTTTGATGGAGCAGCGAGAGTTCTCCATCGTCATTCTGCACAAACGGGCGAGCTTGGCACGGATGCCAAGACTAGACATGGCTCTGTATAACTCGTCTGTATACACGCTATCATAGGCAACTTTGAAATCGATGAAAAGGTGGTGCGTATCGATTTTATATTCATGGGTTTTTCCCAAGATCTGCCGTAGTGTGAATATTTGGTCAATGGTGGACTTTCCAGGCCTGAAACCGCACTGATAAGGACCTATCAGGTTGTTGACGATCGGTTTTAGGCGTTCACATAGTACGGCAGACAGGATCTTATATGCGATATTTAGGAGACTTATACCTCTGTAGTTGGCGCAATTCAGAGGGTCTCCTTTCTTCAGGATCGGGCAAACGATGCTGAGGTTCCATTCATCGGGCATACTTTCGTCCGACCAGATTTTACAGATGAGCTGGTGCATGCTCCTTACCAACTCATCTCCTCCTGCCTTGAAAAGTTCAGCGGCAAGGCCGTCGGCTCCAGCAACTTTGTTGGATTTGAGTTTAGATATCGCTATCCTCACTTCATTATGATCGGGTTGACGGGAATTTTGACTGCCATCGTCACTGTTGAATGGCTCATTCTGCCTGACAGCGGAATATTGATCATCATCGCCGTTTAACAGTCTGCAGAAGTGTTCCTTCCATATCCTCAGCACCGACTGCGATTCTACTACTATGATGCCATTTTCGTCCCTGCAGGCTTCTGTTCTGGCTTTGAAACTCTGGCACGTTCCTTTTACTCCTTGGTAAAATTTTTGAACATTATTCCTGCAATAAAGTCTCTCAATCTCCTCGATCGAGCGCTTCTCATGCTCTTTTTTCTTCTTTCTGAGAAGTCGATGTTCCTCTTTTCTCCTGCGCACGTAGAGCTCGTAAGCAGCTCTAGTCCTTCTATGCAGCGCCGCTTTGTACGCCTCTTGTTTTGCTGCATGTGCTTGCCGGCATTCCTCATTAAACCAGGGGTTTCGTTGTGGTGGGCGAGAGAAACCCAGTACATCAGAGGCGGCATCTCTGATGGCTTTTTGGCAACGCTGCCACTGGTCTTCCGCATTTGCTGCTGGCGGCATAGGACTAAGATTGAGATTAGAAGAAACACGATCGGCAAAGGTTCTGGCGGTCTCTTGCGATTGTAGCTTTTAGACGTCAAATTTCCTGACAGCATTTCGTTGATTTCGCTCCGTTGTGGATATCCGCATCCGTACCTTGGCTACAACTAGGTAGTGATCCGAGTCCACGTTGGCTCCTCGGAAAGTCCGGACACCCAGAATACTGGAAGAGTGCCTTGCGTCGATCACAATGTGATCGATTTGGTTGACGATTTTTCGATCAAAGGAGAGCCATGTTCCTTTGTGAATATCGTGACGTGGGAACCGCGTACTAGCTACAACAAAGTTTCGCCCCGTTGCAAAGTCGATTAGCCTGAGTCCGTTGCCGGAAGTGTTGTCGTGCAGGCTGTGCTTTCCGACCACGCTACTAAAGACTTCCTCTCTTCCTAGCTTTGCGTTAAAGTCGCCTAGTCGCCCTTGATATGTAACAAGCGGCAAAATTAAACTTAAAGAACGGTTTGATTGTGAGAATCTAAGTTTTTCATATAAGTACTGAGGTTGTTTGCTGGTTATAATTTTGTGTAAATACTTGAGTGTGCAGTAGTCAAGGTACTTGTCGAGTGAACATCCAAGAATCACTTTTGCGTACGACGACACATGGTCATAGCGTTTTAAACCATAGACATAACGTGCAATGTTATTAAATGCGACATTGAGTTTGCGCCTAGTGAGTGCATTATGGCAAGAACAAATTTCGCAGCCATATGTTATTAAAGGAATGAGTAAGGACCTGACTAGCATTAGCCTTGTGTTAACTGGCGTGAAGTTTTGGGACACCGAGAGGTTCCTGAGGCAGCCATAAATTTTCCCGATGACTGTACGCACGTGGTCATCCCACTGCAAACTTTTGTTGAACCAAACTCCAAGGTTTTTAGTTTTATCCAGAAACTCAATAGAGGCATCACCAAGGTATATTGTGGGAAAGTTGCTTGTGTTGAGACCATTTCTATTTATGACTGGGCATTTCGTTTTAACCGGGTTAAGCCGTAAGCAGTTTTCTTGAGCCCACACAAAAATCCTTTGTACGCCTTCATTACATTGAACCGCCGCATCTTCCATTTGTCCAAGTGCAAAACTTAAGTAGAGTTGAACATCGTCCGCAAACATGTGAAACTGGGAATATTTAATTACCTTAGGGAGATCATTTATAAAAACTGCAAAGAGCAAGGGACCTAAAATGGATCCTTGAGGAACACCTGCCGAAGTTGCAATAAATTCAGACATTACACTGTTAGCTAAGACTGCTTGTCTTCTTCCAAATAGGTACGAATAAATTAAGTTAGCAGCGGATGTAGAAAAATTGTACAAAGTTGAAAGCTTAGAGACAAGTAGCTTATGGTTAACCGTATCAAAGGCCTTGGAAAAATCTAAAAGTGTCAGAAAAGTAACTAAGTTGTTATCCATTGCAACTCGTACGTCATCCGTTACTTTAAGCAATGCCGAAGTGCAGCTGTGGCATGGTCTGAATCCAGATTGATGAGCATTTAGCAGCTGATTGCGCCGGAAGAAGACTGACATTTGGTTGTGGATAGACTTTTCCAAGACCTTTGAAAGGTAGGGCAAAATAGCAATAGGTCTATATTCGGCAGGTGAGTTAATTGTTGCTTCCTTTTTTAGAACTGGGATGATCTTTGCATGTTTCCAAGCACATGGAAAGGTAGATCTCGTTATGATATTATTAAATATGAAGGTAATAACTGGCAGAAGGTACGGCAGGATAATTTTTAAGAAAAGAGGATGTATTCCGTCAATACCAACAACTTTAGATTTTATTTTTAGTACTGCTTTTACAACATCTGTTTGCTCAATCCAGCAAAAATCAAAGGAGCCACTTTGCGGCATTTGAATGGGCTGGTGCAGTGCTACTGATGTTGTTTGTATTTCGGCGAATTCTTTAATTAGCTGGTTGGGATCGACTTCATCCATCTTGTGTTTACTTTGTTTCCCCACACCTAAATCTCGCAAATTCTTCCAGAGTCTTTTAGTTGGAAGCCTATGATCGTAGTGCCTACCATAGTACGCTCGTTTTGCTTCTTTAATTGTAGCGTTAACAGAATTTCGTGATATCCGAAATGCTTCGTAGAACTCAAAGATGTCAGGTGCGAAACTTTCAATTCAAAAATGCAAACTGCTTCATATCTGTCGAAAACAGAACTGCCCACAACTTAACATTAATGTAAATAATGTACTAATCGAAAATGTTAGTAACTTAAGAATTTTAGGATTAGTCTTTAATAATAAGTACTCTTGGAAACAACACTGTCTAGATCTTAAGAAATCCCTAGCTGCAAGAACTAATATTATAAGATATTTAGCTTGTAAAAAAAGTAGTGTCCATATAAACACTCTTTCAACCGCTACCAAAATGTTAGTTTTAAGCAAAATCGACTATGGGTTATATATATATGGGCACTGTCCGCAATCTATTTTAAAAATTATAAAACCTGTGTACCACCAAGCGGCTAGAAGAAGCATAAATGCTTTTCCTACTACTCCTATAAAAAATATTTTAGTAGAAGCAGGACTACCGAGCATTGACGAACGAAGAGACGCTATCACTCTGAAGCTAGCCGCGAAACTTGTTTTCTCCAGAAACTCTATAATCGATTACGATGTAAAGAAAGCAATGGATCATAAACTCACAAAGAGGATACCATCCGCCATCGCTACTATTCTCGAAAAAGCAGCGCTGATAGAATTTCCAGCTAAACGAAAACATATTGCTGCTCCTCGCTACCCCCCATGGTTCATCAACTCCGAATCCATAATAACAACCCTTGCCAATTACAAAAAAGCAAATACCAGCAACACAGCTTACTGTCAACTCTTCGCAAGCATCTCATCAGCCTTAAAATCGGATGGATGGAATTTAATCTTCACTGATGGGTCAAAGACTACAGAAAATACATCTTTTGCTGTGTCACTTGAAAATGGTTCCATTGTCTGCATTGGTAACTTGCCCGAATTCGCCTCAATATTCACAGCAGAAGCTTTCGCCATCCTTCAAGCCACAAAGACAGTAATAAACCGCAAAGGAAAACATGTCATATGCTCTGATAGCATATCTGTGCTAAACGCTATCAAAAACCCTAACAACAACACGGAGCTCATATCAGAAATCAGATATGAACTCATCAAATCGTCAAAAAACATCAAGTTGATGTGGACTCCTGGACATGTTGGAATCCAAGGAAACGAAAGCGCCGACATTGCAGCAAACTCTGCCAAAAATGCTCCGGTATACAGATTTAATGTATACACAAAACTTGATTTGCTAAAACTCATTCAAGAAGCCAGAAAAACTCATATCAAGAATGACTGGAGCCTATACCACCATCACTACAAGAAAGTAAATCCGGAAAGACTCAACCCTGTATACCCCACTAACATTCCTAAGCAAAAAATTTCTAATTTTGTACGACTACGACTTGGACATACCTCAGCTTCTCATCAGCACCTACTTATTAAAAACAGACCTCCAGTTTGCGACTCCTGCAACACCACTTTGGATTTAACACATATTTTAGAAAATTGTTCTGTATTAAAACCTATCATCAAAAATGTATTTAAAAATAATTCAATTTATGAAGTACTTAAAAACCCTAGTCCCACAAATGTTGAAAAGATCTCTGATTTTCTAACAAAAGCAAACATTATTATATAACTCTATGTCATTATAGAGCCAATAGTCTCTGCAGCTAGGCTCCTTAAACTTATTATTATCATGTAATTTTAATTGTATGTTAATAAATAATAATAATAATAATAATAATAATATTCCTTAGCTCACGGATTTCTGGGGTAAACCACGTAATATAGTTACATTTAACTACCTTGGTTTTAAGTAAAACATGCCTATTAAAGAGTTCAACTATTGTATCTTGAAGATATTCGACTTGGGCGTTGACCGACGTTTCGCAATATACAGCCTGCCAGTTAACACTTTGAAGATCCTGCTCAAGTTGCTCCACTTTGATGTTCCTAAAGTCTTTAAAGGTATACGTCAACGGGTTTCTTCAATTTGTGATGTTAAATGTAACAAAGATAAGATCATGTCTGGAAAAAACAGGTGCGGATACTTGACTGAAGAAAACGTTCTGAATATCACTCGTAAGAAATAATTCTAAAAGAGTGCTGGAAGAACCAGTAAAGTGCGTTGGAATGTTCGAATTAATAATTTCGAAATTGAGCGCTTGTATTGATTCGACAAATGATCGTGATCTCTCGCTATTCAAGATATTGCAATTGAAATCTCCACAAACAATAGTTTTTAAATATGACGATGAACAATTTTCTAGTATACTATACAGTGGAGATAAGTCAATATTATCATACGGTCTGTAAGCAATACCAAAAAGACTCTACCTTTACTGTGAACATGAATAAAATAGCAACAACAATCAAGTCATCAATTGTTTTGTTTACAGTGAACCTTATTCGCGGTCATGTAGGGTCCAAGTTGGGCGACTTGGACCTATTCACATTCCATTTATCACGTAAATATTCCCCCTGATTGTCGTTGGCGTTTGTCACTTTTCGACGATTGTCGTTTTATTCTTCAGAAGTAGCACGAATCCATTTTCATAACCTTTTCATTGTGAATAAGTTGTTATAATATTTTACACGACAAACAAATTGCTTAGTAATGTTTAACGGTCTGCAGGTCGTAGCAATAAATAAAACGATAATCGTCGAAAGCAACAAACGACAATCAGAGTGATACACTCTTATTCCACTGGTCAACAAAAAAAAATATTTTTTTTTGCCATTCTTCCAAAATGCTTTTTTTTTTTTTATACCTTGGCATGAAATTGTTTAAAATATGTCTGTAAAAAATGAATGAAACATCCATATTCTGAGAAAAATCTGTTTATTTAAAAAAGTGACTTTTTGATGTGTTTTGCTTGTCTTTTATACAAAACCAGCAACGTGTAGTCGATACACTGAAATCTGTGCACTTGGATGAAGTAAATTCCATTGCTGGAGTCTTGAACCGAAGAGTTCAGCTTGAGCTTTGGACAAATCAAGATCTCGAACAAAATCATTCAGTTCACTTTGACATAATAAATGTGATTCATTTTCATTTACAACGAAATCCTGTGATTGAAAAGAAGTTAGTGTTGAAGTTACTGATCCAATTTCGCTTCTATTTTCTTCTTCACCATTTTTTTCCAATGGAGGCCGCGGTGGAGGAATGTCTTCAGTATGAGGAAGTGGCTTAGATACCGATTCCACATTTGGATACACAATTTTATTTCTTGTTTTATACGAAAAACCTTTCAGTTTCGTTAAACAGAAATAACAATCACTCAAATGGTATTTTTGTTCCCTCCAAATTACTAGTTTAGAGAAAGGCATTGATGGATGCATTTTAACCAACTTATTAAATAGCGTACACATCTTAGACAAAAGAAGCTTGTTTGTTGTTTATGTCCTGTATCCCCTTGTGGGTCCCAGGGCCTCTACTACGCCTACGCGCCATCGTGTACGGTTTCTGGCAATGTGTCTGAGTTCTCCCAAACTTTTCCCTAACTGCCGTGCCTACTTCTCGACTGTTCTGCGCCATGTTCTCCTCGGACCGCCAGGTCTTCTGCCATCCTGAGTTAGAGGGTTCCATTGCATAGCATGGTTCGCTATGGAACTGTCACCCTTTCAGAACGTTTGACCAATCCACTGCCACTTCCGCCGTTGGATGGTTGTGCCTACTGGTTCCTGACCCGTTCTCTCGTAAAGGTGTTCGTTAGAGATATGATTGGGCCAGAAAATCCGTAAGATATTGCGCAGGCACATATTAACAAACGTTTAAGCTTTCTGCTGATAGCAGTAGTCACTCTCCACGTGCTGCAACCATATAGCAGCACGGATTCAACGTTGGAGCGGAACAGTCTTATTTTGGTCCTCAAACTGATTGCATTGCTTCGCGTAAGAGTCCATCGAATTCCTCCGTTTCCCGTCGACAAAGCTGCATGAAGCACATCGCTAATCACCAATAGGAATAATATTCTCGGTATTCTAACTGGACACTGTCTTATAGGCCAACACGCCAAAAGACTTGGCCTCTTCTCCAACGACTTCTAGATGAGGAGGAAACCATCCTTCAACTCCTATGCACTTGTCCAGCGCTAGGGTCCCCCTTTCTTGATGATCTCGACGATCTGGCGTCCTTAGACGTCATGAGCATCCATCGCTTTATCAAAAGCTCCGGTTGGTTTTGTTAGTTAATAAGGCCACTCAGGGGCCTAATGGTTGATCCATGGTATCACAAAGGACCTTCACTGGTCTAAGTGTGTCTGCACTCTCGTGTGGACAGCCAACCCAACCTAACCTATGCATGTACGATTAAAAAATGTATAATTTAATTAACGGTAAAAAATCGTGTTGACCAGTGTTTTCAGTGTCAGGTACAAATTTCATTAGTTTATTCAAGAAACTATTGAAAAGGTCGCAAAAGCAAGGCATCTGGTCAGTACCATCGGCAAGTAGAAACAAATTTGGTTTGTGCCTCACACACATTAGCGCATGGTTGAAGTGAAACTTAATTAAAAGATATTATTAAAACGCATACACACACGCGAAGCACACAACGTCAGATGCATCCACTTCGTTAACATGACCGCATGGCGCATTGAGAGATCGGATTGACACAGTATTGAGTTTCGATTCTCGTTTTCGCTGTAAATGAATTGTGGGAACGAGTTAGAATCGAAACGAAAGAGGATTGAGTTTGACACTTCTTTCCCTGTATGCCCCTGTATGTGAAGATCCTTTTCTTTCTCTCTTCTTTCTCTATCTGTCAAACTCGATCTTTTGGTCCGCGCTTATATGCAAAATCTCATCTCGATCGCCGAAAATTGTGTGATGGAATCGAATCAATCCTATTTCAATCTGATCTGCATTTACATGGCACTCGACTCGAATTGAATGATGAGATCCTTTTCTTTCGCACTTCTTTCTCTATCTATCAAGCTCGATCTTTCGGTCCGCGCTTATATGCAAAATCTCATCTCGATCGCAGAAAATTGTGTGATGGAATCGAATCAATCCTATTTCAATCTGATCTGCATTTACATGGCACTCGAATCGAATTGGATGCTGAATCAACCCAATGTAAACGAAGTAATCAACACCTGAACTTGTAGTTGACTTGCAGACATGTGGTTGTCGTCCATCTTTCTCTTATACATATACTCAGCTCTTTCACTCATATGCAAACATACATTTAAACTTATGTTTAGGTCTGTTCGCGTACTTTCTGTACCAAAATTCGCAGCTTGTCAAATTTGCACCAGTGAGGGGTAAAATTATCTCAGAGAGAGGTAAAATAACGAAAAACTAAACGAACGCGTTGAACCACAAAAGTTGCCCACTTTTTAAACGTCAAACCTCAAACCCAATTGTACGCGAAAGAAAGAAAGAGAAGGAACAATCCAACAAAAAATCACATATGCAGTGATTTGACAGATTTGACAGTTTTCACAAACTAGCCCGCAGAAATTCGCAGCATGGGGAAATTTCTTACTCTCTCGAGGGCGCTCTCTTCTGTCAAAAACTACGAAAATTCTTAGTACTCGAACAGGTTTTCCTAAAAATTCGCTGTTTTGCGAGGGTACGCGAACAGACCTTATGTTTGCATATGGTTGGAAGGCTCTGGCCTTTCACTTTTCCGATGTTAGCCCAGATGCCTACCTGGTGGGCCGCCAGGAGTTACTTTTATTACGCGAGATGTAAAACTATCGACGTTTAACAATTGCTTTCTATCAGTTAAACAATTGGAAAACCACCTTAGCAATTAAGAGTGAAAACTGGAAACCCAATGATTTAAGCTTCTTGTTCGCTAAAAATAAGGTATGATGTGCTCTATCAAAAGTTTTTGTAAAATCTGTGCAGAGTATGTACATCAACTTATAAAACGAAAAAAAAAAAATAATAATAAAAAATTAAATGCCAACAACATGCGGTTTCTCAACTGGTCGCCGCGTCCGACTCTGCTTGATTTCGGTGATCGGGCAAGAACTTCTCAGCGTGGTTGATCGTTTCATGTTTGATTTTTGTGTCTCCAAATAAGTTTCTCTTCAAAAAAATTTAAGTAAATCGAACTATTTTCTACTATAACTATTTTTTTTACGGGCTCCCGACCAATGTAGAGTCTCTGCCTGAAACACAGCAGCCTTCCATCTTCGCCAAGCACTGTATCCAATTATGCAGACCAAGTTTTTTGGCATTCGCGATTACATGGTCTTCATACAGAAGGTTCGGTGATTTTCGTCGTCTCAAACCTGGGTGCCGTGATTCCAAGATTCTCTTGGCTGGAACATTTTTGGCAATCCGCTCGATGCTCAATGTGTGTACATATAAATCTTGATACAGCTCATAGAGTTCGTGGTTAAATCTCCCCCTCCATTCACCCTCTTCGCACATGGAACCTAATATCTAACGAAGGTATTTTGCTCTCAGAAGCGTTCAATGAACTCGAACTCGGTGACATATATTATAAGGACTGGTAAGATTAATATTCTGTAGACCATTAATTTAGCCCGCCGAATTAGGAATTTTAAGCCCAGTTTTTCTTGCCAAACCGAAATAACGATATTTTCCTAGAGCTATTCTTCATGGAATCTCCACGAAAGTGTCGTTTTTGAAATTAATATTTACTCTAAGGTAGGTGAATTCCTTACGTTCGCTATGTCAATCACTGATAACAGTCATCATTCACCTCGAATCAGGCGAATAATTCAAGGTGAATGAGGGCTGGTTTTATCTGCTGACTTTAACAGTCAGATTTATTAACAGATATCATTGTTGATTAGTAAAGATTAGTAAAAAACTGATTTAGAGGGAAGACAAGGAAAGTAAACAAAAAATGCTTATTTGTAACTTTCACACTTTCGCAGTTGTGATATTTCAATTCATATATATTCAATTTTTAGTGTCTATAAGATATTACAATATTGCCTTTGAACCCAGTCAGGACGTGCATGACTGTGTGACTGTGTGAATGGTCCCCTAACTACAACCTTCATTTTTCCGAATGCAGTAAAACAACGCACGTGAATCAACTATGTAAAGTATGCATAATAAAAAGCCATCAGTTTTCCTCAAATGTTCATGTTTGTTAGCTCCTTTCCTAGTAGTACTTGTCTACGTCTACTTACGAAATATTTTTAGATTTTTAAGTAACAATCGTAATTGTAAATTCAAAACTCCATTTACATGCCATAATAGATTTATTTAAAAATTCTCTTATCACTCTCTTATCACCTTTGATGACCCTGCAATGATCTTATGACAAATAAAAAAACAAAACTGTCGCGCGTAAAACCTCCAGCAAATCTATCATATCTCTCGCATAAGTTGATAATAAACATGTGCTTAAACTAGATTTTATACTCGCATTACTTGCGAATGACGATAGAGGAAATTTAAGATCTTTCTCATGACTCAGATTTCATGGAATTTCATCATTGCAATATTCTTATCTAAAGTGTCGCATTGAATTTGTAATGCACAAGTGTGCATTGTTAATCAAGGCTAATCAAGTAGTCTAGATCAATGGTCCTTTGTTTTTTTCGGTGTTACTGCCATTCATTAACATAACTGATAATAACAAATAATTTATGGCTGACATGTGCTAATTTGGGCCTTTTTAGTATGAAAAACAAGCCGCTGTACTAATAAAAATTGGCACACGTGATATGCACGCTCATAAGGGTTCTGAGGACTATTCTCAAATTTATTCCGCGTACGAATAATCACATATGAAATGTCGATACTGAATGATCCGTGTGGATTTAGAGCGCTCAAACGGAGTGTGTCAGCTGCCCTATCCCAATGATTTATCTGTTTTTTAAGAGCTCGTGGTGGTCGGCATGCGTTATTTGAAAATCCTGCGCTCTGAAGTCAGCCCAGTTTTTTCGTGGGTAAGGAAAGTGAGGTGTCAAAACCATATGTGCCTTTTGTGGTTACTATTTATTTTGCATATCACGGAAGTAATAGTCTAGGTTTTTTGGCTTGAATTATGTTAAATACGTAAACATCTATTTGGTATCCAATTGAAATGAGTTCAATGTGTTTTATGAAAAATACAAAACCTAGTTTTTTTTTGACACATTCGAGAGTAGTCAAAAAAACCTGGGTCGACCCTTGAGCAAATCTAAAAAAAAAACAGGCCTTACCTTACATATTAATACGTGAACACGAAACTTATCGTGCGTTTTTTTTAGTATTTATTATAAAAGAGGGGGATGAAACTTATATCATTCGAAAGGTACTGTGCCATAGATGTGCAGGAAACAAACATCTTATACTCATGTAACCGTTAAGTCAGGTAAAATAATGAACATACTCACATGATTTCCACATACAAAACGCTTTAACCAATTAAATGAAAGGAGATCCCCTCAACTGCGCCAATTATAGAGGCATCAGTCTCCTGAACATGGCATACAAGATCTTTCCTGCGATATTGTGTGAACGCCTGAAACCTTTTATGAACAGCCTTATTGGACCCTATCAGTGCAGTTTCAGGCCAGGAAAGTCCACCATCGATCAAATCTTCACATTTCGGCAGATCCTGGAGAAAACCCAAGAATTCCAAATCGATACTCACCACCTCTTTATCGATTTCAAGGCCGCCTATGACAGCATCCATAGAGAAGAGCTTTATAGAGCCATGTCTAGTTTTGACATCCCTGCCAAACTTGTCCGTCTGTGCAGGCTGACGATGGATAACGCTCGCTGCTCCATCAAGGTCGGTAATGACCTCACCGAGACCTTTGATGTCAAAAAAGGCTTTAGACAAGGTGACGCGCTGTCATGTAACTTCTTCAATATTGTACTTGAACGGATTGTGCGGAACTCACAAGCCAACACCGGAGGCACAATCTATTACAAGTCTGTACAACTGCTTGCATACGCCGACGATATAGACATTATCGGAAGAACTCAGCGGGCTGTCACCAGTGCGTTTGCAAGCATTGAGGCGGAAGCGGCCAAAATGGGTTTAGCGATAAACGAGGGCAAAACCAAGTATATGCTGTCAACAAGAAGGGAAAACCAACACTGACGAATTGGACAAAACGTCACCGTGGGCAGCTATAACTTCGAGGTAGTAAGGGACTTTGTCTACCTTGGCTCTGCTATAAACTCTGAGAACAACATCAGGGCAGAAATCAAGCGAAGAATAACTCTTGCCAATCGCTGCTTTTTTGGGCTTATAAGGCAATTCAACAGTAAAGCCCTATCTCGAACAACTAAGGAGACTCTGTATAAGACCCTGATCATCCCAGTCCTGCTTTATGGCGCTGAAACATGGACTTTATTAAAAGAGGATGAGGATATCCTTGGTCGCTTCGAGAGAAAAATTCTTCGTAAGATTTTCGGTCCCGTTTGCGTTGACGGGTTTTGGAGGAGAAGATTCAATCACGAACTATACGAGCTGTACAGCGACATCGACCTAGTCAAAAAACTGCGTATTGGACGTCTGAGATGGCTAGGACATGTAGAGCGAATGGACACCAACGCTCCGGCCCGCAGAGTCTTCGAATCTAACCCCGAGGGACGACGCAGTAGAGGGAATCATCGCCGTAGGTGGCGCGCACAAGTTCAAGGGGACCTCCATCAACTTGGAGTGCGCAACTGGAGGCAACTAGCTAAAGACCGAGCTAAATGGAGAGGCTTGTTGGTTGAGACCCAGGTTCACCCCGAACTGAAGCGCCACCTGAGTAAGTAAGTAAGTAATTAAATGAAAGTATTTTGATCACGTTCATGGCTGTATGACCTTATATCCCGTTGCCTTCCCTGCACGGTAAAATATTACAAAAAAAGTTATGTAAACAAATACATAGTTGTTGTTTCTCTCTCTGCTTGTTTTTTTTTTTTCGGTCGAATTTCGACCATACGCGATGCTAGTATAAATAATAGTATAATATAAACTTAACGGAACAGCTCATTGAGTGCCTCTGCCTAGCTTCTCGCAACCACTCGTGTTGTGTGATGACCTACCTACAGTTTTGTGCCGTATCGTATCCGAAGGGCATTTTTTGTTTTTGAGAAGCTTTCTCATGACAAGAAATAGAATAAAAATCAGACATTCGGTAGAGGTGGGGGCGTGAAAAAACTTGTTGGTGTTTTCTGGGATTTGAACATGGAAACTCACGCGCAGTGGTCCGACACACTAACCACTGTGCCACGGCGCCCACAAAAATCAACTTTACGTTTGAGAAATCTTTATTTCCCTATCTTCGAAGTTTGAACATACATACTTGACCCAAAATTGGGAAAATAAATAAATCGTAGTATTATGACCCTTTTTGGTCTATAATTACAAATAAGCCCGATTTCGATGTCGCGAACCCGTTCTGAAGGAGCAACCGAGATAAATATGCATCTCAGGGCTTCTTAGGGTAGTCATCTAACCAATAAAATCGATCTAATAATTTAGAAGTTATAGGAGACACTAATCGGCAAAATTATCGGTCATCTTGTCTTTAGAATATCTAGCGGCTTCGAAGGTGGGTAAAGGCACAACTTCATATCGCGAACTTTTCCACGGTACCTAATTTGTCCAACGACAAGCAAGCGGTCACGATAATATATAATTTGCCTTTCTCTTTTAAATACTAGTATATATTAATACTACCTTAAATACTAATATAGTTTGGTCAGGTATCTAGGCCTAATTGTGTTATTCAGTAAACGTTTACATTAAGTATAGCTAGTGTTACAACGCAGTGAATTGTCCTTTTATATATTTTCTGTGGCCTATTATTCATTGTTATGATGAATAATACCCAAATCAAATGAAATCCGTTAACCCCCATTGTACGCTGATACGATATAAGTTGGATATGGCTTTAAATTTACTTTTATTACTAAGGCCCATCGTTTTTAGTGGTAACGTAGTCAATTGCCACGCCAATGGTTCATGGCTCAAATCCTGATGTCAGCAAGCATTTATTTATTTCTCACGAAATATATAAAGTCAGTCCGATCATTTACGAAAGCTTGTGTGAACACTACTGCGAAGGCATAACATTGGCAGTAGCTTGGTCATGCGCCTGGAAAAATGGTTCGATCTGTTGATGGTGATTTGCCTTGACATCGGTTATTGGGAAAAATGTCCTATGAATCAGAAACAAAAGATAAAAAATAACAAAAATCTCCCCAGTTATCTGGACGCCACCCCCGGAGAATCTCTGAAGCATAAACAACTGAGCTTCAATAACCTCTAGGTACACCAAAATCTTTCTCTCTCTCTATCTATCCTTTCCAACGCCCGCATTGTGTGTAAACATGGTAAAGGTATTCATAACCCTTTGAGTGTGCGCAATTATAAAAAAAAAACAAAGGGATTTAAAAGATAACTGAAAAAGTTGTTGCAGCTACCCTGCGGAGAAATAAGAAATGAATATTTGCAAGGTTTATTTAATGGCACTTACCACAGGAAGCAAGCATGGGTGGTTGTAAGTCCTTTCGTCTGTCCGTCCAATCATCCAGCCGGCGCGAGTGGCTCCGAATCCGAACATGCAATACAAAAAAAAAGTAAACAAAATGGGGAAATCCCAAAATTTATGGTCAAAGGATTTCCAAGGCAGGGAGGGAAATGGCCAACGCTGCACTACCATCCGCAGCGCCTTCAGTGTGGTGAGGTCCGTCCGCTGTTTAAGTAAGTTAAATATTTTTTTTGGCACGATATATGTTTTTTTTGTAATAGGTGAGGTTGTGTGCGAGAACAAGTTCCCCCCCCCCCATTTCCGGCGAACTGAGCTGTGCTTCGCTAGCGTGCCATGTTTCTCGCATACGACACTGTTTCCCTTTCCGGTCCCATCACTTCCTTAGGTCCTTTCCACATTCCAATTTCCTTCCCAAATTCAAATCCCAACGTCCAATACCTATCCATTTATCTATTACAAAGTTTTAGATAGAAAATATTAGGTAGGACTTTCCCGTTTTCCTAAGGATGTGGGGCTGTAACGGTTTTTTTTACATGACCTTCTGATTTTGATTCAATATTTACCAAAACGCCTGGCTTTGGTATTAATACTTTTTTCCTCTACCGAACAATTTGAGAACATCCGTACCGTATAACAATTTATTCGCAATTTAAAAATGATGGATAGTTTTTTGAGAAAAAAATTGCCGTCTAGAAATATAACCCCTAGAATTTGAACGCACAACGAGATATATAAAACGACAATCATCGAAAAAGCTTCAATTATGCTTTGGTATTGGTATTGGTTTGGTATTTATTTACAAAGAAAGAGTTAGACTCAACTACTTTTTGAGATATAAGCGAACGCACTTACATGCTTGAGAATCTGTTTGAGGTCAGCGTAAGAATTTCTAGGAAAACCTCAGCCGAAAAGTATACAAACATTTCTTTATCGTTTTGCATAAGTTACTCATTTCAATGAGGGGCTTTGCAAAAAGTAGATTTTCGAAGTTCGCACATACTATGGTAATATTCTTGCTGGGGTTCGTAATAATGAAACCGTCTTCGGCGTGCTTAAACTGTTTATTTACTAGCAGCTAACAAATTCATTTCCGTTATACGAGTAATTCAAAATTGTGGAATATCTTTATTCTCTATAATTCTCAACTTATACTGTCCTTATTACATCAATTTCAATCAAAATATCGTTAATTCTCAACATTAATTTTCAAATAATAAACTCTCACAGTAAGTACACTTCTTTAACTCATCTCCAAACTGATTAACTGTCATATGTGAAGGGTGGCAATGGTGCAGTAAATAGTGTGTTCCTCATTACCGATGTGTGCCTCATCAACCGATGTATGCAAATTCAAGCCCCAGCGAGGAACAGCAATCAATAGCCACCCGAGTATAAAAAGAAAAACGAATAACATCTATGTTTCGCAACCACTGCACCAAAGAAAGGTTCCTGCCTGGTAGTACAATGGAACGGTGAGTTTGAGTGCTCTGGGATTTGGGTTCCCTTAAAAAAAAAAGCTGTGTGTGCCCATTTACCGCTTCGTATTTATATCAAATGCAAGAACTTACGGAATATTTTGGAAAATGCTTAATTTACTGTGAATTACTGGTTAAACTAATCGAGATAACTCTAGGGATGGAGTATGGAACAAACCGCTGTGGTAATACACATTTAATTCGTTGATAATACAGTGCGCAAAGTGCCTTGGTGGCTACATATGTACATTGTATATGTGCTACGGAAACTGTCTATCTGTCACCAACTTCTAGCTCTCAACTGCTCTACTTCACTACTTTCTACTACTTTCACTCACTGCTTGTAAATTTTCTTTTGAAAAATCATCTTGAAAATATCGTGCTATTGCACCATACGCAATATGCATACGTCTATTTGACATTTGATTTTACGTACGATTTGGATGAACTCTTGCCTCTGCATGTACCAAATGAAAATGAAGTGAAATATAAGGACAAGGATAAGGGTAAACGTCAAAAATGGCTGCTGAGTTTGCTGCTCTTCCAGTTCATTTTTCTCTTTACCACTTTTAGAACTTCAAATCACGCGAACTAAAAAGTCTTCGTGTGCATGATTTTTTTCATAAATGTAGAATTCTGGCTTCCAAATTTAGTGGATGCCATTTTCAAATAAACGTTATTTGAAAGGTGGCTCCAGTAAGTAGAATTTAAAAAAAAAAAATATTATTCCCTGAATTTATGACTTGAATGCGGAGGAATATTTGAAAAAAAAGTGTTTCCCACTTTATCTTCGAAAGTACTGCAATACGCGATACAGCTGTTATACCAACGGTTTGACAGCTTTGGTTTTGTATCCGTTAATAGTGTCGTGTGTATCCACGCAACCGACCGTTTTACCGATATCGTTTGGTCGCATGATCTTGACTGTACAACCGCTGTCACATACACAGATTGTATGGAAATTATATGGTGTGTATGTGTAAGATGACTGAATAAAGTTTATAGTTGTATGTAAATCATACGCAGACTGTATAATGTGTGTGCTGCATACAACAGTTGAATCGATGTCGGTACAACACAAGTCGGTACGACGGTTGAATCGTGTATTTCCCACTTAAAACTCTGTATCGTTGAATTAGTTTTTGTACTTTTTCGTCCATCTTGGAGAAGCAAATCAAAAGATTAAAAATTTACATCACAATACTTTTGGCAATATCTTCCAATCAATAAAAGAAACGTGCATCAAAATTAATTCATTACTTTAAAAGTTGCAGGAGAAATTGACCGCCAGAAGCCCTTTTTTTCTTTCCTAAGAATAACAGCTTCTATCGGAACCCTTCTATGTGGAAACAAAATATTTGCACTAGACGAATTTTATTGTAAATATTGTAATATTCTTGCTGGGGTTCGTTTAAATAAAACTGTCTTTTGTGTATTTCAACTGTTCATTTACTAGCAATTACCTACTTTATTTCAACACAATATTCAAATCATTTTATTCTTTATTTATTTCAAATTAAACTGTCTCTACAGATTTACTTTCAATCACAATGTCGCTTATTTGCACCACTGGTCGAGTCTCTCTTTTAATCGCTGTATTGTCCTTATTAACAACTGTACCGACTGTGGTCGTGGCCGGTGTATTTATACAAAATACAAGAAGTTCTAAAACATGCTAGATGTCGCTAGGGATGAATTGATGACTGCGGTGAATTGGTGGTATATATGTATTATCCACCTTGAGACTTTTGTGTTCAAATGTGAACTCCCCACAAGAAACCTGTATTTCGCTGTCAATAAAATAACGTCCCTTTATTAAAAAAAAAAAAAAAAAAAAAAAAAAAAAACAAACAGTCACAACAAAAACTACCGTTCTTCTCCGATTCCGAAAGCGTCAAAGTGTCAAATATCGCTTGCTTCAGTGTTTTTTTTTAGCTTTCATCCAAAATGATGGAGCAGGAGAATGTAAAGCCTTTCGACGAGGATCTGGAGGACGGAGAGGTGAGTACAATCCAAAATGTAAAGTCCTAGCCAACTGACAATCTCTGCATGCAGCTGTCGGACAGTGACGATGGCTACACTCCACTGCCAAGGCCAGGGACCACCATCAACCCGATCGAAGTTGCACCTCCACTAGCCGATCCGAGCAGTGTGCCCGTCAAAATGGAGGAAACCATCGAAGACAGTGCTTCCGATTTCGTCGCCAGCAGTTCATCTACCTCCGACTCAGATGATTGCCTCAAGCTGAACAAAACGTCCGAGGATGCCGAGAAGCCACAAAAGAAACGAACAAAGCGCACCGTCCTGTTGCGCGTGAAAACCGACAACGACCTGCATGACAAGAAGACACACTTCAAGAAGTACGACATCTGGGCGTCTAGCCTCCAGGAGGATGCACTCACGGAGAATATGCGCGGCATTGATGTCGCACATGATGTTCGTTGTGATCGGAGTGTTGAGAGCTATGATTACAGGCTCAAGTACCGACTGAATGGGGAGAACTCACTGAAGAGGAGACTGTCTACGTCCAGCGATGAACACTCGGAGAATGACTTCCACCAGCAGGTGAAGCGGTCCCGTGCTGGTGGGGTGAAGAGCCGCTTGGGCCAGAGGGCACATCGACAGTCGGAGAGTAGCTCGGACTATAACTCGAATGAGCCTCGACACATTCGTGACTTGGAAGGACCGGTTGAGGGGAAGCCACCACAGGAGATTGCCCGCGAAATGGCAAACAAACTGTTCGAGGAGAAGGATGAGTTGTTGGGTGAGTTCGGGTAGAGTTGGAGGTTTTATTGAAAGTCGCTGACTTGAGTTAATTTTAGTGAGGGTCGTTGAAGTTGTCGGGCCCGACATTGCTATACAGATGTACAAAGAGACGCAACGCATCGAGAGCGAAGGTGGTATGATGATTCTGGTAAGTGTAAGCTTTTGATTGACTGGAATCGATTAAAAGAAAAGCCCATAGAAGCCTTTATGAGGTAAAGAACTTATGAACCCAACAGATATTTGTAAATCCCTTATGAAATTCTCTCAGTGTCACTGCATGCGTTGGTATGTACTTAAATTACACTGAATGTCTCTCTCGAAAGAGTTATCTGCTTTGCTTTCTTATTTATCTGGTCCAGCGTTCAAGGCGGTAGATTAGGACTACCGAGATCGACCTTCAGTTGCGTTAGAAGTGTTCAACTCAGTTGAATTGCCAAACCTACTTGGCTCTATGAGGCCATCACTTGTAAAGTTCATGTGCACTCAATGAGAGGTAAATTCCTTAGCTACTTCAAAGTTGTAGTTCTAAACAGTGACACTGCTTTGTTGGCATGCACTTGGTTTTGTCTTCATTCTCTTCAAGTCCAATGTGTTTCGCTTGATCTTTCAATACATCTACGAAGGCCCACTGATAGTGCCTTCCGTGTTAACATCTGTCCTGTGCACTAACTGCTGCTGAAAAAGGTTGCAAAAATGACAGGCCAGCGCATCCCATTGCCAAAGTCCTATACAGGTTTGGAAAAGTTCATATAAACTGTTCTCTTAACTCCATTTCCAGCTTTACATGCCGTCGGCGTGTTCAGCTCAAGACAGTAAATGCTATCAGATGCAGCTTTGAAGTTGATGAGTTCGCCTTGAAATGCACTGGTATTTCTTAGGATTTATGTGGAAATTTGGTCTATTGTCGATTTAACCCATTAACAGGCAAAATTAAAATAATGATGGAAGGTAAAACTAAATTTTTGTTTAGGTGAGATATTGGTCTAAGGTGCACGAATTTAGTGATAAGGCAAAAACAAAAATTCATTTAGCCAGGTAAACAAAATGGAAGGACAGCCTTGCCCGTTTAAGCCAAAAAAAAAAAATCGTTGAATTTATTGGATAATTTTCGGATACGAAACAGTAGATCGTATCCCGGCTGACCTTTTTGGATGCGATCAGTTTTCAGCTTATCATTAGTTAGTTTAATTAGTTATTCTTATTGGATGGAATGCATTTTTCCCCACTAGCTTTGTCCTCAATGGTAGTTGTAAATTGGATGTTGATATTTTCGGAATGAGCAGCTCGATTTGATTCTTCAGAAATCATATTACTAATATACTGCTAACAAAATATTAAAAAATCTCCATTGTAGTTTTGCGATTTTTAATTGAAGGGGACAGTTTACTGTTTTCTCGAATTGCCACCTCGTTTACGTGTAATTGCATTTTTTTCGCCACGTAATATTGGAAAATTCCTTAGAATGCTTGCTGATAGCATATAATGCTGAAAATATGAGAACATTTTTGTAGGTACTATAGATTTAATAAAAATTGTTAAAAAAAAAAGAAAAATGAATAACATACCGGACCCGATAAAACTATCAGCCAATAAAACCAACATAAATCCTATGATATTTGGGCCAGTATTTTCGACAACGGGTAATGGCGATCGTTTTCTTTTTTGTGGTTGGATAATGAATGCATTTGATGGTTGTATTAATTCCTCTGCTTCTTTTTGTGTTATTGTTCCTGTTGCCACGTTTGCTATTTTTCTTGTTGTTGTGTCAGAGGTTTCAATCAGTGCTTTTACAGGTGTGATTGTGGAAGCCGCTTCTGCTGAAGTCGGCGGCCGATTATATAGAACAGACAAATTGATAGCTCGTAAGAGAACATCACTTGTTTCTGCAGAGTTAATCTCATCTATACATTTCATAATAAATTGGTCATCTTCACTGAGTTTGATACGCCATTGTTGCGTCCAATCACTTACTCTATTGACGTAGAAAGACCAGCGCAATTTCTTATGGAATGCGAAGCACTGATCCACAAAAGAAGAAATAACTTAGGTGCATACATCCTATCAGAATTGGATCTACCTTCGCTGGATATACTCAGGATACTCCGGTTCATAGCAGCATCTGGACTGAAGGAAGTGCTCTAGACCGAGCATATTATCGACTAGAGCCTCAGTTTGAGGGGCCCAAAAGATATGCTTAAAGTCCCAGTGCACTTGCACCTCACAATTAATTATCTATCTATCTACTCTATTAACTGCATTCTGCAGTTTCTCTGCTGCCTTCACAGTGCATTTATCAGGTACTAATATTGCAGTCTTCTTCTTCTTCTTCCTTTTATCAGCAAGGCTATGATCCGAAAACAAGAGATCGCAACCCACCCACTTCACCGCATTTCTACTGATCCGCCTGTGGGGTTCGCCTATTTGACCTCAGAAAATATCGGCAGGCCTGCCGATTTTGGATCACTCGATTACTGAGGCCAATGAAATGCCGATGTCGTCGCATTTGTCTGATCCAGGCGTTTATAGGCCTGCCTTTCCTACATCGCGATGTCTTTGGAACGTGCATTGATATTGCCTTTTTAACAGGGTTCAAATGATCTCTTCTTTGAACGTGGCAATACCAACTGAGCCGGTCGCGCTCTATTTTTCGTACGATGGTTTCCTTATTGTGAAAGCTTCCACGGATCTTCGAACTTCTTATTCGATCAAGCTTTGTCACTCCTGCTGTCATGCGAAGCATCTTCATCTCAGCTGCCGTTAATTTACTCTCATACTTCTTGTACATCGTCCAACATTGTGAACCGTATGTGAGCGCTGGACGTACAACTGCGGTGTAGAGCCTTCCTTTCAACTTAGGGGACATTTTTCTGTAACAGAAGATAGCGGAATTTTCTCGCCACTTCATCCACCCTACGCTTACACGATGATTGATGTCGTCATCACAAGTTGCTTTGCTATTGATCATAGATCCCAGATATTTGAACTTTTCGCACTTGGGAAGCACTGTTCCATTCAAATAAATGTCTGGAATAGGCCTGAGTGGATGAGAGAACGGGCAGCACAAGTACTCTGTCTTTTTTGAACTAATGCGATACCCATTTCCCTCCAAAACTTCCACCCACACATCAAGTGCTCGTTGCAGGGATGTAGGATCCTCACTTATGATGGCTCCATCGTCAGCAAAGAATAACTGATGTACCTTGGGGTCCATCACTTTACCTTCAAGCAGATAATCAAGGACTGTAATAAAGAGCAAAGGACTTAAAACGCTTCCCTGGTGCACCCCGACTTTGATTGGGAACTCTTCGGTTACTCCAGCGGCGCATCTCACTCTTGTCTTTCCTCCTTCGTACATGTCCATGATCATCTGTACATAGGTTTCTGGAACCCCTCGATGTCTTAGCGCCACCCATAACAGATCTCGTGGTTGTCTGTCGAATGCCTTTTCAAAGTCAACCAATACAATATGCAAATCCCTTAAGGAATCACGATGTTTTTCCATTATGATCCTTATACTTTGGATTGCATCTGTGGTTGATTTACCCGAGACAAACCCGCACTGATCATCAGATAGCCGTATTATTTTTCGCAGTCGGCCACCTAATACCCGCTCAACGATCTTCATGGTGTGTGACATCAGCTTGATCGAACGGTAGTTATCACAGTTTCGTGTATCACCCTTCCCTTTGTATACAGGGAGAAGGTAACTTTCCCTCCATTGATTCGGCATTGGATCACCTCTCACGAATTTGGAGATGAGAATTCTGAGCCATCTGAACCCGATGTCTCCCATCTTTTTCCAGAACTCAGAGGGTATCTCGTCTGGCCCAACCGCTTTTCGTTTTTTGGAGTATTTGACCGCCTCACTAACTTCTTCGACTGTAATGTCGGGTATTTCCTCACAGTTAGGGGTGGCTCTTGGAAAGCATAGCCGGGGAAACTGTTCATTTAAAAGCTCTTCACAATACTGCCGCCACCTCTGCAGAATTTTGGCGTCATCCACAAGAAGCTGGCCATGAGTATTGCTAATGAACTTTGGCGAACGAATCTCCTGAGCATTCTTCCTTCTTTGGGCAGCTATTTTGAAGATAGTGGCGCTCTTGTTCGTATTGTGTCTTCGCAGCTCCTGGATAGCCTGGTTTGCATCAGCAACCGGGGAAAATATTTTCTCTAGTTCCCGATACAGGCCCTCCGTACTCTCTGCTTGAAGCTGGGCGCACTTCTATTTCGCTTTTTTCTTGCAGCATCTGTATTCCATTTCGAGGCGAGCTTTTTCGTCACTATTATTAGAAGGGCACTTTGACCAAGCTTTGAAAGCCGCTTTCTTCTCATTTGTCATTTTCTTAGCTTCATCACTCCACCACCATGTTTCTTTGGCGTGTTGATGGTGGCCTTTTGAAGCTTCTAGCAGTGATGCCTTCTTTAAGCAAGTTCGCTGTAGGGAATCCCACATATTTTGTGCTCTGCACTCTTCGTCCTCAGCTCCGTTGATGGTGTGAGAGAGGTAATTTTTCATTACGAAAACAAAAGCCTCGCCTTTTTCTTTGTCCAGATTGTACCACTTGATTTTCTCAGAGACCCTTGTTTGTTTGCTTTTCTTCGGTGTTTTCATAAAAATCTCTCTCTCTCTCTTTCTGTTAGCAGGAGACGGTGTATGCCGAGCGACATATTGCAGTGTCATCTGCAAAAGTAGTCATCATGCATTGTTGTCCACTAGAATATCCCTAGTATGCAACACATACAGGGTTGGTCTTAGGACACTTCCTTGTGGAACACCTGCTTAAATTGTCTTTAGTTCCGAATATTCTTATTCATATCGAACTCAAAAAAGTCGATCTGAAATGTAGGATTTTAGTATTTCGTAATACTGTCTTGGTAAATCCCTATGCAGTTAATACACAAAGCCCTTATGCCAAACCCTGTCAAAGGCTTGAGCAACATCTAAAAATAGTGCCAAAAACACTTGTTTTTCTTCGAACCTCACAACCCCGCAGACGGATCAGTACAAATGCGGTGAAGTGGGAGGGTTATGATCCCTTATTTTCTGATCATAACCTCGCTGATAAAAGGAAGACGAAGAAAAAGACACTTGTTTTTGTTCCAGTGCTTTTCCACTACATCTGTAATTCGATGCACTTAGTCTATCGTGGAATGTTTATTTCTAAATCCAAACTGATGATTCGGGATTAGACTTCTCTTTCGTCATCTTCAGGCGATATTTCCTCTGAAATGTAATTTGTGTCCTCTAGTTCATCATCACTAAAATCATCTTCGTCTGAATCTATTTGAACCGAATCCATGAAATCTTCAATCTCTATCAGACGTTTTCGATATATTCATTTTTTTTTATATCACTGATTTTTCCCCATTTCTACAAAAAATGTAGAAACATAATTTGTTCACAAATCGCCTATCAACAGCAAATTCTTAAACGCTTAAACGGGCAAGGCTGCCTTCGAATTTTTGTTACTAAATCACATTTACATATTCAAATCACACTACATACAAATAGTGCCCTAAAACATATATGTTTAATACTTGCAAAAAAAAGTTTTACTAAAATCTGACAGTTAGAAATATATTTTATTAAATTTTTAATTTTACACCTTACATCATCAATCATTTTTTTCTCTTCACTGACTGACTTGTCACACAGAATGTACTTTTGCTGCCAAAAGCATCAGAATAAAACTTTTAGACTAGTAAAATTATGAAACTACATATTTTCCAAATAGCTGTAAATATTGATTGAGCGCGAAATGTTTCACGATTCAAATTTAATTAAGTTTATGTAATAGCTGCCTCAGGGCAGCCTTACCCGTTAGAGAGTCAGACCGCAAATCATCCACACTGGTACGTGCCGATTGGTGTGTTGAGAAAAGGCTAAAGACTTTCACACCATAAGTTTCATAGAATCTTATATGTGATTTTGCCTCGATAGTTCTTCTAAGACAAATGTTTGCCTTTTATTAAATTGGGATAAGTAGAGATAATACTTTCTCCGATGATCTTGGTGAAATTCTTTATTTTGAAAAAAATATGAACAATTTCTGATCCTTTCTGTGCTAAAATTGCTCAACCGATCTGTGTTCATCTACTTTTTCATTTTTTTAAAATCGTCATATGTAATCCTTCTACATTGAGTTTAGATATGCTCTCTCTACGGTGTAGCTGCAGGTTGACCAAAGAACCATCCTATGACTAGTTTTATTCACTACTTCACCATGTGCCGGTTTTTTATATCGAATCAGCCTTTTCCATCTAATTCATCAGACGCACAATTTACCGGATATCGCAATGGACAGGTACCAAGCGAAGAATGAGGCTTACTTTAGTGAAGAGATGAACTGTCCTAGATTTTACTAAGTTATGAGCGATCTGATTGTGATAAGCCAAATGACAATCTAATAAATAGCATTGCCCTCGGCCTGCAATGGCTTGGTATGTTGAAGGATAGATGTACGTCGAAAAGACACCAGCATCAACACCCTCGTTTATTTTAGAGCAATCCGTTAAGAAGGAAAAGTATTTTCACGGTCCCACCTCTCGCGAGCGTCTGACAAACATCCGAGAGTATTGTTGTCACGAAAAAGCTTCTCAAATCGCCGTTCGGATTCGGCATTAAACTGTAGGTCCCTTCCATTCGTGTGAAAAATATAACACACACAACATGAGTGGTTGTGAGAAGCTAGGCCCTGGCACTTTAAAGAGCTGTTGCGCCAAATATTTGTATTTGTTAAGAAGGACATTGAGCTATTGTATTTTGTAGAACATTTTCAACGTTTCTCTCTCCAGTACTTAAAGCCCGTGTTAAAGTCAATTACTGTCGGTAGTAGAACTATGGTGTTGTCGTGTTGTCGCGATTTCCGTAGTTTTAAGGTCAAATTTGTGGCCAGTTGAAACCCAAATTGGGAGCAAGTCAAGCGCTGCGGTGGGATTAGTTCTAAGCGCACCTGCTGTAGAGCGACTTTACTAAAGTAAGCATTGGATGTACAGAAAACAGCGTGAGTTTAAGTATTAGAAATGTATTATTATTATTATTATTATTTATTAACAAGAAGGGTTACCGTGAATACATTTTTCCCCCGAACAAAAATTAGGTATCTTCAAAGATAGGGAAAAAATCCATTAGGAAAAAATTAAACATCGCGATTGCGTTGAAAATTCTCCTGAATTGTCATTCATGGTATCTATTTTTTTCCGCGGAATTATTTCCTCTTTTTTGAAGACACCGAATTTTTGTTCGGAGGAAAAATTCCGAAGGAAAATTAATTTTTTTTTTATTCGAACCCCGCCATCTTCTTTTCCCAACCGCGCGAGGGGACACACTTACGCGCGCGTTAGCAAGATATCGGTTCATCAATTTGGCAATATATGCCATTTAGCTTCTCGGTTATCATTTTATATCATAATTCAATTGTCCGATTTTAAAAATTTTACAATTTCTTCTTTAAATTTCTTCAAATTGTTTGTTTTTTATTTCATTCGGGAGACGATTAAACAGTTTCAAACCTTTGAACATTAAAGTATCCTGAGCACGCGCGGATGATTTCAGTTCTAATCGAAAATTTTGACCACCTCTAAGGTTAAGGCTGACTTTCACTTATGTACCTTAGTTTGTTAAAAAGATAGTTGAGGAGCAATTCCTTTTTTCATTTTAAAGACGAACACTAACACGTTTAGGTTGATTTGCTGCCTTATACTTAGCCATTTAAGCCTTTCCAGCATATCCTTTATGTAGGTTAGTCTTGCGCACTTGAGAATTATCCTCATGGCTTTATTTTGGAGCCTTTGTAGCCTTGTTAAATCTCCTTCCGTTGATAGATAAAGTATTGTTGAACAATATTGGAAATGCGGTCTTATCATTGCAATATATATTCTTATCGCTGTAACAGTAGATATTTTTTGCCAAATTCTGCTAAAGAAATATATTTTCTTGGATACTTTCTTACATATACATATAATCAATATTGGCTCTCAAACTCATCTGGTCATCAATTATTACACCAAGATATTTAAATTTATTCACAAGCTCTATGTCTTCCCCATCAATTTTAACACATCCAGTCTGATCACTGTTTATGCACATGTACTTTGTCTTTTTTATGTTTAACATCAGCTTATTCACTTTTAGCCACTTGCTCACCGATTTCAGGTCCTCGTTTATTTTTTGGATGCATTCCCCTGAATTATTTCCACTGACAAATAGGAGCGCTATATTTCACTGCTGCGTTTATATCATTTATATACCTAGTAGGGACATAAATATTGTTACAGTACAAAACGCACCCATTACCATAACAAGAACTGAACGCACCCAAATATTCACATTTGGAATTTGAAATATGTACCGCTATGTTACTCATCTGTTACAAAAATTTGACTTTGTGGTTTGTTTCGCCATGGAGTGGAACGAGAAAGAAAATCGTATCGCCGTAGTAGCTTTAAATAAATGTAAAGTAGAAAAAAGTGATATTTTTATAATGCTCAAGCCGCTCGGGATCAGCCGAATGTTCGTTTATCGGTGCATTAAATTATTTGAAGAGACTGGAAATATAAAAGACCGCCCACGTTCTGGGCGACCGCAATCAGTATGAACAGTAGCGGCCATCAATGCTATCAAGGCAAGAATAAGAAGAAATCCGCTAAGAAAGCAATAAATCATGGCTCGCGAAATGGGGATTAACCAAAAATCAATAAGTCGTATTATCAAAAAAGACTTAGGCCTTGGTGCCTACAAACGACGTACAGGACGGCTGCTCACAGCAGATCTTAAACGGAATAGAGTCGAAAAATCAAAGCGACTGCTTGTGAAATACGCAAACAATCTTCACAGAAAAATTCTGTTTTCAGATGAAAAATTTTGTACCGTACAGGAAAAGTACAATAAGCAGAATGACAGGATTTATGCCCGGTCATCTGGTGAGGCTTCACAACTGATTCCACGAGTTGAAAAAGGTCATCATCCAGCGGCAGTCATGGTTTGGTGAGGCGTATCCTACGAGGGGGTAACAGACCCCCATTTTTGTGAAAAGGGGGTGAAAACATCGGCTAAAGTCTACAAAGAAACCGTTTTGGAACAGGTCGTTGCCCCACTTGAAAGTGGACCTTTCAGCAAGACTCTGCGCCTGTGCATTAGGCAAAAACTACCCAATTATGGCTTCAGAACAATATTCCGGACTTTATAGGGACTCAAGACTGGCCATCTGCCAGTCCAGATTTGAATCCACTAGACTACAAGCTGCAGACGGTGTTGGAGGAGATGGTATGCCGTAAAAGATACACTAACATTGAGTCCTTAAAGACCGCGTTGGTCTAAGCTGTAGCCAATTTTCCGATGGAGGAGGTGCGTGCAGCCGTAGATATGTGGCCCAAGCGACTTAAGGCCTGTATTAAATCAAAAGGCGACCATTTTGAATGAACTTGCATTTTTTGGATCCGTGATACTTTCAGTTACTATTGTGCGTTGAGCGCGGCCGTTTAGATATGACTCAAACCATTTCGATAACCTTGAATATAATTAATTGAATTACAATGCTAATATAAGAAATTAATGAGCACTAGCTGCAGAGGCTTTCGGCTCTAATATTATAACTAATGGATAAACTAATCCCGAATGACAGATGAAGGAATTCTGCAGTGTCCTAGGCCCAAAAGGGGATTTATGTCGACTGTACAATTGCATGTAGTACAGGTAGGAGGATTTTCTTTACGGAGTAGGTGTTGATGACTGGTAGCAGTATGGCCCAGGCGAAGCCTTTCGAAAATGGTGTTGGCGCACTTCGAGGTAGACGTGGGGTAAACAGGATTGGAACATTCAGGGTTGACTTTCGTGTAATGGTGTTGATATGACTTCCAGACATCTTGTTTCTTATGTAGATGGGCTGATGATATGGTTTTGATTAGGTCATTTTTAGTGAAAGAGTCAAACGTAAGCAGGGGCATATTGTGAGCGTTGCTATCTGCTTCGTCGGCATACTCGTTTCCTTGTATTCCTACGTGGCTGGGTACCCACATCAATTTGAGTTTATGCTTACAACGAATAAGGATGTCTCTTATTTTGTGGATTATTGGGGTGTTATATGTATCGTTTTGTATAGCTTTGATAACTGATATGCTGTCCGTAATTACAATATATTTTTCGTTGAGTTTTTGCATCATATTGACCGCTTCGAGAATAGCAGTAGCTTCTGCAGTGAAGATTGGAACTTCTTCTTGTAACATGCCGGCACGTATTACCATACCGTCTGCGAAAACAACCGCAAATGAGACATTGGTTACCATTTTAGAGCCATCTGTGAAGACTAACTTCCATCCTTTTGATTCAAAACCAGCTGTTATGTCTTTGTAATGAGTTCGAAAAAGCTTGTTGTAGGTATTGCCTTTTTACATTTTTGATAGATCCATAATGAAGGAGGTCGGGTCTATAAGCCAAGGTGGGTGGGCTGGCAAACATTTTCCAAAATGTTTCAGTGGTAGGTTAATTTGGGCAGCAGCTTCAGTCATATGAAATATTGCAGACGGGACCTTTTTTATGGGTCGTAAGAATATTATAGATTTAAAGTATTTTTCAACTATCGATTTTGTTGAGAAGGAAAGCTTCGCAAAAGTCCTGCATTTGGTTTTCGCAATCTGCTCTTCAATTGTTGGAAGTCCGGCTTCGACAAAATGTTTTTTATTGGAGTAGTTGGAAATGCATTAATGCTCCTCCGGGCTGTTTGGTGGTAGACCGGCTAGATGAGTTGTAGTGGTGAATTAGGACAATTTCCATATATACATACATAAAGCGTAATCAATTTTACTTAGAATAAGAGATCTAGTAACATTACATTGCTTTTCTTACACGCTAAGTAATTTACAATATTTGCTCTACCAGCTAGGCTTTGCTTAAGCTAAATAATGTGATAGAAATATAAATTTATGATCTATGATGCGATATTTCGTCGATTCATATTCTCTTACTATGACAGCCTATGTAAAGCTCACTCCATTTGCAATGTTGCAGTAAGTTTCATTATCAAACAATACATAATCAGAACCGAATGCAAAATCACAGCAAATTCTCCCCGACTAGTTCGGACACCACCAATGGAGTAGTCATGTACTGAAACCTAATATCACCTGAGTTGGGAACCACCACCAAAATGAAACTCTCGCCATTCATAATACTGAGCGGCATATAATTCGGCAAATACAACAATTAGCACACTTCGTTCAACTCGCGAATGATCACAGGCCTCTTGAAAATAAATTTATATATCTCAGTCTTACAATAATTACGTTCCTCTTTTTCTATTTTTTTATGAAATTAAATAAACTTATTTGTTTAGAATGGTAGACGACGTCGTACACCAGGCGGCGTATTCCTTTTCCTTCTGAAGAATCACGATCGCATAACTCCAGATGAAAAGAAACTCATTTTCTTCGACGAGCGGGCAGCAGCGAATAAAATGCAAAAAGAAATGCAAGCAATGAAGCGTCACCGCAAGGTAGAAGAACTTAAAAAACGACTGAGCGCTAAAGAGAAAAATCTCCCAGCACTGGCTTCGCGAAAGGAGTTATATCTTGGCTCCGAATTGAAGGCTGAATTAAAATCTACACGTAAGTTTAAAAATAATTCATGTAAATCGATTTAAACTACTTTCAAGTTTTAGTGTCAAATCCGCCACCATCGCCTGTGGGTCAGGAGCATAGCCCCGAATACAAGTCACACGCAATCAACCATGTTGGCGGTGACACGAGTCCCGAGAAACCAAGTACATCGAAAGATATCGCTCCAGATCTCCTTAGTTATGATGATGATTTCCTCGATGTACATTGTGGTGATATGGACTTCTTTTAAGACACACAATTGGCATGCATCTAAATTAGCAGCAAGAAGACAGCTCTTGGACTTGGTTTAGAACGTTTAAAGTGGATCTGTGTTTAAATTTAAATTTTTTTCTCTCTAAAGTTAAGCAATTGTTAATTTTATATACAAACTTGCGCAGCAAAAGAAAACAACAGTAAGATTTTGTAAAATTATATGTGAACAAAGTGAATAGAAAAATGCATTATACACCCCTATTATGGTTAGCGAGTCGAACGTTCGACTCAAGTCGAACCTCCCGGCGAATTACTTCCGTTGCTTTATATTCTTCACGGATGGCATTAAATTGTTTTTTCTTTTTCTGCATTTATTCTTTATTTGAATGAAAATGTTTGCTAACAGCAATACCACGTCAGAAGCAATTCGCTGACAGTTCGACTTGAGTCGAACGCTCGATTCACTAACCGTAATAGGGGTGATAAGCTTGTTTTTTGTTGAGAAGGGTCTGGGTGATAAATCCCCGAAAAATACGTGATGAGTCATCCATTCACGGATATGGTGATTCGACTCCAGGGGTCGAATTGCGGATTCCGTCAAGGGGTGACTGGTAACGTAATTTGTATTGTGTTGTTGGTAGATCTAGATCTACCAACAACACAATACAAATAACGTTACGAGTTATCCGTTCACGGAGGACGCAACTATGTTGATTCGTATGGTTCAAACGTTAGGGAACCCAAGAAAGCGGCAGCTTCGACTGGGTGAGTCCATAAAGATCTTGGTGTAAGTGTTGTGGGGTGCGATGAACAGCTGAACAAATGGGCGGTGTTCAGTCTGGGCATTGATCAATAATACTGTCGCGTAAGCGGTGCATATAATTTGTTCAGCATGGAGCTCCAGCCGGATCGCAGCTGTGCAAGTGTGGATCTGGTACGTTTAGGGAGATGTTCTTTACTGGCACGATGTTAATCTGGCGGTTATCAAGCGCAGTTTGGACAGCGTGTTGGTGGATAGAGTTCAAGGCCAATTTGTGACACGCTGCGACGAGTTGTGTATGGGTTATAAACCTATTAACCTTTTCACGTTATGAACGGATTTCAGATCGAATATCCCTCGGAGGTGTAGGGAAGCTGAGTAGATCTCTGTTCGGGTGATCGGGACGGTTGCAAGCCAGTAAAAACTGTTTCGATAGAAGTTCGTTATGCTCTTTGACTTTGAGCAACTGTGTTTCCTGATCAAGGTGATCTCTATGGGACATACGGTGACAGCCTGTGATAATGCGTAAAGCAGGAGTGGGATCCTCTAAGGTGATAGTTGATTGTTGATGATCACAATCATCCCTTTCGTTCTCTCTAAGGTGACCATAAGCGTGATCATCACCTTTTTGCGATCGTTTTTATGTGACTGCGAATCGTTTTACGGAGAGTTAACAAAGTGTGATCATCAATTTTGACTATCAAGAGTGTGACTATCAACTATCACCTTAGAGGATTCCACTCCAGCATTCTGGCTTGTTTGGAGTTTATGCCATTGAGTATCACTGAGGCGTGGGGTCCAGATTGGTGCCGCATAGTTGAGAACCGATCTTCCGATTGCTTGATATGTAATGAGGAAAGTTTCTTTGTCTTTCCCCCATGTGCTACCGGCCAGGGATTTTAAGACCTTATTCTTGGGCATGACTCGTTCACTGACATTTCATTGGTTGTCGGGATCACCCTGCCATGTATCTCAATGTCAAGTTGTAGGTTTACCTCTTTGGTCCAGGTGGTGAATAGGGTGGATGAGGATTTTTCTGGGGACATTTTGAGATTGCGACTGGCAAAAAAGTCTTCTAATTCATTGAAGTAGGGATTGATGTTACGGCAGATTGAGCGGATGTCCTTTCCTGAGGCGAGAATGGTGCAGTCGTCGGCATACGATACCAATTTGACTCCGGGTGGTGGTGTGGGGAGTTTCGCGAGGTAGTGGTTAAAAAGGATCGGAGAAAGGACTCCTTGAAAAACCCCTTGCTTGACTTTCCTAAATTTCGATTTAGAGGTATGGAATTCAACGAAGGTGTTATGATCCTAGGTGGCCAGGTTGTAAAGATCGCAGGATCATACAAAAATGAATAGATCTAATCACAAATACTTTGTTATTTATTAATTAGGGTAATCTTAGATATAAATCATAGGGAAAAGGAAATACAAATTAAGAGAATAGAAAATGTACGTCTATCACAAGAGCCGGCAACTGATTGATAGACGTCAGGATCCTTGTAGCCGGCAGTGACCTCTAACGGGTAATAGAATCCTCATTACTCGCAACAGAAGGACTGTCGGCCATTTAGGTAGTTGGCAAGCCATCGTCTAGTGGAGTTTGAGAGTTGTGAGTCTAGGATGTCTTGAAGTAAGATTCCTAGGTCAACAGTATCAAACGCCTTTGATAAATCCAATGCAATTAGGACAGTGCGATCGCATGGTCGTTGTTGGTTAAGAGCTTGTGTGATGTGTATCGTGATCTCGGAAAGGGCTGCTGTTGTACTTCGCAGTTTGCGGAAGCCGTGTTGATGTTCGGCTAGCTGAAGTTCAGAATAAAATTTGGGTAGGATCAAAGCTCGAGTATTTTCGCAACTGGAGAGAGAGGCTTGCCTGGTTTAAGAATTGGTATGATTCTGCCCACCTTCCAGGGGTCGGGAATATCCAATGATTGAAGCGAAAGATTAAGCAGCTGGGTAAGGTAAGAGATTCTTATAGGCCCCAGGTGCTTGAGCATAATCATTGAGATTCCATCCGGTCCAATGGCTTTAGAGGGTTTAGCTTTGCGGATGGCAGATGTCTCTTCGGACGGTAGTAGAGAGCAAGGAGTGGTATCTGCCAGTGAAGTTTCCTGAGGATGGCACGTTTAATCTTGTTGCAGTTTGTCGGGTGTTCGAAGAATTAGCGACAGAAGGACGAGGAACATTTCCTGGGATCATCAAACTGTGAGGCGTTGAAGGTGATGGCTGTTAGATCCTTGCGTCTGGTGGAATTGGAAAGCTTCTTGGTGGTAGCCCAGAGCTTCTTGGAGTCTTTATCGCAGGTCTGCAAGTATTCTAGCCATTTTGTCCGTCGATGTTGGTTGACTAGGTGATAAATCTCCCAGTTGAGATGATTAATTCTGGGATTATCAGAATTTGTTCGACGTAACAGGTCACGTTCGTTGACTGGGCTGCTCTGGCTGGAAAGTTAGGCCTAAGTTTAGGGATTCTGCCTGTAGGAATGAAACGGGCTGCTGTTTTGTTTAGGATCTGTCGAAAGAGCTTTTCCCCTGAGTGTACATTAAGAGGAGACTGGAATTGTTTCGGTTTTCGATCAACGAGCCGTTCAAAGCCTAACCAATCAGCCTTGACGTAGTTGGCAAACGTGCGGTTGTCAGCTGATATGAAGTCATCAGGTATATCCACAGTGATGATAACCGGGATATGATCAGAGTTGAGCGCTTTGGGTTGCTGTTTCCCTGGCACTGCACTGTAGCAGTTTCTCTGCGCTATTTATTTTGACATTTATAAAGCGTTCACTCTATCACTTCCAAGTGAAATAAAAACCGAAACGAATATTAGAGTATTTAAAAAGATATGTGTAGAATTTTGCAAGAATAATATTATATAGCCTTTTTGGTGATTGTTATGAAAATATTAAGGATTTATGTTTGATAGTATGTTTTTTAAATGTTTAATATTGAATGGAATTAAGGTAAAGATTTATTATTTATTATTATTACTTATTAAGTGTACAATAAATGTACGAAATAATGTACAATTACAGCGCTAGCTACCAGGGCTTTAGGCTGAGACTTAAGAAAAAGTAGGCTTAATACATAAGTTCAGATAACCCTGACGCGGGGGAAGGCCGAGTGAGCACGGACAAAATCGGACATGCCTTGTCTATACCCACTCGGCCGCCCCCCGCATGAGAAGGTAAAGATTATATTGTAAAGTATTCCCAATACTAATAAAGCACTGCTAAGGCGTTCCCCACAGGCAGATCAGTAGAAATGCGGTGAAGTGGGAGGGTTGTGATCCCTTATTTTCGGATCATAGCCTCGCTGATAAAAAGAAGAAGAATAAAGCACTACTACTACTACCACCATTTACCGAAACTCGGCTTAATGCGGGGGTTAGAGCAAACATCTTAAGTGATATTAATATACTGAATTTCTCTTCCGGCACAAAAACATTGCTGGATTGCAGAACAGTGTAATCGCTCAAGGAAGTCCGAGTCGTCGCTCGAACATCCTCAAAATGATGTATTTCTAAAATGCCATCGTACCCTTAGAGAATACTGGTGAATTTTCCCCGAAGCAGTATAAAATTTCCTCCCTATTCTCAGGTTGGTACCGCTGCTGTTTGGATTTTGAGTACTAATTCCTAGAGGACATCCCTAAAAAAAACTAACTGCCTGGGAAATGGGATTCCCTTTTATCATCCTAAATGAATTGTGAATTATAACTTTAAGTTCCGTGTTTGCGCAAACCTGTCGTCCGAGTGGAATCAAGAGTGCTTAGGAGTTTTTGTGCAACATCCGTCGCCAAGATCGCTTTATAAATGCGAAAAACCCGTTCGCAGACGCAAGCAGAAAATGCTACAGCTAGCCGAGGCGGCCCTACTCAATCTCGTGCGGCCCCCGCCAGTTCTGCTGCTGCTGCGCCTGCCGCCTCAAATCAAATGGACAAGCCTTCTGGCAACAATATACCTCAACAACAAACAACGACCAACTCAGCCAATAAGGCGGCGTCTGGAATTGATCCTGCGAAACTGAAGGTAAGCGCTCTCATTGCTGCATTATTATCTTTCGCTTTGTTAGTGGTTTTCGCAAATTTACATATCGAGCGGCATCCCCCGCTCAGTTGTCATCCATTTGTCAAGCCATCAGCTGCGCCGAATTGGGGGGGAGATTTCTCATTTTGCCTATACCTGCTACCAGTAATGCCAATGTCGTACATTCGGAGCAGATTTACTCGATTACTTTTGGCGCTTTTCTTTTTTAGTTTAGACTATAACGTGAGCTGCTAAAAAGATGTGTGCTTCATTTTTACCTTAAGGACATCAGCGCTTGGAAGTGGTGTTTCTTTATTTGACCAGAGCGCGCTCTATGGGCTTAGAAAAAATTAACTAAATGCTCTTATCATCTGTGTGAAAGGGAATTTGGTTTCATTATCTATTTGCGTAGCCGCCGCCGTGGCGGATGTACTGAAGCAGTTATTGACTAGCGTGGCCGCTGCCGCTGAGGCTCTTTTTCGTTCTAGATAACGCTTACCTCTCTCAATAGCAGTTTATGGGGCATCGCTGGATTGGTGTTGAGGTGCTCCAACCGTATACGACTTATGTATGTATTCAACTTGGCTTGTCTATGAGTATAGGCCGACGTACACAACATACATAAATATTTGGCGCAACAGCCCATGAAGGGCCTTGGCCTAGCTTCTCGCATCCTCTCGTGTTGTGTGAGTCATATTTTTCGCACGAATAGAGGTCCCTGTAGTTTTGTGACGTATCCGAAGGGCAATTTGTATATTTTTTTGAGAAGTTTCTCATGACAAGAGAATACTCTCGGATGTTTATCAAACGTTCTCGAAGGTGGTACCGTGAAAAAACTTGGCATTTTCTGGAATTCGAACATGGAACCTCGCGCTCAGTGATCCGACACGCAATACGGATGTTTGTCAGACGCTCGCGAGAGGTGGGACCGTGAAAAAACTTTTTGGTATTTTCTGGGACTCGAACTTGGAACCTCATGCGTAGTGATCCGGCACACTAACCACTTACGCCACGGCGCCCACTTTAACTGTCACGTGGTATATTTTGACTTTCGATTTAAACAATGGTCTTTGAGCTGCAACACGAATCTGTGTCTCCTGATTTTGTATGATCGGATATTCTGTTATGCTCCCAATGTTAGAGCAAATTTATGGACGCATTCACATCAAAACATCTGTATTTATACTGATCGGCCTGTGGGGTTCGCTGTAACTAACTTTTTTTTAAGTTTTGAATTTAGTAGCTCTAGACTGTCGATCGCCTCTCGTGGAGATGGATGAGGAGTTCAATATTCACCTGTGTCATCGCTGGGCACAGTCTAATAGGCAAGCATGCTACAAGGCTGGACCTTTTTCCGAACGACTTTTGTAAAAGCTGCCTGGGTGAAGAAGGGCAAGAAACTATTCCTCACCTTTTTTGTTTCTGCCCGGTTCTCTCCCGTAGAAGGAAGCTTCACTTAGGTGGCTTCTATTACAACAATCTGATAAACATAGATACTTTGTAAGAAGCTCAAAATGGTTTAAAGAGTGGGTGGAGAGAAACTTTCTTCATGATCCACGTCGTGTCACAATAGACCTATTGCTGGTCTAAGTGTGTTGGAGATTCCTAGCTGGCAGCCACTTCAACCTAACCTAACCTATATGTTTTGAAATATTAAACCTGCCGATTTTTGTTTCGGAGAGTAATCTATGGGATATTCGGTCGTATAGACAGTAATCTTCTTATTCTGCGATGCTATGATCTGAACGCTGCATTTCTACTGATCCACTTGTGGGGTTTGTCTGTTTGACTTCAGAAAATGTATACGTAATACAATTTGAATAAAACCAGCCTAACTAAATACAGAAATTTCTTCGGAATCGGTTAAGCCGTCGATTTTCAAAACAACCGTTGTGTTAACAAAAAAACGAACGTTATTTTGCAGCATTGGAGTATGCTAATTGAAGTAAAAAGTTTTCTCAAAATCAGTTAAATTAAGATTTTATAATATTTTATTTCGATATATATCCCATTGTCGCATTTTGCATCTCTGGCTAAGAAATCATGAGATTTTCAAGTTCACTACGCACTAACAGAATGACTACGTCGTTATAAATTTTGCCTCTCAGCTGCTGTGGGAACTTTTGTCGCATAATACTTCTGACGTGGCCCGCCAGCTGTGCCAACCACACTGAATTCTATGGGTGACTTCCCTCGCTAGTGATCCATCCCCGTTGATATGTGGGCCTAGGAATTTAAAGCTGTCTGACTCTGTGATGCGTCGTTTACCCATTTTTAGTTGTACCGGGCTGCCACCGTCATCGTTTAAAGGGAATTCCAACATTTCGGTTTTCGTGCGGTTTATCCTCAGGCCATATGACTCAAGAGCATCCATCCAAAAGAATAGCCTTTGTTGCAGAATCGTTCTATCGTCTGCTGGTCAGCACATAGCGTCCATGGTAAACTTTCTTGGTTTTCACGGGTCAAGAGATCCATCACTAACAGCAATGGACTCAAGGCTGAGCCTCGGTAGACAGGCCACCTACTTTTATTTCAAAGTTATCCGTAAGTTCACAAATGCACATAACTTGGGTTATTACCTGGTACTGGTATGTGTATCGAACTAGATCTATAATGCGTTCTTCAACGAACTGACTGACTTCTGCCATACCAACTCTCTCGGCACTCGGTCATATGCTTTTGGAGACGCTTCTTCTTCTTCCTTTTTCTGCGAGGTTATGATCCGAAAATAAGAGATCACAACCCTCCCACTTCACCGCATTTCTACTGATCCGCCTGTGGGGTTCGCTTATTTGACCTCAGAAAATATCGGCAGGCTCACTCGGTTACTGAGGCCAATGAAATGCCGATGTCGTCG
This sequence comes from Brachypalpus laphriformis, assembly GCA_945910035.1. Taxonomy (NCBI): domain Eukaryota; kingdom Metazoa; phylum Arthropoda; class Insecta; order Diptera; family Syrphidae; genus Brachypalpus; species Brachypalpus laphriformis. The sequence continues at coordinate 311,001,802 of OX246753.1, read as the reverse complement.
CATTTGTCTGATCCTGACATCGCCATGCCTTTGGAACGTGCATTGATATTGCCTTTTTAACGGGGTTCAAATGATCTCTTCTTTGAACGTGGCAATACCAGCTGAGCCGGTCGCGTTCTGTCTTTTGTGCGATGGTTTCCTTGACATGAAAGCTTCCACGGATCTTCGAACTTCTTAGAACGGATGGAGACGCTATAGAAGTTTATTATATTCAGACGATGTTTTTTCAATGAGGGTTCATAGAATATGGATAGCATCAACTGTCGATTTTCCCCTGATGAAGACAAATTGATTCTCGGTTACTTCAACGATGTTTTGATGCACTCATCTAGGAGCTTGAAGCAATACGGCATGAGCCTAAGTCCGTCCTAATTTGCACAGCAACTTACGTCGTTTTTTTTTTTTTTTTTTTTGTATAATAGAAAGGTATCATAAAGTTGTTTCGCTATGTCATGGGAATTCCTTCGTCAAAGATTTTATTAAAAAGTGAAGTCAGTCAGGTTACTTTATTCAATAAGTACAACATATTTTCCCCGAACAGTCCACTAAGTGTTCTTTTAAACAATCGAATAAATACACGCGTGTCATGCTTTTAGTCCAAATAAAGGGAACTACAATTTCGTGCGACATTTGAGCGGTGGAATTCAGATTCTTTCTCATGAAATACTCTCGGATGCTTGTTCGACGGTTACAAGAGCTGTAATCGTGATAAATTTCAGTTGCCAACCTATCTAGACGATCAACATTCACGCTGTCGTTGGTGGTATGATAACTTGGTTGACGGTGCCTTCTCATCACCAATGCACATATTTTCCGTTGCTTTGTGTTTTTCCTTACTACTAATTTTTCGTAATTGTACTACATCCACTGTTGCACCATTGGCAACTCTGCCTTGCCGAAAGGGGAAATATTTCCTACAGCGCGGGATAATTCCTATTCTTGGTGAGGATCTGATTACACTTCGGCAAAGGGATTTATATGCGAATGACAAACAAAATGCACATGCATGTCTTGCAAACAAACAAAGTTTTAATTCATCAAATCAGCACCCAAACTAGTGTGTGCAAGATTTCCCTGTATTTCTTCCGACTGCGGGTACAAATTGTACCCTCATTGGCCATTCCCCAAACCATCCGCCATATTCTTTTCAAGATTTAGTTTTAACTGGCGGCAGGCTACAGATTTCTTTTTCCGTAAATTTTTTTTTTTGTAAATTGCAGTTCTGTCGCAAATTAAAAATATATTGAAAACAATTTTAAAATTCCAAGTGACAGGAGCAAATACAAACAGATGAATGGGGATATCCTGCCACAGTAATTGAGGTAATTTATAAAAAAGAAAGAAAAAAAAAAAAAAGTTGGAGGATCCGCACAGAGTTGTATTTTTCTTCTCAAGATTTTGTTGTGTGATATGAGGAGTTTTAATGATTCTATGCTCTGGATGGTTTTCTTTGGATTTTAGACCTGTGGACGGTGCTATGTGAAATTCTTTTTTGTGTTTTATCCTTGACCGGCTTTGGGGTTTCCTGAGATTTCACTGTCGCCTGCAAGTGTGCAAATGTGTTTGGTTGCTAAAGGTCGGCGTTAATTATTATTTGTTGGTGGAGCACCTGGCTTTTGTTTCTAAGTAGCAACCAACTCGGGGAGGTATTTCAGGAACTTTCTCTCAGTTTTTGTTGAAATTTGAGGCCGCCATTGGTGTGGGGCTCCATTCGGCGGTTTGTTGGGGCAGGACACCCACCTGAAGTGAGTGGGAAGGATTTGTTGAATCCATTGTCATACAATTTGCGATTCTTTTCGAGGATGGATGATGTATTCCTAACCAGCGGTGTGCTGTATTCACGTTGCTGGACTGGTGTTTATTATTATTTTTTTTTTTTTTTGAATATGATTTTCAACGCGAGTCTTTGTTATGTAAAATGGAAATTTCAAAGTCCACCATTTTGGGGTGCAGTTAGGAGGTATCTCAATCAAGTTCCGCGACCGTCTAGATATAACCATTAATCGACTCGATTCCCGTTGTCGTTATTTTTTATTTTTTAACTTTTCGTCGACAATTGTTTTAACTATGGCGTCGATTTGCCATCTTACAGACGCGATTGAGCAAATTTTGTATCGTCTGGAATACTATGGCAACTCGTCACGTCAAGAAAAGTTATGGAAAAAGATTCCGAACATGCCTGAGGCGTAAGGCGACAACTATGATCGGGGTGGAAAAGCTCTAGTTTGGCAAATGTTTGCCCTTCGATGGTTTTAGAAAACGGAGCCTGGAGCTTAGATGTCCCTTCGTTTTCCATTTCATAGTAATTTTGGTGACAGATTCCAACTTTTAACCGTAAGCAGCAATATTTATTCTGCCTGTTTCTCCATGTAGCGACAGTCGGGCCAAAACTACTCGAAGAATTTATATTTCAAAACTAAGTGATTAGTTTTCTAGACACTGTCTTCGGAGATTGGGCATAGTTATGTTGCTCCCAAATATAAAAATACTCCCAATCAAAGACTACAACACCAGGATATCGAAACAATTTCTGCTGGCCAGTATCCAAATAATATACTCACGACATTGGGAAACACACCACGCAACATCTACAAAAACATCTCTACCTACAAGAACAACATCGCACTATATAAACCAACTAGCTGAACCCGTGCTCGCCTTGCTTCGCCCTCTAAAGGCTTCCTCATGCGAAGAAATATGTAATACCAATGCGAGGGAATTTGTATTTACACCACCACCACTTCTCTTTCGTTCCGATCCAAAGAGAAAACGACACACATTATTTGTTGAAGTGAATATGCTTTCGATGTGCGCCCACCACCCCAAAGCAGAACAGCGATCAGGAACAATCGTTGTTAATTTCTTTAGATTTGAGAAAGTAAATTTTATTTGATCATGTTAGATTTTGGTCTGTAGCTCAACTTCTAGATGAAGCAGAAAGCTGATGGATAGCTTAAAATATTAAGGGAATTGTTGACCCCATTATGTATTCTTCTTTTTTTGTATTGATTATGAATTGCCAGAGTAATATGAGGTTAAAGGCAGTAAAGTCAGTAAAAACAAATAAAACTACAAAAATGCACCCAAAAAGTACGCTGGGCAAAAAACGACATAGCCTATGTCCTTCCCGGAGTCTTAAGAAACATTTCAAAAAAAGTTTCATCCAAATCTGTCCAGCGGTTCTCACACCATTAGGTAACAAAAGAAAAACCCTACAGTTTTATTATATGTATAGATATAGCTGACATTAGGAATGCAAACTACAAAATCTATATAAACCAACTGCACCAAGCCACAGTTTCTAACTGTCACTGTCCAACTACCTCTCAAACGTCATCCTCGGTGGTCGTCCCCCTGCCCATAGCCAACTAAGCACACCAGTTGCCACGTCAAACCAGAACAACATTGGCTCAACTTCACTCGGGCTAGTGACGCAGACTCAACAGTTACCAGACAAGCCTGGATCCTAACTTGGAAAATATTTGTCCAGACTGCAACAATGGCCCCCACGATGTAGAACATCTCTTTAACTGCTGGCAAAACCAACATCACTACGCCCAGAAGAGCTTTGGAGCCGCTCAATCTATATGGCTCTGTTCATGGGCCTGGAAACCTTTAAGCAAATCTCCCGCAGCTAAATGTGTATGTATATATCTAGCTGCTACAACAATAACAACATTGGGTGTTGCAGAAGCTTGAGTAACGAGGAAGATGAAGAAACAACTTTCTTTGCAGACGTCCTTCCCTTGCCTATATTAGAGAGGCTTTTCCAAGAAATTATTTTTTCAACGAACACAATCACCCTGATTGTCGTTGGCGTTTGTCGCTTTTCGACAATTGTCGTTTTATTCATAGCTACGACCTGCTGACCGTTAAACATTATTAAGCAATTTGTTTGTCATGTATAATACTATCAAAACTCTTTCAGAGTGTATAACAATGGTTATAACAATGGATTCGTGCTACAGCTAAAGAATAAAACGACAATCGTCGAAAAGCGACAAACGCCAACGACAATCAGGATGAATATGCGATACCAAAATAAATGGTTTTATCAAAAGGAGAAAATATAGACCAAAATCCTTGCTTCATAGTAGTACATATCACAATGGACCTACACATGTTGGTTTAAATGCATCTTATCGAAAACAGCTTTATATCTTAAATGTGCAGTGCAAACTCAACAGATTTGATAAGGGTGAGGATCATACATATGTACATTTCCCGTGAGAAGCGTTTAAATTGTCTACTTAAACCAAAACCCACTTAAACTTTGGTGGACAAAATTCTTAACGTTTTTAATTTTGGGAGCTAAAAGTCTTCAATCTGATGATATATGTTTAGATTCTCGCCCACTGTTGTTTATGTAGCCCATAGCAGATAACATCGAGTGGTGATGTTGGAGGATCAAAGAGAACTATCTCTAGATGGCTTACTGACTATGTCATTGATTCGATGCATGCCTCTAGATTCCAAAGTAATAGAAAACTTACGCAAATGCACATACAGTCTACCTATTGTGTATCATTCTCCACTTTTGACATATGTATGTACATATACCGGGTGGGCCAACTACAAGTTTCTTTTTAAAAATGCAATAAAATGAACAAAATGAAATTTTTTCCATGTATTATGGCTTTATTAGTAAGAGCAAACATTCCCATTAATTATGGAACACAACGTAGTTCAAGTGGCTACCTTGGCTGGCTTCGCAGTAGCGCATTCTATCACTCCAATTTTCCTAGACCTTGTTGATGGTTTCGGGCTTTAGCTCACGGATTGCTTGGATGATATTGGCCTTAAGTGCTTGAATCGTTTCCGGATTGTTGGCATCACATCGGTCCTTCACGGTTCCCCACAAAAAAAAAGTCCAAAGGGGTCAAATTGCAGCTCCGAGGCGGCCAATTGATATCGCCAAGGCGGCTGATAACACGATTTGCGAATTTGGTGCGCAAAAGACCGATTGTGGCATGGGCTGTGTGGCAATGCGCGCACTCCTGCATGAACCAGAGGTCATCCAAATCCATGTCTTCAATTTCAGTAAAACAAAAAGTCGTTAACATGGCTCTGTAACGCCCACCGTTGACCGAAACGTTGTTCCCAGCCTCATCTTCGAAGAATAATGGTCCAATGATGCCACCACTCCACAATCCGCACTAAACTGTCACTCTCTGTGGATTGGCTTCTCGACAATAACGTGCGGGTTTTCCGAGCCCCAGATGTGGCAATTTTGTTTGTTAACGTAGCCGCCGAGATGAAAATGTGCTCGTCAGAAAAGATGATTTTTTGATTTTTTGTCCAATTCAAGCTGCTCTAAGGCCCAAACTGCGAAGCGATAACGAAGCGGATGGTCGTGCGCTTTTAATTGCTGAATCAATTGGACCTTGTAAGCGAATAATCCCAGATCTTTGTGCAGAATTCTCCTCAGGCTAGTGCGTGAAATGTTGAGCTTGTTGAGATCGATGACGAGTTGATGTTCGTGAATGGAGTCTCACACTCTCGGCTACAGAAGCCACATTCTCGTCTGTGCGCACCGTAAGACGACGGGGACCATGAGTGTTGTCCACTAGTATACTAGTCTCACGAACTTTTTGCACAAACTTGCGTACAGCAGGCGCGGTGGGTGCTTCATTTCGGCCAAAACTTCTTTTCAAAAAACGCACTGTTTGGGCTACACAGCACTCACTTTGGAAATAAGTTTTCAATATTTCCCAATGTTGTTCAAGCGTAAAGCGACTCATTTCGTTCCGCGGAGGTATGATACTGACTTTCTGTCAAGATTTCGAGCGGGAAACAGCTGTCAGTGTCAAAATAACCTATGATTTAAAAAGAAATCACTAAATGGCCCACCCGTTATATGTATAGGAGAATTGGAGTCACTTTGTTGAGGTAATATAACACATTCAAGCGCTCGTTTGTTTTTATAGATATATTTTCTCAACAAGCAGATCTTAATCCTCTGGCCTTCATTTTAAACGACAAACCTCCATCAATACACCATAAATGAAGCAGGCTGAATGCTTTTCAAATTCCTGAATGATTTACAATTAAGGACGTGTTGCATTGATAGGAAAGATGAAAATCCGATTCACAAAGATCTAAGGATAATGGTGGATAGGAGAAGACTTCGTGTCGTAGAGCCTGAAGTTTTTGACTGGTGACCACAACAAAATTAAGTTACGCTGAAAAAGAGTGACCTTACTGTTGTACAGTAATGAACGAATTTTCGGCTTTTATTGACTCATTTGACAAGAATAAAAGTCAGAAGTGGAATCCTCTAAGGTGACAGTTGATCGTTGACGATCACAATCATCACTTTTGCTCCCTCTAAGGTGACCATCAGCGCGATCATCACCCTTTTGCGATCGTTTTTGTGTGACTGCGATTGTTTTACGGAGAGCTAACAAAGTGTGATCATCAATTTTGACTGTCAAAAGTGTGACTATCAACTATCACCTTAGAGGATTCCACTCCAGTGGTCGAATCGCCATATCCGTGAACGGATGACATTTTACGAACTTTGTGTTGTTGGTAGATCTAGCAACAACATGCATACAAATTACGTGACGTTTCATCTGTTCACGGATATGGCGATTCGACCCCAAGTGGAACCCTCGTACCCTATTCCAAGATCTCTTATGAATGGGTCTGGCTTTATCCCCCCAAATTTACTACGTCTTTCTCTGCTGCACCTCGCACTTTGCAAGAATTTAATTGCTTGAGTACGTCTCAACTTGGTACATTTTCGGATGACATTGTTATGCAGGGTTAATTTTTCATTGCCCGTAACCAAACAATCTAAAAATGGTTTGAATTGATTGCAGAGGAACGCAGTAAATCAGATGGTTAGAGCGAATTATAATTTTAAATTGTGGGGCATCTACCTTACCTACTTTCGAACACGTCCAAGCCGGTCTTGATGACGCGGCTTATGTCACATTTCTCCACAAGAAAAATAGGTCCTGGTCGACAGTGCCTTTAAAATTAAACCGCATCGATTTATACTCGATGCATATGTCCTTGAATTTTACTTGGCGAATCACCTTTATCTCTAAGAGACAGACACAAATTTGGTTGCGCCTCAGTTGCCTTATGTCTTAGAATCGTTTGATGGGCAGTGATAATATGAGTGGAGTGGAGAAAACCACAAAACTTCTAAACAACTCAATAATCACCCATATTCTGAGTGGCGTTTTACTTGCACGACAATCATCCCTATCGTGGAATCCATTGAGTTTCACTTCACCTATTCGATTCCCTTTCACTTTCTACTGCTATCGTGGAATCCGCCGAGAACGTCTGCTTATCGAAAGGCATTGGGGAACGGTAGTTTCACTGTCAAACAGCTGTGTTTTATTTGTCAATAAAAATTTGTGTAGCTAGATTCGTTTTTTCTCCTGAATATTAATTTGTTTTTCCAGAAGAACCATTGATGCCTTCTTTTTATCCTGGAATTTGGATGAACAATGTTGGGCAGCTTGTGGAATTAACTCATCATTGTCTAAATGTGTGTTGATGAAGCAATTTGAGGTTCGTCTGGGAGATGGTCCAAAGAAGGAGCTGTGACCGGTTGTGCTTCATCTGGCGGGCCAAAATACGAAGCTCCTTCAACCTCCTCAGCCGACTCTCTCAGTTGAATGAGAGCAACTTCTTCCTTATCAGCTGTGAACTGTTGAATTTTATATGGGCCACCACCAGTTGCTGATATCTGCTGTATTTGCGAGTTTTTTTTCTTCAGATACGATTTGTGGTCGCTCCAAACTTGAAATATTTTACAAAACAGCTCTTACCTTCTTCCACTCGCTTACTTCTTTTGCTGGTGGGCCATATTTGTTCAGTTCAATGTCTGGTGATTCCTTCATGGAGTTTACCTTCTTCTTCCCTTTATCAGCGAGGCTATGATCCGAAAACAAGGGATCATAACCCTCCCACTTCCACGCAATTCTACTGATCCTTCTGTGGGATTCGCCTTCATGGAGTTTATCATTGCTCTTAAACTGCAGTCTGTTTGTAGTTTTTTTTCCTGTAATTTATATGTAAACAAAAATTGTTTGTTTTTTTAATTTCACTTACATTTTTGCAAACAAAGAAAACGACGTGCAGCAGCCAAGCCAGAAATCCGCAATTATTTTGATGCGGATGAAAATGTCATTTTGTTCGGGAAAAATCCGATTCGAACGTATTCCACGATACAGTGGAACTGATTCACTTTACTGACACTGGGAAGTGTTCACTTTGCGGATTTGACGATGCTGAAATATTTTTTTTTCAATTTCAATTTCAATTCAATTTTTATTTGGCTTTTTCTCGGTGAATAATACCCTCCGGCGGATTCAACGATAGGGGGGGGGGTTTCGTTATTTGAGGCGTTTCGTTTTATAATAGTTATTTTATAACTTCGACGACAGGGTAAAACGTCGTCGGTAAGTAGTTTGCATTCCACATGCTATGCCATCGACCGTACCACGCTGAGAATATCGGTTCTCGTTCGATCACCGAAATCAAGCAGCATTGGGCATGTGTAGTACTGTAGATGGGGGACCGCTTGGGAACACCGCGTGTTGTTGGCATTAGCCAACTCATCAGCTTCACCAAAGTCTGCTTCTGGTGCGCTATTTTGACTCCAGAAAGTAAGATAATTCATATTAGTTATTTGAATTCATTAAAAATTTAAGAAAACTTAAATTTTCAGTCGTTTTTTACTACTAGGCGATCACTAATTTGTTGACGACAAATACCGTCGTTTTCCCTGTCGTTTTGTGGCGTACAACGCCTTACAAAATGACAGTGAACTTTCTCACACAGCGTTCGTTGTACACTAATGGGTTCCACGGGGCGTTCAACGACGCAAAAATGCCACTCGTAATGGCAAATTCAAATTGGCGTGTTTTAAGTCGTGGTAAACGCCACTCGGAATAAGGGTGAATGTCTTTGATCCATCCCACCTTCTCAATTCAAATACTATTAACTGTCACTTTAAATACAGCTTAGATGCGGGTTTGCCTATTTTGTTTGCTATTTTAAAAGTCACTCTTATCGTCTTCTACTGCTGATTTGAAATAAAAGGCGAGTGAAAGGTAAACGCGACCGGTGTAAGAAATGCGCTTATACAATGGTCAAGGTATAGGTGCCATTAGCATATTGCACTGCCTGGCGACAGATTAATGAGGGTTCCTATCACCCGAGGAAGACACTTTCCCGTGTAACACTTTTCAGTGGCCGTCTAAAGATGTTCAAAGACTATTCTTCCTCATAAATCTTAACTGCCCTACGTTTGTTAATAAAAGCAAATCTTCGTGACTGAGTCGGAATATCCTCATTTTCAAAGATCCAAACCTTACTCTGGGACTTTGTAATAACATAGTAATAACTAATCCCCGTCACTAGATATAAATGAAATGATCTTGTGTAGTGAATTTTTTAATCATGTTATCGAGAAAAGAGTATAGGCTGAGATGGGATGCTGATAATAGCGATTACAGAAGCTTTCCGCAGTTCTTCCTAGAAGATGAGTACTTATTGTAAGGATTCTTGACTAGACGTTACCGTTCAATTACAATTTTGAATGATCGTAAATATATCTTTTCATGAGACCGTTAAAAATCATTGTTCCTCTTTCATATTTTAGAAGGCAATCATTTCTCCTTCCTGTGTTGCATTACAAACCACACCTGGGGCATTGCTCAGTGCAAATAAATCTTCTGTTTTCTTTATTAGCACGCTAGGAGTTGAAAATGCATTGGAAACTTTCGACTTAAGTTTACTATAGTACATAGTTTGTTGTTGACATGAAACAATAAGATGAGTTGCATGTCCCTATATTTCATGGCCTTACTTCACGTCTGGAGCTAGAATGGGGTTTAAGTGATGAATAGCTATTTTATTACTTTTTTCACTGTTAAACTTTAAAATGAAACAGCACGCAATTACCATGAAAAAGGAATTCGATTTTAATGGCCATTCAAATTGCTTGCAGTCACAGCAATTACATTTTGTAATTTATAGTATCTAGCCAACAACATTTGCAGCTTACTTTTTTTTTTATAGTTTAAAGAATAGGTAAACTAACTAGTAGTGCACGGTAAAGATAAGCCATTTCAAAGCCACATTTGGATCTTTTGGGAAACTGGGTCATTAATGCAGAATCACATTGGTAAAATGAGTATTCTAATGGCATAGGTACACACATATATCAGGCGAATACGGAAAATGGCTCGGTAATCAATAGGCGAACCCCACAGGCGGATCAGTAGAAATGCGGTGAAGTGGGAGGATTATGATCCCTTATTTTCGGATCATAACCTCGCTGATAAAAGGAAGAAGAAGAAGAAGAATCAATAGGAGTATCCATTCCCAAATGTAAGAGTAGATCGGTCATACATTTCGAAAGGAGATAGTTCTACGCGATGAAGTAGAAGCTAGGCAGACGACCTGATATCGACCGAGAAGTATTATACATGACATAAAATAGTTGAGGTATCATGGCAAACAAGTTAAAGTAAATTCAAGTTTATGTTTAGAAACAGCCGTTAACAACAACAAGGCGAAACAGCACCTAAATAAATCGGTTGTGCGTATAGTTAGTTGTATGCACTTTTAAAAATTGTTTGTGGTGGTTGTCGCTTCAGTGCTAGCAATTATTATACCGTCAAACTTGGATAAGTGGAATCTCTAGCGAACTGATATTTGAGTTCCACTTCAACAGGTTTTTTTTTTTCATAAGTGGTGTTCAATTCTACAGATTGCGCCTATGATGTTGGGCGAAGAGCTTTCCAATTGTTCTTTATTTATTGGCGGAGCGATTTCACATAGTCCCACAAGATGTCTAACGGCGTCAAATCGCAAACTCTTTGAGACCAATTGATGTCACCATTTCGCGGATTATGACAGTTGAATGTTAACGAAGAACAAGCTTCAGATCAAAATGCACACCAAACAGTTGCTTTTCTCGGATGCAATAGGCACTATGGCCTCGCGCGGATTGCTTTACCCATCCAAAGTCGGCAATTTTGTCTATCGGCGAAGCTATTTAACTAAAAATCCGCTTCGTTACAAATACAAATACAAATATTTGGCGCAACAGCTCTTTAAAGTGCCAGGGCCTAGCTTCTCGCAATCACTCATGTTGTGTGCGTTATATTTTTCACACGAATGTAAGGGATCTACAGTTTAATGCCGAGTCCGAACGGCGATTTGAGAAGCTTTTTCGTGACAGCAATACTCTCGGATGTTTGTCAGACGCTCGCGAGAGGTGGGATCGTGAAAAAACTTTTTGATGTTTTCTGGGATTCGAACTTGGAACCTCATGCGTAGTGATCCGACACACTAACCACTTACGCCACGCGCCCGCTTCGTTGCTAAAGAGTATTTTGTTATTATATTATATTTGGCTAAATTGTGATCAGTTTCCAAATGTCGCCCAATCAACGAAGCGTCGGCGCAGCAAATGGTGTACCACAGTAAATTGTCAACATTTACTGATGACGTCTGGCAAGAAATGTTAGCAAAATGTTTGTAAACTTCGTCCATGGGTACATTCAAAGATCTATCGCGTCTATTGGAATACCCTTTGCATTAGATAACACGCTGATCGCACACACACGAAAACTCTTATGGCGTTTCTTGTAAAATTGAAAACAAATGAGACCCACTGTGTAATCTTGCTCAAAGATAAGGTAGCTCTCCACAAATATGTGTGGGTTCACTTACTCGTTTCGCTTGTAGAGGTAATATTAGGAAAGTATAGTCCCACTGACAGAGGATAGAAATCTCCATAGAGATGCTTACGATAGAATTGAAGACGCAATCCAATATAGGTCAGTAATAGAGGTATTCCCCTCGTCCAGGTTCCACCTTTCCACTTTGACTGATATTTATTTTTTTTAATTTGAACAGGGTGCCAATGAAGACTTAATCACAGAATCAGGATAGTCGGTCTCAACTTATAGTTGACTGAATATTGTATACATTATGGCTATGTGGCCGGCAACTCAGACCGTCTAGTCAGCCTTATCAGTGTTGTCCTTAGTACATTCGCGATTCTTATTCAAATTTTCGTCTGAGTGGGTTGTTGTTGCTACGATTATCTGATGAAAATGGTGACTAACATCCGTTCTTTTTTTTTTTTTTACTTATCGTATAAAAGCTTTATTACAACTTTGTGCAGAACATTCTTCCAGTTCAAATGCCTTTTGGCGGAATGATAGAAAAGTATTTGTTTTCTCGGAATTTTGTGTACCAAAAATAGTTTTATTGTATGTTCAGCCCAGTAATGTACACGAATCGATATTGCAGCGCTATTTTTGAGTGGGAGCTACTTAGAGTAAGAATTCTTTAAAAAAATGTTTATTTAATTTGGTGCCACTTTTCGTTGTGCAGATATGTCCAGACAGTATATCTGTTACGATATAGACGTGGTCCAATTCTAGTTTAAGTGCTTCTATGTGCGTACTAAGTTGTATTTAGTGCTATTTTCTGAACTATCCCGAGTACGGACGGAATTTTCCAATGAGTTCGGTGATCTTTTTCACAATTTGCCTGGATCGTTCTATAAAGACTGTCTCTAGTTATACCGGTGGATTGAAAAGTTCGCGGCCTACCATACAAATTTTAATTCTCAATTAGTGCTTCTCCCTTTTATTTGCCAACAATCTAAGAGTGACTCTATGAAGTTTCATTCTTGTGTTGCATTTAGTTCGGGTCATGCACGTGTTAAAGTGAAGCAAAGCAATTTTACAAAAAAGAAAAATTAAACATTGTGCAGGCAGATCCATGACGATTTGATGGCAATTTTGGGGAAATCTGCTCCATTGAAAGACAGTAAAAAGTTGAACGATAGATGGTTGAAGACGACTTACGCTGTGGAAGACCATCAACCTCAATCAGAGACGAAAACAGAAAAAAATGTGTCAACTGACCAGATTGAATAGCTGAGATCGCTAGACCCCAAAAACATGATTCAAACGAACTTGAGTTCTCCAAGCTTTTTGCAAGATACGTTTCGCAATTGCTTTGAGTTGAATAAAAACGCACTCGACTGACAATGTCTTGCTAGTGTTTGGAGTTGTTTCAAAGCGATCCAGATGATTTGTTCGCTGTATTTGTATCGATAAATCAGACCACGACTATACTACTAAGACCAAACAGGAATTAACAGTGGAGAAAGTTAAATTATCGGCGGATAAAGTCGTCATCAGTTTTTTTTAAGGCTCTAAAGAGATCATGGATTGTCATAATTAATTACCTTGTAAAGGGTCAAACACTAAACTCTGATTACTACTGTGGTCTTTTGGGACGGCAGCGTGAGAAAATAAAAAAAGGGCGTCCAGGAATGTTGAGGAAAACAAATGTGTGTCACCAGAACAATGCACTTCCATACACGTCGCAAAATGCACCCATGCGAACCATCACCGTTTTGCCACCTGATGTCAAACGAAGACAACCTTATTTCGGAAACAAAAATGTTCCCAATCAAAGAGCACAACACCATGCTATCAAAACAATTCTTGCTGGACTGCCACCTGTCACAACATCCAAACAATACACTCACTACATTGAGTACCCCAACGCGCAACATCTGCAAAAGCATCTCTACATATAAGAACGACATAGCACAGTACATACATATATAACGAGAACATTTGCAACGCAAATTACAAAACCCATATAAACCAACTGCACCAAGCCGTTGTTTCTAATGCCCCGGCCAAATATCTCCCAAACGTCATTCTCTGTGGCCGCCTTTCGCCCGTAGCAAATTAAGAACGTCAGCTGCCACGCCAAACTAGAACAACATTAGCCCAACGTCGCTCAGGCTGGTGCCGCAGACTCAACAGTTACAAGGCACGCCTGGACGCCAACCTGACAAACATCTGCCCAGATTGTAACAACGACCCGCACGGTGTACCACATCTCTTCAACAGCCTGGCAAAACTAATGACACTACGCCCCGAAGCACTTTGGAGCCACCCAACCGACGTGGCTCAATTCCTGGGCCTGGAAACCTCGGAACACATCCACCGCAATTAAATGTATATATAATATATGTATATATGTAGCTGCTACAACAACAACACGTCGCATCAAACCATGGCTGAAATCCATAACTCTAGGTTTGAATTACTGCCGCATTCCTATTCACTTGATCTGGCTTTGTGTGACTTTCATCCATTCCCCAGACTTAAAAATCACATTTGTGTTGAAGCGGAAGGAGCTGCTGCCTTGAGGAAACATTTTTTTTTAAAACTTGTGTAAAACTTGTGTAATCGCTCTAGAAGAATTGTATTGACCTTAAGGGAGATTACATTGGAAAAGAAAGGTAATATGTAAACTTCCGAGCTTCTTTTCTTGATCAGGGCGCGAACTTTTCAAACTTTGTATGTATGTACATATCTATGTAAATATATGTGCATTTATCCTCTGGGAGTATAGATGTAGAACATGTCCGGTTGTTTATGCAGCTCGATTGACTTGTCAACTTGTGAACTTGTGTATCGTCAAATATTCGTCAATAATTCACTATTCACTTGCCAACTATTTGTAAGAAATAAAAGGCAAGTCGCTTCCTGGACGTTTGGGTGCCTCTGTGACCTTCCCTAGTCGCGAAGTCGATTGGACAGATTCAGAGAGTCAAAAGTAGAAAGAGGTTGGACTGATACTTATTATATTAGTCCTCACTATCAATACTCAACTAACTGAGCTATTCCGTGATGTTTTCTCCAGTCATTTCTCCAGCATCTTAACTTGCTGTTATACCAGTTTGCTGCTCATGTCAATTTTATAGATAACAAAGTTATAGCTGCCTATATACATACATTATGCACTCAATCATTATCTAACTTGTATTCTTTCTTTTTCTTACAGGAGTACCAGGATATGATCCAGACTCTTAGAGTAGTTGACCTACACAAAATTCTACAGTTTTTAAATATATCGGTTGCTGGAAGAAAACACGAACTGCAACAACGCATTATCGATTTACTGAAGTCAAATAATTTTGAAATAATCGCGTCGAAATTACGAGAAATCTACAGGTCCTCAGTGTAAGCTAGATTGGCTTCACATTTTTTTTTTTCTTACATATATTGATATTTTTATTAACTTTATATTGATCCCATAACGTCTTGCTAAGATAAGTGCATTTTCTAACTTCTTGAGTAGACATTGAATTTGGCTCTTAAATCACCACAGTCTACCCAAAGACTTGTCGCCTTTCTAGATATTGAAGAAGTATTCAAAAACATTCCTTCCACTGACATTGCTCAACAGCAGAGTGATCCACGCAGCCTACATCAGTAAATATGGCTACGTTGCGATAATTGTCGTTTGGAAGCTCCGTTTCAGAAGTTTGTAAACTCCAAAAATATAACTATTGTGGCTTTTATTATAAATCTTAACCTTTGCATTGGTTTCAACCTTTAAGGTGAAACAATTCAACTTTCGCAAGAAGCAAATTTGTTCATTGTACCCATGTATGGGCCGGAACATGCCATTCTTTCTGCGATCCACTCCCACTACGCCTCTTAATACTGGAGTGGAATTCTCTAAGGTGATAGTTGATAGTCACACTTTTGACAGTCAAAATTGATGATCACACTTTGTTAGCTCTCCGTAAAACGATCGCAAAGTCACACAAAAACGATCGCAAAAAGGTGACGATCACGCTGATGATCACCTTAGAGAGAGCAAAAGGAATAATTGTGATCGTCAACAATCAACTATCACCTTTGAGGATTCCACTCCTGTTCTGAGACTGTCTCCAGTACAATAGGGGAATATTTCAAACATAAATATTTGCTATCAACTAGTCTACACTTGCGGTCTAAGGACTGGTAAAAGACACAGTTAATAAAACCGTCAGAGGACACTGTCTACTAGAAAAGTATGTTTACAGAACCTGAAATCCACCGGTAGTCTGTCCTTAGAAAACCATTAGACTTAACTTCACACATTATATTGTCTCCCACTAACTTACGTAAGAAAATGGACACATGCAACGAATTTCTCTTACTGAGCCTTACTTCTCCAATACTCTCAGAGAGTGAACATTTGGCATTGCAGCTAGCTTTACTTACTCTTTGACTATGGTATAGTGCTACAGTCCATAGAGTAGATCCGAATGACAACCAGAAGCCCAACCTCGAAGATAATATTTTCTAGATCGGTTTTTTTTTTTAGCACAATCTCATCGAATGTAGTAAAGTTCATTCATTCTAGATGACAACCATCCTAAATATGCACATTATGTAGAGTCCATAAGCATTTTGTTAGGATACGTATGAGTAATAAGTTTCTAGCCTCATTGCTTATTTATAGTAAATCTGTAACATAATTCCTTTTTTCTCTTCCAGAACTGACTGCTATCCGCCGAGAAACATTCACTACGGACCGCCAGAACCTAAGAGAATGTTTTCGCACATGCAAATGCCCACGGTGCAATCAGCGCCGGATGTACGTTCTGCGCTGGTCGGCGTGGGCAATGTAGGTGGTGTTGGTGGTGGGAATGTACCCGGCAATATGGGTGTACCATTTCAACATGCAATTGGTGCATCAATGCCTATACATCCGGACGTACGTCTCAAAAAGCTGGCATTCTATGACGTGCTAGCTACCCTCATAAAACCATCATCACTGTTACCGCGCACCAATCAACGCATTCAAGAGGTACCCTTCTATTTCACACTAACACCCCAGCAGGCCACAGAGATTGCAACGAATCGTGATATTCGCAATGGTTCCAAAGTGGAACATTCCATTCAAGTGCAGTTGCGGTTCTGCCTTCTAGAGACTTCATGTGAACAAGAGGATTGTTTTCCATCAAGCGTTATTGTTAAGGTTAATAACAAACTATGTCCATTACCTGTAAGTAACCTAAAAGAAAAAGAAATATTTAAAGAAATTATGACTTATGATTACTCCCCGTAGAATCCCATTCCAACAAATAGGCCAAATGTAGAGCCAAAGAGACCACCACGCCCGGTCAATGTCACATCGAATGTTAAACTATCGCCCACCGTAACAAATACCATCATTGTACAGTGGTGTCCAGATTTCTCACGAGGCTATTGCATTGCAGCGTATTTAGTTAAGAAGCTAACATCGTCGCAGTTGCTGCATCGTATGAAGACTAAAGGTGTCAAACCGGCTGACTATACAAGGGCTCTAAGTATGCTGCATAAGTTGGCAAAGGTAACACTTATCTAATGAGTCTGCTGTACTTTCAGTTAAAGAGAAGTTAACAGAAGATGCCGACTGTGAAATTGCCACAACAATGCTAAAGGTATCGTTGAACTGTCCGCTGGGCAAGATGAAAATGTCCATCCCATGTCGAGCATCGACGTGCTCGCATTTACAGTGTTTCGATGCGAATCTCTTTCTGCAGATGAATGAACGTAAACCAACGTGGAATTGTCCGGTTTGTGATAAACCGGCGATTTATGATAATTTAGTTATTGATGGGTGAGTGTTGTTCGTGGGATTCTCTTTGTTAGGATTGACAGAGAATATATTTTGCTTTTAGGTATTTCCAAGAGGTTCTTGCTTCCTCATTGCTGGAATCAGAAGATACAGAGATTCAGCTACACAAGGATGGTTCGTGGAGTACACATAACCTAAGGAATGAGACACAATTGGTTGATACACCATCGAAACCCGTCGAGAAAGTTGAAGTCATTTCGGATGATATTGGTGAGTACAAGAATGAGTTGTTTGTATTATTATGTAGAAACAATAGCCAGACAGGTGATAACATTACAGAGGCATCGTAGCATCTTAGAAATTGTTAGCACATCAACCATTTCTTTGAATTTTTTCTAAAGACTGGCAGGCAAACTGAATTCTGAACCTTAGAATCATGATCGAAACTGTTCTGATTTGTTCGAAGAATAGTAATGAATAGTTCGAGGCTAATTGAATATAACTCTGTGGTATAGAAAACGAAGAAAAACACAAACAAATTCTTATCGTTGTGCCACGCAGATGAACCCGTGCTCTTTATTTAGTAGTTACTTCTGAAGTGACCAAAATTGATTGTGTTTCTTTTCGAGAGCAATCCCACATATACACACATAGGACATAGGTTTTATTTTATTTTTTTGGATTGCGCCAGGGATGTGTAATCTTCATAGATACTAATAGCCCGAGTGCTACTAGCATGCACGATTCGCAAACCTGAGTAATCGATGCCAGGAATACGTCTAAGTACTAAACACACACCCTACACACTTCAACCACTCCCCCGCGGCACTGCCGTTAGGTATTACTTCGCGGGGATGGTTAGCAATTTATGCTATGCTTCTTGTGTCAGTTTCTTCCGCTGCTTCAACTGCTCTTCTTAGCTTTTCTATTCTCCGCAGCTCTTTTTGTAGAGTTGTTACGAAGGAACATATTGCCATCCAATTCTCTTCCGACCGTAACATATGGTCGAGGAGTAATGACGGACTTGGCCGAGTAATTCTCCATGAAGTGAAACGTGTGCAGTAAAACACTGCGTGCTCCGTATCTTCATCTTCACCTGGGCATTCCGGGCAGGATGGTGATTTGTCGTGTCCAATTCGGTGTAGGTATTTGCGGTAGCCATCGTGGCCAGACAGGAACTGCGTTAGATGGTAGTTGCAGTCTCCATGCTTTCGACTTGTCCAGTCTTGGATTGTCGGTATAAGTTTATATGTCCATCTGCCTTTTGTTGTATTAGCCCAACGAACTTGCCACATAGCTGCTGACACTGCCCTTTCTTCCCTTGATACCAGTGGCGTCGTGATGACTCAATGCTCTTCTGTTATATATCCTCAGCATTTCATCTGCGAGAATATCGATGGGGACCCTTCCAGCTATGACAAATGCAGCATCGTCAGAAATGGTTCGAAAGCCGCAGATTGTCCGTAGCACACAGAGTCTGTATGATGACGATAATCTCCTTTTGGTCTCCTTCGTCCTCAGTGCCTCCGCCCAGACTGGGACGGCATATAACAGAACTGAGGTGATAACTCTAGAGAGTAGAATCCTTCTAGCGTATCCAGGTCCACCGATGTTAGGCATGATACGCGAGAGAGCTCCCTGCATTTGCGATGCTTTTTTGATAACAAAATCAACATGCGTTTTAAACCGTAGCTTGTTGTCCAGCATTACTCCAAGGTATTTAACCGCCTCTTTCGACCTGATGGTTTGGTTACCAACCTGAAAGTTGGCAAATTCGACGGTCTTCCGGCTGTTATAAGAACAGCTTCTGTTTTATGGTCAGCTAGTTCTAGTCCGGCGGATATTAGCCGATCTGATTCTACTGCATGGATCTGTTTAGCTACTGTCACGACTGCAATGTCGTCGGCGAATCCAATTATCGTTACTCCCCCAGGTAGCGTTAATCGTAGGACTCCGTCGTATATGATGTTCCACAATAGTGGCCCTAAAACCCATCCCTGTGGAACTCCCGCAGTTACGTTGTAGTATTTTACCCCTTCATCGGTATTGTACCTCAGCTTCCTGTTGTTGAAGTAGTTCGTCACTATCTGTAGCAGGTAATATGGCGTATCCATCCTGTCAAGTGACCTTCTAATAAACGACCAGTCCGCAGAGTTAAAAGCGTTTTTAACGTCCAGCGTTACTACTGCACAGTACTCCTTTGTGCCATAGTGCCATCTTTCGCCTTCGATGGTACCTTTTGCGATATTAATTACCGCTCTTATGGCATCAACAGTAGATCGTGCACTTCTAAAGCCAAATTGGTGATCTGAGAGGGCTCCTTTCTCTTCTGCTACTGCGAGTAATCTATTATAGATTATCTTCTCGAGGATCTTTCCCATGGTGTCCAATAGGCATATTGGACGATAGGATGATGATTCTCCTGGAGGCTTCTTTCCTTTTGGCAGTAGGACCAAATGCTGCGTCTTCCATTTTTCGGGAAAGGTTCCTTCTTCAAGGCACTTCTGCACCAAGGCACTAGGACCAATCGGTGGTTCATGGTATGTGTGTGTATATGTGTGCACAGCCCTTCACTCGAAATTTATAAAATATCGAACAGATAGTAAGCATTGCTCACTTATTTTTTAAAGTGGAAAATGGCATTAGCACGAATATTGAAGTTATTTAGCGCGGAAACTATTATTAACAAAGTTATAAACAAATTATGTTTTGAAAAGACCCCTAAAATCAACGGTTTTTCCCAGGTATTACTATACGAGTACTCAGCTGAATTGTAGTTTTATTTTAATTTCCACTTCATAATAGCCGTGTTTTATTGTCATCCATGATCCATATTAGATCATTGGTGTGTATGCAATAACAATACGGAATCTTGCTTTTCATTTGGATTTATTTTCGTGATCCAAAAACTAGTTCGCGTATTCCTTGCTAGGTTACACTTTTGTCGACAACTTTTAGCGAGGTCGGTGTGGCTTTGATGACCACCTCACTAGCAGTAGATGGAACACAAATGCAATGCACAACGTTTAAAAACCTTCAGTGATTTATATCCGCAATAAATAGGTAACTAACGAGTAAAAGAACTGAACAGGAACAAACAGCTGAAAACAGGAAAACGTCTTCTTGAATGGTCTTGAAGATTGTTGATGAATTTTGAATTGCGGTTGTTGGGAACCTTTTCTTGAATGTAGTCTTGCAAAGGAAAAGAATCGTTCGAGATTCTTATGGAGAAAAGGTTTTCCTCAGGGAGCAGGACTGCTTGAATCCTTAGAAGAGTTTTTAGGACAGGGCCGTGTAAATCCTTAGGGTCGACTAGCTCCACTGCATTGGGACGATGGTTGGTGTCTCGTTGATCATCACAGGAATGAGACAGTTAGTGTCCAAAAAATCTCAGCGTCGACGAAGTCCTCGGTGTGATGGATTCTCATAAGCTTTCTGGTAGAACCGCTTTCCTTAGATTTTCGATGTCGACTATTTTTAATATTGAAAATTTTGATTTTTTGAAATTAAAAAAATCAAAGATTACTCGATGTGATTAAAAATGACTCGAGCAGATTCCACACCTACGGGTGTTATCGAGTCGAACGTCTCGATGACAAACGTCAAAGACGTCAACCCCCACAAACTGTCAAAACTCCTGTTGCCAGAACACAGTATGAAATACTCTCTGTACTGAAAGTAAATACTTATCCCAATTACTCCTAATGATTTCAAATGAACAATTATTGAGTGAATATACACCATTTTAAATGAATTAGTATCGGGAAAACATAGTAAAGGAAAAAGATCGCATGTTCTTAGAATTTTACAAAAGAAAATCAATCGCATGACAACTCCGCTTGAGGGACCTCAGCTGTGCAATTCAAATGAAAAAGAGGGAAGAAAAATAATTGCTATTTTTAAATAACTAATTATTGAATGGAAACAAAAATAAGATGTACGCCAGAAGAAACAAATGTTATTCTGAATGGATATGGCAAGAGGTAAACACAATTTCAAATATCAGCTTGTTAATTGTTGCAAAATGACTGAAATGAAATGAATTGTTTATTTTATTGTAGCACACTTCTTGGGTGCCATTTTGTAACAGTTGAAGATTAATTTGAATGCGTGCTTTCGGGGCTTAGAACTTCGTTTTTAATTTATTTTCTCGTAGCATAGGGTGAGTTCCAAAATGCATTAAATGCGTATTAGATGCAAAGTCATAAGTTCCAAAAGTCCAACAAAAAAGATTTAACAAAGTCGCAAGTTGCTAAACGCATTCCAAACATTATCGATTTGCATCAGCTGAAAAATAATTTGTTCGATGCTTTCATTTGACATTTGCAAACAAAAAATGAATAAAGCGCTACATGTCTGTTTCTGTGAGCTTTTAATAATTTTCTTATCGCAAATACTACAGCCACTGGACCAAAGAAAGTATTCCAATGGAACGGAGAGTTCTGAGCACTCTGCGGATTTGGGTTTCCCTGAAAAAAAAAAAACAGGACGTAAAAGGTGTTCAATCATGAACCGATACCTCTGCAGTAACTGTGACTGAACTTTAATCTTCATTTAAGTAATGTCCCATGATCTTCTCAGATGTACCCACTATACCGTACATACATATAACGGGGTGTAATAAACGCCAGTGAACGGATCTCGAATATGGACGATTAGCTTAAGCGAATAAATATAATTCGAATAAGAAGTTCGAAGATCCGTGGAAGCATTCACGTCAAGGAAAGCATCCTAAGAAAAACAGAGCGCGATCGGCTCAGCTGGTATTGCTCCACGTTGAAAGAAGAGATCATTCCAAACCAGCATCTCCTCTGTCTCTTTGTCCCCTTTTCCCATCCGCCCGTGCGGATGGGGTCAGTGTTGTCACTTTACCACAATTGTAGTAGATCTACCACAATTTTGAACGTTTTTCAAATCTACTACATCTGCAACGGAATGCAAAAATTCTACCACGTTTACCAAAGTCTCTATTATCAAATCTACCACTTTTTTTCTAAATCCAAGTGACACCCTTTGGCACGCGCAAATTATAAAAAAAAGCCTGTTGAAAAAAAAGGCAATCAATGAAGGTTCCAAAGATATCATGAGGCAGGCCTATTAACGACAACAGCATGCAATTGGCCTCATCAACCGAGTGATCCCAAATCGGGAGGACTGCTTATATTTTCTGAGATCAAATAGGCGAACTCCACAGGTGGGTCAGAA
The DNA here is from genome assembly GCA_945910035.1 of Brachypalpus laphriformis. NCBI lineage: Eukaryota > Metazoa > Arthropoda > Insecta > Diptera > Syrphidae > Brachypalpus > Brachypalpus laphriformis. Next base: position 310,979,182 of record OX246753.1, on the reverse strand, counting down.
GAAATGCAGTGAAGTGGGAGGTTATGATCTCTTTTCTTTTCGGATTATAACCTCGCCCAAATAAGAAGAAGAACAAATATATTAATCAAAAAGTCTATATGGTCCCCACACCCTTGTAAATTTTCAAGGTTTGGGGATCTAAATGCTCAACTGAATCCTGACCGACAATAAACTATTTTATAAGAAGGTTCTAAGTCAATTAGAAAAGTTCTAGTCAATCTGAGAGGCATTTTTTTTTTTTTTTTATAAAAAAGGAAAGCCATATCCCAGAGAACTCAGACTCTCCGGTCCATTGTACAACTTCGATGTAATTCGTTTTTCCTTTATACTCGGGTGGCCTATGATTGCTGTTCCCTGTACTGCTGTACAATTGTTTTCCTGAGAAACCCAATCGTTTATGCAAGCCCTAACCGAGAACGCAAGATAACCCAACGTACTCGTAGGTTCGGGTCCTGAGAAATCCTACTCTAAGTAGAATAGGATTGCTTAGTAATCTAATGGGAGATCTCAATTTCCACTGGGACGCAGACAAGAGTCAGTGAATTCAGCGTTGCGGCTGAGTTCAAAGAGCTTTTTACATTCTCGAACTATTTTGGAAGTGATTAAAAGGTTGAGCAGGCCTTAAGAGCGGCCTGACTGTCATTAGAGACACAAATATTTCATTTCTTTTACCTGTTCCTTACATTATAATATAGTTCATGGCCATTAGCGTTGCACAAGTTTCCATTTGGATAACGAACGCATATTTGCCTAACGAGAAGTAAAACCTAATGCCGTCTTTCACAAAGATAACAGCAGGTACCAGCTATCGGTAAAAATTCGACTTCATTCCATTCCTGGCTCAGACTTTGGCCGCAGCCAGTCGTGAACTTGTTAAGTTAGTAATCGCATGGCAGGAACCGAGTGATCCCAAATCGGTAGGACTGCTGATATTTTCTGAGATCAAATAGGCGAACTCCACAGGCGGATCAGTAGAAATGCAGTGAAGTGGGAGGTTATGATCTCTTTTCTTTTCGGATCATAACCTCGCCGAAATAAGAAGAAGAGTAAATATATTAATCAAAAAAGTCTATATGGTCCTCACACCAAATTTTCGAGGTTTGGAGATCTAAATGTCAAAAATAAAACGGGCTATTCGCAATGTGCAGTGAATTAAAAGATTCACACAAATCGTCACTAGGGAATGTAGCCTACAAAAAAATTCTCTTAATTTTTTTTTTTTTTTTTTTAATGGTTAAACCCTCTATAGAGTAAGAGGGTATCCAAAAATTCCAACCGACAATTGGTATCGTCGACCGGGGGTTTTAATATAATGGGTGTCAGCATCAATGTCCTCACTAAACGTTCATTGGACCATTATGCTCCCCAAGACAAGGAAGAAAGAGATGAGCATGCTTTTGTTGCTTATATAAAATGTTGCAAGAAGTGAGTGTGAATTATATAAATGAATTATACAAACTGTTAAACTTTTGAAGAAAAGCTGTGAAGCCGATCAATTGTTTTGAAAAAGAAATGATCTGTTCATCATTTACCTTAGCGCTGAGATGTTCATTGAGTGGGTAGATTCCTTTGTATTTGATGTGCAATTCCTTGTTAGGGTATTTAACACAAGCGAGCAGTTTCGATATGGAACGTTTTATCGATTGAATATATTAATGGACGTTGCCGTGATCAACAATTAATTTGTTGCCTAATTCACTCAACAACTTATTTTGAAAATAACAATCGGAAAAGTAGTTTAGTACAATAGCTATGGAACTGTAATCTCTTTGAAAAGTGGTACGATAACTTTAAGGTTACTCATCCAATGGTGTTGTACTGGCAAACAATTATTTTATTTAATCCAGGGGACATCAAAAAGTCTATTCATTTTTGAGAATATATAGCAGCGTGGGTAAGACAAGCTCGTCGCCTGACGACCGCTTTTGTTCGCGTTTTAGTGCGTGTCATTCTGTAATAATAACTCTCAAAGCATTGTCTATGTTATGTTGGGTCCAGCGACAGTTTTAGTCTCATACGAGTAGTGCAGTCTGACTACAAACTATTGGTCCATGCATATATTTGCGACGGAGCTTCCTGAATTGCCTTGCAAATATTTAAGACACTCCATCACTGCCAGAACAAGATATAAGGCTCAGGCCACCAATATTGCGAAGTATTTGAAATGAAAGTATTCGCTGATCCGTATCGTATCCTGGACATGTTCTAGAATTCACCGGTTCTAGAGTAAGCAAATATTTGAAGAGTTGTGTTGAGTGTAGAAGTCTTTTGCATACGTTAAAGCAATTTATTGTTGGTAAGGAGCTGTATTCTGTCCTATAGAAGCTATAAGTAAGCGGTGGACTGTGCTACTTTCAGTTATAGCCAGTTTGTAAGCCTAATCCTTCGTAGTCACAATTTTCCAGAAAGACTAATTGGACTGTAGGTTCCTATGATATTAAGAATCCTCTTTTCTTCATTCACCATCTTTGAGTTGGTATCCTAATTCAGTCAGAAAGAAAAAAAAGTCTTTTGAGGTATTTGGAATAACAAGCACTTGAAACTATTAAAGATCAGTGTCAGCACTGACTGACGTTTTTGAAATATAATCATTTCGATTCCTTGATTCAATGTTTGCTATTATGGCGTTATCTGCCTTTGTTTAAAAATACTCTACTGATTTTCTATTCCTATGTGAAATAAATGGCGATTGTCGACAAGGCGTGACCTTAGGTACGGGAAGGGAAAATATATTTTCCTTACAAAAACAATGCAAATAAAAACAACTTTTTAAATCCACAGGGCTTTTCGTTAAGCTTTTATTTATTTAAAAAAAAAAATTGAAGCCCTTAAATCGTTCATATCTTATTTCAGAACTAATTACAACAGATGACATCAAACCACCAGCAAAGGCCCCACCGCCACCAATCATTTCCAATGAGCCAACATCAACAACTAGCAGTGAAACCGTAAGTTAAAAAACCAAAACTAGGTATTAAAACTGTGCAACAACTTTGGAAAATTTCCTTGCAGGTGGATCTAACTCTCAGCGACTCAGATGACGATCTTCCTTTGGCTAAAAGAAAGACAGCAACTGTAGTAACGGGAAAAAATGCACCAACCTCATCTGCGGTATCCACAAGTAATGGACAGAGATCAACATCTGTACAATCCAGTCACATATCCAAAGGCGGTATGTCCCTTAAACATATGTATTAAGTGTTGTTCTATTTATTTATTGCCTCTTTTTTTTATTTTCACTTATGTTTCGAGTTGTAGTTGTAGATTTCTTATAGTTATTATTTAATTTTACTTTTTTTTTTTATTATAATGAAGTAATTTTTGTCAGTGATCGATGAAATTCTTTGTGTCTGTGTAGAGAGGAAGAGTTATAGGATAGAAACAAAAGTAAATATTTTAAGTTATGTGCTCCTTATATTTTTAGAAAAGGGTGAGGAGGGAGGTAGGACAGCAAGTGTTTTCAAAGAACTTGGTGCGTGTAGATTTGAGGGAAGATTTCTGAAATATGGTTCAATGAGGCATTTCTTTGTAAATGGAAGCAGCTTAGAACCTCAAGTGTTGGCCTTGAAAGATTATAGTATATTCTATAGGTTTGAACTTAAGAAATTTGAACTAATATTTATGGTCAACAGAATTTCAGATAGTGGCTATGAAGTTAGAAATATATCTGGCTAGCCTTTTGGCTTGTAGACCCAAAACTCTACGTCTTAGTCTTAGCTCCCTAAGGATAAATTCATTATCAGCGCTTTTAACAAACGTGTTTCCTTCCGAGTTGTAGTTTCAAGTAAGAGACTCCCATGAATAATCCTCTCAGCGGAAATCTGCTTGCACCCAAATTACTCTATTATGCATTATTGCTGAAGTACGCTTCACCCAATTGGTGACCTGTATCGCAGGCGGACTCGGCGTATATGCATATCTCTTGTGCGTATTATCTCGGATAAATTTGAACTGCCTTCCGACTTTACCGACCTGAGTATCGTTCAACCGCTTTAAATCTCACGAACAGTTTATGAACTGAAGTTAATGACTTGTCTTCATTTGCTGTATATCATACATAGCATATTTTGAAAGGGAATTTCATCAAGCTCCGATGAAATTGACGCTTGCATCAGGCAATAGGTCCAAGATGAGGATTAAACAGATCCCAATAGAGCCTTTCCGTTTTAGTTCCGAAAGGCTTAATAGACTGATCCGTAATTATATATTTAGACTATCACCTCCCATGTTTAGCTGTCATCCAGGTATGTTATAGTGTAAATACTACTTTGGGGTTACATATGCATATCAATCAAATAATCACTCTTGTTCTTGGTCTTTAGAGGAATCTACACGAAACCAAAAATACTTGTTCAAACGACTATGTGCACTCTCTTTGAAAGGAAAAATAGCCAAACGTTTGATCATTTGTCAAATGGTGTTACCGTAGTTTAAGACTACCAATTTTGTTGGAATTTTCTTGTCTTTTTTAGAAAGCTAAGCAAGCGCTTCAGTGATAGGAGCTTACAATACCAACACTCACCACATCAGTACCCAAGATCTGCCACCTGATACGAGCAAAAGCAAGACACACACAGAGGAAATATTCCGTAGTATCGTCGCACTTTCCAAAAGCGTTACAGACTGTAGTGTCAGTTAAGCTCAACACATTAAAATGTTTTATAAGAACAAAGTTCCTTGTTACGACGCCAATAAGTTGCAAGATTTTCAGTTCCAACTGTACCGCTCAGACGTGTTTTTCTATTTATCCTGCTTCGCGAGTTCATTTTTCCACTCTTCGCTGAATCGCTTTAATCCGCTACTCTCGGCAACTTCACCCTTAATATTAAATTAAATACTCAGTGCATTACCCCATGTGCCGCCCGGTTTTCTGCCAAATCGGAATTTCCTTCTCACTCAATAACTGCTGTCGTGTTAATTCGACCAAGTGACCTACTGTCTGAATTTATGTGCGTCAACCCAAGTACCGACAGCCACCCCACATACATCTGACTTTGCTAACAGACATTTCATTCTTTTCATTGTGCTTTTCACCGCGTCTGTGACCGTCATTGACTATGGAAAAGTGCTGTGATAATGCCCATTGTGACATCGATAAAATCGACCTTTGTTGGAAATGTTTCCACCCTCTTTGTATTGGCCTTGGGCAAAAGATCTAGTGTCTATATCAAAGATTATTCGGAACATTTCCTTTTCTACTGCGATGAGTGCAAGGAAATCTCTCTCTCTTATATCTTGCTCGCGATCAAGTGCCACAGCGATTCCACAAACTCAATCCTGACCGACAATAAACTATTTTACAAGAAGGTCCTAAGTCAATTAGAAAAGTTCTAGTCAATCTGAGAGGCATACCACACACAATTGTTTTCCTGAGAAACCCAATCGTCTATGCAAGCCCTAACCAAGAACGCAAGATAACCCAATGTACTCGTATGTTCGGGTCCTGAGAAATCCTACTCTAAGTAGAATAGGATTGCTTAGCAATCTAATGGGAGATCTCATTCTTCACTGGGACGCAGACAAGAGTCAGTGAATTCAGCGTTGCGACTGAGTTCACCGAGATTTTTACATTCTCGAACTATTTTGGAAGTGATTAAAGGGTTGAGCAAGGCCTTAAGCGCGGCCTGACTGTCACTAGAGACGCAATATTTCGTTCCTTTCACCTGTTCCTTACATTATAATATAGTTCATGGCGATTAGCATTGCACCAGTTTCCACTTGGATAACGAACGCATATTTGCCTAACGAGAAGTAAAACCTAATGTCGTCTTTCACGAAGATAACAGCAGATACCAGCTATCGGTAAAAATTCGACTACAATCCATTTCTGGCTCAGACTTTGGGTGCAGCCAATCGTGAACTTGTTAAGTTGGTAATCTCATGGCAGAAAGTGTATAGTTTGAATTTTTAATATGACTACAGCCTGTAGGACCGTGATTAGATTACGACTTCACAGCACTATGTCGATAGTTTGTAGATGAGAAGAGCGAAAGCAGGTAGTCGGGAAAAATATATTAAAAATCAGGGTGAGCAGTTTCGTTCCATATCCGAAATGTTTCCTTTTCATTAAATTTGTTTAGTATTAGCTCGTTCGTGGAGTGCTGAGTATCATAATTCAAAATGCCTTCTTAGACGAGAGAACAAACGGAAGCACATATTCTCTTTTATATTATTTTTTTGTTTTTTTTGCAAAGAAGTACGACTTACCTACTGTCCGAAATACAATTGGTCCGATGCACGTATTCCAACCCAGAATTCTAGCAAAGTAGTGCATGGGTGAACACTACAGTGTGCTCACTACAAAGTGAAAGGCAGAATCTAATCGCGGTTTAGTGCTGTTTCCATAACAGTTCAGGCATTTCATTCTCATAGTATGTACGAGTAGCAGAGCTCCAGCCTATAGCTCTCTTAAGACCCAAAAGTGAGGTCTTCTGGCTTTTAAGGCCCAGGCCCATAGAATTCGTTGATCCGTTGCTCCGTCATTTTTAACTAGCAGCTAAATAAAATGCACATATTCTTATGGAAGGTGGCCCATAAGCAGCGGATACGTCAACTTTATCGGATAAAATTAGATTTACTTTCTACTTTTTCCGTCCGTTGATTCGTTGACAGTTTCACACATTCATTGAAGGTTCACATATTCACATATTGTAGTTCATGCATTCACAATTTGAGAGTAAACACTTTCATTGGTGGAAGCATGAATTCACAAATTGAGAGTAAGCATATTCATTGGTGGAAGCATTGACAGAATGATGAGATATTGTCATAGCCGTTGAAAATCGGTTGACATTCAATTTGAAATTATTTTGTGAATGGAAAAGGAAAATTTCAAGTTCTGTGCCTTCAGAAAATTAGAAAATACAAAATGAAATTTGTGTTTTAATGTTTTATATAAAAAAGCATGAAAATACAGAGATGCAGCGACTTTTAATTGTAAAGAATGTAATCTTTTAATTGGAAATATCTTTCCACTCAGTTTGGTTTGGGACTGACAAATATACATAGCCGAGGGTATTCCAAAGAACATCACAGGTTTCGTTCACGATTCTTCTAACACTTGTGAGTCCCATTTTGAATACCATTGAAAGCACCTGCTTGCTGCCCCCATGTGCTAAATATCAATAAAGATGAAAACTGTAAACATAGATAGCAATATAAAAATATTATATGTACGAGTATGTACTCACAAAAGAGTCAAAAAGAGCCTGCACTTTGCTGATATGACGGGTCTGTTGGAGTGCTTGGTTAAGTCTTCTTTGACCAAATTGAACAGCATATCAAACACTTCCTTGTTCATACGCACTGCCACTTAAAATTGTTCCGGATCATCAATATATAGCTGGTCAAAGTTGAGATTAAAAAATCAATGAAGATCTCGGTCCGCGTACAATCGACGAACCCAAAACCAGCGACTGTTACCCATGATTATAAATAAAATAATCATTGAAAAGAATCCGTCGTCCATACTAATTTATTTATTTTTTTTTATAATTATTTGGTAATTTTCGCACAATTAAATGAAACAAGCTTTACGTATGCGACGGATTCTATGGGACTGTTTTCTCCTGCGATACGTCAACTTCAACGGAACGACGGAGCAACGGACCAACGGATTCTATGGGCCCGGGCCTTTACTCTGTGAAGAGAATATAATCTACTCTAATTTTTTTTTCGTTTGTTTCGAAAATGTATATTGCCACGTTTCGGCTAGCAATACAAATTCATTTTCTGTGTCCCCGATGATCCACTCTTTTATTTTTTTTTATAAACTTGGATTGACTACTTAAAAATTCGTCAAGTCCCCGGGATGGTTATTCTTGTCGTAGCTTCTTATTCGTCATTGTCGTTCAGTTATTTCCAGGCCATGGAATTGGGCAATTGGGTGACCAATTTGTATTCACAGTTTTTTATTTAAATTTGAAAAAAAAAGACAAAATTAAATCTTTTTGACACGACGACTTCGTCTTTCCCATTCTGGTACTGGATTTCTATAGCTTGAATCACGTTTTGGTTCACTGGTTGAATGAATAAAGAAAATTTACCGAAATTTTACCATCATTACTTTCCAATTTAGTGCAGTTGGGATTTCAACTAAACCAATTGGATTTCCCTATGAATCTGTATAAGTTTATAATGTCTAAGTTATACAGGTCACTTAAGTCTTCAAAGAAATATTCCCCTAATATTTTCTTTCTCAGGGTAGCTAGCGCTGGGCATGTGCCGAGGAGGTGGAGATTGTTCTCCTCTTCCTCTTCATCTCTACAGTAATCATTTGCTGGGACTCCCATTCTAGTGGCGTGTCTACCTAACAAACAGTGTCCTGTGATTATTTCTACTGTGAGGCTTATGTTCCTTCTATTTAATGAAAGGAGTTTTTTGATTTTCTTTGCGTCTAAGAGAGGCCAGATCTTTCTGGTCGATACGCACGTAGACAGATTACTCCATCTGTCGTTTACAATAGCTTGCGTTTCGTTGAGCATATGAAGTTTCATCGTTTGTATAGGGGGTGCCGGTACCTCTCTGTTGACAGCTAGAGGTAGTACGGCACCTTGTTTAGCTAGCTTATCTGCTTTACAATTGCCTGGAATGTCTCTGTGTGATATTGCATCTGTCCGCAATCTCGTTAAGAGATTCGCGTCAATGTTTGACCAACTTAGATCTTATTGTTGGCGTTTCCAGAACTTTAATCGCTGACTGACTGTATGTTAAGGACGATAGACCTACCATCTATCGGGTACAAAGAGAGTCTGTGCGCTGCTTCATGAATAGCCGATATTTCCGCTTGAAAAATGCTGCAGTGGTCCGGAAGTCGGAGAGCCACGTTTATCAGAGGTACTTCCGAAAAAATACCCAAGCCTGTGCCCTCCGATGTTTTGGAACCATCTGTACAGATTTCGATTGCGGCGTCATTTAGAATGGTACCGTCATCCCATGCGGATCTGTCAGGGATCGTGGTGTTATATTTGATGTTGAAATCAATAAATGGGGATATATAATCTGTTTCTCTGAGATTGGAGTTTTGTAGAATTTTCATGGGGCCGATTTGTGAACTTGACCACTGGATAGATTCTCTAAGTCTTAGGGCTGCCTTAGATGCTACCAATTTCCCAAAGATATCAATGGGAAAGATATTGAGTAGGGTTTCTAAGGCGGCTGTGGGAGTGGACCTGAGAGCCCCTGTGATGCACCTACATGCTAATCGCTGTACTCTTTCTATAGAGTTTGTGTTGCCTCTTGTTTCGAGTGCAGGCCACCAGACGAGAACACCATAAAGCAGGATTGGTCTGACCACCGCCAGGTACAACCAGTGGACTATATTAGGTCGAGGACCCCATTTAGGACCTATAGCCTTTTTACAGGTGTAGATGGCGATTTCTGCTTTCTTGGTGCGGTCTAGAATATTCTGTTTCCAGTTAAGTTTACTATCAAGGGTTATGAACGGGATTTTATATTTCCTAGTAAAAAGTACTAGTTCAGTTTTGGACGGATTTACGTTAAGCCCAATACTGTCCGTCCATCTCGCTACTAAATTTAGCGCCGAATTCATTAGATCTCTTAGGGTTTGGGGGAATTTACCTGAAATGGCTATAGCGATATCGTCAGCATATGCTACGACCTTATAGCCTTTATTTTCTAGTGAAGTTAGTAGCTTATTCACTACTAGTATCCAAAGTAGCGGGGAGAGAACACCACCCTGAGGAGTGCCTTGGTGCGCTAACCTTCTGGTTGAGCAGTACCCAAGCTCGGATAGAATTTGTCTGCTATTCAGCATTCGCTCTATCCAGTTGCGTAAGCAGCACACGCTTGGCGTGTTATATTTGTTCATTTTTAGAATCTCTTTCAACAAATGATTTCTGCAGAAGTTGCATGGAAAAGGGAGAGGAGGAAACCATACTACACCTTCTTTGTATGTGCCATTACCTCTCCGCTCGTAGAAAACTACACTTAGGAGCCTACCTCTTCGACAACCTAGGCGAGCAAGCTAACGTCAGCTTCGGCAACCTCCAGCGCTTCATAATAAGCTCCCAATGGTTCCAGGAGTAGTTCTCTCTGGGGATGATAGATCCACAATGGGCCTAGTCTGGCCTAAGTGAGGTTGTATTATGCAGCCTGCCGCTCTAGCCTAACCTAACCTAGAATCTCTTTTGTTCTTTTGTTAGAGAAATTGATATGTATGTGAGTCCCAATATGAAAGCTTTTCATACTCTTTTTAAAGATTAAACTTTGTCTGGTAGGTCGCAGAGTGTTCGCTTGATCTGGCTAGTGCATCAGCAATTTCGTTGCAGTGATGCATTTGTGAGCAGCGACCTAGGTGAATGTGATTGTATTGTGTGCGGGAAGCTGCCAGAGAATTCGTATGCAGACCGAAACCAGCTTAGATTCAAAGTCGAAAGGTTTGATAGCCTTTAGGGCTGTTCGGCTAACTGATCGAATGTTAGCATTCCCTGGCGCAAAGCTCGATAGCATAAATCTCAGCTTGGAAGATAGAAGTAAACCGTCTCAGTAATCGGTGCATTACATTTGTAGTTGAGACCTACACACGAGACCTTTTACCACTCGGAATGAAATCGAAGAATCTTGGGGTGGGTGCTTATGCTATTGCTCAACCCCTCTAGCCACGTTATATTTTATGTACATGACTCTTTCCGGTTACACTGTTGTCTGTAGTCGTTATCTTAATTACAAAACCAGACGAGGCAAATTGTTCGAGTCGATGTCGAAGCGAAAAATTAAAAAGAAAAAATTGCACCCAAAGCGACCGGTTTTCTTTCTTCAGCTCCTACTAATCTACTGTAGGATTTTTTATTTAAAAACTCCAGTACCTTCAAACTTCAATCAGGTCAAAGTCGACGTTAAATTTTCTATCATACTTTTCACAATTTTTTCGGCACGAAATTTTTGAAAATTTACTGAACAAATTTGGTAAAATATGGCAAATTACGGAATTATCGCAGAATCAGTTCTCATCATTGCCGTAGGAATGTACCTGCATTTGAATCGGATCAGCGTAATCGACTTGAAGTACTCAAAATTGCCGGGCCTTCGACCAAATGCAGCTTCAACACTGTTCGTCTTCTCGACGCTGTGTATACTAACAAGACTGCGGACATATTGGTGGCCAACTTGTCTAAAGAAACCAAGAAGATTCTTAACTTTTCTAATCGAATTATGTTTATCATTGTATGCAACCGATTTACTGGTTCGACAATTATGGATACCGGTGTTACAGCTATTGAATTGCATTTGCAATTTCCTGGGCCGATACGTTTTGGTGGGTAATCGAGAATTTCTGCAGAACAATGCATCGCCTCTATCCAGTTGGATACGCAATGAGGGCTACTATTGCGCTCGATTCTGTTTGGCCATGTGTGCATTCATATTTATGACTGAAGTTACTGGATTTGCCGAAATTGTCAAGCAGAGTGTTCAGACTATGGGTATAACGGGCGGAGGAGAACAACCAGCATGCATGACTCTTAGCGAGGTCTTTGATTTGGATGAATATGCTGCTTTGATGGAGAGCATGGATGAGGAGAGTACAGATACCACGACAGCGCCTGAACGCAAGAAAAGACGAGGCGGCTCAAGAAGGCTGCGACCAGCGAAAAGAAGGATTGATCTTAACTCGCATATGCTAAATGAATATCAGTGTTAAATTAGGGGTGATATATATTTTTGATAAATAAATTGCCCGGACCGCATTGGTATTATATTTTTCATACTTGGTGTATTCAGTATTATTTCCCTCCCCTCTTTGTCTGTGAATTTTGTTACGAACGTCTAGCTCGATACAGAAGATACAAAACATGATTGAGTTCTGTTTCGGGTGTCTGTCTTTAACATGTCTTTGTTTAGTCTATTACAATAAAAGTCGCAAACCGTAATGGCAAATAGTCGAATCCGTCGTAATTTTTGTTCGACGTGCAAATTATAAGGGTCTGCTTGGATCCTGCACTTCAACCGAGAATTCTATCAACCCAAACGGTACTAGTTATACTTGGCAAGTCTTCGACACTGTATTCTTTAAAGATCTATTGCGGCATGGAGTTCTAACAGACGACAAGATACTACGGTCTATGTCAGAATACGAAGTCGATTCTAGTTTCCAGAAATTCTTCCTCAGCTCCCTCTGCATTTTAAGAAGCAGCTGTCCAGCCAAGAGCGAAACTAAAAAGCCACATCATCGCGATATTTGATATATTTTCTACGGCAAGGTTTCGGTATCAATTTTAATCGGAATCGGAGGTGTTTCAAACCATTTACGAAGATCTGTAACCTAAACCAAAGAAGAAGAAAATTCCAATCTGAACACTGTGCTCAGAATCTACACCGCATTTCTTAGCATACCTGTGCAGTATTTGATTAAGTTGGAGCTTCTGATTATCCGAATTTCTAACATATGCGTCGTAAGATTCAGGTGATCAGAGCAGAAAAAAACCCAAAGAATGGAGTTGAAAGAGAGCAACGGTGGTGTCTTTTTTTTTGTAGCCTTTACAGCTGGTCTCCACTGGCAATAATTCATTGCAAGAAATATTTTATGCATTCGAAATTTCCAATGGAGACCGCAAATTTCTTGAAATGGCTCATTTTAAGAAATCGATTTCTGCTTTCATTTCTTGCCATCTCTGTGGAAATAAACCCTGAAATAAATTTGACAGGGAGTGCTAAATTGAGTTTTACTACGAAGAAAACATGGTTGATTGGTGCCTGACATGAAGTCTGAAATAAATATGTCTCGTGGAGACTCGGTGCCAAGCAAGAATTGGTCGTTGCTTGCTCTTTCGCGATATGGTTGAAACTGAAATGTCTTGATAAAATTTGGCCACCGAATAAAAAAATAAAAATTTCTGACATGAAGTCTGACATAACGTCTGAAATAAATATGTCTCGTGGAGACTCTGTGTTAGGCGCCATACTCACCCTGATTTCGGTTATCATTTTCATTATACCCTATGATCGGCCGGAATCCGTTGTGATTCAGGTGATCAGAGCAGAAAAAACCCGAAGAATGGAGTTGAAAGAGAGCCACGGTGGTGTTTCTTTTTTTTTGTAGCCTTTAGGCGCCATACTCACCCTGATTTCCGTTGTCATTTTCATTATACCCTATGATCAGCCGGAATCCATTGTGGCGAAATGGTTAACTGTTGAACCAACTCCTTAAGAAAGAAGCTACCATACTAAATTTGGACTAGGAGGAATAGCTTGATTCATATTTGTTCACTGCTCATGTGCTTTTCCAATACCACTTCGTTCTTTCGATTTTAATTGAAGAATTAGCCGTTGTGGCTGAGTTGAATAAAGAGGCTCAAATGTATTTGTGATGCCGGACCCTTTAGACAACGTTGTTTTACATAGTTTATTCGCTTTTGATAGAAGTAGATACGTAAGTATGTATACTTACATACTTGTGTTATATGTAATGGGCTTGCTTTTCAAACTGGAGTAATGTTTTCCAGTGTATGATAGGAATCAATCGATTTTCTTTTTAATTCTGTGGCTATTAATTAATTATACGAATAATTATTAACACAAATTTCCACTGACGGTTTGTTTGGTCAAAAGCTACTTCAGGAATGCTGGTGGAAGGTCAACGTGCTCCAACAACATTTTTCACATTCCCACCGAACTATTTGATATAAGTTAGCGCGAATGACCTTTTTACCGCAGCCTTATGAATACAAGCCCTTAGAATTTATTCAAATCGTTCGGTAAGAAATTAACATTTCAAATGTCTACTTAACAGCTGTTACTGTATGCAATTTAGGGGTGGCGATGGTGTAGTGGTAACGTCATCGATTGCCACGCTATTGGTTTATGGTCTCAATCATAATATCATCAAATATACAAAGTCCGCTCGATCAATTGCGAAAGACTATGTCGAAACTACTGCGAAGACAAGACACTGGCAGTAGGTTGGAAAAATTGTTCGTACTTCTTGATAATTGATGTAACAGACATCAGGTGGTCAAACAAAAAATTCTGTGAATCATAAGTAAGGACAAAATAACAAAAGGATTCTCCTTAGTTATCGCCAGTTTGTCCTTTCCAACTTACGTCGTGCAATCATTTAATTGGATTCAAGGGAATTGCTCCCTAGACGTGTGTTAATATTAAAAGCAACAAAATAGCAGAGAATACTTGTAACTACTTTTTGTAATCGAATACCTCTTGTAATTAAATACCTTTTGCAGATGGATGAATAATTTAAACGAATACTTCTTGTAGTCGTATACACTCTGCAATCCAATACTTCTTGTAGTCGTATACACTCCGCAATCCAATACTTCTTGTAGTCATTTACTTTTTGCACTCGAATATTTGTTATAGTCGAATTGTTCTAGGCCGCCGTGGCGTAAGTGGTTAGTGTGTCGGATCACTACGCGTGAGGTTCCAAGTTCGAATCCTACAAAACACCAAAAAGTTTATTCACGGTCCCACCTCTCGCGAGCGTCTGACAAACATCCGAGAGTATTGTTGTCACGAAAAGGCTTTTCAAATCACCGTTCGGATTCGGCATTAAACTGTAGATCCCTTCCATTCGTGTGAAAAATATAACGCACACAACATGAGTGGTTGCGAGAAAGCTAGGCCCGGGCACTTTAAAGAGCTGTTGCGCCAAATACTTGTTTTTTTGAATTGTTCTTGCTTGCTGGTTAATTCGTTTTCACCGTTTGTTCCATGTTCGTCTTTTTGTAAGAAACCTAGTAAACCTGGCATTTTTATGTTCTCTTCATTCTTCCTCGCACATCGGTCTTAAATAAAATCTATACGCATAATAAAACTATAGAGGGCCAACTGTTTTTGTCTGTCTGTGCACGCATCACGCGGAAACTACTGCACGAATTTTGATGAAACTTGGCATAGTGATAGCTTATATCCTAGGACAACATTTAGGATGCTTTTATCCCAGGAATTTTTTTCTTAATCATGATCTCAAATCTTAACTCAGTGGAGGCAATACCTTTGTTTCTTTATTGTCTTTTCGCTGTCTCTTCGCAATCTTTAAGAGCAGAGTCCGCTGGCTAACGAACGGTGTATGGTACTCTTGGTGTTTTCTGTGGCAGCGAAGCAGGGCGGACACAGGTCAGCTAGTATTATATAAAAATAAAATCTTTCATGTAACAGAAAGCAAGTTACGACACCCAACAAACTTTTTCTTTAATAAACCTCGAAAATATTTCTTCAATTAGAAAAAAAGTTTTATAGTTCAAAACAAAATTTTTTCGTCTATCTGTTGTGGAGCTTCTGTTTTCAATGTATGTAAAGCGTACTCTTAACTTTGTGTTAGATAAAGGGCTTGGTTGTAGTAAACGTCCTTGTCAGTCAGTGGTGTCTATATCCTCTCAAAAGCTACAAACCAAATGAATTTTCTTTTTAATTCATCCTCTCTCACAGTGATTCTCCAAGGTGTTAAAAAAGATATTAACCTTTTAAAGACTCAACTTGGTACCATCGAAATCTTTGTTAAAAACCTTGGGACAACAAACAATCGAGTCTTGAGATCACGCAGAATCTTGAACAGTAATTCCAATAATGTTGTCTCCTCTACTACCACATAGAAAGAAAGGTTTTTGCTATTTATTTATTTATTATTATTTCTTTCTTTAATTTATTTGTCTTTTCTTTTCTTTTTTTTTTTTTTTTTTGATTTTTGAAAATTTGCTTTATATGAACATAATTATTTTTGAATGGATGAGGTGTTGTATATACATTTAAGAATGAATCACATTACAAATAAATGACACCTTTTCTCTTATCCAATTTTTGGCTGAATAAACAAAAAATAAATTACTTATCAACTATAGTGGATGATAATAAAGTGGAAGATTGTGATGAGGGTGTACAATTCATGGAGCATGATTCAGCTAGTAATAATTAGATATATCTATGTTTCTTTTCTCTCTTTCTCTCTCTATCTCTCTCTTTATTATAGCTCATTATTTAGTTGTATAAAAGACAAGAAATAATATTTGTTTAGTTTAGGTTAAACAAAAAGTTTTTTTTTTTATATTTTATTTTAGAGGAGAAATTCTAAACTATTGGTTCTAAATTTCTCATAAATCGAAAATCATCATCATTCATACATCGTTTTTGTTTTTTCTTTTTTTAATTCAAAATATCTCATTAAATTTAAAATTAAGAAGAAAGAAAATAGACATTTTTTTTTTTAAATAAATTATTAAACCGTAATGTTCCTCGTAATAGAATATAAAACTGTAAATAATTAAACGAAATATGAATTTTTTTGTTTTTACAAACAAATGTCATTTGAGGCATTTTTCTGTTTCTTTTGCATCAGAAACTTTTCTAGATTGTAATTTGAGAAAATTCGATTATTTTTAATTTGGTAAAGAAACTGTAAAGAAATCATTTCTGTAGTTAAAAAGTAATAATAAAAAATTATGAATTTATTTTGTATAAGAAAATATAAAATAAATGGAGAAAAAAATCAAATTGTACTGCTCTTACCTATAGCAAGGATTAAATACTTATATTTAAGTAATTATTATGTTTAAATTAAATTAATTATGCATATATTTCTATGTTCTTGTAAATAGTTTTGTTTTCAAAAGTATAAAATAAAAAATATATTTAAAAAAAAAAAAAAAAGAAGTTCATACTTGAAAAAAAGTTGTTTTATTCCAAAACGAAGAAATTCCTGGTATGCACACTATTGAAATGGTTTCTTACAGTTTTTTTTTTATTTTTAATTCTTGTTTTTTTTTATATTTTAAGTTACATTTAATTTTGTTCTAGTTGTGAGCTATTTACCTTTCTATAAGGAAATCTCTCATTACTGAAAAAAAAGAGAGAAAAATAGGAAACGATGCTCACATATGCACTGTCGTCCATAAGTTTCCGAACAAACCATTCTGTCAGAGAAATTCATATAAAACTTTGTCTTTTCATTTTTAAAAAAAATGCTTGTTTTGAAAATCAAGCATTTTTTAAGAATCTAAATAACATGATAAGAAACAGCGAAATGCTCGTTGTTTTATGCAAATTAGACAATATTCAGACTTACATTGGATTTGGTAGCCCAAGGGTATCTGGTTTATTTCTTAGTTGGGTCCTTAGAAGACGCACACTCCGATCATTTTTTTTTGTCCTCATCATCACTGATTCAAGCAGTCAAAAATCATTCCATTGAGGTAAACATTTTGTTGGTCTCTGGACCTAAGACAATCGTGAAAAAATAATTCAATTGTATGAAAGTGACACCCCTTCAGCTGTCACAAGAAAACGATCACTACGTAGGGATTTAGAAAAGTTCGCTTAGTTGATTGAATAATCGTCTTCTTCCTTTTATCAGCGAGGTTATGATCCGAAAATAAGGGATCATAATCCTCCCACTTCACCGCATTTCTACTGATCCGCCTGTGGGGTTCGCCTAGTTGATTGAATAATAAAACACAAAAATAATTTTAACTTTAGATATTCAATCTTCATCTTTTTTTAATTTCTCCACATAATTCCCATTTATTTCAATCCATTTCTTCAGCCGATAGATCCATCTTTCAAAACAGCTTTCAAAATTCTCTTTTTTGGAGCTTTTCGATTCCGACATTCTTCTTCTTCCTTTTATCAGCGAGGCTATGATCCGAAAACAAGGGATCACAACCCTCCCACTTCACCGCATTTCTACTGATCCGCATGTAGGGTTCGCCTTTTCGATTCCGACATTGACTGCATTAATAATCTCCTCATTAGATGTGAAGATTTTTCCCCTCAAATCTTTTTTTTATTTTCGGAAACAGCCAAAAGTCACACGGCGCTAGATGCGGAGAGGAAAATAAGGTGCTGGGCGAATTTCATTGATGTCCGAGAGCGCAAGAAAGTTGTTGGTTTTATCAGCAGTGTGCGCAAGCGCATTGTAGTGGTGCAAAAAGTAGCGCAGCTCTTTTTGTCGGTGTCCTAATAAATTTTGGAAAACTTGTGGTAAGCAAGTTTCAATATACCAATTAGCCGTGACTGTCTAACCAGTTTTAAGTGGGATGACGGCGACCATTTTCGTCCTGGTGAAGTACATCGAAATCTTAACTTTTGTCGCAGACTTTTGTTGTTCGGCCTTCACTGGAGGATTTGCACCTTCTGGGCTCCATACCATGGACTGCTGTTTGGTTTCTGGGTCGTACTTGTAAAACCAAGATTCATCACCTGTAACGATCTTATTGAAGCAGCTTGACTCTCCATTTTCAAACTTATCCAGGAAATATTGAGCAAAACGAACACGAGCCTCTTTTTGCTCTCCATTCAAAATTTTTGGAACCCATCGAGCTGACTTCTTCGAATATTTTAAGTGATAATTAAAAATTTGTGACAGCCATGGCATTCAAGCCCAGTTCATCCGCTATCATCTCCTGTGCCATCCTGACATCTTCGTCAATTTTAGCCTTCACCAGGGCCATATTTGTATCGTCGGTCGAGGATTTGGGCCGACCTTCACGATATTCGTCCTCCATAGAAAAATGGGCAGTCTGGAATCTTCGAAACCAGTCGAATACCAATTCGGTATGCATTTTGGCATTCATGCAGAATTTCGACTGGCGTGAGTCGACATCGAAATCCGAAGAGAATGGCAAAACGAATTTCTTCCTGTGTTGGCGGTGGAACTTCAGGCGAACCCCACAGGCGGATCAGTAGAAATGCGGTGAAGTGGGAGGGTTGTGATCCCTTGTTTTCCGATCATAACCTCGCTGATAAAAGGAAGAAGAAGAAAAAGAAGTTGGCGGTGGAACTTCAACCGAGCTTACGTCACTCATTTTTCTCTTTCTCGTCTCCATTTTTCTCTTTCTCGTCTCCATTTTTACCTATTGTTCTGAAATTTCGAAATAAATATTGTTAAATTATAAGCTACAGAAATGCATATTTTTTTTTCAAAAACTACTAAATTGACACCAACTAAGCGAACTTTTATTAGTCCCTCCGTAAAACGTGATCACCACAACAACTATCACATTACATGGAGCAAAAACAAAGAATATGACGTATCACTAATCACAAATCACCTTAGCCGATTCCACCTCTGATTATCGCTTAACGTAGCCCTATATACATATATGATATCGAAGACCATATAAGACCAAGATAGTGCAACTAGCATTTCAAATTGATGGAAAATAAAAAGCTCTCAGGCACGGGCGGTCGGGAACAGGAGGTAATCATGTCCATAGAGAGGAAAGTTGTTTTCTTTTTTTCGGATTATGTGTGTATTCCTTTTTTGCCAACCGAAACAAATAGAAAAGTTTCTGTTTACCTTTTCCGCTCTCTGCTATTATTTTGCGAAAGGGTATTCAATAAGATAAAAAACAAGATCAAACCCATTCAAGCTCTGATGGCGAATGAACTTTTAAGAGTAAAAAGATTCTAAAAAGCTTGGGGGTCATATTATAGGATATGCATATTATAGTCGATATGCTGTGCAAAATATGTGCAATTTTTCTGGTGCTTCAGTAAGCTGTCCAATAACCCTTATTTCTGATTACTTCAGAACATCTTTTGGTCATAAAAGCGATAAGGGAGATTGTCCAACTCCATTGCAATAGTTTGTCATTCACTATTTATAACAACGGCATCTCAGCAGCATAATGAAACATAATAGTTTCTAATATATTGTACATAAGTATTTTTATAACCAAAGCGATCCATAATTCCCTTGATTTTGTACAAAAATCCACATCCCTGGCCCGAAAAGCAGCCCCACACCATAATATTTTAGAACCTACATCGTTTTTAAGAGTAACTCGAACATGTTGCCGATTGTATCGAGTACGTGACTTTCGTCGTGCGTATGTAATAAATACCATCCGAAGATAGATCATTCACCCCAATTACGTTTGTCGGTTTCGACTAACAATCGACTTGGTTCCGACCGACTCGGAACATAGCACATTCCATTTGGCGAATTTGTGTTTTGTAGTAGAATTAGTACATATTTTCGATTTCAGCTGTTATTCTGTTTGGCAGATGGCGGGCGGATAAATGCCATTTTGAGTCGTGAGGGAAAACGTAAACGACTGGTTATCAATAAACGAATTAAGTAAAGTGTTTGTTTGTTTTTAGGATGAAAATTACAAAGAAAATGCAATTTGAGGTGTTAATTGCATGCATGCAAGAAAAGCTTCACATTGCAAAGGGCTTTACGAAGTCAGTCCAGAAAATTAATATAAATGATGAGGGGAATTTTCTGACCATAAAATTAAACAGCTTAGGTCGTCCATCAAGAAACGGCAATGGTTGGCATTTCCTTTCATTTTCTTCATTTTCATTTTCTTCGTCTTCTTCACTACTACTGTTAAAATGCTCAATGCTTAACATTTTTTTTATTTATTTTTAACATCTCCAAAAAAACAAAGTATTTCTACAATAATGCCCGGTTTCACAGTGAGAGCTTAAGCCTCGCTTCGGTTTAACTCATCTTTGTGTTTCACAGTGCCCGCTTAAGAGCTAAACTCCACTTAACTGTTGATATAACTTAAGCCAGCGATTTTGGTGGCTTAAGTATTGGCTTAACTACTGTCAGAGCAAAATTCATCATTCGATGTTACCAGCATTAGCACATTACCTTTGTTTAATGTAACTACTTTATTTATGGACATGAACCTAACCCTGTAAAATAATTTTTTTTTTTTTGTTCTATTTGTGGGAATATTGTTTTACTCAATAAATATCTACTCTCTTACAATGGAGGAAAATTAACAAGGCATACCTGAGTGGAATTCACTTATTAATCTCGCTAAAGACCAGCGCCCTTTGTGTTTTATGGTTATACGTATGTATTGTATATAGACACATAGAAATGTTCTCTGGCAATACCCATTGCTTGAGAGCAACTAAATGCAGCGATATTTTCTTTTTTTATTCATTATTCGGATGATATTTTTTTCATTTTTATTTCAGATGACCTGAAATTTGCACTTCTTTTTTTGTCGTTACACATGTTCCACTCTTCTTTTATTAAAAATAAAAACAAATTATTTACATCACTAACAAGACATTTGTCTATTTGACATCTCCGATCCATTCACAGTAGTTAATTACCCACAAACTGTTCACAATCACTTCTTATGCTTGGCTTAGCTAAACCACACTTTTTAAATGACTGTGAAACCCGAAAAACTTAAGCCAAAACTTAAGCTCTGCGTTTTACTTAACTAAGCTGCGACTTAAGCTCCCATTGTGAAACCGGGCATACGAGATTTTAATTGTGAGTTGTCAAAACCAAAAACATGTGTGCCGGCTATCGAAAAAAAACTTAGTACACACCTTCTTCTTCTTCTTCCTTTTATCAGCGAGGCTATGATCCGAAAACAAGGGATCACAACTCTCCCACTTCACCGCATTTCTACTGATCCGCCTATGGGGTTCGCCTACTTAGTACACACCTTGTCGGTCGAATAGACTATGGACTCTTGATTTCTCATCGACCCGACCCGACAGCCGACTTGAGTCGTTGTCGACTTCCGACAAACGTAATTGGGGTGATTACATTTGTTCTCATCGCTGAATAATACTGGGCCCAATTCTTCAACTCGTATACGACAGTCGAATCCGACCATGGTCGCATTTAGTTATTACTTATGTCGTATTTTACGAACAAAAAATACGACTTTGTCGTACCTAAATGCGACCATGGTCGAATACGACTGTCGTATACGAGTTCAAGAATTGGGGTGACAGTCTTTCATTGCTGAAGTGACGTACTAGCGTATTCATGAGCAAAATCCACTCTAATGTACGATAAGTAAGAAATATTCTATTTTTTGACTGCCCTGACCGTTGGCTTCCTTCGCACGTCTACAAAGTGTGCTAGCTTCAAGTCAAGGTTCTTAACAATCGACACGTAGGAGCGAAAACAATCCCGACGAATCATATTAATAAATCTTTTGTTCCGTTCGATGATCCGTTTTGCGTGGTCGACCACCAGAAGGTACTCTTTCTATTGGTAATGTTTTGCGAAACCTCATAATTATCCTAGAGACTGTCGATTCGTAAATCTTAACATATATAACTCAGAGATCTGCTTTTGCTTAAGTCCCATTTTCTAGGCTTATAGAGGCTTTTGTGTGGTTATCGTATTTGTTTCTTGTCATTTGTAAAAAAAAAATATTCCCCAAATGTAACCGCTCAAAAGTCGTTTTAAAAAAAATTTTAATTGTTCAGAAACAAACTCAAGAATGAGTGACCGCAAACAAAATTGCACATGTTTCACACAGTTGCTTTTAAACCGTTTTCTGTGTTAATTGTCACCAAACTAACGGTTTTTACACCGATAATTTGGCTTTCAGTTGAATAATATACAGTGAGTTACCATTTTTTTTTGTGAAAAAATGAATCAAAATTGCTTTCACTTGCAGTTATTGAAAACAAAAATATATCATTGGAAAAAATTGCAAATCCTATGCACAATACTGTATATTGATATTTTCTTTGTCCGGGGCTTATCGGAAATCGGCTGAACGTATTATAATGATTTATTTTTTTTTTTGTTAATTAAGAAATCTCTTGGAGCAGGTTCATTGGTAAATTCAGAATTTAGGTTAGGTTAGGTTAAGTAGGGTTATGAGGTTGTCATAAAACACTAGGCACCAAAGTGGGTTCATCGCGATCCCTAGGAAACCTTCACGGCAAAAAACGTAAACCCAATACTCCAAGCAATTAATCTCCCTACAAAATCTGAAGAGATCCTTGTTATGGTTCAAGGACCTCACCTCCTCCAAGTTATCGAAGAAGTATCTACCCAGGTACTTTAGCCTTATCCTGGCAATTCCTTGACATACACAGAGTATATGAGTTATATCGTCTGAGACATGTAGGTCATCGCAGTACCTACAAACATCCGTATCGGATAATCCTAGTCTCATGGCATGCCTCTTTAGGAGACAGTGGCCAGAGAGTATTCCTATCGCTGTTCTTAGCCTCGATATATCTAACTTAATTATCTCCCCAGATTTTCTGCGATCTAACACAGGCCACAAGGCCTTAGACACCCTGTGACCATCTAAGTTTGACCATCTTAGATTAGCCGTGTCGATGATTTTATCCCGAATAATTCCCTTAGCCACGCACCCTGGTGGTTTAATACTACCAATTATATCGCTACGTGGGAGCCCCGCTCCTCTTTTAGCCAGCGCGTCGGCTTGCTCGTTGCCTTCGATATCGCAGTGTCCAGGTACCCAACATAATCTGACTCGGTTCTGCGTACATAATGCCCTAAGCATTGTGCGGCAATTCCTGATTATCTCAGATTTGGTGACGTAAGACTCTAGCGCCTTTACCGGAAGTCTCAGGGCCACCTGTAGGTTCGTATCTCTCGAGTAAATACCTGACCCCGTGCCCTCATTGGTCTTAGAACCATCTGTGTATATTACAATCTCGTTATGGACAGAGACTGTCTTTCTTCGCCAGTCCTCTCTAATAGGATACAGTACTTCGTATGGTGTATCGAAGTCTAAGGTGCCAAGTATATCGTCCGATTCGTCAGGGATTCTGGGAAAAGATTCCTTGAGAATGGAGCTGTGTCCTATGTTATTAGTCCTGAAGAGACCAACGTTTGTGAGCCGAAGCGCACTGTTGCCCGCTTGAAATTTGATTAGTAGGTGTAATGGTAAGAGATACAGGAAGATCTCGAGTGCAGCCGTAGGTGTTGTGCGTAGAGCACCTGTGATGGCAATGCAGGCTGATCTCTGTACCATGGCCAACATATCCCGTGTGTTTTTCGTATTCGTTGCCTTCCACCACACAAGAGCCCCATACGTAAGGATGGGTCTGACTACCATGATGTATAGCCAGTGCATCATTGCGGGCTTCAGGCCTCATTTTTTCCCCGCGGTCCGCTTACAGATGAAGAGAGCATTATATGCTTTGCGGACTCGTTCCTGTATGTTAAGTTTCCAATTTAGTTTCCTATCTAGCATTATCCCAAGATATCTAGCGCGATCCGAAAGGGAAAGCTCCACCCCTGCTTTTTTTTTTTTTTTTTTTTTTTTTTTTTTTTTTTTGGGAGGGGTAATCTTCAAACGACTCAGTACGTCCTGAGTAACAGTGTGGGACTCTTACCCACTAAACCCCCCTCCCACGACCGCCCCATTCCCCGCGGTACTGCCGTCAAGCATTTCATCGCCTGCTAGCTTAGGCAGTTTGAAGGGTGGTATCTTGTATTTTCTACTGAAGAGTACCAATTCAGTTTTATCCGAGTTGACGTGTAGTCCATTTAGTACTATTAAGAGCTGATTCCATCATTTCACTTAATGTATCAAGGAACTTACCCTGAACTAAAATCACCACGTCATCCGCGTAAGCAGTGACGCTTATACCTGTATTGCTTAGTTCTTTAAGTATCCCATCGATGACTAGAACACAGAGGAGAGGTGAGATAACGCCTCCCTGGGGAGTCCCCCGGGTGACGGATTTTCTTATTGAACTGTTTCCGATAGTGGAGTTAATGTTTCTAGTGCCGAGCATATTGCAGAGCCAATTGGTAATGCTATGCTCGACATTCATAGATTCCAGGGCCTGTTTGATGGCCCTACCGTCTACATTATTGAAAGCACCTTCTATGTCTAGGAAGGCTGCTAGTGCAAATTCCTTATTCAGAATTTAATTGCATAATATTTTCTTGATCATGATCTCGAATCTGCACTCAGTGGCGACATTTTTTTTTTGTTTATTCTTCTTTCGCTGTCTTTTCGCTATGTTTAAGAGCAGAGCAGCCGAATGGCTGACGAAAGGGTGTATGGTACTCTCTTTGTGTTTTGTTCTTATTCGGCTTCGGTTTCTGTTACCTGCTTGCTTGACGGGTAATGTGCGTGTTTGCCTGTGTTCCGGTGGAAAATTGAGTTTACACATTTTCATCAGTATACATGTCTGATTGTCAATTAAGATGGGTAAAAGGGGTTGGTGATGAAATACCTCTTATCAAAATACCTCTTATCAAAATACCTTTTCCCAAATTACCTTTTGGACAAAATACCTTTTGGGCAAAATACCTTTTTGGAAATGTGGGTTCTTGCGAGGAAGCGCAGCGTCTTTACATACATATATAGTTGAGGCCAACAGTGGGTAAGCGGCGCGCTTTGCGCGATCAATTTAACAATCTCCGCTTTCTGGAGTGGTGTAGCCGCTCACGCGACTTCGTCGCTCCGCTAAGGGTATGCCAACATCTGTCTGGCAGGCACCTGAAGGAATAAGAAAAAGTGAGTCTAGTATTGGCGAATTCTAAAAATATATTTAAAATCCCTTTCTCTTAACACAAAGGCATTCTGATAAAGGAGATTTAGAAAAAAAGGTATGTTGCCCAACAGGTATTTTGAAATTAGGTATTTGGTAGAGTTCCAGAGTAAAAGGCGAGCACGGATCGTCAGCAAGTATAAACGAATCGTAGAGAAAGCTAATTCCTATGTATGGATATATTTTCTTAACGCAACTTTTTACAACTGAACAAAGGATTTTTTTTTAAGTGGGCATGTCTGAGCGAGTTTCAACAATTCAAAAAACACAGTAGCTTTGAAACGTTGTCTGTAATTGAATTTCTTTTATTTCTATAAAATGCAAGGGGTGACTTATAGTCTAGTCTACTAATGATACTTTACTCTACGAGTAGAGTAGGTTTCAATATTTGTTCTTAAGAACCAATGCGTCTTAGGTTGGGTATTTAATCATTTTTACTATTTTCATTATTATGGTTAAGCTCTATTTCGACCACAATCTGCGTATATGATCGGTTGAAAGAGAATTATTTTTTCATATTTAAAAAAAGTTGTTCGCGCTTTTGTAATTCACCATTACGTAAAGCGCTGGAATGAAATTTCCCCCTCTTTGCTTTGCTTTTAGGGCCCGAACAAACACGGCAGAAACCGCACGGTTCCAAACTGCGCTGTTTAACCGCAGGCAGTATTCAGACAGCCGGCGGTTATCGCGCGCCTATGCAGGAGAGAGTTCAAGCTGCATACACCTGATAGAAAAATACAAAGATAGAAGTCCTAGAAGCAGTATGCAAGGTGGGCCAACTACAAGTTTCTTTTTAAAAATGCAATAAAATGAATAAAATGAAATTTTTTCCATGTGTTATGGCTTTATTAGTAAGAGCAAACATTCCCATTAATTTTGGAACACAACGTCGTTCAAGTGGCTGCCTCGGCTGGCTTCGCAGTAGCGCATTCTATCACTCCAATTTTCCAAGACCTTGTTGATGGTTTCGGGCTGTAGCTCAAGGCATTGCTTGGATGATATTGGCCTTAAGTGCTTGAATCGTTTCCGGATTGTTAACATAATATCGGTCCTGCACGGTTCCCCACAAAAAAAGTCCAACGGTGTCAAATCGCAGCTCCGAGGCGGCCAATTGACATCGCCAAGACGGCTGATAACACGATTTGGGAATTTGGTCCAATTCAAGCTGCTCTAAGGCCCAAACTGCGAAGCGATAACGAAGCGGATGGTCGTGCGCTTTCAATTGCTGAATCAATTGGACCTCGTAAGTGAATAATCCCAGATCTTTGTGCAGAATTCTCCTCAGGCTAGTGCGTGAAATGTTGAGCTGTTGAGATCGATGACGAGTTGATGTTCGTGAATTGAGTCTCACACTCTCGGCTACAGCAGCCACATTCTCGTCTGTGCGCACCGTACGACGACGGGGACCATGAGTGTTGTCCACTAGCATACCAGTTCTTCGTGCAGAATTCTCCTCAGGCTAGTGCGTGAAATTTTGAGCTGTTGAGATCGATGACGAGTTGATGTTCGTGAATTGAGTCTCACACTCTTGGCTACAGCAGCCACATTCTCGTCTGTGCGCACCGTACGACGACTGGGACCATGAGTGTTGTCCACTAGCATACCAGTCTCACGAACTTTTTGCACAAACTTGCGTACAGCAGGCGCGGTGGGTGCTTCATTTCGGCCAAAACTTCTTTTCAAAAAACTCACTGTTTGGGCTACACAGCACTCAGTTTGGAAATAAGTTTTCAATATTTCCCAATGTTGTTCAAGCGTAAAGCGACTCATTTCGTTCCGCGGAGGTATGATACTGACTTTCTGTCAAGATTTCGAGCGGGAAACAGCTGTCAGTGTCAAAATAACCTATGCTTTAAAAAGAAATCACTAGATGGCCCATCCTTTACACAAAAGACCCGGTTTCCACGAAGCAACAGAACATTCTAGGCACGCCAAAGAAATAGAACCGCGCGGTATCCGCACGAGTGCATTTTCGGGCGGTTGAGTTGCGGACCCGTGTGATTTCACGAACCGTGCGGTTAGGTGTGAACGAATATGAAGGCAATAATGGAAAGTAGAACCGGTCGGTGTCTGCTACGTCTGTTCGGGCTCTTACTCTGAATGCGTCCCATTACTAAAAGCGGAAGCGAATTTCACGTCACATATCGAATGTGAAACGTAATAGCTGTTTGTGCGGTGGCCTGGTAGCGAATATCCATGTGTAAGTGAAAGTCAGTGCAACCCACCTGCGCGTCAAAGTAAGCAAGGCGCCCAAAGAAGCCAAAACTCAGTCACAACCCGAAACCTCGCAACCAAGTCCACGTACAGAAGTAAAAACACATTTTTAATAATGATTCCTGTTTGTTTACTTTTATCAATTATTGACGAAATTGTTCGTCGTTAATATGATTTTGGCAATTGCTTGGAAAGTTCCTGTCGATTTGACTGGACGCCTCATTCGCTTTTCGTTATAACCCAAAGCGAAGCCTACCGAATCTGAAAAAGCAGTTGAAATACGACCCTGTTCGCTTTGCATTATCACTTCAGTTGGCAGGAGTTTCTTCTACGGATATTGATATGCAATACATGGTTGGCTGCCGGCTGGTATAATGTGATTTCCATAATCTCTGCAAATTTTTCTGTGCAAACATTCACACTGATTGTCGTTGGGGTTTGTCGCTTTTCGACGATTGTCGTTTTATTCTTCAGATGCAGCACGAATCTATTTTCATAACTTTTTCACTGTGAAAGGGTTATAATAGTATTCTACATGACAAACAAATTGCTTAGTAATGTTTAACGGTCAGCAGGTCGTAGCTGTGAATAAAACGACAATCGTTGAAAAGCGACAAACGCCAATGACAATCAGGGTGATTATTACTAGGGCTGTAGTTCTCGGCGGGAATAATGGAAAACATCTTCCCAAATGCAGATAGAAAAACACAAGCATATTATGTTGTAGAACCGGAAGTGACTTTTTAATACCATCTGTTGAAAAGGAAGTTTGTAGTACAAACGAAAAAAAACGTTAGATTAACTTTTTTGTCCATGATAGTCCAATTTATTAATTTGTATTTCAAATAACAAGCGCGTAAAGATATTTCTCATTTTTACCACAAGCGCAGAAATAATGGAGACAAAACTGACTGCAACCGGCCCATGTACCCGACAACAAACCACCCCGGCAAAAGTGACAGCGCCCGTCGCTAAGCAAACTACGCCATTGTCCATGGAAACCCCGGTACCGAAGCGATGGGACGCAGTACAGGTCGCATCCCGCGATATCGTCCGTATTTTAGCGAGGACGTCCAACCAACCACAGCTGATTAGTGTGAGTAAGCAAAGTATAGAAACTACCAAGAAACGTTTGAGTCGAATCGTCCCACGTCCATTTACCACTGACAAGACACAACAAAACGTGACGCTTAAAAGCAAACCTGATGCCGGGAGACGATCAGGAAAGCTACCTTTCCCCAGCGACCCAACTAAGTGTCCACGCCTGCAATCAACCACCTCGACTGTGAGAGAAGCCACAACGGTCGGTAAGCAGTGCCAGCAGCCACTAACCGAAGCCATGCCAAGCACATTGAAGACAGCCTCCACTTCGAGCAATACTTCGGTCCCAAACAACAATGCCCAACGCAACCGGAAGAAGAGAGAGCAGAGGAGGCGTCGCAGGGCCCGGGGATACCCGATGATCCCTTCGAGGGAATCCACCTTCCCGCTCTGGTCACCGGCGGACGGTCGCACAAACCCCTTCAGAAGCCCTGGGGCATCGTTACCTCCATTTACCGACAAACCGGCAAGATAGTTCTGTGTATCGGAGGAAAAGTCAAAGTCATGAAACTGAATCTCTAAGTATCTCCCTTCCAAAAAAAGTAAATAAAATTCAATTGAATTCTGAAGTATTTTTTTTTTCTTCACAAGCATTGTCCTTTTGTAAGTTTGTAAGTTTTAAGAGGTAATGAATAAACCTGTTTGTTGAGTTCTTAGTCATTGGTTATTCGTTATAAAAGTTTAAAAAAAAGAAGAAAGAACAATTCGTATATTAAGAAGTAATCGTTTACGATGAGAATGTTCTCGTTTGGGGACGAGTGGGGGAATGTAACGAGGCACAGCACTACCCTAGTATGGACAGGCGACACTGTGCGCTTTCACAGCTGGGATAATAACCCACAACCAGTCGAGAATCCCATGACCACTTCTCTCTTTTTCCTCGTCCTCGTCCATCGCCAAAGCCACACGACAAAAGTAAACAAACGAAGTGAGGATTACGTCATCCGATTGTGACCACGTCTCTCTCGCCTTCCCGTGGCCCATCGCCATAGCCAACGGTTGAGGATGAACAAGTTGGCTTACAATTATAATTCACGGTGACTTGTAGGAGGGATTTGCACAAGGAGGAAATTGAGAGATGAGTTTAGGGAGTCTGCTCAGCATTGTAGATACGCATTTGGCGTACTACTTGCAGGGTACGCCACGGCAGCTTTCGTTTGTGTGATTGGGAAAATATATTCGGATGTGCTCCTGACCAAAGCCACCTCGAAGATATTCGTTGGTTTTTCTTCCCTTCTGGGAAAATGTTTGTGGATCCAAAACTTTCGGTACCGGAGAAGAGAATAACCCTAGGGAAAGAGTACATATTTGCCCCTTTACTGAACGCACTTGAGAGCCTAGCCGGCCAAAAGCGGACTTTAGAGCCAAGTCTGCCACAAGCGGGCCTGAGAGCCCAGGTCTGCCGCAACCGGGCGGGTATGCCATAAGCGCGGGCCTGAGAACGAGTTTGCCACAAGCGGGCTCTTAGCACAGGTATTAAACTATTTTTAAGGTAGACTTAGATATAATGAAATTGTTAGCATACAAATTAGTATACAAATTATTAGAAACTATATCAGGTGAACCCCACAGGCGAATCAGTAGAAATGCGGTGAAGTGGTAGGGTTATGATCCCTTGTTTTCGGATCATAACCTCACCGAAAGAGGAAGGAGAACACAAATTATTAGAAACCGAAAACTTGAATCGTTAAAGGAAACTATTGTAAAAAGAAAAATAACCCTCAATAATTTCTTCTTTCCAAAGGTGTTTCTTTGGTTAACCCTGTGATCCGCTCACCCCAGCCTTTGGAAACAGCACCGTCACGCACAAGAGCGTTAGTTATGTTTAAACTGAAGTGATGTTGGGCACTAACTATCCATGTGTAATGTTTGAATGCCTATTGCATTTGTGACAATCTCCGAATATTATGCGAATACTCAAAATATTTTTCTTTCATTATTGGATAAAGTTACAATCATTTTTTTTATTGAATTATTTACAAGCTTACAAGACGGCACCGTCTGCCAATATTTATCGGTGTATCCGATAATCGATAGATTTTCATACAAAAGACATTAGCAATTGGAGGGTGAATTTGTAACAACAGGGATGAATTTACTTGCTTAAAACTAAACTAATTTAAGTATATAGTTCAAATCTTGATCAAAATGTAGGCAATGTAGCGCGAAGAAACTAAATAAATTGAATCATCCATATTTGAATAGATCCTTAACTTGGCGTAGCTCGTTTTATATTCCTTCTTTTCTCTAAATTAAGTATCCAGGGAATTGCTACTGCGAGATTCGCTTTTGTTTGTAAATCCATGCGTTTCCCATTTTTTCTCTTGTTAGACACACTTGCCTCAGAAAGTTTTTCACTCCGTTTTAAACAATGCTTTCCTATACATGTATATATTACTTTAGAAAACAATCCTGCTCGGGCTTCATATAAGGGCACCAACAGGACATGAATTCACTTCAGGAAATGGTCGACGTTTCAAACCTTGGTGACCAATGCGAGAAGAAACTACCGACTGTCGGGAACCAGTGAATTAAGGGCGCAATTCAACAAGAATACAGCGTACATATTCAACGATACTCCCTTTTTGTATGCATCCAATGACCAAAGAATCATTATCAGGAGTGCTCTTATAATTTGGAGGTCGGGAGGTCGGGAAATTCATCAACCCAAGGTAGGAAGAGGAAAATCATGTGCTCGGCGTCTAAAACGAAATCTGTGAGATATCCACTTTGCTAACATAATGGAAGGAAGCCGGTACTTAGGTACTTTATAAAATGCGTCTAACAAAGCTACGAACCTGGAGGAAGTGTCCCAATTGGTTATTGAATATCAAAACGAAGACAGTGGAAAACTTTGCTTAAGTAAATCTTACAAACCCAAGCAAGTAAAAGATTCCTTTCATTCCAACAACTGCAACTAACCAAAAATCACGAAACATTTTCTATATAAATACACAAAACTAGTCGACTACGGAAATTAATTCAGTATCTCCTTGCAGGCATTTTGGGCCACAAATTTATGGGCTGCAAATGGATTAGAGAGCAGTCGGAATCTATTAGGAGAAAAAGATCTATCGTTAGCAGTCTGCCATCTGAGACCATAAAGACTCGGAGAAAAGACTTAGCAGGATCTGTCGACAAGGGTACGCCAAGCATACAGGAACTCCTGCAAATTGACACCTCAAACACTGAAGGAAATGGGAACGAAAATACCCCACATATTGAGGACGAGTGGATCAAGGAAGTTCTCGCAAAGATTACTCCATCATATCAAGAAACCCAACGTAATATATTTATGATTCGGGGAATAAAAACAGTGGTCATCCAGTCTAAAGCAGGAAATATTATGATAAAACAAGGAAACCGATACTGGTTTTTTCTGACACCATCATTTAATCCAATTGAAGAGGACATTCATTTTCCATTACAGTGTACTGTGTCCATTACTTCTAGTCCCCAAACGACGATAAGAAAAAAGCGAAAGACAGTCGAACGATGACTGCCGTGTTATACGCCACAAGATCTGATAGTCAAATCGGGGTAGATACCCCTTAGCTTCGCCACAAGAACACGCAGCTTGGAATCATGCAAAGTTACATCAAATTAAATCTAGTCACCTTATAGGCGGCAGTAAGAAGCAATAGAATGTTAATTAAGTAAATAAATAATTGTAAATATATAAAAAAATTTATAGCGTTAATAAACAAAAGAGCATTCTTGAAACATTGAATTAAGATGTTTATTAAACAAACGTCTAAACTTGTTTAGAGCAGAAGAACAAGCCTTATGTTAATGTACAACTGTGTGCGCAAAAGAAAGACGGTTTCTTCCGCTTTGGTATATGCACCTTGAGGCAGCGGTTAAGTATGGGCTGGATCAGAAATGCGATTGGTCGGACGACTACTGAACGCTCAAATACATGGATTGCAGGAGTAGTAATCAAGTTTGTAATTAAATGCTTCCTTTTCTTTTTAACACTTGGGCGACTAACTATTATACGTGAAGAATAAATTGAGAATTAATTGAGTAACGTGGTTATATGGGAGCGGGTCAAAATTCTGCTTTCAAAATTCTGCTTTGCAAAATTCTGTATTCTCACACAAAAATTCTGCTTTTCAAAATTCTGCTTTTTTCAGTTCTGTTTTACAAAATTCTGCCTTTCAAAATTCTAGCAATTAATATTTTAGACAGTCAAATTCTTCTTATTCTGTTTTTTTCAACCAACGAATATAAAGAAAAAATATTTTTATAAGTTTGTCAACAAATTATAATATATGTATTTTATATTTAAAGAAAGTACAGTTGTAGAAAGAAAACCACCCTTTTAACTTTAAATTTATGAGTTTTTTTTTAAGGAAGAGAGTACCGGCTATGTTCAGGGGTCTCAACAATAGATTGCTGCACTATTTGATTAGCTGGAAGAGATGTTGTTTTTGCTAGTGATACAATAGTACTGTTTGCTTGTTGCACATATTTTTCCACGACACGTGGTTCATGGGTGTGTTGGTATGCCTGCCGTACAATTATATGCAAATCACCATTTACTTTCGCCACTACTCGTCCTTTGAATTTATTTTTTATGCAGTTTGCACATGCCCAATTATATCTTTTACATTTACAGTTGAAGTCGCTTAGAACGACGGTGAAAGGACCGACAAATGCGGTCGTTATAAGCAGACGTCATAAAACGACGGTAAAAGGCCTGATCAAATGCGGGTTATAAGCGAAGTCGTACTAAGCGGCTTTCACTGTATTTCATTTTTCGCACAAATATCCATCCATGCACAACTTATCTTTTCCTTTATTCGATTTAACAAGTGAAACATTCATTATGACTCTATACTCTGTCCAACATAAATTGGCAGTACAGGGAAGATATGGACAAAAACGTCACCGTGGGCAGCTATAACTTCGAGGTAGTAAGGGACTTTGTCTACCTTGGCTCTGCTATAAATTCTACTAACAAAATCAGTGCAGAAATCAATCGAAGAATAACTCTTGCCAATAGCTGTTTTTTTGGGCTTATAAGGCAATTCAAGAGTAAAGCCCTATCTCGAACAACTAAGGAGACTCTATATAAGACCTTGATCATCCCAGTCCTGCTTTACGGCGCTGAAACATGGACTTTATTAAAAGAGGATGAAGATATCCTTGGTCGCTTCCAGAGAAAAATTCTTCGTAAGATTTTCGGTCCCGTTTGCGTTGACGGGTTTTGGAGGAGAAGATTCAATCACGAACTATACGAGCTGTACAGCGACATCGACCTAGTCAAAAAACTGCGTATTGGACGTCTGAGATGGCTAGGACATGTAGAGCGAATGGACACCAACGCTCCGGCCCGCAGAGTCTTCGAATCTAACCCGGAGGGACGACGCAGTGGAGGGAATCATCGCCGTAGGTGGCGCGCACAAGTTCAAGGGGACCTCGACCAACTTGGAGTGCGCAACTGGAGGCAATTAGCTAAAGACCGAGCTAAATGGAGAGGCTTGTTGGTTGAGACCCAGGTTCACCCCGAACTGTAGCGCCACCTAAGTAAGTAAGTAAGAAGATAGGGATGTTTGCCTCTCATTCGTACTCTTGTTTTCCGTAAGGTGCTATTCTAACAAAAGCTCTTACAGGGTTTCCGTAGTAAGCATTTTAGATTAGCAAAAATCTGAAAGAATATTATGTAGGGTTGCCGTCCTTTTTTTAGATTGAAATTTTCATTTAATTTGTTTTATTTATAAAAAATAAAACAAATTTATCTTTTTCCACACCACCAAGAGGTAAGATAAAAGGCGTGTTTTTGAAGGGTATCCCCAGTAGGCCTAACCCCTTTTAAATAAAAAACAAACAAAAATAAAAAAAATATTCATTAAGATTAATATAGCTTAAAATTAAATAAACAAGTATAACAAAAATAAATATAAATTCATCTATTAAAAAATAATATTAACAAAATAAAGAAATAAATATAAATTCATTTATTAAATAGCAATATTAACAAAATATTTTATTCATATGAGAAGTTCCTACTGTTGCTGTTGCTGCTGCTCTCTTCATCTAGATTTATAATCAGACTCTCTACAGCGCCTTCTGAAAAAACGTCCATTTCCCATATTTTTTAACTCAACCACCTGCTCGACGTGTTGGACACACCGATGCCATTTTACAGCGTCAACGTTGCTCATTGCAGTTGATAAAAGGTTTTTATTTCTGCCATCTTAAAGGACTTGATGTGCCTTGCCACGAATCCTTTCACTTGAGCCCAAACCAATTCTATTGGGTTAAGCTCGCAGTGATAAGAAGGCAAGCGAAGCAGTTTGTGTCCAGCAGCTTGGGCAATATCGTCAATGGCGTAGGTTTCGTAATGGGTTTTATGACGCTTTACGATGTTCAACTACTCCGCTTTAACCATATCACCCTCGAAAGAAATATTGTTTGACTGGAGCCAAATCTTTATGTCTTCTTTTCTTGTTGCAGTCGATGGAGCTTTGTTCTTCTTTCGTTAATGATATGATGCGTTATCCAAAACGATAACAGAGTTGGGATCCAGGCGCGAAAGTGTTTCCTTAAACCACTTCTCGTATACGTCAGCATTCATGTCTTCGTGATAATCCCCACTGCTACCAGAAACGAAACATAGGAGTCCGCCCTCTACGAAACCTGTTGAGCTTCCTATGTGCGTTATTCTAAGCCTCTTATCTTTTCCCGATGGTGCACGCAGTCCTGTTGACAATCCCTCGTTGAACGCTTGCCGTAGTGTTAATATGGCTGGGTCCATCCAAACTTTGTCTCTTGTGTGTCCTTTGTTGAACCAAGTCTCATCAGTAAAATAGATTTTTCTGTTCTGTTCCCTCAGTTTTTTAATTTCTCGTTAGTATCGCCTTCTCCATGTTATGATGTCACTTCTTTCTAAAAGAACACTCTTTCGCTGACGATGGGCAAATTTAAAACCTAGTTTTTTTTTTTAAAACCGTATGCAGAGAAGACCTGCTATGTTTGGTGATGTTTGCATTGCGTCTTACCTCATGCAGTGTTTTATCCAGTGTCGGAAGTTCGTTATTCGAAAAACACTGATGCAGAATTTGCCTGATGGCACACTTATCCAAATCGTCTACTTTACTTTTGAGACCAGTTTGGTTTTTCTTTTTTGGTGGCGAGTTGTGGCCTTTGGTACTATTTTCGTTGAGAAGTCTGTAAACTGTTCGTTCATCCACAGAATAAATATCAGCTACTTGCTTCACAGCTTCTGTTTTATTTTTTAAATTGTTATGAATTTTTTTTGTCGTGTCAACAATTTCGTGTTTTTTTTCGGCACTTAAGTCTTTGGATGATTTTGAAGCCATTTCTAACTACAAAGATTAAGCACAAAATACACGACTTAAAAATACAAATTGCACAAAACTTAAAAAAAAAATACACCTCTTCAAAAAACAATTTGCAAACAATTCTTAAAAAACTACCCGTCTTAAAAACACAAATTGCACAAAACTCAAAAAAAAAAAATACACATTTTAAAAATACAATTTACATAAAAACACTTAACTTCACATTAGTATCACAATGCAAATTTAAAAAAATTCACGTAACATCAAAAAACTGAGCGCGCGCTACGAAACCTACGCAAATAAACTTTTTCCTTAAAGAAAACAGCTTACAATTTTGTAACTGCATTTTAACGTATTTTCCAAAAATAAAATGAAATACAAAAGATCAAAACAAGATCTCCACGATAACACTTGTCATTAAGAACTTTTTTCAAAGCTCTAAAACCAAAAGCTCCTCAACAGAAACCCAAGGGAAAAAAACTGAACGAGTTACCAAACGGACACTGGTAACTCTGAATGCACATCAATTTAATGGGGTTTGAATAGCAGCAGCCATAGGCCGCAGCCAATCAGTGCACTCTCAGATGTGCGCTGAATAAGACGTCTTGGGTCTACGTCAGATGCAATTAGAAATTCACTGGCGGGTAAACACTTTTTATGGGGGGTTTCTTTCAATTTAGTTTGGTGCAAAAATATGGCACGCTACTGATTTTGGAAAAGTTTCCCCATAAGACGTGTACTGCCAATTTATGTTGGACAGAGTTTTTACATTTTCTAAACCTTTTTTTTTTTTTATTATTTGCAGAATTTTGTAAAACAGAATTTTGAAAAGCAGAAACCAGAATTTTGAAAACAGAATTTTGTAAAAAGAATTTTGACCCCTCCAGAATTTTGACCCCAATCCTGGTTATATATCTGCGTTAACGATCTAATAGACCAGAAATTTTAGGTTTTGAGCTCCAAAAAAAGTCGTTAATATCCGAATATTTGCAAATAAGGTTCTTAAATGTTTTGAAAGATGAACTCGAAATTTCTAAAAATGTTGACAAAGGCTGGTAAGCAAGCCTCATAACATTCGATTACGAAATATTTTTCTTTTTTCAAATCGCCCATACATAATTTCGTGAAATTTCAAAAATACATATATTTTTAGAAAACTGAATAGAGAGATAAGATAACTTTATTTCGTATTATAATTTACATTTGGTGAGCCACCGCGCAGTTTACATACAGAGATTTGATATTTAATTATATCTTTCTACTGAACAATTATTTTACATGATGATAATAAAATATTAGGCGATGATAAAAATTTGAAGGAAAATACGATAAAAACCTTCAATACAATAGAAAAAAGATAGTTAAAAACTAAGCAGGTACATTGTAGTGAATAAATAATAACCAACAAATAGTAAGTAATAAATAGTAAAACAATAAATAAAAAAAAAATAAATAAAAAATAAATAATAGATAATAAATAATAGATAATATATAATAAATAATAAATAATAAATAATAAATAATAAATAATAAATAACAAATAATAAATAATAAATAAATAAATAATAATTAATAAATAGTCAATAATGAATAATAAATAATGAATAGTAAACAACAATTAACAGACAATATACAATAAATACAAAATATTAAATAATATTTATTTATTTATTTAATTTATTATCAACAAAGTACCAGACTTTAATTTCAAGCGGTTCTAACCTAATCAACTTAAGTCTCGATTGGTAGGAGGGTAACGTGTTAGGGTCGACCCAGGGAAGTCCTCTAAGGGCAAATCTCAAAAATCTTTTTTGGATGGCTTCAATTTTTAAGATATGTACATTGTAATACGGATACCAAACAATTGACGCATATTCCAAAATGGACCTAACAAACGATACATATAACATTTTAATTACGTACGGGTTGGTAAATTCACCAGCATAGCGTCTTATCATTCCCCAAGCTCTATTAGCCTTATTTGTGATAAATTCAATGTGATTTGTATAGGAAAGTTTAGAGTCCAACAGAACACACAAATCCTTAATTTGATGAACTCGAGAAATTTCTTTATTGTCAAGTGTGTAATTAAATAAAAGAGGCGATTTACGGCGTGTGAAGGATATAACCGAACACTTACTAACATTTAGGGACAAAAAGTTTTTAGAGCACCACAGAGAAAATTTCTGCATGTTAGTATTAAGTATTTGGAAGCTGTGCGTGTTTTTTCCGTATGCAAATAATTTAAAGTCATCCGCAAACATTAAAATATCACATTGAGGTATAAATTTAACAATATCATTTACAAATAGGACGAAGAGGAGTGGACCAATGTGGCTTCCTTGCGGCACACCAGAAGTAACTACAATTTTATTTGAAATTGTATTACGGAAGTTTACAAATTGGTATCTATTACATAAATATGATGACAACCAATCAACAAAGGAAATTGGAAAACCCAGGCGTTTAAGCTTGAAAAGCAATAGACTATGATCTACACGGTCGAATGCTTTACTAAAGTCCGTGTAAACGGTATCTACTTGGTTACCTTTACTTATTTCAGAGACAACAAAATTTGTAAATGAGATCAGGTTTGTTACAGTCGAGCGCTGTTTTACAAATCCATGCTGGTTATTACAAATCAATGACTTACAAAAAAAGCTAAGACTTTCGGTAACTAATTTGTCAAATAATTTAGGAATTACAGATTGTTTACATATGCCATGGTAGTTTTCAATTTTGTTTCTCCTACCAGACTTAAATATGGGTATTATAAAAGATTTTTTCCAAATAGATGGGAATGTAGATGATTTTAATGACAAATTAAAGATGTGACAGAGAATTTTGTGTAAGGGTTGTGCACAATTCTTTAGAAAAGCAGAAGGTAAACCGTCAGGTCCGGGATTTAAGTTTGATTCCAATTCCAACAAACACTTCAATGTGCTATCCTCGCAAATTTCGATATTATTGAAAATAGGACACTCAGATTCCTGAAGATAACTAAAAAATTCTTCATTAATGTTTGAGACTTTATTCGCGTACACAGATTGGAAAAAATGTCCGAAGTTGTTGCAAATAGTTATCGATGAGTCGAACGACTGATCCTTGTAAGAAAGAGAGGTCGGATAACCGTCGGATTTATTTTTAGTATTAATGAAATTCCAGAAATCATTAGGCTTAGATTTAATATTAGTCTCAATATTTTTAATATAAATGAGGTAGGCATGATACAGAGACGTCTTAAATTCAGACTTAAGTTTAAGGTACGATAAGTAGTCCTCATTCGTTAAACTTTTACGCCATCTTCTATGCGCTCTATTCTTTTGAGTTTTTAAAAAAACGAGTAAACTCATTATCCCAAGGGCAAGAACTAACCGAAGAGTTTCGAACGCGAACTTCAGGCACATATTTAAAAATAACTTCCTTGATGACCCGATAAAACTCGGAACATAAATGGTTAATTTCCAAGGAAAGAAAAGGATACCAGTCATAATTCTTAAGTTCATCACAAATGGAAACATAATTAGCTCTTTTGAAATCAAATTTGAAAGAATCAGTAATATTAAGCTTATGAATATAAAAATTTGAAAACAAATACAGAGACGGATGATACAGATCTTCAGGAACAAGAGGTGCAAGGCTTCTGGAGGCGAAACTATCATCACTGTTATTGGTAAAGATGAGGTCCAGTGTACGATCTTGATGATTTCTTATGAGGTTAACCTGAAGCAAACCCAATGATTGCAGTGTATCCACAATATCAGATCCGGATCCAGACAAGGTATTACTAGGGCTCAAAAATGTGCAGTCCGCATCAGCTGAGGCCCATATAATTTTGGGTTGGTTGAAATCACCAAATATGTAGATTTTGTCCAAGGCAGTTAGGCAAGCAACAATGAAGCGGAAGGCATCTAAGTATCTAGCCACTACTGATGTTCGGGATCTCGGTGGAATGTAGACACATATAACATATAGTTTCGAAGATGCTGTGAGATCAATTCTGCTGCAGCATATTTCAAGGTCGGAGAAGTTACTCAGGTCAATTTCGCTTGGCTTGAAGACTTTTTTTATTGCGATGATTACACCACCAAGACGATCTTTTTACTATTATCCAGAGAACGATCACAACGATTAACAGAAAAGCTTTATGGAAAAACGACGTCATTATGAAAACTGTCATCTAATCCACTTTCAGTATTGACAATGATGTCAGAGGAGCAGCTATAAATGCTTAGTAAAAATTGAGTGCACTTAGTCCTTAGTCCTCTTACGTTCTGGTAGAAGAATGAGATTTCTGTAAGTTTTTTGACGACGGAATTCTTGGACTGGGTCTGTTTATGAACTCTTTTACAAGCATGTTTTTTGGCCAAAAATCTGGATTGACGATAATCTTGCCAGTAGATATAGGGGCAATAAGTTTAAATGACGCGGACAAACGTCCTTGTAAGTTGTCCGCTGTTAAACTTAGGCATCTGATGCTAGATGTATCAATATTTTTTTGATTAATATAATCAATAATATCAGAAGGCTTAGTGCCATATTCCAGACGAGATAAAAATATAGTAAAAGGCGGTGGTACGACCCTTAAAGTACAAGGTTCAGGGTTGGATGTACTCATTGAACTATTTTTGCTTGTTGGATGCTCATCAATGTTTATAGATGGAGAAAGCGGGGAGGTAGATGCATCAACCTGCGATTTATCGTTGGATACATTTGTAGCTGAAAGATCCTCTATTGGATTTGAGTTTGAACGTAAAACTCTCTTTTGCTGCGGGAGTTCAAGATGAATTGGAGGGTAGGAACTTGTTGAGCATGTATGGACAACACTCTTCTGCTTATCCGGTATCATGATTGATTCTTGAGTGGTTTCAGCAGAAGTAAGTGATGGTAGTTGCGGGGGGGGGCTGCTAAGTCGGTTTTCTTTTGCTTTTGTTGTTGTAATTTTTGTTTTTGCTGCTTATGCTGGATTTGGGCAGTCTGTTTTTGAGAAGTTTGGTTTTTTTCTTGTTGATGATGTTCTTGTTCCTGAAGTTCGTGTTGTGTAGGTTTATGTTGATGGTGTTGTTGTTGTTCACGTAGCTGTTGTTGGATGAGATGCAGTTGAATTTGTTGCTCGTTTAGTTGTTTCTGTTGTGCCAGTATAATGAGTTGGTTTTCGTTGATGGGCTGATGTTCTTGCAGCAGACGATCAATATTATTGAAACCCTCCAACAATTTTTGTTTATTTGAAGTATCAAATACAAACACCTCACGAATTTCCGCGAAAATATCAGATAAATTGTTGAAAGTTTTTTGCAACTTTATAATTTTCCAATGCAAGACGTCAGTCGATATACTGCGATGTTTTCCACAATAGAAGGAGAGGCCAGGTGTTGACACAATTTTATCTATGTCTTACCCTTTGATATTGCTGCATTTAGCATGCACATTCACTAGGCAAATTGCGCAGGAAAGTTTAACATCATTTGATGGTTTATTGCATACGTAGCATTCAACATCACTCATGATTACGTAGGTAGTATATATTCCCACCAGTTGAAAAAATGAAATAAATAATAACAATTAACAAATAATAATTTATGATATGCAATATTTAAATAAACTATAACGCAATATTGAAAGGATGTGGGTTCTAAAAAAAAGAAAAAAAAAAGAAAAAATTAGCAAAAGAAAACATGGTTAAGCATTTAATTGATTTATTAGTGGGTTTTCGGAGAACTCACAATTATGGAGAAACTTTGTGGTTAGTTTTGTAATTCTATCGTGAATCAAATCAACGTTTGTTCTGCTATGAAGATCAGCGGTAGAGTGATACGGGGAAGATTAAGCATCATCTTAAGAATTTTATTTTGGGAAACTTGTAGTTTTTTAATGTGACATTTTGCTGAATTTCCCCAAACTTGGCAACCATATAGAAGGATCGATTGGAAAATTACTTTAAAGATTATGATCTTATTGGCGCTGTTCAGTAATGACTTCCTGTTTATAAAGAGGTACAACATATTTATCGCTATATTTACTTTCTGTATTGCTTTTGCAGTATGTTCCTTAAATGTGAGTTTTGTATCGAGATGAATGCCCAAATATCTTACAGATGGAACCCAGTTAACATATGTATTATTAACAATTAGCTGGTTGCTTGGAAGAAAACAAGTCTTTCGTTTCCTGCTGAAAAAGATAGCTTGCACCTCTTCAGCATTTAGTTTAATTTTCCAGCAATTGTAATATCTTAGCAATATTTGAATCGCATTTTGTAAATTTGTCTCCACGTTGAGACTAAACTCATGCGAAAAATATATTGCCTTGTCATCCGCAAAAATAGCTACTTCACAATAAGGAAGCCTTGGAATATCAGACATAAAAATGTTATACAAAATTGGACGCAAAACCGATCCTTGAGGTACACCAGCAACAACACTATGACAAACAGAATAACAGTAATTCACGAATACTCTAAAAAAACGATCGGAAAGAAAGCTTAGGACAAGTTTGATGAGGTACGGGGGAAAACGGAAAATGAACATCTTATAGACAAGGCTCAAATGCCACACACAATCAAACAATTCAATGTCTAGCAAGACAAGGCCAGTTGATTTTCCCAAAGAACGATTTTTTTTTTTTAATGTGCTGGCAGACTCTAAGTACTTGATGCGATGTATTATGATTTCTTCTAAAACCAAATTGCTCATTTGGAAGTATATTATTTTCCTCCGTAACTCTTGTGAGTTTCTCTTTTATTACCTTCTCAAATATTTTGCTAATACTACTCAGCAGACTAACTAGTCTGTAGCTGTTTGGTTTATCAGGTGGCTTTCCTGGTTTTGGGATAGGTACCACCTTAGCTATGTTCCAAGCCTTTGGAAACTATTGGTTTTTAATGCAGACATTAAAAATAAACGTTAAGTATCCAATGGCTGATTTGGGAAGTTGCTTTAGACACATGTTTTTGATACCATCAACACCCATCAGATTTTCTTGATGACAAGCAACACAAAATATCATCGACGCTCTGTTGCGATATAAGCTTATCTCGAGGCGTTTCAGTAGTTTGTGCAATAAAGTTGCTATACTCTGTTCAATTTATATTTTCAGTACAGGGAAGATAGGATATTTGCCTTTCACCCTTACTATTATGGATTTCAATAAGCTATCTCCATTTCAAAGCTCTCACATGGTTGCCGTAGTGAGCATTATAAATTGGCATAATTCTCTCCCAAATCTCGGTAGGGTTACCAACTCTTTATTAAGATTTCATGAACAGAAACATGTAGACCGTAAACTAAATCTAAATTAAATTAAAACTATCTTTTTCCACACCACCAAGAGGTAAGATAGTGGGCGCGTTTTTTTTAAGAGTCCCCCAGAAGGCCTAATCTCTTTTAACGTAAAAATAAATCACAGAAAAAAAAACGTAAAAAAACGTAAATGTATGTAATGTATGTAAATGTTTATTGCACTGCACTATAGAATATCAGCCTTATCGAGGTATCCGATCGGAACGGAACTGCGGAATAGTTGTTCGATATATAGGGTGAATTAAATGTTTTTTTTTTTGAATTTTGAATTTCATCTACCTATATTCATGTTTTATGTTGATAGGTTTTGTTCGAAAACGGATACTAGGGAGGTGATACGCATGCCGAGCGATTTTTTTTAACGTATCCGAACGGATACCTCGATAAGTCTGAATATGTACGAGTACGTATTATAGAGGCTCGTTTTTTTTTTAAACGTTTAATGAATACCTGTGGCCTTATTGACATATGTATGTCTTAATTTGAGCTTTTTTTGTTCTGTCATAATATGTTATCAGTTTTTTGTTAGTTTCGTAAAATATTTTAAGTTTTGACAGAAGTTTTTGTTTCTTGTTTTTGTTTTTTCTTTGAATTAAACATTATTACTAAAGCAAGACTTTTTTTTTAAATGGCAAATTCCTGTTTCTTTTCTATAATATGTGTTTTTCTTTGTTTAAAAAAGGGGAATATTGCGGGGAAAATAGACTGGAAAAAAAGACAAAATGAACGAAAAGAGGGGAAATGAATTAAGCAAATCTGGGAACACTGGGGCCTTATTTTGTATTGCGTTTCTATATCAAATGTATATAAACTCAATTTCCAAGTAATTTAACTAACGTTTGATAGATGCTTTGTCAAACTTAACTTTCGGAAATTTTTGATTTCGAGTTGGAAGCACTTACACCCAATCCGATAACCATACAAAATACCAATTCATTTTAGAATCGGATTACATTTCCGCAAGGCAATCCGAATCCGAAAGCAGTACAAAATAAGGCCCCTGGATGTGGTAGAGTATAGTCCGTTCCAAAATCACATGAAATTACCCAACGTGCGCAGAGAGAAATTTCCCAAAATAATAAAGGGGATGAAATCTCTCTTAATTCTTCTAAGAACGGTTAATGATTTTCTCCACTTTACTCTGTATGATGTTCTTTTTCTAGTTTGGTAAAACTTGTTTTGGTTTTTGGTTTACTTGTAAAGATTGTTCATTTTTTTTTTGTGGCGAGTAATTTTATGGCAATTTTCACATGTCTTTTGCCTTGCAATTTTAGCTCTTTTTTCCATTTGTAGGAATCCGTAGTTGTGCAACACGAAAAGTAACCATGAATGCACTACGAAAAGGAAAGCCGATAGGAAGTCAAGCTCGTACGATCACCATTAAAATTTATACTGCAAAATTAGAAGAAGGCAAACGTTTACAAATGCAGTACTTCCATAGTTATGCAATTCAAGAAACAGAGAAACTAACTGGAATATCGACATCATCGGTCAGAAGAATCGTCGCAGAGTACAAAAAAGAAAAAATTGTGAAATCTCCAAAGAAAAAAGTCCCACATGT
This sequence comes from Brachypalpus laphriformis, assembly GCA_945910035.1. Classification (NCBI taxonomy): domain Eukaryota; kingdom Metazoa; phylum Arthropoda; class Insecta; order Diptera; family Syrphidae; genus Brachypalpus; species Brachypalpus laphriformis. The sequence goes on along the minus strand of OX246753.1, from coordinate 310,934,468 downwards.
TCACTGGCGAACCGGTTTGGATAATTTCGACATTGCAGCTATAAGAAGAACTTTGTTCGATTTTCATAAAACGAAAAAGGTGCTAATTACACTGAAAACACTGCACCAACGACTTTTGGATGATCTGCAAGTAAATTTCAGTAAAACATCTTTACAGAGAATATTGCGAACAAACGGATTTAAATTCAAGAAGACCGAAAATAATAGAAAAATTTTGTGTGAACGGACGGATATACAGATACAACGTATTAAATATATACGCCAAGTGCAACAGTACAGGGACGCAGGATACAATATAACTTATATAGACGAAAGCTACATTCATAGCTCACACATTCGACCAAACGCACGGACAGATGGAAGTCAAAGTGTGCTGAAATCCAATATTTCGAAGGACTCTCGACTAATTATGGCACATGGCGGTGGGCAAACTGGATTTGTAAAGAATGGACTATTATTGTTTAAATCCGGATGCAAGACTGGTGATTACCACGACGAAATGAATTACGAAAATTTTTCCAAATGGCTGGAACAACAAATTTTAAATAACTTAAAAGAACGCTCCGTTATTGTGATGGATAACGCAACATATCACAATAAATTAGATTCTCAAGTGCCTAACTCGTGTTCTCTAAGAGCCGAGATGATCAACTGGCTGGATACAAATAATATTCAATATCAACCAACTATGTTAAAAGTCGAACTTTATGACCTAATAAGGCAAAATAAATCAAATCGGAGTTATCAAATAGACAACATTATCCATGAATCAGGACACGAAGTTTTACGTTTGCCAGACCACCACCCAGACTTAAATCCAATAGAAAACATATGGGGGATCGTCAAAAAGAGAATAGCTGCAAGAACTACTACATTTAAACTGGAAGACATAAAGAAAGTCACAGAAGAAGAATTTGAAAAAATCACAGTGGAAGACTGGCAAAACGTTTGCGAAAAGATCATAAGAATAGAAAATGAATACATTGCCCATGAAGTCCTTTGGGATCAAATCACAGAACGTATCATTATCTACTCATCTGACGATTCTCCAATAGAAACGGAAAGCGATAGTGATGAGTAAATATTTTATAAATATAATTAGAGTGGAATGTTTTACTATGTATTAATTTATTTATTATGTTAGTTAATTAAGTATGTATTATTATATTTCGTTTAGTCCAAATAAATTTGTTTCTTTCATTTTCCAAAATATGATAAAAACAACAAATACAATGTGTGTTTTTATTTAAAACCCAAATAAACTCGACATTCTCGTACAAAACAACAACTGAAAGAATTCTCCTCAATTGATATGCATCGTTCAACCAAGTAAATCTGAGAAGTTGGAATTTGTTCCCTTTGGTCCTTTACTCAAATTAGGTATACACATCACGTAACGTGATTCTGATTCGTCAGTAGTTCCGCAACTATGCGATGAATAACATCGAAGTGGGGGTTATACAGCCTGTTTTCCTCTTGCTCCTCCTCTTTTTCTTTCTTTCTCTCGAATTTTGATTTTTTTACTTGTAGTTGTTGTTGCTTTTATCTCTTAGGAATGAAAATGTGTAAAACTGGTACAAAAAAGAGAGACCTACGCAGTAGAATTTCAGGTGATTTGGAACGGACTATAACATAAGTAAAAAAAATAGAATGCGAGAGAAAGAAAGAAAAAGAGGAGGAGCAAAAGATAAACGGGCTGTATACCAGCGTTGCCACCTCTTCTAGAGCATATGTAGCGTACTGACAATAAAAAAGTAACATTTTCAGAGAAAATGTAACAAAATAGAAATGATTGTTAATTTTGTCAGTGAAAATGCTAATATGCCCGGCAGGGGGTACATATCACTTCTGCCAGGACAGGGCTTCCTTCATCTCCGGAAGGAAAGCAGTACGAGATGCTCAGGTTGAGCTTTTCGGACAAAACACCACAACCAACCCCACCTTCGGTTTCAGAGTCATCTGTGCTGCCCTGTCGCATAAAAGAATGCTCCAACTAGGAACCCATTTCCTTGAAGACCTCGGTGATCTGGCGTCCTTAGGCGTCATGAGCATCTATCGCTTTATCAAAAACTCCGATGTCATTAGTCTCTGAGTGTTCTAATGGTTGATCCATGGTAACACAAAGAACCTTTACTGCCAACCAACCTAACTTCACCTAACCTTAGTTGTTGAATTAATATTTTTTGTTGTTTTTGTTGTTTTTTTTTGTATAATATTTTGTATTGTTGAAACTGAATTCTATAAGTTATAAAGCAAAAATAAAGAAAATTAACAATAATTTCTATTTTGTTACATTTTCTTTAAAAAGGGTACTTTTTTATTGTCAGTACGCTACATTTGGTCTAGAAGAAGTGGCAACGCTGGTATACAGCCTGTTTATCTTTTGCTCCTCCTCTTTTTCTTTCTTTCTCTCGCATTTTATTTTTTTTACTTATGTTATAGTCCGTTCCAAATCACCTGAAATTCTACTGCGTAGGTCTCTCTTATTTGTACGAGTTTTACATATTTTCATTCCTAAGAGATAAAAGCAACAACAACTACAGCTAAAAAAAATCAAAATTCGAGAGAAAGAAAGAAAAAGAGGAGGAGCAAAAGGAAAACAAGCTGTGCACCCGCACTTCGATGCTATTCATCGCATAGTTGCGGAACTACTGACGAATCAGAATCACGTTACGTGATGTGTATACCTAATTTGAGTAAAGGACCAAAGGGAACAAATTCCAACTTCTCAGATTTACTTGGTTGAACGATGCATATCAATTGAGGAGAATTCTTTCAGTTGTTGTTTTGTACGAGAATGTCGAGTTTATTTGGGTTTTAAATAAAAACACACATTGTATTTGTTGTTTTTATCATATTTTGGAAAATGAAAGAAACAAATTTATTTGGACTAAACGAAATATAATAATACATACTTAATTAACTAACATAATAAATAAATTAATACATAGTAAAACATTCCACTCTAATTATATTTATAAAATATTTACTCATCACTATCGCTTTCCGTTTCTATTGGAGAATCGTCAGATGAGTAGATAATGATACGTTCTGTGATTTGATCCCAAAGGACTTCATGGGCAATGTATTCATTTTCTATTCTTATGATCTTTTCGCAAACGTTTTGCCAGTCTTCCACTGTGATTTTTTCAAATTCTTCTTCTGTGACTTTCTTTATGTCTTCCAGTTTAAATGTAGTAGTTCTTGCAGCTATTCTCTTTTTGACGATCCCCCATATGTTTTCTATTGGATTTAAGTCTGGGTGGTGGTCTGGCAAACGTAAAACTTCGTGTCCTGATTCATGGATAATGTTGTCTATTTGATAACTCCGATTTGATTTATTTTGCCTTATTAGGTCATAAAGTTCGACTTTTAACATAGTTGGTTGATATTGAATATTATTTGTATCCAGCCAGTTGATCATCTCGGCTCTTAGAGAACACGAGTTAGGCACTTGAGAATCTAATTTATTGTGATATGTTGCGTTATCCATCACAATAACGGAGCGTTCTTTTAAGTTATTTAAAATTTGTTGTTCCAGCCATTTGGAAAAATTTTCGTAATTCATTTCGTCGTGGTAATCACCAGTCTTGCATCCGGATTTAAACAATAATAGTCCATTCTTTACAAATCCAGTTTGCCCACCGCCATGTGCCATAATTAGTCGAGAGTCCTTCGAAATATTGGATTTCAGCACACTTTGACTTCCATCTGTCCGTGCGTTTGGTCGAATGTGTGAGCTATGAATGTAGCTTTCGTCTATATAAGTTATATTGTATCCTGCGTCCCTGTACTGTTGCACTTGGCGTATATATTTAATACGTTGTATCTGTATATCCGTCCGTTCACACAAAATTTTTCTATTATTTTCGGTCTTCTTGAATTTAAATCCGTTTGTTCGCAATATTCTCTGTAAAGATGTTTTACTGAAATTTACTTGCAGATCATCCAAAAGTCGTTGGTGCAGTGTTTTCAGTGTAATTAGCACCTTTTTCGTTTTATGAAAATCGAACAAAGTTCTTCTTATAGCTGCAATGTCGAAATTATCCAAACCGGTTCGCCAGTGAACATGTGGGACTTTTTTCTTTGGAGATTTCACAATTTTTTCTTTTTTGTACTCTGCGACGATTCTTCTGACCGATGATGTCGATATTCCAGTTAGTTTCTCTGTTTCTTGAATTGCATAACTATGGAAGTACTGCATTTGTAAACGTTTGCCTTCTTCTAATTTTGCAGTATAAATTTTAATGGTGATCGTACGAGCTTGACTTCCTATCGGCTTTCCTTTTCGTAGTGCATTCATGGTTACTTTTCGTGTTGCACAACTACGGATTCCTACAAATGGAAAAAAGAGGTAAAATTGCAAGGCAAAAGCCGGAAAATATTTACATGTGAAAATTGCCATAAAATTACTCCCCACAAAAAAAAATTAACAATCTTTACTTGTTTACTTGTGTAAACCAAAAACCGAAACAAATTTTACCAAACTAGAAAAAGAACATCATACAGAGTAAAGTGGAGAAAATCATTAACCATCCTTAGAAGAATTAAGAGAGATTTCATCCCCTTATTATTTTGGGAAATTTCTCTCTGTGCGCCTTGGGTATTTCAAGTGATTTGGTATAGATTGTAATAAAGTGGATGAAATCTCTCTTAATATGCATCGTTGAAGCAAGTAAATCTAAGAAGCTAGATTTTGTTCCCTTTGGTCTTTTTCTCAAACAAAAAACATCAAAGTAAGAGTATACAGGCAGTTTTCCTTTTGCTCCTCCTCTTTTTCTTTCGTTCTCTCGAATTTGATTTTTTTTAGCTGGAGTTGTTGTTGCTTCTACCTCTTAGGAATGAAAATGGGTATAACTCGTACAAATAAAAGAGACCTGCGCAGAACAACGTTCAAGTGATTTGGTTCAGACTATGCAATCTATACCATTCACGTGTTAGTGCAATGTGTTCACCAACTCAAACCGAATCGTGTGTTCAACTCGGTTAAGTGCTGTTTGGCATTTAATTATTTGGTATTTAATTATTTGGTTCGTTCTATCCGTTTTGCAAATTCGGTTTGATATTAATGTAATTCGGTTTGAAGCGGTTTGTGGACTCGAGTTAACACTTCACTACTCATGACTGTTGATTGTCAATGGTGATTTCGGTGATAAGCGCAGGGCTAGATCAACACACACAGGTAGAGGAATTGCAGGCAACTCTTGTGTGTTCTCTTTTGTCTCGTTTCATAATTGTATCATTTGCTTTATTCCTCTGTTCTCGGCGTTGAGTTTGTGTTGTGTGGAAGATTTTCAAAGGGACTACACAGCAAATTCCGATTGAAGGGAGAAAAAGAAATATTAATAATCGGAGAAGAAACGCAAAGCGTAAAGAGGTGCCCAAAAGAGAAGTAACGATAACTCATGACTGTAAATCGCTGCATGTAAAAGCCGTCTAAAAATATCTGTGTTCTTCTGAGTGGGGCAAATGATGTTAATTCTTGGTCTCCACTGGCAATAGTTCATTGCAAGAAATATGTCAAGCAGTCGAAATTTCTAATGGAGCCCGCAAATTTCTTCAAATACAGTAGGAACTCGATTCTTGCAACTAATTAAAACCGACCCTGTTGTATTTACTGGATAAGTTGCTTCTACTGAATATCTAATTTAGATAAAAATATTTGCGTTATTTAATATAAGAAACATACAAAACTTTAAGGCTTTTATTCAATCTAACGTATAAACACAAATTACCACCTTGATCAAAAAGTTCCCGGAATAAAAACCGTGTGGCGCTTCCATCGTTCCGATTTGAGTTCTGTTTTCTTTGTTAAGTTGGTACATCTGTTGCTGATATTCCCTCTAAATCTTAGCATCATAGCTTGACATTTGCAAAACTTACGTAGCCAAGAGTACATCTATCTCTGTGTTTGTTGGCGATTTTGTACAATTTTAGAAATGGATTTAAATTTGCAACAACGAACTTGTATTAAATTTTGCGTAAAAAACGGATTTAATGGTGCGCGAACGTTGGAAATGTTGGAAAAGTGTTTCGGCAAAGATTCTCTAAAGAAAACGGTCGTTTACCAGTGGCACGAGCGGTTCAAAATTGGTCGTGAGTCAATCGAAGATGATGAACGCAGTGGCAGACCATCGACATCGAAAACCGACGAAAACATTGATAAAGTAAAAGATATGTTGGTCAATAACCGCAAATTAACCATCAGAGAGATAGCGGAGGACTTGAACATTGCCTATGGATCCGTCCAAGACATTTTGGTTAATGATTTGGGTTTCCGTCATGTAGCAGCAAAGTTGGTGCCAAAAGACCTCAATTTCATGCAAAAAAGAGACCGTGTTGACGTCGCAAAAGACATGATTTGCGAAGCTGAATCCGATCCCACATTCATCAAAAGGATCATTACTGGAGACGAGACGTGGGTTTATGAGTACGACACGCAATCCAGACATCAGGCAAGTGAATGGCGTTCACCAAATGAGCCGAGACCAGAAAAACCACGTCGTTTTCAGTCAAAAAGAAGGCAATGCTCACGGTTTTCATGGATTACAACGGTGTAGTGCATCATGAATTTTTTGCCAGAAGGCCAGACAGTAAACAAAGAGTATTATTTGGGCGTTATGAGACGTTTGCGTGAAGCAATTCGCCGAAAGAGACCAGAATTGTGGGCAGAAAACTCGTGGATTTTGTACCATGATAACGCACCGTCGCACAGTGCCATCATTATTTGTAATTTTTTGACGAGAAATGCAACAAATACCATCCAACAGCCACTGAATTCACCTGATTTGGCTCCCTGTGACTTCTTTCTGTTCAATCGAGTTAAAAAACCATTACGGGTAACGTGTTTCAGCAGCCGAGAGGAAGTAATGGAAAAATCGCAGGAAGCACTGATGGACATACCGAAAACCGAATATAAAAAATGTTTCGAAGATTGGATCAAGCGCTGGCATAAGTGTGTTGCAGTCGATGGGGATTACTTTGAAGGGGACAATATAGATTTAGATGAATAAACTTGTATTTTTAATTTTCTGAATAAATTCCGGGAACTTTTTGATCAAGGTGGTAGGTTTAAAATACATGTACCATGCAACATATGGAGGTGAAAAGTTAGAAATTGACATGTCATTTCAATCAGACTTTTTTAACGAAAAAATTTGAAATCTCCGTTTGTTTCGTGCATTTTAATTTGTGAGATATTGCTAATTCACGAAGTCTTCGAAGAGTCATCACATCAGTAAGTGGAATTTCATGCTTTTCTGCCCAGTTTAAGCAAGTGTTAAAACACATTATTAAATCATCTGCTTTGATGTTCATCGTTGGTAAAGAAGTAATTTCTTCCATTGGTTCTGCTTCAATCTCTTCCACGATCTCAGAAATGTGGTCCTCAATTATCCAATTTTCAATCTCATTATTTGAAATTGATTCTGAACATTCAATCTGTTGGAATTACGCTGAAACGTCGTGAATTTGTGACGGCATCTCATTTAGGTTCTGTGCAAGCATTGCCAAGGGAATATCGTCATCGTCTTCCTATTCTGAATCCTTTGCAAAAAGTTTCGTGAAACACTTTTCAATTGACGATTTGTCAACTCTATTCCAAGCCGACGACAGAAAACAAAGCGCATGCTTCACAGTCATAGTTTTTATAGCTTCACACAAATGAAGACCAGATGATAGGATGTGAGTCAAGAAAGCTTTTTTTATAGAAGAGTTTAGTCAATCGGATCGTGTTCCAGTCCATTGGTTGGATAACTGCCGTACAATTCGGAGGAAAGTACATTATTGTAAATAAGCCATCTGAGCTCGACAATTCGCCATCTTTAGGATGACAGGGACATTATCAATCAAAAGGAGTGCCTTTGGTGGATAGCCTTCTGATTTGAGAAATGTTCTCACCTGTAAATAAAGTTAAATCTTCACTTATCAGCTGTTTTATTTAAAAAATCACGCATAAAGTAACCTCAGGAACAAATGTCTTGCGAAACCATTCCGCATACAAAGCAAGGGTCATCCATGCAGGTTTATTGCCTTTATATACAACTGGCTTATCCGCAAAGTTTCTTAAGGCTCTTGGATTCTCTGCTTTTTCAATGGCAAATAGTGTTACCTTGTGCGTGCCATTTGCATTTGAACATGCCATAAAGGTCAATCTTTCCTTGCTAGACTTGGCCCCGGGGACTGATTTTTCTTTCGACTGTACAAGAGTTTTCTCCGGTAGAAGCTTCCAAAATAATCCAGATTCATCTGCATTATAGATCTGTGATTGTTGCAGATCCAGATCTTTACACCCCTATTACGGTTAGCGAATCGAACGTTCGACTCAAGTCGAACTGTCAGCGGATTGCTTCTGTCGTGGTATTGCTGTTAGCAAACAGCATTTAAAACACATTTAAATGTCATCTGTGAAGTGTATAAAGCGACAGAAATAATTCGCCGGGAGGTTCGACTTGAGTCGAACGTTCGATTCGCTAACCATAATAGGGGTGTTAATTTGCTGAAATGCACCAATTCTATTTTGCTTGACAATTTTTCACCGCATATTTTAAGTTTCCGAATACCGTGCCTCTTTCGAAATTTAGCTATCCAGCCGCTACTAGCAAGGAAATCACCCGGCTTCTCCTGAATTTGCGCGTGCAGTTGCCTTGCCTTTTCCCGTAAAAGATCAGACGTTATAGGTATATTCCGCGATCTCTGTTCAGCAAACCACTTAAATAGAACTTTTCCATGAGGGTACTCCGATTCCGTTTAAGTTTTTCTTTTGCCAGGACCAGACTCGGGGTTCATGAGAAAAGTTTTTAATTTTGCGTTGTTTTTACTTATTCGTGATATTAGCCGTTTTTTTTTAAACCTAGCCAGCCAGTAGTTGCTAGTTAAGTCAAATTTTACACATAAAACAAATACAACAACTGGCTGGCTACTACTCTTGATTTTATCCCCAGCAAAAAGTTACTGGCTGGGAATTTCGGGATGCCTAATTTCAGGCAGCGCAAAAAATGAATGTTTTTTTAGTTATTTGTTGTTGCTGTCACTGCGAGGTTGCTTGGTTCTTAGAGATATGTTCGTATAAAATCGGCTGGCTTTGGCTGGCTGGCAAATCGTTTAAATGAACGACTGGCTGGCTAGGTTTCAAAAAAATAGGGCAATTGTAGATTTATTGACAACGAACATTTTTGCTAGATTATTAAAAGAATATCCTTTGTCAAGTAATTCTATTATTTCCATTTTTTGTTTAATCGCCAAAACTGTTTTTTTTTTTTACGAATTGCAACAATTGGTTGTTGCTTACTCTTACGCGATATGGTTGAAAATGAAGTGTCTTGACAAAATTTACCCACCGAATAAAAAAATAAAAATTTCTGACATGAAGTCTGACATAAAGTGTGAAATAAATATGTCTTATGCAGACTCGGTGTAAGGTTCCATTTTCATCGCCGAATGAAAGTCATTCGACCAAATTTTACAATTGAGTTGGTGTATGCTCTTTACTAACTTATCTTCCGCTCCTCGGCCGGTAGGCCATCCGATCGAGCAGTCTTGTTAGACCAGACTTAAGCGGCATATACACATGTCAAAAACTCATCAATCATGTGAGAATGTGTTAGTAAATTTACAGTGGTCGATAGAAGCGTATTGTGAGGGTGTTTTCCAAAGGCTGATGTTTCGCTCGTCGGATCCAGGGTCTACCAAAGAAACACTTGAAACTTTGGGAAAAGAGGTAAACTATTTATTCCGTAATGCAATGAATTTGGCCTTAACAATATGGAACTACTTAACAATCGGATTGAGTCCTATTGTATACGTCGGCAAGGTGTAAAGTTCTCGGTCTGACAATGAAAGACTGCGATACTCAGTTAAAAAATGATTTTATTTTTCTACATAATCTCCCTTGACTTCAAAACACTTAGTCCAGCGTTTCTCCAACATCAGTATTCCTTCTCGGAATTGAGAGTCTGGAAGGCTGTGAAAATATTCATATTCATACGGCCCTCTCAACTTCTGCATTGGATGCGAAGCGCTTCCCAGAAACAAATTTCTTCAAGTTTGGGAACAGGTGGAAGTCTGAGGGTGAAGAGGGGGGGATGGCCGAGCAACTCGGACCCCAAATCCCGCAGTTTTCCCAACGCCAACGCACACTTGTGTACATGTGCATTGTCCTGGTGAAAGATGATTTTTTTCTTCTTCAAGCCAGGCCTCTTCTCGCGAATTTTGGCATCCAGCTGGTCAAGATGGTTGGAGTAATATTCGCCTGTAATTGTTCTGCCTTTCTCAAGGTAATCAATTAACAGGATCCCTTTCGCATCCCAAAACACACTGGCCATGGCCTTTCCGGCAGATGCGATCGAGTTCGCTTTCTTTGGCGCTGAACCACCGGCTTCCACCTACTGCTTCGACTGCTGTTTCGTTTCTGGCGTGTAGTGGTGGACCCATGTCTCATCCGTGGTGACAAATCGCCGCACAAAATCGGTCGGATCCCTATTGAATCGGTCTAAAGATTGCCGCGAAAATCGTTTGCGCATTTGCTTTTGATCGCCATTCAGCAAATGCGGCACCCATCTTGCGCAGAGCTTTCGCATCCCTAAGTTTTTGTGCAAGATGTTTCGCACCCTCTCTTCCGATATACACACAGCCTCAGCTATCTCACTCACCTTCACTCGCCTATCGTCCGACACGATATTATGCACTTTTTCGATGGTTTCGGGTGTGGCTGCGGTTTTTGGCCATCCTTCATGTGGGTCATCTTCGACGGACGTGCGACTACGTTTAAATTCAGCTGCCCACTTTTTGACGGTTGACATGGAAGGAGCATAGTCCCCGTAAACTTTTGTCAACTTTGGATGAATTTCCTTAGGGGTTGGTTAACCCATCCAAAACGAAGAATTTTATGACCGCACGGTATTCAAGTTTATCCATTTTAACGAAAAAACACACAAGACGTCTACTGCAAAAATTCGTGTAAACAAACTACTTGAGAGAACAAGTTGAAACTTGTCATACGAACTAATGAGAAATGCACTCAGGCAGGAAACATACATTTTGCTGATTGGAACGCTATCTCTGCGTCAGGCCGATAACTTTTTACCTTGCCCTCGTATATATGATCTTACGAGGCCCGATTTAAGCTGACCTTAACAATCTTCTTATTCTTAACAGTATTCGAATACCAACGTCGGCCCTACTTTCTTACTTACTACCTTACTAACTATCTTGCTAACTTCTGGATAGCGTCCGCTGGTGGCAGACACTTAGGCAGCCACTTGGCAGTCAACTGCTTGTGACAGTCACTTGGCATGAGTCTTCAATCATTCATTTTTACGTAAATGTTGAGATGAAAGCACGTGCGGTTTCTGGTCAGATTTAAGTGATAAACACTTGAAATCAGTTTTTAAAAAATATAAAAAAAAAAATATGAGTGACACGGACGATTGCTGCATCGCTGTGGGATGCGTTCCGTAATGCTCATTTTTTAAAATGCGGTTGCTATACTCTTTAGCTTTTACGTTCCACGATGCTTGTTTTTAACGCTAATGCGCAAGAGAAACAATCCCGTTCTGTTTCAAGTAGTGTGAGACTTCTACTCCTTCTACTCACTAAAGAACCACCTTTAGCCCCTTTTTAACCTGATACCATTCACTCCGGAACCGCTTTAGCATTACTTCAGAGTGGTGTCGTTTTCTTTCTCCTCTGGGGACCGGCTTTTTCACATTCTTCTCCTGGTGCGGGTTTATAATATCTTGCCGGTAAGGCGTTCATCAATTAGGTAAACTAACTGAGGGTATATTTACTTCCTCCTCTCTCTTTTTCGATCTGAGTACCGTCTCAATGAAAAAAGATGTTTTATTTATTTATTATATTTTGTTTATGGCATTTTCTGGAGAAAAGTTGCCTATCTCTCACTCTAGACTTTTTTTTTCCTGCTGCCAACCTGTTACAGATAAAAAACGTGTGATACGCATCGTATTCCAGAGAGTCTTCGTATTGGCAGGCTGCAAAGTCGTAATGCGAAAGCTAGGAAAGGATGTGGTTTATAGTGAACACACTCATTCCAACGCACCGTGCACGGCCTCCCGACACCTCTCCGGCCCAACGACCAGAAACCCCGATGTTCAGTGAAGAAGAGTTGATCCTCGCGTCGAAAACACTATAAAACCGAAAGGCACCAGGACGCGACGGAATATCAGCAGAGATGCTCAAGACGATTGTCCAGACATGTCATCAGCTGCTGCTGAACATGTACAATAGCTGTCTCCACGATGGAGTTTTCCCTAGGAGCTGGAAGTTACAGCGCTTCTAGGAGTTTCATGATCAGCAACATCGCTGAATGGAAGGGACGGAAACACGGAGAAGTACATTTTCACGTCACCCAATTTCTTACCGGACACGGTTATTTGAACGCCTACCTCCACAGAATGGGCAAAACAGGGAGCCCGGCTTGCAAATAAGGCGACTCAGTACTGGATGACCCAAACCACACGTTCTTCGAGTGCAACAGATGGGAAGTTGAAAGGGGGGCGCTAGAATCTCTAATCGGCGCCATCACCCCGGAAAATATAGTAGCAAAAATGTCAAGTACGATCATTTGTAGAAAAAGTACTTAAAACAAAAAAGAGAGAGGAAGACATAATAATCACCCTCATGAGATTAATGTAAGCCTGACCGGTAAGAAAGAATTAACCCGCAAGTAACAGACAAATATGAAAAAGCCGACCCGAAAGGGGAAAGAAAACGACACCACTCTGAAGTAATGCAAAAGCGGTTCCGGATTGGATGGTGTCAAGTTGAAAAAGGGTTAAGGTGGTTTTTTAGTGAGTAGAAAGTCCCACACTACTTGAAACAGAGCGGGCTTAGGCAAAAAAAAAAAAAAAAAATTCGCAGGCTGCGCTCCCTACTTTTCTCATCTTGTACAGGTACCGGTTAAGGTAACCATGTCCGGTAAGGAACTGGGTGGTATAATAATTCATTTCACTGTGCTCCCGCTTCGTCCATGCAGCAACGTCTCTGATCAACCGGTAAGTCCACCTTTCCCTCGTTTCAGCGTTCCATCTGTTTTGCCACTTCTGCTTCGAGAGTTGCTTCGCTTCTTTAGTTGCTGTTGCCGCGCCTACTTCCGCCTTCTTGTCGTGGGTATACTTCCTTGCTGCTGCTAGGAGATCAATGGGCGTCACTCGTTACCGAAGGGCTGCTATACATTGCACAGCAGCCACTTCCTTCCTGTCTTTTTGAGCGCGTCAGCCCAGATCTCGGAGCCATACAAGAGTATTGAGTGCGCAACCGACATCAGGAGTCTCCTTTTACTTGCCGTGGGACCTCCTATGTTCGCCATAAGTCTGCTCAGCAACAGACATGTTTTCGTGGGTCTTTCGGACACGGACTTAATTTGGTTCCAGAACGTGAGCTTCGTATCTCGTATAGGCGAACCCCACAAGCGGATCAGTAGAAATGCGGTGAAGTGGGAGGGTTGTGATCCCTTGTTTTCGGATCATAGTCTCGCTGATAAAAGGAAGAAGAAGAAGAAGAACGTGAGCTTCGTATCTATCTTAACTCCTAGATATTTACTACTTCCTTGGTGAAGTATTATATGGTGAAGTGACTTCCGGACCCAGCTGTAGCTCGATTATTGTGGGTATCCGCTTCCTGGTCAGCAGCACTATCTCGGTTTTCTCCACTGCTAAGCTTAAGCCGTGGTCCTCCATCCATGTGTGCACCCGTCTCATGACTTGATTTAGCCTTCTCTTAGCGTCTTCGGTGTCCCGTGCGGTGATCACTGCAGCGATGTCGTCTGCATAGCCGACCAGAAAAGTGTTTTCGGGCATCTCCATGCGAAGAATTCCATCGTAGGAGATGTTCCATAAATCCGGTCCCAGAATTGAGCCCTGCGCTGGTAGAGAACGATAAACTTCTATAAATTCCAAATTAAAATTGTTCTCCTTCATCTTGCAAAAAATAAAAACTTGCATACGCACAACGCATACGTGTGTTATTTTCACTAATACACTCTCACATGCTTGATGAGTTTTTGACCTGTGTATATACCGCTTTTTTTTTATAATTTGCGCGCACTCAAAGGGTTATGAATACCTTCAACATGTTTACACACAGTGCGGGCGTAGGAAAGGATGGATAGAGAGAGAGAGACAAAGATTTTGGTGCAGTGGTTCTTGAAGCTCAGTTGTTTATGCTTCAGCTATTCTCCGGGGGTGGCGTCCAGATAACTGGGGAGATTTTTGTTATTATTGTCATTGCTTCTGATTCACAGTACTTTTTTCCCGATAATCGATGTCAAGGGCAAATCATCATCAACAGAGCGAACAATTTTTCCAGCCACATGACCAAGCTTACACATATGCCGCTTTAAGCTTCGATATCGTTATTTTCACTTCACCACCGACTGTAAATCTGCGAACAAATTCCCATACCCCATGCTCATCTCTTCATCATTCTGTTTGGGTCTTTTGGACCCACGGATCGTTCGGTTTTTACTTCTGGCAAAATATCGCTCAGTCTTCATTTCCACTTTAAAGTGATAATAATAAGAGTCGATCTTCAATTTTGTTTTGCAAACCCTTTTGATAAGGCGACAGTATGTGTAGTAAAATTCCCATTGGCAATTGTTTTAACTAAAATGCATTAATCCTTATATGTATAGCTATACAATTTTTACACGACTATATTCTATTTTTTATTTTCTTTATTAATTCATTTCAGACTCATCAGTAATTTCATTGGACTCACCGTCACCGCCATCGAGTCCAGTACAGGCTACTGATGAAAACACAGGTATGTCATAAAGGCTCACATCGAAATGGCGCATTATAAGCACTTACCCAATGTGAGATGTTAACAATAAAAATGTTCGCAACTATACTATCTCTCTAACAACGTGTCATACTCATTCTCTCGCACAGGCGTCTCATCAACAACCACCACATCGAGTGCATCTGGCTATCCTCCGATGAGTTCCAGCGAATGCACTGCATCCGGAATGATATTAAATCCGCTGGCATTAAATAGGTAAAATATTTTGTAAAACGGATATTATTCCAACCTCACGCTCGAGAAACTAAATTTTTAAATTTTTACGCAAATAGCGCGCATCAAAGTAAAAGAATGAAATTACACAGAAATCCAAAGTCCTCGTGAGGTGTGTGACCAATACTCTGATGTTGTTTCGGCAAATTAAAAAAAAAAACTCCAAACTTCTGTTTAGATTAGCGCACCCTCCTTTGTACTCCCCGTTCTACTTCTAACTGCTACTGCTACTGCTTGTGAGTTTATATTTAGTAGATGTTAAGTTCTTTCCATTTATCATTCACACAAGATGCATTTTTCTTATAAGTTTTTTTTTTTTTTTTTTTTATAAAATAGTACTAAATACAAAATAAATTAATGCCAATCACAGAAATATGCAGCTTTGTAAACATTGATTTGTAATCAATGTAAATTCATTTATCATTAACGTACTTCTAATTTTTATTATTTTTTTGTGCAAACTTTTGTTATAAAAAGTTTTTATTTTTTTTTTTAAACAAATAAACAGCTGAAATATGAAAATAAAATATTATTTAAATGTATTTTGTTTTTTTAAATATGAAAACTCAAAACCTAATGTAGTAGACCTTACAAAGTACAATGGAAACATTTATTTTAAAAATAAAATTAGTATTTACAACTTATGTAATGTAACTTTTCTTGATGTAGAAACACAGTGTGTTATGAAATAACATAAACACATATAATATTTTAATTATATTATTAAACAGTGGCGAGCTTTATGTGCGCAACCGATTCTAAATTAAAAAAAAGAACAAAATTAAGAAAGATATTCAAATGTAATATATTTTTATATCTTTAAAGAAAATTTGGAAAGAAAAAAAGAAATTGCAAAAGACTTGGAACTAGAATTTGATATATATTTTTTATATACGGTTACGCAACGTTTAAGTTTACAAATTTATTCAATAATCATTTATATGAAAATAAAAGTCAATACTATTCCTAAAAATCTTATTTTTGTATCGTTTTTATTGTGAGAAGTTCTTAACTATAATAAATGTGTAAAAAAATGTTTGAGTTTAATTAGGAAAGCAGAGTTTCATGGGAGAATTTGGTTGTTTTCAGTTGGACATAATCAAAGATCATATAATACTAAGATAGTGCAAGAGGCGAACCCCACAGGCGGATCAGTAGAAATGCGCTGAAGTGGGAGGGATGTGATCCCTTATTTTCGGATCATAACCTCGTTGAAAAAGGAAGGAGAAGAAGAAGATAGTGCAATTCTCAATTTCTGCCTATTCGTCAGTGGAAAGTTTCCACTGACATATCTTTCGCGGATCACAGGATCATTGAGTTTAATATACTTACTTAGATGGCGATACAGTCCGGGGTGGACCTGGGCCTCAAACAACAAACCTCTCGAGCCAGCACGGTTTCGAGCCAGCTGCCTCCAGTTGCGCACGCCAAGTTGGTTGAGGTTCCCCTTCACTTGTTTGCGCCACCTACCGTGAGGTCGTCCTCTACTGCGTCGTCCATCCGAGGTGGATTCGAAAATTTCTTACCGGGAACGTAGGCCTCCATCCGCTCTAAATGACCCAGCCATCTTACTCGCTGTATGTGAACTCTTTTGGCTAAGTCGATGTCCTTATATAGACCGTATAGTTCGGCATTGTACCTTCTCCTCCACTCACCGTCTATGCAGACGGGACCAAAGATCGCTCGAAGAACTTTTCTCTCGAAATAACCAAGGGCATCCTCATCCGGTTTTGTCAAAGCCCATGCCTCTGCGCTATACAGCAGGACTGGGATGATTAATGTCTTATAAAGAGTTACCTTAGTAGTTCGAGATAGGGCTTTGCTACTCAATTGTCGTTTTAGCCCATAGAAACAACGATTGGCAAAAGTAATTCTTCGTGTGATCTCCCTACTGATGTCATTTGCGGAGTTCACCATAAAGCCTAGGTAGACAAAATCCTTTAATACCTCAAAATTATATCTGTCTATTGTGGCGTTCTGTCCAAGATGCCGATGTTGACTGTCCTTTTTTGTAGACAGCATATATTTTGTTTTGCTTTCATTGACCGCTAGACCCATTTTCGCTGCCTCGATCTCAATACTCGTAAATGCCCCATTGACGGCCCGCTGAGTTCTTCCGAATATGTCAATGTCATCGGCATAAGCGAGTAGTTGTACAGACTTGTAAAAGATTGTACCTCCGGTGTTGGCTTGTGAGTTTCGTACAATTCTCTCAAGTACTATGTTAAAGAGATCGCATGATAGCGCGTCACCTTGTCTAAGACCTTTCTTGACATCGAACGGTTCGGTGATGTTCTTACCGACTTTGATGGAGCAGCGAGAGTTCTCCATCGCCATTCTGCACTAACGGACGAGCTTGGCAGGGATGCCAGGACTAGACATGGTTCTGTATAACTCGTCTCTAAACACGCTATCATAGGCAACTTTGAAATCGATGAAGAGGTGGTGCGTGTCGATTTTATATTCATGGGTTTTTTCCAAGATCTGCCGTAGTGTGAATATTTGGTCAATGGTGGAGTTTCCAGGCCTGGAACCACACTGATAAGGATCTATCAGGTTGTTGACGATCAGTTTTAGGTGTTCACATAGTACGGCAGACAGGATCTTATATGCGATATTTAGGAGACTTATACCTCTGTAGTTGGTGCAGTGCTGAGGTTCCATTCATCGGGCATACTTTCGTCCGTCATGAGATTTTACAGATGAGCGGGTGCATGCTCCTTACCAACTCATCTCCTCCTGTCTTGAAAAGTTCGGCGACAAGGCCGTCGGCTCCAGCAGCTTTGTTGAATTTGAGTTTAGATATCGCTATCCTCACTTCATTCTGATAGGGTTGACGGGAACCTTGACTGTAATCGTCACTGTTGAATGGCTCATTCTGCCTGACAGCGGAATATTGGCCATCATCGCCGTTTAACAGTCTGCAGAAGTGGTTCTTCCATATTCTCAGCACCGACTGCAATTCTACTACTATGTTGCCATTTTCGTCCCTGCAGGCTTCTGTCCTGGCTTTGAAGCGCTGGCATGTTCTTTTTACCTTTTGGTAAAATTTTCGAACATTATTCCTGCAATAAAGTCTCTCAATCTCCTCGATCGAGCGCTTCTCATCCTCCTTTTTCTTCTTCCTGAAAAGTCGATGTTCCTCTTTTCTTCTGCGCACGTAGAGCTCGTAAGCAGCTCGACTCCTTCAATGCAGCCCCGATTTGTACGCCTCTTGTTTAGCTGCATGTGCTTGCCAGCATTCCTCATCAAATCAGGAGTGGAATTCTCTAAGGTGATAGTTGATTGTTGACGATCACAATCATTCCTTTTGCTCTCTCTAAGGTGACATCAGCGTGATCCTCACCTTTTTGCGATCGTTTTACGGAGAGCCAACAAAGTGTGATCATCAATTTTGACTGTCAAAAGTGTGACTATCAATTATCACCTTAGAGGATTCCACTCCAGGAGTTTCGTTGTGGTGGGCGAGAGAAACCCAGCACATAAGAGGCGGCATCTCTGATGGCTCGTTGGCAACGCTGCCACTGGTCTTCCGCATTTGCTGCCGGTGGCATAGGACTTAGATTAAGATTAGCAGAAGCTCGATCGGCAAAGGTTCTCTTGCGGTTGTAGTCGCCTGACGTCAAATTTTCTCACAGTATTTTGCTGATTTCGCTCCGTTCTAGATATCCGCATCCGTACCTTGGCTACAACTAGGTAGTGATCGGAGTCCACGTTGGCTCCTCGGAAAGTCCGGACACCCAGAATACTGGAAGAGTGCCTTGCGTCGATCGCAATGTGATCGATTTGGTTGACAGTTTTTCGATCAAAGGAGAGTCATGTTCTTTTGTGAATATCGAGACGTGGGAACCACGTATTAGCTACGACAAAGTTTCGTCAAGCCGCAAAGTCGACTAGCCTGAGTCCATTGTCGGATGTGATGTCCTACAGGCTGTGCTTTTCGACCACGCCAGTAAAGACTTCCTCTCTTCCTAGCTTTGCGTTGAAATCACCTAGGATAATTTTAACGTCGTGGCTAGGGCATTGCTCATAAGTCTTGTCCAAGAGCTGGTAGAAGTCATCCTTGGTCGCGTCGTCCATCTTCTCGTAAGGGGCGTGAGCGCATATTAGGCTAGTGTTGGCAAATTTAGTCTTGATACGGATAGTCATGCATGAGGCGCTCGTTCACATGCCGGAAACTCAAGACATCTTGCCTAAGTCTGCCTCCAATGACAAATCCCCTCCCGAATAGACGCTGTCCTTGTTGTCTGTAGCAATCGCCGTAGTAGATGTCGCGGTTTTTCATCCTCCTTTTGGCCGGCCCACCCCATCCCACCTCTTGGATGGCGGTAATGTCTGCTTTGAAACACTCTAGGGCCTCCTCAAGTTGTTCGGCTGCACGTGGTTTGTATAGGGACCTAACATTTTACGTGCAGACACGAAGATCGTTGTCCTTTTTACGTTTGCTTGGGTCGTCAACAGTAAAATCATCCGTATCCGAGGCTGTTGGTTGCTTCGTAACCGAAGGTTTTTTACGTGGTAGGGAAGTTAACCCGACGGCACAACCCCCAACCTGGAGGGCCAGATCCTTTTTTTTGTACCCCTAGGACAAGAGGCCGGATACACCGATGTCAGTAACCCACTTCGGGGATATGAGCGCTGCCGTTGGCCCATTAAGAGTTCATCCGGCACCATCTCTTTTTCAATACCCTGACGTAGTATTGAAAATCCTTACAGACCTCAGCTCCAAATATGTTGAAGTAGCTCCGGTAAGGTATTCGCTGGTCTGTAGACGTCGCCATTGATTCCATCGGGAGAATTCATCCGCCGTACGTCCTCCTTCTGAGGAGCTCTCGCTAGACTTCTGAGACGCATATTTCAGCCAATCAGGTCAACGAGAGATGCCTCGTCCGGTTAAACATATGCGCGCTGAAGTTCACCCAGATGTGCTTACGCACGTCTGAGTGTTCAGCTACACTATATCGTCAGACTCAGCATACGCTCATCGTTAGTTTACTATCTAGCGGGCACCGCCAGGTGGTGATGATGCGATTTTGCCTCGCCTGGAGTTTAGTATAGACGACACAATAAACACACCCATAATTCAGGAATCCCAAGAGAGTCAACTGGGATGCATTTACTGCAGAAGTAGGGACTAGGGAACAGTTTCAATTCGCACTCCTAAAGAAATCAGCGTCTTGGACAGAACACCACAATAAAAAAAAAAAATAAAAATAAATAAATATTTGGCGCAACAGCTCTTTAAAGTGCCAGGGCCTAGCTTCTCGCAACCACTCATGTTGTGTGCATTATATTTTTCACACGAATGGAAGAGACCTGCAATTTAGTGCCGTATCCGATGTGTAATTTATTTTGAGAAGCTTTCTCGAGACAACAATACTTTCGGATGTTTGTCAGAGTTCGCGAGAGGTGGGACCGTGAAAAAACCTTGTTGGAGTTTTCTGGGATTCGAACTTGGAACCTCACGAGCAGTGATCTGATATACTAATCACTTACGCCACGGCGCCCACGACAGACAGATATAATTTTGCGGTAGTAAAGGACTTTTTCTACCTAGGCTCTATGATGAGCTCCGCAAATGACATCAGTGGGGAGATGAAACGAAGAATTACTCTTGTCAATCGGTGTTTCTGTAGGCTAAGAATGCAATTGAGTAGCAAAGCCCTATCTCGAACTAGGTACTAACGTAACTTTTTATAGGACACTAATTCTCAGTTGCTCTATGGTGCAGAGGCATGGGCTCGGATGATGAGCCCTTGATTATTTTGAGAGAAAAGTTCTTCGAGCGATCTTTGGTACCGTCAGCATAGATGGCACGTGGATGAGAAGGTGCAATGCCAAACTATACGGCCTATACAAGCACATCGACTTAGCGGCGAAGAGTTTACATACAGCGATTTAGATGGCTGGATCATTTAGAGCGGATGGAGCCCCAACGTTCCAGCAAAGAAAGTCTTCAAATCCACCCCGGATGGACGGCGCAGTATAGGACGACCTCGCGGTAAGTGGCGCCAACAAGTGGAGGGGGACCTCAACCAACTTGCCGTGCGCAACTGAAGGCAGCTGACTCGTAACCGGGCTGGCTGGAGAGCCAGCTAAGTAAGTAAAGAAATCAACGCAGCAAAGCTATGTAAAGTTTTAAACAAAGCATACGTTAACGCCTGTCCATAAAGAACAAAAAGTCACTACCTTGGTGGAACGAAGAACTATTCAACATTCACAAAGAACCTAGAAAGCTGGTCAATGCTGCAAAGGCAACCAATGCCAATTCAGACTGGGACCAATATAGTAGCATTCAACGAAAATTCAAAAGCGCGGTAAATAGAGCTTAACGCACTTCTGTAACGGCATTTAGGATAATATAGAGTTGGCCAGGCTTAGGAAAGTCGAAGAAACCAGCTATTCCAAGATATGACAAGCATGGGAATAAAAACTAGACGCAATCCTCTGTCGAAACACTGCGTCTCCTGCTAGATACCATTTTTTCTGGCTGCATACCACTACCTCCAGAGGACAATATCAAATGGGCAATTGACTTCTTCCTGCCCTTCAAATCACCCGGTAACGACGAAATAGCACCATTCTTAAATAAAATATATACTTGTAGTCTCAAATGGAGTTATATTCCAAAGGACTGCCCGCTGGTTAAAGTTATCTTTATACCAAAGGCTGGGATACCCATCAATTTATTTATTTTTTGCCAGGATAGGCTCGACTGAAGCACTCAGACGCAATTGGTCCACTGTACTACCAGAGAGGAAATCCTGATTTACCCATTTTATTGGAATTTTCTTGTCTTTCTAGAAAGCCAAGCAAGCACTTCAGTGATAAGGAGCTTACAGTACCAGCACTCACCACAACGGCACCGAGTATCTGCCACCTGATACGAACAAAGGCCGGACACTCACAGAGATAATGTTTCGCGGTGTCGTCGCTCTCTTGACAAGCATCACAGGTTGTAGTGTCACTCAAGCCCAACACGTTAAGGTGCTTGGTGAAAGCAAAGTGTACTTTCAAGAAGCCAATAAGTTGTCTACAGTCTTTTCTGCTGAGAGACAGTGAGAATGCCGCTGATTTCTTACAGACGTCCAGGGGCATACGTTTAGTCAACCTGCATCCTGGAAAGTCATGCCACACACAATTGTGCTCGTGAAAGACCCAATCGTCAATGGAAGCCGTAAGCGAGGACCCAGGGAGACCCCTCGCGGGTTCGGCACCAGAGAAAGCTTCGTCTCAGCCTTGTCTAGCAATCTCATCGGAGATCTCGTTCCCCAAGATCCCAGTGTGATCTGCGACCCGGATAAGAGACAGAGAATTCAGCCTTGCGACCGAGTTCAAAGAGTATTTGGTTTCATGGACTATTTTGGAAGTGGTTGAAGGGTTAAGCAAGGCCTTAAGCGCAGCCTGACTGCCACCACAGACACAAATGCTACGGTTTTTCCACCTGTTCTTCACAACATACGAGTAGTTCATGGCCATTAGGATTGCATAGGTTTCCGCTTGGAAAACAGACGCATATTCGTATTTGCCTAACGAGAAAAGAAGTCTAATATTGTCGACTTCCACGAAGACCCCAGCGCAGACCCTTGACTGGTTTCGGAACCGTCCGTGAAAATACGACTGCATTCCATTCCTGGCTCAGACTCTGGCCGAAGCTGTCCTGAACACAAGGAAAGTCGACTCTGAATTTGGTCAGACGGCATATCCATAAGACCGGAGTTGTAAGATAAGTGTCGCGCAACATACATACATTACATACATTTTCAATGGCCCGCTAATCCTTCATGAGGGTCGCGGGGGTAGGATGCTCAGGTGGACCCTCCATCCTTCTCGATCCTCCGCCATCGACGGCAACTCATCAGGAGGAATCCCTAGACGGCTCCAGGAGAGATACCGGACTTGGTCTAACCATCTATTTCTAGGCCTACCACGGGGTCGCCTACCTGTTGCCACGGCCATCATGGCACGTCTTGGAAGCCGGTCTGGGGGCATACGCACTACGTGGCCAAACCATCGAAGCATAGATCGTTCCGTTCGGAGAAGTAGCTGCTCAACATTGAGCGCCTCGTGTCCTCTGGTATTGCGCACTCGATCCCTACGAGTTATTCCAGCAACACCGCGAAGGAACCTCATTTCGGCAGCTTGTGTCGCGCAAGTTCATCAAAATTCCAGTGTAGAGTATACCAAAACCACCCCGCCTAAGACGATGAATGGCTCTTTGGGTTGCACCCATGATATAAGTGTCGAGGGGAGGTAAGTTCAGCAAAGCGTCTAAAGCAGAGCCAGGCGTACTCGGAAAGCTCCCGTGCAGCCGAGACAAGCTGTTCTTTGGAGTTTAGCCTAAAAGGCAACCACATATTTAGGTGAGAGACCCTTCCACCAAACATCCGACGCATATGCAAGGAATGGTCTTACCATAGCCGTGTAGATCCAGAGAACCTTATTCTATGACAAGCCCCATGTCATCCCAAAAGCACCCTTACACTACCAGAAAACTGAGGGCGCCTTGGATGTTTTCGACTCAACGTGTTTAGACCAAATGCGAATACTGACGTCTCTTAGCACTGGCTGAATCAGACCGGTCAGAATGGTTCTTCTCGTAAAGAGAACAACCTCAGTTTTAAGAGGATTCACCGAAAGCCCACTCCTAGTGCACCATTCATCGATCATGTCCAGCGCCGCCTGTGCGTTAGCAGAGACCATCGCCAGCGATAGCCCGACAGAAAGTACAGCGACATCATCCGCATATGCCTGAGCATAGACGTTAGAACTATTTAGAGTGTTCAACAGAGAGTCGACCACCATGCACCATAACAATGGAGACGGAACGCCACCTTGCGGACACCCCCTACCAAAGTTATTTTCATTAGCACTGCTTTAATCCACAAAACTAATGTTTTATCTACCCCGTGTTACCTGGACGAGTCGCACATGCAGTCAAAAGTCGCATTGTCAAAAGCACCCTCAATGTCGATGAAAATACCCATCAATGGAGGGAAAGTTACCTTCTACCTGTATACAAAGGGAAGGGTAATACGCGAAACTGTGATAACTATCGTTTGATCAAGCTGATGTCACACACCATGAAGATCGTTGAGCGGGTACTAGGTGGCCGACTACGAAAAATAATACGGCTATCTGATGATCAGTGCGGGCGCCGTGGCGTAAGTGGTTAGTGTGTCTGTTCACTACGCATGAGGTTCCTAGTACGAATCCCAGAAAACACCAAAAAGTTTTTTCACGGTCCCACCTCTCGCGAGCGTCTGACAAACATCCGAGAGTATTGTTGTCTCGAGAAGCTTCTCAAAATAAATTACCCTTCGCGTACGGCACTAAACTGTAGGTCCATTCCATTCGTGTGAAAAATATAATGCACACAACATGAGTGGTTGCGAGAAGCTAGGCCCTGGCACTTTTAAAGAGCTGTTGCGCCAAATATTTATTTATTTATTTTTATTATGATCAGTGCGAGTTCGTTTCGGGTAAATCAACCACAGATGCAATCCAAAATATAAGGATCATAATGGAAAAACATTGTGATTCCTTAAAGGATTTGCATATTGTATTGGTTGACTTTCAAAAGGCATTCGACAAACAACCACGAGATCTGATATGGGTGGCGCTAAGACATCGAGGGGTTCCAGAAACCTATGTACAGATGATCATGGACATGTACGAAGGATCAAAGACAAGAGTCAGATGCCCCGCTGGAGTATATCTGGGATCTATTATCAATAGCAAAGCAACCTGTGATGACGACATCAATTATCGCGTATGCATAGGGTGAATGAGGTGACGAGAAAATTCCGCTATCTTCTGTGACAGAAAAATGCCACCTAAGTTGAAAGGAAGGCTCTACACCGCAGTTGTACGTCCAGCGCTCACATACGGTTCACAATGTTGGACGATGTACAAAAAGTATGAGAGTAAATTAACGGCAGCTGAGATGAAGATGCTTCGCATGACAGCAGGAGTGACAAAGCTTGATCGAATAAGAAGTTCGAAGATCCGTGGAAGCTTTCACGTCAAGGAAACCATCGTACAAAAGATAGAGCGCGACCGGCTCAGCTGGTATTGACACGTTCAAAGAAGAGATCATTTGAACCCTGTCAAAGACATCGCGATGTAGGAAAGGCAGGCCTATAAACGCCTGGATTACACAAATGTGACGACATCGGCATTTCAATGGCCCCAATAACTGAGTGATCTAAAATCGGCGGGCTTGCCGATATTTTCTGAGGTCAAATAGGCGAACCCCACAGGCGGATCAGTAGAAATGCGGTGAAGTGGGAGGGTTGTGATCCCTTATTTTCGGATCATAACCTCGCTGATAAAAGGAAGCAGAAAAAGAAGAATGTCGATGAAGATACCGTTCGCGTATTCTTTTCTATCAAGGGTGCATTCAATTCTGGCCACTAAATTTTGAAGTGCAGTCTCGCAGGATTTCCCACGCTGATAAACATACTGCATCTCCGATAGTGGATGCAGCTTCAAAGCAACTTTGCGCACGTGAAATTCTACCAGTTCCTCCATACTTTTCAGTAAGAAGGAGGTCATACTTATAGATCTGAAACTCGTGGGGAGCGAATAGTCCACCTTCGGTACGAAAGCTACTCTGACTGTCCGCCAATGTGTAGGAATATATGCCAGTGCGAAGCCAGCGGTGAAAATCCTTCTCAGAGTTGGCAGCAGCTGATCTATATCCTGTTGCAGCATCGCTGGATATATTTCATCGGTGCCAGACGTACTGAAACCATCAACGGATGCCACAGCATATTTGATCTTGTTAAAATAATCTATGCGGTAAATTCAAAAATCGATAAGAGCACAGATATCAAACAATGAATCACTGTATTCAACAGTTGTTTGTTTGGGTTAAGAAAGCAATGCCAACGCCTTTCAATGGGCAACTTACCTACCTGTATACAAACCCTTCATCCAACTTTTCCTATACGGATTGCCGAAGCATAAATAGTTCAAGTAGAAAATTGAGTGATTTTTGATCCCATCTTCGAAGGCCATCAGTGGTCGAGAATTCGAATTACGAACTATGTGATTTTCAGGTTAGAATTTGTAGTTAAAGATATAGGACTATGTCTACTGAATCTTAAAACTCTAAACTAAAAGGAATATCTGACGTATTCGGCAGACCACCCAGCCAATGCGCACTTTGCTGGCAGTCATCAGCCTCTCAGCCACTTCCGCTGGCAGGCTCACTGTCGCTATCTGTGTCCCTAAGTAAGCTTTTCGCAGAGACTTTATGGCCCTTGTTCCGACATTGTACTCTTTGGATCCCTCTAATTGCTTGGTTAGGGCTTCGCAGATCTCCTCCTTCGTTGTGATTTCGTCCAGGTCTTTGAATTTTATGAGTACCTCGTGCGTTAGGGTTTTCACTTTCGCTTCTGTTCCCAAGGCCTTTTCCACGGATGCATGAAGCTTGCTCGTTTCCGTTGTTAGGAGGCTCCTTAGTTTTAAGAGTAGGTCTCCTTTGGCCGTCCTTCTGATTTGGTTGACCTTTTGGCCGAGCTCTCTCAATTCAGGGTTGTCCTTTACCTTGTGCTGCATTTCTGCATAAGAGAGACCATCCTTAGCTTTAATCACTAAAGCATTTGGGCGCGCTTTCAGCCTTTTTTTGGTACTTCCTCTTGGCCTTTCCCACTTTTCGGCTTTCGTGTTATCGGGACCACGGTCTATTTCTTCTTCGCGGCTGGGAGCTGCTGGCTCGTAGTTTTGCTTTCCCGCCTGCGTTTGGGCGTTTGTGGTCGTATCTCACAGCTATCTACCGCAGGCTTTGACTCCTCAGTGGTCTTCAGGAGTGCTGCTCGGTAGTTTAACGGTTTTGACTGTATTGTTTGTGTAGTCTTATCCTGCCTTTCAACGTGTAAATGTTCTTGTCGTTCGTTTTCAGGGTCCAATGCCTTTTCATACGTGGTACGAATAGAACTCACCAGTTTACGAATCTCGTGATGCACGTTGTTCTTATCCTTGATGAATTAAGCAAGTTCGGCTATTTTTTGTTGCCCAGTACAGTCATCGTATCACACTTGCCTATCTCTTCATTGGAGCGTGGGTTGTTTTGAACCTCAGCTAAAGCTATGGTAGCAGTGTCCACGCGTACGATTTGGGGCGATATTATCGTCGCCTGTTCCTTTTCAAGCGGAGTATCAACTGGCGATCGAACCAATAGTGCTCCCCTTCGAAATGGGTCTTCTATGGTTAGGGTTTTTGGCTCCCCATTTTTTTGGTTTTTTTCTGTTTCTTTTGATATTTTTATTTGGTTTATTTTTGTTTGTTTTAGTTTGTTCATTTTGAATCCCACAAGTAAGGGGGAATTGATATCGACCACGTCATAGCCCCCTGTAGCGTGGTAAGGCTTTATTTCAACCAGAGGTCATCAGGTATCTGGAGGGCTCCGTTAGAGATGCTGTATTGATTGTACATCCCCAGCACCATTCAGGCCTCAGCACGGGTCGCGTAACACCTTGCCTTCGGGATAGGACACTTATTTAAGAGCGGCGTCTACTCGCTCTGTCACAGATACTTCACAGGGCTCATGTGATTTTTTCCCTCACACCCTCCATTCTGCCGCTCGTGGTCTCGATATTGATCTAAGTGGCTGGAGAGGCCTATTGGTTAAGCCTCAGTTTAAGTCTATCCTCAAGTGTAGAGCTGCATGAAATAATCGTATCAAATCGTCGTCAAAGTAAAGTCAAAAGAAGGTGGTACGTATGTAATTATTTCCAGCTCCAATTCAATTGAAATGCGAAGTACACGAAGTCAAATCACAATCGTGACTTTTCTCACACTAATGGTACTCAACATTGTTCTCATCTCTAAGGACGATAGGGTTGTTCTAATGAAGGATATAGTAGTTCCTGCTATCAGCATTTCATTTGACACCAGTTTTCAGCAAGTTGCCATAGGGTTGCTGTTTTCACTTGTCCTGTGAACCCCATTCTTGATCTACTATAATCTACTACCCTATCCACCTTCAGGCAAACAAACACACATACACATACACACTCTATCAAATAATAGAGTTGAGCATGCAAGAGGGACACACACGCTTTGTTACGCAAATCCCGAATAGATTCCTATCACTGATGTTTTATGTAAACGAATCCTTAATTATGCTGTTCACGTGTGCACATTTCATCCTGAAATTCTCAATGTGGGTTCTAATGGGGTGGCTGTGTTTATATGAGACTGTGAGTGCGTGTGTCGGTTGTCTGCGGAATGTTATTGCCTCTCGTAACGTAGTTTGTGCCTCAAGATCGTCATCCCCCATTTTACATGTTAAAGGGGGTGAAAGATGATTTAGGATTTATCGTTGTGCGGTTATATTCCCTTGAGTGGTTTAGTTCGGTTGAATTCTCCATGTGAGTTGTGTTGTGTGTGTGTTATGCATCTGCGGCAAGGGATTGAGAATTGAATCCCTTTCCTGCTTTGACATGCATATGTTCGCTTGATATTATTTTGTTTTCAGTATTTTATTTTTTGTCTTGATTTTAATGATATTAGATTAGTTATGGGTGCGTGAGAGATAAGACGAAATGAGACGTTGGTAAGGGTTGTAAATTATTGCTTTGAAGGGCGGAAAATTCATTCATCGACACCCACTTGTAATTCGCAATAGTCTATGACATTTACAATTTGCTTCGTAATGTATGGTTATTTTCAATAGTTTATGAAATGGTGGGTGAAATCTAAGAGCAATACTACGCGGGTGGTTTTCTCGCTTCGGAAAATCGCAGCAAACATAAATATGTATTTGATTCCGAGTTGCTTTCGCGCTAAGCATTTTGCAACTCAGAATTAGGTGAGAGTAACATAAAGAAAACAGTTACAAGAGGAACGCCGCAAGGAGGAGTAGTTTTTCCTCTGCTTTGGCTCCTTGTCGTTACTCGTAACAAAATGCAAAGATACTCAAAACCAAAGGAATTAAAACAGTTTCATATGTATGCAGACGAGGTAATAATCATGGTCGGTGGGAAACATTTACCTACCACAAACAAACTCATGGAATTTGCACTTAAAGGATTGTTTTCCTGGGCAGAACAAAACAGTCTATGCATAAATCCCATAAAAATCGTTCTGGTTCCGTTTACTAGGAGAAGGAAACTGAATGGAACTCATCTGGAATTCTCTTCAATAGCAAAATACCGTGGAACTATCCTTGATTCGAAGCTAACATGGAGGAGGAATACAGAAGGAACATACACCTAACAGGAGCATGATCAACACCACAAGTAGGGTTAGAGGTTTTTTTTTTGGTTGCGCCTGGAGGTGCAGGAATCTTCAAAAGATACCAATGGTCCGTACCATTGGTTATGCCCGATTCATATATCTGACAATGCCATCAGTGCTAGTCAGTATATGCCTACGGGTTAAACCTCACCCCCTCAGAGAGGCACTATGAGAACCGGCTGCGCGTACTCATAGTAGTAGGAAATTTGTTCCTCTCATTTTTTCATTTTTTGTGATGACTACGACTAAGTTGCCTTAACGAGTAGTTTACGCTTCTGTAGTGTTAATCGCGTTAGGTAGGTAGCTTTCCAGTGAGGGCACCTACTAATACCGTCATTACATGCGGTTTTTCCTTACGGCGCTAGGTCGAAAGGTCTTGTTCTTTGTAGTCGGCGCTCAAGGGTTGTCACGTCCATAGTACGGATTATTTCATTATTGCAATGAACACGAAGACGGGTACGAAGTTTGCGAGCAAAGTGTGTTACTTCGTCCCTCACGGTAGCAATTCCTAGATCTCTGTGAATATCACTATTCCTTATATACCAAGGAGCATTCACGATTGCTCTTAGCATTTTATTTTGAAATGCTTGCAGTAGAGCCATATTGCTTGGTTTGGTACAACCCCAAAGTTGTATACCATATGTCCAAGACGGTTTTAGCACTTGCTTATACAGAAGCAGTTTGTTGTATACGCTTAACTTCGAGTATCTTCCGAGTAGCCAATACATTTCTCTAAATCTGATTTCGAGCTCTTCGCGCTTCTTTTTAACGTGTGGTTTCCACTTAAGTTTTGCGTCTAGGATCATTCCTAAATATTTTGCTTCGTTTGCGTAAGGTATTTGTACCGAGTTAATGGATATAGGTAAGTTGTTTATCTTTCTCAACGTAAAATTGACATGCGTTGATTTTGTCTCATTGAGGACTATTCGCCAGGTTTTTGTCCATTCGCATACATTGTTCAAAGCTCGTTGGAGTTTTCCCGTTGATGATTCGACTGACTCATCCGTTACGAGGATAGCCGTGTCGTCTGCGAACGTTGCTGCAACGGTCCCTTCATCTTGTGGTATATCTCTTGTGTAGAGCAAGAACAGGATTGGACCGAGAACACTTCCTTGTGGAACACCGGCGTAGATATCTTTGAAATCCGAAGATTCACTCCCGTGTCTAACACGGAAAAGTCTGTTTTCAAGATAAGATTCCAATATTCTGTACAACTTTTCCGGTAAGATTACCCTTAGCTTATACCTTAGGCCTTCGTGCCATACCTTGTCGAAGGCTTGCGATACGTCGAGAAAAGCGCTAGAGCATATTTTTTTCCCTTCTAGAGCTTTTTCAGTCTCGTTCGTTATTCGATACACCTGATCGATTGTGGAATGTTTGACCCGAAACCCGAATTGATGATCCGGGATCAAGTGTCTTTCTTCAATTACTGGTTGCAATCGTTTCAGCAGAAGTTTCTCGAAGACCTTAGATATTATTGGCAGAAGTGAAATGGGTCTATATGATTTCTTGTCATTTGCACATTTCCCCGGTTTCGGAACCATAATAACTTCGGCGACTTTCCATTGCCTTGGGACATATAATAGTCTTAAGGAAGCATTTATAATGTAGAGCAACTTAACCAGCACTTTTTTCGGTAGCTCTTTCAAAATTTCGCCAGTGATTAAATCATATCCCGGAGCCTTGTTATTTTTCAATTTTTGTATTGTCATTCGAAGTTCGGACAGGGATACGGTTTTTACTCTAAAGTTGTCGGGTGGCATATTATCATTCGGATCTTCGATCAACGGTTGTCCATCGAACGGCTTGAACGTTTCCTCTAAGTGATCGGCAAATAATTCTGCTTTCTCTTTATCTTCTTTTGCCCATTCCCCGTTAGCTTTCCTAATTGGCGGCGAGTGCATTACAGGTTTCCTTATGGACTTCAAGGCTTTCCATAGAGAGTAGTTTGAATACTTATCAGCGGTCAAACCCTCGAGGTAAGTAGAAGTCTCGTGATTTTTTAGGTCCTGCAGCACTTTTTTAAGCTTGTTACAAAGATGGTTCAGATAAGTTTTATCCGGTGGTGCGCGGGATTGTTGCCATCTCTTGCGCGCTCTCCTCTTTTCTCGTATGAGGTCTTCGATTTCAGGCTGGTATTTGACTTTATTGTTCCGCGCTTCTGTCTTTCGCAAAGGAGTGTTTTTCCACGCTGAGCTCTGAATGGCTTCGACGAGTTTGTCGATTTCTTCTTCTATTTCGAACGGTGTCTTTAGCGGTACATTTAAAGCAACATTTTCCTTGCAGTCTCTTCTGAAAGCGTCCCAGTTAGTTTTGTTACTAGTTAACCTAGGCGGTCCTTCTTTTTTTACTAGACTTCCACCTATTTTCAGAGTGACTGCCGAGTGATCTGAGCATAGATCATAGCATTCTTCGATTTCCGTCAAATTTTTAGTTAACCCTTTTACGATAAAGAAGTCGACGAGGTCAGGGATTTTATTTTTGTCAGTTGGCGAAAAAAAAGTTCACCCCACGTTTCATGCTGGCTTTGTACAATAATCTGCCTTTTGTCGAATTGCATCTGGATCCCCAGAAAGTGTGTTTCGCGTTAAAGTCACCACCTAAGACAAAATTAGGTCCGAGTGAGTCAAAGAGACGAACGAGGTCGTCTTCTACTAGCTTATATACCGGAGGGAAGTAACTAGATCCGATGTTGTAGTCTAAGTGGTTTATTTTTACGGAGACTGAGCTTATTTGCATAGAATCAAATTCCATTTCTATGTTTTCGGAGTGCTTAATACAGTCTTTGATGTAAAGAGAGGACCCGCCTCTCGCATTTTCCGAAGGATGATTCGCATGGTAATCGCTGTAGCCTTTTATTTTGGGTCTAAGTCCCTTTTTTAAGTGCGTTTCCGATACCAAACATATGTCAATGTTATTTTTCCGTAGAAACACTTCTAACTCGTCGATTTTTTTCAGAAGGCCGTTTGCGTTCCACGTTATTATCTTAAGTAGCTGTTTCATATTCATGTTTTTTTGATTGTCTTGCGAGGTTTGAACTCGAGCTTGCTCAATTTGTCAAGTATAATTTTATTAACTTTGGTTTGCTCCTCAAATTTTTCCAATATAATGGTAAATATTTGGCTAACCGGATCTGTTGTAGCTGATCTTAATTTGTTTTCGTTTGACGCGACTTGCGCGTACGATCTCGCGTCAACCTGTGGCGGTTTTTCCGCTGCACTTGGACCAGCGACGTTCTCTTGCGCAATTTTTTTATTTCCCTTTATCGGTCGCTTCGTTTTGACTGGCTTAGCGGTCTTGGGCTTATCGGTTTTACGATCTCTTAAGCTTGGGTTCGGGTGTATCGGTTTCTTGAGAGTATCGCGCCTTTTTTGAAGCTCCTTTGCTACTTCACAACCTTGATAGTTTGCTGGGTGCTTGCCTTTACAGTTTATGCAGGTCGCCGGAGCCTGCTTATTTAAGTCACACCTTTCTGATAAGTGGTTCCCGGCACATTTTACACATTTCGGTTCTTTTTGGCAATACGACTGGGTGTGATTGAAACCTTGACAGCGTTTGCACTGAGGTATCGATCGTGTATTCGTACGCATAGGCTCGATTTTAACTACGATATTCAAAATACTTTTTACGTTATAAATATCGTCTATATTTTCGCTTCTATCGAAGGTTAGCATAAAGAGCGGAAGTCCATGCTTGACCAAGATTTCATTGCCTTGTTCCGTTTTCTGCTTTATCTTCTTTAAGATATTAATTGCGTCGATAATTTTCAAGCCTTTTCCTTTAAGGTCATTTATAATGTCATCTTTAGTGCATGAGGGGTGGAGACCCCTTGCTATAACACGGAGTGGTCTTTCTGATTTGTTTTCGTAGGTGAACCACTGGATCTTTTCCGCGTTTAGTTTTTTCGATATTGCTCGGTAGCCGTCAGAGTCAACTACATTAATTTTCCAATCATTGTTTCGGAATGACGTTACTTTAAATTCCGATGTCACAGTTCCCTTAAGAAGGCAATGCAATTTATTGTAGTCCGTAAAGCCGACGACGTTTATTGCAGGCGGGGGACGTAATTTGTCGTGAGTTTGTTTCTGTTTCAAGTCTTTTTCCTTGTCTTGTTTTCGTGGCTCGACTTCAGGTGAAGAACCGGCTCTTCGTTTTTTGCTGGGTCTTTTCTTTGAGACCCCATTTGTTTCGCGTGCTAGCTCTTCTTCATCCGTGTGATATTTGGGACTAGCTGCACGGGGTGGGGTAATTTCCCGTTCTCTTTGCAAAAGTGAATTCTTTAACGCCTTGTTTTCCTCTTTTAGTGATTCTACCTCTCTCTTAAGCTCTTGGTAGAGTAGATCCATTTTATTTAGCTTAATACGGAGTTCATTGTTTTCTTCCTCAAAGCTATTACATTTCACTGAGTCCCGTTTCTCTTGCGCTTGCGCTTCCGGCGGACTTCTTTTTCCGGAGACATTCGGTCTTGATGGTGGAGACCGAGTTACCCTTGAATTTCTCAAAAAGGGGTTTATTAAATGCAACAATTGGCTCTCCCCAGAATCCGTAGAGCCTACCTCCGAAGAGGGTGGATTTTCCAGAGAACCTGGACTGCCACCTGGGGTACTATATCTATTTGTTTTACTCATTGCATATTATGTATACATTTTATCCCCGGTATACGAAGGGTGGATTTTAGTCGCCTCTTACGACAGGCATGCCTACCTCGGGTATATTCTGCCCCCTACCCGAAGGGGTCAGAGGTGATGTTGAATACGATGCACAGCTGCCAAAAATGCGATTCGTCTCAAACAATCGGACGCGTAGAAGCAAAGATTCCATGGACATGGATCTGAACTCCATAGATATAGAATAACAGATCTCGATAGAACAACCTCTTTCCTTCCTTCCTTAAAGGGCTCCCTACCCTTGAAGAGTCTCTGCATTCCATCCTCTTCTGCTGCCAGTTGTGAAGATCAAGTTTTCTGGCATCCGCGACAGCTTGGCCTTTATACCGGAGGTTCGGTCTTTTTTGCCGTCTCGAACTTAGGGGCTGAGATTTAAAGATTCTCTCGGCTGCTTACTTTACTTATGTCCTGTATCCCCTTGTGGGTCCTAGGGCCTCTGCTACGCCTACGTGCCATCGTGTACGGTTTCTAGCAATGTGTCTGAGTTCTTCCCAATTTTTCCCCAACTGTCGTGCCTCCTTCTCTGCTGTTCTGCGGTATGTTCTCCTCGGATCGCCAGGTCTTCTGCCATCCTGAGTTAAAGGGTACCAGTGCATAGCATGGTTCGCTATGGAATTGTCACCCTTTCGGGACGTGTGACCAATCCACTGCCACTTTGAATGGTTGTGCCTATTGGTTCCTGACCCGTTCTCTCGTAAAGGTGTTCGTTAGAGATACGATTGGGCCAGAAAATCCTTAAGATATTGCGCAGGCACCTATTAACGAACGTTTGCAGCTTTCTGGTGATAGTAGTGGTCACTCTCCACGTGCTGCAACCATATAACAGCACGGATTCAACGTTGGAGCGGAACAGCCTTATTTTGGTTCTCAAACTGATTGCATTGCTTCGCCATATTTTGGACAACATCCGGAACGCGGACTTTGCTTTGGTGATCCTGTTGGCTATATCCAGTTCGGTTCCACCATCGGTCGAGACAATACTTCCAAGATACTGGAAATCCTCTACTCTCTCTACCGGTTGTCCAGCAATGCATATTTGAGCCGCTGAGTTAGTTCCAAGGCTGATAATTTTAGTTTTTGCCGCATTAATTTTCAGCCCGATGACGGCGCCTGCGTCCCTCTCCACATCTGCTGTCATTTGGTGGAGGTCCATAATTCTGTGATATCTTTTTGTTGAGATGTAAGAGTCCATCGTATTCCTCCGTTTCCTGTCGACAAATCTGCATGAAGCACATCGCTAATCACCAATAGGAATAATATTGGTGAAAGAATACAGCCTTGTCTTACCCCACTTTGGATCTCAAATTCCTCAGACAACCTTCCTCTGTACATAACGTGACATTTGGAGCCTTCATATGTAGCTTTGATAATAGCAATTACCTTATCGGGAATTCCTCTTCTGCGTAAGGCACGCCAAATAAACTCCCTGTTGACACTGTCGAACTCCTTCTCAAAATCGATGAACAGCAGGTGGAGTGGCGATCGATATTCAACACACTGTTCGATGATAATCCGCAGGGTGTTGATGTGGTCGGCACAGGAGGATCCAGAGCGGAAACCTGCTTGTTCGGCATCGAGTGTGTCTTCGACATGTTGTTTGATTCGCTTCAGGATGATTTTAACTTTTATCTTAGCTACAGCAGGCAGCACGCAGATATGGATACACTTTCAGTTTCCGCATCCCAAGCTCTCTCTATAAGTGGAAGCAGAAGTTTAGCCGATGCTGTTGGCGCTGCTCGTAAGAGCTCTGCTGGAATACCGTCAAGTCCTACCGCCTTGTTGGTTCTGAGTGCCTTGATCGTGGTAGTGATCTCATCTTTACTGGAAGTCGTGGTGCGTATTCGGGAACTTCTCACCTCGGGCATCTCAATCTGATTTGGGAATATATCGCTAACGAATACGCGGTTCAAAACCGTAGCAAAATGCTCTTTCCGTCTATTGAGCTGATCCTCATCCGAAATGAGCAAGCAACCGTCTAGGCTTTTCACTGGGTGTTGGCTGGAGCTGCGACCACCTGCAGCTCTTTGGTGATTCTGTAGACGGTCCTGCTGTCGCACCTCCGTGCAGCTTCTTCCACTTCTGTGGCCAGCGCGTTGATGTATTTGGGCCTGTCACGTCGCACGCTACGCTGAACTTCTCTCATCTTCATGCGATAAAGGGACTCTAGATCGCTTCTCCCTGCTGTTGGAGTAGCTGCAATGCGAGCTTTCAGCTGTTTTCGTTCGCTATTTTGGCTGGCGCGTTGTTGTCCATTCGCGCGATGTGGCCGACCCAATGTTGTCGACGTGTCTTGACTTTTTGTACTACATCCACATCTTGATACAATTAATAGAGTTCACGGTTGCATCTTCTCCATTCGCCATCCTCGCACATGGGATCCGACGAAGCATTCTTCGTTTAAATATTTGCTCTGCTTTCTTACTTATCATCCAGCACATAAGGCAAGACTGGTAAGATGAGCGTTCTAGAGAGCACTAATTTGATCAGTCGAGCAAGGAGTCTTGAACCCAGTTGTTTTACCAGACCGAAGTAGCAGCAGAACAACAGACTTCGAAAAGATTTATTCCCGAAAGACAAGAGTGGGACTGCAACACATTAATTAATGAACATACATATAGATATTCAGGTCTACATTGAAGGGGTTAACATGGATATTGGGACCGGCTCTGGAGTTTTCTGTGAGTCACTCAAAGTCAACATTGTCATTTCAAAGCTCTAGCTCAATAAGATGTCAACAGATGTTTGGGGGTGGCAATGGTGTAGTGGTAACGTCGTCAATTGCCACGCTAATGGTTCATGGTTCAAATCCTGATGTCAGCAACCATTTATTTATTTCTCATGAAATATATAAAGTCACTCCGATCATTTGCAAAAAGCTTCTGTGAACACTACTGCGAAGGCATAACACTGGCAGTAGCTCGTTCATGTGGCTGGAAAAATTGTTTGTTCTGTTGATGATGATTTGCCCTTTCTTCTTCTTCTTCTTCCTTTTATCAGCGAGGCTATGATCCGAAAACAAGGGATCACAACCCTCCCACTTCACCGCATTTCTACTGATCCGCATGTGGGGTTCGCCTATTTGACCTCAGAAAATATCGGCAGGCCTGCCGATTTTGGATCACTCGGTTACTGAGGCCAATGAAATGCCGATGTCGTCGCATTTGTCTGATCCAGGCGTTTATAGGCCTGCCTTTCCAACATCGCGATGTCTTTGGAACGTGCATTGATATTGCCTTTTTAACAGGGTTCAAATGATCTCTTCTTTGAACGTGGCAATACCAACTGAGCCGGTCACGCTCTATTTTTTGTACGATGGTTTCCTTGATGTGAAAGCTTCCACGGATCTTCGAACTTCTTATTCTATCAAGCTTGGTCACTCCTGCTGTCATGCGAAGCATCTTCATCTCAGCTGCCGTTAATTTACTCTCATACTTTTTGTACATCGTCCAACATTGTGAACCGTATGTGAGCGCTGGACGTACAACTGCGGTGTAGAGCTTTCCTTTCAACTTAGGGGGCATTTTTCTGTCACAGAAGATAGCGGAATTTTCTCGCCACTTCATCCACCCTACGCTTACACGATGATTGATGTCGTCATCACAAGTTGCTTTGCTATTGATCATAGATCCCAGATATTTGAACTTTTCGCACTTGGGAAGCACTGTTCCATTCAAATAAATGTCTGAAATAGGCCTGAGTGGATCAGAGAATGGGCAGCACAAGTACTCTGTCTTTTTTGAACTAATGCGATACCCATTTACCTCCAAAACGTGCACCCACACATAGAGTGCTCGTTGCAGGGATGTAGGATCCTCACTTATGATGGCTCCATCGTCAGCAAAGAATAACTGATGTACCTTGGGGTCCATCACTTTACCTTCAAGCAGATAATCAAGGACTGTAATAAAGAGCAAAGGACTTAAAACGCTTCCCTGGTGTACCCCGACTTTGATTGGGAACTCTTCGGTTACTCCAGCGGGGCATCTTACTTTTGTCTTTGCTCCTTCGTACATGTCCATAATCATCTGTACATAGGTTTCTGGAACCCCTCGATGTCTTAGCGCCACCCATATCAGATCTCGTGGTTGTCTGTCGAATGCCTTTTCAAAGTCAACCAATACAATATGCAAATCCCTTAAGGAATCACGATGTTTTTCCATTATGATCCTTATACTTTGGATTGCATCTGTGGTTGATTTACCCGAGACAAACCCGCACTGATCATCAGATAGCCGTATTATTTTTCGCAGTCGGCCACCGAATACCCGCTCAACGATCTTCATGGTGTGTGACATCAGCTTGATCGAACGGTAGTTATCACAGTTTCGCGTATCACCCTTCCCTTTATATACAGGGAGAAGGTAACTTTCCCTCCATTCATTCGGCATTGGATCATCTCTCACGAATTTGGAGATGAGAATTCTGAGCCATCTGAACCCGATATCTCCCATCTTTTTCCAGAACTCAGAGGGTATTTCGTCTGGCCCAATCGCTTTTCGTTTTTTGGAGTATTTGACCGCCTCACTAACTTCTTCGACTGTAATGTCGAGTATTTCTTCACAGTTAGGGGTGGCTCTTGGAAAGTATAGCCGGGGAAACTGTTCATTTAAAAGCTCTTCACAATACTGCCACCACCTCTGCAGAAGCTGGCGTCATCCACAAGAAGCTGGCCATGAGCATTGTTAATGAACTTTGGCGAACGAATCTCCTGAGCATTCTTCCTTCTTTGGGCGGCTATTTTGAAGATAGTGGCACTCTTGTTCATATTGTGTCTTCGCAGCTCCTGGAGCCTGGTTTGCATCAGTAACCGGGGAAAATATTTTCTCCAGCTCCCGATACAGGCCCTCCGTACTCTCTGCTTGAAGCTGAGCGCACTTCTTCTTCGCTTTTTTCTTGCAGCATCTGTATTCCATTTCGAGGCGAGCTTTTTCGTCACTATTATTAGAGGGGCACTTTGACCAAGCTTTGAAAGCCGCTTTCTTCTCATTTATCAGCATCTTAGCTTCATCACTCCACCACCATGTTTCTTTGGCGTGTTGATGGTGGCCTTTTGAAGCTCCTAGCAGTGATTTGGCCTTCTTTAAGCAAGTTCGCTGTAGGGAATCCCACATATTTTGTGCTCTGCACTCTTCATCCTCAGCTCCGTTGATGGTGTGAGAGAGGTAATTCTTCATTACGAAAACAAAAGCCTCGCCTTTTTCTTTGTCCAGATTGTACCACTTGATTTTCTCAGAGACCCTTGTTTGTTTGCTTTTCTTTGGTGTTTTCATAAAAATTTCTGTTAGCAGGAGACGGTGTTGTCGAGCGATTGCCTCTCCCAGGATCACTTTGCAATCTTTTACCCGAGGCTTCATGAAACTGCCTACCAAATGGTAGTCAATCTGAGTTTCATCTCCACCACTGCTGTAAGTGATCAGGTGTCGGCTTTGTTTGATGAACATGGTATTTAACACGATAAGACCGTGTGATTTGCACATGCTTAGGATGTCTTCACCAGGAAGGTTCCTGGTGCCATATCCTAGTCCTCCATGGCAGTCTTCATAGTCTTCGTTTGATTTCCCGACATGTCCATTCAAATCTCCTCCAACAAACAGAAATTCTTCCTTTGGGATGTCCTTAAGGAGATTGTGGAAATCTAGCCAAAATGCATCTTTATCTCTCTGATTGTACCCATCGTGGGGAGCATATGCACTGACAATATTCCACACCTCTCCTTGTATTACTAGTTTGAGAGACATCAAACGGTCGCTGGACTTCGAAATGCTCAAGACGTTTCCAAGTAGCTCTGCCGCAAGGATGATACCGATTCCGTTCCTAGCCTTTTCCGTTCCGTAGTAGAACATCTTGTAATCTTTTGTCCTAACGTCCAAGAAACGCGCCCGATTCCCGGTGTTTTTCCATTTCGTCTCTTGAACACACAAGATGTCCACCCGCCTTCTATTCATCATCTCTTCCAGCTCGTAACTTCGACCGGTCATGCTTCCAACGTTCCAACTCGCGACCCTTAAATTGCATCCAAACTGTTTCATTATGTTGCTAGCCCCCGGAATCCGTATAGCTCTGACCCGAACATTTCTGCTCGGTCCAGGATCAGTACCATGCACAGCAGTGGTAGTGCCTGGCGGGGTAGTGCCTTTCCTTTTTGCAAGTATTACCATAATGATACAGTTTTGCAATACAGTTTTTTGCACCATATTGCGATGGTGTTTGTTGTTTGACACGTGCATGCTCCTGTTTTAGTATTGTTTGATCTTTCTTTTATGACACCGGTGATCTCCAGTCGTGTCAACCCACGGACTCGCATGCACACTTGTGGGAGGGTTTTTAAGGTAGCATATGTGTCGCTAGGCTCACTTGGGTGTTATATTGCCTAGATCTGATTTGTCCCCTTAGTCGCCTTTTACGACAAGCGCTAGTTGTTGGGGGGAGCTGCAGTGATATTCTTAACCCGTCCCTGCACGGGCAGATGATGATTTGCCCTTGACATCGATTATCGGAAAAAAAGTACTGTGAATCAGAAGCAATGACAATAATAACTAAAATCTCCCCAGTTATCTGGACGCCACCCCCGGAGAATAGCTGAAGCATAAACAACTGAGCTTCAAGAACGACTACACCAAAATCTTTCACTCTCTCTCTCTATCCATCCTTTTCAACGCCCGCACTGTGTGTAAACATGTTAAAGGTATTCATAACCCTTTGAGTGCGCGCAAATTATAAAAAAAAAAAAAAAACTTTTTTCCATAATAGCCCACAGCACATGGCCATCGGCAAATATCTGGAGACGGATCGATGAGCGTAAAGCAATCAAGGCTCGGATTGCAGCGGCCGTAACAGTAGAGAGTACCAATATCTCGTGAAGAAGAAAAAAGAGCAGCGTAGTGTAAGACGAGACAAGCGTCAGTACATCGACTCACTTTCCTCAAGGGCTGAAGAAGCAGTATCCCAAAAAAAACTCATAGCTATTATCAAGGCTGCATACGAGAGAAGTAAGTGTCACGTAACAACTCATCTTAAACAACCTACTTTCACATCGGATCGGATGGACCTTCATCTGATAGCTCAAAGTCCAGAAGCTGAGATAAACAAAGTGGGGCTTACGATAAAAACAGCCAAAACAAAAGCCCTGAGCACTTCTAACACCCGCGCTCAACTCAACATTGTCGGACAGATAGTTGAGAAAGTAGACAACTTTCTATACTTAGAACTGGATGTGTGCAGCCGAATCGAGAAGGCAAAACCTGCGTTCGGGATGCTATCGAAAGTCTGAAGAAATAATATTCTCAGCTTAAGAACCAAGCTACGACTGTTCCGTTCCAACGTAGAATCAGTACTGCTGTATGGGTGCAGAAACAGAACTTTCCAACTTTGACCGTTTAGTACTGTACTGACTTCAGTTTCCGATAGCATGTGTTTCCCCCAATGAGTTTGCCTTATCGCCTTTAATATAGGACATGATGAGATGGAAGACGTCTTCTAAAACAATTAGGTTTCAGAACTTCGTTCGATTCTATATGGCATGCAATTCAAACGTAGAAGCTCGCCTCTAGCCTTGAATATTGTTGAAATAACTTCCACACTGTTTTGGTCTTGGAAGTAATTCTATTCCCCCAGGGCATATTGAAGAGTTCGATGCGTGAGTCTGGTTTGACTTTCTTGGGCTTTTACTTTAAATGTATCACCGGTAGATAAGCCGATCACCAGATCCTGTAGTGCCTCTCTCCAAGATGTAGGATTGTAATCCGCTAGCTGGATATCATGAATGTCGCAGAGCCTGGACCATTCAAGGAAAAATTGTTGCCTATGGCGCATTATGGTGCATTATGTTTTCCGGTAACCTGAAGATCAAGTATCTCAGCAGCTTTTTAACTTCTTCAATCTGAAAGATACCCCATGCTTGGATATCCATAGCGCATGATACACCTAACCGCTGCTTTATAGGCTTTTTACTTTGTACTAAGTGGAACGTTATTTTTGTAGAATATGCTCTTCCAATTGCAATTTATTGCTTTCTTTCCTTCTTTGAGTTTTTCCTGCAAGTGCTTTTTAAAATCCACTCGTGGTATTAACATGACTTCAAGGTACTTATGTTCCTTCACGTTCTCAAGTTCTTCGTTTTGGTAAAACCATTTCTCATCTCTAGCGAAGCGACCGGTTCCGTTTTACTTACTTACTTAGGTAGCGCTACAGTTCGGGGTGAACCTGGGCCTCAACCAACAAGCCTCTCCATTTAGCTCGGTCTTTAGCTAATTGCCTCCAGTTGCGCACTCCAAGTTGGTCGAGGTCCCCTTGAACTTGTGTGCGTCACTTACGGCGATGATTCCCTCTACTGCGTCGTAGACGGGATTAGATTCGAAGACTCTGCGGTTCCGGTTCCGTTTTGGAATACCATTATTTTGAACTTGCTTGTATTCAGTTTTAGGTTCCAAATGTTGCAATATTTTCCTAGCTTGTTTGCGTCATCGTTGGAGTTTCCGATCATCATCGTTTAGGAGGGGCTTTATTTTCATTCCAGCGAACTCGATTCCTCCAGGTAGGGATGCTGGCAAATCATAAGTAGCGCGAAAAGAAGAGGACTCATGAGACAACCCTGCTTACCACCCATATGAGACTCGAACCAGTTTTAAACATTGTTTCCGTCCCATACCGCAGTCATATTCTCCTGTAGAGACTTTCGATAACTTTGAGTACTTAAACAAATGCCGCTTGGAAGTCCACAAGGTTAGGTTAGGTTAGGTTGGCTGTCCACACAAGAGTGCAGACACACTTAGACCAGTGAAGGTCCTTTGTGATACCATGGATCAACCATAAGGCCACTCAAGGACTAACAAAACCAACCGGAGCTTTTGATAAAGCAATGGATGCTC
The DNA here is from genome assembly GCA_945910035.1 of Brachypalpus laphriformis. NCBI lineage: Eukaryota > Metazoa > Arthropoda > Insecta > Diptera > Syrphidae > Brachypalpus > Brachypalpus laphriformis. Next base: position 310,891,657 of record OX246753.1, on the reverse strand, counting down.
ATGACGTCTAAGGACGCCAGATCGCCGAGGTCGTCAAGGAAGGAGCATTCTATCATTCGAGCATTCTTTTATGCGACAGGGCTGGACAAGTGCATAGGAGGTGAAGGATGGTTTCCTCCTCCTCTTCGTCCCTACAGCTTCTGCAGAAGTCGTTGGAGAAGAGACCAAGTCTTTTGGCGTGTTGGCCTATAAGACAGTGTCCAGTGAGGACACCGACAACGCAACTGATCTGTGTTCTCTTTAGCTCGACCAGCTCTGCATTACGTTTTTGATCCAGGTTAGCCCAGATCTGTTTCGATATGTGACAACCTGTTCTGAGGTTGGTCATGCTAATAGCGTTCAGCTTTAGTAGATACTTACATGTAGCGAGGGGCATACCCAGGGCCTGCCTATCAGGCAGAATCCTTAGAGTGGTGGCGAGCTCGTCAGCCTTACAGTTTCCTGGAATGTTCCTGTGGCCCGGCACCCAGCATAGGTGAATGTCGAACTACTCTGTCATCTCCATAAACGACAGTTTAAGACGGCCTTTGAAGTGAAGGAGTACGATTCCAGGGACTTGATTGCCGCTTGACTGTCAGTGAAAGTGCTAATATCCCTGACAGATAGTACATTACCTTTCAGCCAGGACAGGGCTTCCTTAATCGCCATGATTTCTGCCTAGAAAACGCTAAAATGATCAGGGAGGCAGAAAGAGATGCTCTCATTGAGCTTTTCGGAGAAAACACCACAACCCACCACGCCCTCGGTCTTAGAGCCATCTGTAAAGAAGTGAACAGAACTACCATCGATAGGGGGGGGAAGTCTCCCATTCATCCTGATTAGGGATGCTCGTACGGAAGTTTCGGTCAAATTTCAGTTTCGGCGGGGTGTAGTCCGTGTTTTCGTGTTTGAAGTTGAGAAGATCAAGGATCGGGGAGTGGCCAAAGCGATAGCTAGACCACTGAGAGGAGGCTTTTAGACGGATGGCCGCACAGGCAGCCATCTGTTTGCCGAAAATATCTAAAGGTAGCAGGTTGAACAAAATGTCCAGTGCCGCGGAGGGAGTAGTTCTCAGTGCACCACTGATGCAAATGCATGCAGATTTTTGCACCTTAGCTAGTTAAGTGAGGTGGACAACCCTGTCAAGAGCAGGCCACCATACGATCACACCATAGAGTAGTATAGGCCTAATGATGTACACGTACAGCCAATGAGTGATTTAAGGTTTCTTATGCCAGCTTCTACATATAGCCATTTTACAGGAATAGAGAGCTACATTAGCTTTCCTGACGCGTTCTAGTAGATTGGCTTCCCAGTTCAATTTCCTATCCAAAATGAGACCAAGATATTTTCCGTTATCACTGAAGGTGAGACTGGTGCCATTTATCATAGGAGGGTCTATGAGAGGAACTTTATATTTCCTTGTGAAGAAAATGAGTTCCGTTTTATGGGGATTAGCCCCCAGTCCACATTTGGAGGCCCATCTGGTGAGCCGAAGGAGAGCATATTGGAGGATTTCCCTAAGAGTGTCTGGGTGTTTACCGGAGGCAGCAATAGCAATGTCATCAGCATAGGCGATCACTCTGCAGCCTGACGTATCCAAGTCCACCAGTAGCTCATTTACTACCAGGTTCCACAGAAGAGGTGACAAGACTCCACCTTGAGGTGTACCGCAGCGAGCAGTTCTTCTGGCCGATGCTCCGCCCAGGTGTGTGTTAATAATCCTGCATGTAAGCAGTTGATTGATCAACACTCCGAGCGAAGTATCCACTTTCAGATTTACAAGTGCGTCGGTAATCGCCTTTGGTTTGACATTGTTAAAAGCTCCCTCAATGTCAAGGAAAGCCACCATGGTGTATTCTTTGATGCTCAATGATTTTTCGATGGTGCGCACAAGCGAATGCAAGGCTGTCTCAACCGATTTGCCTTTGCAGTACGCATGTTGGGACGGCGAGAGCAGAGCTGGGCTAATACTATGCCGAAGATGGATATCAATTAACCTTTCTAAGGTTTTAAGCAGAAAGGACGATAGACTGATAGGTCGGAGATCTTTTGGTTCCACGTGCGAGCTCTTTCCTGCCTTAGGTATGAATATGACTTCAACCTCGGTCCAAAGTTTGGGAATATAGACCAGATTTAGACAGCCCGACAAGATGACTTTGAGCCATGGAAGCACAATGTCCTCGCATTGCTGAATTTCAGCTGGAATAACACCGTCAGGTCCTGGGGACTTGAAGGGTTTGAAGCTGCGCATGGCCCATCGGATCTTTTCTGAAGTTATCAAGACTAAAGAGTTGCTGCAAGGTTGAGGGGGGGGATTTCCTACTTGCGATACAGCAGCAGGGGAGCTACCAGGAAAGTGAGTATCCAGTAAAATGTCAATGGATTCCTCAGCAGAGGAGGTCCAGTAACCATCCGGATGCAAAAGGAAGCTGGGTATAGAAGGGCTTTTAGAGAGGATTTTCCGCAACCTGGAAGCTTCCGAGGACTCTTCAATGCTGTCGCAGAAGAGTCTCCAGGAACGTCGTTGCTCCTTCCTCAGTGAGATTTTGTATTTTCTGAGAGACAGTTTATAGGAGTCCCAATCGGCCTTCTCACGGGAGCTTTTCGCAATATTAAAAAGGAGCTTACTGTCTTTCCTAAGAGTACTGAGATTAGCATTCCACCAGGGAGGTTTCATTTTACCTCGAGGTTTGCGAAGTGGGCAGGGCTCGGACATGCCACCATTTAGTGCCGATGTTAGGGTGTTGACTAGATTGTCGAGGTCTACAGTGCAAGAAGGTTCAGTAGGCCGGTGGGAGGGAATAAGCGTTAATAAACGTTTCCTATAAAGGGATCAGTTGGTTTTCCTATAATTCCTAAAAACCTTCTGATCAGGCTGATAGTCATCAAGACTAAATTGGAGGTAACGGTGGTCTGAAAAAGAGTGCTCATCAGAGACTCTCCAGTCCTTAACCGAGTTATATAAGTGATCAGAGACAAGAGTGATGTCCAGGACTTCTTGTCGGTTGCGAGTAATGAAGGTCGGTTTGGACCCCCTGTTACAGATTAGGAGGTTAATACTAAGGATAAAGTTAAAAAGTTGCTCACCTCTTTCATTTATGTCGGAACTGCCCCAGATTGAGTGATGGGCATTCGCATCACAGCCAATGATGAGACCAGTGTTTCGGCTCTCTGCTACAGCAATCAAGCTCCCCGAGATGTCCGGGGGGAGTGGGCCCACAAGATCGTGATCTAGATAAGCCGATACCATCCAGTAATTTTTTGATCGCAATTCCAGGTTGGCGGCGACTATGTCTTGATTGCTGAAATTAGAGAGTAAAAGGATGTTTAGATGGGTCTTCGCAAGGATACAGAATCTCGGGATTACCTTCCTTTCTTGCGTAGATTAATTTGTAGTTTGGAGTCTTGAGTCGACAAACCCGGTTTCCAACAACCCATGGTTCCTGGATCAAGACTAAGTCTTCCCCGTATTTGCTGAGCCGGATAATAAGGGAGGCCGAGGCCGTGATGGAGTGACGCAGGTTAATCTGAAGGATCCGCAGCATTGGGGCTATTTTTCGCTTCAGATACCATTATCACGGTATTGTTGGCTTCCTCTGAATCTGATGACAGAAGGTCATCCTCGAGAGTGAGGTCAGGAGGGTCACTGTCCAGGAGTGATAGTGAGGGAGAGGGAGGACCAAAAAATCCAATTTCAGGAGAGCGTCAACCATTTCAGTGTCTGTCGACGAGGAGTCAACCCCCGAAAAAGATGGATCGGCGCAAGGGAGCGAGGGAAGGGCCTCGGAAGGAGAGGTGCTCTAAGCTGGTGCAGAAGGGACTGCAACCTGCTTGGAAGGTACTTTCTCGAGCCCCTTCTCGTCACATTTATAGACTTTCAAGGTGATGGAGCTGAATTCATAATTTACTACCCCTTTAGAAGATGCCAAGGGGGCCAGAGACTCTTCATTTATAACAATGATCACACTTCTGACGTCTCCTCTCGGCTCGTCCACTTTGGCAATCTTCCAATTATGGGTAGGAAGGGAGCTGTTGTTTGCCTTCAGAATATCCAGGATAATTTTAGGGTCAGAGGGTTCAGCCGGAATGGTAGCACGTGTTCTTGGTCGGTTTGGAATCTGGTCCCTTTCCACGACCTCCAACTGTGCACCTGGCCAAACCTGTCCTAATCTGGAGACAGCAAGTTTATAGACATCCTTCGATCTTTGGTCAGCGCAGGCAATGAGTTTTACATGCCCTTGATGCCAGCCACCATCCCTGCAGGAAACATCAGGGCGGGGATGGTCACGTAAGATTTGGAGGCACTTGGTGGCGAGTTTAGTCTCCACCTTCCTCCACTTATCCGCCGTAATGCTGCCATCCGGATCGCTATGGTCAACGACCGCGATCTCCAAGTGTGCCTTAAGCACTTGGTTGAAGGGCTTGGTAGTAGCGATGGAAGGTACTACCTTGGTCTTTTTGGCAAGAGCGGGAGACTCATCTTGAGACCTCTGGCGTTTGGACGATAAGTCCTTGCTGGATGAGTTGGGGGCCAGCTGGACACGTTTGAGTGCCCAGCTTAAAGAAGTCTTATGCTTCTGGATTCTATCCTGCTCAGGAATTTCCTGGATGCGGCGAATTAGCTTATAAGCTAGTCGGCGATCTTGGTAAGAGATCTTGGGGGGAGCGACATTCGGCAAGCTCGAAGCCGAGCCGTCCGTCGCCCCTGAAAGGGATTTGAGAAGGGGAAGTGGATCCTTCGAAGTGGAGGGCATAGCGTGCTGTGACCGCGATCTCCAAGTGTGCCTTAAGCACTTGGTTGAAGGGCTTGGTAGTAGCGATGGAAGGTACTACCTTGGTCTTTTTGACAAGGGTGGGAGACTCATCTTGTGACCTCTGGCGTTTGGACGATAAGTCCTTGCTGGATGAGTTGGGGGCCAGCTGGACACGTTTGAGTGCCCAGCTTAAAGAAGTCTTATGCTTCTGGATTCTATCCTGCTTAGGAATTTCCTGGATGCGGCGAATTAGCTTATAAGCTAGTGGGCGATCTTGGTAAGAGATCTTGGGGGGAGCGACATTCGGCAAGCTCGAAGCCGAGCCGTCCGTCGCCCCTGAAAGGGATTTGAGAAGGGGAAGTGGATCCTTCGAAGTGGTGGGCATAGCGTGCTGTAAGCTCGAGGCCGAACAGTTAGCTGTCCCTGAAGGTGCAGAGATATTAAGGGGTTTGCCCCCCTCGCGTTTCATGATCTGGCTTTATGATGGGACCAGGTGTTGAAACCACTGTTCTATCCGCCAGTGTATCAGATGCGCGTTCAGCAATCCTGGGGGCGTCCACCTGCTTTCAACTGCTCGCAACGCTAGTGCTAGACCTCAAGGCCAATACACTTGACGGGATTGTCACAGCAGAGCTTGCGGGTATGCTTCCCAGGAGGCTGGAAGACGGTTTTTTAAGAAGACCGTCCTCTTTTTTTACTTTTTTTATATTTTTTGGGTTATTATTTTTGTTCATTATATTGGACCCACGAGTGGCGGAGAATGGGAGGTCGACCTGAACAGAGATCCGCATTGTGCAGGCAAGGCAGGCTAATCCGGAGGTCGCCAGGTATCCGGATACTCCGTTAGCGACTGGACTATTATTTAAAGTGGGCCCCCAGCCAGGCTGATCCTCGGCCCGGGTCATATTACACCTTGATCCGGCCCACCGGAGAGGAGAGAGGAAAGGATAGGATATGAAGGGGAAGGATTAGGAAGACTACAACAACTTGGCTTCGTGTCTCATCTGGGGAGCTACCCGAGAATCCTTGACCATTCTAGGCCCCTACACCACGGCGAGGTGTGTAGTCATGTAGGAAACAATGTCCACAAAGAACGCGTACAATTTTTTTTCCATTATTCAGGTAAGACCTAGCTATGCTTGTTAATGTGGAAATATTGTCTACTGTTGAGTAGCCTGAAGTAAGTAAGAAATTTTCTTTACAAGATTTGTAGCAGGCAGACAGATAACAATGTAAGTTAAACAAAAGCTTTAACAGCTTTGATACGAATTTAGGGTCCGTCCATTTGCGGCGGGCAAGGAACTGGCTCTCCGGTACTGCTTTCGTTCGTCAAATAGACTAGAGATGCGCTTTCAATTACATAATATTTCATATAATATAAATTGTGGTAAATTAGCACTATTAACTTGGCACTTAACAGCTTTCATTCCACAGCAAAAGTAAAATCATTTTTTTTAGACTCATTTTATGTCTTGAATAATGAAACTATCATCATCAAGATATATTCAGTCACAAATGACTTTTCCTTATAATAAACCTTTTGATAACCAAATTTCTATCCAATTCTAAAGGATATTGCAAACTCCATTCAAGTGTGATTACCTATAAGCTTAATAGTCTTCCCGTGATTGACTTTCACATTATGTACGTATTTTTTCTTTCAATTCATTCAACATCCTCTCGCATATAATTCAAATGAAAATCACATTCCTTTCAAACTGGAGAAGAAAAAAAATATATATATTACAAATAAAAGTCATCCCCAACAAAAGCAGTCCTTCAACCCGGAACACACACAAAGGAAACGAAACGAAAAGAAAGAAAAAAAAATTACATTTTTCTTTTACTTAATCAGCTCCGCGTGCCCACTTACCGCCCTCATCTGCATATATTACTCTTAGGTAAGTAGACTGGAAAATCCAAACTCAGCATAACTGAACATTATCCAAATGGCCGAAGGATATTATTTGCTTCTTCATCGCCGGCGCTGTCCTTAGTCCAAGTATCTCTCTCTCTTAAGCAAAACTTCTTCCATTTAAGCTTCAATAAACAGATTTCATGGTTTTTTTTTTTTCCTTCCACCCACCCATGTTGTCTTTTTCATCTTCATTCTACTTTCGGCTAATTTTTTACCTCCTCCCTCCACGCCCACGTCCACCCCATCCAACTTTGCATCTTCGCATGTAAGTACTAACATTACGATCTGCTATGTAATACTCTCCCTAAAACGATTCGTAAACTTTTAACCCTCAAACCTTCTCCCTCTGCAGCCAGCCTCCACTCCTCTCACAAAAAAGGACGAAAAAGAAAAATTTCCTTTGATTTTCTTTTACCTCCAAAGTGTATTTTTAGAAAATAAAAAAACGTTGGAATTTTTTTTTTCTTCCATTTTGTGTGCTTTTCCTTGTGGAAAGTAGTAATAGTAAACTCGGTCGCTTTCTCAAAGTGAAAGGCATCCTTATCGGCACACAGGACCTGCTACGTTACGTCTTTTACTTAAACTCAAAATTCTATCATTCTGAATATATCCTTTTGCATTTTTTTTTCCGTTCGTCCTTTTATCTGTTCTAGAAGCTCTTGGCTTCTGCCATTCTGCTACTGTGCTGCCTTTGTCTATTTTTAAGCAAACGGATGTGGTGATGGTTCTGTGTGTATGTGCAGCGAGTTCAAATCTACTTTGGAAGGGTTCAGTTTGTGTGTGTTTGTAGGTATGTGCTATTCTATTGTGAGTGGGTGTGGCATTTAGATCAATATCAATGTTTCCTTGTGAAAAACACAAGGGAAATCGTTTAAGAGTTTATTTTAGCAAAGGTGAGTTGCTTTGGGGCTAAACTTGGAGGTGGATGGTCTGAGAGGGAGGATGCTTAGGGTTGAATGGAGGAAGTCGTTGGTTCTTTTTTTTTGTGGAGAAGCACTTTAGCCGCTCTGGCTGGTAATTAAGGCAATGACTGGGAGTATTTTATGTGTGTCGATACACACATTGAACACGTCCCTTTGTGATGGTTTGCAAACCAAGAAGGAGCTGAACCATAAAGGTATTATTTCTAAATGATTAAGGCTGGTAAGGGTGGTTAGGTATTGGGGTAATTTAAGAACTTTTCATGGTATTAGGTTAATTGCAATTAAAAGGTCTGCATACTGACGGGCTTGAGAGTTTTGAGGGAATCAAAAGATCCAATAGATCTATTCACACAAGCCCAATCGACTTTTTTTGAGCACACATTTGCATCCATTTAATTTCGACTACTGCAAAGATTTCAAAAGTTTTTATATACTTTTTATTAGATACATATGTAGAAATGAAGCATTTGTATACCTGTGATGACAGCAGCAAGTCTACGCCAAACTCGTGCATACGTCCGGGCTTTTTTTCGGAATATAACAAGATAGTGTTATGCTGTAGTTCACCTACGTCGTGCCACCTTATTTTGCTTAGTCCCAAGATGTCCAGCGACGAAGACCAACATCCCGCTGTTAGACAGAATGAACTATTCAACGTAGACGATGATATTTAAAATTTTCCTTCCACAAACCAAAGCAAAGTTAGAATAGGAATATCCAAGCTGAAATCCAACTTTTCAAGGCAGCTGCTGATAAATTGGTAGAGACCATACACCAATTCATCTCTAAGATTTGGGCAGACGAATGCATGTCCGATGAATGGAATCTCAGCATCGTTTGCCCGATCCACAAGAAAGGATATACCCTCAACTGCGCCAATTATTATCATCAGTCTCCTCAATTTAGCATACAACATCTTTTCTGCGATATTGTGTGAACGCCTGAAACTTCTCATCAACAGCCTGATTAGCTGTCCAAATCGATACTCATCATCTCTTTATCGATTTCAAGGCGCCCTATGACAGCATCTACAGCGAAGAGCTATATAGAGCCATGTCTAGTTTTAACATACCTGCCAAACTTGTCCGCCTATGCAGGATGACGATGGAGAACGCTCGCTGCTCCATCAAGGTTGGTAAAGACTTCACCGTGACGCGCTGTCATGTGACTTCTTTAATATTGTACAATACTTGAAAGGATTGTGCGGAACTCACAAGCCAATACCGGAGGCACAATCTATCACAAGTCCGTACAACTGTTTGCATACGCCGACGATGTTGACATAAAATTGGAAGAACTAAGGGGGCTGTCACCGGAGCGTTTGCAAGCATTTTAACAGAAGCGACCAAAATAGGTTTAGCGATAGACGAGAGCAAAACCAAGTATAATATATGCTGTCAACAAGAAGGGATAATCAACACCGACGAATTGGACATAACGTCACTGTGAACAGCTATAACTTCGAGGTAGTAAGTCCCTTACTACCTTGGCTCTGCTATTAGTTCTGACAATGATACCAGCGCAGAAATCAAGCAAACAATAGTTCTTGCCAATCCCTGTTTTTTTTTTTTTTTTGGGCTAATAAGGCAATTTAACCAGAAAGCCCTATCTCGAAGAACTAAGGAGACCATATATATAAGACCCTGATCATCAGAGTCCTGCTTTACGGCGCTGAAACATGGTTGGTTGGTTAGGATCGGCCCTCGATGAGGATGTACTTAGACCAGAAAGTAGGTCCATTGTACTGCCGATGTGTAAGGCGGGTGGGTCACCCTCTTACTCTTGGAACCATTTGCTTTGTTGAATGAAGTCGTGAATTTTAGCCGTGCAGGCGTTGCCGAGATCATTAAGATCATTGTAGAAGTATTCACCCAGAGTGGCCTTCCTGATGTTGGCGAGCGCAGGACAGGCGCACAGGAGATGACTGATGGTCTCTCCTTCCTCTTCATCTCTGCAGCTTCTGCAGAAGTCATTATGAGGGATACCTAATCTTTGGGCATGTCTTCCTATGACGCAGTGTCCAGTGAGGAGATTTGTTATTTTTGAGAGGGTTCCTCTCTTGTGCTTCAAGAGTCCGATGGACCTGGATTTATTGAGTGTCGGCCAGAGCTGTCTGGTGGTATGACATTGGTCTAGATGTTGCCATCGATGATTGGCTACTTTCTCGGCATCAATTTGAATAAGGTACTTAACATAAGACGCTGGCGCTTCGATGTCGGTATTGCTTATGCTATCTGTACCAGAGGAGCCTTGTCGTGCTAGTTCGTCGGCTGCACAATTCCCCGGTATGTCATAGTGACCTGGTACCCAGCAAAGGGTGAGGTTGTACTGACCAGCTATCTCGTTAAGAGATATGCGACAGTCTTTCACCGCCTTAGATCTCGTAGTGCTGGATGCGAGGGATTTGATGGCTGCCTGACTGTCGACATAAATAACAATATCAGGTGTTGATAGTGTGCTAGCCGCCAGCCAGTCAGCAGCTTTGCGAACGGCGGTGATTTCGGCTTGAAAAACGCTGCAGTAGTCTGGAAGGTTAAAGGAGGTGTATGTCCAGATCTTCCTATTAAAAATAAAATTCCGGCACCGACTCCGTCCTTGGTTTTGGACCCGTCCGTGAAGATTGACAGCGATTCGTTGTAAAGGACATTGCGTTGCGTCCACTCACTTCTGTCCGGTATCGAGTGCGTGTAGCCCTTGTCAAAAACATATTCAGTGGGCAGATGGTCAGTGGTATTGGGAAGATGACGGTGCATCGAAAGTATATTGGCATGTCCCGTGTGTTGCTCCTTCCACTGCCTGGAGCCTCTCAGTCTTATTGCCGAGCTGACAGCCAATTGCTTACTGACGATGTCAATCGGAAGCAGGTGGAGCATGGTTTGGAGCGCCGCTGTGGGAGAAGTTCTCAGTGCACCGGTAATACTGAGACATGCAACTCGCTGAGTTTTTTCCATTATGGATAGGTTGGATTTCTTCTCCAAGGCGGGCCACCATACCAATTCTCCATACATGAGAATCGGTTTAATGACCGACGTGTATAGCCAGTGCATGATGCTTGGTTTAAGGCCCCAGGTGGAGCCTACTGCTTTCTTGCAGATGTATAGAGCGGCCAGCGATTTCCTGGCCCGTTCGACGACATTCTCTTTCCAAATTAGCTTGCGGTCAAGCTTTAGGCCTAAATAGCTAGCACTATTTGAAAGCTTGAGGGTGGATCTCCTTATCTTGGGCGGAGTGAAGTCAGGTAGCTTGTGTTTTCTTGTGAACAGAACTAGCTCGGTCTTCGTCGGGTTAACGGAGAGGCCGCATTTATCAGTCCATCTGAGCAGTTCATTAAGAGCAGACTGCATGACATCGGCCAGCGTCTGCGGGTATTTGCCTGTTGTTAGAATGGCGACATCGTCTGCATAGGCAATAATATTGCATCCAGTTTTTTCGATCTTTAAAAGGGCCTCGTTGAGCACCAAATTCCACAATAGTGGAGACAGTACACCCCCTTGAGGGGTGCCTCGATGTGCATGTCGCTTGACAGTGCTACTTCCGAAGGAAGCTGTTATTACCCTGTTCTTTAGAATGTGTTCTACGAAACAACAGATGGGTTCGCAGATGTTGAGCCTACGTAAGGCACTGGTAATCGAATTTGTTTCAACGTTGTTGAAGGCTCCCTCTATGTCTAGAAATGACACTAGGGTGAACTCTTTGGTTGAGAGTGATTTTTCGATAGGGTGGATGATGGAGTGCAAAGCCATTTCGACAGACTTTCCTTTTTGGTAGGCGTGCTGTGACATGGATAGTAGGGTGCTGTCAATAGTGGCCTTGATGTGTAGGTCCAGGATTCTTTCCAGAATCTTGAGAAGGAAGGACGTTAGACTAATAGGTCTTAGGTCCTTTGGGTGGGTGTGCGATGTCTTGCCTGCTTTGGGTATAAAGACCACTCTTATCTCGGTCCAGGCAGTTGGTGTTGTTTCGAGCTCAAAACAAGCCTTCAGAATGCAGGAAAGATACTGCCATACTATATTGAAGGCCGTCTGAATCTGGGCCGGAAAAACACCATCCGGTCCCGGGGATTTGAATGGTTCGAAACTGTTTACTTCGCTGATAAGATGAGGAGGTGCCTGTGGGCGTGCAACATTTACCAAGGCGCGATCATCGTTGGGGGTAGGCGTGCAGCCGGGGAAGTGAGTGTCCATGAGCAGGTTGGGCGATGCTTCGTCCGATTCAGCCCAGGATCCATTGGGATTCATGAGGACACTATGTATAGTTGGTGTTTTGGAGAGGACTTTTCGCATTCTAGAGGATTGAGACGTGTTATCAATACTCTGACAAAAACCGCGCCAGGATCTGCACCTAGCTTTCCGAACCTCTATTTTGAAGTACTTCAGACTTTCTTTGTAGATCTCCCAGTCCAGTGGTAGCCTTGTTCGTTTGGCTTTATTGAATTTTTTCCTGCTTGTGCAGCGAAGGCTGTTAAGTTCTGCATTCCACCATGGGGAACGATTGCCCACCTTTCTTCTTGTGATCGGACAGGATTCGATGAAAGCTGTATTAAGTGCAGAAATGAGAACGGTGTTTAGCTTGGCTAATTCCAACTGTGTAGTTGGTGTAGTGTACACTTGATTGGATAGTTTAGCAGATATGGATTTGTTGGGTAAGCACCAGTCGGTTTTCCGTCGATTGCGGAAGACCAAGGGTGCGATACTGTGACAAATTTCCAGTTTGTACTCCAGATATCGGTGATCGGAAAACGAATGACTGTCAGATATAGTCCAGTTGAAAATTTCAGGATAGATACTTTGGGAAGCAAAGGTGACGTCAAGCACCTCTTGCCGGGTCTTAGTAATAAAAGTAGCACTATTCCTCTGTTACAAACTACTAGGTCGGTGCCTACTAAATACTCGAAAATAGACCTACCTCGAGAGTTAGTGTCGGTACTTGCCCATAGATAATGGTGCGCGTTGGTATCGCACCCCAATATGATGGCTTCTCTTCTCCTCCTTGCTTCCTCTACCACTTCTTCCACTTCCTTGGATGGAGCAGACTCGGGGTCTTCATAGGGTAGGTATCCTGACGCCAGCCAGATGGTGGTGTTTTTTGATTTAAGCAGTGTTACTGCTAGGGCTCTTCTGCTATGGTGGGGAAGAAAAGTTAAGTTTAAGGAGGTTTTAGCAAGAATGCAAGCTCGGGTTCTACCTAGATCCTTCGCGTGGTATAGCGTATATCCTGGGGCCCTTAATCCTATGACGGTGTCATCTCTTATCCAAGGTTCTTCGATCAGGGCGATGTCAAAGCCTCGTTCACTGAGGCGAAGTAACAGGTTAGCGGATGCTAAGGAAGAATGGTGGAGATTAATCTGTATCAGTTTGAGCATCATTATCAGCTGATACGGACCTCTCCACGACGGTAGCGTAGGTCGTCGGGGGATGATGATTCATCATCAGGGATTACAACGCGGGGGAGGGCGGGAGTCGCCAAGTTAGAGGGACCTGCGATGATATTTCGGTCCGCTGTGAAAATCCTTACATCAATTACCTTCAGACTACCACGGATCTTAAACTCCTTCGCGCGGAGTAGAGGTAGTGAGTCGGCAGTTAGAGATGACTAGCGAGCGGCCAGATCTCTTGGTGTCATTATCCGTCTTTTTAGAGCTCGGTGGCGCCTCAAATGCCTTCCAGTCTTTGACTGGTAGGTCCGGATTCTGATAGGCAATAAGGCTAGGGACTTTTGCTGGCTCGGGCGGTTCGAGTGGAACCCAGATCCTTGCTTTCGGCCTGTGGGGGATTTGGCTCCGTTCCACCGCCTTGAGCTTGGCTCCTGGCCAGATTTCACCTATGCTGCTAATGGCAGCGGCGATGAAGTCGACCGAGTTCTGATCGTCGCATGCGATCAGCTTGACGAAGCCTTGATGCCAGCCAGCGTCTTGAAAGGTGGGTGGAGATGAGGTCAAAATACGCTCGTAAAGGCAGTTCATCACTCTGCCTTCAATGAGCCTGCACTTATCGTAGGAGATCCTCCCTTCTTCGTCAGACAGCTCCACTATCGCGACGACGAGGCTGTCCTTGACCGTCTCGGAGAAGGGTTTGGAGCTCACTGAGCTCTTTGTCTTCTTCGAGGCGTTGGACTCCCCGTCTACGGACCTGCGTCTCTTGGGAGCAGAGTCTATCGCGACTACGGACTGGCCCCCAGCTTGGTTTGGTAAACCAGATCGACTCGATGTGTCGTTAGCGTGGGAGCGATTCTTGGCGACTCACGACTTAGCGACTTCTTCTCTTGGTGCTGAACTGCACGTGGGTGTAGCACTGTTCAGTTCGTCCGACAGCACGGAGCACTCGCTGACGGAATCGTCGATGCAGAGATTCTGCAGATGCTCTTTTACACGTGTAGTGCTTTTAGAGCTGCCGACGATATCGGCTATTTCGGTTTTTTTTTTTTGCTGAGGTCCGACCTGAAGGTCTGGTTTTTCATTTTTGTAAGAAGGATAGAAGAGACTAGGTAGGATGATTATCCTTTAGTTTTACTTCGAGCCTCTTCAAGTGAATCGGTCATAGTTACGACGATACCGCTTGGGACGTGATACGTCCCCGATGTCGTTTCCAAGCGTCTTGAGCTCTAGTATAAGCCATCACACCACGACAAGGTAGATAATCAAGTGATGGAAAACATGGACTTTATTGAAAGCGGAGGAAAATATCCGTGGTCTTTTCTAGAAAAAAATTCTTCGTAAGATATTCGGTCACGTTTACGTTGACAGATTTTGGAGGAGAAAATTCAATGAGGAACTGTACGAGCTTTACAGCGGCATCAACCTGGTCCAAAACTGCGTGTTAGACGTTCGAGACGGCTGGAACATGTAGAGCGGATGGACACCAACGCTCCGGCCCACAGAGTCTTTGAATCTAACCCGGAGGGACGACGCCTCCTCGCCGTAGGTGGCGCACACAAGTTTAAGGGGACCTACACTAACTTGGAGTGGGGAATTGGAGGCAATAAGCTAAAGACCTAGCTAAATTGAAAGGCTTGTTGGTTGAGGCCAAGGTTCGCCCTGAACTGTAGTGTCACCTAAGTTAGTAAGTGAGTAGGATTTAATAAAGCTTGCGATGTCGTTTACCGGTCTGTTGGACGACTCTTCTAAATTCTGAAAGAAGTATTGTCCGAGAAACTTGTTTCTTAGATGCAGGTCCTCCTGAACCTCTTTGTCACTACATTCCCCAAAAAGGTCTCCATCCTTCACATGTAATTTTTTCATCTGGTATCGCATAGTATTATGCCCGCAATGACTCTTAAAAGAGTAAAGCTGGATTTTCTATCACTCTGCATAAGTCTATTTGTTCTTGGTTTGTCGAATATAGGCCACAGTTTCCTCGTGGTGATACAAGTATCTAGAGAGATCCTTCTATTGTTCGCCTCCATTAGAGCTTTGTTCCCCGTTTCGAGCTTATGTGTGCAAGGCGGGATGTATACTGAGGGGTCGGAATAATCCGAGATTGGTGCCAAGCCTCCTCTTGCCAATTCGTCAGCTTTCTCGTTTCCTGTTATGCCCTCATGCCAGCACAGCTTTACCTTGTTTTGTGTTTCAACAACATTGAGATCTCGATACACTTCACAAGCTTTGATTTCATTTCTATAGTAGATATTGCTTTTATTTCTGCCTGGCTATCAATGAAAAAGGTGATATCCTGCTATGGTATTGCCCTCATTGCAGTCTCATGGCCTGTTTATGTCATTGTTAGGGCATCTGCCTGGAGAACGCTGCTGTAGTTCGGAAGTCGAACTGGCATGGATATACCCAGCGGTTCAGAGAAGATACTGTAACGAAGTGACATAATCCACCACCACAGAAGCGATCATCCACACTCTACGCACACCTCACTAACCACCTAATGCGGAAGCCGCCATCTCTTGGCAGGTAGCGAAACAGCGAATATTCTCCGAATCTTCTGTCAAACAAGAAAAGGCGAATAGTGCAATAGGAGAAAATGTAAATACAAAGGTCGCAGACGAGAATGTGGAGGAAATTTTGCATTGGCTTAAAATTCACATTCTCGTCTTGCAGGATTTTTCCATAAAGGAGAGTGGATGAGAGTCAGTCGAGAGAGTCTGCTCAAGCGTGGTGGTGCCAATCCAGTGTACTCTTGGCAGCCTCTCGGAATTGGTCTTACGACTTTCCACCAATATTCTGCCTTCACCTCGGTGATTGGGCAATAATCCACGGGTCTGCTACTAGCGATAGCCGGCCCGTCCGATAGGTTTCTCCCCTTCTGAGAGAAAGAAACTGAGTGAATTACAGCGGATTTGCCGCCCTTTGTCGAGCTACATTCAAAGCCTGCCCTAAGTGCGGACTGGATCCTTCCCAAGCCTGCCCTAAGTGCGGACTGGGTCACAGCACGCCTGCCCTAAGTGCGGACGGCTACATTCCAAGCCTGCCCTAAGTGCGGACTGGATCCTTCCCAAGCCTGCCCTAAGTGTGGACTGGATCCTTCCCAAGCCTGCCCTAAGTGCGGACTGGGTCACAGCATGCCTGCCCTAAGTGCGGACGGCTACATTCCAAGCCTGCCCTAAGTGCGGACTGGGTCACAGCACGCCTGCCCTAAGTGCGGACTGGGTCATCGCAAGCCTGCCCTAAGTGCGGACTGCGACCTTCGAAGCCTGCCCGAAGTGCAGACTGAAACTCCTGCCCGCCGACGTACCGAACCGAGCCAGACAACAGTACGCATAACCCCGGCCCGTACCAGAACTAGCCGCAGGACGACCAACATTAGCGTTAAGTTATACATATATTGTTAGGTATAAACATTGTTAGCTAAGAAACCATTTGCATTGTTAACGAAACAATATTGTATAGAACCATTCCAGTTATCAATAAAAGTACCTCTTTCCCAAAGTCTAGGGTATTCCTTTGGGTTAACCCTGGGGCCGGCGAGCCCACCTCAGCCTTTGAAGAAAGATACCCTCACAATACATGCGCCTGCACCTATTTCCATTTTGGATCCATCAGTGTGAACAGCTATGTATTGTTCGTTAGATGTTCTACCGCTTTTCCATTTTTCCCTGCTCGTGTAGGTGCTTAAAAATGGCCTCGTGAAGTATTAGAAGGTATGGCGTAGTGTACTCGATACTAGATAGATTGCCTAGATGTGTTTGTATGATCATAGTATGACCCATTGCGTTTGGCATCCAGTTATTAGTCTGGATTAATCTTGCGGTACTAATAGCCGCTGATGCTTGTGTAAAGATGTTTAGTGGAAGCAGGTGGAAAATGGCTCGAGTTCTTTTGTAGGTATCGTTCTCATTGCACTAGTTGTACCAATGCACGCAAGTCTTTGTACTTTTGTGATGACCATTAGGTTGTTTTTTTTTTTGTTGGCGGCTTGCCACCATACAAGGCTACCGTAGGTCAGTAAGGGCCCTACTCCAGCCATATGTATCCATAAGATGATTTTGGGATTCGGCCTCCAAGTTTTCCCGAATATTCTGTTGCACGAGTAGAAACCTACCCTGACCTTTTTGACGATCGAGCACCGAACCCAGATATCTCGCACTGTTAGTGATACTTAGAGATCCATCTAAGAGAAGGTAAATAGCTGCTGTAATCTATAAATACAAATTTAAATTCACGTTATCCTTAAATCATTTTATCGAACGATCCTTTCCTAAGAAACCTCAAAATAAGCTTAAAGTATCTTATTCCGAAAATGTGTCAGTAGAAGTAGATACCTAGCTTAAGACGATTTACGAAAAGAAAAACTTCCCTTAAATCCCTACGCCATAGCTCCCCTAACGACTTGGATCTCTCTTCTTTTTTTGTAGAAACCAATTAAATTTAAAAATAAAAATTCTGCCATATTCCTTTGCACACCGTTATACACTGAGAGAGAACAAATAAAAAAAAAATAGGATATTATTTTCCGCTTCTGTAGGAATTTACTTCCTCCTGCACGAAAGCAAAGGACCTTCAGTCGTTCACACAACGCAAATGCAAATATTACCATTTCCGTAATATTCGCGTAGATTTCAAAATAAGGATACATCCTCCATCGAAACGTGCAGAAAGGGAGGAGGTCTTCACAACCGACAACGGCAGGAAAATATTCTCTCCGACGTAATAAATTTGTCTTACAACATTCAGCTGACTTTCTGGGCGCGCAAATCCTAATATTTCCCGCCCCCCACCGTCCGACTGTATCGTGCAGCAGGATTTACCCTCGCCCGTCATCAAAATCAGCGCATTTTCGGGCTTGGAGCAGAGCCTTGACATGATGGTGGCGGTGGTGGTGTACATCCTTGTCGACATTGTGTGTATATTCGTGATATATGACGCAATAATGTTGAAAGCAACTGTTAACTTAAGCACGGACTCTTACATAGCACGGGTGAAGTTTCTTCAACAGCAGCAGCAGCGGGAATTTCTCATCCGGAATAAAAGGATAAATGTTTTCGTTTTCTTTCTCTCTGTCTCTGCACAGCTCCTTCAATGCCATATGCGAGTACACAATGCTCCTTGTGAGAGAGATATTTTCCCCATTCCCTGACGCGGGTGCAGCATACAATCTGTATAGGATGAGTGTACAACACTCTTGTGTGAATGTAATTTTGTATAATGTCCTTGGGAGTAGCATCTCCTGTTGTGATGTCGAAATAATTTTGAATTGAGTGGAACATGTATTGTCCTATTATTTGACAGACATGTACTTGAAGGCCATTCACAAGATTGAAGTGGTGAATTTGAATTTTCGGCATTATTATGAGATGAAGGAGCAGGAGGAGGAGGAGGAGAAGGGCCGAAAGGATGTTGTTAAAGGTTATAATCCATAGCACTGTAATGGACGGCAGCAGAGTCTGGAGATATTATCTCAGACTATGGGGAGCATTTGTGTGAACATAATATACCGATGTACTTTCCCATAATGAGCGAGTGAATGAGGTTAAATTGCTCGGTGATTCGAACTTTTAGTTAAAGTACTTTTTAAGGATGATTGTCTGGGCGGAAGGGACTTTGGGTTGGTAATTTGTTTTTCTTCTTTTCTGTTTTGTAAGGATTGTGGACAGTAAACCGTAAGGAGGATAATTTTATTCGCAACGAGAAAAGTTTGACGTGTAGCGAAATAGTAATGGGATTAATTTTACATTGTAGACTGTGTCGTTCTGTAGGACGATGCGTCCTAGATTTTTCTCTACAAGGAGTTGAAAGTTGTTGTATTAAATTTAGAAAAAAAGAGCCTTAAAAGGTTTTTAGTAGCTGCGATTGGTAAATGGAGTTTGTATACATCCAACTGGATGCTATCACAAACCAACAGAGTGTGTTTCCTTATTTTAATTTTTTTCCCCGAGAAAGCGGCTTCCTTTCCCACTGATTAAATCAGAAACTACTTTCTTCAGTGCAGTACATTCTAGAAGAGTGGAAATTCTTTAGCAAATTCAACGAATAGTTTAGTTCCATGAAGACCAGTAGAAGTGCTATACGCACTGTTCACCAAGATACATTCTCAAAATGTACCGAATTAGTTGCAGCTTAAACACTACAACAAAATCTTCAGATAAAACCTTCAGAAACTTGCTGCCAAAGCAAGGTAGCTTTAAGTCGAGTACAGATCTCCGCTACAATTGGGTTTCATTGATTTTGAAAAGGATTTCGATAGTATATACCGGAAAAATTGTTGGCTATTATCAAAGTAAGTTATGAATGCACAAAATGTAATGTGTTGCATAGGAGCAGGTTGTCAGATAAATTTGGGATTCAAAGCGGTGCTCGAGAAGACTGTATGCTGTCTCCATTACTATTTCTAGTGGTTATCAGTGTACCGGAACCCGATGGAGCTTTACGACCTATTTCCAAAACTCTCATAATGGGCTTAAGTAAGTAAGCTTGTGTAAGGATTTTAATATGCAAATCCAACTTCCCGGGTCTAAATGATTTCTTTTCTGCCTTTTGGCTCTTTGTGAAACACAGGTGGGTCAAAATTCCGATCCTTCGGAATTCGATCTTCCTGGATACAGCATTGAGCCATTATTCTTCCACCATCACGGTCTAGTCGTATATATACGTAGTGATGTAGCCTACCAAATTCTCCCACAATACGGCCAATGTTCCAATTCGGAATTTAATTTCTAGTGGCTGAAACTCCATGTCCGTAGGCAGTTAATCCACTACTGTTTCATTTATAGACGTCCAAATATTGACAGCAATTCAACTTATAATGAGTTCGATGCGCTGTTAGATTCCATCCTAAGAATTGTATCCTTGCACCCACATTCTGAAATCGTCATTGCGGGCGATTTCAATGTCCACAATTCTAATTGGCTTCGCCACTCTGGACAGACAACACCCGAAGGAAGGTATGTTGAGATTTTTTCTGAGATAAATAACCTAACCCAGCTTGTGAATGAGCCAACTCGTGTTCCGGACATAACTGGTCATACCGCCAACACTCTGGACTTGTTCCTTAGTTCCGACCCTAATAAATACACGGTAAATGTATTATCGCCTCTAGGTTCAGACCACTGTGTCATATCGGCCAATTTCTCGTACTCCAACCACAAAGCTAAAGAACAAACTCCAAAAAGAACAGTTTGGCTATACAAGAAAGCCAATTGGAATGAACTAATTAAGTTCTTTAGAAATTTCAACTGGTCGCTATACTTCCTCGATAGCGATGTGGACGCCGCGGCTGATATGATTACTAATACAATTCTCCTAGGTATGAGAACTTACATCCCCCACAGGATAAAAGCTATTAGACCCAAGGACAACGCGTGGTATGACTCGAGCTGTAAAGAAGCTATTCGGTTAAAGGAACTAAGTTTTCGGTCTTACAAGGCCAACCCAACTGAGGAAAACCGAACAAAGTTTAAGCGAGCCAGAAATGACTGCAATGCCCTCATTAACCGAGTTAAATTCTCCCACGACCAAAAGTTGAGGCAAAAAATACTACATTGTTCCAAGGGTAGTAAAAACTTTTGGTCGTTCGTAAAAAACATTAAGAATTCGACCTCGTCATCTATACCGACGCTCATTCATAACGACGTACCAACTGTCAGCTCCTTAGACAAAGCTAATCTGTTTGCTGCTCACTTTGCAGCAAACTCCACACTGCCAGATAGTGCTTTGTCTCCACCTGTACTTGAAGTCGTAGACTTTTCCATGGGACAAGTCCACTTTCGAACTCGTACAGTTGCAGGAGTACTCAAAGGTCTTAACATACACAAATCCGCTGGCCCAGATGGTATACCCCCTATTGTTCTGGAAAGGTGTTCTTCTTCGCTGGCAAAACCACTGCGTAAGCTTTTCCACCGATCCTACTCTTCAGGTCTCTTTCCGAGTAAGTGGAAAACAGCATTTGTCCAGCCCGTACCTAAAAAAGGCGATTCTTCTTCTCTCTCCAACTACCGCTTCATTGCACTAACGTCCCTTCTTTCCAAGGTCATGGAAACGCTGATAAACCGTCAGCTAATGAAATATCTTGAATCACGAAAGCTCCTCAATGACCGACAGTATGGCTTTCGTGGCAACAGGTCCAGTGGTGATTTGATGTCATATCTCACCGATAAGTGGAACGAATCTCTGCACCACTCCGGTGAAAGTAAGATTATTGCGCTTGATATTTCAAAAGCATTTGACAGAGTTTGGCATCAAGCTCTTTTGTCGAAAATGCGTGCATTTGGGATCGATGATACTCTTCTTCTATGGATTAGAAACTACCTTTCGGGCCGTTCAATTCAAGTTGTTTTGGACGGCTTCAAGTCCGCAATTCACCATATAAATGCTGGTGTTCCCCAGGGCTCCGTTTTGTCTCCGACTCTCTTTCTCATTTTTATAAATAACCTCTTGTCTGCTACTTCTAATCCAATCCATTCCTTCGCTGATGACAGTACCCTCAGTTTTTCATATTCGTTCCCTAGCTCACGTCCCTGCTCTTCGGCCGTAGAAGAGGAACGACATCGTATGTTAAACACATTAAATTCCGACCTGGACAGCATAACCAAATGGGGTTCAATCAATAGAGTGGAATTTAATGTATCCAAAACTCAATGCTGTCTTCTGTCATTAAAGCGAAACCCTACTCATCAGCCATTATCCATGAATGGCACTTGCATTGTAGAAACCGAAAAACTTTCCATGCTCGGTATGTGTCTCAACTGGAGGGTACTGCCGGAAGTGTCCTTATCAGATCATAGATACATCGTTTTCCAAATCGAATGCGAAGCTTTAACTTTGCAGGAGAGGAGGAATCCGAGGAAAACCAACTGGGTGCGGTTTAGGAAAGAGCTAGACAGATCTGTCAAAACTCCAGCTAAACTCAGAACGAAACGAAAGGTTGAGGATGCTGTTCAAAACCTGACCAGTGTCCTTACCAGCTGTTTTTAACTGGCGTGTCCAATGACAAAAAACTCCTGCAGAACGCCGGTTCCCTGGTGGAGCCCGGAACTGCAGCGGCTTAGGAAAGAGTCCAGAAAACTTCTGAATAGGTCTCTTAAGACAAATTTAGAAGGTGACTGGGATCTCTTTAGATCGAAGCAAAAAGACTATAAGAAGTTAATTCGTTTGTCGAAAAGTGCTTCTTATAGAGATTTTTGTGAAAAGATCGAGACACTCGGTGAAACCAGCAGGTTGGTTAAAGTCCTCAAAAGAGGTAAGCCGACCAAACCGGAGTCACTCAGACGGTCTGATGGCAAGTTTACTGAGACAAAAGCGGAAACTTTTAGTCTTCTGCTGGAGACTCACTTTCCTGGCAATCGGATAATCACTAGGTCGCAGCTTGGCCCGCTTACCCAGGCTGAGCTTGATCTAAGTCAGAAAACTCGGCGCAGTTGGTATATTGCATCAGCCGTGGTAACAGATGAGGCCATCAAATATGCTGTGGCATCTTTTGATGGTTTCAAATCGCCTGGCACCGATGGAATATATCCGGCTATGCTGCAACAGGGTATAGATCAGCTATTGCCAACTCTGAAAAGAATTTTCACCGCTGGCTTGGCGCTGGCATATATTCCTACACCTTGGCGGACTGTCAGAGTAGCTTTCATACCGAAAATTGGTAAGGAAGACTATTCGCTTCCCAAGAGTTTCAGACCTATAAGTTTGACATCCTTCCTACTGAAAAGTATAGAGAGACTGGTAGAATTTCACGTGCGCAAAGTTGCTTTGAAACTGCATCCACTATCGGAGATGCAGCATGCTTACCAGCGTGGGAAATCCTGTGAGACCGCACTTCAAAATCTAGTGGCCAGAATTGAATGCGCGCTTGATAGGAGAGAATACGCGATGGGTATCTTCATCGACATTGAGGGTGCTTTTGACAATGCAACTTTTGACTGCATGTGCGACTCTGCCAGACAACACGGGGTAGATGAAACATTAGTGTTGTGGATTAAAGCAATGCTAATGAATAGAACTTTGGTAGTGGATGCGGATTGTGGCCAATATGTTATGACAGGGGTAAACAGGGGCTGTCCGCAAGGTGGCGTTCTGTCTCCATTGTTATGGTGCATGGTGGTCGACTCTCTGTTGAACACTCTAAATAGTTCTAACGTCTACGCTCAGGCATATGCGGATGATGTCGCCGTACTTTCTGTCGGGCCATGCCTGGCGACGGTCTGTGCTAACGCACAGGCGGCGCTGGACATGATCGATGAATGGTGTACTAGGAGTGGGCTTTCGGTGAATCCTCTTAAGACTGAGGTTGTTCTTTTTACGAGAAGGAGGATTTTGACCGGTCTGACTCAGCCAGTACTAAAAGGCGTCACCATTCGCATTTCCAATGAAGCCAAATATCTGGGAGTGATTCTAGATAAGAAACTTCATTGGTCTAAACACGTCGAGTCGAAAACATCCAAGGCGCTCTCAGTCTTCTGGCAGTGTAAGGGTGCTTTTGGCAAGACTTGGGGCTTATCACCGAATAAGGTTCTCTGGATCTACACGGCTATGATAAGACCATTCCTCGCATATGCGTCGGTTGTTTGGTGGAAGGGGCTCTCGCGTAAATATGTGGTTGCTTTTTGCTCGAAACTCCAAAGAACGGCTTGTCTCGGCTGCACGGGAGCTTTTCCGAGTACGCCTGGCTCTGCTCTAGACGCTTTGCTGAACTTACCTCCCATGATACTTATATCATGGGTTGCACTATCAAAGCCATCCATCGTCTTAGGCGGGGCGGTTTTTGGTATACTCCACACTGGAACTTTGATGAACTTACGCGACACTTATCTTACGACTCCTGTCTTATGGATATGCCGTCTGATGCAATGACACCAGAACTCCAGCTGATGCGCAAATTCAGAGTCGACTTTTCTTGTGTCCAGGACTGGCTTCGGTCAGAATCTGAGCCGGGAATGGAATGTAGTCGTATTTTCACGGATGGTTCCAAAACCAGTCAAGGGTCTGGCGCTGGGGTCTTCGTGGAAGTCGACAACATTAGACTTCACTTCTCGTTAGGCAAATATGCGTCTGTTTTCCAAGCGAAAACTTATGCAATCCTAATGGCCATGAACTATGTTGTGAAGAACAGGTGGAAGGGACGTAGCATTTGTGTCTGTAGTGACAGTCAGGCTGCGCTTAAGGCCTTGCTTAACCCTTTAACCACTTCCAAAATAGTTCGTGAAACCAAAAACTCTTTGAACTCGGTCGCAAGGCTGAATTCTCTGTCTCTTATCTGGGTCCCAGGTCACACTGGGATCTTGGGGAACGAGATCTCCGATGAGATTGCTAGACAAGGCTCAGAGGAGGCTTTCTCCGGTCCCGAACCCGTGTTGGGTCTTCCAGCGTCCTCGGTTAGGGCTTCCATTGACGATTGGGTCTCTCACGAGCACAATTGTGTGTGGCATGACTCTCCAGGTTGCAGGTTGACTAAACGCATGCTCCCGGACGTCTGTAAGAAATCAGCGGCATTCTTGCTGTCTCTCAGCAGCAAAGACTGTAGACAACTTATCGGCGTCTTGACAGGCCACTTCGCTTTTGCCAAGCACCTTAACGTGTTAGGCTTAAGTGACACTACAATTTGCGACGCTTGTGGAGAAAGTGACGACACCGCGGAACATTATCTCTGTGAGTGTCCGGCCTTTGCTCGTATCAGGTGGCAGATCTTCGGTGCGCATGTGGTGAGTGCTGGTACTGTAAGCTCCTCATCACTGAAGTGCTTGCTTGGCTTTCTTAGAAAGTCAAGGAAATTCCAACAAAATGGGTAAATCAGGGTTTGCTCTCTGGCAGTACAATGGACCAGTTGTGTCTGAGTGCTCCAGTCGAGTGTTTCCTATCCCGACAAAAAAAAAAAAAAGAAAAAAAAAAAAAAATGTGTCTCAACAACAAACTCATGTATTCGAAATCGCCAAGAATGCAGCGAAATGTTTAGGTTTCCTAAAGCGGTGTAAGAAATATTTCACCCCTTCTGATTTAGCTACAATTTATAAGGCGTACATTCGCCCTAAGTTAGAGTATAACGCTCACATCTGGTCTGGTGTACCAAAAACCATATTGCACTTGCTAGATAGGATTGAAAAACGCGCGATAAGACTCATCGGAGACACGAATATTACAAGCAATTTTGCTTCGCTCGAACACCGTCGTAATGTCTCCTGCCTATCCCTGTTTTATCGATATTTCCACAGAAAATGCTCAGTTGAAATAGCCAATAGCATTCCTCCCCTTCTTCGTTTTAACCGCAATACTCGCCATGCCTCGAATGCTCATCAGTTTACCCTTAAGCCTATCTTCGGACGTACCGTGAAATATAGAGATTCTTTTATGAGCCGCACAATACGTCTGGGGAATGCTCTCCCCGAGTCTGCTTTTCCTCTCCATTATAACCTACAGTCATTTAAGACCAATGTGCATCGGTGCCTCGTTTCCCCCTAAACCCCCTTCCTTAACGCTAACGCTATGTATAATGCATAAAAAGGGTAGTCATAACCCCTTTAGCGCGAGTAAATTATATAAAAAAAAAAAAAAAAAAAACTGGAGCAATATTTTTGAAGGTAAATCCTTGGAAGATATGTATTCCATCTTTAAACAAGTTCTCGCTAATGGAATTGATCTTTTTGTGCCTGTTTCTACTAGGAAATCGCGTTTCAAATTTCCATGGCATAACAAAAGGCTCATTAATTTAAAAAATGTGAAAGATAAAGCATTTAAACGCTCAAAATTGACTGGTAATTCTGATGATCGGGCCAGATTTATTCAACTAAGAAAAGAGTACGTATTGCTTGATAAATTCTTATACCGCCAATATAAAGCTTCAATGGAATCGAATATAAAAATGAATAGTAAGTCTTTTTGGTGTTACCTAAATTCGAAACGCAAGGATCTGACTTTGCCGCAATGTATGGAGCTTGGTGGTGACTTATCTAATGATATTCAATCTACCTATCAGCTTTTCGCGAAATTTTTTCAATCTTCCTATAATTCGGCTAATATTCCAGATATTGAAAATATGTATGCCAATATTGATTCTAGAGTGGACGGTGCTTCACTGCATTTTTCCGATCAAGACGTTTTAAACTGCTTAAGTGGCATTGACTCTGAAAAGAAAGCTGGTTTTGACCTAGTTTCCCATTTGCTTCTGTCACGATGTGCTGTCCCTCTTTGCTCTGCCTTCGCGTTGATGTTTAATAAGTCTCTTTCGTCGGGTGTATTCATCAATGAATGGAAAGTGTCGTTCATTACTCCTATTTATAAAAGCGGTCCTAAATATGTAGTATCAAACTATAGGCCTAGCTCTAAGTTATCAGTGATTCCCAAGGTGTTTGAGAAACCAGTGACCGAAAGATTGTATTTCTCACTTAAAGAGATGTTGTTATCTGCTCAGCATGGTTTTGTCAAAGGTCGTTCAACTTGTACAAATTTGGTTCTTTTTTCACAATTTTGCCTTGATGAAATGGACAAAGGTAAACAAGTCGATGTTTTATACACAGACTTCGTCAAGGCTTTTGATCGAGTGCACCACGGTCTTCTGCTTCAAAAAATGTTTAAGCTAGGAATCAATGACATGCTTTTAAAATGGTTACGATCCTATTTATCTAATAGGAGACAGACGGTGCGGATTGATGGTCATTCGTCCGATTTCATTGAAGTTGTATCTGGTTTACCTCAGGGAAGCCATTTCGGTCCACTTCTTTTTACTATTTTTATAAATGATTTACCTTCAGTATTTAAGTTTTCTCGATGTCTTATGTATGCTGATGATGTAAAGATGTTCCATTCTGTTGCTTCAATGCATGACTGCATTAACTTGCAGTCCGATAATGATTGTTTTCTTACATGGTGTAATTATAATCATCTTGAATTGAACTTTTCTGAATGTAAAATCTTTAGTGCACGTAACGTAACGTCATCAGTTGTAACTACACTTTTTTTAATAGATGTTTGCTCAGCGTAAATCAAGTCAAAGATCTTGTAATCTTTGTAATCTTTGACCATAAGTTTGATTTTAGTGCTCATATTGACTACATTGTCTGCAAAGGTAATTCAATGTTAGGTTTTCTTAGACGGAATTCTGTTGCATTTAACGATGCTTATACTTTAAAGACTATGTTTTGTTCGTTAGTGCTTCCTATTCTGGAATATTGTTGTGTAGTCTGGTCATCGTTCTATAAAAATAATAGCTTGCGTATTGAAAGAATACAAAATAAATGTACGCGTTATGCCCTAAGAAAATTAAATTGGTCTAACGATTTGCCAAATGAATAGTTTAGAATGCCGCAGGGATGCTCTATGCATTTTATTCATTAAAGATATAGCATCTTTTCATATCAACTCCATTGATTTGCTTTCATTTATACCTTTTTATGTGCCAGAAAGAATTTTGCGAAATAGAAATAACATTTTTTATATTCCTACTCATAGAACCAATAACGGACTTAACGAACCTATTACACGCTCTCTAATTCTTTTTAATTCAATTTGTGAAGAAGTCGACATATGCATTAGTAGGGCTCCGTTTAAGAGATTGGTTCTCAATGCAGTGAATAACTAATATTAATTTTTTTTACGTCGTTTTAAGTGAATTAATTTTTGTAACCAGAAGATTTTGCTATCCATTGGTGGTAAATAAATAAATAAATAAATAATACATGTCTGGCACATATTACACGAGTCGTCCAACAGCGGAATTCACCATCAGCTCGCCACAAAATCTTACTTACTTAGATGGCGCTACAGTTCGGGGTGAACTTGGGCCTCAACCAACAGACCTCTCCACTTAGTTCGGTCTTTAATTAATTGCCTCCAGTTGCGCACTCCAAGTTGGTCGAGGTCCCTTTGAACTTGGGCATGCTACCTACGGCGAGGAGGTCCTCTACTGCGTCGTCCCTTCGGATTAGATTCGAAGACTCTGCGGGCCGGAGCGTTGGTGTGCATTCGCTCTACATGTCCTAGCCATCTCAGACGTTAAATACGCAGTTTTTCGACTAGGTCGATGCCGCTGTACAACTCGTATAGTTCGTTATTGAATCTTCTCCCCCAAAACCCGTCAACGCAAACGAGACCGAAGAATTTTTCTCTCGAAGCGACCAAGCATATCTTCATCCTCTTTTAATAAAGTCCATGTTTCAACGCCATAAAGCAGGACTGGGATGATCAGAGTCTGACTTAGAGTCTCCCTATTTGTTAGAGATAGGGCTCTACTGTTAAATTGCCTTATAAGCCCAAGAGAAAAAAGAAAAACGGCTGGCAAGAGTTATTCTTGCTTGATTTCTGCGCTGATCTTGTTTTTAGAGTTTATAGCAGAGCCGAGGTAGAGAAAGTCCCTTACTACTTCGAAGTTATATGTGCCCATTGTATGGTAAGTTGATTGTCCCTCTTGTTGACAGCATATATTGGTACTTGGCTTTGCCCTCGTTTGTCTTTAATCCCATTTAGGCCTCTTCTGCTTCAATGCTTGCAGACGCACCGGTGACACCTCGCTGAATTCTTCCAATTTTATGTTAATATCGTCGGCGTATGCAAGCAGTTGTACGGACTTGTGATAGATTGTGCCTCTGGTGTTGGCTTGTGAGTTCCGCACAATCCGTTCAAGTACGATATTAAAGAAGTCACATGACAGTGCGTCACCTTGTCTAAAACTTTTTTTGACATCAAAGGTCTCGGTGAGGTCATTATCGACCTTGAAGGAGCAGCGAGCGTTCTCCATCGTCATCCTGCATAGACGGACAAGTTTGGCAGAGATGTCAAAACTAGACATGGCTCTATAAAGCTCTTCTCTATAGATGCTGTCATAGGTGGTTTTGAAATCGATAAAGAGATGGTGAGTATCGTTTTGGAATTCTTGGGTTTTCTCCAGGATCTGCCGAAGTGTGAATATTTGATCGATGGTGGACTTTCTGGCCTGAAACCGCACTGATAGGGTCCAATCAGGCTGTTGATAAAAGGTTTCAGGCGTTCACACAATATCGCGGAAAAGATCTTATATGTGATGTTGAGGAGACTGATGCCTCTATAATTGGTGCAGTTGAGGGGTCTCCTTTCTTGTGGATCGGGCAAACGATGCTGAGATTCCATTCATCAGGCATACATTCGTCTGCTCAAGTCTTAGAGATGAGTTGATGTATGCACTCTACCAATCCAATCACCAGGTGCTTTGAAGGCAGATGTGGCCCAAACACAACCAGCACCGAACACAAGATCTACTAAGCCGAAATCGTGCAGACAGTGCTAGAATTGTGGGGATTAATAAGGTCCATTGGCAGCTGTATTGACTTTAGAGAGCAGGAAACGATTCACCATTTCCTGTGCAAGTGTCTGCCTCTAGGACACTTTGACAACTTATTAGAGATATCGATCGGTGGCAACGATGCCAACATGCCATCAGAAACGCCGCGGCTGATGTGCTGGGTCCCGCTCGCCCACTACTGCGAAACCCCTGGTTTGACGAAGAATGCCGGCGAGTGCATGCAGCAAAACAAGAAGCATACAAGCGGCGCTGCAAAGGAAAACGAGAGCTGCTCGTGAGCTCTACGAGCAAAAGCGACGGGAAGAACTTCGGCTTCTCCAAAAGAAGAAGAAAGACCATGAGAAGCGCGCGTTCGAGAATATCGAGAGTTTATACACCAGGAACAATGTACGGAAGTTTTACCAAAAGGTAAATAGAACGTGTCGGAGAAGCAATACCCGTAGAGAAACCTGTAGAGATGAAAATGGAAACCTCGTAGTAGAATCATAGAATACGGAAAAACCGCTTCTGCGGACTGTATATCGGCGGCGAAGACTAAAATCTCGTTGTCAGACAGAATGAACCATTCAACATAAACGATGATAATCAAAATTTCCGTCCACCTGACGAAGTCGAAGTGAAATCCAACAAGGCTGCTGGACCTGACGGCTTACCGGCCGAACTTTTCAAGGCAGTTGGTGATGAATTGGTAGAGAGCATACATCTAAAATGATCAGGGTCTTATATAGAGTCTCCTTAGTTGTTGGAGATAGGGCTTTACTGTTGCATTTCCTTATTAGTTCAGAAAAACAGCGATAAATAAATAAATAAATATTTGGCGCAACAGCTCTTTGAGTGTCAGGGCCTAGCTTCTCGCAACCAATCACGTTGTGTGCGTTATATTTTTCACACAAATGGAAGGGACCTACGGTTTAGTGCCGTATCCGAACGGCGATTTGAGAAGCTTTTTGGTGACAACAATACTTTCGGATGTTTGTCAGACAGTCGCGAGATGTGGGACCGTGAAAAAACTTTTTGGTGTTTTCTGGGATTCGAACTTTGAACCTCATGCGTAGTGATCCGACACACTAACCACTTATGCCACGGCGCCACAGCGATTGGCAAGAGTTATGCTTCGCTTGATTTCTGCGCTGGTATCATTGTCAGAACTAATAGCAGAGCCAAGGTAGACAAAGTCCCTTACTACCACAAAGTTGTGGCTGCCCACTGTGGCGTTCTGGCCAATTCGTCGGTGTTGATTGCCCCTTCTTGGTGATAGCATAAAAAGGTACTTGGTTTTGCCCTCGTTTATCTTTAAACCCATTTTGGCCGCTTCTGCTTCAATGCTTGTAAACGCACCGGTCAAAGCCCACTAAGTTCTTCCAATAATCTCAATATCGTCGGCGTATGTAAGCGGCTGTACGGACTTTTGATAGATTGTGCCACTGGTGTTGGTTTGTGAGTTCCGCACAATCCGTTCAAGTATGATATTAAAGAAGTTGCATGAAAGGAAACCCTTGGAAAGCAAATGTAGTACAAACGACAACTCTGGCCATAAGCAGTGAGAGACAAGCCAAGGTTGACTGATGAATTGGTTTCTAACTTTCAAAAACTGCTTTCATCAGAAGCTCTGCTTCATATTCGTGGGGGGGTTCGAGTGAATCGTATAGAAGGCCACCATAAGGTGTGTTGTATAGACACGAGTTCAGGGA
This sequence comes from Brachypalpus laphriformis, assembly GCA_945910035.1. Lineage (NCBI taxonomy): Eukaryota > Metazoa > Arthropoda > Insecta > Diptera > Syrphidae > Brachypalpus > Brachypalpus laphriformis. Next base: position 310,860,745 of record OX246753.1, on the reverse strand, counting down.
CAGCACGCCTCATTATGATACAAAACCTGACTCTACAGGGTGGGCCAACTACAAGTTTCTTTTTAAAAATGCAATAGAATGAACAAAATGAAACTTTTTCCATGTATTATGGCTTTATTAGTAAGAGCAAACATTCCCATCAATTATGGAATACAACGTGGTTCAAGTGGCTGTCTCGACTGGCCTCGCAGTAGCGCATTCTATCACTCCAATTTTCCAAGACCTTGTTGATGGTTTCGGGCTGTAGCTCACGGATTTCTTGGATGATATTGGCCTTAAGTACTTGAATCATTTCCGGATTGTTGGCATAACATCGGTCCTTCACCGTTCCCCACAAAAAAAAAGTCCAAAGGGGTCAAATCGCAGCTCTGAGGCGGCCAATTGACATCGCCAAGACGGCTGATAACAAGATTTGGGAATTTGGTGCGCAAAAGACCGATTGTGGCATGGGCTGTGTGGCATGGCGCGCCATCCTGCATGAACCAGAGGTCGTCCAAATCCATGTCTTCAATTTCAGTAAAAAAAAAAAGTCGTTAACATGGCTCTGTAACGCATTTTCGAAGAAAAATGGTACAATGATGCCATCACTCCACAATCCGCACCAAACTGTCACTCTCATGGTCGAATCGCGTCCTCCGTCAACGGATTCGTAACAGATACGTAGAGGGTAACATAATTTGTTTTGTGTTGTTGGCAGATCTAGCAACAACATACATAAAAATTATGTGACGAGTTATACGTTCACGGATGACGCGATTCAACCCCAGATTCCGCTTGGAGGAGTCAAAGTAGAAATCTCCTCAACCTCAGATGGACTAGGCTAACAAATTGTGTCATATTTAGAAAGATGTGGCCAAACTACAACAAAGCAACAACCAACACCTTAAACAGAACGCGTAGGGACATCGCCAGGATAACAGCGACCATCACGGGTCACTGGGCTACAGGAGAACATACAGTCAAACTAGGCATCCCATCCTTTCGTTCTCTATCTGCCGTGAAGTAAAGAGTTGCTCCGCTTCTCGACAATAACGTGCGGGTTTCCCGAGCCCCAGATGCGGCAATTTTGTTTGTTAACGTAGCTGCCGAGATGAAAATGTGCCTCGTCAGAAAAGATGATTTTTCGCCCAAAATCGTTGTCCTGGCTCTAAGGCCCAAACTGCGAGGCGATAACGAAGCGGATGGTCGTGCGCTTTCAATTGCTGAATCAATTGGACCTTGTAAGCGAATAATTCCAGATCTTTGTGCAGAATTCTCCTCAGGCTAGTGCGTGAAATGTTGAGCAGTTGAGATCGATGACGAGTTGATGTTCGTGAATTGAGTCTCACACTCTTGGCTACAGCAGCCAAATTCTCGTCTGTGCGCACCGTACGACGACGGGGACCATGAGTGTTATCTACTAGCATACTAGTCTCACGAACTTTTTGCACAAACTTGCGTACAGCAGGCGCGGTGGGTGCTTCATTTCGGCCAAAACTTCTTTTCAAAAAACGCACTGTTTGGGCTATACAGCACTCACTTTGGAAATAAGTTTTCAATATTTTCCAATGTTTTTCAAGCGTAAAGCGACTCATTTCGTTTCGCGGAGGTATGATCTGACTTTCTGTCAAGATTTCGAGCGGGAAACAGCTGTCAGTGTCAAAACAACTTATGATTTAACAAGAAATCACTAGATGGCCCACCCGTTATATCTAGATCGTATATAGTGTAATGTAGCTATAGGGGTTCTCCTATTTTTCTTCAAAAAGCCAATACCAACTGAATATTTCTAAAAGAACCTAGACTAATGATAACTCCGCCTTGCAGATTCAATTGCCTGTTTGGCTTAGTTTTGACTTACGTCTTGGTTCAAGCTTTCCCTGTTAAATCAAAAGAAAAAATATGTCTTTAGAAAAAAGCTATAAAATTCCTCGACTACCTACTAACTTTTGCTGAACATCCCAGCCAGCCCTAACGTTAAAATGAAGTTGAAGTCGAAAGTGATGCCAAAGAATCGAAAACCAGAAGCATAAGTGGTCCTTCGAGCAACCGAAGAACATTTTTCCTGAGAGTATTTTCGCATTCCTTTTCGCTGCGTAGGCTCAAATTAATTTTCTCCCCTCGAGTAAGCATTAAAAATGATTTGTGCAATTAAAATTGAATCTCCCGATTATCCATCCACTCTGATACTTTTCTCATTTCATTGCCCAATCTCTTGTTAATCTCCCTCTGTTATTGATTCTCCTTCTGATCCCATTACATTATCTCATTCAAAATGTCCTTTAATTAATTTTTAAGCATCCCAGCTAAAAACTTGAGAACACAAAACTCCAAAACAATTGTGGTAATTTCCACCAAAGCCCCCACCAATGAAACAACAGGAATAGCATCAGCAAAAGAATTCCTTTTTCAACAGGACGAAAAAAAAAAGAAAAAGAAAAGAAAAGCGAAAGCAAAAAAGGGAATCAACACCACAATTTATTATGACACAAAATATTCTTCCCTTAGGGACTAACTTGGTTTACCCATACCCCTAACGTGGCAACGTGCCTTTGTCCTTTCTGATTCAACTTCTTATTAGAAGAGCTTTTACGTTGATTAAAATTATAAATGAGACAAAGGGAGGGTGGGGAGGGAGGGGAGGGGGCTGCTTTCATATCCTTCCACTTCGCATGGTCTTTAAATGCCAAAATTCAAGTAAATCCACCACATTGCTCCTTCGTGTCGCATAAAGCGTATTTCTTAAGCGGCAGGATGCTGTAAGTACTTTATTTTGAATAATTAATAAAGGACTACGACGATGTTGCTGACGACAGCCCTGGCGCCGCCTAAAGTTCCGAATTTTTATGAAGAAACTCTCTTCGTACGTAGAGTATAATTTTGAACGCGTGCTTAAGGTGGAATGAGCCAGAAGTCTGTCTCACTCTGTCATGCATGTGTGTACTAGCAGCATTGTCCTTGCCTGATAGTCCTTTGCCCTCATCATCATCACTTGAAGAACGGGGTGCTGAACGGAATGCGCGCACAGGAAACGCAGGACGAAGGATTCATTATTTTATAATTATTTGTTGCTAGAGTGGTGCTTATTCTGCTTGGTAATTACTTTCGTGTTGTGTTGTGCTTTTTCGTTTTACGCTGTGTGGCGTTGATGTTGAAATTATTATCCTGTGTGTGTGTGTGTGTGTGTGTGCGCGAAAAATGGGGTAAATTGGGGGAATTTTCTTTTTCGTTTCGTTATTTTCATTTTCATTTTCGTTTTCGTTGTTTTTTTCGTACATATTTTCGTTTTGTGTCCTTTATGAGAGTTTCTATTAGGGGATGGTGGAGGTTTGCATGCTCTCTTGATGCCTGTCAGAAGTGGAATGGGGGTAGGCAACGATGGGTGGCATTTAACTCGTTATGTATCCTTCCGCCGGCAACCCCCGTGGAATCCCTTCCAACCACCCAACTACATGGAAATTACATTTAATTAAGTCACAAACTTACGGAGAAGGGACTGCTGCTTTTGTTATGCATATTTGATGGTATGCCGGGATTTTTGGATGAGTGGCGCAGGGGCTGGGATGTGTGGGCTTTTGTTTTTTGAAAGTTAATGTCGACATCGTCGTCGTTGGGGTCTTGTATTAAAATTCCCTTCCCGTATTATGGTCGTAATTAAAGCCTTAAGTTATTTCGAATTTAAGTGGAGGTGATATCTATCGTTTTAGTGGTGAAGGGGGATATGCAAAGGAATGTTTTAATGGGTTTCGGGCAGCAGGGTGGTGAGAGGTGATTTACTTGGGAAAAGCAGTTACGAACAAAGTAAACCCCTTTCGAGTACTCATTAATACGTCATGAAATTTTAATAGTGATTGAATTTTGAAATTCTATTCACACATTGTGTGCCGGTTATTACAAGGGAGAAACAAATGGTCCACATTGTAGGTGGAATCGTTAAGCTGTCAAGAGAAATTATTCCAAGCTATTCACATTTTGGTTCATTGTAGTTATAGCCCTTATAGAGAGTGTCTACTTACTTTTGTGATTAACTGTATGTGAGTTCACTTACTCATGCTCAGCGTCAGGCTTTTAGACTGATCGGTGATCGTTTAACCATAATCGCAACACACTTGTAGAAACGTCTGTACATGACTAAAGTTGGCCTATTTGAGTTGGAGGATAACATCGAAATGCTCATTACTCACTTGTTTCTTACTACTATATATTCTGGTACTCAGCAGAGGGTTACTTTATAAACCTATCCCAGTCTGTAGTAAGTACATAGTTAGTAGGTTGGATGGTGAAAGTCCTGAAAAGGGGTTTTTTTTTTTTTTTAGGTTGCGCCAGGGATGTGTAATCTATAGATACTAATAGCCCGAGTGCTACTAGCATGCACGATTCGCAATCCTGAGTAATCGATTCCAGGAATACGTCTACGTACTAAACACACACCCTACACACTTCAACCACTCTCCCCGCGGACTACCGTTAGGTATTACTTCGCGGGGCTGGTTAGCAATTCATGCTGTACTTTCTGCTTCTCGACGTATTCTTTCTTGAATTCGAAGCTGCATTTGCACTTGCGTAATAAACGCGCAAATTTCCATCCATTTTTCCTCAGATTGTACCATATGATCTATGAGGAATGGGGGACTGGGAAGTTCGTTTCTCCAGTTTTCAAATCGCCTACAGTAGAAGACTGCATGCTCCGTATCTTCCTCCTGGTCTGGACATTCTGGACACAACGGAGAGCTATCGTGTCCAAACCGGTAAAGATATTTGCGATAACCTCCATGGCCAGACAGGAACTGCGTGAGGTGGTAGGTGCAGTTCCCATGTGCTCGGTTTATCCAAATTTCGATGGTTGGGATTCATTTATAGGTCCATCTGCCTTTAACCGCATTATCCCATCGATCTTGCCACACAACTCTTGAAGCTGCTTTTTCTTCTTCTATAACCCTTCTTCTTTCGCTAGCCTCTTGGTGGCTCGAGCGTCTCCGATTGTAGATTCTCTGCATCTCGTTCGCGAGGATGTCGATAGGAACCATTCCTGCTATGACAAAGGCTGCTTCGTCAGAGATAGTTCTAAAACCACTGATGGTCCTTATAGCGCAGAGTCTGTAGGCTGATGTAAGTTTCCTCCTTGTTTCTTTGGTCGTGAGAGCCCCCGCCCAAACCGGAGCCGCATAAAGAGCTGACAACTCTGGATAGTATGATCCTCCTAACGTATCCAGGTCCTCCAATGTTGGGCATTATCCTTGAGAGCGCCGCCTGAAGTCGTGACGCTTTTTTGCTCGATTAGTCAACATGCTGTTTAAACCGCAGTCTATTGTCGAGCATTACTCCTAGGTATTTGATTGCTTCTTTGGATCTGATGATTTGGGTTCCAACCTGTACATTCATATATTCCACAGATTTCCGACTGGTTATTAGAACAGCTTCAGTTTCGTGGTCAGCTAATTCTAAACCGGCGGATCCTGGCCAGCTTTTGATTTGACTGATTGGCACATTTGTAGCTGATTCTACTTCACTGATTTGTTTTGCTACTGTAACAACAGCGATGTCGTCAGCAAATCCTATTATATTTACTTTAGGTGGCAGTGGTAGTCGTAAAACTCCGTCGTACATTATGTTCCATAGCAATGGGCCCAGCACCGATCCTTGTGGGACCCCAGCTGTAACATCGTAGTACTTCACTCCTTCGTCGGTATCATACATCAGTTTCCTGTTGGTAAAGTAGCTCGTCATTATCTGCAACAAGTAAGATGGTGTATCCATCCTAGCAAGAGGTCTTCTTATAGACTTTTTCGACTTCCTTTCCGGCAATGTTAAGTTGAGCGCGGTTGTTAGACGAAGTGCTCAGGGCTTTTGTTTTGGTTGTGTTTATTTTTAGCCCCACTTTGTTTGCCTCAGCTTCTAGATTTTGGGCCATCAAATGAAGATCCATTATCCGATGTGAAAGTAGACAAACATCGTCAGCGTAATCTAGGTGTTTAAGGTAAGATGTCATAGTCCAACGAATTCCATAATTAGCTTCCGTGAATGCTGCACGGAGTACATCGCTGATAACCACCAAGAACAATAGTGGGGACAGTATGCACCCTTGACGTACTTCACTTTGGACTTCAAAATCATCCGACACCTTACCACTGTGCACGACGTGACACTTACCGCCCTCGTATGTAGCCTTGATAATAGCTATAAGTTTTTTTGGGATGCCTCTCCTGCGCAAGGCCAACCAGATAGCATCTCGATTCAATCTGTCGAAAGCTTTCTCGAAGTCGATAAACATTTAATGTAGCGGAGACCTATACTCAACGCATTGTTCGATAATGATCCGTAAGGTGTTTATGTGGTCGATGCAGGACGATCCAGCGCGAAAGCCTGCCTGTTCGACATCGAGAGTTGAATCTAAATGTTCTTTAATTCGTTCTAGAATTATTCTAGCTATTATTTTGGCTACAGCTGGAAGAACGCATATACCTCTCCAGTTACCGCAATCCATCAAGCTTCCCTTCTTTGGAAGCTTAATGATCATCCCCCTTTTCCACTCCTGTGGAAATTGTTCGCTATCCCAAGCTCTCCGTATTAGCGGATGCAGCAAACCTGCCGATGTATTTGGCGCCACTTGAAATAGCTCGGCAGGGATGCCATCAATACCCACCGCTTTGTTCTTCTTGAGCGATTTGATTGCTGTTATTATTTCAGTTTAACTGAGAGGTACGGTGCGAATTCGGGAATTTGTTGCTTTGAACTGCTCATTCGAATTCAAGATCATACCGCCATCGTCTAAGTGATTTAGCACTGTAGCAAAATGTTCTCTCCATCTAGTGAGCTGATCCTCATCCGAAATCAGAAGGTTACCGTCTAGACTCTTAACCGGATGTTGTTTGGAGTTTCGGTCACCAATGAGTTCCTTAGTGATGTTGTAAACAGTCCTACTGTCGCACCTACTCGCTGCTTCTTCAGCCCTTGCAGCCAGTGAGTTGACGTATTGACGTTTGTCACGTCTCACACTACGCTGCACTTCTTTCTTCTTCGCACGGTATTGGGCTTCAAGCTCGGTTCTCTCTACTGCTGAGGCCGCTGCAATCCGAGCCTTGATTGCTGTACGCTCATCGACCTGTCTCCAGGTGTCTGTAGAAAGCCATGTGCGGTGGTGTTTCTGCTTTTTACCGACATACGTGCGTGCCCCAGTCGCAAAAGCATTTTTCACAGCACTCCAGTGGTCATCCATGTTCTCTATGCTGCTGATTGCTTTTGCTTCTAAGGCAAGATGGTCCCTGAACTGTTGGCGCACTTGGGGAACCTTGAGCCTGTCGATATTAAACCTGGTGATGTTAAGTAGGTTTGAGCGATTGCCGTTGACGGATGCAGTACGAAGGCGTAAATGAGCTACCATAAGATGGTGATCTCGTTCTAGTCCGACGTCAGCTCCACGTCTGTTTCGGACGTCCAGGAAACAATTTCTAAAGCGGCGGCTGATCGCAATGTAGACGATCTGGTTGGATGTTCGTTGCCTATCAGTAGAGACCCAACTGATCTTATGGCAGGTGTTATGCTTAAACAGCGTACCTCCGATGACTATGTGGTTGGTATTGCAGAAGTCCACAAACCGCTCACCATTGTCATTACGGTCTCCCACGCCGTGAACTCCCATCACGTGCTTAAGCATGGTGTTGTCGCTACTCACCTTGGCATTGAGATCTCCCATCACTATTACGATGTCCCCATTAGGCGTTTGGTTGTAGGCGGCGCCTAAGTGGCTATAAAAATCATCCTTTTCATCCTCAGTCGCGTCTAGAGTCGGAGCATAACACTGTATGATGGTAATTTTTCTAACTCTACTCTGGAACCTAGCTGTCAATATCCGGTCACTATGGGGTTTCCAGGATATGAGGCTACCACGTGCTGCTGGAGTTGGCATGAGTCCTACGCCGGAACTCCGTGCACTTCCAGCTGGTTTACCAGAATAGAGCAAGACAGTGCTTTTTGTTGGGGAGATGTATTCCCCAGCATCGTACCATCCTATCTCGCTCAGCCCTAAGATGTCGATTTTATACCGTGCGAATTCGCGCTTCAATTGGACGAATCTGGCGTTATAAGGCCCTTCCTTGAGTGAGTCCAGGAGGGTCTTAACGTTCCAGAATCCGATCGTTTTCCGTAATAGTTGAGGCCACCAAATATGCTGTAGCATCTTTTGATGGTTTCAAATCGCCTGGCACCGATGGAATGTATCCAGCTATGCTGTAACAGGGTATAGATCAGCTATTGCTAACTCTGAAAAGAATTTTCACCGCTGGCTTGGCGTTCATACCGAAGAAGGACTATTCGCTCCCCAAGTACTGAAAAGTATGGATAGACTGGTCGAATTTCACGGGGGAAAAGTTGCTTTGATGCTGCATCCACTATCGGAGATGCAGCATGCTTATCAGCGTGGGAAATCCTGCGAGACCGCACTTCAAAATCGAGTGGCCAGAATTGAATGCGCGTTTGATAGGAAAGAATCCGCGAAGGGTATCTTCATCGACATGGAGGGTGCTTTTGACAATGTGACTTTTGAAGGCATTGGCGACTCGTCCAGACAACACTGGGTAGATGAAACATTAGTGTTGTGGATTAAAGCAATACTAATGAAAAGAACTTTGGTAGGGATTGTCCGCAAGGTGGCGATCTGTCTCCATTGTTATGGTGGATGGTGGTCGACTCTCTGTTGAACGCTGTAAATAGTTCTAACGTCTACGCTCAGGCATATGCGGATGATGTCGCTGTACTTTCCATCGGGCCATGCCTGGCGAAGGTCTGTGCTAACGCGCAGACGGCGCTGGACAAGATCGATGAATGGTGTACTAGGAGTGGACTTTCGGTGAATCCTCTTAAAACTGAGGTTATTCTATTTACGAGAAGAAGGATTTTGACCAGTCTGACTCAGCTAGTGCTAAAAGGCGTCACCATTCGCATTTCCAATGAGGCCAAATATCTGGGAGTGATTCTAGATAAGAAACTTCATTGGTCTAAACACTGGCAGTATACCATAAGGGTGCTTTTGGCAAGACTTGGGGCTTGTCACCGAATAAGGTTCTCTGGATCTACACGGCTTTGATAAGACCATTCCCCGCATATGCGTCGGTTGTTTGGTAGAAGGGGCTCTCGCGTAAATATGTGGTTGCCTTTTGCGCTAAACTCCACAGAACGGCTTGTCTCGGCTGCACGGGAGCTTTTCCGAGTACGCCTGGCTCTGCTCTAGACGCTTTGCTGAACTTACCTCCCCTCGATACCTATATCATGGGTTGCACTATCAAAGCCATCCATCGTCTTAGGCGAAGCGATTTTTGGTATACTCCACACAGGAATTTTGATGAACTTGCGCGTCATTTATCTTACGACTCCTGTCTTATGGATATGCCGTCTGATGCAATGACACCAGAACTCCAGCTGATGCGCAAATTCAGAGTCGACTTTCCTTGTGTTCAGGACTGGCTCCGGCCAGAGTCTGAGCCGGGAATGGAATGTAGTCGTATTTTCAAGAATGGTTCCAAAGCCAGTCAAGGGTCTGGCGCTAGTGTGTTCGTGGAAGTCGACAACATTACACTTCTTTTCTCGTTAGGCAAATATGCGTCTGTTTTCCAAGTGGAAACTTATGCAATCCTAATGGCGATGAACTATGTTGTGAAGAATAGGTGAAAGGGACATAGCATTTGTGTCTGTAGTGACAGTCAAGCTGCGCTTAAGGCCTTGCTTAACCCTTTAACCACCTCCAAAATAATTCGTGAAACCAAAAACTCTTTAAACTCGGTCGCAAGGCTGAATTCTCTGTCTCTTATCTGGGTCCCAGGTCACACTGGGATCTTGGGGAATGAGATCTCCGATGAGATTGCTAGACAAGGCTAAGACGAAGCTTTCTCTGGTGCCGAACCCGCGAAGGGTCTCCCTGCGTCCTCGGGCTTCCATTGACGATTGGGTCTCGCACGAGCACAATTGTGTGTGGCATGACTCTCCAGGATACAGGTTAACTAAACGCATGCTCCCGGACGTCTGTAAGAAATCAGCGGCATTCGTGCTGTCTCTCAGCAGAAAAGACTGTAAACAACTTATTGGCGTCTTGGCAGACCACTTTGCTTTTGCCAAGCACCTTAACGTGTTAGGCTTGAGTGACACTACAATCAACGACGCTTGTGGAGAGAGCGATGACACCGCGGAACATTATCTGTCCGGCCTTTGTTCGTATCAGGTGGCAGAACCTCGGTGCCGATGTGGTGAGTGCTGGTACTGTAAGCTCCTCATTACTGAAGTGGTTGTTTGGCTTTCTTAGAAAGACAAGGAAATTCCAATAAAATGCGTAAATCAGGGCTTGTTCTCTGGTAGTACAATGGACCAGTTGCATCTAAGTGCTCTGGTCGAGCAGTGAGACATTTCCGTACCTTTATGGGTCTGATCTGTTGATTCAGTGCCTGGCTACTTGATAGTATTGTGATGTCCTGCCGGCGATATTTCCTATATACTTGATCTATAAAGAGCTTTTAACAATATTAACCCAAAGCAATTATGCGGGCACTCACGAGTATTGGTATTACGGAGTCAACTGGCGCCTTAGTTAACCAGTTGTTGACAAACAGGGTTATCAACTCTAAGCTGGGCGACGCCGTAGTTCGAATGCTTCGGAGTTCTATTGAACCTGGCCAATTATTTGGGTTTCATTTTGGACAAAAAGCTTAGCTGGAAACCCAATATCCTAGAACGAGTGAAGAAAGCCACTACAGCATTGTACTGCTGTAAGAAAGCAATGGGAAATAAATGGGGACTACATCCACGAATTACATACTAGCTCTACGTATCCATAAACAGAGCCGTATGTACTAACATATGGCGTGATCGTCTATTTGATTGCTTTGGAGAAAGCTGTACACCTAACCTCACGTGGCCGTGTGCAGAGCCTGCTTCCGCATCAGCGGAGCGCTAAGACAACTCGAACACCAGCTCTAGACATTCTTTTACACCTTACTTTACAAAAAAATACAAATATTTGGCGCATCAGCTCTTTAAAGTGCCAGGGCCTAGCTTCTCGCAACCACTCATGTTGTGTGCGTTATATTTTTCACATGAATGGAAGGGACCTACAGTTTAATGCCGAATCCGAACGGCGATTTGAGAAGCTTTTTCGTGACAACAATACTCTCGGATGTTTGTCAGACGCTCGAGAGAGGTAGGACCGTGAAAAAAGTTGTCGGTGTTTTCTGGGATTCGAACTTGGAACCTCATGCGTAGTGATCCGACACACTAACCACTTACGCCACGGCTTACTTTAGATATCTACAATAAACAAGCGGCAACGTGTACAGTCACCCACATGAAGGCCATATCTCAGTGGTCCAGTCTAGGTACAGGATAGTTGTCTGTTCTTAATAATCTTGAATTCCTTCCTCAAGACACTGACTGTACGTATGTACTTCCACAACTTCTGTTTGGTAAAAACTTCGAAACTCGCATCCCCTCCAGACTTGAATGAGAAGGGGAGCTAGGCACACAAGAGGAATCCATTTGCTTTTCCGCAGATGGATCCAAAATAGAGTCGGAAGTAGGGGGAGGTGTCTTCTCTCAAGAACCTACATTAGTATCTCGTTTCGCCTCCCTAATCACTGCAGCGTCTACCAAGTGGAGATCATGATAATTAAAGAAGCTTTGTCATGGCTGAAGTGAGTACAATGTGATATCCAGGCCGGATCCGGATCCTTACTGACAGTCAAGCTGCGATCAAGTCCCTGACATCTGTAACTTTAAACTCAAAAACAGCTAAGTCGACAGTCCAACATTCATCTAATTTGAGTGCCGGGGAACAGGAACATTCTAGTGGACTGCTCGCCCGACAAACTCGCCAAGCAGGGCACTTGTCTACCGATCTCGTCGAGCAAGGCGAACCTCGACATGCCTCTCGCTACAGTGAAACTACTACTTAAGCTCAACACTACTAGCGCGATCAATCGTAGGTGGGCTAGCGGCACTGCGTGCCTCATTACTAGTCAGATCTGACCTGAGTTAGATCGGAAATACTCCAACTGCCTTATCGGGCTGACAAGGTCGCTCATCGTAACTACAGTAGGTGTCATTACGGGGCACTGCATCATCGGTAGGCATGCTATCAGGCTAGGCATCTTAGCAAATGATTTCTACAGAAGTTGCATGGACGAGGAGGAGGAGGAGGAGGAAACCATAATACAACTTCTTTGAACGTGCCAGGCTCTCTCCGCTCGCGGAAGACAACACTAAGGAGCCTACCTCTTCGATAATTTAGGTGACCTAGCTGACGTTAGCATTCATAAAAAGCTCCAACTGGTTCCAGGGGTAGTTCTCCTCAGGGATGATAGATCCACGTGGTACCACAATGGACCCAGTCTGGCCTAAGTCAGGTTGCATTCTGCAGCCTGCCACTCTAACCTAACCTTACCCTTCCCTAGTACCTATATGTAGGGAATTCTTGAAGAAGAAGAATTACACTAGCCGCTGTGCAACCATTTTTTTCAGATCACTGAAGGACATCAATATGCAAGGCCCCCATACGCTTCCCATTGATGCCATTCAGTTTAAGTAAAAACACTGAACACTGGAGCAGAAACGTTCACTTACCTCAACATAATCCTTTTTAGATGAAATTTACTCAAAAGTCAAACCACTCTCACTTATTCATGCATTTACTTTATATTTACTAATCAAAAATCTACTTTACCAAACGAACACTTCTCTTAACATCCTTCAATGGTCCACTTGAATCGATCATCACCCATGACCGAAGCAGGATCCACCTTTGTTGTGAACACCTTATACGAGCGATGTTCCTCGTCGAACTCATTGCTCACATACAACAGCTCGTCGTAGGCCACATTCCGTATGAAGCAATCATCTCCCTCAGGTTCAATTTTCCACTCACTGCCCTCAATCATGTCCTCGGAGGTGAGTGACGCTGATACCAACCGATGTCTACCCAGCTCCTCATCGTCGGCAAACAAAAACCCGCCGTAGGGGAATTCGAAGAACACGCTGTAATCCATACGCTTGGGCTTCCATTTGAGTTGCGTTCCCGGTGCCATCATTGCATACCTCTGCAGCTTTGGATGGCCGTGTGCAATATGCAAATAGTCGTGGACATACTTATTCTTCAGACAAACCCTGTCGCTGAAGACGAGGCTTCGAATGGATATCGGTAGTTTCTGTTCCAGGATCTGCAGCTGAGTTTTCTTCTCCGGGGCCATCTGCATTCTCGTCGAGTTGGAACGTTGCATTAACTCCCTGAAGTAGTAGCCCAGTTTGAGGATGTACCGCTTGCCATTTATATCGTTATAGCGAACCATTTCATTGTAGATGGCGTTATAGCCATCAATCAGCTGCGGTATCAAATGGAACTTCTCCATGTTCCGCATTAAGTTATCAGTATCGATAAGGGGATACACACCAGCGACTAACTTCGAAATGATTCGAGTGAATAGATCCGCGTCTAGAGTGAAGATTTCATCGGCCAGTGTCGGGACATTGATGTCCCGCTCGAAGAAGTGGTTAACGTTGCTGTCGATCCAGAGCTTGGTAACCGCACTCTCGAACAGGAGTTTAAGACTGTCAACCATGTTGGTGGCTTTGGTGTGAGTTTCATCGTCGATGGAGTTTCCAAGCACCACCTCGTACTGCAGACCACGAATAAGGCGAACCACTTTCAACGGCTCATCATGTCCACGACGAATAATTTCCTCAAGGAGATATTTGTAAACCAAGAACTTTAGCTGCCCATCTCGTACAGCGCTGGCAAACTCTACCAGGGGGTTGAAATTCTCGATGCGATTGTCGTAGACTTCTTCCACAACGGAATGAACATCGCTCTGTTGGCTCAATATCGCCTCCTCTGCTTGCACATAGCTCCTTCTTCGGATCAGATCAATAGTCCCTTGAATCTGACGCGGTGCCTGGTACGTATCCTTGACATAACTCCTTCTATCTCCACTTCTATAGCCCAACAGTTGTTCGTCGATCTGGCGGAGTTCCTCCCTCAACAGTGGCAGTCTCCTTTGGCAGTTTACATCGCTGTGATCGTAGGAGCAAAAGTACTTGATCAGTAGATCCACGTCGGCCTGTACGCGATCTCGACGCTGCTCCAATTTTGCTATCCAGTCTGCTCCATCGATCTGGATGCAGTTTGACAAGAAAATCAATGCTACTAGGACCTCTATCCTACTTACTGTCATCTCTCGGCGGCGAAAGAATTCGAACTGAGTGGAACTGCACGTGAGGATTTCTGTTCTAGTCTAGAATGATGAGCTTGGTCCCCGAACAGGTTGCATCACCGAAAGTGATAAGACAATTGAAATGTGTAATACTTTCAATTTTGTTTGTTCCGATTGCTGGAGATTAAGATGCATTGTGGGGTTATGAGTTAAAAGCACTAATGCCTTGAAGAGCAGGCTAATCGCACACGGGTACTGATTGTACAGATGACCACTGTTTTACAAGGGTTAAGTGGTTTAATGGATTCCATCGTGCGCGCCGCGATTATCTCTGTGGAAAGTGAGTTGAGGTTGAAATTATGATGAAAGCTGAGCCGAGGATCGCCACAGCGGTTCTGGATTTCGTATTTTGTTTTTTCTTAATTAAAATGATTTGTTGACGAGTTGAGATATGATGGGGCTTAATGAGCATGAATTTGGATTTCAGTGAAATGTGTTGTTTTTAATTGTTATAACTTGTTGTTGATGAAGTGTGAGTGACAGGTGGGTTAATTTATTATCGTCTTGTGTTGTGTAAGAAGGGTCTATAGATTGTGCACACAAATTTGGTACTGATGAACATTCACTAACATCGTATTGCATTGACATATTGAGTTCTCGATCCTCGTCAATCTCGAGCACATGTCTTGGAGTTTTTTTTAGATGCCAAGCATGCGCAATGGTTTGTACGTTAAAACGGAAATTTTCCCTCAAAAGTTGAGACTCGAAGTTGGTATTGGCTGCTATAGAGCTCGAGTTTGTATCTTCTTCTCTTTTCGCCTGCCTTGTATAATACAATACAATACATGCCCAAATATATGAAATGGGCTTTCGAGGGAGTTCCCGCGTCAGTTCGCAAAACTCCCGCCAGAGTTCGTTAAATTAGAATAGGTTTATGGATTCGGGAAGTCGATTGAATGTGTTGGAGCATGTGTTGTTGCAGTTGGTGCACCTGTTGTGTGTCTACTGATAGAGTCGGAGCAGCTGTTGACGGTATTATACTCGTAGCATCATGGAGTAAGTGTATCAATTGATGCAGTTCCAGTATCTGTTGATGGATTTGGTATTCCTGTTGACAATATTGGAGCATATGTTGATGGATAATTGCATCTGTTTATGTTGTTTCTGGGTTTCTGTTATTGGCGCTGGGCTATATTTTGACGAATTTAATTGATTTAACAGTAATTGGTGGTGGGCAAAATTGCATCATCACCTCCTCGCGGTGCCCGCTGGATAGCTATCTGATCTGATAGTGACGATATATGTGCAGCTGAACACTCAGACCTGAGTAATCTGTGTAATCTGGGTGAACTTCAGCGCGCATATGTCTAACCGGACGAGGCATCTCTTGTTGACCTGATTGGCTGAAATATGCGTCTCAGAAGTCTAGCAAGAGCTCCTCAGAAGGAGGACGTGCGGCGGATAAATTCTCTCGATGGACTCAATGGTGACGTCTACAGACCAGCGGATACCTTACCGGAGCTACTTCAACATATTTGGAGCTAAGGTCTGTAAGGATTTTCAATACTACGTCAGGGTATTGAAAAAGAGATGGTGGCGGATGAACCCTAAATGGGCCAACGGCAGCGCTCATATCCCCGAAGTGGGTTACTGACATCGGTGTATCCGGCCTCTTGTCCTAGCGGTACAAAAAAAAAGGATCTGGCCCTCCAGGTTGGGGGTTGTGCCGTCGGGTTAACTTCCCTACCACGTAAAAAACCTTTGGTTACGAAGCAACCAACAGCCTCGAATACGGATGATTTTACTGTTGACGACCTATGAAAACGTAAAAAGGACAACGATCTTCGTGTCTGCACATGGAATGTTAGATCCCTCTACAAACAACGTGCAGCCGAACAACTTGAGGAGGACCTAGAGTGTTTTAAAGCAGACATTACTGCCATCCAAGAGATGCGATGGGATGGGCCGGGCAAAAGGAAGATGAAAAACCGCGACATCTACTACGGCGACTGCTACAGACAACAAGGACAGCGTCTATTCGGGTGCGGATTTATCATTGGAGGCAGACTTAGGCAAGAAGTCTTGAGTTTCCGGCATGTGAACGAGCGCCTCATGACTATCCGTATCAAGACTACATTTGCCAACATTAGCCTAATATGCGTTCACGCCCCTCACGAGGAGAAGGACGACGCGACAAAGGATGACTTCTACCAGCTCTTGGACAAGACTTATGAGCAATGCCCTAGCCACGGCGTTAAAATTACCCTAGGCAACTTTAACGCAAAGCTAGGAAGAGAGGAAGTCTTTAGTGGCGTGGTCGGAAAGCACAGCCTGCACGACATCACATCCGGCAACGGACTCAGGCTAATCGACTTTGCGGTGGGGCGAAACTTTGTCGTAGCTAGTACACGGTTCCCACGTCTCGATATTCACAAAGGAACATGGCTCTCCTTTGATCGAAAAATCGTCAACCAAATCGATCACATTGCGATCGACGCAAGGCACTCTTCCAGTATTCTGGGTGTCCGGACTTTTCGAGGAGCCAACGTGGACTCGGATCACTACCTAGTTGTAGCCAAGGTGCAGATGCGGATATCCACAACGGAGCGAAATCAACGAAATACTGTGAGAAAATTTGACGTCAGGCGGCTACAATCGCAAGAGATCGCCAGAACCTTTGCCGATCGAGTTTCTTCTAATCTTAATCTAAGTCCTATGCCGCCAGCAGCAAATGCGGAAGACCAGTGGCAGCGTTGCCAACAAGCCATCAGAGACGCCGCCTCTGATGTACTGGGTTTCTCTCGGCCACCACAACGAAACCCCTGGTTTGATGAGGAATGCCGGCAAGCAGATGCAGCTAAACAAGAGGCGTACAAAGCGGCGCTGCATAGAAGGACTAGAGCTGCTTATGAGCTTTACGTGAGCAGAAGAAAAGAGGAACATCGACTTCTCAGAAAGAAGGAAAAGGAGCGTGAGAAGCGCTCGATCGAGGAGATTGAGAGACTTTATTGCAGGAATGATGTTCGAAAATTTTACCAAAAGGTAAAAAGAACATGCCAGGGCTTCAAAGCCAGAACAGAAGCCTGCAGCGACGAAAATGGCAATATAGTAGTAGAATCACAGTCTGTGCTGAGGGTATGGAAGGAACACTTTTGCAGACTGTTCAACGGCGATGATGACCAATATTCCGCTGTCAGGCAGAATGAGCCATTCAACAGTGACGATGATAGTCAAGATTCCCGTCAACCCGATCAGAATGAAGTGAGGATAGCGATATCTAAACTCAAAACCAACAAAGCTGCTGGAGCCGACGGAGGAGGAGGAGATGAGTTGGTAAGGAGCATGCACCCGCTCATCTGTAAAATCTGGTCGGACGAAAGTATGCCCGATGAATGGAACCTCAGCATCGTTTGCCCGATCCTGAAGAAAGGAGACCATCTGAACTGCGCCAACTACAGAGGTATAAGTCTCCTAAATATCGCATATAAGATCCTGTCTGCCGTACTATGTGAACGCCTAAAACCGATCGTCAACAACCTGATAGGTCCTTATCAGTGCGGTTTCAGGCCTGGAAAGTCCACCATTGACCAAATATTCACACTACGGCAGATCTTGGAAAAAACCCATGAATATAAAATCGATACGCACCACCTTTTCATCGATTTCAAAGTTGCCTATGATGGCGTGTATAGAGACGAGTTATACAGAGCCATGTCTTGTCTTGGCATCCCTGCCAAGCTCGTCCATTTGTGCATAATGACGATGGAGAACTCTCGCTGCTCCATCGAAGTCGGTAAGAACATCACCGAACCGTTCGATGTCAGGAAAGGTCTTAGACAAGGTGACGCGCTATCATGCGATCTATTTAACATAGTACTTGAGAGAATTGTACGAAACTCACAAGCCAACCCGGGAGGTACAATTTTCTTCAAGTCTGTACAACTACTCGCTTATGCCGATGACATTGACATAATCGGAAGAACTCAGCGGGCAGTCAATGGGGCATTTACGAGTATTGAGATCGAGGCAGCAAAGATGGGTTTAACGGTCAATGAAAGCTAAACAAACTGTATGCTGTCTAGAAAAAAGGACACCCAACATCGGCGTCTTGGACAGAACGCCACAATAGACAGATACAATTTTGAGGTAATAAAGGATTTTGTCTACCTAGGCTCTATGGTGAACTCCGCAAATGACATCAGTAGGGAGATCACACGAAGAATTACTCTTGCCAATCGTTGTTTCTATGGGCTAAAACGGCAATTGAGTAGCAAAGCCCTACCTCGAACTACTAAGGTAACTCTTTATAAGACATTAATCATCCCAGTCCTGCTGTACGGCGCAGAGGCATGGGCTTTGACAAAACCGGATGAGGATGCCCTTGGTTATTTTGAGAGAAAAGTTCTTCGAGCGATCTTTGGTCCCGTCTGCATAGACGGTGAGTGGAGAAGAAGGTGCAATGCCGAACTATACGGCCTGTACAAGGACATCGACTTAGCTAGAAGAGTTCACATACAGCGGCTAAGATGGCTGGGTCATTTAGAGCGGATGGAGCCCAACGTTCCCGCTAAGAAAGTCTTCGAATCCACCCCGGATGGACGGCGCAGTAGAGGACGACCTCGTGGTAGGTGGCGCAAACAAGTGGAGGGGGACCTCAACCAACTTGACGTTCGCACTTGGAGGCAGCTGGCTCGTAACCGTGCTGGCTGGAGAGGTCTGTTGGTTGAGGCCCAGGTCCACCCGGACTGTAGCGCCATCTAAGAAAGTAAGTAAGTAACAGTAATTGGTATTTGTATGGAAAACACTCGATAAGAAGCTATCTTGTGAGCATCACAAAGATTCAGCAGATAGACTGCCTGGGGGTAACGAGATCGATGAGATCAACACCAAAGGCAGCTTAGGAAACAATACTGGATTTTCTTCCTTCTTCTTCTTAATTTTATCAGCGAGGTTATGATCCGAAAACAACCCTCCCGCTTCACCGCATTTCTACTGATCCGCCGGTGGGGTTGGCCTAATACTGAATCTTCTTCCATTAGACATATATTGCGGGAACTCGGTAGCTAAGACTAAACTAAGATTAAGGACCGCCGCCGGTCTCTGGGTAGCGAGCTTGCGTGGTTACACATCAATTTTAAGTTGGGGGAATGGATCTCGTGACTCCGGACAGCAGACTATATAGTCCCACTCTCAAACTGCAACTGGAGATTCTCTGTCAGAATTCTTAGCAGAGATGACTACAATGAGGGGAAAGTTTGTACCGACGTTAGTCTGGGTTTTAGACTAAATGATTTTTGTAGCGTCTTTCAAGCCTAGGTTGCCACAATAAAATCAGATGTAGAAGGAGGAAATTATTTCAGCAAAAATAATCAGAATCTATGTTGGCAGGAAGCAGCCACATAAGGCGTTGCAACAAACATCGGTAACATTCAAGCTCGTAAAACTGTATAAATTAAAACTAGACGAGATATCAGCTGTCAACCAGGTGGATACCGGGATTCATGGATATCTCCGGAAACGCAAAAGCGGACGAACTAACAAGAAGAGGATCAGATATGAACTCCTCCCTTGTTGCAGTTGATAAACAGAGCCAGGTATGGCCAGTCTACAATTGGGAGACATCTTTCTTCTTCTTCTTCCTTTTTCGGCGAGATTATGTTCCGAAAACAAGGGATCATAACCCTCCCACTTCACCGGATTTCTACTGATCCGCCTGTGGGGTTCGCCTATTTGACCTCAAAAAATATCGGGAGGCCTTCCTATTTTGGATCACTCGGTTACTGAGGCCAACGAAATGCCGATGTCGTCGCATTTGTGTGATCCAGGCGTCTATAGGCCTGCCTCTCCTGCCTCGCGATGTCTTTGGAACGTTCGTTGATATTGCCATTTTAACAGGATTCAAATGATCTCTTCTTTGAACGTGGCAATACCAGCTGAGCCGATCGCGCTCTATCTTTAGTAAGATAGTTTCCTTGATGTGAAGGCTTCCACGGATCTTCGAACTTCTTATTCGATCAAACTTTGTCACTCCTACTGACCCCCTTCGGGTAGGGGTTAGAATATACCCGAGGTAGGCATGCCTGTCGTAAGAGGCGACTAAAATCCACATTCCGTATACCGAGTGTAGTGTATACACAAAATGCAATGAACAAAACAAAACGATTGATTACCCCAGGTGGCAGCCCAGGTTCACTGGAAAATCCACCCTCTTCGGAGGTCGGCTCTACGGATTCTGGGGAGATCCAGTTAGTGCAACTAATAAATCCCTTCTTAAAAAGTGCAAGGGTATGTCGATCTCCTCCACCAAGATCGAATAACTCCGGGAAAAGAAGTCCACCGGGAACGCCAGCGCGAAATTCAGGACTCAGCGAAATACAAAAGTCTCGAGGAAGAAAATAAAACACTCCGAATCAAGCTTAACGAAATGGATCTACTCTATCAAGATCTTAAGAAAGAGATAGACTTATTAAAAGAAGAAAATAAGGTCCTAAAGAACACGCATTTCGAGAAAGAACGCAAATGTACTCCAGCACGCTTAGCTAGTCTGGAATATCACACAGACGAAGAAGAGCTAGCACGCGAAACGTATCGGGTCCCAAAGAAAAGACCTAGTAAGAAACGGAGAGCCGGTTCATCGCCCGAAGTCAAGCCCATGAAAGAAGAAAATCACAAAGAACCGCAAGAAAAGCAACTACGAGCGCTTTCGTCCACCCCCACCAATAAACATCGTCGGGATAACGGAATACAATAAGTTGCAAAGCCTCCTTAAAGGAATAATAACATCCAAGTATAAGGTTACATCTTTGAGGGATAATGCGTGGAAAATCAACGTCGACGACTACAATGACTACCGAGCTGTGTCCCAAAAGCTAAATACCGAGAAGATTCAGTGGTATACTTTTGAAATCAAGTCAGAAAGGCCACATCGTGTCATTGCAAGGGGACTCCACCCCTCATGCACCAAAGAAGAGCTTATGAGCAACATGTGCTAATTGGAAATATTCACGTGTGAAAAAGATATTGATAGTTGCTTGATTTCTGAAATCCACGTAAAAAGGAATCGCATTTAAGAATAAAAAGCTAGAAAGGCGTTTTTCTTTTTTCGAACAGAGCTCGAGCACATCGAACGTGCTCTGAACGTGCTCTGAACCGAGCGTGCTCAGAGCGCTCTGATTTGTTTATGAAACACACTTGAGCACTCTGATGTCATTTGATTAGCAATTATAGGTTGAGCTGTCAAAATGTGAATAGAATATTTATTGATAGTTATTTTTTATGTTATATTTACTTTCTGCACCAGAACAACAAATTCCGTCCGCCATTTCAATTGTTTTGCAATTTTTTTTTCTTCGTCCTCTCCTGTCAAATATGAAAAATGGCTGTGCTCAGGATTTTGCTCTGAACACTCGGTCAAACTATTTAGAGCTCATAGAGTGCACTCTGAGCATACTCTGAACGAAAAAAGAAAAACGAATTCCGAGCTCTGATGTGTCTGAGCTAAAAAAGAAACACAACTTTTTTTTGACAACTCAGGCTCTGCTCTGAACTAAAAAAGAAAAACGCCTAATGATTACCACGCTTGTCACCCTTCGGGAAAAGCGAGAGGCGGATCATCCTTGTTTATTAAAGACTGCATCGAACAATCCGAAGACCTAAAGATAGAGCTTGAAATTTTGCAACTGTGCACGATTCGAGTTAAAAATAGTCAGCGTACTTTTAAAATCTCATCTATCTACTGTCCACCGCGTTCCGCGCTTGAAAAATCAGATTTTACTAACTTGTTTGAATCGCTGAAACCTAATTTTATCATCGGCGGCGACTTTAATGCGAAACATACGTTCTGGGGCTCAAGATATACAGTGTTGGCCAAAATTAAAGCACGAAGTGACCTCAATTTGAAAAAGAAATAAATAAAATAAAAAAACGCTACCATAATTCCATAATTTTTATTTTTTTCTAATTAAAATATATTAGGCCCTTATTGTGATTGTCGATTAGTAATCGATAAACGACGTTTGTCGATAGACGATCGACAATTGTGAACTTTGGTATTGCAAATGTCGATTGCGAACGATATTTTTCGTTTTGACAGACGCCGTTTATCGTCTCCAATTTTCTTTTCGACAGTGTTCGGTGCCACCGAAAAAATGTGTGTTTCAGCTATAAAGATGTAATATATTTCAAATTAATCACCCATTATTTCAATAAAAATGAATTTAATTACAGGACAAAAGTTTTTAGTAACAAAAAACCAACAGAAAAACTTGTAATCCTGATGGAAGCAAATCCCGATATTGCCAAGGGTATTTGTGCAAATGGATTGGATGGCAAACGACTAACAAAGGCCTCGTAGGGGCAGCATCTCCCGATAGGTGTTGGTCCGCTAAGTAACGAGAAAGAGCCACTGCAGCCGAAAACCTAGCAGCTCTGTTAGTAAGCCCTACTCCCACCTCCTCGTGTTTCCATCTGGGGATTTCTTCGGAAATTGCTAACGGGAGAGGACGAATGGCGAGCTTCCTGCGCCAAAAAAACAGGATAAGTGTCGGTTGGTCTGTGGCCCAGCGAGCCGCAACCGTAAAAACTTTTACTGCTCCGAAACGAAAACCAACGCCTCGGATACGGACGGATAATTTGATGACGACCTTTGGCTATCGGACACGGACAACGATCGGATTCTGGAACGTTAAGACCCTCCTGGACTCACTCAAGGAAGGGCCTTATAACGCCAGATTCCTCCAATTAGAACGCGAATTCGCAAGGTATAAAATAGACATCTTAGGGCTGAGCGAGATAAGATGGTTCGATGCTGGGGAATTCATCTCCCCAACCAAAAACACTGTCATGCTCTACTCTGGGAAACCAGCTGGAAGTGCACGGAGTTCCGGAGTAGGACTCATGCTAACTCCAGCAGCACGTAGTAGCCTCATATCCTGGAAACCCCATAGTGACCGGATATTGACGGCTAGGTTCCAGAGTAGAGTTAGAAAAATTACCATCATACAGTGTTATGCTCCGACTCTAGACGCGACTGAGGACGAAAAGGATGATTTTTATAGCCACTTAGGCACCGCCTATAACCAAACGCCTAATGGGGACATCGTAATGGTGATGGGAGATTTCAATGCCAAGGTGGGTAGCGACAACACCATGCTTAAGCACGTGATGGGAGTTCACGGCGTGGGAGACCGTAATGATAACGGTGAGCGGTTTGTGGACTTCTGCAATACCAACCGCCTAGTCATCGGAGGTACGCTGTTTAAGCATAACACCTGCCACAAAATCAGTTGGGTCTCTACTGATAGGCAACGAACATCCGACCAGATCGACCACATTGCGATCAGTCGCCGCTTTAGAAATTGTTTCCTGGACGTGGAGCTGACGTCGGACTAGAACGAGATCACCATCTTATGGTAGCTCATTTACGCCTTCGTACTGCATCCGTCAACAGCAATCGCTCAAACCTACTTAACATCACCAGGTTTAATATCGACAGGTTCAAGGTTCCCCAAGTGCGCCAACAGTTCAGGGACCATCTTGCCTTAGAAGCAAAAGCAATCAGCAGCATAGAGAACATGGATGACCACTGGAGTGCTGTGAAAAATGCTTTTGCGACTGGGGCACGCACGTATGTCGGTAAAAAGCAGAAACATCACCGCACATGGCTTTCTACAGACACCTGGAGACGGATCGATGAGCGTGCAGCAATCAAGGCTCGGACTGCAGCGGCCTCAGCAGTAGAGAGAACCGAGCTTGAAGCCCAATACCGTGCAAAGAAGAAAGAGGTGCAGCGTAGTGTGAGACGTGACAAACGTCAATATATCAACTCACTGGCCTCAAGGGCTGAAGAAGCAGCGAGCAGATGCGACAGTAGGACTGTGTATAGCATCACTAAGGAGCTCATCGGTGGTCGAAACTCCAAACAACATCCAGTGAAAAGTCTAGACGGTAACCTTCTGATTTCGGATGAGGATCAGCTCACTAGATGGAGAGAACATTTTGCTACAGTGCTAAATCACATAGACGATGGCGGTATGATCTCGAATTCGAATGAGCAGTTCGAAGCAACAAACTCCCGAATTCGCACCGCACCTCCCAGTAAAACCGAGATAATAACAGCAATCAAGTCCCTCAAGAAGAACAAGGCGGTGGGTATTGATGGCATCCCTGCCGAGCTATTTCAAGTGGCGCCAAATACATCGGCAGATTTGCTGCATCCCCTAATACGGAGAGCTTGGGATAGTGAACAATTTCCACAGGAGTGGAAAAGGGGGATGATCATTAAACTTCCAAAGAAGGGAAACTTGATGGATTGCGGTAACTGGAGAGGTATATGCGTTCTTCCAGCCGTGGCTAAAATAATAGCTAAAATAATTCTAGAACGAATTAAAGAACATTTAGATTCAACTCTCGATGTCGAACAGGCAGGCTTTCGCGCTGGATCCTCCTGCATTGACCACATAAACACCTTACGGATCATTATCGAGCAATGCGTTGAGTATAGGTCTCCGCTACATTTAATGTTTATCGACTTCGAGAAAGCTTTCGACAGATTGAATCGAGATGCTATCTGGTTGGCCTTGCGCAGGAGAGGCATCCCAAAAAAACTTATAGCTATTATCAAGGCTACATACGAGGGCGGTAAGTGTCACGTCGTGCACAATGGTAAGGTGTCGGAGGATTTTGAAGTCCAAAGTGGAGTACGTCAAGGGTGCATACTGTCACCACTATTGTTTTTGGTGGTTATCAGCGATGTACTCCGTGCAGCATTGACGGAAGGCAGCTATGGAATTCGTTGGACTATGACATCTTACCTTAAACACCTAGATTACGCTGACGATGTTTGTCTACTTTCACATCGGATAATGGATCTTCATTTGATGCCCCAAAATCTAGAAGCTGAGGCAAACAAAGTGGGGCAAAAAGTAAACACAGCCAAAACAAAAGCCCTGAGCACTTCTTCTAACAACCGCGCTCAACTTAACATTGCCGGACAGGAAGTAGAGAAAGTTGATAACTTTCTTTATTTAGGAAGTGTGGTCTCGGCTAATCGCGGTGGCACCGAGCTTGATGTGTGCAGCAGAATCGGGAAGGCTAAAGCTGCGTTCGGAATGCTATCTAAAATCTGGAGAAGCAATGTTATCAGCTTAAGAACCAAGCTGCGACTGTTCCGCTCCAACGTAGAATCAGTGCTGCTTTATGGGTGCAGTACTTGGAAGGTGGATACCATTAACACACGGAAGCTGCAAGTCTTTGTAAACAAATGCTTAAGAATCATCTTGAGGATTTTTTGGCCGAACCGCATCTCTAACGAACAGCTTTATCTGAGAACGGGCCAAGAACCTATAAGCATTACTATACGAAGAAGAAAGTGGCAATGGATTGGACACACCCTACGGCGCGAAGACAACTCCATTGCGAAATACGCCATGCAGTGGAATCCACTCACCCAGGCAGGCAGAATAGCGGGACGCCCTAGGCAAACGTGGCGCAGAACAGTTGAGGAGGAATCGAGCTCTTTAGGAATGAGTTGGAGGCAGCTCAAACGCGTTGCAGGACTTCGAGCACGATGGCGCGCAGGCGTGGTTGACGCCCTATGCCCCCCGAGGGGTTAAAGGATCTAAGTAAGTAATAATTGTGAATTGAAGACCAATATATTTTAATTAGAAAAAAATAAAAATGCATTATGCATTATGATAGGGTTTTTTTATTTTATTTAATTTTTTTCAAAGTGAGGTCATTTCGTGCTTTAGTTTTGGCCAACACTGTAGCTCGAAAAAGGGTAGAATGCTATATGGGGCAGGTATGGAGTACAGTTGTGATTTCCATTTGACGGGTAAACCAACTTACTGGCCAACTGAT
This sequence comes from Brachypalpus laphriformis, assembly GCA_945910035.1. NCBI lineage: Eukaryota > Metazoa > Arthropoda > Insecta > Diptera > Syrphidae > Brachypalpus > Brachypalpus laphriformis. Next base: position 310,834,724 of record OX246753.1, on the reverse strand, counting down.
ACTTCGAAAATACCTGACCTGATCGATTTCTTCGTTGTGAAAGGAATATCTACCAACCACTTAAAAAGTCAAAGATAGCTGTGATCTGTCGTCTGATCATTCCCCGGTTATTTTAACTAACAGGGAAGGCTTTAGGAACGAAATTGAAGATAATGTAGAACTGAGCGTTCCACTTACGACACCCTATGAACTTGAGCTTGAAGTTGATCGCTTCGATGAGATCGTACAGCTCGCCTCTTGGAATAATACGCCCAATCCAAGGAAAACGCGGACAGATACGGTTTACGATATCCTCCGGAAATAAAAGAATTGGTCAAGGAAAAAAGAAAAGCTCGTACAAAATGGCTTCAGAGTCGTGCTCCGCAGCATAAAGCACACTTGCATCGTCTGTGCAATTTGTTGAAGAAGACTATTAAGGATTTTAAGAATCGTGCAATAGGCACTTACTTTGAAAGTTTAACAGCGAAAAAAGATTCCAATTATTCTCTTTGGAAAGCTGTAAAAGGGACCAAAAGGCCCAAAGTCCCCGCGCCGCCAATCAAATTAAATCAAAATTAATGGGCGAGGGAAGATAAAGAAAAAGTGGACGTCTTTGCGGCCCACCTGAAAGAAACCTTTAAACCGGACGATGGTCAAGTGTTTTACGACAGCCGCAATAGGCTGGATTTACCATCTAACGATTTGACACTCACAAGTGCAACGCTAAGGGAACTCACACATGAGATCGAGAATCTAAAACCTAAGGAATCTCCTGGTTATGATTTGATTACCGGAGAAATTCTCAAAGTTTTACCCAGAAAAGCATTGATTAAGCTTCTCCATATTGTAAATGCTGCACTCAAATTAAAACACGTGCCGAGCCAATGGAAAGTTGCTGAAGTCATAATGGTTTTAAAACCGGGAAAACCGCCAAATGAAGTAAAATCGTTTGGACCAATTTCGCTTCTTCCAATCATATCGACAATTTTCGAGAGGATATTATTAAGGCGTCTCCAACCGGTTATAGAAGAAAATAATCTTATCCCTGAGCACCAGTTTGGGTTTAGAAGCAAACATTCGACGATTGACCAGGTGCTTAGAATTACTGACGTAATCGAGAAAGCACTTGAAGAAAAAAAGATTTGCTCAAGCGTATTTCTTGACGTCTCGCAAGCCTTTGATAAGGTGTGGCATGATGGCTTGAAATGCAAACTACGACAAGTTCTCACTGTATGCTTATACGTTATTTTAGAATCATATCTCGGGAATAGACTCTTTCGTGTTAGACATGGAGTCGAATACTCCGAGGTCAAGGAAATTTCGGCCGGCGTACCGCAAGGAAGCGTTCTTGGGCCGCTTCTCTATTTGCTATATACTCGTGATATACCGAACGAAGACGGCACTATCCTCGCTACGTTTGCCGATGTCACCGCTATCCTAGTAGTAGGTAAAACAATCGAAGAAACGACTGCAAAACTGCAAAACGCACTGAATAATGTAAATGAATGGACGAGGGACTGGCGGATCGCCCTCAACGAATCTGAATCTGTTCACGTGAATTTCGCTTACAAGAAAACTAATGACTTGCCAATTTTCCTAAACTCGGCCCGAATACCCTTTGCAAACGAGGCCAAATACCTGGGAATGACACTCGACGCAAGGCTGAAATGGAATTCGCACGTGAAAATGAAACGTAAAGAACTCGAAATCAAATATAGAGAAATGTACTGGTTACTCGGAAAACATTCCCAGCTCAATACTGAGAACAAACTGTTTTTATACAAGCAAGTGCCAAAGCCGGTGTGAACCTACGGTATACAACTTTGGGGTTGTACCAAGAAAGCAAATGCAAATATTTTACAAGCTTTTCAAAATAAAGTGCTAAGAGAAATTGTCCAAGCACCGTCGTATAGTAGAAACGGCGATATCCACAGGGATCTCGGAATTCCGACAATCGAAGCTGAAACTAAAAGCTTCGCGAGAAAGCATAGAAACCGACTAATCGGACATGTCAACAACACAGTCCTACAAATTTTGGATGAGAGCAATTTATTGCGCCGACTACAAAGGACGAAACCTTTCGACTTGGCGAGATAATGATTACCCGCGTCTAGATTGCGGAATATGCAGGATCCTTCAGTGGAAAGTAACCTGCCAAACTTTTTTATTTCATGATAGAAAAATTGCTTGATAAGTTAATACTTAGTTGCGATATCTAACAAATTTATATCGAAGGCTGGTGTTTTTTTAGTTAGTAAGAATCTAACACTACTATGAGCACGCGCTTGCTATTCTCATAGTGTCTATGGAATATTTTTCACCTAACCTCGGAAAAAAAAAAAAACTCCTACTGTCATGCGAAGTATCTTCATCTCAGCTGCCGTTAATTTATTATACTCTCATACTTTTTGTACATTGTCCAACATTGTGAACCGTATGTGAGCGGTGGACGCACAACTGTGGTGTAGAGCCTTCCTTTCAACTTAGGTGGCATTTTTCGGTCACAAAAGATAGCAGAGTTTTCTCGCCACTTCATCCACCCTACGCTTACGCGATGATTAATGTCGTCAGCACAGGTTGCTTTGTTATTGATTTTAGATCCCAGTATGAACTTTTCCGCACTTGGGAAGCACTGTTCCATTCAAATAAATATCTGGAATAGGCCTGAGTGGGTCAGAGAACGGGCAGCACAAGTACTCTATCTTTTTTGAACTAATGCGATACCCATTTCCCTCTAAAACGTCCACCCACACATCAAGTGCTCATTGCAGGGATGTAGGATCCTCACTTATGATGGCTCTATCGTCAGCAAAGAATTGTTCATGTTAATTGGGGCCAGTCACTTTACCTTCAAGCAGATAGTCAAGTACTGTACTAAAGAGCAAAGGACTAAAGACGCTTCCCTGGTGCACCCCGACTTTGATTGGGAACTCTTCGGTTACTCCAGCGGGGCATCTGTACATAGGTTTCTGGAAACCCTCGATGTCTTAGCGCCACCCATATCAGATCTCGTAGGAGACATCTATCAATCTGCTAAAACTCAGCGTCCTGACTGGACACTGCGTGATATGCAACCATGTGGTCGGTCTAGGTCTACCCTATAATAAAGCTGCAGGGACCATTCGCAGGATCTACCATTCTGATAGGCGTACTGTTGTCTATTCACAGGATTTCTTTTCCTTTGGTGCAAACGTTTTAACCCAATTCAATGCGCTCATTAGCCCTACTTTGTGAATTCTCTGTAGATGTCTATGTATTTGATGAGCTGGAAGACTTAAGCAACATCGGATAATAATCTCACTCAGCTTCACTTGGCTTTCGAATTGTTGTGAGTTGAAGGATTTGGGGGTTTGCCTAAGCGAGAAAACTAAACTTTCATCTGTACTCTGCAAGCCTCCTCCTTATAACATTATGAATTTTTAATTTAAAATTAAGAAACAACATTAATTAACTTATTTTAACAAAAGTCATGTTTTCATTACAACCAGGTACATTAGCAATTCCTTAATATGTTGGGAACACTCCTTACAATAAACTTAAACTTATCACTGAAATAGGCACCGAAAAGTTAGCACAGCCACTCCTTCCTTCTTTCATTTCCACTTACAGTCCTTTGAATGCGCTTGCTTTGGAAATGAGGATTTCGAAAAAGCAAATTATTTTCCCATCTGGACGACCATTCGTGCGAATTCTATGAAATGTACCACAGAAACGGAAGGATCGAGTAGAGTAGCCAGGAGGGACGATGAGGACGACGACGACGACGACGAGAACGATACTGCGATGGGAACATTTTCAATTACTCGTTGTGTGCGCTTACCTGGTGGTACTTTTGGTGGTGAATGGAGGTGAAGCCGTTTGCCGGTCCAGAAGAATTTGGACTGCTTTTATGTTCATTGAATTTTTATTTTTTTTTTTTTATCGTTTTTCAACTGCGCATTTCTTTTTTTTTTTTGTTAATTTTTCGTTCATTGTGGTCGGTGCTACGAAAAGCGTACCCTTGTAGATGCAACGGTTTGAATCAAACTACGAGAATATCCTTTCGTCCTGAGCGAATGAATGATTGGAGGGTTTCTGTATTTTTTTTTTGTACGAAGGTAAGTGGAATTCGTTTGGGGTTTATGATGAAACACTTGGAAATACTGGGAATACCCGGCTGTAGCAGCTACTGACTTAATTAAAATAGAAGTATTGTAAGAGGATAAGTATTGCGGAATGTGAAGCTGTTTTGTCGGGAATGGAAATAGGCATTTACTGGAAAGCTTTTGTTCCGTTTCGTACTTTTATCTGAGAAATCTCTTAGTGAGAAAAGTTTGTGCAAGTTGTTGATGAACAATGGAAATTGTGTGTGGGGTTTCCGACAACTTTTTAATAAAAATCAGAGTACAGGAGTAATCCACGGCTTCATTGAGTCGTCTGCACATGAGAGGTCTAATTTTGTGGTAGTGTGGTTGTTTGTGTTTTAATGGGCGATGAAAATTGTATGAATGTAGTTTGGATAATTGATTTTGATACAAACCATACAAACCATATCAAAAAAAAAACTTATCCCGAAAAAAAACCATGACATGCCCTTCCTTGACCAGCAGCAATCAGCAACAACGACGACGGCGATATCCCGAGAAGAATGTGTGTTGTTTGTGTGTACGAATGTTTGATTAATTGTGTGATGTTGATGATTTGTGTGATACTAAAAGATGTGTCATTTTGTGTTTTGTATTGTGTATTATAAATGTGTAATGTGTTACAATTTTTAACGCATAAAGTGTAATGTGTACTAATTGCTGGCTGAATCACGAATGCTGTGAAGCAGCAAATTCTTCCTTGGCACCAGCGAGAATGCAAAAAATAAGTTAACGTTAGAATATTATGTATCAAGTAAATAATGAGTAGCAAGAGTACAAACAGTTGTAATTTACGATATTAGAAAAAATGTTACTAAAAAGCTAACATTGTGATAGGGTAAAATTGTTGATATTTGGTGCCTAATTGAGTATAGATTACATTATCAAACAGTGGTAATGTTTTGGTTGATGGTTCAAGGACTAACCATCAAGTTTACTAGTAACACAATTAAGTAATGCAATCATACACCACTTAGAGTGACACAAGACATGCTCAGTGTAAATACTAGAAATCAGTCCAAGAACCTTGGTTCTCTAAAGAAACAAAATGGGGCATTCACCAGCAATCCTGAGGAGACCTGCCAGGTCTCACTTTATCCACCCCCATTGATATCGCTCTTGCATTCTTCTACACAGCAATCTTTGACTGTCTTCTCCAATCTGTCCCTTATGTGCCTCGAAAAAACTGCTCGTCATCCCCTCCCTGGTATAATAGTGAATTGCGTTCTCTTCGTAATGTTAGAAACAAATTATGGAAAACTTTCTTGAAATCCAGATCTGCCTCAGATTTCTCATACTACCAACAAGCTTACTACCGTTTTTCCAACCTCTGCGAATACCTTGATAGAATGCAATTAAGTCTAATCACAGATCCTAGGCGCTTTTACCAATTTATTAATGTCAAAAGGAAGTCCGATGGTTTCCCTTCCACTCTAAAGTTACTTAATACATCTTCCGTTGACCCTAAAGAAATCGCCAACCTCTTTGCGACCTTTTTCACCCTTTCGTACAGTGACCATGTACACGATCCGGACCTTGACTATTTCTCCTACCTGAGTAACTGCACACAAACCTCCCTAGTCTCAATTGACATTAGGTCTGATATGGTGCGAGAAAATATTAACAGACTCAAGGATGACTTTTCCCCCGGTCCCGATGGTCTACCTGCCATTTTCATAAAAAAATGTGTCAATGTCCTATGCCAACCCCTTACAACTCTTTTTCGACTCTCACTCTCTCAAGCCGTTTTCCCTAAATTATGGAAGGGCTCCTTCATTTTTCCCATCCATAAAAAAGGCTGTAAAAGTGACATATCGAACTATCGACCCATAGCCAAACTCTCTTCTATCCCCAAGCTCTTCGAAAGTATTGTATACGACTCACTGTATTTCCACTGCAAATCCATTTTTACCCCACAACAGCACGGTTTTTTAAAGGGTAGGTCCACTACGACTAACCTAACCGAATTTGTTTCCAAAACACTGCAAGCATTAGAGGAAGGCAATGAAGTGGATGTTATTACCACCGACTTCAGCAAAGCCTTTAATAAAATCTGTCACCGTACTATTTACCTTAAACTTAATGCCCTCGGTTTCCCACCCTCTTTCATTTCATGGCTGAGATCGTACCTCGAGAATCGCCAATACAGGGTTCTCTTCCGTTTTTCAATCTCCGATCCCATTGACGCCACTTCCGGGGTTCCTCAAGGCAGTCATCTTGGTCCGCTGATCTTTGTCTTAACTATAAATGATGTTGGTCACATATTAAAAGACTCAGATTTGTCTATTTACGCGGATGACATGAAAATCATCAAGGTTATATCTACCCCCAACGACTCACTGTTACTTCAAAACAATCTAAATTCATTCCACACATGGTGCGTAAAAAACTTCTTAGAACTTAATGTCGCCAAATGTCAATCCATAACATTCTCCCGTAAACGCCTCCCCCCTCCCCTTAGAAGATATAACTTTAATAATAAGCCCGTTCCATCAGTCTCCTGTATACGCGATTTGGGTATTATTTGTGATAAGGAACTAAACTTCCGTTCCCACTTTGATCAAATTATACACAAGGCCAATTCTTCTCTCGGTTTCATAAAACGCTGGTCTAAAGAATTCTCGAACCCTTACGTAACTAAATCCCTTTATATCACCTTTGTCAGACCCCACCTCGAATATGCCAGCCAAGTTTGGTCACCTTATCACGACACCCACTCCCTTAGAATCGAAGCTGTGCAACGTAGGTTTATCCGCTTTGCCTTACGCGGTCTCCCATGGGCCGAAAACTATATCTTACCCCCCTACGAAAATCGGCTAAAATTGATTAACCTGCAAACCCTTACAAAACGTCGTGAGGTTGCCGACATACTCTTCGTGCACCAATTATTAACTAGATCGATCGATTCCCCCGCTCTACTAGAAATGATTTCCCTTCGCACAAACCCTCGTAACCTTAGGACTGTACCCCTCTTTCGTCTTCCTTACCACCGCACCAACTACGGCCACTTCGAACCAATCACCAGAATGTTACGTCTTGCCAACAACGCACAGAACACCCTAGACTTTCATTGCAGTCTATCCTCCCTTAGAAAATCCCTCCACACCTCATGACCTCATGACCTTCTTCCTCCCTAGCATTTAAGATAGTTTTTAAGAGATTAATTAAAAAAAAAAAAAAAAAAAAAACAATTAATTGCGTTTCACCTACCCCTTTTCACGCCCTCTACCTCCTCCCTTCTCTCCAAAATGCTGTTAGTTTAAGTTTTAGTTTCTAAGTTTTTTTGCCGCTAGTTGTAAGTTTAGATTGTTTAAGTTTTTTTTGAGCTTGTATTAAGCTAATAATAAATAAATATTTACTTCGTAGGCCGCATATCCGATTTTGCTGTTTCCCCAGAACACCTGAGTAACGAGGTTTTAATTGCTTCTACACGAGACTATAGTATATCTGGAAAAAATGTTAGTACCAACCACATAAGATTGGCTTTATCCACTTTTAGCCCATTCAAATCAGCAGGTTTAGATGGTATATTTCCCTGCCTTTTACAACAAGGATAAAACCTGTATATTTCCATAGTCATAAGATTTTTCAGATCCAGCCTCACACTAGGCTACATACCAAAAAGTTGGAAGGAGTTTAAGATGGTCTTGGTGCCAAAGGCGGCAAAGCAGGCGGAGCAATTGCCTAAATCCTTTCGACCCATTAGCCTCAGTTCCTTTCTCCTAAAACGATGGAGAAAATTGTCGATCATCATATAGGGGAGAAGTTGCTTTGCATGATCCTTTGCATACAAATCAATCTGCTTATCAATCTGGGAAGTCTACTGAAACAATCATTCGCAGCTTAGCGTTATTGATTAACAAACCATTAGCTGCCAAAGAAACAGCCCTATGTGCCTTCATAGATTTTTGTTTTTTTATAAACAGGTGTGTGGCCACACCCAAATGGCGTGTAGGCACTGCGACCCAGGAGATCTACCTATTGTGCCATAGGCCACTTTTAGGGCAGCAGTACTTCTACTCTCCTTATGAAAGCTATAATTACGGCCGCGGAGGAGTTCCTTAGATCTTTTAGAGATATGATCTCTTTAAGGAAAAAGCTTCTCCTAGTGCTACACAGAGCTACACACTGACATAGTATGTGTTCTGCGGTTTCGTCTTCTTCTAGGCAGAGGCGGCAGGTGATATCCTCCGAAATTCTCATTTTGTTAAGGTGGTAGAGAAGTTGACAGTGACCGGTAAGGAAGCTCACAAGCCTTCTTATGTCATTTCTGCCGTATTTTAGGATATCAACTGCCTGTCTTTGGAAGGGTTGGACAGCTCTTTTAGTCTGCCTGAGACATTGGGAGTTATTCCAGTGGGAGATGCACATGTGTTGAAGGCGGAATCGGGTATCCCGCAGAAGGGTTCAGGTCCAGTGAACAACTCAGAGGAGCCCTTCCTAGCTAGCAGGTCTGCAGTTTCATTGCCGCCAACGCCTACATGACCCGGTACCCATCACAATTTTACTTTATTGTGTCGGTCCAGATTTTGTAAGCTGTCGAAGCAGCTTAGAACTGATCAAATGGGAGATCAGTGTTTTGAGCGCCGCTTGGCTATCAGTGAGTATATGGATAGAGGCACCTTTGATGCCTGAGTGCAGGTTAATGTTAGCACAAGTTTCAATGGCGTAAAGTTCGGCCTGGACAACACTAGGACTCTTTGCGAGTGATTTCGAAATTTTATGGTTGGGTCCATACACACCGGCGCCAACTCCTGAATCCATTTTTGATCCATCGGTGTACCACACTATACCTTTTGGAACAAGCGACGGTCCACCATTATTCTATATATCACGGCTTGGGATCACAATCTCAAACCTTCTACCAAAGTAGAGTGATTTGGGCGTAAAGTCGAGACCGTGCTGAGCATGTCTAGCTCGGGGAAGTCGGACAATAGCTCCATGAGATCCACGTGATCCCGTGTACTATTAGCATCTGATTTTCTAAGATTAACTGCATTGCGGATTGCCACTTTTTTTATAAATATATGTAACGGAGTAAGTCCGATTATGGCTTCAATGACAATGGTGGGATAAGTGTGCATAGTACCTGTGATGCCGAGGCAAGCTAGTCTTTGAAGTTTTGTGAGTTTATTAATGGTTGTGACCTCTTTGGTTTTCGTCCACCAGACTACGGACGCGTATGTCAGAATGGGTCTTACAACCGTGGTGTATAACCAGAAAATGACCTTTGGGGACAGGCCCCAGGTCTTGCCGTACATATACGGCGACAGGCCCACAAGGCAGTAGTCGCCTTGGCAATTTTATGCTTAATATGGGAGTTCCAGTTAAGCTTCTTATCCAGGACGATTCCTAGATATTTGACCTCATCGGAGAAATTTATTGTTGTGCCGTTTAAAGTCACTGAGCCAATATTCAGGGTTCTTCTTCTTGTAAACGGTACAACGACTGCCTTGCTGGGGTTAATCGATAGGCCCTCCACAGCACACCAGTCCGAGACTACAAGGAGTGCATTATGCATGAGTTGACACACATTGTCTTCATGTTTGCCTTTAATGATGATCACTAGATCATCTGCATAGCCTATGGTTGTGAAACCTAAACTATTAAGTGTGTTCAATAAGTCATCCACCACGAGTGACCATAAGAGAGGCGAGAGGACGCCGCCTTGGGGGCAGCCTTTGGCCACGGAGACCGTCACAGAGACCTCTCCAGACGAAGATGTTATTATGCGGCTATCGAGCATGTTCCTAACCCATCTGGTAGTAGGTTCGTCTATTCCCCTGCGTCTCATAGCACTAGTGATGGATTTATAAGCAGTGTTCTCAAAAGCACCTTCTATGTCAAGGAATGCACAAAGGGCGATTTCTTTAGAGCGGTAGGCAGCTTTAATCTCTGTGACGAGATAGTGAAGGGCGCATAGATATATGTACAGGGAGCCTTCGACAACACTTCCTATGAGGCTATCAAAAAGGCTAAGATCAGGAAAAATATCGCTCCTCTAGTCATAAGCTGGACCCTAATCATGCTACGTAGCAGGAAAATAAGAATCGAGTGCGGAGGCTCGCATAAAACTATAACAGCTACCAGAGGATGCTTGCAAGGAGGAGTCCTCTTCCCCTTGCTCTGAACTTAAGTTATTGTCGAACTCCTATAACTACTCGAAAAATCGGCGTACAAAGTACAAGGATATGCAGACGACATTGTCATCAACGTTGGGGGCAAATTCGAGGACATCATTTCGGAACTAATGCAAGGTGCCCTCAATCTAACCTCTGATTGGTGCAGGACCAAGGAACTTACCATCAATCCCGGAAAAACTATACTTGTACAACAAATTACACTGCAAAACGTCGCAAATGACATATCCAGTTAATATATCTGTATATATATAAAGTATAACCCCTAATATCTAGGTGTTATACTTGACAAAACGTTCCCCTGGAACTCACACCTGAACAAGGTTACCGAGAAAGCGACAGGAGCAATGTTTATATGGCAGCGCCTACACTGTAACACTTGGGGGCTAAAACCCAAGATGATATATTGGACGTACAGTGGCTTTATCATTCCCATGGACACTTATGCATCGTTGGCTTGGTGGCCAAAAATGTCACAGGTAAAGACTCAGGAACAGTTAAATGAAATCTATTGTCTAGCCTGTCTGCCCCACGGCAGCAATGGGAGCAATGCTTAGCCTTACACCATTACGTGTTGCAGTACAAAAAGAAGCTATGCTGAGTGCTCTTCGCTTCGGCTGCCCAATATTTCGGACCTTAAAATCGGCAACAACAGGCCATCTGAAGATTCCAGAGCACATTCAAAACGACCCTATTCCTAATATCACAGATATTATGCTCAAGAAATATCAGTTCTCTAGAAAATTTAAGTTGACCATAGGTGACCGCCATATATGGAGGAATGAAGGGATTGCAGTCTTACCAAACTCTCAAACTTGGTACACAGATGGTTCCAAATTGGAAAATGGTAACACTAGCGCAGGGGTTTATGGACCCAGATTCTAATTTGCAGCAGCACCTGGGAAATCCATACAATCGAACTCTATGTACGTACGAGAATGCCCGCGAAGAAAGGTCGATGCCGGCCGCATTTATATCCTCTCGGACATTCAGGCAGCACTTATGGTTCCTAGGATCCAAACTTGTATGGGACTAGTACAATCTACTCGAAGACGTCGCATCAAAAAAAAACCGCCACTGTGGCCAGGATACCAGGACACGAAGGTTTCGAGGACAATAATTGGACGGACTGCTTAGCGAGAAGATCCACCAGCCGTACACTAGTCGGTCTCGAAGCCTATTTTGGGGTTGCACGGAGTAGCACAAGCCTAAAAATAAAACAATGGGAAGCTGTTTGTCATGCAGAGTACTGGGCTAAATTCAAGGGCCTAAGACAAGCAAAAACGTTCATTAACCTCAACCGTTGTAAGGGTAAGAAGCTACTTGAGCTTAGCAAAGCAGACTTAATGACATTAACAGGCTACTTGACTGATCATTGCCTACTCAGGTACCATGTGCACAAAATGGGAGTAGCAGATATGCCGTATGCCTGCTATGTGGAGAGCAAAAAGACACGGCTGAATATATTCTTTGTAAATGCCCCGTGGCCGCAAGAAAAAAAAGACTTCTCTACCTAGGCGGGCTTTATTGAGCCCCTTGGACATTTGGAACATTGAGCCTGGAGCTTTGTTGAGGTTTATCAAGAGCCTTAAACCTTTATCAAGAGTCCTCAGATAATTTACCATTGTGCATAACATGACAGTTATGACTTCATGTGTAGCTTTGGTAATAACTATGAGATTTTGTGGGATACCTCTCTTCCGCAGGGCTACGCGGATAGCGATTCGATTCAAGCCATCCAAAGCCTTCTAAAAGGCACAGGAGATGTAATGGAGATCTGTAGTCGACGCATTGTTCTATAATCCACAAGGTCTGCTTGTTCGACATCGAGCGTTGAATGTAAACGCTCTTTAGTCTGTCGAATATTATCCTACCTATTGTCTTGGCTACGGCCGGCGGAACCTATATAACACTTAGACGCAACTGGTCCTTTGCTCACTCCAGCTCCCATACTCTATCGATGTACTTGGTGCCGCTTGATAGAACTCGGCAGAGAAGCAATCAATACCCAGGGCTTTCATTTACTTGACGGATTTAATTGCGGTTTTTATCTGCGCGAAATGTCACCATAGCAAGCACATAGTTTCCTCATCTCGATATTCATAAGCAGACATGGCGGTCCAATGATCATGTAACGATCAACCAAATTGATCATATTTCGATCGACGCAAGGCATGTCTCCAGTATTTTGGATATCCGGACCGGATCATTACTTTGTTGTAGCCAAGGTACGAATGCGGATACCCCAAACTGAGCAACAAAGAAGAATCACTGTGAGAAAATTTAACGTCGATAAGCTACAATCGCAAGAGACCGCCAGATTCTTCGCTAAACGCGTATCCCGAAATCTCTCAATCACCCCTATGCCACCAGCATCAAGTGCCAAAGCCCAGCGGCAACGCTGCCAACATGCCATCAGAACCGCCGCGACTGATGTGCTGGGTTTCGCTCGCCCACCACCGCGAAACCTCTGGTTTGACGAAGAATGTCGGCGAGTGCATGCAGCAAAACAAGAGGCATATAAAGCGGCGCTGCAGCGGAAGACGAGAGCTGCTTGTGAGCTCTACGAGCAAAAGAGAGGAGAAGAACATCGGCTTCTCCAAAAAAGGAAGAAAGATCATGAGAAGCGCGCGTTCGAGAATATCGAAAGTCTATACTCCAGCAACAATGTACGGAAGTTTTACCAAAAGGTAAAAAGAACGTGTCAGAGAAGCAATTACCGTACAGAAACCTGTAGAGATGAAAATGGAAACCTCGTAGTAGAATCACAGTCGGTGCTGAGAATATGGAAAAACTACTTCTGCAGACTGTATAACGGCGACGAAGACCAACATGCCCCTGTCAGGCAGACCAATCCGTTCAGCACGGGTGGTGATAGTCAAAATTTCCGTCCACCTGACCAAAACGAAGTGAGGATAGCAATATTAAAGCTGAAATCCAACAAGGCTGCTGGACCTGACGGCTTACCGGCCGAACTTTTCAAGGCAACTGGTGATGAATTGGTAGAGTGCATACACCAACTCATCTCTAAGATTTGGTCAGACGAGTGTATGCCTGATGAATGGAATCTCAGCATCGTTTGCCCGATCCACAAGAAAGGAGACCCCCTCATCTGCGCCAATTATAGAGGCATCAGTCTCCTCAACATTGCATATAAGATCTTTTCTGCGATATTGTGTGAACGCCTGAAACCTTTCATCAACAGCCTGATTGCAACCTCTCAGTGGGGTTTCAAGCCAGGAAAGTCAACCATCGATCAAATCTTCACACTTCGGCAAATCCTTGAGAAAACCCAAGAAGTCCAAATCGATACTCACCACCTCTTTATCGATTTCAAGGCCGCCTATGACAGCATCTATAGAGAAGAGCTTTATAAGCCATGTTTAGTTTTGACATCCCTGCCAAACTTGTTCGTCTGTGCAGGATGACGATGGAGAACGCTCGCTGCTCCATCAAGGTCGGTAATGACCTCACCGAGACCTTTGATGTCAAAAAAGGCTTTAGACAAAGTGGCACGCTGTCATGTGACTTCTTTAATATTGTACTTGAACGGATTGTGCGGAACTCACAAGCCAACACCGGAGGCACAATCTATCACAAGTCTGTACAACTGCTTACATACGCCGACGATATTGACATTATTGGAAGGACTCAGCGGTCTGTCACCTGTGCGTTTGCAAGCATTGAGGCAGAAGCCGGCCAAAATGGGTTTAGCGATAAGCGAGGGCAAAACCAAGTATACGTATATGCTGTCAACAAGAAGGGAAAACCAACACCAACGAATTGGACATTACGTCACTGTGGGCAGCTATAACTTCGAGGTAGTAAGGGACTTTGTCTACCTTGGCTCTGCTATAAACTCTGAGAACAAGATCAGCGCTGAAATCAAGCGAAGAATAACTCTTGCCAATAGCTGTTTTTTTGGGCTTATAAGGCAATTCAATAGTAAAGCCCTATCTCGAACAACTAAGGAGACTCTGTATAAGCCCTTGATCATCCCAGTCCTACTTTGCGGCGCTGAAACATGGACTTTATTAAAAGAGGATGAAGATATCTTTGGTGGCTTTGAGAGAAAAATTGTTCGTAAGATTTTCGGTCCCGTTTGCGTTGACGGGTTGTGGGGGAGAAGATTCAATCACGAACTATACGAGCTGTACAGCGACATCGACAGAGTCTTCGAATCTAACCCCGAGGGATGACGCAGTAGAAGACCTCCTCCTCCTAAGTGGGGCGCACAAGTTCAAGGGGACCTCGACCAACTTGGAGTGCGCAACTGGTGGCAATTAGCTAAAGACCGAGCTGAATGGAGGGGCTAGTTGGTTGAGGCCCAGGTTGACCCCGAACTGTAGCGCCACCTAAGTAAGTAAGTATGTATTATCTGTGAGAAATCAGCAGGTTGCCATCTAAACCCTTCACTAGGTGCTATTTGGAGATCTGAGCACTTCTTGGTGTAGATGATCCTGCTGTCGTACCAGTTTGCTGCTCACTCAGCCTTTGAGGCAAGTAATATAATAATAATAATTGAATTTATTTTTTTCTTTGAATTAAGTTAATGTACATTGGTTGGTGGGCGCCGTGGCGTAAGTGGTTAGTGTGTCGGATCGCTGAGCGTGAGGTTCCAAGTTCGAATCCCAGAAAACACCAAAAAGTTTTTTCACGGTCCCACCTTTTTTATTTACATTGGTTTCTTTTATAGCAACGGCAACAGCCGTCAGCCAGAATGGCAGTTTTTGTTCAAATATTAAATCGGCAAAGAAATAGCGTAAGGTAAACATAAAGTAAAGGTTGATTGTGTTAGACTTTATTTCTATATATTGATTTCTGTACTCTAGTACAGCCGATACGTAGTGAAAAAGCACTTTCCAGTCACTTGCATTCAAAATTTGGATTACTTCATCAACGATAGCACAGACTGATTCCAATAGAGTCTCCTCAGTTCCTTCAGAATACGGCATCTCCCCAGAAAAAGGTATACATATGGTATTCCCGCTCCTTTAAATTGCACAGTGAGCACAAAATTGGTAAATCGTTCCGGTGAGGTCTGAGATTAAGTGGTAGCATCTCTCCTCTCGCTTTAAAAACTACACTCATCTGCTGTACTGTATATTTATCATTGAAATATTTTCTCTCCTCCACACTATGGTTCAAGACTCTATATTCTCGTATACTGCGACTCTCGGATTGAATAGCTCTTTCCATGAAAGCCGCATAGTTTCTTTAACCAAGGGTAGTTAATATGTCTATCACCTCTGCACTCCAGCTACTTTTGACTTCCCATCTTAGTGACATGTCCACATTGCAATATTCGCTCAGCTCTTCCCATTTCCTGAACAATAAAGCTTTTCTGTTGAGAAGATGACGGAGCATTCTTTTTGGAAGCCGGTGGTCAGGCATATCTACTACTTTTAGGATAAACTTGAAACGCAATCTCGGGGCGTATAGGCTCATCATAGGCAGTCCTGTCTCTACATAAAGCATATAATTTGGGGTGTTCACCAGAAGTTTGAAGGGGTACTTTAAAAAATATCTTTGTAGAGCCTCGACTTCATCATATTCCTCATAACCTCATACTTGGCTTGCGTAGTACATAATGGATCTTGCTGTGGCTTCAAAGAGTTTATATTTCACTTTCGTTGGTACATCGTTTCTACCGAAAACCCTTCTCCAAGTGCTACTTATGGCTCTTTTCACAGCAGTTAGCTATATGCGATAACTTTTCTGTTTCTACGCAAACACATTTTTCGCAGCATTCCAGTGATCATCCAAGATCTCCTGCTCTACCTATGCTGCTGATTGTTTGTGCTTCCAAAATCGGAATTGTCGCACTTGGGGATCCCAAAGCTTGTCAGTGTTATACCTGCTAATTCTCAGCAGCCTGGAGCGGTTGCTGTTGATGGATGCAGTACGAAGGCGTATAAAAGCTATAAAAGCGTTCCAAACCCATATCAGCTACTCGCTTGTTTCGGACGTCTAAGATACATTTTCTGAAGCATCGGGTAATCGCAATATGGTCAGTCTGGTTGGATGTTTGATCAATGACGGGGTGGTTTGTATAGCAGAAACCCACAAATCGTTTGCCATTGTCATTCTAGTCTCCGAAACCGAGAACTCCCATCTCGCGATAAAACAGAGTTATGTCGCTTCATAGGGTTGAAATCATCGTTAGGCCTTAGGCTGTAGACGGCGCCCAATTGGTTGTCAAAATTGTCCTTTTCGTCCTTAGCGACTTTTGCGGAACATAACGTTTTCTTACTTTATTGTTGAATCTGGCCGTTAAATCCGATCATTGTGAGGTTTCCAATATCCGAGGCTGGTAGGTGTTGCTGGATTCAGCATCAGGATCGTCGAGAGCTTGCAGCTGGTTTTCTAGTACAAAGTAAGTTTTTTGTAGGCCATTGGTATTCTCCGGCATCGAACCATATAATTTAGCTCTGTCATTGTATCGCTTAAAGTCATGCTCGAGTTTTTTTTTTTTTTTTATAATTTGCGCGCACTCAAGGAGTTATGTTTACACACAGTGCGGGCTTAAGAAAGGATAGATAGGGAGAGAGAGAACGATTTTGGTGTAGTGGTATATGCTTCAGAGAAACTCCGGGGATGGCGTCCAGATAACTGTGGAGATTGTTGTTATTTGCTTGTCTTTGCTTCTGATTCACAGTATTTTTTTCCCGATTGTGTCATAGGCAAATCACCATCTACAAACCGAACAATTTTTCCAGCCATATGACCAAGCTACTACCAGTGTTATGCCTCCGCAGTAGTGTTCACACAAGCTTTCGCAATTGATCGGACCGACTTTATACATTTCATGAGAAATAAATAAATACTTACTGACATCAGAATTTGAACCATGAACCACCATTGCCACCCCAAAGGAGGAATCGGGCGTTTTGAGCCCCTTCTCGCAAAGAGTCGAGGCGAGTCTTAACATTCTAGAATGAAATCGTTATTCGTAATCGACAATCAAAGGTCGTGAATACATTTTTCAGTCCATATTCGAGTCATTTGCTTTGGTTTTAGATCATTTAGTGTCTTTATGGTTGTGGCTTGCTGGGCCACAGACCAACCGACATTTATCCTGATTTGTGGGGCAGGGCGCTCGCAATTCGTCTTTACCGTTGACATGCAAGTAGATCTTCCTAACAGAGCTACAAGATTTTCGACTGCAAAAGCTCCTTCTCGTTACTCGGCGAACCAACACCCATCAGGAGATGCTGCTTCTAAGGCATCTTTGTTGGTCATCTGCTAGCCTTTGGGAGAGTTTAATCAATGCAAAGCACTTAAAATAAGTGTATGTATCCAGCTTCTGTTCTGTCGACTCTCTTTTACGACTCCTAGCCCCTATCCTTAAAACATACTCGTATAATAAAATATTACAATAAAACTTCTGTGAATGGTCTACAATTCATCTTTTCTCCAATTCACACAACAAAGGGAACAAAACTGACTACGAATGCAAAAAGATACTCCACTCGAATCTATGAAATTACAATTCCTTCCGTACCATTATGCACGTACAAAATTGACTTTGACTCTAGCTCTCAGACTTCTATCGTGAGGATCCCTGCTCCCATACACCCGTCTGTCATCGTCGTTGTTACTGGATAACATAACGACCAGTCAAGTGAACATATTCGTACTCTGCACTCTCTGTTGCCAGTGCATAAATTTCAAAATAACAAAGGTGAGGTATGCGAACGCCTCGAAGCAATGCGACCGAACTAAACCGACAAGAATGGAAACAACAGGAGAAGATTTTTTTTCAATAAAAAGAAGAAGAAGACAAGGAGGACTAAGCATAAAAAATGCACAAAACTCATCACTGGAAGAGGAGAGTCCTCTTTACAGAAGTTCCATTCTTTATTGTTTTTTTTTGTCTCTTTTTGAATGCTTTCATTGTATCTACGTGCCTAAGAATCCTTGCCATTCCCTTAATGTGCTCATCACCATTCACCATCATCATCATCAGTATCAGCAGCAGCATCAAAAGCATCAGCATCACTACCAGCAGCAGCAGTAGCATATCGTTCTCGTCCTCGCCCTCGTCAGTACAGTACCCTTCCACACCAACTTGGTGGATGTCCTCTTTTCAGGTTGGATGCTCCCCCCCTCTTCGTATTTTATAATAATATGCAAAAGACTTTTGACCCAAACATACATGGAGCTGAAGCGCTGGTGATATGTATTATTGCGGGGAAGGATCCAACCGCTGCTCTGCTCAGATTTATGCCCTTCGCTGAGATACATTTAAACTGCTACGAGGGGAGACGAGGGAGTGTTTCGTGTGGTAGTAACTTTCAGTTTAATCTTCTCGAAGATGGAAATCTTTTTGTCTATTCAAATTCCTGCAGTAGAACAAGAGAACCCACCAAGCATTTGCTTGGTGCTCGCAGGGAATTGGACTTCACATTCTCTACATATGCCAAGCCAGCAACGTACACAGGACAGGTATTGTTTGAATGCATTATGCACCACACCAGGGCTCTGGACATGGCAATATTCAAGAGAAGGCTTTCGCTTTTGGTCGTCGTGACTTCGGTATACCTTGCATTTTTGGCATACAAAGAGAGAGGAAGCATATGCATACCAGTACCAGCAGCATGTGTGTATGGATGTCGGTTTTGGTAATTAGGTTTTTGCCTCCATTAACATGGCCACAATGCAAATTGCTCTATTCTCTGTTCATAGTCGTGGTGTGTACATAGAGTATTGTTGGTCAGACGTTGTAGGAAATTCCATTATTCTCCATTCCTTGGGGTTATGGGTGGCTGATTCGGACACAAGTTTCAGTTGGGCGCGTCTCCACCTCCCTTTCAGCTGAGTGTGCTGTGCATAGACCATGCTGATGGACGATTTATCTATAAAATACAACAACAACTGGAAATATGATTATCAGTTTCATCGGCTCTCAGGTATAATTCGGAATAATGAGCCATTTTAATTGAAAACGAAAATTTTATTGACCACAGTATCAAATCAAACGATGTCCTGGCTTGTTATTAACTGTCATGGAAACAATATTGGTGTTTGGGTTTAGATTTGCTTGGTCAATCATTTGGGGAATGTTGTTGGTCTAATGGAAATGATTGGTGCAGCTTACCGGCCTAAAAATGCTGATTGGCAAATTAGTTAATTAGGTTTTTGATCTGATAGTTAGTTTTGACTGCTGGGGATTTAGATTTAAATTAATTCATGATGTTTGGTTTTGGGCGGGAGGCGTCACGTATTAAAAACAGAATATACAATGGGTATCTATATATCTCTATGGAGCCTTTTTTATTTTTAGAAAAGTGGATCAAATAGGGCCTTCATTTATTTATAAAAGCAGTTTGCATCAGTTCAACTAAGAATGAATCCTATTGTTATAGAAATAAGAGCGAAAGATTCGAATTATCGAGTCTAGCATTTTGATTGATTGATTTGATTCGAAGACTCTGCGGGCCGGAGCGTTGATGTCCATTCGCTCTACATGTCCTAGCCATCTCAGACGTCCAATACGCAGTTTTTTGACTAGGTCGATGTCGCTGTACAGCTCGTATAGTTCGTGATTGAATCTTCTCCTCCAAAACCCGTCAACGCAAACGGGACCGAATATCTTACGAAGAATTTATCTCTCGAAGCGACCAAGGATATCTTCATTCTCTTTTAATAAAGTCCATGTTTCAGCGCCGTAAAGTAGGACTGGGATGATCAAGGTCTTATATAGAGTCTCCTTAGTTGTTCGAGATAGGGCTTTACTGTTGAATTGCCTTATAAGCCCAAAGAAAAACAGCGATTGGCAAGAGTTATTCTTCGTTTGATTTCTGCGCTGATATTGTTTTTCGAGTGTTTAGCCGAGCCCAAATGACGTTCTGTCCAATTCGGCGGTGTTGGTTGTCCCTTCTTGTTGACAGCATATACGTATACTTGGTTTTGCCCTCGTTTATCGCTAAACCCATTTTGGCCGGCTTCCACCTCAATGCTTGCAAACGCACCGGTGACAGATCGCTGAGTTCTTCCAATTAAGTCAATATCGTCGGCTGAGGTACGGCTTCATCACCACACGAACCCTGAGACCACCCCGCTCTTGGACCACACAAACTTTGTTAGGAGACTAATAAGAATCAAACCTTTTGAACTAGTGCAGCATATATAATCATGTATAGTATAAGTTAGGTTCAAAGCTTTAAAATTTTAATTTTGTATTCTTTATTAATTAAGCGAGCGTTCTCCATCGTCAGCTTGCACAGTCGGACAAGTTTGGCAGGGATGTCAAAACTAGACATTGCTTTATAAAGCTCTTCTCTATAGATGCTGTCATAGGCGGCCTTGGAATCGATAAGGAGATGGTGAGTATCGACATGGACTTATTGGGTTTTCTCCAGGTTCTGCCGAAATGTAAAGATTTGATAGATGGTGGACTTTCCTTTTATCAACAGCCTGATTGGTCCCTATCAGTGCGGTTTCAGGCGTTCACACAATATCGCCGAAAAGATCTTAAATGTGATGTTGAGGAGACTGATGCATCTATAATTGGCGCAGTTGAGGGGGTCTCCTTTCTTGTGGATTTGGCAAACGATGCTGAGGTCCCACTCATCAGGCATACACTCGTCTGACCAAATCTTAGAGATGAGTTGATGTATGCATTCTACCAATCCAAGACCAGTTGCCTCGAAAAGTTGGGCCGGTAAGCCGTCAGGTCCAGCAGCCTTGTAAGATTTCAGCTTTGATATTGCTATCCTCACTTCGTTTTGGTCAGGTGGACAGAAATATTGGCTATCATCGTCTATGTTGAATGGTTCATTCTGCCTGACAGCGGGATGTTGGTCTTCGTCGCCGTTATACAGTCTGCAGAAGTAGTTTTTCCATATTCTCAGCACCGACTGTGATTCTACTACGAGGTTTCCATTTTCATCTCTACAGGTTTCTGTACGGGTATTGCTTCTCTGACACGTTCTTTTTACCTTCTGGTAAAACTTCCGTCCTGGAGTATAAACTCTCGACATTCTCAAACACGCGCTCGTCTTTCTTTGCAGCGCCGCTTTGTATGCCTCTTGTTTTGCTGCATGCACTCGCCGGCATTCTTCGTCAAACCAGGGGTTTCGCGGTGGTGGGCGAGCGAGTCCTAGCACATCAGTCGCGGCGCTTCTGATGGCATGTTGGCAGCGTTGCCACTGGTCTTCGGAAGTTGATGCTGGCGGAATAGGGGTGATTGAGAGATTTCGGGATACGCATTCAGCGAAGATTCTGGCGGTCTCTTGCGATTGTAGCTTTTCGACGCTAAATTTTCCCACAGTGATTTTTCTTTGTTGCTCATTTGGGATATCCGCATTCGTACCTTGGCTACAACAAGGTAATGATGTTGGTCTATGTTGGCCGCTCGGAAGGACCGGACATCCAGAATACTCGAGGTGTACCTTGTGTCGATCGCAATATGATCAATTTGGTTGATCGTTACATGATCATTGGACCGCCATGTCTGCTTATGAATATTGAGATGAGGAAACCATGTGCTTGCTATGGTGACATTTCGCTCCACAGCGAAATCAATTAGCATTAGTCCGTTATCAGGCGTGGTGTCGTGTAGGCTATGCTTACCGACTGCCAAAGACGTCCTCCTTTCCTATTTTGGTGTTAAAATCGCCAACAATCGCACGATTTTAACGTCGTATTTAGGACATTGCTCGTATGTTTTGTCGAGGAGCTCGTAGAGACACTCCTTGGTGGCAGGGTCCTTTTACTCCGTGAGGGCATGAACACATATTAGGCTTATGTTGGCGAATTTAGCCTGATCCGGATAGTCATAATACGCTCGCTCACGTGTCGGAAGCTTAAGACTTCTTACCTAAGTCTGCCGCGTATAGCAAATCCGCATCCGAATAAACGCTACCTGTTGCCTCTGTAGCAATCACCGTAGTAGATGTCACAGTTTTTCATCCTCTTTTTGCCGGCCCATCCCATCGCACTTTCTGGATGGCGGTAATATCTGCTTTATAGCAGTCTAGGGCCTCTGCTGGTTGTTCGGCTGCACGTGGTCTGTAAAGGGACAGAACATTCCACGTACAGATCCGAAGGTCGTTGTCCTTATTTGTTTGCTGGGGTCATCATAGTTGAGTCGTCCTTATCCGAGGCTTTTGGTTGTTTCGAAACCATTCGTTTTTTACGTGGTAGGGAAGTTACCCCGACGGCACATCTTCCAACCTGGAGGGCTATTTCCCTTGGTTATTCCCCTAGGACGAGGGGCCCGGTACACCGGTGCCTGATCACTTACAGCAGTGGTGGAGATGAAACTCAGATTGACTACCATTTGGTAGCAAAGAAGAGTGCAGAGCACAAAATATGTGGGATTCCCTACAGCGAACTTGCTTAAAGAAGGCCAAATCACTGCTAGGAGCTTCAAAAGGCCACCATCAACACGCCAAAGAAACATGGTGGTGGGGTGATGAAGCCAAGAAGGTGATAAATGAGAAGAAAGCGGCTTTCAAAGCTTGGTCAAAGTGCCTCTCTAATAATAGTGACGAAAAAGTTCGTCTCGAAATGGAATACAGATGTTGCAAGAAAAAAGCGAAGAAGAAGTGCGCCCAGCTTCAAGCAGAGAGTACGGAGGGCCTGTATCGGGAGCTGGAGAAAATATCTTCCCCGGTTGCTGATGCAAACCAGGATATCCAGGAGCTGCGAAGACACAATATGAACAAGAGCGCAACCATCTTCAAAATAGCCACCCAAAGAAGGAGGAATGCTCAAGAGTTTCGTTCGGTAAAGTTCATTAACAATGCTCATGGCCAGCTTCTTGTGGATGATTCTGCAGAGGTGGCGGTAGTATTTTGAAGAACTTTTAAATGAACAGTTTCCCCGACTATACTTTCCAAGAGCCACCTCTAACTCTGAAGAAATACCCGACATTACAGTCGAAGAAGTTAGTAAGGCGGTCAAATACTCCAAAAAACGAAAATCGGTTGGGCCAGACGAGATGCCCTCTGAGTTCTGGAAGAAGATGGGAGACATCGGGTTCAGAGGGCTCAGAATTCTCATCTCCAAATTTGTGAGAGAAGACCCAATGCCGAATCAATGGAGGGAAAGTTACCTTCTCCCTGTATACAAAGGGAAGGGTGATACGCGAAACTGTGGTAACTACCGTTCGATCAAGCTGATGTCACACACCATGAAGACCTTTGAGCGGGTATTAGGTGGCCGACTGCGAAAAATAATACGGCTATCTGATGATCAGTGCGGGTTTGTCTCGGGTAAATCAACCACAGATGCAATCCAAAGTATAAGGATCATAATGGAAAAACATCGTGATTGCTTAAGGGACTTGCATATTGTATTGGTTGACTTTGAAAAGGCATTTGAGAGACAACCACGAGATAGCAATAGCAACTTGTGATGACGACATTAATCACCTCGTAAGCGTAGGGTGGGTGGTCCTTACCGACCTGTGATCCGAATATGCCGAAGCAGCTCTCGCAAGGTGTTCACTAAGTTCAACTGGAACTGTAGACGCCACCGTTGACTCCATCTGGGGAATTCGTCTGCTGTCGTCTTGGACAAGAAGAAGTGCTCTAGTGAGAGAGCAGTCTTCCCCCATCTGCTGCCGCCAAAGATCCTCCAAACGGAGCTGGTTACCCATTTCTTGGACGAAGGTCCTAGGCGCACAGCGGTTACCACGTGGAGGCTGAGAGTAGGAGTTGGTAGGCCTCAGCTACGTAAAAACGCATGTGTTTTCATATATTTCGCAAGCACTACCGTTTGAAGATTCATTTATGTTGCTACTATTATTCGAAAACAGAAAGCATTGAGAGGGTAAGCCAACAGAGTCAGATTTCTACAGAACTCCACACTTTGCAATTCCAGGAAGTCATTTAAAATAATCCCCAAAACTTGTTCAAAATATGTATCCACTTCTGTTTACAAATTCGCCACTTTGTGTTCTTTTGTATCTTACGTCCTTCAGGTATTCCTTTCAACATACAATCATCACCTCTATCCAAAGGAATCCTTTA
Organism: Brachypalpus laphriformis; assembly: GCA_945910035.1. Lineage (NCBI taxonomy): Eukaryota > Metazoa > Arthropoda > Insecta > Diptera > Syrphidae > Brachypalpus > Brachypalpus laphriformis. The sequence continues at coordinate 310,810,499 of OX246753.1, read as the reverse complement.
AACAGCGCACATCCAAACCCCCCACCTGCATATACACACATACAGTCATTTATTTTCCGTCCTTATGTCTTCAGGGACTCGTCTTCGAAATGACCTTCAAGAGCTCTATACTACGCTAAAACGAAAACATTATGTATTCACCTTTATGTCCTGCCCCCGTCGCTGGGCCCATAACACAGAGACATTTACCCCAAGGATATTAAATATTTATTCAGTTTAATAACGCCACAGGGAATTTCGTCGTCGTTGAAAGAAATACACCATTGCGCGCGACAGAATTGAATGTAAGTATATCGTCCTTCGCCAGAGACATGGCGTCAGTAACGAAATAAATAAATAAAACACAATTTACCTGAAAAGTTTAACAACAATTTGCCGTCACATTTCCACCTAAACTACAAATCACCTTGAACATAAAGAAGAAGAAGAACTTTCAATTAGGATAAGATGTGACAATCCGATGTGATTTGTCATGAACCCCTCCTGGACATATCCTTTATTCACTCACCCTCTGCTCTGTTGTCTGTCTGCATTAATTCAAGGAAAAACTTTTCACTCCTCGTTCACTGAAATTGCAAATCTTTTCGAAATAAATCAAAAAGAACGTAACACGAACAATGAAAAAGGATCAACATACAGAACGCACATACCTACGAATACACGAAGGAAAGGAAACAAAGGACCGACAGCGACGACGCTACGATATCCTTTTCAGTTTTGAATTTTAATAAAACTCAAGTATCTCCATTAAAATCTGTTGTAAGAGGGAACATTTTGTGGAAAATACTTTTTTTTTTGCTGCCTCCTTAAAGGACTTACCACTTGGAAAAGTTTTCCGCATCAAATTTTCCCTATTCACCCTCATGTATAGAGCATCGTACTGCCTAAGGGGGGTAGTAGAAGAAGAGATGAAATAAGTTCTCGGAAGCTACGTATAAATTCATTATTCTTACAAAATGGAACGTAAGTGCTCCATGATGGGAGGACGAATGCTGGAGGAGAGTGCCCAAAACGACAAAGGATGCCAGTAGTGGTATTGGTGGTGGGTACTAGTCAAATCGATGATGTCAGAACAAGTGGCAATGTAAAGATAAAAGTCAGTTTTTGGGGGCGCCATAGACAAGCAAGCGTCAACAGAAAATTCCTCAGAATTTACACACACAGAATACAGAATAATACACACACAGACGCACACACAGCACACACTGATACACATGAAGAAAGGACGGAGTTTTCTTAAGAAAAGTTATTTTGCATTCAAGGAAGTAATTGATTCGATGGCATCAATAAATCAATTTTCTGGGAATTTTAAGGTTTATCCGAATAATAGCCATCTTTACGTTACGCAATCGTTTGAGTTGAGAGAGACGAGAGAATTTTAGTTTCATTTTTCAAGGAGGATATATAGAGGATTTTCCTTTATCCTATTCGGAAGGATGTGTGAGATGTTCATCGTTGGGAAAGTGTGATTCTTGTCTATTTGAGGAGAGAAGTTTAAAGAATGCGAAGGATCAATGAAGTTTGAAATATTTTGACAGGACGACCAATTTTAAAAAAAAATTCTTTTTTCTTCTTCTTCGAAGGACTTTTCTATGGACTTGCAAAAGCAATCTGAAGTTTCCTAGTTTCTAGAGTGCGGAATATTTATACAAGTTTTCCGCAAGGATAGAGAAACAATGGGAGACAAGTTTATAGTGACAAAAAGTAGAAGGAGTTCTGTACTGTGGTAGCGAGGGCCAGGACAATAGACTTTCTCGTGTTTCTTAACCGAAAAAGGACTTTTTGACTGAGCAATTTAGATCCTTTTAGAAAATGAGGAGTTTAAAACTTTCGCATGATATGGAATGTGTATTGTGTCATGGCCACCTTTAAAGATTTTAATTTGAACTTTTGTCGCGCACGGGTGAGAGAGGGTGAAGAAAACTTCCTCGTATCCTTCGAAGGAAACCAAGTATGTGGCGCATACTAAACATTGATTGTGTGGGTTACAACTTAGAAGCTAAACTCCTGCCATGTCAGACGTTTAAATTACATTAATCTTTTATGTCATTGAGTGATCAGATCTAAAGGAAAACGGATGAGAATGTGGATTATGACACGATGACGATGACGATGACGATGACGATGACGATGACGATGACGATGACGATGACGATGACGATGACGATGACGATGACGATGACGATGACGATGACGATGACGATGACGATGACGATGACGATGACGATGACGATGACGATGACGATGACGATGACGATGACGATGACGATGACGATGACGATGACGATGACGATGACGATGACGATGACGATGACGATGACGATGACGATGACGATGACGATGACGATGACGATGACGATGACGATGACGATGACGATGACGATGACGATGACGATGACGATGACGATGACGATGACGATGACGATGACGATGACGATGATGATGACGATGACGATGACGATGACGATGACGATGACGATGACGATGACGATGACGATGACGATGACGATGACGATGACGATGACGATGACGATGACGATGACGATGACGATGACGATGACGATGACGATGACGATGACGATGACGATGACGATGACGATGACGATGACGATGACGATGACGATGACGATGACGATGACGATGACGATGACGATGACGATGACGATGACGATGACGATGACGATGACGATGACGATGACGATGACGATGACGATGACGATGACGATGACGATGACGATGACGATGACGATGACGATGACGATGACGATATCATAATCTACCTACAATAGCCGTTCACTATCACATTTAAACCTGCTCCTTGTACGAACAAGTGGGTCTATCCCAAATCCTTAGAAGAAAAGCTAGCAAAGTAATGACGAGGTTATGAGTCAGTTCAGGTAAGACTTTTGAACTTTCCAAATCAAATCGAGGTAGAAATGTATGCACAATATCAAGTGGATTTTTGAAACAACTGTTGGAAAGGTATAAAATGCCTAGGAGAGAAGACTAGGCCAAGACAAGTGACATCTGCACGAAACGAATGCTAAGTTGGGCTCTAAAAACCTTTCAGCCGTTTAAAGCACCGGGAGCGGACGGAATATTCCCTTCCCTATTACAAAAAGGCCAGAGATACTCACGTAAAATTAAACTTGGATAAATAAAATGAATTTGAGTTGAATTGAATTGCCACACCTCCTAGGACTATTGAGAAGGGGCATAGCACTTGGGCATATACCAAGTATCTGGAGAAGAGCAAATATTATAGATATTCATCTCGAAAGTGGGAAAAAGAGACACCACTTCACCTAAATCCTTTAGGCCCATCAGTCTGATCTCATTCACGCTAAAGACAACAGAAAAGGTCATAGATAATCACATTAGGATGACTGTTCTGGAAAGAATACCACTCTACCACAATCAGCATGGATACAGACCAAGAAGGTAGATCCATCGAAACCGCGCTCTACCAATTGGGCTCAGGATGCACTGGGGAGCAAGGAAACGCCAGTATGCACTTTTCTTGACATCGAAGGAGCCTTCGACAATACCTTAGGTTAGGTTAGGTTAGAATCGGCCCTCGATGAGGATGTACTTAGACCAGAAAGTAGGTCCATTGTACTGCCGATGTGTAAGGCGGGTGGATCACCCTCTTACTCTTAGAACCATTTGCTTCGTTGAATGAAGTCGAGAATTTTAGCCGTGCAGGCGTTGCCGAGAACATTAAGATCATTGTAGAAGTATTCACCCAGAGTGGCCTTCCTGATGTTGGCGAACGCAGGATATGCGCACAGGAGATAACTGATGGTCTTTTCTTCCTCTTCATCTCTGCAGTTTCTGCAGAAGTCGTTATGAGGGATACCTAATCTTTGGGCATGTCTTCCTATGACGAAGTGTCCAGTGAGGACATTTGTTATTTTTGAGAGGGTTCCTCTCTTGTGCTTCAAGAGTCCGATGGACCTGGATTTATTGAGTATCGGCCAGAGCTGTCTGGCGGTATGACATTGGTCTAGATGTTGCCATCAATGATTGGCTACTTTCTCGGCATCAATTTGAATAAGGTACTTAACATAAGACGATGGCGCTTCGATGTCGGTGATGCTTATGCTATCTGTACCAGAGGAGCCTTGTCGTGCTAGTTCGTCGGCTGCACAATTCCCCGGTATGTCACAGTGACCTGGTACCCAGCAAAGGGTGAGGTTGTACTGACCAGCTATCTCGTTAAGAGATATCCGACAGTCTTTCACTGCCTTAGATCTCGTAGTGCTGGATGCGAGGGATTTGATGGCTGCCTGACTGTCGACATAAATAACAATATCAGGTGTTGATAGTGTGCTAGCCGCCAGCCAGCCAGTCAGCAGCTTTGCGAACTGCGGTGATTTCGGCTTGAAAAACGCTAGTAGTCTGGAAGGTTAAAGGAGAGTTGTATGTCCAGATCTTCGCAGAAAATTCCGGCACCGACTCCGTCCTTGGTTTTGGACCCATCCGTGAAGATTGCCAGCGATTCGTTGTAAAGGACATTGCGTTGCGTCCACTCACTTCTGTCCGGTATCGAGTGCGTGTAGCCCTTGTCAAAATCATATTCAGTGGGCAGATGGTCAATGGAATTGGGAAGATGACGGTGCATCAAAAGTATATTGGCATGTCCCGTGCGTTGCTCCTTCCACTGCTTGGAGCCTCTCAGTCTTATTGCCGAGCTGACAGCCAATTGCTTACTGACGATGTCAATCGGAAGCAGGTGGAGCATGGTTTGGAGCGCCGCTGTGGGAGAAGTTCTCAGTGCATCGGTAATACTGAGACATGCAACTCGCTGAGTTTTTTCCATTAGGGATAGGTTGGATTTCTTCTCCAAGGCGGGCCACCATATCAATACTCCATACATGAGAATCGGTTTAATGACCGACGTGTATAGCCAGTGCATAATGCTTGGTTTAAGGCCCCAGGTGGAGCCTACTGCTTTCTTGCAGATGTATAGAGCGGTTAGCGATTTCCTGGCCCGTTCGACGACATTCTCCTTCCAAATTAGCTTGCGGTCAAGCTTTAGGCCTAAATAGCTAGCACTATTTGGAAGCTTGAGGGTGGATCCCCTTATCTTAGGCGGAGTGAAGTCAGGTAGATTGTGTTTTCTTGTGAATAGAACTAGCTCGGTCTTCGTCGAGTTAACGGAGAGGCCGCATTTATCGGTCCATCTGAGCAGTTCATTAAGAGCAGACTGCATGACATCGGCCAACGTCTGCGGTATTTGGTGGTATTTGCCTGTTGTTAGAATTGCGACATCATCTGCATAGGCAATAACATTGCATCCAGTCTTTTCGATCTTTAGAAGGGCCTCGTTGAGCACCAAATTCCACAATAGTGGAGACAGTACACCCACTTGAGGGGTGCCTCGATGCGCATGTCGCTTGACAGTACTACTTCCGAATGATGCTGTTATTACCCTGTTCTTTAGAATGTGTTCTATGAAACAACAGATGGGTTCGCAGATGTTGAGCCTACGTAAGGTACTGGTAATCGAATTTGTTTCAACGTTGTTGAAGGCTCCCTCTATGTCTAGAAATGACACTAGGGTGAACTCTTTGGTTGAGAGTGATTTTTCGATAGGGTGGATGATGGAGTGCAAAGACGTTTCCACAGACTTACCTTTTTGGTAGGCGTGCTGTGACGTGGATTGTAGGGTGCTATCAATAGTGGCCTTGATGTGTAGATCCAGGATTCTTTCCAGAATCTTGAGAAGGAAGGACGTTAGACTAATAGGTCTAAGGTCCTTTGGGAGGGTGTGCGATGTCTTGCCTGCTTTGGGTATAAAGACCACTCTTATCTCGGTCCAGGCAGTTGGTGTTGTTCCGAGCTCAAGACAAGCCTTCAGAATGCAGGAAAGATACTGCCATACTATATTGAAGGCCGTCTGAATCTGGGCCGGAAAAATACCATCCGGTCCCGGGGATTTGAATGGTTCGACAATGCCTTCCATGAAGCAACCAGAAGGGGACTCCAAATAGAAGGAGTAAACCACACCACAAGTAATTGGATGTGTGAGATGCTGAGAACTAGGACTGCTGAGATAGATGTGAGACAAAAAACCATCACAATAAGCACCACTAGAGGCTGTCCACTAGGAGAGGTATTATCACCATTGATGTGGAACCTAGTAGTAGATAGTATTTTCTAGGTTTAACACTAGACAACAAACTCCTTTGGAAAGACCATGTAGAAGCTGTGGTAACCAAAGTTACCAGAGTACTTGGTGTGCAGTAGCATTTCAGGAAAAACCTGGGGATGCAGCCCAGTCACACTGACGTGGATGTACATGATGGTAGTAAGACCCATCATCATATACGGTGCAGTGGCATAAATTAACAGAAGGCTAAACACGATCAGGACATCCCTGCGCAAAGTGCAATGTATAACAGGAGCCCTGCGAACCTGTCCACAGCAGCACTAGAGGTATACCTCCACTACACATAGTGCTAGAGCGAATCGCCAAGGAGACCATATTGAGAATAATAAAGAGCGCATCGGGAAAGGATCATGCATCGCAAACAAAGAGCGAGTAACCCTATTCTTTTTTTTTTATGCGCGGGTAGGAGTAAAAATCCTTTATGGACACTTGTAGCCCGTGCTACGACTTATGCCCGACTCCATGATCCTGCATGGTTACGTGCTAAAAAACCACTCCGGTTTCACTGTCCTTTTGTTCCCCTGCGGTACCGCCAGTCAAGGCATTCCTTCGCAGGAGCAGGTTTGACATTTCGTCATTTCTTTTTAGCTGCCCGAGCTGGCAGGATCTTCGTTTCTCGCGTTTCTCGTTGCTCGTTCCTCTATACGCATTTGCTGCATCATACTCGTGAGTACTTACTTACTTACTTACTTAGGTGGCGCTACAGTTCGGGGTGAACCTGGGCCTCAACCAACAAACCTCTCCATTTAGCTCGGTCTTTAGCTAGTTGAGTCCAGTTGCGCACTCCAAGTCAGTCGAGGTCCCCTTGAACTTTTGCGCGCCACCTACGGCGATGATTCCCTCTACTGCGTCATCCCTCGGGGTTAGATTCGGAGACACTGCGGGCCGGAGCGTTGGTGTCCATTCGCTCTACATGTCCTAGCCATCTCAGACGTCCAATACGCAGTTTTCTAACTAGATCGATGTCGCTGTACAGCTTGTATAGTTCGTGATTGAATCTTCTCCTCCAAAACCCGTCAACGCAAACGGGACCGAATATCTTACGAAGAATTTTTCTCTCGAAGCGACCAAGGATATCTTCATACTCTTTTAATAAAGTCCATGTTTCAGCGCCGTAAAGCAGGACTGGGATGATCATGGTTTTATACAGAGTCTCCTTAGTTGTTCAAGATAGGGCTCTACTATTGAATTGCCTTATAAGCCCAAAAAACAGCGAATGGCAAAAGTTATTCTTCGCTTGATTTCTGCGCTGATCTTGCTTTTCGAGTTTATGGCAGAGCCAAGGTAGACAAAGTCCCTTACTACCTCGAAGTTATAGCTGCCGACTGTGACGTTCTGATTGGCTGCCTTGGTCTCCCAATATTTGGCATTAGTCTGCATAGTGCCGCTACTATTCGGGAGGCCTTCTTGCCTGCGTACATTAGGTGGTCCCTGAAACTGAGTCTGTGGTCCAGCAACACTCCCAGGTACTTAATGCACGTCTTCGTTTCGATAGTTTGCTCACCGAACTGTATGGTGAGGTGCTCCACTTTTTACAGCTGCTTATGAGAACGCCTTCGGTTTTATGGTCCGCTGGCTCTAAACCTGATGTCTGTAGCCATAGCTTCACACTTGCGATTGTTTGATTGCAGTTTTGCACAATTTCCTCGAATTTTTTGACCACCAATGATGTCTACTCCGTTCGGCCTTTGTATTCCTAGGATGCCATCGTACATTATGTTCCATAGAATTGGTCCCAGGACCGATCCTTGTGGAACTCCTCCCGTGATTTTGTACCTCTTTGGTCCCTCTTCTGTGTCATAGTAAAGTGTTCTGTCTTCGAAATAGTTCACAATTTTCCGCAGTAGGTAGTTTGGTACCTGCAGGTCACTCAGTGATTTTAGTATACAGCTCCAGTTGGCTGAATTGAACGCGTTCTTGACATCAAGTGTCACCACAGCACAGTACTGTTTTGTATCCAAATCGGAGATTGGAGCAGTGAATTCTATAAGTACCAATTAAAACAATTTATAATTAAATGGTACACAGCCGGATAGAAAACATCTACTGGCACTGGGGCAGGCGTGTGCAGGCGCAACACTAGATACTCAAAATTACTGGAAATATTCGCCAGTATATTTCAAGCGGAAGTTCACGCGATCAAAAGATGTGCACAATTCAACCTTGACAGGAAATATCGCCGGCAGGACATTGCAATACTGTCAAACAATCAAGACGCTATCAAAGCACTGACCTCGCACGAGATCATATCCAAACTAGTATGGAAATGCCTCACCAGGATCAACAAACTGGGAGAGGCAAATAAAGTTACTCTCTACTGAGTACCAGGACATGTAGGAGTGGAGTGGAACGAAGCAGCTAACGAACTAGCAAGAAACGGACTAGGACGCGGTTTCTTGGACCAGAAACCTTTTGTGAGATAGGACCCCACAAAATACGGGAAGACTTAAGAAAAGAGGATGAGAACAAATGGATCAAGCATTTGGACGATATCCCCCAATTAAGACAGACAGAAGAATTTCTGGGGAAATATAATACACACAACCAGAAAAGAAGCAGAGCATGCCTAAGAGTTAGCAAGAATCGACTTCGCATCTTGACGGGCATATTAACCGGTCACTGCCGAATCAAGGAGCACCTGCGGAAACTGGGAATAGAGGGAGACGGATACTCCAAAGTCTGCAGGGACTTCGCAAAAACACCAGCGCACCTTCTTATGGAATACGATGGACTGATCCACAAAAGAAGAAATCAGCTAGGTGCCTATCTATCAGAAATGGATCTCCCTTCGCTGGATCCACTCAGGATACTCCGGTTCATAGTAGCAGCTAGACTGAAAGAAGTGCTCTAAACCGAGTATATCATTGACTAGAGTTCTAGTATGGGGGGCACAATAGATCCGTTGTAGGTCGCAGTGCACTTACACTTCACAATATCTACATTTATCTATCTAACCCTAGTTAAACAGAACCCCATTAAATTGTCCCTCTGTTTCAATCGACATCGTTCAGTTGGAGTTGACATTAATGTGCGTCCTTGTTAGGACAGTCTTCCTTCCACCCACCCCCTAATAACGTACATAATTTAAGTGGTGACCCTAAATGCCATTAAAATGTATTTGAATAACCCTCGGGGATAAGTTATTGCATCTTTAAGGGAACTACCCAGCACAAAACAAAAACAACACTCAGACATAATGGCGCCAAAGTATGAGTATCTGGTCTATTTGTAAAAGGGTTAATACACCCTCCCCCATCCCTGGGTATGTAAATAATGACATCCAATTCAAATTAAATTATAATTGCATAAACAAGTGACGAGAACAAATTTCACAGGATTCCATACATTTGAGTTAACCATAAGGATTGTGGTTTGCTATAGATTTATACTGAGCGGACTACAATCCAACTCCTAGTCCTTGCCCGAATGACAACTCCCAACCAAAGGATGACAGCCAAAACAAAACAATGCTGCTTACGCTCATTGTACTATGAAATAATGTGGATTTATTATTCTCATAATAATTCAAGTACAGTTCCTAAGGAGAACAATGCACACCCTCACATTCAGGTGTAGCGCTCCTGATGAAGGATGTTCAAAAGCTCAGCTCACCTTTTACAAAGTCCATTTTATCCGCACTAAGATAAACGGAACTGTGTTCGTCGGGATGCCAGTACCACACATGGTGCAGGCTTGCGGGGGCGAATGAATGGAAGAGAATCTGTTCAGTGGCGCACAACAAAAAAAAAATCGAATTGTTTTATCCACATCCTGTAAAATTCCTTTAGGGTAAAAGAGTAGAAAAAAACAGTTTCACTTCCACAGCTAGTGCATGTTTGTCGCATTTTTCCTATATAATCTCATTTAGTGTTCCCAGCAAATGTTCTTGGTGTGATGGTGGATCCTCTTCTGATGCCATCCGAAGGGAGAAAGACTGAACAAGAAAGTCAGTTTAGTAGTCGTTGTTTTGTGTAGAACTGCTGCTAAAGTGGTTTGATGTAGTGAAAACCAGGGTTGCCATGCGACGAAAGAGGACTTAAGCAACATGCTGGTTGTGACTAAGGCTGAGTAAGGTTCGATTAGGAAGATACCCATCACCTATGTCATGTCAGTCGTGTGGCTCATAAAGACCATTTTGATTAGGTTAGATTAGGTTGAGGTGGCTGCCAGCTTACGCCAACACACATGGACCAAGGAAGGTCCGTTGTGATACCACGAAGGATCATGTAATCCATGTCTACTTATTAAAACCACTTTGAGCTTCTAATGAAGAGTAGGAGCATCTATCAGTTCGCCTAAATCGTTATAATAGAAAGCTGCTAAGTGAAGCTTCCTAGTCTAGCTAGCTAGTCACGCACAAAGAAGGTGAGGAATGGTTTCTTCCTCTTTTTCGTCCATGCAGCTTCTCCAAAACTCATTCAAATATACGCCAGGCCTTGTTGTATGCTTGCCTATTACACAGTGTCCTGTAATCACACCTATTGTAGCGCCAATATACAATTGGTTGAGGGAAATGAATTTCTTAGAGCGTTTCAGATCCAGCTTGGGCCAAATCTATTTAGTCGGTAAACATATTGTACCACTTGTCCACCTGAGAGTTCTTCTTTCGATTGCACCTAGCTTGAATTTAAATTTGCAAGTAGCGATTGGTATACCTAGAGTACCCTTGTCCGGAAAGATTGGTATGGTTGTTCCTATTCTGGCGAGTTCGTCAGCCTTACAATTCCCCGGAATGCCCCTATGCCCCGGCACCCAAAATAGGTGAATGTTAAATTGCTCCGCCATCTCCTTGAGTGGCGATCGACAGTCTAAGACTACTAATAAATTTATAGAGACCGATTCCAAGGATTTGATTGCTGCTGTCTGAAAAGATGCGGATGGTCTTGTTGGATATAAAGTTTTTTTTTAGCCAAGATAAGACTTCCCCAATTTATTTATTTAAGCTTAATACAAGCAAAAACTTAAGTCTAAACTTAAAAACTAACAAAAAGGGAACTTAACTCTAAGCTTAAGACTAATTTTATTTTTATTTTGCTGGGCCCCTAAGGGCCCACACATTTTTTGATTAGAGATTAAACTAGGTCTTAAAAACTAGAGAGGGATGGGAAAAGAAATGGTGAGGGAAAGACGAAGAATGGTCCTAAGGGCAGTTGTGGTTTAGTGGAAATAAGAGAAGCGAGGTCAGGAAGAGGTGTAGAGGGACTTTCTAAGGTTGGATAGACTCGAATAAAAGTCTAGGGTGTTCTGTGCGTTATTGCCAGGCGTAGCATTCTGAAAATTGGTTCGAATTGGTCGTAGTTGGTGCGGTGGTGAGGGAGACGAAAGAGTGGTACAGACCTAAGGTTTCGAGGGTTAGTGCAAACCAGTAGTGCGGTGGAATCGATCATACCGGTTAATAATTGGTGCACGAAGAGTATGTCAGCGACTTCTCGATGTTTTATAAGGGATGCATGTTAATCAATTTTACTCGAGCTTCGTAGGGAGGTAAGATATAGTTGTCGGCCCATGGGAGACCTTACTTACTTACTTTCTTACCGCGTAAGGCAAAACGGATAAATCTACGCTACTTAGGTGGCGCTACAGTTCGGGGTGAACCTGGGCCTCAACCAACAAGCCTCTCCATTTAGCTCGGTCTTTAGCTAGTTGCCTCCAGTTGCGCACTCCAAGTTGGTCGCGAGGTCCCTTTGAACTTGTGCGCGCCACCTATGGCGATGATTCCCTCTACTGCGTCGTTCCTCGGGGTTAGATTCGAAGACTCTGCGGGCCGGAGCGTTGGTGTCCATTCGCTCTACATGTCCTAGCCATCTCAGACGTTCAATACTCAGTTTTCTGACTAGGTCGATGTCGCTGTACAGCTTGTATAGGTCGTGATTGAATCTTCTCCTCCAAAACCCGTCAACGCAAACGGGACCGAAAATCTTACGAAGAATTTTTCTCTCGAAGCGACCAAGGATATCTTCGTCCTCTTTTAATGAAGTCCATGTTTCAGCGCCGTAAAGCAGGACTGGGATGATCAGGGTCTTATACAGAATCTCCTTAGTTGTTTGAGATAGGGCTTTACTGTTGAATTGCCTTTTAAGCCCAAAAAACAGCGATTGGCAAGCGTTATTCTTCGACTGATTTCTGCACTGATTTTGTTTGCTGAATTTATAGCAGAGCCAAGGTAGACAAAGTCCCTTACTACCTCGAAGTTATAGCTGCCCACGGTGACGTTTTGTCCAATTCGTCGGTGTTGGTTTTCCCTTCTAGTTGACAGCATATACTTGGTTTTGCCCTCGTTTATCGCCAAACCCATTTTGGCCGCTTCCGCCTCAATGATTGCAAAAGCACCGGTGACAGCCCGCTGAGATCTTCCGATAATGTCTATATCGTCGGCGTATGCAAGCAGTTGTACAGACTTGTAATAGATTGTGCCTCCGGTGTTGGCTTGTAAGTTCCGCACAATCCGTTCAAGTACAATATTAAAGAAGTCACATGACAGCGCGTCACCTTGTCTAAAGCCTTTTTTGACATCAAATGTCTCGGTGAGGTCATTACCGACCTCGATGGAGCAGCAAGCGTTACCCATCGTCAACCTGCACAGACGGACAAGTTTGGCAGGGATGTCAAAACTAGACATGGCTCTATAAAGCTCTTCTCTATAGATGCTGTCATAGGCGGCCTTAAAATCGATAAAGAGATGATGGGTATCGATTTGTAATTCTTGGGTTTTCTCCAGGATCTGCCGAAGTGTGAAGATTTGATCGATGGTGGACTTTCCTGGCCAGAAACCGCACTGATAGGATCCAATCAGGCTGTTGATAAAAGGTTTCAGGCGTTCACACAATATCGCAGAAAAGATCTTATATGCGATGTTGAGGAGACTGATGCCTCTATAATTGGCGCAGTTGAGGGGGTCTCCTTTCTTGTGGATTGGGCAAACGATGCTGACATTCCATTCATCAGGCATACACTCGTCTGATCAAATCTTAGAGATGAGTTGGTGTATGCGCTCTACCAATTCATCCCCAGTTGCCTCGAAAAGTTCGGCCGGTAAGCCGTCAGGTCGAGCAGCGTTGTTGGATTTCAGCTTGGATATTGCTATCCTCATTTCGTTTTGGTCAGGTGGACGAAAATATTGACTATCACCGTCTATGTTGAATGGTTCATTCTGCCTGACAGCGGGATGTTGGTCTTCGTCGCCGTTATACAGTCTGCAGAAGAAGTTTTTCCATATTCTCAGCACCGACTGTGATTCTACTACGAGGTTTCCATTTTCATCTCTTTAGGTTTCTGTACGGGTATTGCTTCTCTGACACGTTCTTTTTACCTTTTGGAAAAACTTCCGTACATTGTTCCTGGAGTATAGACTCTCGATATTCTCAAACGCGCGCTTCTCATGCTCTTTCTTCTTCTTTTGGAGAAGCCGATGTTCTTCCCATCTCTTTTGCTCGTAGAGCTCACGAGCAGCTCTCGTTTTCCTTTGCAGCGCCGCTTTGTATGCCTCTTGTTTTGCTGCATGCACTCGCCGGCATTCTTCGTCAAATCAGAGGTTTCGCGGTGGTGGGCGAGCGAGACCCAGCACATCAGTCGCGGCGTTTCTGATGGCATGTTGGCAGCGTTGCCACTGGTCTTCGGCACTTGATGCTGGCGGGATAGGGGTGATTGAGAGATTTCGGGATACGCGTTCAGCGAAGAGTCTGGCGGTTTCTTGCGATTGTGGCTTTTCGACGTTAATTGTTCTTTGTTGCTCGGATTGGGATATCCGCATTCGTACCTTGGCTACAACAAGGTAATGATCCGAGTCTATGTTGGCCGCTCGGAAGGTCCGGACATCCAGAATACTGGAGGCATGCCTTGTGTCGATCGCAATATGATCAACTTGGTTGATCGTTACATGATCATTGGACCGCCATGTCTGCTTATGAATATTGAGATGAGGAAACCATGCGCTTGCTATGGTGACATTTCGCTCCACAGCGAAATCAATTAGCCTTAGTCCGTTATCAGACGTGGTGTCGTGTAGGCTATGCTTACCGACTGCCCTACCGATGCTTACCGATCGCCCAGTACGATTTAAACCTCGTATTCAGGACATTGCTCGTATGTTTTGTCGAGAAGCTCGTAGAAACACTCTTTGGTGGCAGGGTCCCATTATTCCGTGGGGGCATGAACACATATAAGGCTTATGTTAGCGAATTTAGCCTTGATCCGGATAGTCATAATACGCTCGCTCACGTGTCGTTAAGCTTAAGACTTCTTGCCTAAGTCTGCCGCGTATGACAAATCCGCATCCAAATAAGCGTTGCCTGTTGCAATCACCGTAGTAGATGTCACAGTTTTTCATCCTCTTTTTGCCGGCCCATCCCATCGCACTTCCTGGATGCCGGTAATATCTGCTTTATAGCAGTCTAGGGCCTCTGCTAGTTGTTCGGCTGCACGTAGTCTGTAAAGGGACAGAAAATTCCACGTACAGATCCGAAGGTCGTTGTCCTTATTTCATTTGCTGGGGTCGTCATTAGTTGAGTCATCCTTATCCGAGGCTTTTGGTTGTTTCGGAACCATTCGCTTTTTACGTGGTAGGGAAGTTACCCCAATGGCACAACCCCCAACCTGGAGGGCCAGTTCCTTAATTATTACCCTAGGACGAGGGGCCGGGTACACCGGTGCCAGTAGTCCACTACGGGAGTATGAGCGCTGCCGTTAGCCCATTAAGGGCTCCTCCGCCACCATCTCTATTCCAAGGTCCTGACCAGTATTGGAAATTCCTTACCGACCTGTGATCCGAATACATCGAAGCAGCTGGCGCAAGGTATTCACTAAGTTCAACCTAACTGGAACTATAGACGCCACCGTTGAGTCCGTCTAGGGAGTTCGTCCGCTGCCGCCTGGAACAGGAAGAAGTGCTCTAGTGAGAGAATACTCTTGCCCCCCTCTCTCATCTGCTGCCGCCAAGAATCCTCCAAACGGAGTTGGTTACCCATTTCTTGGATTAAGGTACTAGGCACCCGGCTGTCACCGCGTGGAGGTTGAGAGTAGGAGTCGGTAGACCTCAGCTGAGTGAAAACGCTTGTGTTTTCATATGATCGCGTGCACTACCGTTTGACCAGCCCTTCCCTTCCTTGACGACCTCAGAGATTTGGCGTCCTTAGACGTCATGAGCATCCATCGCTTTATCAAAAGCTCCGGTTGTTTTTATTAGTCCCTGAGTGATCTAATGGTAGATCCTTGGCATCATAATGGACCATTACTGGTCTAAGTGTGTCTGCATCGTCGTGTAGACGACCAATCTAACCTGACCTAACCTAACCGACATAGGTGTATAGATCCAAAAATACTTTTTCCGTGATACGTATAAGTCCCATTTCTTTACGAAAGTAGCCTTTCACTGATAACTGAGAGCGCCTTGGATGACTTCCACTCCATATATCTTGATCAATGAGTTTTTTTTTTTTTTATCCAGGATCACTTCTAAATATTTGGTTTCATTGGAAATCCGGATAATGACGTCCTTTAGCACGAGCTAAAGATTCCCTTCTCGCAAATAGAACAACCTCAGTTCCTGCTCCTGTCTCAGTAGAGGCACCATCAGATTTCCTGACCGCCTTCGGTTTGCTTCGATCTAAGAGGATTCCATTCGCCCTCTAAATTAGTCTGGTTTCCTTTCTTAGTCTCTTCAGAAATGGGCTTTATCACGGTCCTGGCGATCTGCAGGATTTATTGCCACTGATCACGTCAGTTACGAATATCTTATCAGAGTAGGTACTTGAGAGGGTTTGAACAGAATCCTCCTTATCTCCTTTTGAGTTTGATGTCACATTTGTCCAGCTCTTCCTTAAAGTGTATGGAATTGATTATAGCTATGGTAGCCAAAAATGGTTAGTAGGTCTCGCCGTCGTTAGTTATTTGAATTTGATATTATAGCACATACATATGTACATTGTATTGTACATGAACAGAATTTAAGGAGAACGACTTTCTACCAATATCCTGTGTAAGTCTTGTGTACATATTGATGCATTAGAACAAGTCTGCAAGCTCGTAGAACTACGATATGGCAACCCTAGAACAACATTACAACTTCACTAAGACTGCATAAATATTTATTGCAACGTATATACAGTCTGTTAGACAAACCTTTCCAATTTAGCTGGTTGTTTGCAACACCAAATAAAAATAAAAGAAGGACGGAAAATAAAATGAAGTAAAACAAGCACTCACATAAAAAAGAGCAAATAAAATGTGTTGCTCCATAGTAGAGAGAGTAAGGAGTCCTTAAAGCAAGGATACTCTGTAAGGGTAATACCCTTGCTACAATGCAACTTCAATGCGCAACAACAACAATCCAATCTAACCATCACGTTCACTGCTGTGCGCTTCGGCTTGCTAGTGATATAATTGCTGCTGCTGCTCCACAGCTCCTGCTCTCACTGGAAAATACTTTGTCTTCACACTCCTGCCCCCCTGGGGACATTTCAGGACATCGCACGTAGTGTGTGTAGTGAAATTCATTCCGGAAAATACATACATCCCAACAGGCACTCTATACTGTATTACAGTGTATAGACAAAACTTGTCTGTTTTCACGTGCATTTGTTGGTCGTTGGACGCTCGCAGGGATGCAAGGATACACACAGTCAGAGTTGGATGTTGATGATTTAAAAAACAGAATTATTTTTCAACCAAGTGTAGCACCACTGTCTGTGCGACGATTATAGTATCCTGGGTGTGGTGTGGATTGTTTTTCGCAAACAGGGGTGGCATTTGTCTGCCTAACTATTTGCTTTTGGGATCTGCTCCCTCGTATACGGTCAACCCTTGAATTTCAATTTTATGTCAGATTTATTCAGATCGTTTGCACATTGTCCTTTTTTTCGTATTTTTCCTCGGCGTTGCTTTTATTTTTCCTTCACTTAAATTTATTTGTTTGTACTCAGGACATACACACACAGAGAGTGCATAAAAAAAAAGGACAACACGAAAAAGTTTTATGGATTTTCGAATGACCTTTTCCGAGCGCATGGTGAGAATACAGGCGGCAGCAGTGACTTACACCTTGTTGAACGAGCTCTGTGACTTTGCAAATGGATTTGAAATTAAAATGTTGAATAAGGACAACGAGGATACTACTGCCTTTTCTGAGCACTTGACTGGCTTCGAATTAAATACACAAAAGTCATTTGATTTGCAAATATAAAGAAAACGTTGATGTTTTAATGAACTCTTGACAAAGTGGGCATTTTTATTTGCTTATGTCTGCTTTTCGCTGCTCCTGGTGCTGCTACCTAGTAGTGGTTGGTTGTCCTTCGGACACAGATATTTTTATTTTGCTGCAGTAGAGTTAGTTGGCTATTTGTGGAAGAGGTTTTCTTTTATTGATTGCTTTGGAAAACGTCAAGGAGTGCAAATATTGATTGAATAAGCTAAATAGAGGACGTCTATTTGAATATGAAAATGGCTATTGAAATTGGATGCGATGGGTCGACTTAGGGGGGCTTAAAGTTGAAAGTGGCAGTGTAATCGAGTGTAGGATGAATGTGCTTTGGCGGTCTAATTAATATTCTAGAGTTTTAAAGGGATGGTTTGAACTTAAGAAAAACTTTTTGTATGCACTCTATGGGTGTCTTAGTTTAAGTGAAGAAAAGCAAGAGCAACGTCGGGTACAAAATTCAAATTCAAGGTTGGATCTGGTAGAAGGAGGCAGGTCTTATTTTATTTTAAAGTCACATTCCAAACATTGGAAACAGACAGCCATCTAAAGAAAAACAAAAGGCCTACGAAAAAAGGCAAGGCAGAAGACAGTCCTGAATTATCTGCAAGAAGACAGGATGCTAAACAAGCAAATTTACAAGGTAAGACAAGTTATAAAAGGCTTGGAAAGTTAACCACTGGTTTGAAAAAAAAAAAAAGAGCCATTACCACCACCAATAATGATCTCGGGAGTGGACAGATTTGGTGAGTTAAAAAAAGCAATAGAACAAAAGACGAAAAAGGCTTGTAAATTCACATCCTATAATAACAATAAATGGAAAATAAATGTCGATGACAGTCACACATATAGAGAAATCACTGAAGAATTGACAAAAACAAAGTTCCAGTGGCGCTCATATGAAAATAAAGCTACTAGACCAGCTAGAGTAGTAGCCAGAGGTCTTTACTTCTCGTGTGATGAACACGATATCGTCGAAGATTTGAGTAATAAAAAATTTAGGATTTTGGAAGCCAAAAACCTAATTAAAACAGAAACCACACAAGGTAGTGATGGGCAACCAATGACAAGAAACAGAAAATTATCTCTTTTTATGCTCTCTTTTCATAATCAAGAAGAAGTCGAAAAGATATATAACATAAAATCAATTATAGGTATTGTTGTTAAGATCGAGCCACTTCGAAAGAATTCAAACTCAATACCCCATTGCAAACGATGCCAAAGTTTCGGGCATACACAAAGTTATTGTAAAAGAGATTTTGCTTGCGTTAAATGCGAAGGAAAACATCCCACAAATAATTGTCCTCTAAAGAAGGACGAGAAAGCAAAATGCATCAACTGTCATGGTGATCACCCAGCAAATTATAGGGGTTGTCCGATGGCAAAAGAATACCAAGAAAGGAAAAGTAAAGCTACTAAAATCAACCAACGAAATGCATCCAATAACAAGTAAAAGCTGAAAACAAGAAACTAGACAAAGTGCCAATTGCTGCTAAAACGAACATACCAACTGTAGAAAGTAAATCATATTCCCAAATTGTGAAAAATACACGAACGGAAAAGGAAATATCGGTAAAGGAAATGCTTATTACTATAATCCAAAGATTGGATAATCAGGATAAAATTATTAAACTGCTGAGCAAAGAAGCAGGAAAAAAACAACAAAATATTATTGATTAAAAATAATCTAAATGTCGCAACGTGGAATGCAAATGGTTTACTCCAACACATCCCTGAATTTCAGGTTTTTCTATGTAACGAAGATATTGATGTTTGCCTGATTTCTGAAACTCATTTCAATCAGGGAACTAAGATTAGAATTCCTGGGTATCTTTGTTTTCACTCTCCTCATCCAGTTGACAGTGCCAGGGGAGGGAGTTCTGTGATTTTGAAAAGTACCTTGGATCATTACAAATTACCAAAAATAGCAAAACAAACAATGCAAGTGTGGACGCCGTGGCGTAAGTGGTTAGTGTGTCGGATCACTACGCATGAGGTTCCAAGTTCGAATCCCAGAAAACACCAACAAGTTTTTTCACGGTCCCAGCTCTCGCGAGCGTCTGGCAAACATCCGAGAGTATTGTTGTCACGAAAAAGCTTCTCAAATCGCCGTTCGGATTCGGCATTAAACTGTAGGTCCCTTCCATTCGTGTGAAAAATATAACGCACAGAACATGAGTGGATGCGAGAAGCTAGGCCCTGGCACCTTAAAGAGCTGTTGCGCCAAATATTTGTATTTGTAAACAATGCAAGTAGCGACAATAAACATAGAAACTAAAGGCAAGGCAAGCACTAGCCTACAGAGGAAGACCTAATTGATCTCTTCCAAATGTTAGGTAACAACTTCATCATCGGTAGTGATTTTAATGCAAAACATACATATTGGTGGTCAAGACTAATAACAACAAAAGGCAGGAAGCTTTACAAATCAGGGCGAAATTTTAACTGTGAATTTATTTCGACTGGATCACCAACTAATTGGCCATCTGACCCAACGAAAATACCAGACGTTATCGACTTCTTCATAACGAAAGGTATTAATAGAAAACAAGTTAAAGTTAAGAGCAGTGATGATCTGTCATCGGATCATACACCTGTAATCCTAACAGTGAATGGTTTATCGATGGAACAGATAAAAAACCCACGACTAACAAACAAAAGAACGAACTGGTGTAAATTCAGAGAAGCGAAGGTTTCATTAACATTAGGTCCCCACTAGTCACAACCAAACATATTGACATTGAAACAGAGCAATTCATTGCCGATGTGCAACAGGCAGCAGAAGATAGTACACCGACTTATCAACAAAAAAAACAGGCTTCGGTAAAATACCCCACAGAAATCAAGCAACTTATATTTCAAAAGAGAAGAGCTCGTAGAAAATGGCAAGCGACAAGATATCCTGGCGATAATTTTAGTATTTATTATTCCATTTAACATCATTTATAATAGATATTACATTATCTTTGTTCTATAAATGAGAATTTCATACAATAAAAGAAATATATATAAATTTTAGTAAAAGAAAAAACGATTAAAAAAGTGACTTCAAGATGAAAAGGGAATTCAAAATTATTAATAAGTTTACAAAATAAATAATATAAATTACCAACAAATTAAATAAAAAAGTAAAGTTTTCCTATGACTAGTCTGCATATCAAAGAGCTCGAGTTACCTGACAAATGTTGAAATAATATGGCAATAAAATTTTTCCTATCATAAAACCGTTTGATTCTGAGAGGGAGTGAATTCCACAGGCGGATGGCATTGACAAAAAACTGGCGTTCAGAAACTAGGTATGAAACACGCGGAGGGATCAAACTTAGAGATCGATTTGATTGCGAGAAGTTAATTTTTTCAAATAAATATGTTGGCTGTTTGCTGATTATAATCTTATGTAGAAACTTAAGTGTACAAAAGTCAAGATATATGTCTAATGTACACCCAATAATATTTTTGGTATATGAAGAGACATGGTCATAGCGTCTCAAACCGAAAACATATCGCGTAAGGTTATTAAATGCAACATTCAATTTTTTTCTGGTTTTAGCACTGTAACAGCGAAAAATCTCACAGCCATAGGTAATGGTAGGGACAAGTAGAGATCGTACTAGCATTAACATAGTATTGACAGGTGTAAAATGCTGTGACATAGAAAGATTTCTAAGAGAACTGTATATCCTATCAATGACCGCACAAATATGGGTATCCCAATCCAAGGTACAGTTGAATCACAAACCTAAGTTCTTAGCCTTCTCTACAAATTCAATAGGTGAATTCCCATAGTATATAGTGGGAAAACTATTAGAATTTAACTTGGTTCTATTTATGATCAAGCATTTGGATTTACCAGGGTTAACCATCAAGGAGTTCTCTTCAGTCCACCTTCGAATATTTTGGAGATCCTCGTTGAGCTTATAAGCCGCATCTTCAACTAATCCGAGCTTGCAACTAAGATATAATTGTACGTCATCAGCATACATATGTATATGTGAGTTATTAATGATTTCTGGAAGATCATTAATAAATATGGTGAAGAGCAAAGGGCCGAGGATAGATCCTTGGGGCACACCCGCAGTTGTTTCGATTAATTCAGACGCTACATCGTTAACTACAACTGCTTGTTTTCGGCCATCGAGATACGTAGAAATAAGATTAGAAGCAGCGAGTGAGAAGAAATACATCATATTAAGTTTCGAGATGAGTCGACGGTGGTTAACCGTGTCAAAGGCCTTAGAAAAGTCTAAAAGCGTTAGAAAAGTAACCATTTCATTGTCCAAAGCAATTCGCAGATCATCTGTTACTTGAAGAAGGGCAGTTATACAACTGTGACAAAGTAACTTTTTGCGTTTAAAGAAAGCAGACATTTGATTGTGCATCAATTTTTCCAAAACCTTTGATAAGAAAGGAAGGATAGCAATGGGTCTGTACTCAGCTGGAGAATGAGCTGAAGCTTTCTTTTTCAGGATTGGGACAATTTTTGATATCTTCCATACACTGGGAAAAGTGGAGGTTGTTAAAATATTATTAAACACATAGGTTATTATCGGGAGAAGGTACGGTAGTATTATTTTTATAAAAATAGAATGAATTCCACCAATACCAACAGCCTTGGATTTTATATCAAGAATGGCTCTAACCACATCAGCTTGCTCGACTCTCTGGAATTCAAAGGAGTCATTACTAGAATGTACGATTCTGGACGGTTGAGTGTACCGATGAGATGTTGTTTGTACTCTTACAAATTCATGGTTGAGCTGATTAGGATCAATACCATCCATTTCGTTGTTTATTTGCCGCTCAATACCTACCGCGCGCAAATTTTTCCACAGTGTTTTCGAGGACAACTTAGCATTTAAGTGATTAGCATAGAAACGCACCTTGTCTAGTCTTATTTTTGAATTTACTAAATTTCTGAATCGACGAAAAGTATCCTGAAATTCAGGAAGCCTATAACGTTTCCATTTAGTAAAAGCGGCATCACGTTTATTTTTCAGCTCATTTATTTCACCAGAAAACCACGGAATAGAGGAGTATCTAGAAACTTTAGTTTTGAGAGGTACATGCACATCGAAAAGGTACAAAACTAAGTTTTGGGGATAGTTAACCTGCCTATCGGGTAAGGTTTCAGTGTAAATCTGTTGCCAATTAACATCACGGAGATCTTGCTATAGACGCTCAGCATTAATGTTCTTATAATCCCTATATATAAACTTGATTTGCTGTCTATTACAGCCAAAGTTAAATGTGTGGAAAATAAGATCATGCTTGGAGAAAGCTGGAGCAGATGCTTGGCTGTAAAATCCGTCTTCGGGGTCACTGGTCAAAAACAGATCCAAAAGAGTGCTTGTGCTTTCAGTGAAGTGCGTTGAAAGAGCAGAGTTAACAACCTTTAAACCTAAGGTATTCAGCGAATTGACGAACGATTCAGAGCATGCACGGTTTAAAATGTTGCAATTAAAATCTCCACAGATGATTGTTTTTGCGAAAGAAGGGGAGGCAGTTTCAAGTACATTGTAGAGGACGGACAGATCAATATAATTATTTGGCCTATAAACAACGCCAAGCAGGCATTTCTCTCCTCTTTTTGCTGCAATCTCAAGAAAACAATACTCAATTGGGCTATCAGCAGGTGAAATTAGATGAAGTTTTATAGATATGGTATTGCGAACATAAATAGCAACACCACCTCCTATTCTATTATGCCGGTCGGCCCGAAAAATGTTGTATCCTTTTAAGGAGTAATGACTACTTGGTTTTTCAATGTCGAACCAGGTCTCAGAAACACATACAATATCAACATTCGAACCAACAAATAGATTTCTAAATTCATCAATTTTTTTGTAAAGACTCTGTGCATTAATGTGACATACACGTAATCCCTCGCGTTGCTTACAAAAAATATTTATTAGTACGCGCAGATTATCGCTGATGCCATCGTTTCTTGTAGAACGCACACTCATGTCAGATATAAATAATGTAACCAAATACGTACATACATAAATATATGTACATATATATACAAATATACAAATCCCTCACGGAAAAAAGATCTACAACAGGAAAAAAAAAGGTGAAAACTATAAAATCTAGTGAAAAATGAATACAGGTACATATGTGCAAATAATAACAAAAATCGAGCTTGAGGAAATGAAGACAAGAATAGGGAACAATATAAAACAAAGTATCGGCAAATATATACACCCCTATTATGGTTAGCGAATCGAATGTTCGACTCAAGTCGAACCTCTCGGCGAATTACCTCTGTCGCTTTATACACTTCACAGATGACATTTAATTGTTTTTTTCTTTTGTCAGCACTTATTCTTTATTTGAATGAAAATGTTTGCTAACAACAATACCACGACAGAAGCAATTCGCTGATAGTTCGACTTGAGTCGAACGTTCGATTCGCTAACCATAATAGGGGGATAAACTTATCTTTAAAACATCTTAATAGCTGCAGCTTACAAATCAGGTCGCACATTTTCATCTTGGTTCGTGACGTTAGCAAGTGACTCCAAACGTTGACAACAATCGATCAAAAAAGCTCTTCCTTTAGGTGTTTGACGCACATAAACTTGCCCATTGCGTGTGAAAACAGAAGAAAGCCCATCATGACGTTTTAAATGGAAAGCTTTCCGAAAGATGTTTTGATTATGCATGGTGAGGCTTTCGTTCAGATGGATCCGCCTGTCAGATCGAAGGCCAAGATTATGTAAACAAAGTGGAATGCGCTTTGCTCTGAATGCTTGATTTGCCGATTTGAGCACAGAGATTTTATCTGCCACGGATGAGAATTTTATTATTATTGCCGAGGTTTCTGCATCTTCTTTAGGCCTAGTTCGAAAAATCTCCTTTGGGACCGGTGCTGGTACGCAATTTATTGAAGAGCAGAGCGTGGCGAACATATTTTGTAGGTCTTCGTTCGTTGTTTTTGGAACACCGTGCAATATGGCATCAGTGGATAGTTTGTCGCGTTCTATTGCATCAATTTTATTTTGTAGTGCGGATACTTGGTTCTCGAGTTGATAACACCGGTTTGATTCGGAGGTTTGTTCCAGGATTTCAATTCGCACTGTAAGCGCAGATATACTTTTGTTCGCATCATCGAGGCGGCTGTTAAAATCGGCGACAATTTTATCAAATCTTTCCACTAGGTTGTTGTGAGTTTGCTGGATGAATGCTTTTAGTTCAATGTTGAGGTCTTCGATTTGTTTAGATAGGCGCATCTCAAACTCTTTATGAAATTTTTAATTTTTGTTAACAATTGCCGGTGAGATTGGCGGTTTACTATTTTTGGATGTAAATCTTGTCTCACGAGAAGTTTGCTGTTCAGACATCGTTGACAGGGATTTGGCGCGCAAAAGTCAATCACAGAAACTTAGGGTTTAAAACCGAAAATTTTAAGTTAAGAATTACTATAAATTCTGGAGAAACTGTTCAATGAAATGTTTTAGGCCAAAAACCACGGTGTTTATGCGCGAATTGAAAACTTTTTTGAAAATATCGGAAAAGTTTTTAGGGAAATAATTTGAAATCAAAATGCTATGGCGATACTTCAGTGTTTACATTCTTTCACAGGATAAAACCATTTTTAATAGACTCAATAATAGGCTTGAAAAAAATATTACTGAATTCGAAAATGATTCTCTAGCTAAATACCTTTGTAATCTAACAGCTGACAAAGTCACGGACTACTCCCTTTGGAAGGCTGCTAAAGAGACCTCAAGCGCAAGATCCCCCGTTGAAAACATCTGATGGGAAATGGATCGGCGATCCAAAGGAAAAGGTTAAACTCTTTTGTCAGCACCTTTCAAATGTTTTCAAACCGTTTCCACCTAGGGTAGCAAATGAAGATCTTGATTTCTATAACAGAGTAGACGAAAAGGAAATTTCTTATGTTTCGTTAAGAGAGATCGAGACATGTATTCATAAACTAAATAATAGAAAATCACCAGGTTATGATCTTATAACTGCTCAAATCTTGAAGGAACTTCTTCCAACTGCATTGTTGAAACTCAAGCTTATAATTAATGCTTGCTTTAAACAAAGGTATGTCCCACATCACTGGAAGATAGCAGAAATTATTATTTTTCCTAAACAAGGTAAGCCTTTATTAGAAGTTACCTCATATAGGCCAATCTCACTTTTACCGTTGTTGTCAAAACTTTTCGAGAAACTCCTTCTTAAAAGGTTAGACCCAATTATAGAGCAAAGAAAGCTTATCCCTACCCATCAATACCGGCTTAGGAATAAACACTCGACGATAGACCAGGTGCATCGTATAACTAATGTTATAGAAAAGGCACTGGAAGAAACACAAATTTGGTCTGCAATATTCTTAGACGTTGCACAGGCTTTTGATAAAGTTTGGCATAAGGGTTTAGAGTATAAACTTCATAGGGATCTACCTAGACAGTACTATGAGATCCTTAAATCTTATATAGGTAATAGATTCGTTAGAGTTCGTTATGGCTCAGCGTATTCTGAACTTAAAGAAATACAAACAGGTGTTCCACAGGGAAGTGTTTTAGGACCCACCCTGTATTTATTATATACGAGTGATATACCGCATGCGAGTGATACCATGATAGCCACATTTGCAGACGACACTGCTCTTCTATTAACAGATGGATGTGTGGTTAAAGCTACAGAAAAGCTACAAAATTCAATTAACGAGATATGTAATTAGACGCAGCGATGGCGAATTTAACTTAATGAGTCAAAGTCCATCCATATCAATTTTACAAATAAAAAATTAACGAATCTTCCCGTGGTTATTAATAATCAAGTAGTTCTTTACTCTAACACAGCTAAGTATCTCGGTATGAATCTGGATGCTAAACTGAAGTGGAAGGAACATGTGAAAAAGAAAGTAGAAGATCTAAATATTAGATATAGAAAACTTTATTGTTTGTTAGGATATAACTCAGAACTGTCCATTGAGAATAAAATCCTATTATGCAATCAGATATTAAAACCCGTTTGGACATATGGTAACCAATTATGGGGTTGCACGAAGAAAACAAATGTTCAAATGTTGTAAACATTTCAAAATAGGGTCCTTCGGGGAATAGTGAATGCCCCATGGTACATTAGAAATAGTGACTTGCATCGAGATTTGCAGATCGACCTCGTAGCAGATACAATTAAAAAGTACGCAATGCGTCACAACGAGCGTTTGCAGATGCATATCAATCCTGAGATAGTCGATGTCTTAAATGTACGAAATAATATTCGTAGGTTAAGAGAGCCCGTATTTAAATTATAATACGTTCTCAAACCCGACTTAACGTTGAAAATAAAATCTTTGTCGATCACTAGTTGATGGGTCATGATCAAGGAGGTGCTTTTAGTGAGGTTAGAGTCCCACACTACTTTGGGTTTCTAACCCCACTGTGTCTTTCAAGATTTTCACTTTCATCAACAAAAAAAAAAAAATAAAAAATTCCAAACATTGAGATGCAGAGACTTTGCGCCAATGAATGTTTCTCTGTAAACCCTTAAAGGACAATGATTTGCAAAACAAGAAACTCAAACGAGGACACATTATTAGATAGAACCAATAGAGAACTGCGGATCTGTAGACACATCCGTGGCAGTAACAGAGGACTAAATTGTCAGATGTACCACAGCCTACTCAACAAAAGTTTGGTGCGCAAAGACTAACGAAGTTAATACAGTTAGAAAGCTGGAACGGATCCAATGTCGGCTGCTCTATTCTCGGTACACCTGTAGTTGAAGTTTACGTAGAAACGAAAGCCAGACAACGCCCACACATGGTTTCAATCTCAACAACTTCCATCGTAGACATCGCCACGGTCTGCTTAGCCCTCTGCTGCGCGACTTTCTTGGCAGAAAGAAGTACTACCGATCAGTTATTCACTCTCAGAATGCTTACTTAGGTCCTGCGTCTCACGCTTAGGTGCCATCGTATTCGGTTCCTGTCGCTTTGCCTCAATTCTCTCCAGGTTTTGCTTAACCGCCGTGCCACCTTTTTCACCCTATTCTACCAAACGCGACCTTTTCAGTACCAACTGTCTCCGAGGAGACAATACTACCCAGGTATTGATCTGTTGATCAGAAATGTTAACTTCTGATGTTGAGGCGTTATTAAGGCTGAGAATCTCACCAAACCGATGGTTATTTGGTACAGGTCCAATACACGATGCGACTGTAGGCAAATATCATCGGCGTTATCGAGATGTTTAAGACTTTATTGGATTTTAACGCTATACACCGATAAAGCACTGCGAAGCACGTCACTGATGACCAGTAGAAACAGTAGTGGCGACAGCCTCCATTGTGAATCTCAAATTACTCTCTGTCACTCGCCAGGGAAGATCTTTGTCTCCCAAGACCTTCCTATAGGTGTAGGTAGAAGGTCTGCTGAGATTGTCGGTGAAGCTTTGAACAATTTTGCAGGGATACCGTCAAGTACTGCTGCCTTATATACTTTGAGCGCTTCAATCGCGGCCCTTACCTCTCGCGAGCGTCTGACAAACATCCGAGAGTATTGTTTTCACGAAAAAGCTTCTCAAATCGCCGTTCGGATTCGACATTAAACTGTAGGTCCCTCCCATTCGTGTGAAAAATATAACGCACACAACATGAATGGTTGCGAGAAGCTAGGCCCTGGCACTTAAAGAGCTGGTGCGCCAAATATTTTTTTTTTTTTTTTTTTTAAAGTAGTAGTAGTAAAGTAAATTTTATTTTTTAAACTTCATATTCAATTTTTTACAATAATTTACAATAGAAGACTTTGGCTATTGCCGTCAGCCGAAGAAGAGAGAATATGACTAAAGTCTTATGCAAATGTAGTGATTTAAAATGCTTCGTTCATTATTTGCTGCCGGTATTTTAATGCAGCTTTAAGATAGCTAGCCAGCACGTTCCAGTCCTCACCATCTAGAGTTCTGATGAATTCAGCCATTGATAGCGCCTCTTTACCCCAGTACGCTCGTCTGATTTCTTTCATTATTGGGCAAGCTCCAATAAAATGAAAAACGTCTTCCTTTGTTCGAAGGTTGCATAGGCTGAAACCTCACTCCCGTCGCTTATATGTGGCCTGAAATTCAGCCGAAGTAGTTCGCCTCTCGCCTTAAAGATGATAGAGATTACATCAACGCTGAACCGATCGTGGAAATAATTTTTCGCAGCCAGATCATGGTTGAGTAAGGGATACGTATACCTGGGCTTACTTTGTTGCGCTTTCAATCTAAACTTCGCACGGGTAGATTCTTCAATAACGGATAACAGCTGGTTCAGAGAACGTCGCCAAGATTATGCATTATAGTGCGTTAGCTGAATACTATGTTCGTCGCTAAGCCTCGACCACTCGTTAAAGAACTGCAGCTTCCGCTGTACCAAATATTTTGCGACGATGTGGGGAAGGCGGTAGTTTGGGAGTTCCATTACTTTCAGAATGTAGGGAAAGTGCAATCTTAATGTAAAGATGTAGAGGGAAGATAAACCAGTTTCAAGGTGCAACATGTATGTCGGTGTGTTTTCGGGTAATCTAAAGATATTTTTAAAGAAATATCTTAAACGTTTTTCAACCTCTTCGTACTCGAATATACCCCAAACTTGTGCAGCATAGCACGTGATTGACCTCATAGCCGCTCCGAAAACCTTCAATTTGCTGCTCGATGGAACGTTTTTCCTACCAAGGAATCCCCGTCAACTGCAATTTATTGCCTTTTTCACCTCCTTTAGTTTTTCTCCCAGGTGGGCCTGGAAGGATACTTGAGATGTAATTAAAACTCCGAGAAATCTATACTCCTTAACGACTTCAAGTTCCTGGTTTTTCCAAGTCCATCTTTCTTGCCTTGAGTATCGTCCAAACCCGTTTCTAAAAACCATTACTTTGGACTTAGGTTAGGTTAGGTAAGTGGGCAGGTGTAGGGGGATAGAAAACCTCCACACCACACTCAGGTCAGTATAGACCCATTGTGATACCCAAGGGGGGAAAGGAGATAGAAAAAGGAAATCCCTACCTCGTGGAAAAATACCGTCTTGTAAGTATCCTACTTTGGACTTAGCGGTGTTCACTTTCAGGTTCCATAAATTGCAGTAGTTTTTGAGCTTATTTATCATCATATGCATCATCATTGGAGTTTCTGATAGAATGACGATATCATCTGCGTATAAAAGCAGCTTTATTTGGAGTCCGTCGAACACAGTTCCACCTGTTAAAAAGGTCACAAGATCATCCCGAAATATTGAAAATAGAAGTGGACTCATGAGACAACCTTGCTTCACTACCATTTGAGACTTAAACCAGTTGGACAGGTTGTGCCCATCCCAAACAGCTGCTTTATTATCTTCATAAAGACTTTGTATGACCCTTACGGCCTTTGAAGATACCCCTAAGTTACTCAGCTTATAGAACAGCGCGTTTCTGTCAATAGTGTCGAAGGCTGCCTTGAAATCAACAAAGAACGCATAGATTTTTTTGCCTTTATCAAGGTATGACCGGGCGATGCTTGTCAATGTGAAAATGTTATCTACTGTGCAGTAACCTTTTCTGAACCCCGCTTGGAATTCGCTTAGAAGAACATTTTCTCGCACCCAATCCGTCAAACGGGTGCAAATATTTTCATTTTTGAATTCATAAAAGAAATTCCTCTGTAATTCGCTGGGACAGTCACATCTCCTTTTTTGAATAACGGAAGTATTATACACTTTCTAAAGCATTCAGGCACTTCTCCTGAGACGAATATGTAGTTATATACTTGTGTGAGCTTTTCTAAGAATTCTACTGACGCAGACTTTAAGAATTCATACGGGATACGGTCTTCACCAGGAGCCTTATTTGCATTGCATCTGTGTAGTACTTTGGTAAGGTCTTGGACTGTAATTGGTCGGTCTAAAGAACTATTTGTTACGAGATGAAGGACATAATTTAGCTGAAGCGCATTGCATGGCGGGTTTAGCAACTGTTTAAAATGATCCGCTAATGCAGACAGCTCCACTTGAATGCCTCGCGTGAACGACATACCATTAAGTGCTCTGACAATCTTCCAAAATGCGCGACTATCTTTGCCGCCATCCAATGTTCTCGTCAGATGTTGAAAAAATATTGTTTGTTTATCCTTGCAGATGTCTTTGTATGCCTTGTTAGCCTGCCGATACATGTCTTTTGCAACGTTACTGTTTGTTTGTCGGACTAAACGTAGACAGTCGAAAGACTTTTTCCTCGCTGCAACACACTCCCAGTCATACCACATTTGCTTTTTTTTTAGATTTGCTCTCGGTTGGAGACCTCTCGCAGCAAGCGTAATACATGAAAACAAAGCATCCGCACCACGACTTGAGTTAATTTCGCTATCATCTATGTATATACCTGAGACTACGATTCAGATGTTGTTTATAATTAAGCGAGTAGCTTTCCTTCCATTGAAGTTTAGGTAATTCGCGTAATTCCAGAGCGGCAGATTCAGTGCATATATCAAAGGACATCATAACTGACAATGGTAGATGATCAGAGTAAATCCGTTCGTTAATATTGAGATCGGCAACAAACTTCAGCCATTTTCCATGCACAAGGCAGTAATCTATTGTCGAGTAAGCAATACCTTTAAGAAACGCTAAATTACCTTTCACGCCGCTTTTGGAACGACCGTTCAGAACCGTTAGACCAACTGACTCACACATTTCAATAAATTTTCTGCCATTTCTATCAATTATGTTATCTGTGGCACACCTGGTTGCGTTTACGGACTGCGGTAACAGCTCGGATTGGCTGAAATATGCGTCTCAGAAGTCTAGCAAGAGCTCCTCAGAAGGAGGACGTGCGGCGGATGAATTCTCTCGATGGAATCAACGGCGACGTCTACAGACCAGCGGATACCTTACTTGAGCTACTTCGACATATTTGGAGCTGAGGTCTGTAAAGATTTTCAATATTACGTCAGGGTACTGAAAAAGAGATGGTGGCGGATGAACCCTTAATGGGCCAACGGCAGCGCTCATATCCCCAAAGTGGGTTACTGACATCGGTGTATCCGGCCTCTTGTCCTAGGGGTAAAAAAAAAGATCTGGTCCTGCAGGTTGGGGGTTGTGCCGTCGGGTTAACATCCCTACCACGTAAAAAACCTTTCGGGTACGAAGCAACCAACAGCCTCGGATACGGATGATTTTACTGTTGACGACCCAAGTAAACGTAAAAAGGACAACGATCTTCGTGTCTGCACGTGGAATGTTAGGTCCGTCTACAAACCACGCGCAGCCGAACAACTTGCGGAGGCCCTAGCGTGTGTTTCAAAGTAGACATTACCGCCATCCAAGAAGTGCGATGGGATGGGTGGAGGATGAAAAACTGCGATATCTACTACGGCGATTGCTACAGATAACATGGAAAGCATCTATTCGGGTGCGGATTTGTCATTGGAGGCAGACTTAGGCAAGAAGTCTTGAGTTTCCGGCATGTGAACGAGCGCCTGATGACTATCCGTATCAAGGCTAAATTTGGCAACATTAGCCTAATATGCGCTCACGCCCCTCATGAGAAGATTGACGACGCGACTAAGGATGACTTCTACCAGCTCTTGGAGAAGACGTATGAGCAATGCCCTAGTCACGACGTTAAAATTGTCCTAAGTGATCTTAACGCAAAGCTAGGAAGAGAGGACATCTTTAGTAGCATGGTCGAAAAGCACAGCCTGCACGACATCACATCCGACAATGGACTCAGGCAAGTCGACTTTGCGGAGGGACGAAACTTTGTTGTAGCTAGTACGCGGGTCCCACGCGTCGATATTCACAAGAGAATATGCCTCTCCTTTGATCGAAAAACTGTTAACCAAATTGATCACATTGCGATCGACGCAAGGCACTCTTCCAGTATGCTGGGTGTCCGGACTTTCCGAGGAGCCAATGTGGACTCGGATCACTACCTAGTTGTAGTCAAGGTACGGATGCGGATATCCAGAACGGGGCGAAATCAACGAAATACTGTCAGGAAATTTGACGTCGGGCGGCTACAATCGCAAGAGACCACCAGAACCTTTGCCGATCATGTTTCTTTTAATCTTAGTCTAAGTCCGATGCCGCCAGCAGCAAATACGGAATACCAGTGGCAGCGTTGCTAACAAGCCGTCAGAGGTGCCGCCAATGATGTACTGGGTCTCTCTCGCCCACCACAACGAAACCCCTGGTTTGATGAGGAATGTCGGCAAGCACATGCAGCTAAACAAGAGGCGTATAAAGCGGCGCTGCATAGAAGGACTAGAACTGTTTACGAGCTCTACGTGCGCAGGAGAAAAGAGGAACATCGACTTCTCAGAAAGAAGGAAAGGAGCATGAGAAGCGCTCGATCGAGGAGATTGAGAGACTTTAGTCTCTTAGAGTCGGTACTGACGGTATAGAAGGAGCACTGCTGCAGACTGTTAAACGGCGATGATGAATAATATTCCACTGTCAGGCAGAATGATCCATTCAACAGTTAAATATGATAGTCAAGATTCCCGTCAACCCGTGTGAAGTGAAGTGAGGATAGCGATATCTAAACTCAAATCCAACAAAGCTGCTGGAGCCGACGGCCTTGCCATCGAACTTTTCAAGGCAGGAGGAGATGAGTTGGTAAAGAGCAAGCATCAGCTCATCTGTAAAATCTGGTCGGACGAAAGTATGCCCGATGAATGGAACCTCAGCATCATTTGCCCGATCCTGAAGAAAAGAGACCCTCTAAACTGCACCAATTACAGAGGTATAAGTCTCCTCAACATCGCATATAAGATCCTGTCTGCCGTAGTATGTGAATGCTTAAAACCGATCGTCAACAACCTGATAGGTCCTATCAGTGCGGTTTTAGGTATGGAAACTCCATCATTGACCAAATATTTACACTACAGCAGATCTTGGAAAAGACCCATGAATATAAAATCGAAACGCACCACCTCTTTATCGATTTCAAAATTGCCTATGATAGCGTGTATAGAGACGAGTTATACAGAGCCATGTCTAGTCTTGGCATCCGTGCCAAGCTCGTCCGTTTGTGAAGAATGACGATGGAGAACTCTCGCTGCTCCATCAAAGTCGGTAAGAACATCACCGAACAATTCGATGTCAGGAAAGATCTTAGACAAGGCGACGCGCTATCATGCGATCTCTTTAACATAGTACTTGAGAGAATTGTACGAAACTCACAAGCCAACCCCGGAGGTACAATCTTCTTCAAGTCTGTACAACTACTCGCTTATGCCGATGACATTGACATAATCGGAAGAACTCAGCGGCAGTCAATGGGGCATTTACGAGTATTGAGATCGAGGCAGCAAAGATGGGTCTATCGGTCAATGAAAGCAAAACAAAATATATGCTGTCTACAAAAAAGGACACCCAACATCGGCGTCTTGGACAGAACACCACAATAGACAGATATAATTTTGAGGTAGTAAAGGATTTTGTCGACGTAGGCTCTATGGTGAACTCCGCAAATGACATCAGTAGGGAGATCACACGAAAAATTACTCTTGCACATCGTTGTTTCTAAGGGCTAAAACGGCAATTGAGTAGCAAAGCCCTATCTCGAACTACCAAGGTAACTCTCTATAAGACACTAATCATCACAGTCCTGCTGTATGGCGCAGAGGCATGGGCTTTGACAAAACCGGATGAGGATGCCCTTGGTTATTTCAAGAGAAAAGTTCTTCGACCGATCTTTGGTCCCGTCTGCATAGACGGTGAGTGGAGGAGAAGGTACAGTGCCGAACTATACGGCCTGTACAAGGACATCGACTTAGCCAGAAGAGTTCACATACAGCGACTAAGATGGCTGGGTCATTTAGAGCGGATGGAGCCCAACCTTCCGCTAAGAAAGTTTTCGAATCCACCCCGGATGGACGACGCAGTAGAGGGCGACCTCGCGGTAGGTGGCGCAAACAAGTGGAGCGGGACCTCAACCAACTTGGCGTGCGCAACTGGAGGCAGCTGGCTCGTAGCCTGGCTGCTGAGGTGATCCTCATGATTTAAAATTTTTCCCTACTGTAGGCGCAAGCTGTGACCACCTTTCAGCACTTTAGTGATCTTATAAATGGCCTCACTATCGCATCTACTCGCAGCTTCTTCCATCTGTTCAGTAAGGGCGTTTATATACTTTCGTCTGTTACGGCGCTCGTTACGCTTAACCTCTCACATCTTTATACGGTACTGGGACTCAAGTTCACTTCTACCGGCTGCCGCTCTTCGATTGGTCGCCAGATATCAGTAGATAACCATTTGCATTGGCTTCTTTCGATTCTACTGACACAACGGTCTGTACCAACGACAAAGGCATGTTTCACAGCATTTTAGTAATCTTCTATGCTCGGTCCGTAAACATTGGGCTCACTGTGGGATACCTTAGACGGTCAGTGGTGTACCTGGTTCCGCGAAGAGTTCCCCTAATACGGACGGCTGCAGTTTGTAAGCGGTTATAAGCTATCATAAGGTGGTTGTCGGCTCCTTTCCGAAGTCGGCTCCGCGCCTGTTTCGGACATCCAAAAGACAATTTATTAAAAGGCGGCTAAGCGCAATGTGATCAATTTGATTCTCACTCACTCTGAGAATGGTGCTTGAAAACGCCAGAGAGTATGTCAGACAGCTATCTATTTTGTGGATTTAGAAACTCTGAGGGGTAGTGCAGGAGTATGGGATTGATGGTTCCCCGTTAAGGCGCATTTGGTCTATATATATCAAATGCAGAAGCTGTTTTCAGGTAAAGTGCGTTAAATAAATATCTTTCATTGTGAATGTTGAGCTCCGTCAGGGGAGCGTTTATTCACTTCTCTTCTTCGTTATGCATGTGGATTGGATTTTACAGCGCTACCTTGGTTAGTCAGCTTTCGGAACTTCAGTACGCACTTCGAAGGCTTGTAGTCGCCGGTGATGTGAAAGTAATCGTGAACAAATCAGAAGTAATGACCGTTTTCAAAACATCCGATTAGTGTTCTCTGCACTCTGTGTTGAATCAGGCCAAGAAATTGAAATACCTCGGGTCTTATTCACGATTGATGGAACGATAAAGGCTAAATTATGCTGTAGGATTGGTCAGGCTGAGTTAATAATCTTTGGAAAAAACGATCTATGCCTTGGTGGTTTGATCACGTAGTGCACATATTTCCAAACCGCCTTCGAATCGTGAACCTCCTGTTTATTAGTCCAAAGTTTTAAAATTATGAAGAGATAAGCATCCGTAAAAAACTGCTGGTCAAAAGTCAAAATATATCATGAACGTATCACCCCAACCAGCAAGCTTCGGATTATTACCATAATACTCATCCATTCGTCCTTTTTCATTTGTTCTATATTTTTCGTTGATAAAACTACCACAGTCATAAAATTCAATGCAAACTGTGAAAATTTAATAAAATTTCATTGACTCGACAAATAAAAGCGAATCAGAATGTAAATACCACAGTCCCACACAGGACGACATTGCATGCAAGGATATGCATTCGAGTGAGTATACGTAGTACCCACAATGCGAATGTCCGTTGATGATGTTTATTCAATCGCCTTGCCACCGCCACAGCAGCAGTAGCATGGCAATTGAAGTCATCGCGTCGCCGTGTCTATCACCCACCCGTCCACCCTCAACAATGTCCTCCAATTGCGAAGGTGGTTCCCACATCATCAGCAGACCTGAAAGCAGTTGACATGACTATAATCTCGTTTTGGTTAACTCATTTGCATTCCTGACTAATATTGTGCGGTGGTGCGTTTCCATGCAGCACGTTCCCATTCACCGAAATGGAAATATTGAACACCGCCAGGCAACAAAACCCACTGCCAGGACTATGAACACTCTGAATATGAATACTTAATCAAATGAGGGTGTGTGTGCTTATTTTTAGTTGAATACACGCCGAATGAATGATGGTTTGCTCTCCGGGCGGGTAGCGGGGAATTCGTCTGACATTGGCATCCCTTGGGAGTGTAATTATAATAACCAGGATACATTGTACCTATAGGTACTCGGTACATGGGGCGATGGAATTTTAACCATTTTTGGAAGGGCACACAGGCATGCTGAGAAGATGGATGATTGCGTCTGACTGTTTTGCATAACGGTGGATTTATGGGAGAAATAATGACATTCGTGATTTAACTTAACCAATTGGGAGCCAGCCACATCGCCAGCCGAGCACACAGGAGGGTCACATTTAAATTTGTAAGCCAGATAAAGTGAAAAGGTTCGTTCGACGCGGCGAATACCTTGGTTAAGCTGTGCACGTGCTTGGAGGGACCGTAATTTGGACTAAACCTATTAAATACACAAAGCCGCTGTAGATTAGATACATTTGTCAGAAATTCAATGCAGTCAAGCTTCAAAATTGAGGTCCAAAACGACTCGTTATACAGGTGGGTAGTTATTTTATTTGCGTTTATATTTGGGAGTCGCTGTTAGCGTGACGTTGAACTTCAAGAGTGTGTATTGTACAAGTATAATTATTTTAATTATTCCGAAATAGAGTCAAAGCCACTCAGAGATGGCAGCGGCCTATTGCACGTTCACCCCATAAGGGTAAATCTGGATAAATATTTGCGTACTGTTACGATTGTAAATCGAGTCCATTCCCATGTCCAAAATGTCCATTTAATTCTCACGAAAGAAGGGAAGAGTTACTTCCTCTAGTCCAACTGAGGTATCTAAAGTAGACTCCGTCTCTAGTAAAAGATAGGCTCCTATGTGAATCGCATTCCACAAGAACTTCGAAAACTCAGCAGAATATGCAAAGTTCATTCTCTTCTACACCCAGTTTCCTGAGATGTTTCTTGACCCGTTAGCATGCCTGTTAGGGTGCGAAGTCGATTCTTACTGACGTTTAGGAAGTTCGGCTTCTTTCCTCTTTGCAGTTCCCCCGAAGTTCTTTGGCCTAACCCAATTGGTAGATATCATTCCAATGCTTATCCCAATTCCTTTTTTCTCAGCTCTTCTTGTATTTTTTGCGGTCTTAACTCACAGAAAAGTTCCGGCACAAGGAATGGAGTTTCCAAGCCGTTACTTGCTAGTACGACATTTTCATTGCTTTCGTCCACTCCTACATGACCTGATACCCCTTCCTTATATCCTGTATCCCCTTGTGGATCCTAGGGCCTCTACTACGCCTACGCGCTATCGTGTACGGTTTCTGGCAATGTGTCTGAGTTCTCCCCAACTTTTCCCTAACTGCCGTGCCTCCTTCTCCACTGTTCTGCGCCATGTTCTCCTCGGACCGCCAGATCTTCTGCCATCCTGAGTTAGAGGGTTCCATTGCATAGCATGGTTCGCTAAGGAACTGTCACCCTTTCGGAATGTGTGACCAATTCACTGCCACTTCCGCCGTTGGATGGTTGTGCCTATTGGTTCCTGACCCGTTCTCTCGTAAAGGTGTTTGTTAGAGATACGGTTGGGCCAGAAAATCCTTAAGATATTGCGCAGGCATCTATTACCAAACGTTTGCAGCTTTCTGGTGATAATAGTGGTCACTCTCCACGTGCTGCAATCACATAACAGCACGGATTCAACGTTGGAGCGGAACAGTCTTATTTTGGTGCTCAAACTGATTGCATTGCTTCGCCATATTTTGGACAACATCCCGAACGCGGACTTTGCTTTGGCGATCCTGTTGGCTATATCCAGTTCGGTTCCACCATCGGTCGAGACAATACTCCCAAGATAATGGAAATCCTCTACTCTCTCTACCGGTTGTCCAGCAATGCATATTTGAGCCGATGAGTTAGTTCCAAGGTTGATAATTTTAGTTTTTGCCGTATTTATTTTCCGCCCGACGACGCCTGCCTCTCTCTCCACATCTGCTGTCATTTGGTGAAGGTCCATAATTCTGTGGGAGAGCAATCATACATCGTCAGCGTAGTCAAGCTTTTCCAGTTGAGATATAAGAGTCCATCGAATTCCTCCGTTTTCCGGAAGCACATCGCTAATCACCAATAGGAATAATACTGGTGAAAGGATACAGCCTTGTCTTACCCCACTTTGGATCTCAAATTCCTCAGACAACCTTCCCCTGTGCAGAACGTGACATTTGGAGCCTTCATATGTAGCTTTGATAATAGCAATTAGTTTATCGGGAATGCCTCTCCTGCGTAAGGCACGCCAAATAAACTCCCTGTTGACACTATCGAACGCCTTCTCAAAAACGATGAACAGCAGGTGCAGTGGCGATCGATATTCAACACACTGTTCGATGATAATCCGCAGAATGTTGATGTGGTCGGCACAGGAGGATCCAGAGCGGAAACCTGCTTGTTCGGCATCGAGTGTGTCTTCGAGATGTTGTTTGATTCGCTCCAGGGTGATTTCAGCTTTTATCTTAGCTACAGCAGGCAACACGCAGATACCCCTCCAGTTTCCGCACTCCATTAAATTTCCTTTTTTAGGAAGCTTGACAATCATTCCCTTTTTCCACTTGTTAGGAAAGCTCTCAGCTTCCCAAGCTCTCTCTATAAGTGGAAGCAGAAGCTCAGCCGATGTAGTTGGCGCTGCTCGTAAGAGCTCTGCTGGAATACCGTCAAGTCCTACCGCCTTGTTGGTTTTGAGTGCCTTGATTGCGGTAATGATCTCATCTTTACTGGGAGTCGTGGTGCGTATTCGGGAACTTCTCACCTCGGGCACCTCAGTCTGATTTGGGAGCATATCGCCAGCGAATACACGGTTGAAAACCGTAGCAAAATGCTCTTTCCATCTCTTGAGCTGGTCCTCATCCGAAATGAGCAAGGAGCCGTCTAGGCTTTTCACTGGGTATTGGCTGGAGCTGCTACCACCTGTCAGCTCTTTCGTGATTCTGTAGACGGTCCTGCTGTCGCACCTCCGTGCAGCTTCTTCTGCTTCTGTAACCAGCGCGTTGATGTAGCTGCGCTTGTCACGTCGCACGCTACGCTGAACTTCTCTCATCTTCATGCGATATAGGGACTCTAGCTCGCTTCTCCTTGCTGCTGGGGTAGCTGCAACGCGAGCTTTCAGCTGTTATCGTTCGTAAAACCGTCTCCAGGTATTCTCGGAAAGCCACGCCCTATGTCTTCCCTGCAATCGGCCGACAATTCCTTCAGCACCAGATGTAAAAACATTTTTCACAGCATACCAATGGTCTTGGATGGTTGCGGGCATAGAGCTGCTGATTGCTTCCACACCTTGCGAAAAGTGCTCCCTTAATTGTTGGCGCACTAAGGGATCACTAAATCTATCGATGTTGAACCTAGGCATTCTTGTGTTGGCCTGGGATCTTCGAATTGCAGCAGTGCGTAGTTGGGGAGTAGCTATCATAAGATGGTGATCACGTACTATCCCCACATCTGCCCCTCGCCTGTTTCGGACGTCCAGGAAACTACTTCTAAAGCGGCGGCTGGTGGCAAAATGGTCCAATTGGTTGGAGGTTGCTTGCCTGTCATTGGAAACCCAGCTGACTTTGTGGCAGGTCTTGTGCTCAAACATGGTGCCACCTATCACAAGACGGTTGGCATTGCAGAAATCCACAAACCTTTCGCCGTTGTCATTGCGGTTGCCTAGTCCATGCTTCCCGATTACATGTTTGAGCCCTTCGTTGTCGTTGCCTACCTTGGCATTCAAATCCGCCATCACTATGACAATGTCTCCATTTGGTGTTGTGTTGAAGACGACACTAAAGAGATTGTAGAAGCTCTCCTTTTCGTCCTCAGACGAACTATTCGTTGGGGCGTAACACTGTATGATGGTGACGCGTCGTACTCTAGTCCGGAATCTGGCCGTCAAAATTCTTTCACCATGAGGCTGCCAGGAAATTAGGCCCTTGCGTGCTGTTGTTGTTGGCGGTTGTCCGACTCCATATTCCCGCGGACTTCCGGATGGTCTTCCAGAATAGAGTACTACAGTGTTACGCGTTGGAGACTGGTACTCGCCCGCTTCTAACCATCTCACTTCACTTTCCCCCAAAATGTCCAGTTTATATCGCATGAATTCGTTTTCCAATTGAAGGAATCTGGCATTGTAAGGACCTTCGCTTCCCGAGTCGAGGAGCGTCTTTACATTCCAGAAACCTATCTTTATCCGGGTACAATAGCTAAAAGTCGTCAACATGTGATCATTCCTTAACCGAGGCATAGTGTCGGTTTCTGTAGCGGGCAATATTCGGTAACGCAGGTTGCTGGCCCACGTTTCCTAGCCTAGAATCAAGGCCCTAGACAACCCGCACTTACAGTTTTATCCTAAGAGTTTATACGTATAGTTGCCCGGGAACCACCACTAGGAGATAAAGTAAGCACTTCATCACGAACTTGATTGTTGCGCTACTGGCCCATGCCAAGTTTTGGGCAGTCAGCAGTTTCCCGATCAATCGCAATGCAGGTCCCCAAACAGATTTCCTTACTGGTCATTGCTCTCTCAAATATCATGTTAGGAAAATTGGCATTAGTGAGTTTGAAACTTGAAGACTATGCCTTAAGGCCACTTGAACTGCTGAGCACATCATGTGTGAATATCCCACCATCGCTCGCAGCAGACCATTTTTCATAAAGGATTCATCACCCCATCTGACGTAATCTCTTCCTCAGCCCAAACTATCCTAAGCTTTCTTCGAGAACTTGATATCAGCTAGGACACGATTGCAACATGCCTTTCTTCAGGGGTTAGTACAAATGATCACTTTGCAGGTCGAAGTACTGTGTTGGGTCGTAGAGCACCGTCCCATCACCCAAATAGTCAATCTTCGCCACTGATTCCCGAGCTAAACTAATACTGTGCGTATTGAGTCTCTAAGTTAGTTTCTGGACCATAAATCTTTCTAGGATTCCACTACCTATTCCTCTTTTAAAACAATTCATTTCTACTAGAATCTCTTAGGACTTCCTTTCCATTGAAATTCCTTTCACTGGCTTTTCCATTCTCAACTTAAATAGAACACGCCCCAAGCTCACGTATCCTTCGACTAAAATTACATACAAATTCTCGATGTTCATCCGATAGTCATTGATCAAACCTTTGTCTTATAACTTAACTGACGCCTTATCTCGAGCAATGCAAATGTAATCCGATATATAAATGCAAAAGGAAAAGATAAAAAAATATATGTTTACCTCCAAATACCCTGTAATAGATACTCTAAATCTACGCCCTGTCAAGAGGCTCTCAAATATCCAATAACATTGATAATCCCTCTGTCGAAATTTGGCCGCCCCCTCGTTCCCTCGTCCTTCTGCACGGACGAAAGACCGATCGAATTTGTATCAATTTCTGTTCTCTTTCTTTCGTCCTTTTGCGAGTGTTAGTGTGTTTGTCGTCTTCGGAGGAGAGAAGGAATCCATGTTTAACGCCTCACCGGATACGACATGTGGGAGGGCGGATATGTCTATTGCACTCGTAAAACTTCCGCTTTTATGGGTACATAAAGTGTTTTGTCGTACCGTTTCCCCGACCGCTTCTATCTGTGAATCCGTCAGTCCACATCCGCTCAAGGCTTCTTACTCGCCTCCTCCTCCGCATTCGATTCCTAATGTGTGATGTGGCATTTTGCACGCTTTATTTATTGTTATTGATTTTTTTATTTTTTTTTGCTGCTTTGGCACGCTGTAATGGGGTGAATATGTTCATGTTAATTTGGTTTTTTTTTTGTTCACCCCCTCAGAACGTCAGCAAGGGGGATGGCGGGTTGTTTGCTTGATGATTGTGTGCATGTCAATGGATTCGTTTATGTAAGACGGGTTTTTATGGATTTAATATATCAGGTTGTTATCGGGGAATATCTAGCGCGCAGAGGGATGGATGATGATTGGATGGGTGCCGTGGAGGGTGAGGGTAATAAAAATTCCATCAATTTGTTGATTTTGACATGCGATGTGTTGTTTACTTGGGTGTAGGTGTGAGTGCAAGAGTTACGGCCCATTCAAATGACGATGATGGAACAAATTACAAAAATTAGTTATTTGAGGCAGCTTTTGCGCTAAAATTGATTCTAGGCAAACATGCAACCAGGTGGTTTCTATACGTACTTTGCACCTGGCCGGATGGATTTAATAGATTTTTTTTTTTCGATGAGGAGAGAGTTATTGAAAAGTTTGAAGGGTGTTTAGATGAATTGATTTCATGGGATGTGGAAACTATACTCTCAGCGTGAGGTATTTCGGATATCCTGTTAGTGACAGGGTTCCTGATTGTGGGGAGGTTTTAGAATTCAGTTACTCTTCTTATCAGAGAAATGAGTATGTTCTTTTCAATGGTCTCCTATTGATCCTAGGTCAGGGCACGTTAATTAATAAGCGATCTGGTATAAGTGAAATCGAAGACTGAATGAAGTGCTGCATTTACGTTATACGCCTCAGTAAGTGCATTGAGTGTCGCCAGGTGCTATCAGAATTATAAAGTACCAACCAACCACCTCCTAGATACTCACCACTGCCTGAGCACATTTTTGCTGCAAAGGAAAACGAGAGCTGCTCGTGAGCTCTACGAGCAAAAGAGACGGGAAGAACATCGGCTTCTCCAAAAGAAGAAGAAAGAGCATGAGAAGCGCGCGTTTGAGAATATCGAGAGTTTATACTCCAGGAACAATGTACGGAAGTTTTACCAAAAGGTAAAAAGAACGTGTCAGAGAAGCAATACCCGTACAGAAACCCGTAGAGATGAAAATGGAAACCTCGTAGTAGAATCACAGTCGGTGCTGAGAATATGGAAAAACGACTTTTGCAGACTGTATAATGGCGACGAAGACCAACATCCCGCTGTCAGGCAGAATGAACCACTCAACATAGACGATGATAGTCAATATTTCCGTCCACCTGACCAAAACGAAGTGAGGATAGTAATATCCAAGCTGAAATCCAACACCGCTGCTGGACCTGGCGGCTTACCGGCCCAACTTTTAAGGCAACTGGTGTTGAATTGGTAGAGTGCATACGTTTGCTCATCTCTAAGATTTGGTCAGACGAGTGTATGCCTGATGAATGGAATCTCAGCATCATTTGCCCGATCTACAAGAAAGGAGACCCCCTCAACTGCGCCAATTATAGAGGCATCAGTCTCCTCAACATCGCATATAAGATCTTTTCTGCGATATTGTGTGAACGAATGAAACCTTTTATCAACAGCCTGATTAGACCCTATCAGTGCGGTTCCAGGCCAGGAAAGTCCACCATCGATCAAATCTTCACACTTCGGCAGATCCTGGAGAAAACTCAAGAATTCCAAATCGATACTCACCACCTCTTTATCGATTTTAAGGCCGCCTATGACAGCATCTATAGAGAAGAGCTTTATAGAGCCATGTCTAGTTTTGACATCACTGCCAAACTTGTCCGTCTGTGCAGGCTGACGATGGAGAACACTCGCTGCTCCATCAAGGTCAGTAGTGACCTCACCGAGACCTTTGATGTCAAAAAAGGTTTTAGACAAGGTGACGCGCTATCATGTGACTTCTTTAACATTGTACTTGAACGGATTGTGCGGAACTCACAAGCCAACACCGGAGGCACAATCTATTACAAGTCTGTACAACTGCTTGCATACGCCGACGATATAGACATTATCGGAAGAACTCAGGGGGCTGTCACCGGTGCGTTTGCAAGCATTGAGGCGAAAGCGGCCAAAACGGGTTTAGCGATAAACGAGGGCAAAACGAATTATATGCTGTCAACAAGAAGGGAAAGCCAACACCGACGAATTGGACAGAACATCACAGTAGGCAGCTATAACTTCGAGGTAGTAAGGAACTTTGTCTACCTTGGCTCTGCTATAAACTCTGAGAACAAGATCAGCGCAGAAATCAAGCGAAGAATAACTCTTGCCAATCGCTGTTTTTTTGGGCTTATAAGGCAATTCAACAGTAAAGCCCTATCTCGAACTACTAAGGAGACTCTGTATAAGACCCTGATCATCCCACCCCTGCTTTACGGCGCTGAAACATGGACTTTATTAAAAGAGGATTAAGATATCCTTGGTCGCTTCGAGAGAAAAATGATTCGTAAGATATTCGGTCCCATTTGCGTTGACAGGTTTTGGAGGAGAAGATTCAATCACGCACTATACGAGCTGTACAGCGACATCCATCGACCTAGTCAAAAAACTGCGTATTGGCATATTCAGCCTTTCACTAATTGTCTCCAGTTGCGCACTCCAAGTTGGTTGAGGTCCCTTTGAACTTGTGCGCGCCACCTACGACGTGAAGGTCCTATACTGCGTCGTCCCTTGGGGTTAGGTTTGAAGACCCTGCGGGCCGGAGAGTTGGTGTCCATCCGCTGTACATATCCTCGCCATCTCAGACGTCCAATACGCACTTTTTTTTTGACTAGGTCGATGTCGCTGTACAGCTGTATAGTTCGTGATTGAATCTTCTCCTCCAAAACTCGTCAACGCAAATGGGACCGAATATCTTACGAATAATTTTTCTCTCGAAGCGACCAAGGA
Organism: Brachypalpus laphriformis; assembly: GCA_945910035.1. Taxonomy (NCBI): domain Eukaryota; kingdom Metazoa; phylum Arthropoda; class Insecta; order Diptera; family Syrphidae; genus Brachypalpus; species Brachypalpus laphriformis. The sequence goes on along the minus strand of OX246753.1, from coordinate 310,765,781 downwards.
TATCTTCATCTTCTTTTAATAAAGTACATGTTTCAGCGCCGCAAAGTAGGACTGTGATGATCAGAGTTTTATACAGATTCTCATTAGCTGTTCGAGGTAGGGCTTTACTATTGAATTGCCTTATAAGCCCTTATAAACAGCGATTGGCATGAGTTATTCTTCGCTTGATCTCTGCGCTGATGTTGTTTTCAGAGTTAATAGCAGAGCCAAGGTAGACAAAGTTCCTTATTGGCTCGAAGTTATAGCTGCCCACAGTGACGTTCTATCCAATTGGTCGGTGTTGATTGTCCCTTCTTGTGGACGCCATTAATACGCGCAGCTGCAAGTTCTTAATAAACAAATGGATTTTTTGGCCGAACCGTATCTTCAACGAACAACTTTATATGAGAACGAGCCAAGAACCCATAAATATTATTACACGAAGGAGAAAGTGGTAGTGGATTGCGTGCACCCTACGGTGCGAAATACGCCATGCAGTGGAATCCGTTCACCCATGCAGATGGAATAGCGGGACGCCATAGGCAAACCTGGCGCAGAACAGTTGAGAAGGAATCGAGCTCTTTAGGAATGGGTTGGAGGCAGCTCAAACGCGTTGCAGAGTTCCGAGTAAGATGGCGCACAGGCGTGGTTGACGCCCTTTGCCCACCGAGGGGTTAAAGGATCTAAATAAGTGAGCAAGTGTCGGATTTTAGAGCATATTGTTCATTCCACCAGACGCTGTCAGCAAATTTATTAGCAGCAAGACGAATTCGCTGCCAAGAGTCCGCTTTACTACTTGGATAAGACCGGGGCATCCTGTGATTACATGAAGAGAGGTGTGTCGTCCTCTAGGCATAGTCCCCAAACAGGATCCAATGCTATATGTACTGAGTTTATGAAGATGCTTCTTTAGGAGAAAATGGTCGCTAATGGCACCGATTATAATTCTAAGCTGATAGCTGCACAGATTCATTAGAAACTTAGATTTCTTGAGTGACAGGACATGGCAAAAGAACTTGGAGCATTTCTGGCCTTGGTTCTGGTCTGTCTCATGGTATAATCCTTGAAAAGACCCTTGCTCACGCCACAGAATGGTTCAGGGCCAGTAAAGGGGGATGCTGGAACGGTCTTCGCCAAAGAGTATGCTTTTTCATTACTTTTGTGGTTTTCGTGTACGGTTGTGTATAATTCTAAAGGTTTGGTTCTTTGTAGACGGCGTAGTAAATTTCGTTCATCCAAAACTTGGAGGACTGTAATATTTACGTGACTTTCTAGTCGACTTTTATGCTTTCTCGCATAGTTTTTGATTTCGTCTTCGATTGTTTTAATGCCAAGATCTCTGTGGATATCGCTGTTTCTGATATACCATGGCGCATTAACAATACCTCTTAGTACTTTCTTTTCAAAAAATTGTAAAACTTTAATATTACTTATTTTGGTGCAACCCCAAAGTTGTATACCATATGTCCAAACAGGCTTTAGCACTTGCTTAGGTAAAAGCAGTTTGTTCTCTATATTAAGCTTGGAATATTTTTCAAGTAACCAATACATTTCTCTATATTTATTATCTAGTTCTTTGCATTTTTTCTTTACGTGCGTTTTCCATTTTAGCTTTGTATCAAGTGTCATTCCAAGATACTTAGCCTCGTTTGCAAACGGGATTTGAACGAGTTTGTCCATTTATTTACTCTATCCAAAGCTTCTTGCAGTTTTACTGTAGTATCTTCGACCGTTTTACCTACTGCCAAGATAGCAGTGTCGTCAGCAAATGTAGCTAGTTCAGTATAAAACTGGACCAAGTACGCTTCCTTGCGGCACCCCAGCCAATATTTCCTTAAAATCCGAATATTCGTTTCCACATTTGACGCGGAATAGTCTATTCGTAAAGTAGTTCTTCAAAATATTGTATAGGTGCTCTGGCAGAACTTGTCGTAATTCAAACTTTAAGCCTTCGTGCCAGACCTTGTCAAAGGCTTGAGAAACGCCAAGGAATACGCTTGAACAAATCTCTTTTTCTTCAAGAGATTTTTCGATTACATGAGTTATTCTATCCGGAATGAGATGCCTTTCTTCTATAACCGGCTGTATTCGCCTATTCAATATTCTCTCGAACACTTTGGATATAATTGGAAGAAGCGAAATCGGTCTATAAGACGTTTTTTCGGGCTTAAGGACCATTATTATTTCGGTGACTTTCCATTGACTGGGAACATATTCTAGTCTAATCGCGGCGTTTATAATGAACAGAAGCTTAATTAGTTCTCTTTGGTTTGGGAGTATTCTTCCTCGCGGCATTCTGTAAGATTTCGACGAAGCGGTCAACTTCAACTTCAAGTTCATGAGGCGTTTTAAGTGATACGCTCAGCTCAATATTTGCTTCAATATATTTTTTGAAACCATCCCAATTAGTTTTCGCCCCGGTTAAGCTGGACGGTCCTACTTTTTTAATCAAAGCTTCGCTTATCGTCATAATGATTGGAAAATGATCAGAGGAGAGATCAAAGCTTTCTTCGACTTGTATACAGTTGCCAGATATTCCTTTAACAATGAAGAAATCGATCAGATCTGGTATCTTATTTCTATCAGTCGGCCAATATGTTGGTTTACCCGTCGAGTGAAAATCACAACTGAATTGCATGCCCGCATTATAAAGCTTTCTACCTTTCTGAGAGGCGTACCTTGAACCCCAGAAGGGGTGTTTCGCGTTGAAGTCGCCACCAATTATAAAATTTGGTTTAAGGATGTTGAAGATGTTTGTGAAATCACTTTCTTTAAGTTTACATAGCAGTGGACAATATATAGACGAAATGTTGAAAGCAAAATGTCTATTTCTAATGCGTACCGTGCTTACTTGCATTGCTTCTAATTCAATCTTTATTTCTGCTGAGTGTTCGATTTCTAACTCGTCGAGTCTTCGTATGAGCCCGTTGGCATTCCATGTAAGAATTTTAAGCGTTTCTACCATGTTCTGGTTGAAGTGCGCGTGTTATGAATGTTGTTTTCTAGTGCAACTAGTCTCTCGAAAATAAGTTTGTTCGTTTTGCATTGCTGTTCAAGTTTCGCAAGAATTAGAGAGAAAACATGGGATACATGATCTTGTGAGCTACGTCTATCACCGTTTTCCAATATTGCAACTTGAGCAGGGATCTTTGCCTTAAAGTTTGGATGGTTTCTTGCGTTGATCTCCCGTGAGTTGTCGGTCATATACTTGCCATTAGATGTCATCGCCGCTTGAGCATAAGACTGCACGCCAATATTCGAAGATTTTGCTTCTGCCACCTTTTCTCTACTACGTTTGGGTTTTTCTTCATTACCCGATCTTAAGCCAATATTGACGGATTGCCTTTCTTTAGCTGGTTTTTTCGTAGCTATTTTGGGTCTGTTCTTAATTGGTTTCGGATTTGGTCGCATGGAATTTTTAAGCGTATCGCGCCTTTTTTTTAGCTCTTTCGCCACTTCGCAACCTCGATAGTTCGCAGGATGTTTTCCTTTGCAATTTATACAAGTGGCTGGGGTTTGCTTGTTTAGGTGACACTCTTCCGAGAGATGTTTACCTGCGCATTTGACGCATCGCGGCTCTTTCTGGCAGTAAGTCTACGTATGATTGAAGCCTTGATAGCGCTTACACTGCGGGATCGATCTGAAGCTCTTACGCATAGGTTCGATTTTGACCACGATATTTAGAATAGTCTTGATACCATATATAATATCCTTATTTTCATCTTTATCAAAACTAAGCATAAATAGTGGAAGTGCACGCTTTACCAATTTTGCCTGATCTCCCACCGACTGTTGCTTCTCCTTCTTGATGATATTGACGGCATCAAGAATTTTAAAGCCCTTGTCTTGAAGGTCGTGCACTACATCTTCTTTGGTGCACGAGGGGTGGAGTCCCCTTGCTGCAACATGCAGTGGTCTTTCTAACTTATTTTCACAAGTATACCACTGAATCTTTTCGGCTTTCAATTTTTGGGATACTGATCGGTAACCGTCGGCATCATCGACATTGATTTTCCACATATTGTTTCGCAGAGATGTCACCTTAAATTTCGATGCCACAGTTCCTTTAAGGAGGCAATGCAACTTATTGTAGTCCGTAATTCCAAAGACGTTTATCGGTGGCGGAGGACGCAATTTTTTTTGTTGCTGCTTTTCTTGCAACTCCTTGCGCTTTTCATCTTTTTGAGGCTCGACTTCCGGTGAGGAACCAGCTTTGTGTTTTTTGCTAGGTCGTTTCTTTTCGACCCAATTCGTTTCGCATGTTAGCTATTCTTCATCCGTCTGGTATTCGCGACTAGGTGAGCGATTTGAGCTGACAGTATTTCCTTTTTGTAGATACGTGTTTTTTAAGGCATTATTTTCTTGCCTGAGTAAATCTACCTCTTTCTTAAGCTCACGATAGAGTAGCTCCATTTCGGTAAGCTTGATACGGAGTACGTCGTTTTCCTCCTCAACGCTTTTAGATTTCGCTGAGTCCCGTTTTTCACGCGCTTGCGCTTCCGGCGGACTTCTTTTTCCGGAGACGTTCGATCTTGTTGGTGGAGATCGAGATACCCTTGTACTTTTTGAGAAGGTGCAATAAATGACTCTCCCCAGAATCCGTAGAGCCGACCTCCGAAAAGGGTGGATTTACCAGTGAACCTGGGCTGCCACCTGGGGTAATAGATCGTTTTGTTTTGTTCATTGCATTTTTGTGTATACACTACGCTCGGTATATACGGAGGGTGGATTTTAGTCGCCTCTTACGACAGGCATGCCTACCTCGGGTATATTCTAACCCCTAACCGAAGGGGTTGTGTATAATGACAAACAAGCTTTGATTTCACTGATGGTGAGTCAAGCTCCTCTAAAGCAACTTGACTGTCAGAGAAGATGAATATGGTTTTGCCACGGATTCTGGGTTGCAGGTCTAAACCTGCGTACTGTTTGAGGGCAAAGATTTCTGCGTGGTTCACTGCAAGCGAGACTTTTGGATTTCCGTGCCTTAACATCCACCAAATTTGGGGTCGTTATTGCAATTGTCCGGGTTTTACCAATACTCGCTTATCGCTCGTTTTACATAAACCGTCGTCGACTTTGCCTAGCGCGCCTTCACCGTGGATACATGGTGGTGGTGGTGAGGTGGTGCAATTTGCTTATTAGATTTTGCATAATGTGGGTTAACCTTATAGATAAACAGATATTGTCGCGGACTTTTGTAGAATTATTTAGGAAGAACCATATTATCATACATTGTTTTCACATTTCACTAATAGTTTACGCAGCGCACACGAAGATTCTTGACGACGATGTTCTTCTACCGATATTCACCATCATAGATCAGTTAATTTACACAAAACATTGATCAATTATACATCAAAACCTTTCTCGTAAATCAGTCTATCTAATCGTGAAAACCGGAACGAAATCCGCTCAATAGTTACGAAAAAAATCGCACACAGACAGACAGACGCGGCGGCGGACTTTGATAATATGTAGTGATTTAGAGATATATTTCATTTAGAAGTGATGCTGTGATCTGTATAGAGTTTTCGTTTACAATGAATATTCCAGTAATGTTACGGAAACTCTTCAAAACTCCGTTCTCCATTGAAACTAGTTATGAGCGCTTCTGATTTCTCCTTAATGACACACGGGCAGTTTTTTTTTTAATACTCACCACCACTATCTGATCTTAAATGTCAAGAACATTGTTTGGATCCTTATCTTATACATATTTGACCCAATATTCCATCCAAATTGGGGATGTAAACCTTTAAACAAGCTCGAGGGGAGGACTAGTTAAAAATATACCATCGACTCGTAGTCCTTTTTAGGAAAAAACAGGACCGAATGCCCTATTAAACTAGAGTCTCGTCACACTAACTAAGACCACCCGACAAAATTAAATTGTAAGCAGCACTACAATGTGCCATATAAGACTAGCACTACCGCCCACATCCAAAGAATCATTATGAAAGCAATTAAATTTCGAAAGCACAATCAATAACATTTCATCCTTTCACCAGTCAGACACAGACATCCAACCAAATTCGACTCCTAACAAAGAACGATATTATTACCGGTCACAGCATAAACAGCAAGGAATTAAATTGAAGTCTTTTCAAATAAAATATTATCCTTCGGGTGATGTCATAGTATATGGTAAACACCCCTCTTATTGGTAAGAAAATCCTACTGTCCACAATTTGTAAACCATTTAACCCACACTCCTTGTCAACCGAGATAGCCAGTTTAATTGCCCATACAAATTAAGAGGTCATCTTTATTTTCCATTCCTCGTCTAACCCAACCAAGACACTTTAAATCGACCAACTTGGCCACCGACAGTAGGCAGTCTGAGTATCATCTTAATTTAATTTAATCACCCATCCAATGTCACAACAGGACACATGCCACACACGTACATAAAAGGATATAAATTAACACAGGGCAGTAAAATTGAATAAAAAAGGGACATCACGCACGGTTCTTTTAATTACGCAAAAATCAACCGACAAACATCCTTTTATATTTACCCATGGTAATTTTTTTCAGCCAAAAAAAAGGTCCTTTAATTGCATCAGGTATCTACGATGAGTATTTTTGCATATGTTCCACAGAAGTCCCATGATTATCATCACCATTCCATGGCAATTCAGAAAAAAATTGAATTATCCTGCCGTTTAATGGGATTCCTTTTGCAGCGCAAAGGAACTGAGTGTGTGTGTGAGGGATATCCATTATACCCGCCACTGTCCAATTGAATAAAAATATGCACATGGTAGTGCCACTTCCACTTCCATTATGAATATGGAGTGGAGTATCCTTTGCTGGAAAAAAAAAATCATTTTGTTCCGCATACCCTCTAACCCACCCCCAACCCTCGCAAAGGGCAGCTGTGTCAATCATCGTTATGAACATGAAAATCATTGACGTTGCCCTCGAACAAACACAAGCTCAACCAAAAACGAAAAAGAAAATTTAATCCAAAAGGACGAGAGCAACCAAAAAAAGAAACGAAGAGAAAAACCGGAATCTCCTTATTCATCGCGCACTCAACGAACATGCCCTCATTCAAAATATAAAAAGATTCAAAACACACACAAGCATTTGGCCTCTTTTAACAGGACGAAGAGATGAGGGAGGATATACTAGTACAACACGCCAAGCAGGTGGAGGACACACGAGGGTGGTTAAATAAAATACACACATAAAATCCAAAACGAAGGAAGGATAGTCACCGAAAAACAGGGAGATAATCCCCTAACGGATATTGACTAGAGAGCCAGGTTACAGTTTTGGCATACAAATGCAAAATGTTCGTCATCCCGTCCTCATGCAGGATGTAGATGCGTGGCATAAGGATCATCGGATATATTGTTGGATGATAGTCGGGCAGAGAGTGGAGGAAGAAAAAAAAAAAAAATAACCCTCGTCGGATAGAGCTGAATACAAATGCTAATAAAGTTTCCAGGATTCATCAATTGTCAAGGGGAATCTCGGGAGGGTCGGACCCGGGGAATTGGAACGGATCAAGTTGAAATGATTGCAGAGCCGACAAATGGCTTTGGTGTGTGGAGTTTTTTTTTTTTTTTTATTCATCCACATCTGTAGTATGTGTTTAGTTGTATCCCTGTTTTTCGCATTTGAATTGTAAATTCAGGACACAATTGCTGCCAGCAAGGGTAAAGTGCGAATTGAGTTAGTTTTCGATTTTTTTTTTCTTTTCGTCTGTTTTGCTGGTTCTGTCAAAATATATTCGGCTTAGTTGTGGGGGTGGTGGTGGGGAGTTGTGAAAAGTGTGAAATTGTGATTTTCTGATTATCCTTTGACAGGGAAATTTACTTTTGATGATTTGAGTTATTATGATGGGGAGATGGCGGGCGCTTTGAAAATTGAAAGGAAGTCAATTATTTTACTCACTTTTGGATGGTAATCTGATTGGCAATGGGAGTAGAGGGAATGAATTAATTTTAAGAATGGTCCATCGGGATGGGGTGTCTTTAAAATAATGTTCTCGTTCGATTTAATGAAAGATAAATGAAAATGTCCCGAAACGGCAGTAAATCAATTGATCTTGTGGAGGATTCAATCTTCGAAAGCGATATCCTCTTGATCGAAGTTAGAGAAGGACTCATGCTCTTGATGAAACTCATTCTCGTGATAAAACTGAGGACGCTAGTTGTTTGTCAATCCATGTCTTTATTTCATTCCAATAGGTTTGTCTGGAAACCTTTTAACATTATTTTTGTTCGATCACTCCGACCATAGGGCAGCACAATATTTCAGCTCTTCCACTTCCACTTCCTAAGACTTACAGAAAAGTAATCAACAGAACAGTATCTAAGTGGATGCACGAGTTGCTGGAGGACAAGGTCAGCAGAACTCAGACACCACAAGAGGATGTGCACGAGGAGGAGTACTATCTCTCCTTATGTGGAGTATAGCTGTAGATGAATTACTGGGAAAATTAACCAAACTCGGAATCAACTATGAAGCCTATGCAGATGACATAGTACAGAATTGCCAGAGAATCCAAGAATGGTGCCGAACAGCTCGGCTCAATATAAGCTCGACGAAGACTACAATACTCGTAGTACCATCCACGAGAAAAAAAGAAACTTGAGCTGAAGCAAATCCGGCTGTCGTGCACGATTTCTTTTTTTTTTTTTTTCGGGATAGGGAACGCTTGACTGGAGCACTCAGACGCAACTGGTCCATTGTACTACCAGAGGGCAAACCCTGATTTACCCATTTTATTGGAATTTCCTTGTCTTTCTAAGAAAGCCAAGCAAGAACTTCAGTGATGAAGAGCTTACAGTACCAGCACTCACCACATCCGCACCGAGGATCTGCCACCTGATAATAGCAAAGGCCGGCCTCACATAGAGATAATGTTCCGCGGTGTCGTCACAGAGAGAAGCAAGAATGCCGCTGATTTCTTACAGATGTCCGGGATCATACTATTGTATTTATACAAGTCCCCTCGATATATTTAGCAAGCAAATGGCAGCGAAAGCAGCCGTTCGCCTCGAAGCTACCCAACAGTGGCAAGAAGAGAGAGAGCCACGCTTCCATTTTGAATAAACTCAAAATCTCTCCCGAAAACACGGACTACACCATCCCGCGTCTAGATTTTGACAAGAACTTCCTCGTCACCATCCCCTCCAGATCACTCTGGAATGATGATACATTTTTAGAAGATGGGTCAATCCACTTCTGCACTGACGGCTCAAAAACCAAGGACGGAGTTGGTGGTGGTGTTTTCTCTGACAGGTTTAATCTTAAGCTCTCCTTTCGTCTTCCAAATCATTGTAGCGTGTTCGTATCTTGGCTTAAGAAAAACGTGATATCTGCAGAGACGGACTGACGAACGAAAACAGCTGAAAGTTCGTGTTGCAGCTACCCCAGCAGCAGGGAGAAGCGAGCTAGAGTCCCTATATCGCATGAAGATGAGAGAAGTGCAGCGTAGCGTGCGACGTGACAAGCGCAACTACATCAACGCGCTGGCTACAGAAGCAGAAGAAGCTGCACGGAGGTGCGACAGCAGGACCGTCTACAGAATCACGAAGGAGCTGACAGGTGGTCGCAGCTCCAGCCAACACCCAGTGAAAAACCTAGACGGCTCCTTGCTCGTTTCGGATGAGGACCAGCTCAAGAGAAGGAAAGAGCATTTTGCTATGGTTTTGAACCGTGTATTCGCTGGCGATATGCTCCCAAATCAGACTGAGATGCCCGAGGTGAGAAGTTCCCGAATACGCATCACGACTCCCCATAAAGATGTTATCATTACCGCGATCAAGGCATTCAAAACCAACAAGGCGGTAAAGAGTGGAAAAATGGAATAATCGTCAAGCTTCCTAAGAAAGGAAATTTAATGGAGTGCGGAAAATGGAGGGGTATCTGCGTGCTACCTGCTGTAGCTAAGTTAATAGCTAAAATCACCCTGGAGCGAATCAAACAACATCTCGAAGACACACTCGATGCCGAACAAGCAGGTTTCCGCTCTGGATCCTCCTGTGCCGACCACATCAACACCTTGCGGATTATCATCGAACAGTGTGTTGAATATCGATCGCCACTGCACCTGCTGTTCATCGATTTTGAGAAGGCGTTCGATAGTGTCAACAAGGAGTTTATTTGGCGTGCCTTACGCAGGAGAGGCATTCCCGATGAACTAATTGCTATTATCAAAGCTACATATGAAGGCTCCAAATGTCACGTTCTGCACAGGGGAAGGTTGTCTGAGGAATTTGAGACCCAAAGTGGGGTAAGACAAGGCTGTATCCTTTCACCAATATTGTTCCTATTGGTGATTAGCGATGTGCTTCATGCAGCTTTGTCGACGGGAAATGGAGGAATTCGATGGACTCTTATATCTCAACTGAAACATCTTGACTACGCTGACGATGTATGCTTACTCTCCCACAGAATTATGGACCTCCCACCAAATGACAGCAGATGTGGAGAGGAAGGCAGGTGTCGTCGGGCTGAAAATGAATACGGCAAAAACTAAAATTATCAGTCTTGGAACTAACTCATCGGCTCAAATATGCATTGCTGGACAACCGGTAGAGAGAGAGTAGATGATTTCCATTATCTTGGGAGTATTGTCTCGACCGAGGGTGGAACCGAACTGGATATAGCCAACAGGATCGCCAAAGCAAAGTCCGCGTTCGGGATGTTGTCCAAAATATGGCGAAGCATGCAATCAGTTTGAGCACCAAAATAAAACTGTTCCGCTCCAATGTCGAATCCGTGCTGCTATATGGTTGCAGCATGGGAAGAGTGACCACTACTATCACCAGAAAGCTGCAAACGTTTGTTAATAGATGCCTGCGCAATATCTTAAGGATTTTCTGGCCCAATCGTATCTCTAGCGAACACCTTTACGAGAGAACGGGTCAGGAACCAATAGGCACAACCATCCAACGACGGAAGTGGCAATGGAATGGTCACACGTCCCGAAAGGGTGACAGCTCCATAGTAAACCATGCTATGCAATGGAACCCTCTAACTCAGGATAGCAGAAGACCTGGCGGTTCGAGGAGAACATGGCGCAGAACAGTTGAGAAGGAGGCACGGCAGTTAGGGAAAAGTTGGGGAGAACTCAGACACATTGCCAGAAACCGTACACGATGGTGCGAAGGCGTAGTAGAGGCCCTAGGACCCACAAGGGGATACAGGACATAAGTAAGTAAAAAGTAAGTAACAGTAGTGTTGTATAGAAGTCAACTAAACCATGTTTTCGATGTCGCGATGTTTCAACGAAATGTTGAACAATCCCTATAGTGTCGCTTAACGACTGCTATTATAGTTATGTTATCAACCAGTTCTAGGATCGAAGATTCTTCTAGTATAGGCATTTTAAGTATTTTATCGTACATGACGATCAATAGCAGTAGACCCAGCATTGAACTCTGTTCCTACCTAGATGGGGCTAAAGTCGGAGATGGACGTGGGACTCAACCAACAAACCTCTCCAGCCAGCACGGTTGCGCACGCCAAGTTGGTTGAGGTCTCCCTCCACTTGTTTGCGCCATCTACCGCGAGGTCGATCTCTACTGCACCGTCCTGCGGGTGGATTCGGATCCTTTCCAGACTGGAACGTCGGGCTCCATCCACTCGACATGACCCAGCCATTTTAGTGTTTCGTAAAGAGTTACCTTAATAGTTCAATTGCCTTCTTAGCCCATAAAAACAGCGATTGGTAAGAGTAATTCTTCGTTTGATCTTCCCCAAAATTATATGTGTCTATTATGGCGTTCTGTCTAAGACGCAGATGTGATGGCTCGATTTGATGTGGCATTTAGCAGTAACGACTTCGTCTCTTCGAATGTCTTATACGCTCTTAGAAGGTCATGAATGACGACGGTATAGTGTCTACTGCAGGCTTCATGTGCATTTTAATCTCTAGCTGAGGTGAGTGTAGGACCAAAACGATTTCCCGGATTAGAATAGGACAAGTAGTGATGTTTTTAAATTTCTAAGTTTTGGCATAACTTCCCGATGAACTTCTTGTTTGCGTAGCCCGGAGAAGCACTTAAGGTCTTACCTCTTTACCCTTATAGCGCTTCTGTAACATATGGTGAGCCTCTGCTCAACAAGCAATAATGAATAATTCTTCTATTTCGTCATTCCAAGGATCGTTCCAGTTTTATGTCTCACTATCATCTCTTTAAAATTCCCTAAAATTACATAGCAATCCCCTTTAATTACAAACCAACCCCCAAAGTGCATATAATTGCCCAATTTGGTATCACAAAACCGCAACTTGTCCATTTATTTACATAAATTATCACCGAAGGATACAAACGTTGAATCAAGTGTAAGCCCCCTCTTTAGATAACCATCTCACCCTTTAATCCATCCATTAACCGCACCATCAATTTGCTAACTTGCAACATGATCTTTCTAATGCGCTTACAAATCCCCCAACAGCACTCGCGCCTCACTCTACAGACAGTGTATCTATGCAGCAACGTGTATCAGGATGTTATCGCATCTATGGTTGCAAAGTCCTTCCCTTGATCAGCAAACTAACAAACAACTGCAACACCACAGCGGAAAATATTGTCGAACAAATCCTATAGATTATCCAGAGTAAAACCTCCCTCCAAGGACTTATCAATTTAATCATGTCCCATGCAATATCCTTTAACCACATATACGCCAACCCCCTGGTCAACATACACACACAGCCCTTCAGAGGGGTTACTTCAAAAGCAATTGCATAAAACCGCCATCGCCATCGTTGTGTCACCAGAACGCTATAAATAAACCGAATGGGGTCCCTTGTGCAAAAGGACTCTACTATGCACAACATCAGATATAAAGAGACCGAAGGATACAACAGAACAAAAAAAAAAAAAAAAACTTTGCAAACGTTGTTGTTTTCACCGCGCATTTTGTACATAGTAACCCCTGGCTTAGGGTTTGGCTGTGCAAAGCCCACATGGGTAGGTACAAGTGCCCCCTTCTGGACGTCTTTATACTCATTTCATGAATTTCATTATTATCCTTCGCTTTTAAGTTCGATTATTGTTGTGTGTCTGGAGGTCTTTTCCATGTCCTCCCTCCCGCCCGATGTCAACCTGCTTAATGTGGTGTAAAAACTCAAAGAAAGGCAGAAAACTCACACAAAACAAACCATAAATTGACGACTAAGCAAGATTAATCAAGAGATGGATATTAGATCATCTCCTTGCGTCCTTTTGTGTTACAACCTACCGACAAGGATACACCGAGACAGTCTTACAGACGTGAAAATACTTTTAATGAACCAACCATTTGCCCAGCAATGAAGGGTGGATAGGATACAACCTTTGTTCGTGTGTAGACACTTTTGCGCAAGGAGCTAACATACTTTTTACGAGATGTCCTTTTTTTCGGTAGGTGGAGGCTAGGGGGAGGGGGGCCCGAGTTAATTAATCGCCCAAAAGTGAGGGTAATGCTGATTAATTTACCCCAAAAATTCCATTTTCAAGAGGAAAAGTTATGTTACTTTGGATTGGGCAGGGGGACTGGAATGTGTTTTGGCCATTAAATCGATATTCCTGTAAATGACCGTATTGCGGTTAAGTGCGGACCGTAAATTCCATAATAATAATTACTCTACGGTTTTAATAAATATTTCAAGTACGTACACATACGTTTGTGTGGGTCGAGGACGTGTGTGCGGTGTTTTAGCACGACTGGGGGTATATGTACAAAACAATTGCAGCTTAACAGTCTATTATGCTGAATATGGCATTTTGAGGGCCCAATGCAGGGCGAAAAACAATTAATGTGATGTGTGGTGTTGGGCAGTTGTCATGTTTTTGGATAATGAATTTCCATAAAACTGATTTAATGAAGCTTCCCTTTGGCTTTTACCATTTGCAAAGTCTTAAGAATGAAATATAATTACTCCTTGTAGCATTGAATACAGAGTCCGTGAGACAGGGTGGGTTCTGCGTTAGGGAAACCCACTTCCATAACCAGTGCTGTAAATTTTGTTGATTCAAAGGCTGACTACTATGGCACAAGGCATGTCGTCAACCAGGAAAGATTACTTCGTTGGCACAAACGAGTTTATTTTATGAATGTTTGTCTTGTATCCAAAATACTTCTTAATTTTGTTATTTAGTCTGTAAGAGATTTTTATACTCTGTTAGATGAAATAAAGAAAGAATAAAGAACAACTAGTAGGGTGGTCCTCTCTAGAGTCTCTCAAGAGTGTATCAAGGCTTGCTCAAATCCTAGATAAGTACCTAGGCAACACTGGTACTGGCCTAAGGGGAGCCAGTAACCCCGAAAGAGTACGTTCTCAGGTGGCAGATAGTCGAATGTTCGTTCCTAAAAGGAATGGAAGGGAAATAAAATACCCCCTGGGGTCGGACACAAAACTCCGTTACCAAAGTCCATTTGGAAGTTAATCTGATATATTCAGAAAAGTGGTTACCATCCAAGAAGACCCACTGAGACTGTATCCGACAGTAGTATATAAGGTGTTTGTATGGATAGGACAATACAATAGGGATAACAGAGAGTGAACATGACAAATGTTGACAGTAGCGATTTCCGTAAGCCATAAAAGCGACGAGCAAAGCTGGAAAGGCTATAAGGGAAAACGAACAAAGAAACTGTGAAGTCATTAGGGATTGTATCGTTAAACAGCATCGAGTTGGATGAACTTTTTAACCTATAAAACGCGTACATAGCATGTTTCCAAAAAATAAAATAGAACTTTTCGAAGGTTAAATGTATCTAAACGATCCTAAACGAAATGGGGCGGCGATCATAACCAATAACATGATCCAGGAACAGATTGTAGGAGACGAAAGGTGTAACAATGGGATTATGATGGTATCATGTGGCTTAGGTTAGGTCACGTTGATGTGAGGGCTAGAGTAAAGCCTTCACTGGGATCTGTGTGGATCCATTTTCTTCCCAAAAAAAATTGTCAAAATGCCAAAAAGTTGTCAAAATTGGGGTGGCAATGGTGTAGTTGTAACGTCGTCAATTGCCATGCTAATAGTTGATGGTTCAAATCCTGATGTCAGCAAGCGTTTATTTATTTCTCATGTATATTTCCTCGGAAGTCAGTCCGATCAATTGCGAAAGTTTGTGCGAACACTACTGTGAAGGTATAACACTGGCAGTAGTTTGGTCATATGGCTGGAAAAATTGTTCGCTCTCTTGGATGATTGATTTGCCTATGACGTTGGTAATCGCGAAAAAAAATACTGTGAATCAGAAGCAAAGGCAAAAAAATAACAAAAATTTCCCCTGTTATCTGGACCACACCCGCGCTGAGCTTCAAGCCACTAAACAAAATTGTTCTCTCTTTCTCTCTAACTATTCTTTCCAACGCCCGCACTGTGTAAAAACATGTTAAGGGTATTCTTTTTTTTTTTTTGGTTCTGCCAAGGGTGTGGTAATTTTCTAAAGATACGAGTAGCCCGGGCTATTAGCATGCACGATTCGCAAACCCGAATATTCGATGCTAGGAATGCGCCTACGTATTAATGCGCACCGTGCACACTTCTACCACTCTCCCCGCGGGACTGCCGTTAGGTATTACTTCGCGGGGCTAGTTGGCATGTCATGCTAATCATCACGCATGAGCAATTTTTGCTTATTATGCAATTTGCACATTCCAATTTCTGTTACTGCGTGTGTTCACTTGTCATTGTGTGTCTTTAACATGTCACATGTCACATGCGTTACATTGCATATGTGGGCGTTTTTGTGTAACTTTGTCTACCTTACAGCGTTTGTAGGATCCTCATTTCTCGCTGCTGCTCGTTCCTCCAGACATAGTTGTTGCATCATACTGGTGATTATTTCGTTCGCTGTGCTCCAGGCTTCATTCGTCGTCAGCATAAATTTTAAAAGTCCTCTCGGAGTCACTTGGCCGCCAGTTTCTCTCTGTAGTATGTTTTTGGCCGTCGTATACATCCGGCATTCCATTAAAACATGTTCCGCGTTCTGGATTTTGCCTTCACAATGCGGGCAGTATGGGTCATCTACGTGCTTGTATTTGTAGAGATATTCCCGAAAGCATCCGTGCTCTGATAGGAACTGTGTCATGTAGAAGTTTACTTCTCCGTGTTTTCAGCCGATCCATTCCTCTACGTTGAGGATCAGCATATGCGTCCATCCTCCTTTTGGTGTGGTGTTCCATCTCTGTTGCTATTCTTCTTGCATAGCCTCGCTGGTTGCTGCGGACTTTTCTATTTCCAAATCGATTGGCATTCGACCGGAGTTTACCGGAGTTTCGCGGACACCGTCCGAAAGGCACAACACACTCTTAACGATGCGATTCTATGGGCCGAGTTCAACCGTCCCATGTACGCTATCCGGTACGTCGCTGTGCCCATATGGGAGACGCGTATATAAGGATCGACTTGCTTACCGTTGCTAGCAGGTTTCTAATTGGCTGCCTGGGTCCTCCAACGTTTGGCAATAATCTTGACAGTGCCGCTACTGCCCTGGAGGCTCTCTCGCCTGCGTGCATTAGGTGCTCTTTGAAATTTAGCCTGTGGTCCAGCAGCGCTCCTAGGTACTTGATGTGTGGACGTGACTCGATGGTTTGCTCAGCGACCTACATAGTAAAGTGTTCTACCTTTGCTCTGCTACTTATTAGCACTGCTTCTGTCTTGTGATCTGCCAGTTCCAGACCTGAATCCTGTAGCCATGCCCTCACGTTCCTTATTGTTTGGTTGCAGTTTTCGGACACTTGTTCTAGCGTTTTTGCTACGACGATTACTGCAATGTCATCAGCGTAGCCGATAATTTCTATTCCGCTCGGCATTGGCGTTCTTAGTATGCCATCATACATTATATTCTCAGTGCTGGGCCTAGTACTGTCCCTTGGGGGACTCCTCCCGTAATTCTGTACATCTTAGGCTCCTCTTCGGTGTCATAATGAAGAGTTCCTAACTACTTATTGAGTATATATGAACGTTGCTTAGCGCTCTAACTATGCAGGTCCAGCTGGCTGAGTTCAATGCGTTTTTGACGTCGAGTGTTAAGGGTATTCATAAGCTCTTGAGTGTGCTCAAATTATAAAAAAGAAGAAGTTTGGATGCCAAGTCGGATGTGAGAAGAAGTCCACCTAGAAATAGACCACCTCCCTAAACCAACCTGAGCTCAGTATGAATTTTAGAATGGGTTTTTGTAGCTTTATTGATAGTTCGTCCAAATCAAATGATATTCTCCACTAAAGCTTGGGAATTCGAATAGAAACCAGCCGTCATCTGCGTCTAAGTCATCACAGCCTACACTTTTGGCCAAAGATCAAGGAGAACGTTGAATAATTAATCCTTGTTTGTCCATTTGGGATTCATACAGTGACCCATAAAGCCATTCTCCAAGTGCAGAGCGCCCTAGTTTGAATATGATGTCGCTTGCGAATATGATCCAAAGCATGGGCCATAGCACTTCACGTTGCAGAATCTCGCCAGACCATGCACGTGGCTCACTCTAGTTCGAGGACTGACTAAAGAGTTGTCAACACAATTTTATCTAAGAAATACTCGTAAATGATAATATCACGTACAAATGCGGCACAGGTCAATCTTAAATGTACTTCTTCGTGTACACCAGCGATGTCAAGGACTCACTAGCCAACCTACGTAAACATGAGATTACAAAATCATATAACTGAATATCAATGCTTGTACCAGGAAGACAAACGAAAGATGACCCATAAAGCTTCACTTTATAGATCTCGAGGCATTTGAAGCAATTGACCGAATGTCGAGGGAACTATATCATGCACCAAGGTCCAAAATGGTGCCAAAAAAAAAAAATAAATCATCAAAAAATGCTTGTGCCAAAACGCGATTCGAACCTCGATCACCGAGGAAAGAATAGCGAACGCAGCACCTTAGACATCTCGGCAATAATAGTGTTCTTCTGCAGATAATGCAACAATAACGTTCAGTTTACCAGAAAAATATACCACATCCATTCAGGACACATCCTTGACAGCTCGACATAAATTTAAATTTAAAAACAAATCACAGTTGGGGTGCACCAACGGTCAGCGCTTAGTCCCCGTCTCTTTAACATTGTTATGACAAGGTATGAGTCGCAAGAATTTCCAAGTAGTGACAACCTAGGACATCACTTTTTGTCGCTTTCGCACTAGGAGACCCGACTCCGGATAGGGATAAAGGCAGGAGAGGGAAGAAGAAGAAGCAAAGCCTTCCTCGAGTTCATAAGATCCTTTTCCAGTTTTTATCTGAGCAGAGAACAGTGGAGTGATCTTCGGTCACAAACAGGACCACAGAGAGTGGAGAGGAAGTGACAATGAGTAATTATGTAGGTTATACAGTGACGGTGACATAGTCAGAAAGAATCACATCTAGAGTTGGAGAT
The DNA here is from genome assembly GCA_945910035.1 of Brachypalpus laphriformis. NCBI lineage: Eukaryota > Metazoa > Arthropoda > Insecta > Diptera > Syrphidae > Brachypalpus > Brachypalpus laphriformis. The sequence goes on along the minus strand of OX246753.1, from coordinate 310,747,451 downwards.
GGCTAATAAATATGGAGTGTATGCATTCAAGTCCAACTCGGAGAAATCTTGCCTCCGATGGCGTGCGCTGCCGGGCAGGAACTTCAACCAACTGAATATATGTACTGCTGGTTAGGGATCAGACAAGCTGTAGTGGTTTGTAGATTGAGGATCCATTCTGGACTGCTGTACCGCCACCTAAGGTAGAATATGGTAAGATAAGAATAGGAAAGCACAAAGCACACATCCATAACCATCTGCACTGATGAGTTCAAGCTACATATTGGCATAGATGCGGATATATTTTGCAGCACTCCAGCAACCAATGCTCCACTTCTGTCAACTTATACTCCAAAATCATCAACAGATGCATATGCACCATCAACAGACCCACTTATATCATAGTATCCCAAATCTATAAACTTACACTACTTGGACGAACTGTGGCAGAAGTTGTGCAAACTGTTGTAGAAACTCCCTCAACAGTTGCGAGAAGTTAGCATCGATTTACAGCAAAACTTCTTTTGTACCGATGGGACTCAGAAATTTGTCCACTCACGAGAGGTGTCTGTTTAAAGGAGTTAAATTTAGATACAATTCACAACAGTTTGTCATGGGTAATTTGTCCGCTCAACAGAGTTGTCTGCTTATGAAAGGTCACCGCTAAAGGAAGTTTCACTGATACGTATTGTAAGAACTGTGGTCGAATTGTGGGAGCAATTCGAGGTTAGTTCAGCAGAATTTGTCTTCGGAAAGAAACGCTATTTTGGCTTAAAGACCATTGTCGCTTTGACAGCACTGTATCCAATGTATATCTGCTTAAGCAATTAAAAAAATTCCATCATGTGTTACTTAGTGTCCACGACGCACATAGAAGAGTGCAAATCCTTTTAAAAGCTATTCAGAGGAGACCGTCACTAATGAAGAAGGTTGCCAACCTCGAAACTGCGCCCAAAAACTATTCTTTGCTAGAGACTACTATCCAGAATAAGGAGCCATTAGATGGGTCAAACTATCGTCAACTAGATGTGCAGTAGCATGGTGACGGTCAGTGTAAGCATCCATTGATTACACTCCAATGACACTATGCCAACGAAACTCTGACAAAGTGTATGAAGCGGCTTTTGGTAAAAGTAAGACGTGGGGTATTACTTCACCCCATCGTACATTACCTCGACTTAATCGGTTTTCAGGTGAAAATATCTACAGGCACGACTTGCGAGAATGTCTTTCAAATTGTGATGGCACTAGAATACCATTCCTTGCTTTAAAATCAAATTTAATTGGAATCCTTTCAGGCGTTAAAGGGGACTTTTCAAAGATTCGACTAATTTCTTAAAAATAAAAGCAAGCCCAACCCCACCAGAAGACAGCTTTACATTTCGACATTTTTCGCAGGTTTTGGGTACGGAACCTGTTTTTTTTTTGTGAAACAGGTGTACACAATTAATGTGCTTTAGCATAATCCACTCAATCCTTAACTCGTTTTACTTATTCTTAGCACATTTTCCAGTCGCTCCCAGTGCTCGACTTACCAGTCGTCCTTTCACCCCAGTTTTTCTATCTGATTTTTTTTGCCATTCCCTCTGGGTACATCGATTCAGGCTTTTTTCGTTGAATAAGTACTAACTTCAGCGTCGACAAGGACCGATTCCCAGAGAACGACAAGGACGACGAGGATGATGATGAAATGCTCTTCCGTTTTGATCGATTTTCCATCCCTCTTTTCAGCGGTGCGCGCGGGGGCTACAATTTATTTTGTTCCCCTCCTTTCACCCATCATCTGTGGAAAGTGGAATTATTCAGAGGATGCTTCGGGGGTGCTGAAGTCAAAACGGTATTTTCATAGGATGTGCAGAGTACATCAACCATAAGAGCTCAGGCAGTGGTTTTTTTTTTTTTTCTTTTTCATCCCCATTTTACTGTGCTCCTTCATAAGGCTAATATTCTTCTGAAATCTCGTTAAATATAAATTCCCTCCGCCCCTGTAAGGGCGAAAAGAAAAGGACTACGAAAACAGGACACACAGGACACGAAAAACAATTTTTATTGAATTTTTCACAATTTCTGCGCTCTTTTTGGATTTTTCAGTATTTACATCGATGGGTTTATCCCGAGGGCAGAGATGGTGGTGGTAGCCGGAGCTTGTTTGTTCGTTGTTGTTCTGTGTTGGTTGGTTTTGTTTTTGTATGCTTTCCTCTTCATTGAATTGTGAAAAAGAGTGTGGCGAAATTTTTATATCAATTTTCCATTTTGATGGCAGAAAATTCGTTCGTAAATCCATCACTTTTACAGAATTTTTGATTTTTTTTTTTTTTGTGTCTGTTGTTTGTTATCGAAGGACTTCGGGGCTGATTGCGGGGACAGAGGATATCTCTGAATGAACCATCATCCGTTCGATGGTGTGTTAAAAACCCCAAAATTAATTGAAATTGAAATGAAGCGTGTATTGTGTGTATGTGGGGCGGGGTAGACAATAACAATTCAATTTCATTTATATGAAAAGGAAAACTACACGAACACGCAATTTGCGGGAGCATCCTGTTGAAATATTATTTTATTTGTTTTATATTGCTTTTTGCGCGAGAATTCAAATGACTGGAAATTGCAAACAAATATTAAAAAAAAGAAGAAATTCAATAAATAAATAAAGTGACATGGTGTGGCTGATATAGCGGTATTCATGGAAAGGGGTTGTATTAAGTATTGTGTAAACGTTTTGTTTTTGAGTCAAATGGTTATGGTTTTATTTTGGTTAATAAATCTCTCAGCAAATCGTATTCCTCAAACCTAAAGCGTTGGATTTTCCGCTAATGTTTATTTCATGGTTCAAGTCTTATCTAGAAGACCGACAGTATAGGGTCCTCTTCAGATCAACCATTTCAAACACTATCAGTGCTACTACAGGAGTACCACAGGATAGCCACTTAGGACCTCTGATCAACGTACTGACTAGATACATATCTTTACGGGATCAGACATACTAGATCTACGCAGACGACATGAGGATCTGTAGACAAATTCCATACATTGCTGATTCTTTTTCTCTACAGGCTGACCTAAACATATTCTTTACCTGTTGCCATCAAAACCTCTTAAAGATCAACGCGAAAAAATGTTAATCTATTACCTACTCTCGCTTGCGTCCTCTCCTGCCTCAAAGAACATATTTTATAAACAACGAGCTTGTAGAGAATTGTTACATATTTTACCGCCGCCATTGTAACTCCATCCAAACACCAAGATCGGGCGAGACTAATACCCTGAATATTTCATCTCTGACATACAGCAAGAACACCCATCCCCAGGCACCCCCATCGACCAATGAGTTTTTTACTTCATCGATGCACAGAGATAGTTTTGGCTCTCGCTTCTGTTCATTCTTCCACAGAGTAAGAAGAACAACCATATCTCGCCTAATGCAGGTACTGCCACCTACCGATGATGGCATTTTTTTTTTTTTTATCGGGATAGGAAACGCTCGACTGGCGGAATCAGACGCAACTGGTCCATTGTACTACCAGAGAGCAATCCTGATTTACCCATTTTATTGGAATTTCCTTGTCTTTCTAAGAAAGCCGAGCAAGCACTTCAGTGATGAGGAGCTTACAGCACCAGCACTCACCACATCAACACCGAGGATCTGCCACCTTATACGAGCGAAGGCCGGACACTCACAGAGATAATGTTTTGCGGTGTCATCGCTCTCTCCACAAGCGTCGCAGATTGTAGTGTCACTCAAGCCCAACACGTTAAGGTGCTTGGCAAAAGCAAAGTGGCCTGTCAAGACGCCAATAAGTTGTCTACAGTCTTTTCTGCTGAGACAGTAAGAATGCCGCTGATTTCTTACAGACGTCCGGGAGCATAGGCTTAGTCAACATGCATCCTGGAGAGTCATGCCACACACAATTGCGCTCGTGAGAGACGCAATCGTCAACGGAAGCCCTAACCGAGCACGGAGGGAGATCCAATGCGGGTGCGGGACTTGAGAAAGCCTCCTCTGAGCCTTGTCTAGCAATCTCATAGGAGATCACGTTCCCCACGATCCCAGTGAGACCTGAGACCCAGATGAGAGACAGAGAATTCAGCCTTGCGACCGAGTTCAAAGAGTTTTTATTTTCACGAACTATTTTGGAAGTGGTTAAAGGGTTAAGCAAGGCCTTACGCGGCACCCTGACTGTCACTGCAGACGATGATGGTATTACTTGGTCGAAGTAATAGAGAGAATCTAGGGCCTTCGCCCAAACCACTGCAGGGTCATACTATACCACGTGAGAGTTTAGGAGAGATGAAGTTCGACCGGGTTATAATTCGTGCTTCATTTCTGCACAATTTTTGCAAAAGAATAAATGAATGAAAGGTGGTAGGTTGAGCAGACTCTCCGCTCAAGTGTGGAAGGTACCAATTAAGTGTACTGCTGATAGGCTCTTTGGGAACTCCATTTCTAAAAAAAATCATTTTAACGCCTTCACTTCGGTGATTGGCGATTAATTACGGGTCTGTTAATGACCATAGTCGACCCGTCGTCCGATAAGTTTCCCCCATCTGGGAGAGCATAAGTGGTTGATATCATAGCGGATGTGCCACCTTTCTGAGCCTGCCCATAGAGCAGACTGGAACCCTGCAAGCCTGCGCATAAAGCGAGCTGCCTTTCCGAGCCTGCCCAGAAAGCGGACTGAAACCTTGCAAGCCTGCACATAAAGCGGACTGGAAATATTGTATTACATTTTATTTTAGGGTATTTATTTGGGTTAGCCCTGGAACCGCCGAGCCAACCTCAGCCTTCGATTAAAAATACCACCACAAGGTTGTCCCCACTTACTTACTTACTTACTTACGTACTTACTTACTTACTCTTACTTACTTAGGCGGCGCTATAGTTCGGGGTGAACCTGGGCCTCAACCAACAAGCCTCTTCATTCAGCTCAGTCTTTAACTAATTGCTTTCAGTTGCGCAATTCAACTTGGTCGAGGTCTCCTTGAACTTATGAGCGCCATCTACGGCGAGGAGGTCCTCTACTGCGTCATCCCTCCGGGTTAGATTCGAAGACTCTGGGGGCCGGGGCGTTGGTGTCCATTCGCTCTACATGTCCTAACCATCTCAAAAGTCCAATATACAGTTTTTTGACTAGGTCGATGTCGCTGTACAGCTCGTATAATTCGTGATTAAATCTTCTCCTCCAAAACCCGTCAACGCAAACGGGACCGAATATCTTACGGAGAATTTGCCTCTCGAAGCGACCAAGGATATCTTCATATTCTTTCAATAAAGTCCATGTTTCAGTGCCCTAAAGCAGGACTGTGATGATCAGAGTCTTATACAGAGTCTCCTTAGTTGGGCTTTACTGTTAAATTGCCTTACTTACTTACTTATTTAGATGGCGCTAGAGTGCGGGGTGGACCTGGGCCTCAACCAACAAACCTCTCCAGCCAGCGCGATTACGAGCCAGCTGCCTCCAGTTGCGCACGCCAAGTTGGTTGAGGTCCCCCTCCACTTGTTTGCGCCACCTACCGAGAGGTCGTCCTCTACTGCGCCGTCCGTCCGGGGTGGATTCGAAGACTTTCTTAGCGGAAAGGTTGGGCTTCATCCGCTCTAAATGACCCAGCCATCTTAGTCGCTGTATGTGAACTCTCTGGCTTAGTCGATGTCCTTCTACAGGCTGTATAGTTCGGTATTGTACCTTCTCCTCCACTCACTGTCTATGCAGACGCGACCAAAGATCGCTCGAAAAACTTTTCTCTCGAAATAACCAAGGGCATCCTCATCCGGTTTTGTCAAAGCCATGCCTCTGCGCCATACAGCTGGACTGGGATGATTAGTGTCTTATAAAGAGTTACCTTAGTAGTTCGAGATAGGGCTTTGCTACTCAATTGCCTTCTTAGCCCATAGAAACAACGATTGGCAAGAGTAATTCTTCATGTGATCTACCTACTGATGTCATTTGCGGAGATCACCATGGAGCCTAGGTAGACAAAATCCTTTACTACCTCAAAATTGTATCTGTCTATTGTGGCGTAGCAGCGAGAGTTCTCCATCGTCATTCTGCACAAACGGACGAGCTTGGCAGGGATGCCTAGACTAGACATGGCTCTGTATAACTCGTCTCTATACACGCTATCATAGGCAACTTTGAAATCGATGAAAAGGTGGTACGTATCGATTTTACATTCATGGGTCTTTTCCAAGATCTGCCGTAGTGTGAATATTTGGTCAATGGTGGACTTTCCCGGCCTGAAACCGCACTGACAAGGACCTATCAGGTTGTTGACGATCGGTTTTAGGCGTTCACATAATACGGCAGACAAGATCTTATATGCGATGTTGAGGAGACTTATACCTCTGTAATTGGCGCAGTTCAGAGTGTCTCCTTTCTTCAGGATCGGGCAAACGATGCTGAAGTTCCATTCATCGGGCATACTTTCGTCCGACCAGATTTTATAGATGAGCTGGTGCATGCTCCTTACCAACTCATCTCCTCCTACCTTGAAAAGTCCAGGGGCAAGGCCGTCGGCTCCAGCAGCTTTGTTGGATTTGAGTTTAGATATCGCTATCCTCACGTCATTCTGAGCGGGTTGACGGGAATCTTGACTGCCATCGTCACTGTTAAATGGCTCATTCTGCCTGACAGCGGAATATTGGTCATCATCGCCGTTTAACAGTCTGCAGAAGTGTGCCTTCCATATCCTCAGCACCGACTGCGATTCTACCACTATGTTGCCATTTTCGTCCCTGCAGGCTTCTGCTCTGGCTTTGAAACCCTGACATGTTATTTTTACCTTTTGGTAAATTTTCGAACATCATTCCTGCAATAAAGTCTCTCAATCTCCTCCATCGAGCGCTTCTCATGCTCTTTTTTCTTCTTTCTCCTGCACACGTAGAGCTCGTTAGCAACTCTCGTCCTTCTATGCAGCGCCGCTTTGTACGCCTCTTGTTTAGCTGCATGTGATTGCCGGCGTTCCTCATGAAACCAGGGGTTTCGTTGTGGTGGCCGAGAGAAACCCAGTACATCAGAGGCGGCATCTCTGATGGCTTGTTGGCAACGCTGCCACTGGTCTTCCGCAGTTGCTGCTGGCGGCATAGGACTTAGAATAAGATTAGAAGAAACTCGATCGGCAAAGGTTCTGGTGGTCTCTTGCGATTGTAGCCGCCCGACGTCAAATTTCCTCACAGTATTTCGTTGATTTCGCTCCGTTGTGGATATCCGCATCCGTACCTTGGCTACAACTAGGTAGTGATTACAGCCTACGTTGGCTCCTCGGAAAGTCCAGACACCCAGAATACTGGAAGAGTGCCTTGCGCCGATCGCAATGTGATCGATTTGGTTAACAGTTTTCCGATCAAAGGAGAGCAATGTTCCTTTGTGAATGTTGAGACGTAGGAACCGCGTACTAGCTACGACAAAGTTTCGCCCCGCTGCAAAGTCGATTAGCCTGAGTCCGTTGCCGGATGTGATGTCGTGCAGGCTGTGCTTTCCGACCACGCTACTAAAGACGTCCTCTCTTCCTAGCTTTGCGTTGAAATCACATAGGATAATTTTAACGTCGTGGCTAGGGCATTGCTCATACGTCTTGTCCAAGAGCTGGTAGAAGTCATCCTTTGTCGCGTCGTCCTTCTCCTCATGAGGGGCGTGAACGCATATTAGGCTAATGTTGGCAAATTTAGCCTTGATACGGATAGTCATGAGGCGCTCGTTCACATGCCGGAAACTCGAGACTTCTTGCCTAAGTCTGCCTCCAATGACAAATCCGCACCCGAATAGACGCTGTCCTTTTTGTCTGTAGCAATCGCCGTAGTAGATGTCGCAGTTTTTCATACTCTTTTTCCCCGGCCCATCCCATAGCACTTCTTTGATGGCGGTAATGTCTGCTTTGAGACACTCTAGGGCCTCCGCAAGTTGTTCGGCTGCACGTGGTTTGTAGAGGGACCTAACATTCCACGTGCAGACACGAAGATCGTTGTCCTTTTTACGTTTGCTTGGGTCGTCAACAGTAAGATCATCCGTATCCGAGGCTGTTGGTTGCTTCGTAACCAAAGGCTTTTTACGTGGTAGGGAAGTTAACTCGACGGCACAACCCCCAACCTGGAGGACCAGATCCTTTTTTTGCAACCCCTAGGACGAGGGGCCGGATACACCTATGTCAGTAACCCACTTCGGGGATATGAGCGCTGCCGTTGGCCCATTAAGGGTTTATCCGCCATCATCTCTTTTTCAATACCCTGACGTAGTATTGAAAATCTTTACAGACCTCAGTTTCAAATATGTCGAAGTAGCTCCGGTAAGGTATCCGCTGGTCTGTAGACGTCACCGTTGATTCCATCGGGAGAATCCATCCGCCTCTTGCTAGACTTCTGAGACGCATATTTCAGCCAATCAGGTCAACAAGAGATGCCTCGTCCGGTTAAACATATGCGCGCTGAAGTTCACCCAGATGTGCATAAGCAGGTCCGAGTGTTTAGCTACACATATATCGTCAGACTCAGCATACGCTCATCGTTAGTTCACTATCAGATAGCTATCCAGTGGGCACCGCGGGGAGGTGATGGTGCGATTTTGCCCGCTATGGAAGTCTATAAAAGGTATTAAAATTCAAGCCGCCCCAATTAAGAAAAATTAAGACGAATGGGACAGGCATGATAAAGAGAAAACGCAAGTTTTTGCCACCCACCTGCAAGAGGGACGTGAACGAATATTAGGCTAATGTTGCCAAATTTGGCCTTGATACGGACAGTCATAAGGCGCTCGTTCACATGCCGGAAACTCAAGACTTCTTGCCTAAGTCTGCCTCCAATGACAAATCCGCACCCGAATAGACGCTGTCCTTTTTGTCTGTAGCAATCGCCGTAGTAGATGTCCCAGTTTTTCATACTCCTTCTGCCCGGCCCATCCCATCGCACTTCTTCGATGGCGGTAATGTCTGCTTTGAGACACTCTAGGGTCCTTTTCACGTTTGCTTGGGTCGTCAGCAATAAATTCATCCGTATCCGAGGCTGTTGGTTGCTTCGTAACCGAAAGTTTTTCACGTGGTAGGGAAGTTAACCCGACGGCACAACCCCCAACCTGGAGCGCCAGATCCTCTTTTTCAACCCCTAGGACGAGGGGATGGATACACCGATGTCAGTAACCGCAGAAAAGATCTTGTATGCGATGTTGAGACTTATGCCTCTATAATTGGCGCAGTTGAGGGGGTCTCCTTTCTTGTGGATCGGGCAAACGATGCTGAGGTTCCGTTCATCAGGCATACACTCGTCTGACCAAATCTTAGAGATGAGTTGGTGTATGCACTCTACCAATTCATGCCCAGCTGCCTTGAAAAGTTCGGCCGGTAAGCCGTCAGGTCCAGCAACCTTGTTGGATTTGAGCTTGGATATTGCTATCCTCACTTCGTTTTGGTCAGGTGGACGGAAATTTTGAATATGATCGTCCATGTTGAATGGTTCATTCTGTCTGACAACGGGATGTTGGTTTTCGTCGCCCCTATACAGTCTGCGGAAGTAATTTTTTCATATTCTCAGCACCAACTATGATTCTACTACGAGGTTTCCATTTTCATCTCTTTAGGTTTCTGTACGGGTATTGCTTCTCTGACACGATCTTTTCACCCTTTGGTCAAACTTCCGTACATTGTTCATGGAGTATAAACCCTTGATATTCTCGAACTCGCGCTTCTCATGCTCTTTATTCTTCTTTTGGACAAGTCGATGTTCTTCCCGTCTCTTTTGCTCGTATAGCTCATGAGCAGCTCTAGTTTTCCTTTGCAGCGCCGCTTTGTATGCCTCTGTTTTGCTGCATGCACTCGCCGGCATTCTTCGTCAAACCAGGGGTTTCGCGGTGGTGGGCGAGCGAGACCCAGTACATCAGTCGCGGCGTTTCTAATTTCATGTTGGCAGCGTTGCCACTGGTCTTCGGCACTTGATGCCGGCGGCATAGGGGTGATTGAGAGATTTCGGGATACGCGTTCAGCGAAGAGTCTGGTGGTCTCTTGCGATTGTACCTTTTCGACGTTAAATTTTCTCACAGTGATTCTTCTTTGTTGCTCAGATTGGGATATCCGCATTCGTACCTTGGCTACAACAAGGTAATGATCCGAGTCTATGTTGGCCGCTCGGAAGGTACGGACATCCAGAATACTGGAGGCATGCCTTGCGTCGATCGCAATATGATCAGTTTGGTTGATCGTTACATGATCATTGGACCGCCATGTCTGCTTATGAATATCGAGATGAGGAAACCATGTGCTTGCTATGGTGACATTTCGCTCCACAGCGAAATGAATTAGCCTTAGTCCGTTATCAGACGTGGTGTCGGGTAGGCTATGCTTACTGACTGCCCTACCAAAGACGTCCTCCTTTCCTATTTTGGTGTTAAAATCGTCCAATACGAGGGTTTTGCTACAAGCATAGAAAGCTATATACATATGTCTTCTTCGCTCGTTGTTCTATGTTTAGCTTCCAGTTAAGTTTAGGATATAGGATAACTCCTAGATACCTAGCACTGGACGGTAAGGAGAGCGGTTGGCCATTTAGCCGAGGAAGTGCGAAGTCAGGTATTTTGGTTTTAGTAGTGAAGAGCATCAGTTCCATTTTGCTCGAGTTGATACCGAGACCACACTTTTTGGTCAAAGCATTTACTTTGCTCAGAGCATTTTCCGTGATTTCGCTTATGACGGAGAGAAACTTTCCTGACACTAGTATCACCATATTGTCTCCATACCCGACTACATTGATTCTTTCTCTGTCTAATGTCAAGAGGATTTTATTCATGACTATCAGCCATAGTAGAGGTGAGATAACACCGCCCTGAGGTGTTCCTCTACTGGCAAATTTGGTTATATTGCTATTGCCTAGTGTTACCTGAATAATTCTAGTGCTAAGCATAGGAGCGATCCATTGACTTAGATTGCTTTCTAATCCCAGCTCCGTAAGGGACTCTAGGATTGCTTCAGTGTGTACGTGGTAGTGTATGAAGTTTTCTATAGTGCTTACTACCTGGTGAAGAGCTGTCTCTGTTGACCAACCTTTGAGGTGCGTGCTGAGCTTTGGAGAGGGATGGCTCTGTTTTGCTTCGCAATTGGTTGTCTAGGAGTCGCTCGAGGGTCTTCAGTACAAAGGAAAAAAGATTACTACTTAAATAACTTTCGTAGTATGCACGTTTAGATGGCATAATTCCGAGCAGAGCGATACGATTGCCAAGGAACATAATTGAAAATATTTACTATACGAATAAAATCCTTGAACATTTGTACCGCACCGACGACGTCTGTCTTTAAGTATGACTACTACTTCCCCGATATATTATTGACCAATATTCTTCCACCTCCCACCCAATGAAACAATTTTTAATATATGCATGCAAAGTACAAGAAACCCTATCTCCGGTAACAAAGAGTCCCGGAACTTGATCCTTGTCGAGCACCATTTACCTTAGAAATTCCTCTTTGACAACAGAGAAAAAGACCCGACTAATGATACCGGAAATTGCTGTCCTTTTGTTCAGATTCAAAGGAAGAAACGAATCACCCAAAGCACACCATCCTCTCATCTGGCCTAAGAAGAAAACCAATAAAACGAGACCATGTTCCAGTAGACCTACCATTAAATTACCGTGTTCAGTGTAAATGTAAAAGAAACTTGCAATTTCGTCCCGAAAACACCGTCCCGTGTGCGCTCGCCTGAGGCAAAACGACGGCGACAACGACGACGAGGAACATACAAAAGAATTCATTGAATTTTTGGCAATTTAATACCCGTCTCTTGTTGACTTGCTTTCGAAAACCCCGCCATTACCGAGAAAGTAAATCACCCCTTTTTTCAATCACATCATTCGTCAACCCCCAAACTACCCTCGCAGCATGCTGTGCGAAACATTTTCGCTACTTTCGGTGTTTCCTCACCCGCCCGCCATTTGCAGGGAAAATCCTTCACTGAATTTCTATATTGTTTCCTAAACAATTCAAAGGATTATACCGAATCACAGGATTGAGTGCCAACAACAAGGACTGCAGAGTGTTAGTTTTCTATTTTTTGTTTCTCTGAAGTTTCTGTAGCTTTCTTGCTTCGATAAAAGTTTATTGAATAGAAAGGATATTTGCAGAAAAGGACTAGGTGGACCGACATTTTTTTTTTTTTCTCTCTTTTCATCGCTTCTGTACACTGGTAATGCCTTCGGTGCAGAAAGTCAGAGTGAAGACAATAAAAAAAGAAAGAAATTGGCAGCTGAATTGAACCCTCGGAAAAGATCTTTGCTTAATTTGATAGAGAAATCAACTTACCCCCAAAGGGACGACTGACTACCACGACGACGATGACAACGACAACGACGACAAGAAGACACTTTTGATACAAATGGATTCTGTTGAAGAGTGCTAGGGTGAAGGAACTTGTAAGCAGGGAGTACTTTATGTGTATATTATATTCTAGCCGCAAGGAGCTGTAAAACAGGACATGAGTGCTTTTGAATTGACGCAGCGGCAAGTGTTTCGTGCAATAAAATTGTATAAATTTGCAGAGTTGATGCTTGTAGAAGATCTAGCAGTCTATCTGTTCTTTCAGTTAGAAAAGAAAAAAGAAACCTTAAAGGTAGGGGAGTTCAAGCCGTAGGTACTTAGATTGACGAGTTTTATTGCAGCAGAGTCGGGAAAGCAAAAGCTGCGTTCGAAATACTATCAAAAATTTAGAGGGGCGTTGTTTGCAGCACAAGCATCAAGCTGCAACGTTGAATCAGTCGCAAGCTGCAAACTTTCGTAAGGAGATGACTTTTTTTTTTGTTTGATGTTCTGCATCACTTAAGACTATGACTTGTTTTAAAGTTATAACCCCAGTGATGGAGTGAAAGGAAAGGATATAGGGGAGGATTATAGATTAGGTAGGAAAGGAAAAAGAGTGAGGTGACGGTGCACGCTAACTTTTTGGGGACCTGCATTGCGATTAATCGGAAAACTACTGACTGCTCAAAACTTGGCTTGGGACAGTAGCGCAACAATCAAGCACAATCAAGTGATGAAGTGCTTACTTTACTTCCTAGTGGTGGTCCCCGGGCAACTACACGTATAAACCCTTATACGTGTAGGCTAAAATTGTAAGTGCGGGTTGTAATCAAGGCCCTGATTCTAGGCTAGGTAACGTGGGCCAGCAACCTGCGTTACCGAATATTGCCCACTACAGAAACCGACACTATGCCTCGGATAAGGAATGATCACATGTTGACGACTTTTAGCTATTGTACCCGGACAAAGATAGGTTTCTGGAATGTAAAGACGCTCCTCGACTCGGGAAGCGAAGGTCCTTACAATGCCAGATTCCTCCAATTGGAAAACGAATTCATGCGATATAAACTCGACATTTTGGGGGTAAGTGAAGTAAGATGGTTAGAAGCGGGCGAGTACCAGTCTCCAACGCGTAACACTGTAGTACTCTATTCTGGAAGACCATCCGGAAGTCCGCGGGAATATGGAGTCGGACTACTGCTAACAACACCAGCACGCAAGGGCCTAATTTCCTGGCATCCTCATGGTGATAGGATTTTGACGGCCAGATTCCGGACTAGAGTACGACGCGTCACCATCATACAGTGTTACGCCCCAACGAATAGTTCGTCTGAGGACGAAAAGGAGAGCTTCTACAATCTCTTAAGCGCCGTCTTCAACACAACACCAAATGGAGACATTGTCATAGTGATGGGGGATTTGAATGCCAAGGTAGGCAGCGACAACGAAGGGCTCAAGCATGTAATCGGGAAGCATGGACTAGGCAACCGCAATGACAACGGCGAAAGGTTTGTGGATTTCTGCAATGCCAACCGCCTTGTGATAGGTGGCACCATGTTTGATCACAAGACCTGCCACAAATTCAGCTGGGTTTCCAATGACAGGCAAGCAACCTCCAACCAAATTGACCAATTTGCTATCAGCCGCCGCTTTAGAAGTAGTCTCCTGGACGTCCGAAACAAGCGAGGGGCAGATGTGGGGATAGTACGTGATCACCATCTTATGATAGTTACTCCCCAACTACGCACTGCTGCAGTTCGAAGATCCCAGGACAACACAAGTATGCCTAGGTTCAACATCGATAGATTTAGTGATCCCTTAGTGCGCCAACAATTAAGGGAGCACTTATCGCAAGGTGTGGAAGCAATCAGCAGCTCTATGCCCTCAACCATCCAAGACCATTGGTGTGCTGTGAAAAATGTTTTTACATCTGGTGCTGAAAGAATTGTCGGTCGATCGCAGGGAAGACATAGGGCGTGGCTTTCCGAGAATACCTGGAGACGGATTGACGAACGATAACAGCTGAAAGCTCGCGTTGCAGCTACTCCAGCTGCAGGGAGAAGCGAGCTAGAGTCCTATTATCGCATGAAGATGAGAGAAGTTCAGCGTAGCGTCCGACGTCCGACAAGCGCAACTACATCAACGCGCTGGCTACAGAAGCAGAAGAAGCAGCACAGAGGTGCGACAGCAGGACCGTGAAAGAGCTAACAGGGGGTCGCAGCTCCAGCCAACACCCAGTGAAAAGCCTAGACGGCTCCTTGCTCATTTCGGATGAGGACCAGCTAAAGAGATGGAAAGAGCATTTTGCTACGGTTTGGAACCGTGTATTCGTTAGCGATATGCTCTCAAATCAGACTGGGATGCCCGAGGTGAGAAGTTCCCGAATACGCACCACGACTCCCAGTAAAGATGAGATCATTACCGCGATCAAGGCACTCAAAACCAACAAGGCGGTAGGACTTGATGGTATTCCAGCAGAGCTCTTACGAGCAGCGCCCACAACATCGGCTGAGCTTCTGCTTCCACTTATAGAGAGAGCTTGGGAAGCTGAGAGCTTTCCTAACGAGTGGAAAAAGGGAATGATCGTCAAGCTTCCTAAGAAAGGAAATTTAATGGAGTGCGGAAACTGGAGCTGCCTGCTGTAGCTAAGATAATAGCTAAAATCATCCTGAGCGAATCAAAGCCATCTCGTAGACACACTCGATGCCGAACAAGCAGGTTTCCGCTTTGGATCCTCCTGTGCCGACCACATCAACACCCTGCGGATTATCATCGAACAGTGTGTTGAATATCGATCGCCACTGCACCTGCTGTTCATCGATTTTGAGAAGGCGTTCGATAGTGTCAACAGGGAGTTTATTTGGCGTGCCTTACGCAGGTATTCCCGATAAACTAATTGCTATTATCAAAGCTACATATGAAGGCTCCAAATGTCACGTTCTGCACAGGGGACGGTTGTCTGAGGAACTTGAGCTCCAAAGTGGGGTAAGACAAGGCTGTATCCTTTCACCAATATTATTCCTATTTGTGATTAGCGATGTGCTTGATGCAGCTTTGTCGATGGGAAACGGAGGAATTCGATGGACTCTTACATCTCAACTGAAACATCTTGCCTACGCTGACGATGTATGCTTACTCTCCCACAGAATTATGGACCTCCACCAAATGACAGCAGATGTGGAGAGGGAGGCAGGTGTCGTCGGGCTGAAAATTAATACGGCAAAAACTAAAATTATCAGCCTTGGACCTAACTCATCGGCTCAAATATGCATTGCTGGACAACCGGTAGAGAGAGTAGAGGATTTCCAGTATCTTGGGAGTATTGTCTCGACCGATGGTGGAACCGAACTGGATATAGTCAACAGGATCGCCAAAGCAAAGTCCGCGTTCGGGATGTTGTCCAAAATATGGCGAAGCATGCAATCAGTTTGAGCACCAAAATAAGACTGTTCCGCTCCAACGTTGAATCTGTGCTGCTATATGATTGCAGCACGTGGAAAGTGACCACTATTATCACCAGAAAACTGCAAACGTTTGTTAATAGATGCCTGCGCAATATCTTAAGGATTTTCTGGCCCAATCGTATCTCTAACGAACACCTTTACGAGAGAATGGGTCAGGAACCAATAGGCACAACCATCCAACGGCGGAAAAGGCATTGGATTGGTCACACGTTCCGAAAGGGTGACAGTTCCATAGCGAACCATGCTATGCAATGTAACACTCTAACTCAGGATGGCAGAAGACCTGGCGGTCCGAGGAGAACATGACGCAGAACAGTCGAGAAGGAGGCACGGCAGTTGGAGAAAAGTTGGGGTGAACTCAGACACATTGCCAGAAACCGTACACGATGGCGCGTAGGCGTAGTAGAGGCCCTAGGACCCACAAGGGGATACAGGACATAAGTAAGTTGTCCACTCCTGCGGAAATTGTTCACTATCCCAAGCTCTCCATATTAGAGGGTGCAGCAAATCTGCCGATGTATTTGGCGCCGCCTGAAATAGTTCGACCGGGATGCCATCAATACCCTGTTCTTTTTGAGGGACTTGATTGCTGTTATTATTGTATTTCTGTTTTACTGGGAGGTACGGTGCGAATTCGGGAATTTATTGCTTCGAACTGCTCATTTGAATTCGGAATTATACCGCCATCGTCTAAGTGATTTAGCACTGTAGCAAAATGTTCTCTCCATCTAATGAGTTGGTTCTCATCCTCATCAGAAGGTTGCCGCCTAGGCTCTTCGCTGGGTGTTGTTTGGAGTTCTGACCACCAGTGAGCTGCATAGTAATACTATAAATAGTTCTATTGTCGCACCTACTCGCTGTTTCTTCATTCCTTGCAGCCAGTGAGTTGATGTGCTGACGTTTGTCACGTCTCACACTATGCTGCACTTCTTTCTTCTTCGCACGGTATTGAGCTTCTAGCTCAGTTCTCTCTACTGCTGAGGCTGCTGCAATCCGAGCCTTGATTGTTGTACACTCATCGATCATAGCCATGTGCAATGGTTTTTCTGCCTTTTATCTACATAGGTGCGTACCCAGCCGTAAAAGCACTTTTCACAGCATTCCAGTGGTCATTCATGCTCTCCTGCATTGTGCTGCGGATTGCTTCTGTTTCTAAGGAAAGGTGCCCCCTGAGCTGTTGGCGCACTTGGGGAGCCTTGAGCCTGTCAGTATTAAACCTGGTGATGTAAAATAAGTTTGAGCGGTTGCCATTGACGGTTGCAGTACGAAGGTGTATATGAGCTAACATGAGATGGTGATCTCGTTCTAGTCCGATGTCAGCTCCACGTCTGTTTCGGCCGTCCAGGAGACAATTTCTAAAGCGACGGCTGATCGCAAAGTGGTCGTTCTGGTTGGGTGTTCGCTGCCTGTCAGTAGAGACCCAAATAATCTTGTGGCAGGTGTTATGCTTAAACAGCGTACCTCCAATGACTAAGCGGTTGGTATTGCAGACTCCACAAACCGCTCACCGTTATCATTACGGTCTCCAACGCCATGAACGCCCATCACTTGTTTAAGCATAGTGTTGTCATTACACACCTTGGCGTTGAGATCCCCCATCACCATTACGATGTCCCCATTAGGCGTTTGGCTGTAGACGGCACCTAATTGGCTATAAAAATGTGTCCTTTTCATCCTCAGTCGCGTCTTGAGTCGGAGCATAGCACTGTATGATGGTAATTTTTCTAACTCTACTGTGGAACCTAGCCGTCAATATCCGATCACTGTGAAGTATCCAAGGTATGAGGCTTCCTCGTGCTGCTGGAGTTAGCACCAGTTCTACTCCGGACGTCCGTGCACTTCCAGCTAGTTTACTACAGTAGAGCATGACAGTGGTTTTTGTTGGGGAGATGTATTACCCAGCAACGAACAATCTTATCTCACTCAGCCCTAAGATGTCTATTTTATAGCGTGCAAATTCTCGTTCCATTTGGAGGAATCTGGCGTTTTATGACTCTTCCTGGAGTGAATCCAGGAGAGTCTTAACGATCCAGAATCCGATCGTTGTCCATGTTCGATAGGCAAAGGTCGTCATCAAATTATCCATCCGTAGCGTATCCACGTTAGCTTTCGTTTCGGAGCAATTGTTTTTTTTATGGTTGCGGCTCTCTGGGCCACAGACCACCCGACCCTTATCCTTTTTTGTGGCGCAGGAGGGTCGCCATTCGCCCTCTTCCGTTCGAAATTTCCAGAGAAATTCACAGATGGCACTACGAGGAGGTGGAAGTAGGACTTACTAACAGAGCTGCAAGTTATTTAGCGGACCAACACCTATCGGGAGATGCTGCTCCTACGAGGCCTTTGTTAGTCGATTACCATCCAAACAACAGGTGGAAGGGCCGTAGTATTTGTGTCTGTAGGGATAGTAAGGCTGCGTTCAAGGCCTTGCTTAACCCTTTAACCACTTCCAAAATAGTTCGTGAAACCAAAAACTCTTTGAACTCGGTCGCAGGCTGAATTCTCTGTCTTTTATTTGTGTCCCAGTTCACTCTGGGATCCTTGGGAACGAGATCTCCGATGAGATTGCTAGACAAGGCTCAACGTACTGGACTTAAAGTGACACTACAATCTGCGACGCTTGTGGAGAGAGCGACGACACTGCGGAACATCGTCTCTGCGAGTGTCCGGCCTTTACTGGTATCAGGTGGCAGATCCTCCGTTCTGATGTGGTGAGGGCTGGTAGTGTAAGCTCCTCATCACTGAAGTGCTTAGTTGGCTTTCTTAGAAAGACAAGGAAATCCCAATAAAGCGAGTAAACCAGGGTTTGCTGTCTAGTACTACGAGTACAATGAACCAGTCAATGAACACCTATCCCGACAAAAAAAAAAGAATGGTGTTGGACAAAACCATATTTGACATCGGATTAGAGGGAACTGAAAGGCAGGAAGTTAAGGTGTTCTTCAATAATTAAAAAAAGACAAACGAATCGACTTCTACCACAGCTAAAGTTGCTGTACTCTGTGTCCATAAACATACATACGTACCAATCGTCTCGGTGTCATACATACCCCAACCAGTAACCTAAATTTCCTGTCTGATAAAACAATAGAATCGTTCTAGAGTTACACTTTCCGCACCACATCCTTCGCAATTTGTAAATCTAATCCAATTATAAGCTCTCTTAGCCTACGGTTGCGGTGGGATACCCACCACAGGCAGCTCCACAATCAGCCTCCT
The DNA here is from genome assembly GCA_945910035.1 of Brachypalpus laphriformis. Classification (NCBI taxonomy): domain Eukaryota; kingdom Metazoa; phylum Arthropoda; class Insecta; order Diptera; family Syrphidae; genus Brachypalpus; species Brachypalpus laphriformis. The sequence goes on along the minus strand of OX246753.1, from coordinate 310,728,528 downwards.
TCGGTCTGATTAATTGCATTCCGCCCCAAAAGAATAATACATCTTCATAGACGATTTATAAAGCCTTAATGAATTACCGGATCAAATTCACTTGCACGATTATGAAACACTTTCCGCTTCAATAACTCGTTACGCCAACGGGGCCCTCCGAAGCAAAAAGATATTACTCGTTGCTGTACACAGTGCGAGCACTAGATAAAGACGATGAAGATGAAGACGAACAAATGAATGAGAAAGAAAAAGGAGGAAACACTTCATCTCGTATTTATGGCGCACAATTTACACCATGTTCTCTCTTCTCCCAAAGTCATAATGCGCCATCTTCATCTTGTGAGCCATCCGTACACAGACAACTACCATGACTTGATGGCATCACCATCACGAAACGACCCTCCATCCATCCCAAGTTGATAACTTTTATCCCCTCCCCCCGAATCGACTAACCGCCGACCGACCCCCATCAAGGCTTACAACGAAACGACTTTATAAACGACCGACACGGTTTCCCTTTGTGTTATGCTTGCGCGCCAGTGTAACCTTTAAGGCAAATCACTGCCTCCGTTGCGCTGCACTCTCCATAAAGGAGATACAAAGATACAAAGATACAAAAAAAAAGAAGAGTCGAATGGCGGAACCTACCAATTAACCGGTAATTTGCTTCATTAATTATCGGCGAAGACTATGCGAAGAGAGTCGGACCTCAATCCGGTTTTTATGTCGTTTCACGTATCCATGGGATACATGGTGCCCATGGGAGCATCATTGGTCTCTTGATGAGAAGATTTCCCCCAACGGCACAACAGCCTGTTTGTGCGCTATCATTGAAATCCTACCCGCAAAACAGGATGAATATTGATTTTTGCTTATGTGTCCTGTCCTAACTGCCACCCACGGGGAAGAGAAATACGGCTCTGCTTCGGGATCTGTCTGATGTTGGACGTCCTTCCTTCTCTCTCTGGGTGGAGATTAGCAATCGATTTGGAGAATCTATTAAATTGAATTGCAATTAAGTGCAGATGCCACAGATGCGAGATGATGTCGTTGAATGATTGATATTAACATCTAAAAGGCAGGAAGGACAGGTCTGGTGATTGGGTCGGTCATCGGTAGGCCTGTTGATAGGATTTTAGGCTTACTAGAGTAAGATAGGGTGCGTGTGTGTTCACTGAATTTCTAATTCCTTTGATACGATAAAGCTAATATCCCTTCGGGCAATTGTAAGAATTAAAATGCAAATCTTGTTGAGGGATCAGTAATGCATTTTTATTGTATTAAGTGGAAGATGTGAAGTTGATTTTCGACTAACCCTCTGGGCATGCAAGAAGAATAATGATGGGAAATTGTTTTTTTTCGAATTTAAGCTGATAATATGCAGATTATTTGACATGTATACGTACGAGTAGATCCAGAAGTGTCTTCTAGTGACAGTATTACCTAAAACGATACGCAATTCTTTAAAAACAATGTTACACATGCTGTGATAAAAGTTTGGGACGTCTGCATATAGCGTGCAGGGAGAAAAGTAGTATACGTTCGCTAGATAGATTTGACGGACAGAAAATTCATGAGAAAGTCGGTTGCATCCTCATAGTCCTCTTCGTCACCATAACTTCTACAGAGGTCTTCTTCAGTCACCCAAAAGTTTTTTATAAAATATCGCAGAAGGTTATGCTATGTGATTCTCTGTTCTGTTGATTGAGTCTGTCGGCTCTACCGATATTGGAAAGCGGTTCTAAAGTTGCTGTGGCACAAGTGCTTAGCGATCTTCACCTGCTATTCGCCTCTCTGAGGGATTATGCTCTGAGCTAAGATCTTCGCGACAGTAGCAGACATAGTTTTCATTATTGCCTGGCTATAGATGAAAAAGGTAGTATCCTCTCATGGTATTGCTCCTAACACAGTCTTACTTACTTACTTACTTAGATGGCGCTACAGTCCGGGGTGGACCTGGGCCTCAACCAACAAATATCGCCAGCTAGCACGGTTACGAGCCAGCTGCCACCAGTTGCGCACGCCAAGTTGGTTGAGGTCCCCCTCCACTTGTTTGCGCCACCTACCGCGAGGTCGGCCATCCGGGGTGGATTCGAAAACTTTCTTAGCGGGAACGATGGGCTATATCCGCTCTAAATGACCCAGCCATCTTAGTCGCTATATGTGAACTCTTCTGGCTAAGTCGATGTCCTTGTACAGGCCGTGCAGCTCGGCATTGTACCTTCTCCTCCACTCACCGTCTATGCAGATGCGACCAAAGATCGCTCGAAGAACTTTTCTCTCGAAATAACCAAAGGCATCTTCATCCGGTTTTGTCAAAGCCTATGCCTCTGCACCATACAGCAGGACTGGGATGATTAGAGTCTTATAAAGAGTTACCTTAGTAGTTCGAGATAGGGCTTTGCTACTCAATTGCCGTTTTAGCCCTTAGAAACAACGGTTGGTAAGAGTAATTCTTCGTGTGATCTCCCTACTGATGTCATTTGCGGAGCTGACCATAGAGCCTAGGTAGACAAAATCCTTTACTACCTCAAAATTGTATCTGTCTATTGTGGCGTTCTGTCCAAGACGCCGATGTTGGGTGTCCTTTTTTGTAGACAGCATATGTTTTGTTTCGCTTTCATTGACCGATAGACCTATCTTTGCTGCCTCGATCTCAATACTCGCAAATGCCCCATTGGCTGCCGCTGAGTTCTTCCGATTATGTCAATGTCATCGGCATAAGCGAGTAGTTGTACAGACTTGTAAAAGATTGTACCTTCGGTGTTGGCTTGTGAGTTTCGTGCAATTCTCTCAAGTACTATGTTAAAGAGATCGTTTGATAGCGCGTCGCATTGTCTAAGACCTTTCCTGACATCGAACGGTTCGGTGATGTTCTTACCGACTTTGATGGAGCAGCGAGAGTTCTCCATCGTCATTCTGCACAAACGAAGGAGCTTGGCAGGGATGCCAAGACTGGACATGGCTCTGTATAACTCGTCTCTATAGACGCTATCATAGGCAACTTTGAAATCGATGAAGAGGTGGTGCGTATCGATTTTATATTCATGGGGTTTTTTCCAAGATCTACCGTAGTGTGAATATTTGGTCAATGGTGGACTTTCCAGGCCTGAAACCGCACTGATAAGGACCTATCAGGTTGTTGACGATCGGTTTTAGGCGTTCACATAATACGGCAGACAGGACCTTATATGCGATATTAAGGAGACTTATACCTCTGTAGTTGGCGCAGTTCAGAGGGTTTCCTTTCTTCAGGATCGGGCAAACGATGCTGAGGTTTCATTCATCGGGTATACTTCCGTCTGACCAGATTTTACAGATGAGCTGGTGCATGCTCCTTACCAACTCATCTCCTCCTGCCTTGAAAAGTTCAGCGGCAAGGCCGTCGGCTCCAGCAGCTTTGTTGGATTTGAGTTTAGATATCGCTATCCTCACTTCATTCTAATCGCGTTGACGGGAATCTTGACTGCCATCGTCACTGTTGAATGGCTCATTCTGCCCGACAGTGGAATATTGGTCATCATCATCGCCGTTTAACAGTCTGCAGAAGTGTTCCTTCCATATCCTCAGCACCGACTGCGATTCTTCTACTATGTTACCATTTTCGTCCCTGCAGGCTTCTGTTCTGGCTTTGAAAACATGGCATGTTCTTTTTACCTTTCGGTAGAATTTTCGAACATTATTCCCGCAATAAAGTCTCTCAATCTCCTCGATCGAGCGCTTCTCATGCTCCATATTCTTCTTTCTGAGAAGTCGATGTTCCTCCTTTCTTCTGCTTACGTAGAGCTCGTAAGCAGCTCTAGTCCTTCTATGCAGCGCCGCTTTGTACGCCTCTTGTTTAGCTGCATGTGCTTGCCGGCATTCCTCATCAAACCAGGGGTTTCGTTGTGGTGGCTGAGAGAAACCCATTACATCAGAGGCGGCATCTCTGATGGCTTGTTGGCAACGCTGCCACTGGTCTTCCGCATTTGCTGCTGGCGGCATAGGACTTACATTAAGATTAAGAGAAACTCGATCGGCAAAGGTTCTGGCGGTCTCTTGCGATTGTAGCCGCCCGACGTCAAATTTCCTCACAGTATTTCATTGATTTCGCTTAGTTGTGGATATCCGCATCCGTACCTTGGCTCCAACTAGGTAGTGATCCGAGTCCACGTTGGCTCCTCGGAAAGTCCAGACACAAAGAATACTGGAAGAGTGCCTTGCGTCGATCGCAATGTGATCGATTTGGTTGACAGTTTTTCGATCAAAGGAGAGCCATGTTCCTTTGTGAATGTCGAGACGAGGGAACCGCGTACTAGCTACGACAAAGTTTCGCCCCGCCGCAAAGTCGATTAGCCTGAGTCCGTTGTCGGATGTGATGTCGTGCAGGCTGTGCTTTCCGACCACCCTACTAAAGACGTCCTCTCTTCCTAGCTTTGCGTTGAAATCACCTAGGATAATTTTAACGTCGTGGCTAGCGCATTGCTCATACGTCTTGTCCAAGAGCTGGTAGAACTCATCCTTTGTCGCGTCGTCCTTCTCCTCATGAGGGGGGTGAACACAGTCTTATGGGCCCCAAAACTTCTTTCTGGAAGACGCTACTGTAATTCAGAAATTTGACTGATTTGGCTATATCTCTCTTGGACCTTGGCTGCTGGTTGCGTGCTTGGTACTTCGCCGTCTACCTATTCTTCGAATATAGACCAAAAGTTGTCTTTAAACGTCCAAATACGGCATGATTGCTGCATAGCCTAGACATTTATTTCGGATCTTAGCATGCAGATCGTATTCATTCTCCAGCTATCTGATTGGCTAACTTTTAGAACACAGCCACAAGTTCTTGTAAGATGATGTCTAGTGGAAGCAGGTATAGATTGGCATCCAGTTCTACCCTCGGTGCAGTTCTCATGGTAGGCCGGCCTTTGTATTTTCATGGTGACTAATAAGTTGATGGTTTTGCTGGTACTTTGCCAACGTTCTAGGCTTTCCTTGACATCCGTAATATGAGTTTGGGACTTGTTCCCTTGGCTTTCCCGAATATTCTGCTGCATGTGGAGTAGAAACCTATCATTGTCCCTTGAATGCTTCATTAATGCTCAGTCTCCAAATCAACTTTCTACCAAACACAAGTCCTCAAGTGTTTGTCAGAGATTATGAGAAGGAAGGTGTTTCGAATTCCAGTGTCTACGTATTGTTTGCAAACAGTACCAATTAATTTTTTTTTTTTTTTGGGGGGCTTTACCGTAAGGTCGGAATTTGCTGGTCCTGGTGTTTAGCTTCCCTAGCACTGCATCATCAGCTTATGGCTTGATATGTGGCTCTCCAGAAAATGATAAGAATAAGGAACAGCTTTGGATTTGAGGTTAAAGAATGCTCATTGGCTTTCCGCATCTCCGTTAGATGTGCTGCTTACATTCCTTTTCAGCATACTGCCAGCAGTTTGTGGCTTTTTAATGTACTAAGTATACGTATAAGGGGGGTGGGCAAAATCGCATCATCACCTCCTCGCGGTGCCCGCTGGATTGTTATCTGATAGTGAACCAACGATGAGCGTATGCTGAGTCTGACGATATATGTGCAGCTGAACACTCAGACCTGCGTAAGCACATCTAGGTGAACTTCAGCGCACATATGTTTAACCGGACGAGGCATCTCTTGTTGACCCGATTGGCTGAAATGTACGTCTCAGAAGTCTAGCAAGAGCTCCTCAGAAGGAGGACGTGCGGCGGATGAATTCTCTCGATGGAATCAACGGTGACGTCTACAGACCAGCGTATGCTTTACCAGTAGCTCCTACTTCAACATATTTGGAGCTGAGGTCTGTAAGGATTTTCAATACTACGTCAGGGTATTGAAAAAGAGGTGGTGGCGGATGAACCCTTAATGGGCCAACGGCAGCGCTCATATCCCCGAAGTGGGTTACTGACATCGGTGTATCCGGCCTCTTGTCCTAGCGGTACAAAAAAAAAAAAAGGATCTGGACCTCCAGGTTGGGGGTTGTGCCGTCGGGTTAACTTCCCTACCAAGTAAAAAACCTTTGGTTACGAAGCAACCAACAGCCTCGGATACGGATGATCTTACTGTTGACGACCCATGCAAACGTAAAAAGGACAACGATCTTCGTGTCTGCACGTGGAATGTTAGGTCCCTCTACAAACCATGTGCAGCCGAATAACTTGCGGAAGCCCTAGAGTGTTTCAAAGCAGACATTACCGCCATCCAAGAAGTGCGATGGGATGGGCCGGGCAAAAGGAGGATGAAAAACTGTGACATCTACTACGGCGACTGCTACAGACAACTAGGACAACGTCTATTCGGGTGCGGATTTGTCATTGGAGGTAGACTTAGGCAAGAAGTCTTGAGTTCCCGGCATGTGAACGAGCGCCTCATGACTATCCGTATCAAGGCTAGATTTGCCAACATTAGCGTAATATGCGCTTACGCCCCTCACGAGGAGAAGGACGACGCGACAAAGGATGACTTCTACCAGCTCTTGGACAAGACGTATGAGCAATGCCCTAGCCACGACGTTAAAAATATCCTAGGCGACTTTAACACAAGGCTAGGAAGAGAGGAAGTCTTTAGTGGCGTGGTCGGAAAGCACAGCCTACATGACATCACATCCGGCAACGGACTCAGGCTAATCGACTTTGCGGCGGGGCGAAACTTTGTCGTAGCTAGTACGCGGTTCCCACGGCTCGATATTCACAAGGGAACATGGCTCTTCTTTGATCGAAAAACTGTCAACCAAATCCATCACATTGCGATCCACGCAAGGCACTCTTCCAGTATTCTGGGTGTCCGGACTTTCCGAGGAGCCAACGTGGACTCGGATCATTACCTAGTTGTAGCCAAGGTACGGATGCGGATATCCACAACGGAGCGAAATCAACGAAATACTGTGAGGAAATTTGACGTCGGGCGGCTACAATCGCAAGAGACCGCCAGAACCTTTGCCGATCGAGTTTCTCTTAATCTTAATGTAAGTCCTATGCCGCCAGCAGCAAATGCGGAAGACCAGTGGCAGCGTTGCCAACAAGCCATCAGAGATGCCGCCTCTGATGTACTGGGTTTCTCTCAGCCACCACAACGAAACCCCTGGTTTGATGAGGAATGCCGGCAAGCACAAGCAGCTAAACAAGAGGCGTACAAAGTGGCGCTGCATAGAAGGACTAGAGCTGCTTACGAGCTCTACGTAAGCAGAAGAAAAGAGGAACATCGACTTCTCAGAAAGAAGAATATGGAGCATGAGAAGCGCTCGATCGAGGAGATTGAGAGACTCTATTGCAGGAATAATGTTCGAAAATTCTACCGAAAGGTAAAAAGAACATGCCATGTTTTCAAAGCCAGAACAGAAGCCTGCAGGGACGAAAATGGTAACATAGTAGAAGAATCGCAGTCGGTGCTGAGGATATGGAAGGAACACTTCTGCAGACTGTTAAACGGCGATGATGATGACCAATATTCCACTGTCGGGCAGAATGAGCCATTCAACAGTGACGATGGCAGTCAAGATTCCCGTCAACCCGATTAGAATGAAGTGAGGATAGCGATATCTGAACTCAAATCCAACAAAGCTGCTGGAGCCGACGGCCTTGCCGCTGAACTTTTCAAGGCAGGAGGGAATGAGTTGGTAAGGAGCATGCACCAGCTCATCTGTAAAATCTGGTCAGACGAAAGTATGCCCGATGAATGGAACCTCAGCATCGTTTGCCCGATCCTGAAGAAAGGAGACCCTCTGAACTGCGCCAATTACAGAGGTATAAGTCTCCTCAACATCGCATATAAGATCCTGTCTACCGTATTATGTGAACTCCTAAAACCGATCGTCGACAACCTGATAGGTCCTTAGCAGTGCGGTTTCAGGCCTGGAAAGTCCACCATTGACCAAATAATCACGCTACGGCAGATCTTGGAAAAACCCCATGAATATAAAATCGATACGCACCACCTCTTCATCGATTTAAAAGTTGCCTATGACAGCATGTATAGAGACGAGTTATACAGAGCCATGTCTAGTCTTGGCATCCCTGCCGAGCTCGTCCGTTTATGCAGAATGACGATGGAGAACTCTCGCTATTTCATCAAAGTCGGTAAGAACATCACCGAACCATTCGATGTCAGGAAAGGTCTTAGACAAGGCGACGCGCTATCAAACGATCTCTTTAATATAGTACTTGAAAGAATTGTACGAAACTCACAAGCCAACACCGGAGGTACAATCTTCTTCGAGTCTGTACAACTACTCGCTTATGCCGATGACATTGACATAATCGGAAAAACTCAGCGGGCCGTCAATGGGGCATTATGCTGTCTACAAAAAAGGGCACCCAACATCGGCGTCTTGGATAGAACGCCACAATAGACAGATACAATTTTGAGGTAGTAAAGGATTTTTTCTACCTAGGCTCTATGGTCAGCTCCGCAAATGACATCAGTGGAGAGATCACACGGAGAAATACTCTTGCCAATTGTTGTTTCTATGGACTAATACGGCAATTGAGTAGTAAAGCCCTATCTCGAACTACCAAGGTAACTCTTTATAAGACACTAATCATCCCAGCCCTGCTGTATGGCGCAGAGGCATGGGCTTTGACAAAACCGGATGAGGATGGCCTTGGTTATTTCGAGAAAAAAGTTCTTCGAGCGATCTTTGGTCCCGTCTGCATAGACGGTGAGTGGAGGAGAAGGTACAATGCCGAACTATACGCCCTATATAAGGACATCGACTTAGCCAGAAGAGTTCACATACAGCGACTAAGATGGCTGGGTCATTTAGAGCGGATGGAGCCCAACCTTCCCGCCAAGAAAGTCTTCGAATCCACCCCGGACGGACGGCGCAGTAGAGGACGACCTCGCGGTAGGTGGCGCAAACAAGTGTAGGGGGACCTCAACCAACTTGGCGTGCGCAACTGGAGGCAGCTGGCTCGTAACCGTGCTGGCTGGAGAGGTTTGTTGGTTGAGGCCCAGGTCCACCCAGGACTGTAGCGCCATCTAAGTAAGTAAGATACGTATAAGGGACGGTCTGCTTCTTTTACTTCATCCAAACATTCATTACAATTTTGAACTGTAGTAGACTTAATGCTGATCCTTTATGTATCCTTTTCCAACTTTTAACTCGTCGCTGGTTCCAGCTGCCACTTTAACACGAGTTAAAACGCTTTCTTACATACGTACTCGTACCTTTTACCAAGCAAAAGTGCATGAAATATGCTTAGGCATCATGGATCTAAGCGAAATAAGATGGTCCCTAAAGCGTAAAGAAGTACCCGACCTCTGAGCAGGTATTCTTCCAAGCACCAGGAATACAATAGTGCCTCGTGCTTTGGAAATCTCCCTACCGAAAACTGGACATTGACGCCCAAGACATTGACGCCCAGGTTCCTGAGTAGAGTAAGAAAAAGTAAGCATCAGCTAGTTGTATGTCCCGACTGAGCCTTTATTTGAGGATGACAAGATCAACTTCTATAACCAACTAGGGGCTGCATATAATTCAGCACCAAACAGAGATATCAAGATTTTGAGCGGGGAATCGATATAAAAGTAAGCATCAAAGATGTTAGAAGAAAGTTCAGCCTTGCAACTCCAATCGCCTAGTCATAGGTGACTTTCCATTTTAGAAGAGACCGCAGAAAAACAATTTGATTACATCGGTCTACAGCACACATAACTGGCAAGCACCGCCGAATGAAGTCATGAAGCCCTTGGATTGTTAATAAATATTGGTGGCAATGACACCAATGACAGGCATTGGATATGTCAATCTACAATACATACGAGTGCAACGTGTAAACAAAATACCGCGTTGTTTATCAAGTCATTGAGTTGGTTACCATATCCTTCAAACCGGTTCAAGAGTGCCGACTAAGGCTAGGGTCTTTAGAGCTGCCTGGAGAAACTTCAGCAGCGATATAGAATTGACCAAGGATACTACAAGGCTCAGGAGAGTTCCATCAAAGTTACACGATACACCAGGATCCAGTAAAAGACAAGACGGCTGTTGGACGGAATAATGCACCGAAACTCAAAAACTCTCACTTCCAAGGGTGCTTTATCACAGACACCCCCCGATGGAAAGAATAAATGTCAACATCACGTGCACCGCCACCACCATAAGCAGCAATATTGTAGACAAAAGTAGAATTGAATTGGCAATAGACTCATTCTCTCCATGCAAGGCACCAGGACCTGACGGTATAATTCCAATCATGCTACAGAGCTGCAAGAAATATATTGTTCTGTAGCTCGAATAGATTTTTTCAATGTTGCTTAAACTGTGCAAGCCTGGAGAGAAGGAAGCCAGTGTCATTTTTATCCCTAAGGCAGAACACACGATGCTCGAGGAGTTCAGACCCATAATAACGTCATTTCTCCTGAAAACATTAGAAAAATCAACCAATTTCACCAGCCTAACATACCTACACCAGGGGCCGTTCGGTTCGCAGGGCTGTAGCACGAAGTGGTATTAACTATCAAAAGAAATTTGTGCAAGCGGCCTTGTTGAACCTTGAACAATGTGGAAGCGAAAGCGATAAGACAAGCACTCGAGTATAGACCCGTCGCTCTCATATTGAGTGTATTGCATGTTCAAAACGAGATGCATCATTTCAGAATTGGGAGGGAGCCAAGCGGATGCATTGGATGCGGATGTCAGGAGGAACCCCTCAAGGAGGACTGCTATCACCTTTGTTATGAGTTTTGATCACAAACGAAATTTCAATTAAACTAGGATGCAGTGGTATTCGGACCATGACATAAGCAGCTGATGTCGTCTTACGGGCAACAGTTACAAGTAAATGACTGCCCACGATCACTGACCTCCTGCAGTCACCCTTAAACACCTTCAGCAACTTTCCCAAAAGATGCGGACTGAACGTAAAGCCCCAACAAATCTAGGTGGTCCCTGAGACTTAACGTAGACTAACTCCAAGCATCGGGAAGGACAAAATACCTTGGGTGTATACTTGATCGAAAACTGACATGAAAAGACAATACCAAAGAGAGAATAAAGAAAGCGTCGATCACCTTTTACACATTTAGCAGGCTTTTTAAGATGAAATGGGGACCAAACCTGCCATCATTCATTGGATGTTCATAGCCATGGTCAGACCCATCATGACTTATGGTCAGCAATCAAGATATGCAAAGTCACAAGCCTGAAAGAGCTTTCTAAGATATGACGACTTGCCTGCATAGGAATAACCGGCGCTATTAGGACTACGCCAATCGCAGCCTTTGAGCTAATACTTGCGCTAACACCAATCGACCTGCACACAGGGGAAGCAGCTGTGAAGAGCACCCTGCAATTGAAACAGTTTTACTTCGGGACGAGACAGGCCACGGCACTATTCCCAGATGGGCAAGGATACAGACAGAAACTGATTATCTAACACCATCCCCTGATTTCAGCTTCAATATACAAATAGTAATGCCCCAAGCAGAAGATTGGACAGAAGTTCAAAGCATAAACTCGGACAATATCTCAATTTTGACAGACGGGTCAAAAACATAAGCGGGCGTAAGATCAGGTATCTACTGTACACAACCCGAAATTCAGGTCAATAAGGCTTCAAATCGCTGGCCACCAGTATACTGGTGGAACCAAGAGATAGCAGAGCTACGCAGCCAGTGCCATAGAGCAAGAAGACTATTCCAGCGATCCAGAGGTTTGTCCACACATCAGGACCTACGGGTGCAATTCAAAGATAGGCGAAGAGAGCTAAAACTAGCCATCCGCAGAAGTAAGAGCAATAGCTTTAAGGAACTCTGCGAGCAAGCAGATGTAAATCCTTGGGGTACCGCCTACAGAACAGTAATGGCAAAACTCCAAGGCACTAGGGCACCCTCCCCCTCATGCCCTTTCCTTATGCAGAAAATTGTATCGGGGTTGTTTCCACCTCAAACACCAGCAGAGCGTATAGAACCACCTCCAGAAGTACAGGACATCCCAACTGTCACGCAAAGGGAACTCCTGGATGTATGCAGACGATTCGAGGATACCAAGTCACCTGGATTGGATGGCATACCGAACAAGGCCCTTAAATTAGCCATTAAAACAAATACGCAACCATTTGTGGAACTCTACAACAAGTGTCTAACAGAAGGAGTTTTTCCAGACCAATGGAAAAAGCAACGTCTAGTGCTGCTGTCTAAAGGGAAAAAACCACCAGACGAGCCCCGATGGTGCCATGGTTCTTAATTAAAATAATACTGAGCTACTTCGAGAAACGGTTTCTGCTCTTCGATACCGACGATGGAGTAAAGCAGTACCACATATCAGGCGGAGTTCCACAAGGATCGGTATTACGCCCTATCCTTTGGAACATTATGTATGATAGGGTTCTAAGGCTTGGAATCCCAAATGAGGCAAAAATCATAGGCTTTGCCGATGATATTGCAATTGTCGTGGTTGCAAAACATCTAGAGGAAATAGAGGATATTGCAAATGAATGTATCCGAAAAGTCAAACGGTGGATGGCAGCAGTCGGGTTAGAGCTCGCCGAACATAAAACAGAGGCAGTATTGGTAAGCAGCCGCAAGAAAAGAGAGGAAATCACCATCAGAGTAGGAGATCATAATACGACATCAAAATCGGTTGTCAAATACCTAGGTGTGATGATCGACGCGAGGCTCACTTACAAGGAGCACCTTGAAAGAACGTGTGACAAAGCGGCTCGGGTGAGCGGTGCCTTATCAAGAATAATGATAAATATAGGAGGACCTAGGCAATAAAGGAGACTTATTCTATCAAGGGTGGTGCAGTCCATCCTTATGTATGCGGCACCCATATGGGCCAAAGCTATGACGAAAAAGACCTACGCAAGAAGGATAAACTCTGTCAACAGGTTGTGGCCGCTGAGAGTATGCTATGCCTTTCGTACGGTGTCAGACGAGGCAGTATGTGTCATTGCGGGAATGCTACCAGCGGATATCTTGGCTATCTAGCTACAAAGGGCCTACGACGGCAAAATTCAGGAACCTCCAGCGTCAGTAAAAAATATCAAACTGGAAGAAAGACAGCGAAGCATTAGAGTATGACAGGAGCGATGGAACCAGTCCTCAAAGGGAAGATGGACCCATCGACTTATACCGGATATCCAAAAATGGATGGACCGGAAACACGGAGAGGTAGATTTCTATCTTAGCCAGTTCTTAACCGGACATGGCTGCTTTCGAGCGTATCTCAACAGGTTTGGGCTCGATGAATCTCCCAACTGTCCAAATCGCGGAGAGGCCCCAGAAGACGCTCACCACGTATTTTTTCAGTGCCCACATTTTCATATAGAGCACAGAGAACTGGAGGAAAAAATTGGAGAAATATCAACCCCCGAAAACATTGTGCACCATATGATAGCATCGAATGCAATATGGGAAGTGGTGAAACAAGTTGCAGCGATAATCGTGCAGGAACTTAAGCGGCTGGAAAGAGTCAGAGAGAGCAACCAAGTCCAACCGGCAACACTTTTGGAACAAGGAGCGGAAGATAGCGAAAGAAGAGCATAAATAGCTAACCAGCCCCGCGAAGTAATACCTAACGGTAGTCCCGTGGGTAGAGTGGTTGAAGTGTGCAGGGTGTGGTTTAGTACGTAGGCGTATTTCTGGCATCGAGTATTCAGGTTTGCGAATCGTGCATGCCAGTATCTTTAGAAGATTACACACCCTTTGGCGCAACCATAAAAAAAAAGGTCTATAAGGCTTCTAACGCACGGCAGGGTGTTCGAAGCGGAACGCATAACTTCAACAACTTGGACGAGCTGTCGGAATAGCTACATTCTAAAATTCATATTGGGCTCAGGATGGCTTAGGGAAGCGGAGTAAACTGAAATCAGAACCACCTGTTTCGCTGTTCTTTCTTTCCTTTAGTTTCAGGACGGACATCCCGGAGTGGAGAACACAATAGATTGTCTGGTATTCAACCTTCCTAACTCCTCAATAACCCGGGCACCTGGGTCCATTGGAACCACCATTTTTACATACCTACCCACTCACTGATTTGTAACTGTTGGATCATATGCTTGCATTAGCCTCGATACACAGACAAAATCACAATCTCTCAGTTACTGTCCATCAATCACTCGAACAGAGACTGATTAAGAGGCCAATGCAAAACCGAAAAAAAAAAAAAAAACCATCTGGAGAAAGGAATCCGCTCCTCCATCTGTTCCAATGAGTGGATCATGGCCGAACCTTCGAATCGAAGAACTTTTCACTGATTACGTTCCGATTTCCTTGTGAGTATGTTATGCAAAGGCGATAACCTAAACACCACCACACGCAGATATCCAATCGAATCCGATGAAGTGCTTGAAAACAGATTTCAAGTTAATTTGCCTCGGTGCATCGTGTCCGCACAAATGATCGATTGCATCGATACATTCGCCGTGCACGATGCAAGACAGTTGAACATAGATCATGCCACATGCACATATCCTTTACGCAAGTCAGCAACCGAAAGATGCTGAAATGAAATGATTAATGATCACGTTTGGGTCGGTTAATTGCGACGCTGCTCTTCCAATCCGCACGATGACACCATGCTTTGGCTGATGCAGTCGACAAAAGTGGTGCACTGCATACAACTGGATTGGTAATGCGAACCGACTGACGATTGCACCGTACAATTGACTTGTTCAACATCTTCATCAGATTAATTTCACATTTCGTGTTGAGTTACAACAACAGCCAATGTGTTACTACTAAGCGCGCGGCCGATGAAATTAAGCCAAGGATTATGCGATCGCATACGGGTAACAATGAGATTGCAAGGGGTCAGCGCAGCGCACCACAGAGACATATCACCCTTGGTGGGGCCATCGACAGGCATCGGATTACAAATTGCTTCTTAATGCGTGTAATTCGATGTGTGCACCAGATTAATCGATATGTACGCGTATGCGAACGGGGTGCGTAACTGCGAAGCTTTTGTGCAACGATTACAACCGGCTTTGCGCTTCTGAGGTGCACGCACTTTCAACTAAGCGCTTATTCAATATGCGTACCTAGTAGGGGTTGTTGGTGTTATAATTGCATGGGGGCTGCTATTGGTAATTGAACGAGAGATTTGCTGCATCTGGATCCATAATCGATGGGAAGGATTTGCAGAAAGACATTAAAGGGTCTTAGGACACATTTGGGGCTGAGTAAACTTAAGCGAATCAGAAGTGTAATCCATACGAATTCTTTCTTCCACATCCATACAGCGTCGAAAAAATGTCTACTTTTCTGGACGAATCGAAAATCAAAGCAAGTTGTTTATGTGTCCTAGTGTCCTTAACGATTGCAACTGGAAATTGATTTGATTCCTTAATGAATGGTTCTCTGAATTCCTTTCCCTGGGGGCTTCTACTACTTTTCTCGGTGGCCAAAGTGTTCGACGTTAAGTTAGGAAGCAGAGCAGATAATAAACTCTGATGAGCTGATACTATTTGCCCCTGGGTATGTACATACATATGTACAATGGCCTTGAATAGATGATATGATCTGAGACCTTAGATACGTAGGTAGACGGGTTCTCCATTACATCAGTCACTGCTCACGTAGACCATCAGTTGAGACGAATGTGCTCATTTTTCATTACCCTGGAAACATATAAAGAGAGAACTGCATTAGAACTATCCATATGAGGATGTGAATCTTAGGAGATCTTTCAGCTCAACAGTTCGGGTCTATTGTGTCCAATCATTTAACCCTGGAAACATCACTGTAGAGATGGCCCGCTGTTAGTGATATGAATCAAAGGAGGTCAACATTACCTAACTCCTGCAGCTCCCAGAAGAAGTAACTACCAAGAGTCCTCATTCTTCTGACGGGTAGGGCAGGACAATCACACAGCATGTGTCGAACAGATTCAATTTCTTATTCTTCCCTGCAACTTCAACAATAGTTGCTGTGCCGTACGCCGAGTCGGTCCGCATCTATGCCAATGGTGCAGTGACCAGCAATTATGCCGGAAATGGCCCATGCGACTATGTTTGCTGTTCTGTTCTGTTTGCTCGGCCGGTGGCCTTATCTTCTATTTTCTTCCATAAGAGACTAATTGGGGTCACTACAAAAGGGAGAGCCCACGATATGTGCAGCGCCAACCCTTTCCTAGATAGGTCGTCAGCCCTTTCGTTCCCTTCGATATCCATATGCCCTGGTGCCCAGCAGAGGGTCACCGCATTGGCTCTAAATATCTCGTTCAAGAGTGATTTGCAGGTCCTCACAAGCCTCGACTTAATTACAGCAAGGTCCAGAGCCTTAACGGCTGCTTGGCTGTCTATATAGACAGTGATCGTTTTATCAACGATATTACCCTAGCGTGTAATTTCAGCTGCCTGTATGATGGCTGTGACTTCGGCCTGAAAAATGCTGCAGTCGTCGCTTATTGTAAACGAGTGCGGCTACCGGCGTAAAAAATATGCGGCTACCGTGCAAACGCCCATCTAAGAACCGTCGGTATAGAAGGTCCGCTCCTTTTTCTTCATGATTCTTCGGTTCTTCCAGTACATTCTGTCAGGCATTCTTGTAGCAAATCTCCTCTCAAATACTAGCATCCGGGTCATGTGATCAGTTTTTTTCAATCCGTTGGCAATCCCCATCCGGACAAAATGGAGGCATGGCCGTAAGGACTTGATGACCACAATCGGCCTTCTCTTAGTCTTACAGTTCAGTATATGTGTATCAAGCGGAATAAAACTAACCATGGTTTCCATTGCCGCTGTTGGTGTTGTTTTTATTGATCCTATGACTTTGATGCACGCTGCCCTCTGGATTTTGGTGAGGTTTGAAAGCTGTGGCGCCGTGGCGTAGGTGGTTAGTGTGTCGGATCACTACGCATGCGGTTCCAAGTTCGAATCCCAGAAAACACCAAAAAAGTTTTTTCACGGTCCCACCTCTCGTAAAAAAAATCGTATTGGGCGATTTTAACGCCAAAATAGGAAAGGAGGACGTCTTTGGTAGGGCAGTCGGTAAGCATAGCCTACACGACACCACGTCTGATAACGGACTAAGGCTAATTGATTTCGCTGTGGAGCGAAATGTCACCATAGCAAGCACATGGTTTCCTCATCTCGATATTCATAAGCAGACATGGCGGTCCAATGATCATGTCACGATCAACCAAATTGATCATATTGCGATTGACGCAAGGCATGCCTCCAGTATTCTGGATGTCCGGACCTTCCGAGCGGCTAACATAGACCCGGATCATTACCTTGTTGTAGCCGAGGTACGAATGCGGATATCCCAATCTGAGCAACAAAGAAGAATCACTGTGAGAAAATTTAACGTCGAGAAGCTACAATCGCAAGAGACCACCAGACTCTTCGCTGAACGCGTATCCCGAAATCTCTCCATCACCCCTTTGCCGCCAGCATCAAGTACCGAAGACCAGTGGCAACGCTGCCAACATGCCATCAGAAACGCCGCGACTGATGTGCTGGGTCTCGCTCGCCCACCACCGCGAAACCCCTGGTTTGACGAAGAATGCCGGCGAGTGCATGCAGCAAAACAAGAGGCATACAAAGCGGCGCTGCAAAGGAAGACGAGAGCTGCTCGTGAGCTCTACGAGCAAAAGAGACGGGAAGAACATCGGCTTCTCCAAAAGAAGAAGAAGGAGCATGAGAAGCGCGCGTTTGAGAATATCGAGAGTCTATACTCCAGGAACAATGTACGGAAGTTTTACCAAAAGGTAAAAAGAACGTGTCAGAGAAGTAATGCTCGTACAGAAACCTGTAGAGATGAAAATGGAAACCTCGTAGTAGAATCACAGTCGGTGCTGAGAATATGGAAAAACTACTTCTGCAGACTGTATAACGGCGACGAAGACCAACATCCCGCTGTCAGGCAGAATGAACCATTCAACATGGACGATGATAGTCAAAATTTCCGTCCACCTGACCAAAACGAAGTGAGGATAGCAATATCCAAGCTAAAATCGAACAAGGCTGCTCGACCTGACGGCTTACCGGCCGAACTTTTCAAGGCAGCTGGGGATGAATTGGTAGAGTGCATACACCAACTTATTTCTAATATTTGGTCAGACGAGTGTATGCCTGATGAATGGAATCTCAGCATCGTTTGCCCGATCCACAAGAAAGGAGACCCCCTCAACTGCGCCAATTATAGAGGCATCAGTCTCCTCAACATCGCATACAAGATCTTTTCTGCGATATTGTGTGAACGCCTGAAACCTTTTATCAACAGACTGATTGGACCCTATCAGTGCGGTTTCAGGCCAGGAAAGTCCACCATCGATCAAATCTTCACACTTCGGCAGATCCTGGAGAAAACCCAAGAATTCCAAATCGATACTCACCACCTCTTTATCGATTTCAAGGCCGCCTATGACAGCATCTATAGAGAAGAGCTTTATAGAGCCATGTCTAGTTTTGACATCCCTGCCAAACTTGTCCGTCTGTGCAGGCTGACGATGGAGAACGCTCGCTGCTCCATCAAGGTCGGTAATGACCTCACCGAGACCTTTGATGTCAAAAAAGGCTTTAGACAAGGTGACGCGCTGTCATGTGACTTCTTCAATATTGTACTTGAACGGATTGTGCGGAACTCACAAGCCAACACCGGAGGCACAATCTATTACAATTCTGTACAACTGCTTGCATACGCCGACGATATAGACATTAACGGAAAATCTCAGCGAGCTATCACCGGTGATTTTGCAAGCATTGAGGCGGAAGCAGCCAAAATGGGTTTGGCGATAAACGAGGGCAAAACCAAGTATATGCTGTCAACTAGAAGGGAAAACCAACACCGACGAATTGGACAAAACGTCACCGTGGGCAGCTATAACTTCGAGGTAGTAAAGGACTTTGTCTACCTTGGCTCTGCTATAAATTCAGCAAACAAAATCAGTGCAGAAATCAATCGAAGAATAACTCTTGCCAATCGCTGTTTTTTTCGGCTTATAAAGCAATTCAACAGTAAAGCCCTATCTCGAACAACTAAGGAGACTCTATATAAGACCTTGATCATCCCAGTCCTGCTTTACGGCGCTGAAACATGGACTTTATTAAAAGAGGATGAAGATATCCTTGCTCGCTTCGAGAGAAAAATTCTTCGTAAGATTTTCGGTCCCGTTTGCGTTGACGGGTTTTGGAGGAGAAGATTCAATCACGCACTATACGAGCTGTACAGCGACATCGACCTAGTCAAAAAACTGCGTATTGGACGTCTGAGATGGCTAGGACATGTAGAGTGAATGGACACCAACGCTCCGGCCCGCATAGTCTTCGAATCTAACCCCGAGGGACGACGCAGTAGAGGGAATTATCGCCGTAGGTGGCGCGCACAAGTTCAAGAGGACCTCGACCAACTTGGAGTGCGCAACTGGAGGCAATTAGCTAAAGACCGAGCTAAATGAAGAGGCTTGTTGGTTGAGGCCCAGGTTCACCCCGAACTGTAGCGCCACCTAAGTAAGTAAGGTCCCACCTCTCGCGAGCGTCTGACAAACATCCGAGAGTATTGTTGTCACGAAAAAGCTTCTCAAATTGCCGTTCGGAGTCGGCATTAAAACTGTAGGTCCCTTCCATTCGTGTGAAAAATATAACGCACACAACATGAGTGATTACGAGAAGCTAGGCCCTGGCACTTTAAAGAGCTGTTGCGCCAAATATTTGTATTTTTTTTTTTTTGAAAGCTGGTATTGCTTTTCAAGTACCCTCCACCATACTAGTGAACCATATGTAAGAATGAGTCTTACAACCACCGCCCGTGTATATCCAGTACAGTACATTCAAATTCTTCCTCGTCCTTGCAGTTTCTGCAATAGTCGTTATGAAGTATTCTCATATGCTCCGTATGAACACCAATGACTTAGTACTCAATAATAATGCCAGAGATGACTAAGCTTATCTTGTTGTCTTAGACCAATTATGAGATTCTAGCTGTTGCGTTTGTATCCAGCTGAATTCGGCGAATTGGCTTTACGAGCGATTTTATCGTCAATTAGCTTTTTTAAGGACTAAGCGAGAACTCTTCTTTTGCTAACTGGAATATCTGCAAGTCCTCTTATTAGATGCCTTTTGCAGTTAGTTAGTTAGTTGCTGCTCTTTTTCAATTATCAATCTCACATGGTGTTTTCCCCAAACTTTGGAAAGAGTCGTTTATCACCCACATCCACAAAAAGGGCAGCAAGGGTGAAATTTTAAACTATAGACCTATTGCTAAGCTTTCTTGCATACCCAAGCTATTTGAACGTATTGTTTCCGACTCGATCTTCTTCCACTGTAAATCGATCTTCTCCCCTAAGCAGCGTGGGTTCCTAAAGGGCAGATCTACAACCACCAACCTCACCGAATTCGTTTCTTCCACATTATGTGCAATTGAAACAGGTAAAGAAGTAGACGTCGTGGCTACTGACTTCAGTAAAGCGTTTGACAAAATCTCTCACAAAATCATACTCCTCAAACTTTCAGCTGTTGGTTTTCCGCCGTCATTTATTTCATGGGTTAAATCCTACTTAGAAGATCGCCAATACAGGGTCCTTTTTAGATCTTCCGTTTCTAATCCAATCATTGCGTCCTCAGGTGTTCCTCAGGGCAGCCATTTAGGACCTCTTTTATTTGTATTGTATTTGTATCATTAAAGTATCCGACCTGGCAATCTACGCAGACGATATGAGGATTTCAAAACAAATTTCCTGCATTACTGATTCTCACTCGCTGCAGGCTGATTTAAACCTTTTCCTCACTTGGTGCCGAGAAAATCTTTTAGAACTCAACGTCGCAAAATGCCAATCAATTACTTACTCTCATAGACGCCCTCCCTTGCCTCCAAGAACTTATTTTTCAACAATGAACCTGTTCCCATTGTTAGCTTAATCCGTGATCTTGGCATCATTTGTGACACTGAACTTAACTTTCGTTCCCACATTGATAACGTAATCAACAGAGCCAACTCAACACTAGGCTTTATAAAACGATGGTCAAAGGAATTTTCTAACCCCAATGTAACCAAATCTCTTTACATGACCTTCGTCAGACCGCTTCTTGAGTATGCCAGCCAGGCTTGGACACCTTACCATCAAGTCCACATTCATAGAATTGAAGCTGTTCAGCGCAGATTCATCCGTTTCGCCTTGCGAGGTCTACGCTGGAATGACCCGTACATCTTACCTCCCTATGAGAACCGATTAAAATTGTTAGACTTGCAAGCCTTAGAAACACGTCGCGTTCACGCTGATATACTTTTTCTGCACCAATTATTAGCGGAAACTATTGACTGCCCCCATCTGCTGCAACTGATCTCGTTTAATACTAACCCTCGACGTTTAAGATCAGCACCCCTATTCCGCCTTCCCTATCACCGTACTGAATACGGCCAGTATGAACCTCTGACCAGAATGCTACGTAATGCAAATAAGTTCCCTGATGCCTTTGACATGCACCACAGTAGCAAATCTAGCCTTCGCAACTCCCTACGTACCTTACCTGCCCACCTCTAGTTTTAAGTTGTTTTGTTAGTTATTGATTATTTGTTAGGTAATTAGCCTTAAGTTTGTATTGCTTGTATTAAGCTAACTAAATAAATAAATAAATACCTGAAACGGTTTACTCAGGCTTACTCCAAATTGGAACCGTCGGTGTAGAAGATCAATTGCTCTCTACCAGGACTCTTAAGTGTTGTTCCTAAAGCCGGTAATATTTCTCAGAATTGTTTTCTGCATTCTGCAATACTTAATTGGTCTAAGCATCCACTTTTAGGCCAGATTGGCTATCCGAAAAGACCGTTTTACCTACTGCCAATATATACTGCAGTGTCGTCGGCAAATATAGCTAGCTCAGTGCCTTCTACTTGTGGTATATCACGAGTGTATAAAAGATATAAAACTGGACCAAGGACGCTTCCTTGCGGCACCCCAGCCATTATTTCCTTAAAATCTGAATATTCGTTTCCACATTTGACGCGGAATAGTCTATTCGTAAGGTAGTTCTTCAAAATATTATATAGGTGCTCTGGCAGAATTTGTCGTAATTTAAATTTTAAGCCTTCATGCCAGACCTTGTCATAGGCTTGAGAGACGTCAAGGAATACGGTTAAACAAATCTTTTTTTCTTCAAGTGACTTTTCCATTACATGTGTTATTCGATGTACTTGTTCAACTGTAGAATGCTTACTTCTGAATCCGAATTGATGATCCGGAATGAGATGCCCTTCTTCTATTACCGGTTATATTCGCCTAATCAATATTCTCTCGAACGCTTTGGATATAATTGAAGCGAATTTGGTCTATAAGACGTTTTTTTCATTTGGCGGTTTTCCGGGCTTGAGGACCTTTATGACTTCGGCGACTTTCCATTGACTAGGAACATATTCTAGTCTAAGCGCGGCGTTTATAATGAACAGAAGCTTAATTAGAGGTTTTCTTGGTAGTGCTTTAAGAACCTCTCCCCTAATTAGGTCGTATCCAGGAGCCTTCTTAGGTTTAAGTTTCTTTATTTCTTCTTTAAGTTCGGTAACTTACTTATTTATATCCTTTAACCCCTCGGGGGGCATAGGGCGTCAACCACGCCTGTGCGCCATCTTGTTCGAAGTTCTGGAACGCGCTTGAGCTGCCTCCAACTCATTCCTAAAGAGCTCGATTCCTCCTCAACTGTTCTGCGCCACGTTTGCCTAGGGCGTCCCGCTATTCTGCCTGCCTGGGTGAGTGTATTCCACTGCATGGCGAATTTCGTAATGGAGTTGTCTTCGCGCCGTAGGGTGTGTCCAATCCATTGCCACTTTCTTCTTCGTATAGTAATGCTTATAGGTTCTAGGCCCGTTCTCAGATAAAGTTGTTCGTTGGAGATGCGGTTCGGCCTAAAAATCGTCAAGATGATTCTTAAGCATTTGTTTACGAAGACTTGCAGCTTGCGTGTGTTAATGGTGTCCACCTTCCAGGTACTACACCCATAAAGCAGCACCGATTCTACGTTGGTGCGGAATAGTCGTAGCTTGGTTCTTAAGCTGATAACATTGCTTCTCCAGATTGTGGACAGCATTCCGAACGCAGCTTTAGCCTTCCCGATTCTGCTGCACACATCCAGTTCGGTGCCACCGCGATTAGCTGAGACGACACTTCCTAAATATAGAACGTTATGAACTTTCTCGACTTAAGTTCGGTAAGTGTTGCTATATATCATGTATTTATACAATATTTTGAATAAGAGCTTGTCCATCAAACGGTTTGAAAGTTTCTTGCAGGTGGGTGGCAAAAACTTGCGTTTTCTCTTTATCATGCCTGGCCCATTCGTCTTGATTTTTCTTAATTGGGGCGGCTTCAATTTGAGGTTTTTTAATACCTTTTATAGACTTCCATAGCAGGCAAAATCGCATCATCACCTCCCCGCGGTGCCCGCTGGATAGCTATCTGATAGTGAACTAACGATGAGCGTATGCTGAGTCTGACGATATATGTGTAGCTAAACACTCGGACCTGCTTATGCACATCTGGGTGAACTTCAGCGCGCATATGTTTAACCGGACGAGGCATCTCTTGTTGACCTGGTTGGCTGAAATATGCGTCTCAGAAGTCTAGCAAGAGGTCCTCAGAAGGAGGACGTGCGGCGGATGAATTCTCTGGATGGAATCAACGGTGACGTCTACAGACCAGCGGATACCTCACCGGAGCTACTTCGACATATTTGAAGCTGAGGTCTGTAAAGATTTTCAATACTACGCCAGGGTATTGAAAAAGAGATGGTGGCGGATGAACCCTTAATGGGCCAACGGCAGCGCTCATATCCCCGAAGTGGGTTACTGACATCGGTGTATCCGGCCCCTCGTCTTAGGGGTTGCAAAAAAAGGATCTGGTCCTCCAGGTTGGGGGTTGTGCCGTCGAGTTAACTTCCCTACCACGTAAAAAACTTTCGGTTACGAAGCAACCAACAGCCTCGGATACGGATGATTTTACTGTTGACGACCCAAGCAAACGTAAAAAGGACAACGATCTTCGTGTCTGCACGTGGAATGTTAGGTCCCTCTACAAACCACGTGCAGCCGAACAACTTGCGGAGGCCCTAGAGTGTCTCAAAGCAGACATTACCGCCATCAAAGAAGTGCGATGGGATGGGCCGGGGAAAAAGAGTATGAAAAACTGCGACATCTACTACGGCGATTGCTACAGACAAAAAGGACAACGTCTATTCGGGTGCGAATTTGTCATTGGAGGCAGACTTAGGCAAGAAGTCTCGAGTTTCCGGCATGTGAACGAGCGCCTCATGACTATCCGTATCAAGGCTAGATTTGCCAACATTAGCCTAATATGCGTTCACGCCCCACATGAGGAGAAGGACGACGCGACAAAGGATGACTTCTACCAGCTCTTGGACAAGACGTATGAGCAATGCGCTAGCCACGACGTTAAAATTATCCAAGGTGATTTTAACGCACAGCTAGGAAGAGAGGAGGTCTTTAGCAGCGTGGTCGGAAAGCACAGCCTGCACGACATCACATCCGACAACGGACTCAGGCTAATCGACTTTGCGGCGGGGCGAAACTTTGTCGTAGCTAGTACGCGGTTCCCACGTCTCGACATTCACAAAGGAACATGGCTCTCCTTTGATCGAAAAACTGTCAACCAAATCGATCACATTGCGATCGACGCAAGGCACTCTTCCAGTATTCTTTGTGTCCGGACTTTCCGAGGAGCCAACGTGTACTCGGATCACTACCTAGTTGTAGCCAAGGTACGGAGGAAATCAACGAAATACTGTGAGGAAATTTGACGTCGGGCGGCTGCAATCACAAGAGACCGCCGGAACCTTTGCCGATCGAGTTTCTCTTAATCTTATTCTAAGTCCTATGCCACCAGCAGCAAATGCGGAAGACCAGTGGCAGCGTTGCCAACATGCCATCAGAGATGCCGCCTCTGATGTACTGGGTTTCTCTCGGCCACCACAACGAAACCCCTGGTTTGATGAGGAATGCCGGCAAGCACATGCAGCTAAACAAGAGGCGTACAAAGCGGCGCTGTATAGGGCAGGGACGAAAATGTCAACATAGTAGTAGAATCGCAGTCGGTGCTGAGGATATGGAAGGAACACTTCTGCAGACTGTTAAACGGCGATGATGACCAATATTCCGCTGTCAGGCAGAATGAGCCATACAACAGTGACGATGGCAGTCAAAATTCCCGTCAACCCGTTCATAATGAAGTGAGGATAGCGATATCTAAACTCAAATCCAACAAAGCTGCTGGAGCCGACGGCCTTGCCGCTGAACTTTTCAAGGCAGGAGGTGAGTTGGTAAGGAGCATGCACCAGCTCATCTGTAAAATCTGGTCGGACGAATGTATGCCCGATGAATGGAACCTCAGCATCGTTTGCCCGATCCTGAAGAAAGGAGACCCTCTCAACTGCGCCAACTACAGAGGTATAAGTCTCCTAAATATCGCATATAAGATCCTGTCTGCCGTACTATGTGAATGCCTAAAACCGATCGTCAACAACCTGATAGGTCCTTATCAGTGCGGTATCAGGCCTGGAAAGTCCACCATTGACCAAATATTCACACTACGGCAGATCTT
Organism: Brachypalpus laphriformis; assembly: GCA_945910035.1. Lineage (NCBI taxonomy): Eukaryota > Metazoa > Arthropoda > Insecta > Diptera > Syrphidae > Brachypalpus > Brachypalpus laphriformis. Next base: position 310,703,054 of record OX246753.1, on the reverse strand, counting down.
GGAAAAAACCCATGAATATAAAATCGATACGCACCACCTCTTCATCGATTTCAAAGTTGCCTATGATAGCGTGTATAGAGACGAGGTATACAGAGCCATGTCTAGTCTTGGCATCTCTGCCAAGCTCCTCCGTTTGTGCAGAATGATGATGGAGAATTCTCGCTGCTGCATCAAAGTCGGTAAGAACATCACCGAACCGTTCGATGTCAGGAAAGGTCTTAGACAAGGTGACGCGCTATCATGCGATCTCTTTAATACAGTACTTGAGTGAATTATGCGGAACACACAAGCCAACACCGGAAGTACAATCTTTTATAAGTCTGTACAACTACTCGCTGACGCCGATAACATTGACATAATCGGAAGAACTCAGTGGGCCGTCAATGGGGCATTTACGAGTGTTCAGACCGAAGCAGCAAAGGACCCATCTTTGGTCAATGAAAGCAAAACAAAATATATGCTGTCTACAAAAACGGACACTCAACATCGGCGTCTTGGACAGATATAATTTTGAGGTAGTAAAGGATTTTGTCTACCTAGGCTCTATGGTCAGCTCCGCAAATGACATCAGTAGGGAGATCACACGGGGAATTACTCTTACCAATCGCTGTTTCTATGGGCTAAGACGGCAATTGAGTAGCAAAGCCCTATCTCGCACTACCAAGGTAACTCTTTATAAAACACCAATCATCCCAGTCCTGCTGTATGGCGCAGAGGCATGGGCTTTGATAAAACCGGATGAGGATGCCCTTGGTTATTTCGAGAGAAGAATTCTTCGAGCGATCTTTGGTCCCGTCTGCATAGACGGTGAGTGGAGGAGAAGGTACAATGCCGAACTATACAGCCTGTATAAGGACATCGACTAAGCCATAAGAGTTTACATACAGCGACTAAGATGTCTGGGTCATGTAGAGCGGATGGAACCCAACGTTCCCGCGAAGAAAGTCTTCGAATCCACCCCGGATGGACGACGCAGTAGAGGACGACCTCGCGGTAGGTGTCGCAAACAAGTGGAGGGGGACCTCAACCAATTTGGCGTGCGCAACTGGAGGCAGCTGACTCGTAACCGCGCTGGCTGGAGAGGTTTGTTGGTTGAGGCCCAGGTCCACCCCGGACATTAACGCCATCTAAGTAAGTAAGTAAGTAAGTTTGAATGTAACTGGCAGGCGTTTTCTTTGGCTTGGGAGTATACTTCCACGCGGCATCCTGTAATATTTCGACGAAGCGATAAACTTCAACTTCAAGTTCATACGGCGTTTTAAGTGATACGCTCAGCTCAATATTTGCTCTATTTGCGATAGAGATTTGAATTTCACTAGTTGGCAAGATTTGTGCTCTAATATCAGCTCCACGATATAAAACTTATAGAAAATATATCCAATATATGGCTAAAAGGTTGAAGGCTTTGTAGGCGAACCCCACAGGCGGATCAGTAGAAATGCAGTGAAGTGGGAGGGTTATAATTCCTTATTTTCGGATCATAACGTCGCTGATAAAAGGAAGAAGAAGAAGATGGCTAAAAGGTTGAATATATGTAGCACATTTCATAGATGACAAGGTTCTCCTGCTGAAAGTTTAGATTTCATCCAGCGTTCAGACAAGTTGGTTCTTGGTTAATAGAACCAGCCGTAGAACATTTTATACACAGATTGTTGGTTACCAAGAAAATATTCTTATTACACCGCTACCATCATCTCTTTCAGCTATCCCAACTATCACAATTCACTTGATATTATTTTATTCCTAACAACTTCCCCTTTAGTTCCAACTTCTGCAGCGATTACAACCTGTCTTAAACCTTTTTTCCTTTTACGAATGTTTCTGGTGGACATCCAGTCGGGTGCGTACGTGATCCCAACTATCACAGTTTCCCATGTCGAGATCGTGCACTAACCAATCGCTAGAGGTAACGTCGCGTAGTTTATGTAAGTCACCCAAGTTTGAACGGGTCAAAAGTTCATTCTTTTATGCCCATTCACTGGATTCTACGTGTGAGTTACCCTACGTGTGAGTTACCCTTTCCCGTCGACATTTTTTTCTGGCAGAGCCAAGTATATGGGTAACTTTTCTCATTTGGCTGGTACATATTTGTAGTGGCAATGTGTTTGGTTATTGAGTAGTAGGTTGTCGGTTCGCATAGGAAGCATATCCATTCAAGTTTTCCTGTAATCAAATGAAATGATGCGACGTAGATATATAGATAGATTCCAACTGTAGTGAAATGCAAGTGCACTGCGACCTATAACAGATCTATTGTGCCCCCATACTAGAGCTCTAGTCGACGACATACTCGGCTTAGAGCACTTCCTCCAGTCTAGCTACTACTATGAACCGGAGTATCCTGACTGGATTCAGGGAAGGTAGATCCCTTTCAGATAGGAGATAGGCACCTTCTTTTATAGGATTTCTTCTTTTGTGAATCTGTGTGCACTGGTGTTCTGTGCTGGTGAATCTACAGTGTCCGTCTCCCTCTATCCCTAGTTTCCTAAGGTGTTCCTTGAATCTGCAGCAACCCGTTAATATGCCCGTCAAGATGCGAAGTCCTCGGGGTCTTATTCACGAGTGATGGGAGGAGTAATGCCGAGGTATCCTGTAGAATTGGTCAGGCTGGATCAATTTTGAGAGAGCTTGGCCAATCTGTTATAAGGAAAGCCGAACTTAGTGTTCAAGCTAAGCTATCGGTTTTTAACTCTGTGTATGTTCTAACTCTCACCTATGGTCATGAAATTAAGGGTAGTGACCGAAAGAATAAGATCGCGGATACAAGCTGCCGAAATGAGGCTCCTTCGCGGTGTTGATGGAATAACTCGTAGTGATCGAGTGCCAGAGTACGCGAGGCGCTCAATGTTGAGCAGCTACTTCTCCGAACGGAACGATCTATGCTTCGATGGTTTGGTCACGTAGTGCGTATGCCTCCAGACCGGCTTCCAAGACGCGCCATGGTTGCCGTGCCATCAGGTAGGCGATTCTGCGGAAGGCCTAGAAATAGATGGTTGGACCAAGTCCGACATCTCTCCTGGAGCAGCCTAGGGATTCCTCCTGATGAATTGGAGTCAATGGCGGTGGATCGAGAAGGATGGAGAGTCCAGCTGAGCATCCCAGCGACCCTCATAAAGGGTTGGCGGGCCATTGAAAATGTATGTATGTATGTAAGATGCGAAGTCGATTTTTGCTAACTTTTAAACAGGTCCTGCTTCTTTTCTGTTTATATTTTCCCAGAAGTTCCTTTGCCTGTCTTAATTGAGAATATCATCCCAATGCTTGACCCCATTTGTTCTCTTCCTCTTTCCTTAAGTCTTTCCCTATTTTGTAGGGTTCTATCCCACAAAAGGGTTCAAGGAACCGTGTCCTGGGGCCGCGCTTAGGCTACCAGGGGGGTCAGCAAGGTGGCGGATAGCTGAACGGCCTTCAGATATGTAGGCTAGCTGCGAATAACCAATAAGCAGTCCCCGGCCACCAGCGGCAGAATAGAGGGTGTGAGGGAAAAAATCACATGAGCCCTGTGAAGTATCTGTGACAGAGCGAGTAGACGCCGCTCTTAAATAAGTGTCCTATTCCGAAGGCAAGGTGTTACGCGACCCGTGCTGAGGCCTGAATGGTGCTGGGGATGTAAAATCAATACAGCATCTCTAACGGAGCCCTCCAGATACCTGGTGACCTCTGGTTGAAATAAAGCCTTACCACGCTACAGGGGGCTATGACGTGGTCGATATCAATTCCCCCTTACTTGTGGGATTCAAAATGAACAAACTAAAACAAACAAAAATAAACCAAATAAAAATATCAAAAGAAACAGAAAAAAACCAAAAAAATGGGGAGCCAAAAACCCTTACCATAGAAGACCCATTTCGAAGGGGAGCACTATTGGCTCGATCGCCAGTTGATACTCCGCTTGAAAAGGAACAGGCGACGATAATATCGCCCCAAATCGTACGCGTGGACACTGCTACCATAGCTTTAGCTGAGGTTCAAAACAACCCACGCTCCAATGAAGAGATAGGCAAGTGTGATACGATGACTGTACTGGGCAACAAAAAATAGCCGAACTTGCTGAATTCATCAAGGATAAGAAAAACATGCATCACGAGATTCGTAAACTGGTGAGTTCTATTCGTACCACGTATGAAAAGGCAGTGGACCCTGAAAACGAACGACAAGAACATTTACACGTTGAAAGGCAGGATAAGACTACACAAACCATACAGTCAAACCCGTTAAACTACCGAGCAGCAGTCCTGAAGACCACTGAGGCGTCAAAGCCTGCGGTAGATAGCTGTGAGATACGACCACAAACGCCCAAACGCAGGCGGGAAAGCAAAATTACGAGCCAGCAGCTCCCAGCCGCGAAGAAGAATAAGACCGTGGCCCCGATAGGAAAAGAAAAACCCGTCCATGTGGAAACCCATAACACGAAAGCCGAAAAGTGGGAAAAGCCAAGAGGAAGTACCAAAAAAAGGCTGAAAGCGCGCCCAGATGCTTTAGTGATTAAAGCTAAGGATGGTCTCTCTTATGCAGAAATGCTGCGCAAAGTAAAGGACAACCCTGAATTAAGAGAGCTCGGCCAAAAGGTCAACCAAATCAGGAGGACGGCCAAAGGAGACCTACTCTTAAAACTAAGGAGCCTCCCAACAACGGAAACGACCAAGCTTCATGCATCCGTGGAAAAGGCCTTGGGAACAGAAGCGGAAGTGAAAACCCTAACGCACGAGGTACTCACAGAAGTCAAAGACCTGGACGGAATCACAACGAAGGAGGAGATCTGCGAAGCCCTAACCAAGCAATTAGAGGGATCCAAAGAGTACCATGTCGGAACAAGTGCCATAAAGTCTCTGCGAAAAGCTTACTTAGGGACACAGATAGCGACAGTGAGCCTGCCAGCGGAAGTGGCTGAGAGGCTGATGACTGCCAGCAAAGTGCGCATTGGCTGGGTGGTCTGCCGAATACGGGAAAAAATCACTGTGGTGCGAGTGGACACACCGCAAAATCGTGTGCCCTAGAGCCAAAATGCCTGTTGTGTTGTGACAAAAAGGACACAAATAGCAACCATGTCACAGGAAGCGGCAAATTCCCAGCCTTCCAAAAAGCCTTGAGAGAGCTGAAAAACCTTATATGAAGATAAAACAGCTCAACCTCAATCACTGCGAAGCTGCGAACGATCTCCTCATACAATCTGTGCGCGAACAAGAAGTAGACGTAGTAATCTTTAGTGAGCCCTACAAAGAATTCGATGCAAACACGTGGATAACGGAAACTACGGGAAAAGCGGCCATATGGACCTGTGGGAAAACCGCCTTCCAAGAGAGAATGCCAACATCAGGAGATGGTTTTTTATTTGGCAAAAATCGACGGCATATATATATATATATATGCTATGCACCACAAAGCCTCTCGATAGCAGAATTCGAAGAGCTGCTGGACAAACTCGTAAATGATGCTTTAGATCGAAAACCGGCGATCATTGCTGGCGACTTTAATGCATCTTCTTCTTCTTCTTCCTCCTTTTATCAGCGAGGCTATGATCCGAAAACAAGGGATCACAACCCTCCCACTTCACCGCATTTCTACTGATCCGCCTGTGGGGTTCGCCTATTTGACCTCAAAAAATATCGGCAGGCCTGCCGATTTTGGATCACTCGGTTACTGAGGCCAATGAAATGCCGATGTCGTCGCATTTGTCTGATCCAGGCGTTTATAGGCCTGCCTTTCCTACATCGCGATGTCTTTGGAACGTGCATTGATATTGCCTTTTTAACAGGGTTCAAATGATCTCTTCTTTGAACGTGGCAATACCAACTGAGCCGGTCACGCTCTATTTTTTGTACGATGGTTTCCTTGATGTGAAAGCTTCAACGGATCTTCGAACTTCTGATTCGATCAAGCTTTGTCACTCCTGCTGTCATGCGAAGCATCTTCATCTCAGCTGCCGTTAATTTACTCTCATACTTTTTGTACATCGTCCAACATTGTGAACCGTATGTGAGCGCTGGACGTACAACTGCGGTGTAGAGCCTTCCTTTCAACTTAGGGGGCATTTTTCTGTCACAAAAGATAGCGGAATTTTCTCGCCACTTCATCCACCCTACGCTTACACGATGATTGATGTCGTCATCACAAGTTGCTTTGCTATTGATCATAGATCCCAGATATTTGAACTTTTCGCACTTGGGAAGCACTGTTCCATTCAAATAAATGTCTGGAATAGGCCTGAGTGGATCAGAGAACGGGCAGCACAAGTACTCTGTCTTTTTTGAACTAATGCGATACCCATTTCCCTCCAAAACGTCCACCCACACATCAAGCGCTCGTTGCAGGGATGTAGGATCCTCACTTATGATGGCTCCATCGTCAGCAAAGAATAACTGATGTACCTTGGGGTCCATCACTTTACCTTCAAGCAGATAATCAAGCACTGTAAGAAAGAGCAAAGGACTTCCCTGGTGTACCCCGACTTTGATTGGAAACTCTTCGGTTACTCCAGCGGGGCATCTTACTCTTGTCTTTACTCCTTCGTACATGTCAATGATCATCTGTACATAGGTTTCTGGCACCCCTCGATGTCTTAGCGCCGCCCATATCAGATCTCGTGGTTGTCTGTCGAATGCCTTTTCAAAGTCAACCAGTGCAATATGCAAATCCCTTAAGGAATCACGATGTTTTTCCATTATGATCCTTATACTTTGGATTGCATCTGTGGTTGATTTACCCGAGACAAACCCGCACTGATCATCAGATAGCCGTATTATTTTTCGCAGTCGGCCGCCTAATACTCGCTCAACGATCTTCATGGTGTGTGACATCAGCTTGATCGAACGGTAGTTATCACAGTTTCACGTATCACCCTTCCCTTTGTATACAGGGAGAAGGTAACTTTCCCTCCATTCATTCGGCATTGGATCACCTCTCACGAATTTGGAGATGAGAATTCTGAGCCATCTGAACCCGATGTCTCCCATCTTTTTCCAGAACTCAGAGGGTATCTCGTCTGGCCCAACCGCTTTTCGTTTTTTGGAGTATATGACCGCCTCACTAACTTCTTCGACTTTAATGCATGGGCCGCTGAATGGGGATGCGAAGAAACGAACAGACGAGGAAGATCCCTACTGGAGGCTTTTACAGCCCTAGACGTGGTACTAGTAAACAGCGGAAATAAACCCACGTTTTGAAGGGGGTTTAATGGGTAAGAGTCCCACACTGTTACGCAGGACGTACTGCGTTTCGTCTTTTGAAGATTACCCCTCCCAATCAAAAAAAAAAAAAAAAGGAACCGTGTGTTCGTGTGTTTCTAGTTAGTTCATCAGCTGCTTCGTTCCCCTCCACTCCTACATGTACCCAGCAGAGAATCACTTTATTTGCCTCTCCCAGTTTGTTGATCCTGGAGAGGCATTCCCATAGTAGTTTGGATCTGATCTCATGCGAGGTCAGTGCTTTGATAATGGCTTCGCTGTCTGACAGTATTGCAATTTCCTGCCCGCGATATTAATTCCCGTCTAGGTTTAATCGCGCGCATCTTTCGATCTCATGAACTTCTCTCCTGGATACTCGACCTGTTTTTTGTGGGTCGACCCTGATCCCTTCCGACAGGATAGGTTGCATATGCTTTAGCTGTCTCTTCTTGGTGAAGGGTATCACCGTGGTTTTGGTAGGGTTCACTCTAAGTCCTACCGTTTCACAGCACTTCTGTGTAATTCTTAGACCCCTTTGAATGATTTCACATAGCGTTTCTTCAAATTTTCCTCTTGCAACAAAGACGTACCCCTGGCACTTAACGCCGCAAACTGTCAATTTGTGCAGCAGTTAATCTACTACTAGGCTCCATATCAATTGTGATAGTACCTCTCCTTGTTGACAGCCACTAGTGGTGCTTATTGCGATGGTTTTATGTCCCACTTTTCTCCCAGCAGTCCTAGTTCTCCGCCTCCCACACATGCAATTCCTTGTGGTGTGATTTACTCCTTTTGTTTCGAGACCCCTCCTTATTACTTCATAGAGGTATTGTCGAAGGCTCCTCCGGTGTCTAGAAACGCGTATACTGCCCTTTCCATGCTCTCGAATGCATCCTGAACCCAACTTGTCAGCTAGTAGAGCGCCATTGGTTGAAATTCAATAGGATAGCTAGATTGTTCTTCGTAAAGTTAGAGAGTAGCATAGGTTTCTAGAGTGGGTCCATGACATAATCAATATTAATTGATTCTGAGGAAGATAGCAGGAATGGGTTTCCTGGCATTTTGGCGTCGAGCTTCATAAAGATGGGACCACCTGTGATCTGGGTGTTTTATGCTATGCTTCATCCAGAATTTTTCGATCGAATAGACTTTCGAAGAACTGTCTGTTAACCAAGCGTGAGAGTGAAGGGTCCGCAGAAGTTAGCATTCGTTGGATTCTGCTGATGAATTGTTATGTTAGTAATTGTCGTCATTCGATGCCAATGCTTTTCACTGGGAGATTTTTTATATTTTATTTGGAATGCGTTATAGTGCACTCTAATGAGAAAAATAAAATGATCGAGATGTAATACAGCCGATTTCGGGGTATCAGAGCAGCTCCTGTAAGCATTTCCCCTGAATACAGAGTAACCAGTACTGACGAACTCTAGTTAAGTTCTAGTACGGACCGTTTCGTCCATCTGTCACATATGTATAGTTATTCCAGCCGAAGATTTTAAAGTTTAATTATTTCAACGAGAAATCCACGAAACGAGATTTACACGCACGAGGAGATAAGCCATGTTTGAGACTGAGGATAGCATTACTAATGCCTTTTTCGTGTGGATCCCTGGACACTATCAAACTTTTTTTGCAACTCCCTACTCTTAACCACGAATACTTCTACTCTTAAATCTTCGACGTTTTAGGAACAAATTCTTTTCCTTAAATTCTTGAAATGCGGTCAAAATAGTGCCCTCCTCCAAGCATAGCATTCTCTGTAAAAGAAAACTTTCTTTTCCACCGTCTTAGAGTTTTTTTTTAGCACAAAAACAATGAAGCTCCCCCGGTTTTGCAAAACCACAGTAATTCAATCAAACACCTCTCCAGACCACAGTAATTCAATCCCAATAAACCACAAATTAATACACCGGAGAACATCAGAACAATGCGGCCACAAATCACTTAAATAAGATTTCCGTTGCAGATCCTGCTGGCCAACTGCAACGATTACAATGAAACCTATGTTCGTTTGCACTTGAGATGTCGTTTCAACAATTAATTGTCCACTCCCTTCTGGAGTAGTGCTGGTGATAGTGGTAGGTACGAGTACTCTGTACCCATTAACCCCAACGACTCCCATGTGAAAATATATATACAAAAAGTATCCAAGTGAACGCCTTTAATAGGTTTCTCCATCCATATAAGCATGCCATCATGCACAACTTAATGCATTCAAATGAAGGATATCGAAGGAATGGTGAATCAAACGACAACGACGACGACTACTCCACCCATTAATTGCTATTGGCCTCGGTGTCCAATGCCAAAGGAATGGACAACGACGACGATGACAACGACAAACGTTCATGCACCGCAAATTTGACAAAACGATTTACAGAGCAAATAGCCACGTAATTATCCTCGTCGTCATCGTAGTCGTATTCGCCCCTACAAAGGGGACACACAATATTCTTTCAAGGATCGAATCGATTCGAAGAGTACCTACCAACCACCGAGCAGTAGAAGATGCTATGGTAACACATGGATGCGAATAAATCTCTACTCTCATCCTCCCCCCTGCACCACGCAGATACAAATCCACTTAAGTCTGAACCATAACCTTTTCCATTGGGAAGCACTCCTTCGGTCGGTCCTCAGTGTATATTCGAGTATGTCGGTACTTCCGATTTTATCTGCTCTCCTTCGAGTTAAATATCTATCACATGCAGATAGGTTTCCAAAGCTGGGAGACGGCGGGAATTGGAAGAAAATGGAATTCAATTTGGCAAACATACGCTTGTGGGGGAGGTTTTACTTTTATGGCGCACTCTGCGGATGCTGTTGTTATCGGAAGGACTCAATCACTGTGAGGGAGAGCTCTGCTACTACTACTGTGTCTGTGTGTCTCATGAATGTTTTAGTCCCGTAGATGCATAGTACAGATGTAGTCACATTCCGATAATTCTCTTGGTGATTGCGATACTTGAAATGGAATGCTCACTGTGCGTCTTCCTTTTGGAAGGAGCCTCAGCATACGTGCCTTTGTACGGTGACGACGATGTTCATTCTTCTGACAAAGACTAGGTACGCATCCTCTTACAAATAAAATTAAGGACACATTTGGTTTCTCGGTACTTATATGAGTGTGTGTGTGCTTAGTGGCGTATGCTACGTGAATTATGAATAGATACTTAGATTTGATTGGTTTTCACCTTTAGGTTGAACGATCTGAAATTATAGGAATCCTTTTGAATTTTCTTCGAGTAAAAATAACATTTTCAGAAATGTCCTTTTCTGTGATATTTTTAGATCAATGCGAAGGAGGCTGTTTGGAAATATCCTTAAATGGGTCATTTACATAAGCAAACACTTTTCTTTGGAATCCTTGAGAGTGTTATGGGGTTCAGTCAGGATGAATGGCTTGGCTTGATGGATTTTTGAAAAACAAATTTTATTACGCAACCATAAAGCGATTATTTCTTCACTTAATGGCTTCGGTTAATGGTTGGTGGATGTGGCGTATGAATGGGTATTGAAAATTTTAATTTGCGCTATAGTTTTATTAGCTGACTGCAGGGGACGAACGAGCGTCATCACCTGTCCTAGATAACTCGTGAAGTGAGGACCCATATGAGCCAATGACAATGTGGCATCTGAGCTATTTTCTCGGGAAGTCAAAGCAAAAAGCATTCCATGAAAGACTAGCTAGAGATAGACAAACATAGAACCGCGTAGAGGAAAACGAATGAACCTGCGTTGGATAGCGTCGATTCGAAGGGCATGGGTATCATGATAGGGAGATTAGTCACCAGACTTGGCTTGCATAGTCAGGGATTGGTCTAACAAATGTGAAGAAGAAGGATTTCGTACCATACGGATTCGATAATTCCGTGGACCAGTGGGTCGTGAAACTTGGCACAAAGTTAACTCAACTGAAAATGTTATCAATTTGGCTCCCAAATCACGCAATATACGAGTATTGGCGTAGGGGACAGGCACCTTAAAGTGACTGAGGACCAGCGGGGGTTGATATGGACCCGAAGACTTTAATGTCATCTGCGTAGACAGATAAATAATAATTTTCAATAATACAATCAACGTCATTAATGAATATCAAAGGATCAAGATGGCTACTTTGTTGGACTTCGAAGGTAACATCAGTGGGGTCAGATACAGAAGATCTAAATAGCACTTTGTGTTGTCAAGGTACGATTTGATGCACGCAAGGAATCGCAGACGAAAACTTTACTATAATCGGGAGTTTCTCATGTAGGAGAAGCAAACATAAACCGATTCTAAGACGTAGTTAGTGAACGAGGAAATGAGCAAATAAATTGAAGATTATTTTAGAATCGCCCGAGGAAGTATTGTGCGAATGGGTAGCTATCTGATATTTTCAAGGGACAGAGGTGGGTGGTAGCTGTCTAATTAGAAGAGAAGAAGGTTGCTCGCTAAAAAGACGTAGTTATTGGCATTTGATGAGAAGATAGGATTGAGTTGTTAGTAACGCTAAGAAGAAATAAATTCCAGCGTCCGAGAGAGAGAGCTAATGAAGCCGACCATAAGGGGAATGGAAAAGTTACAACGACTTAAGAATCTGTGCACACTACATGTGACATTTTTTTAGCGCCCTCCAAAATGTATGTAGTGCTTTAGTGTATTATTACTTACTTATTTAGGTGGCGCTACAGTCCGGGGTGGACCTGGGCGTCAACCAACAAACCTCGCCAGCCAGCACGGTTACGACCCAGCTGCCTCCAGTTGTGTACGCCAAATTGGTTAAGGTCCCCCTCCATTTATTTGCGCCAACTACCGCGAGGTCATCCTCTATTGCGCCGTCCATCCGGGGTGGATTCGAAGACTTTCTTAGCGGGAACGTTGGGCTCCATCCGCTCGTCATGACCCAGCCATTTTGGTCGCTGTATGTGAACTCTTCTGGCTAAGTCGATGTCCTTGTACAGGCCGTATAGTTCGGCATTGTACCTTCTCCTCCACTCACCGTCTATGCAGACGGAACCAAAGATCGCTCGAAGAACTTTTCTCTCGAAATGACCAAGGGCATCCTCATTCGGTTTTGTCAAAGCCCATGCCTCTGCGCCATACAGCAGGACTGGGATGATTAGTGTCTTATAAAGAGTTAACTTGGTAGTTCGAGATAGGGCTTTAGTACTCAATTGCCTCCTTAGCCCACAGAAACAACGATTGGCAAGTGTTATTCTTCGTGTGATCTCCCTACTGATGTCATTTGCGGAGTTCACCATAGAGGCTAGGTAGACAAAATCCTTTATTACCTCAAAATTATATCTGTCTATTGCGGCGTTCTGTCCAAGACGCCGATGTTGGGTGTCGTTTTTTGTAGACAGCATATATTTTGTTTTGTTTTTATTGACCGCTAGACCCATCTTTGCTGCCTCGATCTTAATACTTGTAAATGCCCCAATTGACGGCCCGCTGAGTTCTTCCGATTATGTCAATGTCATCGGCATAAGCGAGTAGTTGTACAGACTTGTAAAAGATTGTACCTCCAGTGTTGGCTTGTGAGTTTCGTACAATTCTCTCAAGTACTATGTTAAAGAGATCGAGATAGCGCGTCACCTTACCTGAGATCTTTCCTGACATCGAGCGTCAAGACTAGACATGGCTCTGTATAACTCGTCTCTATACACGTTATTATAGGCAACTTTGGAATCGATGGAGAGGTGGTGCGTATCGATTTTATATTCATGGGTTTTTCCCAAGATCTGCCGTAGTGCGAATATTTGGTCAATGGTGGACTTTCCCGGCCTGAAACCGCACTGATAAGGATATATCAGGTTGTTGACGATTGGTTTTAGGCCTTCACATAATGCGTCAGACAGGATCTTATGTGCGATGTTGCAGAGACTTATACCTCTGTAATTGGCGCGGTTCCTTTCTTCAGGATCGGGCAAAAGATGCTGAGGTTCCATTCATCGGGCATACTTTCGTCCGACCAGATTTTACAGATAAGCTGGTGCATGCTCCTTACCGGCTCCTCGCCTCCTGCCTTGAAAAGTTCAGCGGCAAGGCCGTCGGCTCCAGCAGCTTTGTTGGATTTGAGTTTGGGTATCGCTATCCTCACTTCATTCTGATCGGGTTGACGGGAATCTTGACTGTCATCGTCACTGTTGAATGGCTCATTCTGCCAAACAGCGGAATCTTGGTCATCATCGTCGTTTAACAGTCTGCAGAAGTGTTCCTTCCATATCCTCACTACCGACTGCGATTCTACTCCTATATTGCCATTTTCGTCCTGCAGGCTTCTGATCTGGGTTTGAAACCCTGGCATGTTCTTTTTACCTATACCTTCAAGCAGATATTCAAGAACTGTAATAAAGTGTAAAGGACTTAAAACGCTTCCCTGGTGCATCCCGACTTTGATTGCGAACTCTTCGGTTACTCCAGCGGGGCATCTTACTCTTGTCTTTGCTCCTTCGTACATGTCCATGAACATCTATACAAAGGTTTCTGGCACCTCTCGATGTCTTAGCGCCACCCATATCAGATCTCGTGGTTGTCTGTTGAATGCCTTTTCAAAGTCAACCAATACAATATGCAAATCCTTTAAGGAATCAGGATGTTTTTCCATTATGATCCTTGTACTTTGGATTGCATCTGTGGTTGATTTACCCGCGACAAACCAGCACTGATCATCAGATAACCGTATTATTTTTCGAAGTCGGCTACCTAATACCCGCTCAACGATCTTCATGGTGTGTGACATAAGCTTGATCGAACGGTAGTTATCACAGTTTCGCGTATCACCCTTCGCTTTGTATACAGGGAGAAGGTAACTTTCCCTCCATTGAAATTTGTCAATGAGAATTCTGAACCATCTGAACCCGACGTCTCCCATCTTTTTCCAGAACTCAGAGGGCATCTCGTCTGGCCCAACCGCTTTTCGTTTTTTGCAGTATTTGACCGCCTCGCTAACTTCTTCGACTGTAGCGTGGGATATTTCTTTAGAGTTAGGGGTGGCTCTTAGAAGGTATAACCGGAGAAACAGTTCATTCGAAAGTTCTATACAATACTGCCGCCACCTCTTGTAACGAAGCGTTACACTTCGCACACTCACCATCGCTGGGCCCGCTATTCCTGGGGATAATTATTCCTTCTTCAGGTCCGCATAACGCCTAAACGGCACTCACACATAATTAACCGCACCAGAAACTGATTAACCTTTTCCTTTCCGATCGACGCCACTGTAAATGAGATCACGCCACTCCATTAACCATAGGCAAAGACTTCGCCCAAACGACCACATATAACTAGTCGTATAACTTTTCATCGCACCAGAAACTCAATAACCTTTTTCTTTTCGACCGACCCACTGTGCATGAGATCACGCCACTCCATAATAAGGAGAGAGAGAGTACTTGGGATATTGCTTAAGCACCATCTAAACATTGTGTGCTAAGAGGAAAGACCCAGTGTGCGAAATACAATGTGGTTAGATTTGTTGGTCAGGCGAAGGTATGCTCGCGTTGTTTTTGTCCAACACACTGTGGTGAGAGTTCGTCGCCGTGCACTAGCAATATGGTTAGTTGGCATACACATATGGTATGGATCCATGGGGAAGTGGTTATGTGATACATGGAGAGGCGAGCGCAGGGGTATGCCGAATGAAGAGAAGTTTTGCAGTGAGTCCTAGAATTCGCACTCAATGCTTACAGGGATTTTCATAAGGCAACCCACTGCCGACGAAGAAGGTGGAGTTCCTCACGCTGTTGTTAGAGTACCAATCTGGTGTACTATGAGTCAACTCTCTAGTGAGGTCAAATCCACCTGCTGCTGACCACAGCCGCTCCGACCGTAAAGTTTGGACTCATCCTCCTCTAGGAGAAGCCATTGCGGGTCCTAGCCGTAATCCTCAGTTTGGAGGATCTATTCCGCACTCCTAGGAGTATTATTTTTTTGACATTTGCTGTCAAAGTACCAGCCTTAAGCCGGTCCTGCCAAGTAGCTGCCTTCAGCGGCCGTTGCCATAGCTGACGCCCTAAAAAGCTATCGCTGCCAGAGCTGACGCCCTAGAAAGCTATCGCCGACAGAGCTGACGCCCTAAAAAGCTGTCGCTGCCAGAGCTGACGCCCTAAAAAGCTGTCGCTGCCAGAGCTAACGCCATAAAAAGCTTTCGCTGCCAGAGCTGACGCCCTAAAAAGCTGTCGCTGCCAGAGCTGACGCCCTAACAAGCTATCGCTGCCAGAGCTGACGCCCTAAAAAGCTGACGCTAACATAGCTGACGCCCCGAAAAGCCATCGCTATCTTATAGTTAGGTCCTAGTGCTAAGAGTCTAAGGCCTACGTAGGTAACTCGCTATTGGTAAGTATCCTAAGATTGTTAAGGACAGTGTAAACCCAGGCCATCTTAGGTATTCCAATATTGTTAAGCATTTTTTACATTGTTAAGACTAGACTGAGCTATATCAATAATAAATAAAACCTAATAATACCTCTTTCCCAAAGTTTCGGGTGTTTTTTGATTGACCCTGGATCCGACGAGCGAAACCTCAGCCCTCGAGAAAACACCCTCATACTCTGCAGAATTCTTTCGTCATCCACAAGAAGCTGGCCATGAGCATTGTTAATGAACTTTGGCAAACGAATCTCCTCAGCATTCCTCCTTCTTTGGGCGGCTATTTTGAAGATGGTTGCGCTCTTGTTCATATTATGTCTTCGCAACTCCTGGATAACCTGGTTTGCATTAGCAACTGGGGAAGATATTTTCTCCAGCTCCCGATACAGGCCTTTCGTACTCTTTGTTTGCAGCTGGGCGCACTTCTTCTTCGCTTTTTTCTGGCGACATCTGTATTCCATTTCGAGACGAACTTTTTCGTCACTATTATTAGAGGGCCACCTTGACCACGCTTTGAAAGCCACTTTCTGCTTATTTATCACCTTCTTAGCTTCATCACTCCACCACCATGTTTCTTTGGCCTTTTGAAGCTCCTAGCAGTGATTTGGCCTTCTTTAAGCAAGTTCGCTGTAGGGAATCCCACATATTTTGTGCTCTGCACTCTTCATCCTCAGCTCCGTTGATGGTATGAGAGAGATCATTTTTCATCACGAAAACAAAAGCCTCGCCGTTTTCTTTGATTGTACCACTTGATTTTCTCAGAGACCCTTGTTTGTTTGCTTTTCTTGATATTTTCATAAAAATTGCTGTTAGCAGGAGATGGTGTTGCTAAGCAATCGCGCCTCCCAGGATCACTTTGCAATCTTTTACCCGAGGCTTCATGAAACTGGCTACCAAATGGTAGTCAATCTGAGTTTCATCTCCACCACTGCTGTAAGTGATCAGGTGTCTGCTTTGTTTGATGAACATTATACATAACACGATAAGACCGTGTGATTTGTACTTGCTCAGGATGTATTCACCAGGAAGATTCCTGGTGCTGTATCCCAGTTTTCCATGGCAGTCTTCATAGTCTTCGTTTGACTTCCCGACATGTCCATTCAAATCTCCTCCAACATACAGAAACTCTTCCTTTGGGATTTTCTTAAGGAAATTGTGGAAATCTACCCGAAATGCATCTTTATCCCTCTGATCACACCCAATTTGGGGAGTATATGCACTAACAATATTCCACACCTCTACTTGCATTACTAGTTTGAGAGACATCAAACAGTCGCTGGACTTCGAAATGCTCAAGACGTTACGATGTAGCTCTGCCGCAAGGATGATACCGATTCCGTTCCTAGCCTTTCCCGTTCCGTAGTAGGCTTTCACTTTCACTTCACTAGCTCTCATATTCTGACCTTAATAATGCCGTATCCCAACAACCTAAAGAATATACGATTTCCAATAAAAAGTAATTCAATCTGCCTACAGACGAACCTGTCACATGTCACGTGGGATCTATATTAATCATAGAACCCCTTCACGGTGTTATCTCCTTTTTGTTTTCTACTCAAATCCTACTCCCAAATTATTAAGACCAAATCCGCTGCCATAGCTATAAATATCCAATCTAACCAAGCCAATTCAAACTTTTACCCAATCATCTGTTAACTTCCTGCATTATCCTTGTAAACGAAAAAAAAAGAAAAAAAAAAAAGAAGAAGACATCAATCCGAAAAGTTTCCATTACTTTTTTTTCGCATTCACTGGATATCTAAACACATTTAGCTTTCACATGACATAAGTTATCCATCCCCTCGGCACCCGCCTCGGAGTTATTGGGCACGTGCTTGAGCAACACCCAAGCAATACTCGTATTCGTCCTCGTACTCGATAAGTGTCTACAACCATGACATCCTTGATATTCCTAACATTGCGTCATATTCCGACAGATTGCAGGTTGAAGAGAAAAGATTCTTCTTCTTCATCATCATCTCCCTTCGATATGACAATTTATAAAAATACCTACCTACCTACTCCATGGATAAAAAGCAATCCAACAGAGGGCGGCAAAAAAAAATGTTCAGGAATAATGTCAAAATATAGGGCTTCCTCGATTTGGGATTCTACAAGAGAACAACAATTTCTTCTTACATACTTTTCCTTTTCGCTTTTTTTTTTCTATTTTTTGTATCAAAAGGATGACATCAAACGTTTGTGCTAACGGAAGAGGAAGAATCTCGTTTGGGGGAGGGTTGAAGGAATGTCGTCTAAACCAAAGGACATATGCGAAATGTCGAGGTGGAACGAGCAAAAAGGAAGAAGAAAACGTGGAAACAAGAAATAAAAACACACAGGGGAAGTAAAATCAAATCAGAATATAAAGAAGGACGATTTTTTCTGTTTCTTTTTTTTTTTTTCTTCCACCCCCTGGGCGCATACATAGATACACACACACGGATATATTCATCCCCCAAATACATGCCATAATAACATTCAATCTACAGTTTGAAAGAAGCAAATTTTATGATGTCCTTATTTCGTTTCTCGTCCGGAATAATATCATTTCATCTCGATTGCTATTTATGAGGCAATACACACACACACACGTACTCTGTGTGTATATCTATAGACGTATCTTTGCATCTATTAAGCTAATAGAAATGAAATTGAGTGAAGAAATATGCGCGCCGGCATTGTTATTAGAAATTGAATTGAATTTTCAAAAAACCAGTAAAAAAAAAATATAAGGACGAAGGACGAAGGAGAGAGGGAAAAAATATGAATGTCAGGAGATTTCCCATCACGATTCCCTGTTGTCGTTGTCGTTATTTTTTATTTTATTTACTCGAGCTCTTTCTCTGGGAAGGATAGATCCTTTTTGGATTCCCTTTGCCCTGTTCAATGGGATTTAGTTTAAAGTACGTTCTGTGACACAAAGGACATGTATGGATGCATGTATGTGTGCTGAAATACTGTGTGGGCATTCAGTTATTGCTTCGGGGTTATAAATTTAATGAACGTTATTGACTTGACCTTTGAGTGTTGGCATTTTAAATGGAAATTTGTTAACCTCAAAAATGTCCGAAATGTTCAAAATGTTCGGGTGAAGGAATCTTCAGTGGTAGTTTTTGGATTTTATCGCTGTTGGCATACGTTTTGCCAAGTGGATGGTTTCAAGGAGAATCTGTTAAGTGGCAGAGGGTATGGTACGGTGGATTGAATGGAGGAATGCTCTTTGAATGACAATGGCGACAGTAGTACGGGTTGGGGATGTGATATCCAATAAAGTATAGTTGTCCTGGCGAGAAAGGGATGAACGTGGAATGTGTGGAGTTGGCTATAATGTAACCAAATGGTGATTGACGCAATAGTTTTGGGGGCAAATTGCGTGGAAAATATACTAAATTTAGTGGTGCTTGTTTGCAGAGTTTGGTATGTCCGTGACCCATTTGGAAAGGCATTGAAATCCGGTGGGTTAAGTAGGTACTTCAATGAGAGACTAAGTGCGGTTGACGGAGCTCTCTGTTTTAATTGATTTTATAGACGTAAATGACAATGTAAGCAGTAAGCAATAATGGTGGCATAAAGACGTTAGTTTTCATTAAATGTCGGATGAAATGTCACTGGGAATGGAATTCATTACGGATGACTTCAAATATCCTTGGGACGAAATTGAAAGCAAGAAACAACACTTTATGGATCAGAGATTCAAGCAATTAGAATTTCTCTACAAACGAGAGAGGTTTAGAGTCGCAATTACGGGACCGTTTCCTTTAAAATTTATTCCCGCGATACTGTGAGCAGATAAACATCATCGCCTCGTGTAATCACGGGATACTACATAGAAGCTCCATGAGCACTTTTGTTAGTCGGGTCTAGGTAGCAATGAGATGGGAAGATTTGGCGGTGAAACCACAGTGACCTCGAGATACATCATCGTCGAGAGAGTTGTCGCAATCAAATCCTTTCGCCTTTATAAGTCGCAACATCTAGAGACGAACTAAAAATATACTTTGCCTGGATCAAAGTCTAGCAGACGCCTTATTGTAGCTACATGACACTTGCCGCTGGAGATGAAACATCTTAGCATCATGATCGTAAACATGAGGCTGTTAATTGCCACATATAAGAGAATGTACTGTACCCACTGACGTATTATATATGGACTGCTAGTGAAATGTCACTTTCATACTATGTCTGCAGAAAAATGTGTTCCAACATCTCCAACGGCATTGTTTCAGTTCGATATTAAACAGAAACAAAATATCCGCCATCATAGATATCCGTCATAGACACTTGCGCCATCTGTGTTTGTTCAAGTGTACTGCCTGTGAAAAACTGTTAACATTTATAATATCTGATGTTCTTACCGAGTTATAGGTAAAGGAACAAGACTAAAATTCCCATACGTTTTCGGGAAAAACGAAAACTTTAAACTTGTTTTCTGGGAATCTGTGAAAATCGACTCAGGCGGTTTTACCTTGTGGCCACAGATATAATACGTGAATGACTGTACCACTTTCGCTAGAAGAAGCTTTTCGCTCTGTCTGGGTCATTATCCTTGATAATGATGTATTTATCCGAGTAGTTTTATCGCACGATCATTCTCAATGCTGACAGAAGTTGTGTCTTGTCTCAATCATTGCAACCAGATATCTGATTCCAGGTTTTGGTGTCCGCCCTGATCGTGATTACCTCTAGTTTTTTCCTTCTGGTGACTAACATTATTTTTGTCCTTTGTTCAGGTAGTTTTAGTCCATCCATTGACCGCCAACGCCTGACTATTTAAACGCGTGCCCTCTACTTCTTTCATGTACTTCTACTACTTACTTAGGTGGCGCTACAGTTTGGGGTGAACCTGGGCCTCAACCAACAAGCCTCTCCATTTAGCTCGGTCTATAGGTAATTGCCTCCAGTTGCGCACTCCAAGTCCCGAGCCGAGGTACCCTTGAACTGTGCGCGCCACCTACGGCGATGATTCCCTCTACCGCGTCGTCCCTCGGGGCTAGATTCGAAGACTCTGCGAGCCGGAGCGTTGGTGTCCATTCGCTCTACATGTCCTAGCTATCTCAGACGTCCTATATGCAGTTTTTGACTAGGTTGATGTCGCTGTACAGCTCGTATAGTTCGTGATTGAATCTTCTTCTCCAAAACCCGTCAACGCAAACGGGACCGAAAATCTTACGAAGAATTCTTCTGTCGAAGCGACCAAGGATATCTTCATCCTCTTTCAATAAAGTCCATGTTTCAGTGCCGTAAAGCAAGACTGGGATGATCAGGGTCTTATACAGAGTCTTAGAGTCCTTAGTTGTCCGAGATAGGACTTTACTGTTGAATTGCCTTATAAGCCCAAAAAACAGCGATTGGCAAGAGTTATTCTTTGCTTGATTTCTACGCTGATGCCAATTTCAGAGTTTATAGCAGAGCCAAGGTAGACAAAGTCCCTAACTACCTCCAAGTTATAGCTGCCCAATGTGACGTTCTGTCCAATTCGCCGGTGTTGATTGTCCCTTCTTGTTTACAGAATATACTTGGTTTTGCCCTCGTTTATCGCTAAACCCATTCTGGCCGCTTTCGCCTCAATGCTTGCAAACGCACCGGTGACAGCCCGCTGAGTTCTTCCAATAATGTCAATATCGTCGGAGTATGCAAGCAGTTGTACAGACTTGTGTTAGGTTGTGCCTCTGGTGTTGGCTTGTGAATTCCGTACAATCCGTTCAAGTATAATATTAAAGAAGTCACATGACAGCGCGTCACCTTGTCTAAAACCTTTTCTGACATCAAAGGTCTCGGTGAGGTCATTACCGACCTTGATGGAGCAGCGAGCGTTCCCCATCGTCATCCTGCACAAACGAACAAATTTGGTAGGGATGTCAAAACTAGACATTGCTCTACAAAGCTCTTCTCTATAGATGCTGCCATAGGTCGCCTTGAAATTGATAAAGAGATGGTCAGCATCGATTTGGACTTCTTGGATTTTCTCCAGGATCTACCGAAGTGTGAAGATTTGATCGATGGTGGACTTTCCTGGCCTGAAACCGCACTTCTTCTTCTTCTTCCTTTTATCAGCGAGGTTATGATCCGAAAACAAGGGATCACAACCCTCCCACTTCACCGCATTTCTACTGATCCGCCTGTGGGGTTCGCCTGAAACCGCACTGATAGGGTCCAATCAGGCTGTTGATGAAAGGTTTCTGGCGTTCACACAATATCGCAGAAAAGATCTTATATGCGATCTTGAGGAGACTGTTACCTCTATAATTGGCACAGTTGAAGGGGTCTCCTTTCTTGTGGATCGGGCAAACGATGCTGAGATTCCATTCATCAGCCATACACTCGTCTGACCAAATCTTAGAGATGAGTTGGTGTATGCACTCTACCAATTCATCACCAGCTGCCCTGAAAAGTTCGGCCGGTAAGCCGTCAGGTCCAGCAGCCTTGTTGGATTTTAGCTTAGATATTGCTATCCTCACTTCGTTTTGGTCAGGTGGACGGAAATATCGACTATCATCGTCTACTCGTATATTGAATGGTTCATTCTGCCTGACAGCGGGATGTTGGTCTTCGTCCCGTTATACAGTCTGCAGAAGTAGTTTTTCCATATTCTCAGCACAGACTGTGATTCTACTACGAAGTTTCCATTTTCATCTCTACAGGTTTCTGTACGGGCATTGCTTCTCTGACACGATCTTTTCACCTTTTGGTCAAACTTCCGTACATTGTTCATGGAGTATAAACCCTTGATATTCTCAAACGCGCCCTTCGCATGCTCTTTCTTCTTCTTTTGGAGAAGCCGATGTTTTTCCCATCTCTTTTGCTCGTAGAGCTCACGAGCAGCTCTCGTCTTCCTTTGCAGCACCGCTTTATATGCTTCTTGTTTTGCTGCATGCACTCGCCGGCATTCTTCGTCAAACCAGGGGTTTCGCGGTGGTGGGCGAGCGAGACTCAGCACATCAGTCGCGGTGTTTCTGATGGCATGTTGGCAGCGTTGCCACTGGTATTCGGCACTTGATGCTGGCAGCATAGGGGTGATTGAGAGATTTCGGGATACGCGTTCAGCGAAGCGTCGGGCGGTCTCTTGCGATTGTAGCTTTTCGACGTTCAATTTTCTCGCAGTAATTCTTCTTTATTGCTCAGATTGGGATATCCGCATTCGTACCTTGGCTACAACAAGGTAATGATCCGAGTCTATGTTGGCCGCTCGGAAGGTCCGGACATGCAGAATACTGGAGGCATGCCTTGCGTCAATCGCAATATGAATAATTTGGTTGATCGTTACATGATCATTGGACCGCCATGTCTGCTTATGAATATCGAGATGAGGAAACCATGTGCTTGCTATGGTGACATTTCGCTTAACATCGAAATCAATTAGCCTTAGTCCGTTATCAGACGTGGTGTCATGTAGGCTATGCTTACCGACTGCCCTACCAAAGACGTCCTCCTTTCCTATTTTTGCGTTAAAATCGCCCATTGCTCATATGTCTTGTCGAGGAGCTCGCAGAAACACTCTTTGGTGGCAGGTCCTTTTCTTCCGTGGGGCATGAACACATATTAGGCTTATGTTAGCGAATTTAGCCTTGATCTGGATAGTCATAATACGCTCGCTCACGTGTCGGAAGCTTAAGATGTCTTGCCTAATCCTGCTGCGTATGACAAATCCGCATCCCAATAAGCGTTGCCTGTTGCCTCTGTAGCAATCACCGTAGTAGATGTCACAGTTTTTCATCCTCTTTTTGCCCACTTCCTGGATGGCGGTAATATCTGATTTATAGCAGTCTAGGGCCTCTGCTAATTTTTCGGCTGCATGTGGTCTGTAAAGGGATAGAACATTCCACGTATAGATCCGAAGGTCGTTGTTCTGATTTCGTTTGCTGGGGTCGTCATCTGTTGAGTCATCCTTATCCGAGGCTTTTGTTTGTTTCGGAACCATATAGTTTTTACGTGGTAGGGAAGTTACCCCGACGGCACAACCCCCAGCCTGGAGGGCCAGTTCCTTTAGTTATTCCCCAAAGACGAGGGGCCGGGTACATCGGTGCCAGTAGTCCACTACTGGAGTATGAGCGCTGCCGTTGGCTCCTACACAACCATCTATATTCCAATGTCCTAACCAATATTGGAAATTCCTTACCGACCTGTAATCCGAATACGTCGAACCAGCTCGCGTAATCTATTCACTAAGTTCAAACCTAACTGGAACTATAGACCCCAGAGTTGACTCCGTCTATGGAGTTCGTCCGCTGCCGCCTGGAACAGGAAGAAATGCTCTAGTGAGAAAGCGCTCTCCCCCCCCTCTCTCATCTGCTGCCGCCAAGAATCCTCCAAACGGGATTGGTTACCCATTTCTTGGATTTAGGTTCTATGCACCCAGCCGTCACCGCGTGGGGGTTGAGAATAGTAGTTGGTAGGCCTCAGCTAAGGCTTATGGATCGTTGTGATTTCAGTAGATCTGTTGGTCTACGGCCCGCTTTAGGGATGGACTTAACCGTGTCTTCTTTTCAACTTTTTGTGTTTGATGTGGGGGCCTTTTTGAAGGAGAGCAGTGAATATTCCGTCTTCCCCTGGGGCTTTAGACGGAAGAAAAGAATTTATGGCGCATATTATTTTTCCTTCGTGGAAAACGTCTTTTGGTCTCTATCACTCTTCTCTCGTTGGTCTCACGATCCTGCTCTGGGGATGATAAGCTGGAGTGTGTTTCTGCTAAGAGCTGTAGCGTCTGTAGACTGTTTTTCGCACATGTATGTATGTATGTGCCGTCTGGCTTTTTCACTAATCTGATTTGATAAGTGTGCTGTTTCGAGAGAAATGGCCTGGCCAGAAAATGTTCCATGTTCTCTTTAAGCTCCTCCCGGCTCGAGGTTTATCAGGTCTATACTGACTAGAGTGTGGTGTAGATCATTCTTGGCTGATTGCCAATTGGCATTTAAGTCTAATAGTTTCTGTCATGTGTTTTTGTTATAATCATTCACATTCACAATGGTAAATTTATTACGAAGGGTAAGAGATTACCTCTCGATATACAAATCAAATCCCGTCATAATTAGGCACCCACTCATACTCGTATTATCTGCACCCACACAATTTGCTATATCTCCAATTACTTCCTTACGCCCATTCACCTAATAAATCCACAATACACTTAACCAATACCTACCCAGTCCTTAAAGTAATTATGTGTTCAAATATTATCACACAACAGAGCAATCCTTCGGCGAAAAAAGGAATAAAATTACAAATTTAAATTACATAACTCGTCCTAAATGGATTTCCTTTCTCCGATAAAAAGCAAAAAAAAAAAAAAACAAATTCAAAGAAATCTCTCTCAAATAGCATTTTCATATCTATTTATAGATTCACAATCCTTAATTGAACTTTATTTCTTTTTGCTTTTCATTTTCCTCAAAACGCATTCTTTTGCATATCCTGTCCCATTTCATATCCAACACCAAATCCACCAGCAAAAAAGGGCGAACCACACCGAGGCAAGAAGTTGTGTATATTTGTCAACAAAAGCCGGTAGATAGAATGAACACGACAAGCATGCTCAGTGGTTACATTTTGAGGGTGACTGAGGGTTAAAATTAAAAAATAAATTGCTGTTCATAGAGGAGCAATAAAGGGCCTAGTGGAGTTCGGAAGGTTCTTGTATCAAAAAACAACTAAATCAAGGGAAAAATAAATATAAATCCGATTTAAGAAATTTATTTCAAATTTTATAAAATTCCAAACAGTTTGAGAGTAACTGAGATTTACTCTCTCCATCGAATGCATAAAATAAACATCAAACACGAAACAGCATCAGATGGTTGTGTCTCGGTAGAAAGAGATGGCTACCTATCCAAATTCATCATGGCCGCCAATGACCATCGCACACACACATAAACTCAAACGAACCATCCAACAGCTACTACCAAACTGTTTGCAATTCCGCCATTATTAAACACTACCACAACCTCACAACTAACTGAGTATGAGTGCATTTTAAAGCTGTATAGAGCACCTTCTGCGGTGTTGGTGAATCAGATTCGTTGTGTTTGTGAGAAATATCTAAAAATTATTCCCTTCATAGAAATTCCGCGTCGCTTTTGTGTATAGATACGGGAGAACTTCGCTCGTTCGCTGTACGCGCTGTACGTTGACGTTCGTACCCCGGTTCGACGGTTCGAACGACACACAAAAAAAAAAGGAATTCAATCACTTTTCCCGAAAAAAGGAAAATTTATACAAAAGAACAGAAATAAATAAAAAAAAAATTATATATCTTTTCATCTGCAAACGAGCAGAGCAGTTCCAATCCAAAAGGTGTGAAGGAAATAAAAAAATAAAAACGAAAACTATTTTTCTTCCCCTTTTCTTCTTACTCCTCCCAGCCTCTTATAACAAAAGAAAGGAAGAAATTCTAATTCTTTTTCCCACTTGGAATAAATGCATAGTGAATATCTAGTAGATACAAAAAAGTATCTAGTGTTTTGTGAAAATAAAGTTTCATACAATCACGCCTCAAAGCAGCTTTATTAAAAAGAAAATGAAAAGTGCGTGAACGGAGTATCTATAGATGGAAATGTGAAAGAAAAAAAAAAGTATCTAGTGCACGGAAGTGTATCTTTTACTCGGGGAAAATTCTAAGTGTTCTTATTAAGAAAGAAAAAAAAAAATAATACAAATCAAAGTATCTATGCTTATCGAAAAGCCATGAAAAGTGTTCGTATCTTTAAGTAAAAAGAAAATAAAATATTTCTCGTGTTCGGTATTTTTTTGTTCACATTTTAGTGTCCTCTCTTGTGTTTCATCCGCCGCCTTTTACACAATCTCTGGTACAACGAGCAAATAATATGCCAGCCAGTGGCTGCGCACTACCAATTACCCACCAGACCCACTGGGGTATGGATTCGGTTTCGGAATAATAATATACAATAGTACCCGAAAAAACAACAACAAAAACAAATCGAAAATCATCATCATCACCATCAAATCGGAGCGAGGAGTCGTTTTCGTCGTCGAGTCGTTCTCTTTCTTCCTCTTGTTCGTTAAAATAACAAAAAAAAATCTACACACGATCGAGAGAGATAGACAACATACACACACTCTCTCGTTCTCCCTTTTGTCTCCCACAGAAGAATTGAAAGAGGAAGGATACGGAGAAAGGGTTTTTTCGCACACCCTTTGCAATCCTTCGTAAACCCCTCTGCCCTGGGCGCCTCACCCACTGATCGTCTCTTAATTTTAACTTAAACTGTGGATTACTTAGGAAGAAACTTTTCCCTCAATCTCAACCTCAACCCTTTCGCATGGGTTAAGTACAGGTATCTAGATACAAAATTCTTGAAGAAGAAGACAAAAACTGGTTGGATGCATTTATTTTTTGAATAAAAACCACCAAAAAGGATTAACAATTTCTCATATGTGGATTATAAATTGCGATTAACTATCGTATTTAAAAAGGTAAGTCATTGTATCTACAAACATCTAACGATGTATCTAATGCATATAATTTGTGGATTTCTTATTGGATTATTGCTGGCAAGGGATTTGCATACTTAAAACTTCCTAAATTCCTCTCAGTTAGATCCTTAAAAGACACCTATACAGAGGACAAACCTGTTACGAATACACTTCATACACAGATAGTATTCGTATACATATTCACTGTAGTAGTCCCCCCTCCTCCACCGTATAATTAGGACGAAGAACACTCCACCGAGACGAAGGAGATACTCTGTGGCGTTGGATATCTATCTGTATACACCTCTAGCGGATAAAAATTCTGCGGTGTGTACAACAAACCGAAAAAGGGGAGAATTCTCCTCTTCTTCCTCCTCCCCTTCGTCGCATGCAAGACTTCATTCCATTACAAGAAAGAAAAAAAAAAAAAAAAAATTAACGAAGAAATGGAGTTTTTTTTTTAGATGCCGCGTTTTTTTTATCTTGTATCTGGTGCTCTTGTAATATTCTCATGTTTATTTTTTTTTTATGAATTTTCCATTCTCATCTCAATGAAGTTGTATTTCTCTTTCAGATATTTTTCTTTCGTATTTTTTTATTTTTTTACCTTTTAACTTTTCTACTTGAACGCAATCAGCATATGGTTTGCTGTGTGTATCTATAACTATGTCGGTGTATCTATGTTGGATCTATGAACTCTCTTGAGAGTGCTGTCAATTGGGTGAATGTATTGGGTTTATTATTATTTTATTTTCTTTCTACTTTATTTCTTTCTCTTTGGGATTCTTTCGATTTGGTTTGACTGGCTCTGGTATAATCGGTCAGTTTTCGTATTTTTTTGGGGCGCATTGTTTTTTTTTTTTTTGCTTTTGCTTGTGCGATGGTACAAACACATACATACATACATATATACAGAGATTTTTCTATTTGATTTTTGTTTTAGTGTTTCGATTTGTTTTTCGTTTTTCTTTCGATTTATCTCGCACCGTAGCTAGTAGATACGTCATTCAGTGCTTTAGGCGATTGATTGCTTGAATTGGCGTTTTGTTTGAGTTATTTGTCTATCGTTTTCCATATAAAGAATGAGGTTCGATGGACAGAAAATTAGGAGAAGAATGGGGGGGCGATGGTCTTGATTTGGTTTCGAGATAATATTACGTTTTGGATCGTTTTTGGCGGAAAATTGGGTACAAAATATTTTTAGAAGGGCAGTTCATTGAATTGTTTTCGGAAAATATAATCAAGTCATTGACTTGTTTAAAAAATGCGTCCAACCATTGGAAGATCATTCAGATGGACGATCGATTTTACGATAAGGGCAACGTTTGTAGAACCAGAGAATTTAGAATTATAACTTTTTTCAAAAGGGGCATCGTTTTCCAAATATTCCATTGGAAACAGTTACAAAAACTTGGAAAAAATTTGTCAATTTCAGTTGAAATTTGTCTAACTGGCATTTTTCTTTAAGTCGAATTTTTACGTAAGCCCATTTTTGAACTTCTTAACATTTTTGTACAAAAAATCGCATCTAAGTCGAAATTCCTCGAACTCCAACCAATCGACTTTTTCTTTGTTTTAAGATTGTACTAAATTTTTAAGAATTTCGCATAATTTTTGACAATTTAAAACAAGATCCGATGAGCCATGTGCAGCTTCAAACCCTTCAAGTCCCCACGAAAGCTGAAATTCAGCAATGCGAGGACATTGTGCTTCCATGGCTCAAAGTCATCTTGTCGGGCTGTCTAAATCTGGTCTATATTCCCAAACTTTGGACCGAGGTTGAAGTCATATTCATGCCTAAGTCAGGAAAGAGCTCGCACGTGGAACCAAAGGATCTCCGACCTATCAGTCTATCATCCTTTCTGCTTAAAACTTTAGAAAGGTTAATTGATATCCATCTTCCGCAAAGTATTAACCCAGCTCTGCTCTCGCCGTCCCAACATGCATACTGCAAAGGCAAATCGGTTGAGACAGCCTTACATTCGCTTGTGCGCACCATCGAAAAATCATTGAGCATCAAAGAATACACCATGGTGGCTTTCCTTGACATTGAGGGAGCTTTTAACAATGCCAAACCAAAGGCGATTACCGACGCACATGCAAATTTGAAAGTGGAGACTTCGCTCGGAGTGTTGATCAATCGATTCCTTACATGCAGGATTATTAAAACACAGCTGGGCGGAGCATCGGCCAGAAGAATTTCTCGCTGCGGTACACCTCAAGGTGGAGTCTTGTCACCTCTTCTGTGGAACCTGGTAGTAAATGAACTACTGATGGACCTGGATACGTCAGGTTGTAGAGTGATCGCCTATGCTGATGACATTGCTATTGCTGCCTCCGGTAAACACCCGGACACTCAGGGAAATCCTCCAATATGCTCTCCTTCGGCTCACCAAATGGGCCTCCAAATGTGGACTGGGGGTTAACCCCCAAAAAACGGAACTCGTTCTCTTCACGAGGAAATATAAAGTTCCCCTCATAGACCCTCCTATGATAAATGGCACCAGTCTCACCTTATCTGAAAACGCAAAATATCTGGGTCTTATTTTCGATAGGAAATTAAACTGGAAGGCCAATCTACTAGAGCGCGTCAAGAAAGCTAATGTAGCTCTCTCTTCCTGTAAAAAGACTATAGGAAGGAGCTGGGGTATTAAACCTCAAATCACTCATTGGCTATACGTGTCCATTATCAGGCAAAAAACAAACAAATATATGGCGCAACAGCTCTTTAATGTGCCAGGGCCTAGCTTCTCGCAACCACTCATGTTTTGTGCGTTATATTTTTCACACAAATGGAAGGGACCTACAGTTTAATGCCGAATCCGAACGGCGATTTGAGAAGCTTTTTCGTGACAACAATACTCTCGGATGTTTGGCAGACGCTCGCGAGAGGTGGGCCCGTGAAAAACTTTTTGGTGTTTTCTGGGATTCGAACTTGAAACCTCATGCATAGTAATCCGACACACTAACCACTTACGCCACGGCGCCCACTTTCAGGCCTATACTGCTATATGGCGTGATCGTATGGTGGCCTGGTCTTGGCAGGGCTGTCCACCTCACTCAACTCAATGTGCAAAGATTTGCATGCATCTGCATCAGTGGTGCACTGATAACTACTCCCTCCGCGGCACTGGACATCTTGTTCAACCTGCTACCTTTAAATGTTTTCGGCAAACAGATGGCTGCCTGTGCGGCCATCCGCCTGAAAGCCTCCTCTCAGTGGTCTAGCTATCGCTTTGGCCACTCCTCGATCCTTGATCTTCTCAACTTCAAACACGAAAACACGGACTACACCCCGCTGAAACTGAGATTTGACCGTAACCTCCGTACGAGCATCCCTAACCGGGATGTATGGGACACTTCCCCCTGTCGATGGTAGTTCGGTTCACTTTTTTACAGATGGATCTAAGACGGAGGGTGGGGTGGGTTGTGGTGTTTTCTCCGAACTGCTCAATCTGAGCATCTCTTTCTGCCTCCCTGATCATTGTAGCGTTTTCCAGGCGGAAATAATAGCGATTAAGGAAGCCCTGTCCTGGCTGAAATGTAATGTGCTATCTGTCAGGGATATTAGCATTTTCACTGACAGCCAAGCGGCAATCAAGTCCCTGGAATCGTTCTCCTTCACTTCAAAGGCTGCCTTAAACTGTCGTCTATCTCTTATGGAGATGAAAAAGCAGTTCAACATTCACCTATGCTGGGTGCCGGGCCACAGAGACATTCCAGGTAACTGCAGGGCTGACGACCTCGCCAGACAGGGTACCACTCTAAGGATTTTGCCTGAAAGGCAAGCCCTGGGTATGCCCCTAGCTACATGTAAGTATCTACTAAAGCTGAACGCTATTAGCACGACCAACCTCAGATGGGGAAACGGCTCAGCGTGTCACATTTCGAGACAGATCTGGCCTAAGCTGGATCAAAAGCGTAGTGCCGATCTGATCAAGTTAAAGCGTACACAAATCAGCTGCGTTGGCGGTGTTCTCACTGGACACTGTCTTATAGGCCAGCACGCCAAAAGACTTGGCCTCTTCTCCAATGACTTCTGCAGAAGCTGTAGGGACGAGGACGAGGAGGAGGAAACCATCCTTCACCTCCTATGCACATGTCCAGCCCTGTCGCATAAAAGAATGCTCCATCTAGGGTCCCCCTTCCTTGACGACCTCTGCGATCTGGCGTCCTTGGACGTCATGAGCATCCATCGCTTTGTCAAAAGCTCCGGTTGGTTTTGTTAGTCCCTGAGTGGCCTAATGGTTTGATCCATGGTATCACAAAGGACCTTCACTGGTCTAAGTGTGTCTGCACTCTCGTGTGGACAGCCAACCTAACCTAACCTAAACAATTTGGTACACGCTTTGTAGAGGATTTTGACAGATAAATTTGTCCCAAATTCGTACAGATTTTTGAAGAATTTCACATAGTTTTTGACAATTGTGAACAATTTGGTACAAGCTTTGTAAAGAAATTTGAAAGATAAATTTGTACCACACTCGTACAGATTTTTGAAAAATTTGCGCCAAGTTTTTGACGATTGTGAACAATTTGGTACACGCTTTGTAAAGGATTTCGACAGATAAATTTGTCCCAAATTCGTACAGAGTTTTGAAGAATTTCACATAGTTTTTGACAATTGTGAACAATTTAGTACAAGATTTCAAAATTTGTACGGATTTTTTTAAAAAATTTCGCACAATTTTTGACAGTTCTAAACAATTTGGTACACGCTTTGTAAAGGATTTTGAAAGATAAATTTGTGCCAAATTCGTACAGATTTTTGAAAATTTTCGGACAATTTTTGACAATTGTGAACAATTTGGTACACGCTTTGTAGAGGTTTCTGAAAGATAAATGTTTACCAATTTTCTTTCGTACAGCTTATCGTTTTCCAGAGGTATTTTCACTCAGAATCAATTCTTATATCGAATAATATTTGAATACTTTTTACGGTTTTCGAAAATTTGGGCTCGCGTGAAAAAAAAGTGTGACACTTGCAGTTACAATTTTTTATTGATTTTTTTAACTAAAATTTAGTATTCAAAAATGTATAAACAATCACAAACCTGACTTACAATGTGGGGATATGTTGAGAATGGTATTTTCTGATAACACGCGCACCGATATTTGCATTCAAAAACAATTCCGATAATTTTGAACAAAATTTAGATGTTATTCATATTTCGTTGTGGTTATGATCTGAAAACAAGCGATCATAACGCTCCCACTTTACTGCGTTTATACTGGTCCGCCTGTTGGATTCATCTGTTTGACATCAGAAAATATCGGCAGACATCCCGATTTCGGATCACTTCGTTACCAAGGCAAATTAAATGCTTGTGTCGTTGCGATCGTTGGGCGCCGTGGCGTAAGTGGTTAGTGTGTCGGATCACTACGCATGAGGTTCCAAGTTCGAATCCCAGAAAATACCAAAAAGTTTTTTCACGGTCCCACCTCTCGCGAGCGTTTGACAAACATCCGAGAGTATTGTTGTCACTAAAAAGCTTCCCGGTCGGATTCGGCATTGAACTGTAGGTCCCTTCCATTCGTGTGAAAAATATAACGCACACAACATGAGTGGTTGCGAGAAGCTAGGCCCTGGCACTTTAAAGAGCTGTTGCGCCAAATATTTGTATTTGTATTTTTGTCGTTGCATTTGTATGAAGTTACTTTACCTATAACTCAAAAACCATTTTCGATAACTTTAACCAAATGTGTGGATACTACATATGGTACATATGTATGTATATCCTTTATGAAGGTGGCGAGGATAGAATGCTCAGGTGCTCCATCAATCTCGATCCTCCGCCATTGACTCCAACTCATCACGAAGAATTCCTAGACGCCTCCAGGAGAGATGTAAGACTTGATCCAACCATCTATTTCTAAGCCTACTGAGTGATCGCTTACTTGATGGCAAGGCAATCATAATACGTCTTGGAAGCCGATCTGGGGGCATATGGACTACGTGACCAAACCATCGAAGTATAAATCGTTCCTTTTGGAGAAGTTACTGCTCAACATTGAGCGCCTCTGGTGTTGCGCACGCGATCCCTACGAGTTATTCCAGCAACACCGCAAAGGAACCTCATTTCAGCAGCTTGTATTCGCGATCTTATTCTTTCGGTCATTACCCAAAATTTCATGACCATAGGTGAGAGTTGGATCATACTCATACACCGAGTTAAAAACCAATAGTTTTGCTTGATCACTAAGTTCGGCCTTCCTTCCAACAAATTGACCAAGCTCCCTCGAAATTGATCCAGCCTGACGAATTCTACAGGATAACTCGGAATTGCTCTTTCCATCACTCGCGAATCGGGCCCCGAAATACTACAACTTATCCACCTACTTCAGTGGGACTCCACTAACATTCAGAGTGTACTGAATGGGCATTATGGAAACGACCATTACTTCCGATTTGTTTACGTTTACGTTCATTCCAGCATCATCACAAAAGGCTACAAATCTTTCGAATGCACGCTGAAGTTCGGTTTGACCGGACCCAAGGATGACCAAATCATCCGCAAAGAGCAGATGACCAGTCCTTAAGTCACTCACTTTGAAAAATTCTCCGCCACGGCTGTGCTGTAACATCCAGTCCATGTATAACCGGTGGGCCATCTAGTGATTTATTTTTAAATCATAGGTTATTTCGACACTCACAGCTGTTTCCCGCTCGAAATCTTGACAGAAAGTCAGTATCATACCTCCGCGGAACAAAATGAGTCGCTTTACGCTTGAACAACATTGGGAAATATTGAAAACTTATTTCCAAAGTGAGTGCTGTGTAGCCCAAACAATGCGTTTTTTGAAAAGAAGTTTTGGCCGAAATGAAGCACCCACCGCGCCTGCTATACGCAAGTTTGTGCAAAAAGTTCGTGAGACTGGTATGCTAGTGGACAGCACTCATGGTCCCCGTCGTCGTACGGTGCGCACAGACGGGAATGTGGCTGCTGTAGCCGAGAGTGTGAGACTCAATTCACGAACATCAACTCGTCATCGATCTCAACAACTCAACATTTCACGCACTAGCCTGAGGAGAATTCTGCACAAAGATCTGGGATTATTCGCTTACAAGGTCCAATTAATTCAGCAATTGAAAGCGCACGACCATCCGCTTCGTTATCGCTTCGCAGTTTGGGCCTTAGAGCAGCTTAAATTGGACAACGATTTTGGGCGAAAAATCATGTTTTCTGGCGAGGCACATTTTCATCTCGGCGACTACGTTAACAAACAAAATTACCGCATCTGGGGCTCGGAAAACCCGCACGTTATTGTCGAGAAGCCAATGCATCCACAGAGAGTGACAGTTTGGTGCGGATTGTGGAGTGGTGGCATCATTGGACCATTTTTCTTAGAAAATGAGGCTGGGAACAGCGTTTCGGTCAATAGTGGGCGTTACAGAGCCATGTTAACGACTTTTTTTTTTTTTTACTGAAATTGAAGACATGGATTTGGACGACCTCTGGTTCATGCAGGATGGCGTGCCATGCCACACAACACATGCCACAATCGGTCTTTTGCGCACCAAATTCCCAAATCGTGTTATCAGCCGTCTTGGCGATATCAATTGGCCGCTTCGGAGCTGCGATTTGACCCCTTTGGACTTTTTTTTTTGTGGGGAACCGTGAAGGCCCGATGTTATGCCAACAATGCGGAAACAATTCAAGCACTTGAGGCCAATATCATCCAAGCAATCCGTGAGCTACAGCCCGAAACCATCAACAAGGTCTTGGAAAATTGGAGTGATAGATTGCGCTACTGCGAAGCCAGCCGAAGCAGCCAATTGAACGACGTTGTATTCCATAATTAATGGGAATGTTTGCTCTTACTAATAAAGCCATAATATGTGGAAAAAAATTCATTTTGTTCATTTTATTGCATTTTTAAAAAGAAACTTGTAGTTGGCCCACCCTGTACAATGAAGAGGAGAGGTGACAAAATGCACTCTTGGCGGAGTCCAACGCCCACAGTGAAAGGTATTGATTTAACACCGTTTATCCGAACACAGCTTCTATAGTTTGTATATAAAGACTGAATCGCCCTTAACAGGGAACGATCAATCCCATACTCCTGCAGAACACTCCAGAGTTTGTCTCGAGGACCCCATCATATGCTTTCTCCAAATCCACAAAACAAGTGTAGACAGGTTTAGAATACTCCCAGGCCTTCTCAAGAACCATTCTGAGAGTGAATAACTGGTCACTTGTGCTTCTATCAGGACGAAAAACCGCATTGCTCTTCCCCCAAATTGTCCTCAACCACAGCAAAGACTTTTCCAGGGAGTCTTAAAAGAGATATACTCCTATAGTATAGTTGGTGCAATCTCTTTTCTCTGTCAATGGTCTCGCGAACCATTACGGGGGTCAAGGGGTGAGTGCGCCATGCGCCGATAAGGAACGATATATAACTAATTGCCTGTCTCGATATGATTTTCAAAGAGCAAATTAAGACTGTGCTGTGACTGCATTGATTAAAAATTTGGACGTTCATAAAACGACGACACGAAAAAGCAGACTTCTCCGTCTTGGGTTCTTTCTTGTGTATCTACGCAGATATACACATGATGAATCCATCCTGTCTCAGATGTAGTGTAGAGCAAGAAAATACAAAAAAAAAACTTCTTTTTCCACTACTCGAGATTCAGAGGCTAACTCGATCTACTTAGAGCACAAATTTGACAGTTATCCAACGGGAAAAATATCAACACCACTGCGTTTTTATGACAGGGGATATGGGTGCGCATTCCCCTTAATAAGCAGGTAAACCTTCAAAGAAATCTAAGAAGGAAGTAGCTGAATAAGAACACCTTAACACCGGCCTCTACAACTGGATTACACAGATGCTTCAATCGAGAATTGTATATTCTACGCTGGGAGATGCAACTTCCGGAGAAGAGTCTGCAGGAAGAGGAACTCCCCAAGGCGAAGTTCTCTCACCTCTAATAAGGCTTCTTGTAGTGGATGAGATCTTGGTAATACTGAAGAAAACGGCTTCAATGCGACGTCCTATGCCGACGATGTGGTTATTCGGGTTTCGGGGAAATTTCCTCCGGTCCTAAGTGAAAGGCTCAATCTCGCACTACAACTAGCGGATAACTAAGTCAGTAGGAAAGGGCTGGTATCGACAACCTTTTTTTCGAAATCAGGTTTATAACTTGAATAAATTGATTTCCAAACTCCTTGACCAGCATCGCAGTAAAGAGTGGAATTAAAAACTGAGTACTCTAGATAAAAGTGCAAAACCCTTTTGGAATATTGTTAGAGTATTAAAAGAATAAGACTAGACAAATGCCTTTTCTAAAATCTTCCAATAGTACACTCTTCACAGATCTTGCGAAAGCTAAAGAACTGGCGTTTACATTTAGTAAGAACCACGCAGTGTCTCAGAATTTAGGGAACTCTATTACAACTAACCTTGTAATGGATACTGTTCAGGTTTTAAACTCGGTCTCAGTTGAATCTCCCTCAAGTGCTTTTGTGCGGGTGGAGGACGTAGGGCAAATTATTAACGGTTTGCTAGTTAAAAAAACAGGGGGGCTTGACAATATAAGAAACATATATCTCAAACATCTACCTAAATCTGGGTTGAAATTGTTGGCGCTCATTTTAAATGCCTGTATCAAGGTGCAGTATTTTCCTCATGCTTGGAAAAAAGCGAAAGTTGTGCCAATTTTAAAAGCAGGAAAAAATCCAGAAAGCCCCGAAAGCTATACGCCAATAAGCTTGCTAAGCTCGATTAGCGAAGTCTACGAAAAGGTTATTAAGGAACAGATGATCAAAATTATCTGTGATAGAAATATATATCCGGATGAACAATTTGGTTTTAGGCGCCATCATAGCACCTCGCACCAAGTACTCAGGATCTGCAATAACATTAAAGCCAACCGGGAATTAGGAAAATCCACCGGAATGCTATTACTAGATATAGAAAAAGCTTTTGACTCCGTTTGGCACAATGGCCTTCTGCACAAACTGGTTAACTATAATTTCCCCCCATATCTATGTAAAATTATTCAAAGCTTCTTGTCAAACCGTTGTTTCAGTGTCTACGTTAATAATACCGCGTCCGACTTAGTGTATTTTCAAGCAGGTGTGCCACAGGGGTCCGTTCTTGGACCCATACTATACAATTTATATACAGCTGATTTTCCACATTTACCTGATTGTGAAGTAGCCATTTATGCTGATGATACTGCCATTTTTTCATCACATGAATTTAGTCTCAACATCGAGACAAATTTAAAGAATGCGATGGAAATATTGGAAAGATATTACACGAAGTGGAAAATTAAATTGAATGCGGCCAAGATGCAAGCTATCTATTTCACAAGAAAAAGAAAGCTTTGCAATCTGCCTAGCAATGTAATAAGATTTAACGGAGCTGATATAGTATGGGCACCTTTTGTTAAATACTTGGGTATACATATGGACACCAAGTTAACCTTCCAAGTACATACCAAACAAACCCTGAAGAAAATCAATATTGCTATAAAAATGTTATACCCGTTTATTAACAAAAAATCTTCTTTGTCTAATGATAATGAAATAATAATTCATAATGTCATTTTTCAAGCCATTCTTCTATATGGTTGCCAAGTTTGGGGCACTTGTGCAAAATGTCACATTAGCAAGCTTCAAATATGTAAAAATAAATTGCTAAAAATGATGCTAAATCTTCCTTGGCATTACTCCATTTCAGATTTGCACAATAGAGCGAATGTTGAAATGATTGCAGACAGAATCCATGAGCTTTCAAACACATTTTTAATTAATTGTAATCTTTCAGATAATCCTCTTGTTAATCAATTAAATGTTTAGATTCTTCACTTTAATTCTATTACCTTGTTTCGTTACTTTTTAAGTTTTTCAGTAAATTATTCCTTTATTTATTTAACATTTGTATCTATGTATTTATAACTATGTTTCCTGGTATCTATCTAGTATTTATTTATTTATATGAAATTCCTCATTTGTTTTGTATATTTATTTATTTATTTGTATGCATATTTATTTATTATTTATTTTATTATCTATTTATATAATTATTTATTTATTTCATTTACTTATTTATATACTTATTTATTTATTCATATATATTTATGTACTTGTTTCTATTATATTATTATTTATTTATTTATTTACTTATTAATTCATTTATTTATTTATTTATTTATATATTTATTTATTTATTTATTTATTTATTTACTGATTAATTTATTTATTTATTATTCATCTACTAATTGTTTTGGATTTATTTATTTATTATTTTATTATTATTACTTCTTTTTTTTTTTCTGTGATAATATTACGTTTTATATTGAAAACAAATATCTCTTTGGTATTACCACCCCTATCGTGGAACCCGTCGGGGGGAAGGATCCACTAATAATGAAAAATTTGCATCGTGCAATCCGCAGACGTGAACCATTCACATGTCGGTATCGTGAATGAGATTCACTGTATCGTGGAAAACGAACGGATCGAATCTACCCATACATTTCACATCCGCAGCTATTTCATTGCGGATTTGGTTGTTAGTGTATGAAATCTTACGTTGCTTCTGGTAGTTCCATTATATTTTCCGTGTTTGCTCTTAATTGAGAGTGCCTCCTCCTGTGTGAGGATGATCTTTCATGAAAAAGCAATGAAACGCTATCCATTTCCGCACAAAATTTGTTTTTTGTTTCCCAATTGGATTTTCACAAAGCACACATGTGTTTCAAACGAGCTGTCACAACAGAACTTCCTAATCGACAACAGTGGTCGGTAAGGAAGATTATCCGACGGATTCCACGATAGTGTTTTTATGTTCACGTGAAACGAATAGGTGAAGTGAAACTCAGATCCGACGGATTCCACGATAGGGGTGTACATTATTATAACTACTTCTTTTTTTTTTTTTTTCTCTCTTTTTCTCTCTTAAATTGGAGGTTTTTTTTGCATTTTCCTCCAAAAATTGTATATTTATAAATGACTTTTAAAATTGTTTAAATAATGTTTCAGTAGAAAGATAAAATGTATCATATCTCTGAATAATTGTAAAATGTGCGGTAGCAAATGTAAATTATATTGCGAAATAAAGTATATCTATCTATCTATCTCTACAGACTCATTCTTCCACTAGTAGTTCATGTTCTTCGCTTGACTTCATCTCGTAGGTAGAGTACTTCCTTCTCTGTAGGTTGAAGCCTACACCATTTAATCGAATATCGCATATTACAAGCGCTAGAGGATTTCCATGGCTCTGCCACAATCAATCTTCTTGATTTGTTGGTGAATAGGAACCCTTTAGCAACCGAAAATTGGGCGGTAGACTCTATAACAATGCAGTTACCATCGCAAAACGTGTACCGAAGAAGGTGTCGTGTAGAATGTAACTGTTTTCCATTTTATGGTTCAAATCCCTAATTACAATAGGTAATGACACATGCTTGAAGCATTTCAGGTTTACTTGATTTCGATTACCTAATTTCATCTTTATCCCAGCCTCGTTGGGTGGTCTTCATCAAACGTCCTCTTTCTGAAGGCATCACGATCATTGTCCCCCCTTACGACTTTTGAATGATAATCAACCCCAAACACTTTGCATATAACCCCCATTAAGTATAAAAAGCACATCTAACGGCCGTCATTAGCCCTAAATAGATTCGCCTTCTGACGCACATATTCTCATTAGGATATCATACTCTCAAGCCACTTCAGCTCAGTCAACATCACCCCCATTAAGTGGGAGGGGGAACTCTCTCCCCTTCCCCTTTAAGTTAACACAATGAGTATCGAAATTTTACAACATTGTCAGGCATTTTACGATCCAACCCCGCCGCCATTTCCATATCATCATCATAATCATTTACGATACGATGATAAACTTTTCAACAACTTTCCTAAAGCACTCAATTATTATTGCCTCCACCCCGACCTATCCGCTCATCCGTGTTGTACTCCAATATCTCAAATCAAATCCAAGCGAATTTAATTTCATTTCTCTTTTATTCGCCTATTTTCTATCTAGATAAATCCTCTTTCAAAAAATAGACAAAAAGAATAGAATCCAAATTGAACAGACAATAACATAAATCGCTAAAGAGATAACCATAAAAAAATACAACAACAACAACAACAACAGTTTGTCGATGAGAATTTCAACTTCATCTCTGTTGTTGTTGTGGTTTGTTTTTGCAGGTAGATACACGTAAAAATTCTATACAAAACCGCAAGTTAAAAAGCG
The DNA here is from genome assembly GCA_945910035.1 of Brachypalpus laphriformis. Lineage (NCBI taxonomy): Eukaryota > Metazoa > Arthropoda > Insecta > Diptera > Syrphidae > Brachypalpus > Brachypalpus laphriformis. The sequence continues at coordinate 310,662,888 of OX246753.1, read as the reverse complement.
GAAACAATTCCATTCCAGAGTTCATGTCTGTCATGTGAACTCCAACTATGTGGATACAAAAAGAAAAGAAGTATCTTACGCCAATGTACATGTAGTATGGCCTTAAAAATTGCGCGCGCTATCAGATACAAAGAGGTACTCGTATCTGTCTCGGGAAGCGACAATAGAATGGGTTTGGGATCGAAGCTAAAGCCGGAGGAATTGCCACCGCTGTGAAAGCAAAAATACCACCCGACAAACAGTGTGTGTGTTCTTATCCCCAAACCGCTGGAATCACTTCAAGCTCCCCTTCGGTTCAAGCAATATCCACATTACATACACTCACTCAGTGTGAGGGACGACAAGCAACCAAGTAGCTAGTGGATTGTTCGATTCATCGCTGTGGTGCTTGCCAGTAGCAATTTGTAGTACACATGCGTTTGCAACGCGCCAGACAGATGTATCTATGTATCTGTACTGCTGCAATAGGATTTCCTTTCGCAGTAGTGGTTTATCTCACTCATGGGAGATGAGCAATGTATCTATCCATCTAACCAGTTGGCGGTGAGGTGGGTTGGGGAGGCTGAATTTCAATTGAAATTATCGTAACGCGCGGTGAAATTGAAATTGTGGCGAATTATCTGCATGGTTCGGTTGATTGTTCCAAAATGGAATTCACAACCCAACACAGATGCGTATGGGATGAGCGGCCTCTGTCTGATGATATTTAAAGTGCCACCCGTAATGATGGCAAATAGTAATTAACTGAAATGTAATTATACTTTGCGAGAGATGGTCTGATTATTTTAACAGATACTTTGCATTTCGGGGGGAAAAGCATGCGAACCAACCACCCACAGGTTCTTTTGTGTGGGATTATCAGATGCTATGGCATTATCTGGGTAATTCAGTTGCACACACGCACACTAGGAGGTGTTATCGGTAATCGGTAAATCGGTAAATCGGAATTAAAATTGTGATTTGCTAGATCGATAGCATAAGGTTTGTGTTGGGTTATTGATTACGAAGATGAGAACACCCGCCCGCATTGCTGATGGTAGGGAAGAATTAATTGAATTTGATTTTGGGTGTAATTACGGGTATCGACAGTGGTGGCGGTGTTTATGTGTGGCTATTCGTGTTTGTAGTTAGTTTTTCTTTTCCTGTAGATAGGAAAGGTTAATTGGATATGAAATTGGATTTGTTTTACAAAGTATTGCGGTGCTTTGTAGATGGGTTGTGAAAATTGTTATCGATTCCACTTTTGGGGTCAGTGGAAAGAGGTGAGGGTTTTTGTTCTTTTTTTTTTATTTATGAACTTCACCTTCAGCAGTTCTAATTTGATCGGGTTACTTTCCGTCGTGGTAGTAGGGAAAATGCCCTGCTTGGGAAACTATTTTTAGAATCACTGAAGGACTGAGAGGTAATCTTAAATGTTTCCTGATCCGGATTTTGAAAAAGGCGTTTCCCTTCTTCTTCCTGCCACTTTTGGGAGAACTCAGTGCAGGAAATACCTACACATTCTCTTGAGTGTCAGTCAGTATATCGTAACTTACTTACTTATATCCTTTAACCCCTCGGGGGGCATAGGGCGTCAACCACGCCTGCGCGCCATCGTGTTCGGAGTTCTGCAACGCGTTTGAGCTGCCTCCAACTTACCTAAATAGCTCCATTCCTCCTCAACTGTTCTGCGCCACGTTTGCCTAGGGCGTCCCGCTATTCTGCCTGCCTGGGTGAGCGGATTCCACTGCATAGCGTCTTCGCGCCGTAGGGTGTGTCCAATCCATTGCCACTTTCTTCCTGGTATAATAATGCTTATAGGTTCTTGGCCCATTCTCAGATCAGAAGTTGTTTGTTGGAAATGCGGTTCGGCCAAAAAATCCTCAAGATGATTCTTAAGCATTTGTTTACGAAGACTTGCAGCTTGCGTGTGTTAATGGTGTCCACCTTCCAAGTACTGCACCCATAAAGCAGCACTGATTCTACGTTGGAGCGGAACAGTCGTAGCTTGGTTCTTAAGCTAATAATATTGCTTCTCCAGATTTTGGACAGCATTCCGAACGCAGCTTTAGCCTTCCCGATTCTGCTGCGCACATCCAGTTCGGTGCCACCGCGATTAGCCGAGACGACACTTCCTAAATATAGAAAGTTATCAACTTTCTCGACTTACTTTCCGGCAATGTTAAGTTGAGCGCGGGTATTGGAAGTACTCAGGGCTTTTGTTTTGGCTGTGTTTATTTTTAGCCCCACTTTGTTTGCCTCAGCTTCTAGATTTTGGGCCATCAAATTAAGATCCATTATCCGATGTGAAAGTAGACAAACATCGTCAGCGTAATCTAGGTGTTTAAGGTAAGATGTCAAAGTCCAACGAATTCCATAAGTAGCTTCCGTCAATGCTGCACGGAGTACATCGCTGATAACCACCAAGAACAATAGTGGGGACAGTATGCACCCTTGGCGTACTCCACTTTGGACTTCAAAGTCCTCCGACACCTTACCATTGTGCACGACGTGACACTTGCCACCCTCATATGTAGCCTTGATAATAGCTATGAGCTTTTCTGGAATGCCTCTCCTGCGCAAGGCCAACCAGATAGCATCTCGATTCAAGCTGTCGAAAGCCTTCTCGAAGTCGATAAACAGTAAATGTAGCGCAGACCTATACTCGACGCATTGTTCGATTATGATCCGTAAGGTGTTTATGTGGTCGATGCAGGAGGATCCAGCGCGAAAGCCTGCCTGTTCGACATCGAGAGTTGAATCTAAATGTTCTTTAATTTGTTCTAGAATTATTCTAGCTATTATTTTGGCTGCAGCTGGAAGAATATACCTCTCCAGTTACCGCACTCCATCAAGTTACCCTTCTTTGGAAGCTTAATGATCATCCCCCTTTTCCACTCCTGTGGAAATTGTTCACTATCCCAAGCTCTCCGTATTAGCGGATGCAGCAAATCTGCCGATGTATTTGGCGCCGCTTGAAATAGCTCGGCAGGGATGCCATCAATACCCACCGCTTTGTTCTTCTTGAGGGACTTGATTGCTGTTATTATCACGGTTTTACTGGGAGGTACGGTGCGAATTCGGGAATTTGTTGCTTCGAACTGCTCATTCGAATTCAAGATCATACCGCCATCGTCTAAGTGATTTAGCACTGTAGCAAAGTGTTCTCTCCATCTAGTGAGCTGATCCTCATCCGAAATCAGAAGGTTACCATCTAGACTCTTCACTGGATGTTGTTTGGAGTTTCGACCACCAATGAGCTCCTTAGTGATGTTGTAAACAGTCCTACTGTCGCACCTACTCGCTGCTTCTTCAGCCCTTGAGGCCAGTGAGTTGACATATTGACGTTTGTCACGTCTCACACTACGCTGCACTTCTTTCTTCGTCGCACGGTATTGGGCCTCAAGCTCGGTTCTCTCTACTGCTGAGGCCGCTGCAATCCGAGCCTTGATTGTTGTACGCTCATCGATCCGTCTCCAGGTGTCTGTAGAAAGCCATGTGTGGTGGTGTTTCTGCTTTTTACCGACATAAGTGCGTGCCCAGTCGCAAAATCATTTTTCACAGCACTCCAGTGGTCATCCATGTTCTCTATGCTGCTGATTGCTTCTGCTTCTAAGGCAAGATGGTCCCTGAACTGTTGGCGCACTTGGGGAACCTTGAGCCTGTCGATATTAAACCTGGTGATGTTAAGTTGGTTTGAGCGGTTGCTGTTGATGGATGCAGTACGAAGGCGTAAATGAGCTACCATAAGATGGTGATCTCGTTCAAGTCCGACGTCAGCTCCACATCTGTTTCGGACGTCCAGGCGACAATTTCTAAAGCGGCGACTGATCGCAATGTGGTCGATCTGGTTGGATGTTCGTTGCCTATCAGTAGAGACCCAACTGATTTTGCGGCAGGTGTTATGCTTAAACAGCGTACCTCCGATGACTAGGCGGTTGGTATTGCAGAAGTCCACAAACCGCTCACTATTGTCATTACGGTCTCCCACGCCGTGAACTCCCATCACGTGCTTAAGCATGGTGTTGTCGCTACCCACCTTGGCATTGAGATCTCCCATCACCATTACGATGTCCCCATTAGGCGTTTGGTTGTAGGCGGTGCCTAAGTGGCTATAAAAACCATCCTTTTCATCCTCAGTCGCGTCTAGAGTCGGAGCATAACACTGTATGATGGTAATTTTTCTAACTCTACTCTGGAACCTAGCCGTCAATATCCGGTCACTATGGGGTTTCCAGGATATGAGGCTACTACGTGCTGCTGGAGTTAGCATGAGTCCTACTCCGGAACTCCGTGCACTTCCAGCTGGTTTACCAGAGTAGAGCATGACAGTGCTTTTTGTTGGGAAGATGAATTCCCCAGCATCGAACCATCCTTATCTCGCTCAGCCCTAAGATGTCTATTTTATACCGTGCGAATTCGCGTTCTAATTGGAGGAATCTGGCGTTATAAGGCCCATCCTTGAGTGAGTCCAGGAGGGTTTTAACGTTCCAGAATCCGATCGTTGTCCGTGTCCGATAGCCAAAGGTCGTCATCAAATTATCCGTCCGTATCCGAGGCGTTGGTTTCCGTTTCGGAGCAAGATTTGTTTTTACGGTTGCGGCTCGCTAGGCCACAGACCAACCGACACTTATCCTGTTTTTTTTGGCGCAGGAAGCTCGCCATTCGTCCTCTCCCGTTAGCAATTTCCGAAGAAATCCCCAGATGGCACCACGAGGAGGTGGGAGTAGGGCTTACTAACAGAGCTGCTAGGTTTTCGGCTGCAGTGGCTCCTTCTCGTTACTTAGCGGACCAGCACCTATCGGGTGATGCTGCCCCTACGATGCCTTTGTTAGTCGTTTGCCATCCAAAATACGGCAGAAATGACATAAGAAGGCTTGTGAGCTTCCTTACCGGTCACTGTCAACTTCTCTACCACCTTAACAAAATGAGAATTTCGGAGGATATAACCTGCCGCCTCTGCCTAGAAGAGAACGAAACCGCAGAACACATACTATGTGAGTGTGTAGCTCTGTGTAGCACTAGGAGAAGCTTTTTCCTTAAAGAGATCATATCTCCAAAAGATCTAAGGAACTCTTCCGCAGCCGTAATTATAGCTTTCATAAGGAGAGTAGATGTACTGCTGCCCTAAAAGTGGCCTATGGCACAATAGATCTCCTTGGACGCAGTGCCTACACGCCATTTGGGCGTGGCCACATAAAAAATAAAAAAAAAATAAAAAACAAAAGGGCCTCGTTCTTTCAAAGCGGCATCTCCTGACCATGTTATCTCCCGTCTAATGGGGGTAGAAGCTCTCCATATGCGATACATTTTCCTTTTTCGATGCCCTCTTTGAATTTTCTTAATGTGGTCCTTTCACATCATTATTTCTATGAGGCAAGTCTCAAGATCTCAGTTAGGAACAGGCTGTAAGACAGGTCCCTTCTATTAAACTTCTGACTAGTCTTTGTACTTTTTTATTCGTTATTCTCTCAGTACTGAGTCCGTGCGATATGGTGCATCTAATCCCATGCATCATCATCATCAGTGTATCTGGGTTAATTGATTTTCTTTTTTTTGGCTAAATATCTTAATTTCTAAAAAAACATTGAACTACGTTCAGGAAAATCTCCTCAAATTCTTATCAAAAGTTTAGCTTTTCAAACCGGAAAGTCTGCTGTCTCAATTTTTTTTTAAATAAAAACCATTGGATACTTAAATGATACATTTTGTCCTTACATGGGACAATATAGACAAAAATACAAAAGAGAGAGATTGCTTTGGAATTACTATTCATTCTCAACACTTTTAGCGGACGATATAGTATGTATACAGAAGTTTGTCCCAGCAAAACGTGTATAGGTACTACATTGGTGTTATACTAAACAAACACACTTGTACACGTCTTAAGGCCCCTAACCTAGATATGGATTCCATTTTCAATACAAATAGTCCCCTCGAAGTCTCGAACGCCAATCAATCATCATTTGCCGCATTCCTTCAGTAAATGCCAAAAACCTCGCAGTAAAATAGCCCAATAAATTTCGCAAATGAATTGTGTTACTCAGCAACGTAATAATATCCAATAAAAAAGAAAAAGAACCAACTCCCCTCCCTCTATTCGAACAACAAAACGCCGAATAGGTCATTAAACATTTTCTATATATTTTTGCGTATAATAAATACTAGGCCGCACCCAGTGAAACTCGCTCGTAAATCACTTTAGATACGATAAGGCAGCAAAGCAAAAAAGATTAAATCTCCTCTCTATGTTCCTCCTGTCCTGGCTTGTAAATCGCGTAGCTCGGCTGAATATCGTTTTACTGCTGCTTTCATTAATTCATTATATTACCCCTCCTTGGGCGCGTATAGTGTCCATTTATGCATTCACTCATGAGCCACACCTTTCGATACTACATACATTTACTCGGGGAAGGATTTCATTACAAAAAGAGAATCCAATCCAATCATCTTCTGTGCTGCAGCGGGCACAAAAAAAAAGAGAATCTAAAGCAAACCGTCGAACCAGATGAAATTGTATCTCAAGCGAGAAGGAAGGTGGAAAAACCAAGCAAAATCAATCAATTGCGCGGATGATTGACAGAAGATACAAACGTAAAAGTATCTCAACCTGCATCTATTTCACTTCGAATTGAGTACCACGATGACTGATCGTTTATGCTCTGGCTTGTCAAACAACAGCAGGTACTACTTTTTCCCGATTTAATTTGTATCTGCATCTCTTGTTGTTTGTGGATTCATTTTTTCTTTTTCTCTCCACCACCTAATGAGGTTGACTGGCTGTCACGAGTGCTACTACAAACTAAATCGCATGCAAATTGTATCTGCAGTTAGCGAATGTGTGCATCTATCTACATACAATGAACTCTGTAACAAGTGAGCGCACTCTAAACGCATTCCATTCAATCAAAAGTGCAAATTAATTACCGCTTTTGCATTTTTATGGAAATTTTATTCTACATTTTCACCGGTCGTTGAATGAAATGATTGCCAACAAGCAGAGGGGCGCACAGCAAAAATATGCGCCGTTGCGGTTATACTCGCGGCGCAGAGGAGAAATGGAAGCGAGTGGTGCGCGCCTTAGGCAAATTAAACGATAGATACGAGTATAATAATGGTTGGTGCGGTTGAATACGGTAGCTAATCAAAGTTGAAAATATAGGGGAGGGGGGGAAAACCTGCCAGTAATTTGACATTAATTAATCAAAAAAAAAAAAAAAGAAGGAATATCTGTGTTAGTGGTTTTCGAGTTCGATACGGCGAGACGCGATATTTTCTGCTTGTATCTTGTATCTGCGCGCCAATTCGTTTGGTGCTAATGGCTTTTGATTGAAGTTGGTCATCGACGATAGTGATGGAGAATTCAAGACGTCATGTTGTCTTCTGCTAATTTGTTTATTGGCGCAGTAGAGATAGATGCTAGAGGCTACTGTTACGCGTCACTGATTCGAGTGATTTAGTGGAAGTGGATTTTTTTTTTATTTAGAAATTCCTAATGAAGATGAGGTGATTGTGAATGATGGCCACATGCCATAAACATCGTAAATTTTGGGGTCAAAGCAGTAATTTATTATTTTTTTTTTTTTTGTTTCAGACCATAGAAATTCTTGGACGTGGGAAACTGATTAACTGTTCGAATATTTGGCGTCGATAATTTTGTAAAAAGTAATGATGATGCTTTTAGATGTTAGATCTTCGACAGTTTTAGATCGTTTTATTTCTCATATACTCATTTAGTGACTCAAAGATTCGAAAGTTGGCCGCCTGATCGATAACAGATTTGAATTTATTTTCCATATTTCTTGGTACGTGTGAAAGCAAGTCGTATCTTGTGCATGAAGCAAGTAAAGGTTACTTGACAGTGTGAACTTGTGCTTCTGAATTTTCTACCATAATTAAGATGGAACAACAAACCTCTCCAGCCAGACCGGTTACGAGCCAGCTGTCTCCAGTTGCGCACGCCAAGTTGGTTGAGGTCCCCCTCCACTTGTTTGAGCCACGATGTCGTCCTCTACTACGTCGTCCATCCGGGGTAGATTCGATGATTTTTCGAGCTGGAACGTTGGGCTCCATCCGCTCTACATGACCCAACCATCTTAGTCGCTGTATGTGAATTCTTCGGCATTGTACCTTCTCCTCCACTCGGCGTTTATGCAGACAGGACCAAAGATCGCTCGAAGAACATTTCTCTCAAAGCAACCAAGGGCATCCTCTTCCGATTTTGACTAATTCCATGCCTCGGCGCCATACAGCAGGACTGAGATGGTTAGTGTCTCATACAGAGTTATCTTAGTAGTTCGAGGAAGGGTTTTGTCACTCAATTGCCTTCTTAGCCCATAAAAACAGCGATTGGCAAGAGTAATGCTTCGTTTGATCTCCCTACTCATGTCATTTGTGGAGCTCGCCATAGAGCCTAGGTAGACAAAGTCCTTTACTACCTCAAAATTATATGTATCTGTCTATTGTGGCATTCTGCCCAAGACGCCGATGTTGGGTGTCCTTTTTTGTAGACAGCATATATTTTGTTTTGCTTTCATTGACCGCTAGACCCATCTTTGCTGCCTCGATCTCAATACTCGTAAATGCCCCATTGACGGCCCGCTGAGTTTTTCGGATTATGTCAATGTCATCGACATAAGCGAGTAGTTGTACAGACTTGTAAAAGATTGTACCTCCGGTGTTGGCTTGTGAGTTTCGTACAATTTTCTCAAGTACTATATTAAAGAGATCGCATGATAGCGCGTCACCTTGTCTAAGACCTTTCCTGACATCGAACGGTTCGGTGATGTTCTTACCGACTTTGATGGAGCAGCGAGAGTTCTCCATCGTCATTCTGCACAACGGACGAGCTTGGCAGGGATGCCGAGACTAGATATGGCTCTGTATTAGTCGTCTCTATACACGCTATCATAGGCAACTTTGAAATCGATGAAGAGGTGGTGCGTATCGATTTTATATTCATGGGTTTTTTCCAAGATCTGCCGTAGTGTGAATATTTGGTCAATGGTGGACTTTCCAGGCCTGAAACCGCACTGATAAGGACCTATCAGGTTGTTGACGATCGGTTTTAGGCGTTCACATAATACGGCAGACAGGATCTTATATGCGATGTTGAGGAGACTTATACCTCTGTAATTGGCACAGTTCAGAGGGTCTCATTTCTTCAGGATCGGACAAACGATGCTGAGGTTCCATTCATAGGGCATACTTTCGTCCGACCAGATTTTACAGATGAGCTGGTGCATGCTCCTTACCAACTCATCTCCTCCTGCCTTGAAAAGTTCAGCGGCCGTCGGCTCCAGCAGCTTTGTTGGATTTGAGTTTAGATATCGCTATCCTCACTTCATTCTAATCGGGTTGATGGGAATCTTGACTGCCATCGTCACTGTTGAATGGCTCATTCTGCCTGACAGCGGAATATTGATTATCATCACCGTTTAACAGTCTGCAGAGTGTTCCTTCCATATCCTCAGCACCGACTGCGATTCTACTACTATGTTGCCATATTCGTCCCTGCAGGCTTCTGTTCTGGCTTTGAAACCCTGGCATGTTCTTTTTACCTTTGGTAAAATTTTCGAACATTATTCCCGCAATAAAGTTTCTCAATCTCCTCGATCGAGCGCTGCTCATGCTGCTTTCTCTTCTTTCTGAGAAGTCGATGTTACTCTTTTCTCCTGCTCACGTAAAGCTCGTACGCAGCTCTAGTCCTTCTATGCAGCGCCGCTTTGTACGCCTCTTGTTTTGCTGCATGTGCTTGCCAGCATTCCTCATCAAACCAGGGGTTTCGTTGTGGTGGCCGAGAGAAACCCAGTACATCAGAGGCGGCATCTCTGATGGCTTGTTGGCAACGCTGCCACTGGTCTTCCGTATTTGCTGCTGGCGGCATAGGACTTAGATTAAGATTAGAAGAAACTCGATCGGCAAAGGTTCTGGCGGTCTCTTGCGATTGTAGCCGCCCGACGTCAAATTTCCTCACAGTATTTCGTTGATTTCGCTCCGTTCTGGATATCCGCATCCGTACCTTGGCTACAACTAGGTAGTGATCCAAGTCCACGTTGGCTCCTCGGAAAGTCCAGACACCAAGAATACTGGAAGAGTGCCTAGCGTCGATCGCAATGTGATCGATTTGGTTGACAGTTTTTCGATCAAAGGAGAGCCATGTTCCTTTGTGAATGTCGAGACGTGGGAACCGCGTACTAGCTACGACAAAGTTTCGCCCCGCCGCAAAGTCGATTAGCCTGAGTCCGTTGTCGGAAGTGATGTCGTGCAGGCTCTGCTTTCCGACCACGCTACTAAAGACGTGCTCTCTTCCTAGCTTTGCGTTGAAAGCACCTAGGATAATTTTAACGTCGTGGCTAGGGCATTGCTCATACGTTTTGTTCAAGAGCTGGTAGAAGTCATCCTATGTCGCGTCGTCCTTCTCATGAGGGGCGTGAACGCATATTAGGCTTATGTTGGCAAATTAAGCCTTGATACGGATAGTCAAAGGCGCTCGTTCACATGCCGGAAACTCAAGACTTCTTGCCTAAGTCTGTCTCCAATGACAAATCCGCACCCGAATAGACACTGTCGTTGTTGTCTGTAGCAATCGCCGTAGTAGATGTCGCAGTTTTTCATACTCCTTTTGCCCGGCCCATCCCATCGCACTTCTTGGATGGCGGTAATGTTTACTTTGAGACACTCTAGGGCCTCCGCAAGTTGTTCAGCTGTACGTGGTTTGTAGAAGGACCTAACATTCCACGTGCAGACACGAAGATCGTTGTCCTTTTTACGTTTGCTTGGGTCGTCAACAGTAAATTCATCCGTATCCGAGGCTGTTGGTTGCTTCGTAACCGAAGGTTTTTTACGTGGTAGGGAAGTTAACCCGACGGCACAAACCCCAACCTGGAGGACCAGATCCTTTTTTTGGAACCCCTAGGACGAGGGGCCGGATACACCGATGCCAGTAACCCACTTCGGGGTATGAGCGCTGCCGTTGGCCTATTAAGGGTTCATCCGCCACCATCTCGTTTTCAATACCCTGACGTAGTATTGAAAATCCTTACAGACCTCAGCTTCAAATATGTCGAAGTAGCTCCGGTAAGATATCCGCTGGCCTGTAGACGTCGCCGTTGATTCCATCGGGAGAATTCATCCGACGCACGTCCTCCTTCTGAGAACCTCTTACTAGACTTCTGAGACGCATATTTCAGCCAATCAGGTCAACAAGAGATGCCTCGTCCGGTTAAACATATGCGCGCTGAAGTTCACCCAGATGTACTTGCGCAGGTCTGAGTGTTCAGCTACACATACACATATCGTCAGACTCAGCATACGCTCATCGTTGGTTCACTATCAGATAGCTATCCAGCGGGCACCACGGGGAGGTGATGATGCGATTTTGCCCACCAATAAGAATGCTAAGAAATATCTTTGCCAACAATGGGGTATTTTTTCCACCTACCATATCATACCCCGTTTTCACTGTTCGAGTATAAAGTACACTTAATCTACTCTAACTGAAAAAAAAACACCTACAATATGCATACACAAGTGTAGCAGAACTGGCTATTTCCACAGCAAACATCTATCTACATGAGTGCACTATAGTAACTTCGCCGCACTTTTTCATTTAGCACTTAAGTTTAACACTCATTACAACGTGGTTTATTATTTTTTTCATCCCATCATCATAAATAGAGTTAAATTGTAAAAACTATTTTAAAAACATAAAAGTATCTCGCTCTAATTACCCCAGCCACTGTTAAATTGCTTGAACCACATACCAACATTCACTAAAAGGCAAAAACAAAAAGTTGTTAATTGCACACAATTAAGGGTATAATGTAAAAAAGAAAAAAAAATTCACCTGCAGCACACCACACACGTCGGGATAAAACAAATGATGTATCTACAACACCTGCATGTGGCATCATAATTAATTTAGTGCTACCGATCAACAGAGTATAACTTCATGTCTGTTACTCCATACACGTATCATCATACGCACTATACTCTACTAGTAGCAGCTAATTTCATTCATTTCATGTGTTGACGCACATTACCTACTATCAACCGAAGGAAGTATAGATGCATATACACATCGTAGATACATTTTTAATACGATACAACTTCCCTAGCGCTACGTCGGACTACATAACATACCAACTTCGTCTACCCAAACCACTTACCACTTAGCATTCTGCCATGAAATTCCATTTAAAACGCTTAACTCTTAAGAGTTTTTCCGCTTCATAAATCAAATGAATGGCGGGCCGAGCGCTGCTCAAAAGAAGGCGCAGAATGCAGAGAACGAAGGAATAAAATATCTAATAATTCCATAAGACCCCTCTGTACAATGAGTATCTGAGGGGGTTTTCGAGAATATAAAAGAAACCATTTCGCGTCAATATTTACCTTTGCATTTACAAGGAGCAGCAAGGAATGTTTACACACAAAAGGACGGATTCAAAAAAGAAAAGAACTTCAACAAAAGCATTTTGTCAAGAAGTGTGAATATTTTATTTACTCCCATTCTCGTGTACCGGATTGTTTAAATATTTACATTCGGTGTGTGTGCGCTTGCGTTGGTTGGCAATGCTTTTTTTTTTTATAATTCCGCACATAACAACGGATGGATAAATAATAATAAAAAAAATTATTAATTTTGTGTATCTGAACAGTGTGTTTGTGCCATAATTTCCCATTGTCAACTGAAGTGCGATTGTTCGTTCTGATGTGTGACGATGATGTGATGCCGTGCGAGATAAGAATGGATGGATGATTGGAGGGAAAAACGACAACCGATGATATCATGAGAAAATATGGAACAGGGTTATTGTACACACAGATTGAGATATGACATTTTGATAGAAGATAACTTCCAAATTGTTCATTAAACCAATAAACGTATCAGTAGCAGCCGAAAATCTGGCAGCGAAATGCGACTAAGACACAATCTTATGCTAGCTTTTAACCTCTAAAGGGATACCACTCATAGGCCCAGGCAACCATTCATGGGAATCAGAAATAGGTATGTTTATTGAGGTTTTGTTCCTGTGATTTTGGTCTGGAGTTTGTTCCTTTCTACACTTGTAGACCCCTATTGGGTGCTCTTAGGAAACTTCAGATAGCTCTTCAATGTCTTGCAAGTAGTATCTTCCTAGAATTCTGTTTATTAGGTGACATAGTCTAGGGCACTGACATAGAAAGTGGGGAGTATCTTCATGAACTTCTTCGCCGCTACACCCTCTATACAAATCGTTATCGTGTTACAAAATTATTCTTCCCGAAAATTAATTAAAACAAAAAAAAAAAACAAAGACGAAAGCGAAAGTCGACCGCGCACGCGAGGAAGAAAAAACGAGAGTGACAGATAGCCACAGATAATACCAAGAGGATCGGGAAAGTGTAACAACAGCAGCCTCTAGGATGCTGCTCTCCCGGTTGCTCAGCTGGGGATGGGTTTACTTCGAATAGTGATTAAACTGGAATAGGGTTTTTACACACGATACAAAATGGGCGCCACTAGATCTTTCAAAGGGATCTAGAAACCTTTTAGAGAAATTGAATGGGGTGGGAATCCTGATATTGTGCAAATAGGAAAAGAAAACAACAAACGTGCGTTACAAATGCTCTATAATTCGAAGCACTGCCAATTTATTTAATTAAGAATGGGTTTTATATCAACAAAAGAGGTTGAAAATAGCAAACAGAAACCGCTTGAAAGTACCGAAACGTAAGTAGCCGTTGTGGGTGGCCCGCTATCACCGGTCCCGAACACAGTTGAAAAAAAGAAACGTATTACTAGTGGTCGCGTGTCCCGCTTTCACCGGGAAATATACGCTATGAGATCCTACCGGGATTTATCTCACACAAAATCCTACACTAAACGCACCAAGGAAATTCGAAATATAATTTAAACAACTTATCTGGCTTTTCCTGAGTGGTAATCTGCTTCCTACTCCTCGTTTCCAGACTGTTTCTCCTCAGAATTCTCCTTCTGCTCCTTCCTTTTATTCCTCCTTGTATCCTTTTCCGCTCTTATATATTTCCTTTGGTCCCTCCTGAACCTTCCCGCTCAAAAAATAGGATCGCTCACAAAGTAAAACTCCTCAGATACTAGCGCTTGTTTGCACTCGCTCGTGGTCCACCAAGAAGTGCTAAACTCGCCTCAGCACTTTGCTTAACCGACCGAGAGCCTCTCTCTGCAAATTGGCCTACTGCTTATTCAGCCATTACAAGTTCAAGGACGGCTTTATGTGCAGTACTCCGCTCTTTTGCTGAAGCATGCAACCGTTTCTTGAACGCCGTTATCCAGCAGCTCTTTCCATTTTTCCAATGGCTCTCTCTCTCTGAAATCGCCCCCAACAACTGGCAGTTCAGAGGGTCTGGTTACGCATTCCCGAGGTTCGCTCTTTACCCTGGTGCCACGTTCTCAGCAAGCGCTAGCAATTGAGTGCTAGTGAACGCAAAATGAAATATTCGAAACAATATCGCGAAAAATACAAAAGCGCAGAAGGAATATGAGAAGAAAAGGAAGTTTATCAAACAACGCTTGGCTTTGGACCTAGCATGGAAGAAAAGAGGTTGACTCTAAAGTGCAAATGTGTCAAACAACGCCTTGCGTTGGATACTCCTGAGGAGGAAGAAGCCTGAGTACCCACTCGTATTCCTATTATTTTGTTAACTCCGCGAAAGCTAGCTATCCCGGTGGAATCTCATGCAGATTTGGGGAAAAGGGACTAGCCGATGACGTGCCACCCCGCACAAATGATTAAGCGTAAACGTCGGGCTCTCGGCCATCGCTGAATTTGGACTGAACCTCCTTCAGTCCGTTGACCGCTGCTCATGGTCGTACAAAGTTGTGTTGATTATGTGTATGTGTTGGTATGTTTGGAATGCTTGGGTAAATGTGTGATGTTCATGATGTATCTTGTTGTGCACTCGTCCTTTATGTTGTAGATACATATGCCCTGGTGGTGTGGGCAAGATATTAGGGCAGTCCACCCTCTTCTTCATCGTCGCTCGTCTCACTCGTCGCTGATCCATGTACATCGTTGCCAGACGGCCCATCCGCATCAGAGGGTTGCCAACCGACCGTTGGGCTCTGTTTCCCGGAGTACCTGCTTTTGTTGCCCCCTTGAAGCGTGGAAAGGTATAAGCATTGAATGGCGGAACCATCCAGGAACGCTTAACAAGACCACTGCTTCAAGAAGACAACGGAATAAAATTGGATAGAAAGGCCGAAAATGATGTACGGGTGAGAATTGCTAGGATGGAGGAGACCAAGGATTTCGTGCGAAATTTGCACGTAACAATCGGTTAGTTTCATTTTTAAAGTGTAACTTAGTAGATTATGACCAGTGAGTACGTTTATTAGTAAGGAGAGGGATCCCTCTCTCTCTCTCCAGCTTATTGGTTCTGCTTTTAACGTACTTTGGCCACAGTGGTGGTATTTGCTGCCTTTAGAATCTGTCACTCTACTCTTCCTCTGAGGTTACAATGTGAAGTCCTGACTGATTTGTCAGCAAGCTCCAGCGCAGAGCCTTTTCTCGCCAAATCGCCCGCTTTTTCGTTACCTACGACACCCTTGTGGCCGGAGACCCAGCAGAGTCTTACGTTGTACTGCTAGCCAAGAACCTTGAGCTCTTCGCGACAGCCCTTAATAAGTTTCGATTCTACTTCTTTAACAGATATTGCTTTTATAGCCGCCTGACTATCAATAAAAATGGTGGTATCCCCTCGTGATATTGGCATAATTGAAAATAGATTGGCAGCTGTCGTCACTGCTAGAACCTCCGCTTGGAAAACACTGCTGTCAGGTCACGGTCAGGGAGTCTGATCGAGCTGCGAATATTGAGCGTTTCCGAGAGACGCCCGCGCCTATGCCTATGTCCATTTTTGAACCATCTGTATAGATGGATAAAGACTTGGTTTCTAGTACTTTTCCTGTATCCCATTTTTCTCTGCTGGAAAGATACAGAAGAAGGGTTTACTGAAGTTGAGGTAAGGCAGCAGATAGTCCCTACTGACATTCGTTGCTGGAAATTTACGAGTACTTAGGATCAGAGCATGTTGGGTTGGACTTAATTTTCAGCCGTTGCACTGACTAATTTTGAGCTGAGGTTTTGCCGCAGACTCTTGCATATAGAAGTCTATCGGCAGTAATCCAAGGTTTGTTTCCAATCCCGCTGTTGGGGTTGTTCTCATTACGCTAGTTGTGCTGCATGCATACAAGTCTTTGTATTTTTGTCATTTAATTGATATTGGCTGCTTTACTGGCGGCTTGCCACCGGACTAAGTTACCATATGTAAGTATGGGTGTAAGGATCGCTGTGTACATCTAAAGATTGATTTTCGGGTTTGGACCCCAATTTCTACCG
This sequence comes from Brachypalpus laphriformis, assembly GCA_945910035.1. Classification (NCBI taxonomy): domain Eukaryota; kingdom Metazoa; phylum Arthropoda; class Insecta; order Diptera; family Syrphidae; genus Brachypalpus; species Brachypalpus laphriformis. Next base: position 310,646,545 of record OX246753.1, on the reverse strand, counting down.
AAGGTGCAGTTGCGCGTGTAAAAAGCAATCGAAGCCTTTTTTTACTCTTTCCTCAATGTTAAGTTTCTAATTCAATTTCTTATCCAGGATTAACCCTAGGTATTTTGTCCTGTATGAGATCTTGAGGGATGTTCCCTCAATGGAAGGTTGTTGAAATTTCGGGATTTTCCGTTTAGGTAAGACGCAATTAATGGAATTATCTTGTTTCGTGCTCCAACACTATTATGGTCATCTTGTAGGTGTGTCCATTCGTGACATTTTCCTTTAAGTTATTGATGATACAGAGATCGGTATTGCGCATCTTTTTATCGCAGCTAAACTTTGGTTGATATCATGTACTTATCCTGGGTTGTGTTAGCCGATATAAGTTTTAGTTGTTTTGGTATTTGAAGCCATTGTGTTTGTCCAGAAGCCCCCTACTCCAGAACCATAAACGTGTAAAGCTAGAACAATTCAGAGAAGAATATAAAGTCACTCATTTTATCCAAGAGTTAATCAACCAAGTTGCTAAAAATGGCTTCTTTCATGCCTTATTGGCATAATATTGACGTTGGTGAACGAACTGTTTAAATTTGTTTAACGTCCCTGTGGTAGTTACATACATAATGTGGATAAGACGAAAACTGGGCAATCCTCGTTGTGACTATGTTTACCTTGCCTTTGTATATCAAAGCTCAAGTAAATCCATCCATTTAATCCTACAAATATATTCACGTATTTGGATTGGTTTCCTTCTCGAGCCTGACTTTTCCAATTGCCAAATGCCTATACTCACTTTTCTGATCTCTGCAAATTTCTCTACTTAAAATATCTTGACCAAGTTCAATCCAATCTTATTTTAGACCCCGAAAAATTCTTCAACTTTATTGACATCAAAAGAAAATCAGACAGCTACCCATCTTCTCTATCACTCTCCAATACATCATCAGACGACCACAAAATAATTGCAAATTTATTTGCCCATTTCATCAGCCTGTCGTTCCATGGTCTGGAAAAAACTCTTAAATAATTCCACTTCACAAAAAGGTCGTAAGAAGGACATTTTTAACTATTGGCCCATCGCTAAATCGCTAAACTCTCTTACATCCCCAAACTTTTTGAAAGCATCATTTACGAGACGATGTTTCTTCATTGCAAGCCTGTTTTCTCTTCTAACAGCATGGACTTCTTAAGGATAGATTTATACGGAGATTGTGTCTGGCACTCTACCGGCAAGGACGGCAAGGATGCTGATCAAATTTCACGTAGAAACATCCTTCTTAAACTTAAGGCTCTTGGCTGTCAAACTGGTTTTATTACTTGGATCAAATTCTGCTTAGAAGGGCGACAGTATATAGTCGTTTTTAGATCTCATCCTCCTCTGGAGTTCCTCAAGGCAGCCAGCTTGGTCTACTGTAATTCATTCTGGCAATAAACGATGTAGATTGTATTATTAAAGATTCAAAATTATCTATCTACGCTGACGATATGAAGATCTTTATACACATACCTACATATCCACCTCTTCTGACTCTCTTCCTTTGTAAATGGATCTAAATCAATTTTTAACTTGGTCCCAACAAAATTTTTCAAGAATGTCAAGCCATTACATTCTCTCGCAAACGTTTTTCTTCACTCTCCAGAACTTATTTCATTAATGACAAGCCTGTGCCTTGCGTGAATTTTCTGATTTGGGACTTATTTGCGACAGGGAACCTAATTTTAAGACTCACATCGATAGTATTATTAGTAGAGCTAACTCTTCGCTTGGTTTCATCAAACGCTGGTCCAAAGAGTTCTCCAACCTTTATGTTACGAAATCACTCTACTTTACTTTGGAAGACCTATTCTCGAATATGCTAGCCAAGTCTGGTCACCTCATCCCAGTACTCATAAGCTCCGAATCGAGGCTGTCCAACGTAGGTTTATTCGCTTTGCCTTATGTGGTCCGTTTTGGTCCAATGTTAATAAATTTGTCCCCCTATGTGGATCGTCTAAAATTGCTTAATGCTCAGTCCTTAGAAAAACGTCCAGAAGTTGCCGATATTCTATTTATCCAAAAGCTAATAAAAGGAGACATATTTTGCCCTACGTTGCTACCACAAATTCCTTTTCGTAAAGACTTATGAAGTTGGGATTTTGATAAGAGTATGGTTTGTGACGTAGCTAACTGTATGTACATGCTCGTTCGTCAGGACACATCTTTTGAAAAATCTGCGAAATGAAAGTGGATTGTGTCTAGGATAAATTGAAGATCTTTTCCTGTAACTGGTGATCAAGTAACTGCAGCTACCATTATAGCATACTTAGGTTAGGTTAGGTTAGGTTAGGTAGGGTTATGAGGTTATCATAAAACACTAGGCACTAAAGTGGGCCCATCGCGATCCCTAGGAAACCTTCACGGCAGAAGACCTAAACCCATTCTCCCAAGCAATTAATCTCCCTAGAGAATCTGAAAAGATCCTTGTTATGGTTTAGGGACCTCACCTCTTCAAGGTTATCGAAGAAGTGTCTACCAAGGTACTTTAGCCTTGTCCTGGCAATTCCTTGACATTCACAGAGTATATGAGTTATATCCTCTGAGACATGTAGGTCGTCGCAGTACCTACAAACATCCGTTTCGGATAACCCTAGTCTCATGGCATGCCGCCTTAGGAGACAGTGGCCAGAGAGTATTCCTATCGCTGTTCTTAGCCTAGATCTATCTAATTTAATTATCTCCCCAGATTTTCTGCGATCTAACACAGGCCACAAGGCCTTAGACACCCTGTGACCCTCCAAGTTTGACCATCTTAGATTAGCCGTGTCAATAATTTTATCCCGAATAATTCCCTTAGCCACGCACCCTGGTGGTTTAATACTACCAATTATATCGCTACGTGGGAGCCCCGCTCCTCTTTTAGCCAACGCGTCGGCTTGCCTTCGATATCGCAGTGCCCAACATAATCTGACTTGGTTCTGCGTACATAATGCCCTAAGCATTGTGCGGCAATTCCTGATTATCTCGAATTTGGTGACGTAAGACTCAAGCGCCTTTAGCGCAGCCTGACTGTCAATGTAGATGGCGATATTCTTATCGGATATTGATCCCATCTCAAGTAATTCCGCAGCTTTAAGTACAGCTAGAACCTCTGCTTGGAACACACTGCATGTGTCCGGAAGTCTCAGGGCCACCTTTAGGTTCGTATCTCTCGAATAAATACCTGACCCCGTGCCCTCATTGGTCTTAGAACCATCTGTGTATATTGCAATCTCGTTATGGACAGAGACTGTCTTCCTTCGCTAGTCCTCTCTAATAGGATACAGTACTTGGTATAGTGTGTCGAAGACTAAGATGCCAAGTATATCGTCCGATTCGTCAGGGATTCCGGGAAAAGATTCCTTGAGAATGGAGCTGTGTCCTATGTTATTAGTCCTGAAGAGACCAACGTTAGTGAGCCGAAGCGCACTGTTGCCCGCTTGAAATTCAATTTGTAGGTCTAATGGTAAAAGATACAGGAGTGCAGCCGTAGGTGCTATGCGTAGAGCACCTGTGATGGCAATGCAGGCTGTTCTTTGTACCATGGCCAACATATCACTTGTGTTTTTCGTATTCGTTGCCTTCCACCACACAAGATCCCCATACGTAAGGATGGGTCTGACTACCATGATGTATAGCCAGTGCATCATTGCGGGCTTCAGGCCCCATTTTTTCCCGCGGTCCGCTTACAGATGAAGAGAGCATTATATGCTTTGTGGACTCGTTCCTGTATGTTAAGTTTCCAATTTAGTTTCCTATCCAGCATTATACCAAGATATCTAGCGCGATCCGAAAGGGAAAGCTCCACCCCTGCTAGCTTAGGCAGTTTGTATTTTCTACTGAAGAGTACCAATTCGGTTTTATCCGGGTTGACGTGTAGTCGACACCCTCTAGCCCATTTCTCGAGACTATTAAGAGCTGATTCCATCATTTCACTTAATGTATCAAGGAACTTGCCCTGAACTAAAATCACCACGCCATCCGCGTAAGCAGTGACGCTTATGCCTATATTGCTTAGTATTGCTGTATTGCCTTGTTCGTCTGACAAACATCCGAGAGTATTGTTGTCACGAAGAAGCTTCTCAAATCGCCGTTCGGATTCGGCAGTAAACTGTAGGTCCCTTCCATTCGTGTGAAAAATATAACGCACACAACATAAGTGGTTGCGAGAAGCTAGGCCCTGGCACTTTAAAGAGCTGTTGCGCCAAATATTTGTTTTTGTATTTAGTTCTTTAAGTATCCCATCGATGACTAGAACCCAGAGGAGGGGTGAGATAACGCCTCCCTGGGGAGTCTCCCTGGTAACGTTAATGTGTCTAGTGCCGAGCATATTGCAGAGCCAATTGGTAATGCTATGCTCGACATTCATAGATTCCAGGGCCTGTTTGATGGCACTTCCTTCTACATTATTGAAAGCACCTTCTATGTCTAGGAAGGCTGCTAGTGCGAATTCCTTATAGTGAAGGCTAGCTTCTATCTTCCCTACTACGTCGTGTAAAGCTGTTTCCACCGATTTCCCCTTCAAATATGCATGTTGAGCTTTGCATAGAATGCCGTTGCAACACTTACTTCTGATGTGAATATCAAGAAGTCTTTCAAGTGTCTTGAGGAGGAATGACGAGAGACTTATGGGTCTGTAGTCTTTCGCTGAAGTGTAGCTTGGTTTACCTGCTTTAGGTATGAATATAACCCGCACTTCCCTCCGTGCCACTGGTACGTAACATGACCTTAAACCATGTTTAGAAATTCCTCTAAGCCTGCTTCTGACCTTGGCTGGAGCTTTTTGCAGCATAGCTGGCAAAATTCCATCAGGGCCTGGTGCTTTGAATGGTGCGAATGACATAATAGCCCATCGCAGATTCTTCCATGTAATGAGATTCTCTACGTCGTCCCCTATTGACCTACCATTATTCGAGAAGCTATTAGTAGTAGAATCCATTGGCGATCTACTTCCTGGGAAGTAAGCTTCAATTAACGTTTCTACAACTTCTTCGCTACTTTCTGCCCACGAGCCGTCAGATTTTTTGATGAAGCTTGGGACAAAAGTGTCTTTAGCTAGCATCTTGCGAAGTCTGGAAGCTTCACTAGTATCCGCAATGGACTGACAAAATTCCCTCCACGACTTTCTTTTTGATTGCCTGATTAAGTACCTAAACTCCCGCTTGCGGTCCATATATTCATCCCATGTGGTACCGTCCCCTATTTCTTTGGCCCTGTTGTAGAAATGCCTAACCTGTTTTTTCTTGGAATTAATTTCCTTGCTCCACCAAGGAGGTTGGGACCTCTTGGACTTCTTTCTTAGCGGACAGGCCCTTTCGAATGCCATGTTCATTACTTTACCTAAGTTGTCTACCGCCTTATCTATATCTTGAGGATCGCCGTTGCGAATAGGCCCATCCTTAAGATGTTTCCTTACTAGCTCTGTATACCTACCCCAGTCTATACTCTTATATTATTGGTCTAAGTGTGTTGGCGATTCTTAGCTGGCAGCCACTTCATCCTAACCTTACCTATGTAGGGTCTTAGTTTGTCTCCACAGGGTACAGGGGGTATCTACAATCTTGTTTTCATTGAGAACTGTCCGCACAAAATAACTTTAATAAGAGAAGATCAGCGGCGGAAATTTCACTCATTTTTTTACTGCACCTGCTGTTCATTGAGTTCATAAAATTCTCCGATATCTTACAGTTAATATTTCCCACAGATATGCTAGAAAAGCCAAATGAATCTTACTGAACTCCTAAAATGAAAATTAACATATTCCTAATGCATCATCATAATATGATATCTTCTACGATGGTCCAGGCCGCCAAGACACTTCAGATAAAAACTCTTACGTTCTCTCTTTTTTTATTAAATTTTGAGTCTCATCTTTTGCTTGGTGATTTACGATGCAGCCTTTATCTGAACATAAACATCACGTTTATGTCGCATTTGAGTCCCCCAAAAAGCAAATAAACCTAAGAATACAGGCAGGGCCAGCACATAAAAAAGTATCTAAAGGTATGACATCAAATGGTTGAAAAAATAAAGAATGACGTCGTGTGTGAGGATGTCATCAGATCTGGCTTAAATGGAATTTATGACAAGATATGGACAAAAATAACACAACATAGTATTCTATTTGATGTTTGAATTTTTTTTTATGACTTAATCATGATGTTATACCAGTTTTATTATACAATTTGAGTTTGGAAAGAAAAAAGAAGCCTCCCGCCACTCCCTGTCATGCACAGATGTTTCAATTTGCAAAAGACAGCCTCATTTATGTATGTGACTCTCTTTTGAATACAAAGTTGCAAACAACGTATCCATACGTTTCCACTTTCTGTGAAATAGCTAAACGTATCCGAACCACCCACGTAGGTGCCACACAATTTCTATCAAGCGAAGGCAAATACAATTTTACTTTATTTCAGGTAATAATGGTTACAAATGCGAACCATATCTATGACGCCTCGTGTTGGAAATTAGGTGTCAGCGCATAAATTACCATATCTTCATGTCTGAGGGCAGGCGGTAACACCTTGTGCGTCACGCTTTTCAAATAAAAACGAAAAAAAGAGCAGATACGTTACATGTACGAGTATCTCATGGATAAGTTATATTCCATTTGCACGCGTATTGTCTTGTATGAATGCCAAATGATTGTTTCAGGTGATCTCAATGAATCAGAGAGAATCTTTTTTTTTTTTTTAAATATTCAACAGCCGTAGGCATTGAGTAGTAGATATAAAATTCAATGGAAAAAGTTCACACTTCTTTTTTTTGGTTTTTTGTTGCCAACTGTTTTTGGTAGCTGTGGCGGGTGGTGGAGTAACCTCGGGGAATCAATTAAAAGTTTCAGCAAACAAAAATTAGTAACAGAAAAAATAAACAAGGGAAAAACTTAACTTCATGTCTGATCGATTAATCGATAATTTGTTGGTAATGGAATAATTAAATATTGATACAATCGAGGAGATAAGTGAGTAATAATTAGTGTCGGGCTAAAACGTAGTTTTAGGAGGTTGGGTTTTGTTGTTTGTGGTGATATAACAATTATTACTGGGAAATAAGTACAAATTGATTCTTGTTGTTAGTATCTATCGATTTTTGTTTAATCGTGGAATTAGTAAATTATTTAGTTTGTACATGAGACATGTTATTTTTGGATGTTATTGGAATTTTAAATATGTCTCAGAATGTGGCGCTCTTCAGTCTTCACGGATTAAGTGATCCTTTACAGATTTAAAATCACTGTATATAGGAGATATTTTTATCGCCATAAAATGTTTAGATAAACCGTAAACCGTTGAATCAACCTAACGTTCAGCATTACTCAGCTAAAAGGTACGTTCAAAAGTACATAAATAGGACTTTTTAAATTTTTTTTTTTTTTTTTTTTCCGAGGGTAGGTGAAAAATCTTCCATAGACACTGTGAGAATAGCAAGCGCGTGCTCATAGTAGTGTCAGATTCTTACTGACTAAAAAAAAACACCACCCTTCGATATAAATTTGTTGGATATCGCAACTAAGTATAAACTTATCAAGCAATTTTTCTATCACGAAATAAAAACGTTTGGCAGGTTACTTTCCACTGAAAGATCCTGCATATTTCGCAATCTAGACGCGGTTAATCATTATCTCGCCAAGTCGAACGGTTTCGTCCTTTGTAGTCGGCGCAATAAATTGCTCTCATTCAAAATTTGTAGGACTGTATTGTTGACATGTCCGATTAGTCGGTTTCTATGCTTTCTCGCGAAGCTTCTCGTTTCAGCTTCGATTGTCGGAATTCCGAGATCCCTGTAGATATCGTCGTTTCTACTATACCACGGTGCTTGGACAATTTCTCTTAGCACTTTATTTTGAAAAGCTTGTAAAATATTTGCATTTGTTTTCTTGGTACAACCCCAAAGTTGTATACCGTAGGTCCACACCGCCTTTAGCACTTGCTTGTATAAAAGCATTTTGTTCTCAATACTGAGCTGGGAATGTTTTCCGAGTAACCAGTACATTTCTCTATATTTGATTTCGAGCTCTTTTCGTTTCATTTTCACGTGCGAATTCCATTTCAGTCTTGCGTCGAGTGTCATTCCCAGGTATTTGGCCTCGTTTGCAAAGGGTATTCGGGCCGAGTTTAGGAAAATTGGCAAGTTATTAGTTTTCTTGTAAGTGAAATTCACGTGAACAGATTTAGATTCGTTGAGGGCGATCCGCCATTCCCTCGTCCATTCATTTACATTATTCAGTGCGTTTTGCAGTTTTGCAGTCGTTTCTTCGATTGTTTTACCTACTGCTAGGATAGCGGTGTCATCGGCAAACGTAGCAAGGATAGTGCCATCTTCGTTCGGTATATCACGAGTATATAGCAAATAGAGAAGCGGCCCAAGAACGCTTCCTTGCGGTACGCCGGCCGAAATTTCTTTGAGCTCGGAGTATTCGACTCCATGTCTAACACGAAAGATTCTATTCCCGAGATATGATTCTAGAATATCGAATAAGCATACAGGGAGAACTTGTCGTAGTTTGCATTTCAAGCCATCATGCCACACCTTATCAAAGGCTTGCGAGACGTCAAGAAATACGCTTGAGCAAATCTTTTTTTCTTCAAGTGCTTTCTCGATTACGTCAGTAATTCTATGCACCTGGTCAATCGTCGAATGCTTGCTTCTGAACTCAAACTGGTGGTCAGGGATAAGATTATTTTCTTCTATAACCGGTAGGAGACGCCTTAATAATATCTTCTCGAAAATTTTCGATATGATTGGAAGAAGCGGAATTGGTCTATACGATTTTACCTCATTTGACGGTTTTCCCTGTTTTAAAACCATTATGACTTCCGCAACTTTGCATTGGCTCGGCACGTGTTTTAATCTAAGTGCAGCATTTACAATATGGAGAAGCTTAATCAATGCTTTTCTAGGTAAAACTTCGAGAATTTCTCCGGTAATCAAATCATAACCAGGAGATTTCTTAGGTTTTAGATTCTCGATCTCATGTGTGAGTTCCCTTAGCGTTGCACTTGTGAGTGTCAAATCATTAGATGGTAAATCCAGCCTATTGCGGCTGTCGTAAACCACTTGACCATCGTACGGTTTAAATGTTTCTTCCAGGTGGGCCGCAAAGACGTCCGCTTTTTCTTTATCTTCCCTCGCCCATTCATTTTGATTTAATTTGATTGGCGGCGCGGGAACTTTGGGCCTTTTGGTGCCTTTTACAGCTTTCCAAAGAGAATAATTGGAATCTTTTTTCGCTGTTAAACTTTCAAGGTAAGAGGCTATTGCACGATTCTTAAAATCCTTAATAGTCTTCTTCAACAAATTGCACAGACGATTCAAGTGTGCTTTATGCGGAGCACGACTCTGTTGCCATTTTTTACATGCTTTTCTTTTTTCCTTGACCAATTCTTTTATTTCCGGAGGATATCGCAAACCGTATCTGTCCGGCGTTTTCCTTGGATTGGGCGTATTATTCCAAGAGGCGATCTGTACGATCTCAACGAAGCGATCAACTTCAAGCTCAAGTTCATAGGGTGTCGTAAGTGGAACTCTCAGCTCAACATTATCCTCAATTTCATTCCTAAAGCCTTCCCAGTTAGTTGTTCGACCAGTTAATCTCGCTGGCTCTAGGTTATAGACTAGTTTTCCGCTGATTGTTAAAATAACCGGGGAATGATCAGACGACAGATCAAAGCTGTCTTCGACTTTTATGTGGTTGGTAGATATTCCTTTCACAACGAAAAAATCGTTCAGGTCAGGTATTTTCGAAATATCAGTTGGCCAGTAAGTTGGTTTACCCGTCGAATGGAAATCACAACTGTACTCCATACCTGCCCCATAGAGCATTCTACCTTCTTTCGAGCTATATCTTGAGCCCCATAACGTATGTTTCGCATTAAAGTCGCCGCCGATGATAAAATTAGGTTTCAGCGATTCAAATAAGTTAGTAAAATCTGACTTTTCAAGCGCGGAACGCGGTGTACAGTAGATAGATGAGATTTTAAGAGTACGCTGACTATTTTTAACTCGAATCGTGCACTGTTGCAAAGTTTCAAGCTCTATCTTTAGGTCTTCGGATTGTCCGATGCAGTCTTGAATAAACAAGGATGATCCGCCTCTCGCGTTTCCCTTTTCTTAAAGGATTTGAATGTGCTTTTCGTCGTTTGAATGTATTTTCCTAAGTATAGTTATGGGATAGAGACATAAGGAATAGAAAATCCAGAAAATTACGGAGGAGTAAATCGCTCTATTTGATTAAATCGATTTTTTTTTTCATTGAGGAAACATAAAAAAAATAGGGCTTATAGGACTTTCAAAAAGACGAACTGCACTCGGAAGTTTCGAAATACATCACTTATTACCGCTTTAAAAAAATATCACAAATTTTCCAATCTTTCCAGGATTCTTTATGAAAAAGCGGCATCATTGGATTTTTTTCGGATTTAATCCGCTTTTTTGTGTTTTTAGATAGAAATCATTATATTGTGTTTGGTTTATACGCTGTCAAACTGTAGCTACACTTACGAGTGTCGGGCAATCTTATTTTTATTGGGAACATGGTGTCGAGTTTGCCAAAAAGAGTCTCATCTTGCAGATACATAAGCAAAAGCTCGACTTTGGCTTCTTTTTTGATTTCTAATCAATCGATTTCCAAAGAATGTAAACCAAACCACAGCTCAAACCTTAAAGACAACCCTAACTCATAATGCTACATGTTGCTTGCTCATTAATGGCATACTGAAATAAATTCGAACAAAGAAAACAAAAATCCCACTCTACACAAAAGAGTCTTCCAATGCAATTAAAATAGCGTAAAATGTTTGTCAAAATGTCAATTATATTACTTAATTACCGCTCCCAACGATTGTGGCGCGGTCGGTCCCTGTTTCATATCCGACCCCGATCAGCCTCTCACTCGTGTGTGTCAAAAAGCCCACACGTTTAAATTCAACTTAATGTATGCACGCGTCAGGTTTAAAAACGAAAATCACTCCTAAATGCACACAGCCACGGTCACCCTCCTTCTCTATGGCTACAGCAGCAACAAACCAAACCAAAAAAAGATAAAAACCTCAGGAATCTCGTTAATTATTGCCTAAGAGCGCCCCATGCCCCCCCGCAGAGTGAGAAACTTCCAACAATCGTCACACAACAAAAACTACAAACATTGCTATGATTCCACAAATCGGCATCGACGCCAAAGAGATACAACGATACCCAAAGCGGAGATACTACACATCATGGACAGAGAGATGGAATGAAAGACATGCCATGGCATCCACCTTTTTTGATGATGGCCTGCTGGTGGACTGCGACTGGTATACTGAAAGTATCTCTGCGATGCATGGATGGATGTCGATATACTCTCGGCTACGGTTGGCGCTGTTTTAAGTGCCACCACTGTTGCCACTAAACAGGTAGATACGATACGAATGCGAGTAGATAAATATTTTCCCTTTTTCGTGCCTTAATTTCCCCATACAGACAGAGAGTGAGTGGGCATGATCGGGGGACAACACGGTGCTGAGTAATTAAATATCTTTCGTTACTTTAGTTTCGCTTCTGTTGTATAAATATTTTATCAGATTTTTCAATGTTTGTTTGTAGATACTTTTTGTATCGTGCGCGGTCGGGGTGGTGTATCTTTTTTTATTTGTTCAGCCAGCACTGTCTGCCATTTCGAGTGAAGTCGACTTAATCCGGCTTACCAACCGAGGCAGCAGCAATGAAGCGTCAAATGACACAATATTCGCTGATAAATGTATCTTTTTTGTTTTTGTTCGTTCGAGATTGCCGGTAATGATATTTTGTTTGTTGGTGTACAATTAATACAAAGGAAGGTGAATAATTAAACTAATAATGATGTCGATGCCGGGTGGTTAATGGTGATAGTCAATTCATGCTTCGATGGCTTTTGGTCGCTTGCGTGAGTGATTTACAAAGTGATGTTGCAATGACAGCGATAAGAAACCATAGAAACAGAACCGAACAAAGTCGATGTATGCTGAGGTTTCGGTATGTGATTTTGGCTTGGCGCAGGTGGCGGTGCTTTTAAAGCTTGTAAGCGGCCATTTATAGGGATTAATGGGTGATTATTGCCCTCACATAATAATTGTTATTTTTTGTTTTATTTGTTTTATTCTGTGAGGCTCATGTAATTTGCAATTTGATGGAGTGACAAGTGCCCTATCTATGTATCTGTTTATCTATCACTATCTAGGCACGTATGCTTAGCAAATGTTTACTCTTGTCCTGTGTAGACTTTGTTGCGATCGATAAATCGAACGCAATGTGGTCTTGTCATTTATGGGAGTGAGGTGCCTTCACAAGAAGAACACTTGCAATAATTTCAACAATTTATTTGCTCGATTATGATGAGGTGACGACGGATGATTAGCAGATGTGTGCAAACGGAGTGTGTACATTGTTGTGTTTTTGAAGTGAGAAATGATAATTGCTGGAAGATTTTTGCGAGAAAATTCAGTTTACTTTGCCTTTTATTAATAATAGATGGTGGCAGGCAGTTGATGAGATCTAAGGTACAGATTTGGAACTGACCTAAGCATAACTTTCAGATGTCGAATGGATGAGAATTCTCGCAAAAATTACGTTGGGTCAACGTTTTACACAATCTTAAGTGATGTCAATGGAAACGAATAATACAGACCTGCTTTAACATACACTCATAAATTTAGAATGACACTTCACTTACCCCGCCCCCCTGGCAGCTGACCTCCTCGTGGTGGGGGGCGGGCAACGTGACTGGGATGTGCGGATGGGGTAACTTAAATAGTTATTCCCATCCATACAACCCAGTCACGGCTAACAAAGCGCACACCCCATGATGACACGAAGACGACCGGCCTCGGATATTGCCAAGCCTGGTAAGCCAGGGCATCCTTTGGAGCCAGGCCTGAAGGGTGTCAGGATGCGAGCGTCTGGTGGTCGGCTTGTCCCGCTCGGCAGCCGGCCGGGTCAAACCCGAAATGGCTACGAGCTTCCTGTCAATGGTCTCGCGAACCATTACGGGGGTCAAGGGGTGAACGCGCTGTGCACCGATAGGGGCACAGATGGACTCTCTGAGATTCGACAACGGCATCGACTTAGGATAGGCACATGGAACGTCTCATCGCTCACAGGGAAGGATCTTGAGCTTGTTGGGGAGGCTGTTAAAAGTCGACTAGATATAGTTGGCGTTTCTTCAACAAAGCAGAGAGGTTCTAAAACTGTGGACCTTTCGGGTGGGTGGAAGCTCTTCCTGTCAGGAGTCGCACCCTCAATGTCTGCTCGGGCGGGAGTGGGGATACTCACAAGTCCCAGGTTGACAGACAGAGTATTGGAGTGGATACCAGTAGGAGGGAGAGTTGCGATCATAAAGCTCAAGCTTGAAAGATCAACTCTGGCATTGGTGCAGGTGTATGCACCGAACCTTCTGTCAGAGTACGCAGCTTTCTTAGATGAAGTTGATGTTGCCCTTGAAAAGGTTGCAGATATGGATTCTTTTCTCCTGATGGGTGACTTCAATGCTCATGTGGGTGTAGATGTTATGACATGGGGGAGTGTGATTGGGAGGAACGGTGATCCTGATCAAAACGCGAACGGAGAGAGGTTGTTGGATTTTTGTTGTGAAAATGGCTTATCCATCATGAACACCATCTTTCCACACAAAGACATTCACAAATACACGTGGTACCGTCAGAGTCTTCAGCAGAAGTCGCTGATCGATTTCTTTGTGGTACCATCGTGTCTGAAGAGAATGGTTTGTGATGTTCGCGTATTGAGAGGGGCCGAACTGTCAACTGATCATCACTTAGTGCTGTGCAAATTGTATCTTACCGAGAGAGTGCCTCCCCTACCAAAGCGTAAACCAAGGATGGTTACACGCATACGATGGGAGAGGTTACAGGACGATGAGATACGGGAGACATTTGCGCGGCAAATATCTGAGAGGTTTGAACGAATTCCAACTGTTCCATCAAATGTAGAGGAAGAATGGCAACTGTTTTCAACAGCGGTTATTGCCTCTGCGGGAGATGCTTGTGGAGTGAAGCGGCTTGGTGTGGCGGCTGGTGGTGAGAAAAGAACTGCTTGGTTTAAAACGCCCGGAGTTCAAGAAGCCATCAGAGAGAAGAAGAGAGCCTTTAAGGTGTGGATTCACTTGGGGAACTTCGATTCTCGAAATCGGTACACTGAGGCGCGAAGAACTTGCAAATTAGCTGTGAAAACAGCGAAAGAACAGTCTTGGAAGGAGTTTGGCGAGAAATTGGAACGTGACCACAGATCTGCAAATAAGATGTTCTGGCAGACCGTCCGCCGACTCAGAGGAAAAAGGTTGAATATCGTTGAAGGAGTCAAATCCAAAGACGGTAGACTTCTTTCCAATGAGGAGGACATCTTACGCAGATGGAGCGAGCACTTTTCAGAATTGCTCAATCCCGAACAGGGCACCGAAGATGACAGACCTATGGTCGAGAGTTGGGCGGAAAGTAGTCCTACGGTAGAGGAAGTAACTTTGGCGATCAAATCGCTAAAAGTTGGCAAATCTGCTGGTGTGGACGAAATTCGGCCAGAAATGCTCAAGGCTTTAGGTAAAGAGGGAGTGCAATGGCTCTCGCGTGTCATTAAAGTGGCCTGGGAATGCGGTGAAACACCTGCTGATTGGCAAATGGGGGTGATAGTTCCTCTTTTTAAAAAAGGGGACAAAAGAGATTGCGCCAACTACAGGGGTATATCTCTTTTAAGTCTCCCTGGAAAAGTCTTCGCTAAGGTGCTAGAAAAGCGTTCCAGAGCTGTGGTTGAGGACAGTTTGGGGGATGAGCAGTGCGGTTTTCGTCCCGGTAGAAGCACAACCGACCAGTTGTTCACTCTCAGAATGGTTCTTGAGAAAGCCTGGGAATATGCCAAACCTGTCTACACTTGTTTTGTGGATTTGGAAAAAGCATATGATAGGGTTCCTCGAGGCAAACTCTGGAGTGTTCTGCAGGAGTATGGGATTGATGGTTCCCTGTTAAGGGCGATTCAGTCTTTATATACAAACTGTAAAAGCTGTGTTCGGATAAACGGTATTAAATCAATACCTTTCACTGTGGGCGTTGGACTCCGCCAGGGGTGCGTTTTGTCACCTCTCCTCTTCATTGTATATATGGATTGGATGTTGCAGCGCAGCCGTGGCGGAGAATGTTTCAAAGTGGGAGACCTAAGGATTAGTCATCTGCTCTTTGCGGATGATTTGGTCATCCTTGGGTCCTCTCAAACCGAACTTCAGCGCGCACTCGAAAGGTTTGTAGCCGTTTGTGATGATGCTGGAATGAAGATCAACGTGAACAAATCGGAAGTAATGGTCGTTTCCAAAAAACCCATTCAGTGCACTCTGCATGTTAGTGGAGTCCCACTGAAGCAGGTGGAGAAGTTTAAGTACCTCGGGGTTTTATTCACGAGTGATGGGAGGAGCAATGCCGAGTTATCCTGTAGAATTGGTCAGGCTGGATCAATTTTGAGAGAGCTTGGCCAATCTGTTATAAGGAAGGCCGAACTTAGTATTCAAGCTAAGCTATCGGTTTTTAACTTGGTGTATGTTCCAACTCTCACCTATGGTCATGAAATTTGGGTAGTGACCGAAAGAATAAGATCGCGGATACAAGCTGCCGAAATGAGGTTCCTTCGCGGTGTTGTTGGAATAACTCGTAGGGATCGAGTGCGCAACACCAGAGTACGCGAGGCGCTCAACGTTGAGCAGCTACTTCTCCGAACGG
The DNA here is from genome assembly GCA_945910035.1 of Brachypalpus laphriformis. NCBI lineage: Eukaryota > Metazoa > Arthropoda > Insecta > Diptera > Syrphidae > Brachypalpus > Brachypalpus laphriformis. Next base: position 310,630,813 of record OX246753.1, on the reverse strand, counting down.
AACGATCTATGCTTCGATGGTTTGGTCACGTAGTGCGTATGTCCCCAGACCGGCTTCCAAGACGCGCCATGGTTGCCGTACCATCAGGTAGACGACTTCGCGGAAGGCCCAGAAATAGATGGTTGGATCAAGTCTGACATCTCTCTTGGAGCCGCTTAGGGATTCTCCCTGATGAATTGGAGTCAATGGCGGAGGATCGAGAAGGATGGAGAGTCCACCTGAGCATCCTACCCCCGCGACCCTCATGAAGGATTAGCGGGCCATTGAAAATGAATGAATGAATGAACTTCACTTACCCTGATTAGATAAAGACATAAAAAACAGCTGAATAATGAATGGAAAAGAACAGACCGGCCCGCAGACCAGTTATGGTTTGTTTCTGAGTCACTTGAGTGAACCTGTTAGGGACGGAAAAAAGAAAAAAAATCGATACGCCATCTTCCACAAAGTCGCCTCTACTGCGTCGTCCATCCGGGGTGGATTCGAAAACTTTCTTGGCTGGATCGTCGGGCTCCATACGCTCTAAATGATACAGCCATCTTAGTCGTTGTATGTGAACTCTTCTGGCTAAGTCGATGTCCTTGTATAGTCTGTATAGTTCGGATTGTACCTTCCCCTCCACTCTCCGTCTATGCAGACAGGAACAAAGATCACTCGAAGAATTTTTCTCTCAAAGTAACCAAGGGAATCCTCATCCGATTTTGACAAAATTCATGCCTCTGCGCCATATAGCAGGACTGGGATGATTAGTGTCTTATATAGAGTTACCTTAGTAACATGGTTCGAGATAGGGCTTTGTTACTCAATTGCCTTAGCCCATAAAAACAGCGATTGATGCAAACAGTTCTACAATTCCCCTACCTTTTGGTCATTCGTCAAAAATATAAAAAAAAGTTGCCTCATCTGCTATTCTAACGCTTATTTACAATAAAATTCCAGCTGTAAGCTCCATAGATACTTTACTTTACTAGGGTCTTGTACGCACTGCGACCTATAAGATCTATTGTGCCAGCCCGGTGTTTAGCTGAGAACTTGGTTAAGGCTCTTGATAAACCTTAACAAAGCTTCAGGCTCAATATTCCAGAAGTCAAAGGGACTCAATAAGCCCTTCCGATATGGAGAAGTCTTTGTCTTGCGGCCATGGGACATTCACAAAGAATATGTTCCGCCGTCTCGTTTTGCTCTCCACATAGCAGGCATTCGTCTGTATCTGCTACTCGTATCTTGTGCAGATGCTACCTGAGTGGGCAATGACCAGTCAAGTAGCCTGTTAATGTTCTTAGGTCTGCTTTCCTAAGCTCGACTAGCTTTTTAGCCTTGCAGCGGTTGAGATTAATGAACTTCTTTGCCTGTCTTAGGCCCTTGAGTTTAGCCCAGTACTATGCATGATGATCATCTTCCCATTTCTTTGTTTTTATGTTAACGCTACTCCGTGCGACTCCAAAATAGGGTTCAGGACCGACTAGTGGGCGACTAGCGCCTCTTCTCGCTAAGCAGTCCGCCCGTTCGTTGCCCTCGAAGCCTTTGTGTCCTGGTATCCAGGCCACAGTGACTGTGTTTTTCGATGCGAGATCTTCGAGTAGGTTTAGACAGTCCCATACAAGTTTTGATCCTACCGTGTACGATTTCAGAGCCATAAGTGCTGCCTGGCTGTCTGAGAGGATATAGATATGAGTACCCTCGACTCTTCTACGCAGACATTCTCGTACACAGAGCTCGATCGCATGGACTTCCGCCTGAAATATTGTTGGTAATTTCCCAAGCGCAGCCGCACGTTGGAACCTGGGTCCATAAACCCCTGCGCCAGTGCTACCATTTTCCAATTTGGAACCATCTGTGTACCAAGTTTGAGAGTTTGGTAAGACTACAAGTCCTCCATTCCTCCATGTGTGGCGGTCACCTATGACCACATTGAATTTCCTGGAGAACCGGTATTTCTTGATCATAGTATCTGGGATTTTGAGAATAGGGTCATTTTGAATATAACCTAGAATCTTCAAATGACCTGTAAAGTTGCCGATTTTAAGGTCCGAAATCTTTGGTGGCCTAAGAGCACTCAGCATAGCTTCTTTTTGTGCTGCAAGGTGCAACGGTGCGACGCTTAGCATTGCTCCCATTGCTGCCGTAGGGCACGTTCTCATTGCTCCTGTGATACTCAGACAGGCTAGACGATGTATTTTATTCAACTGTTCCTGAATCTTGGCCTGTAAGGTTTTTGGGCACCAAGCCAACGATGCATAGGTGACCATGGGTTTGATAATGGCGCTGTACGTCCAATATCCATAGATAAGGTCAATCTGATCACTTTGTAGCGAACTCCATCATGCCAGATTTTGCTTTTTCTCTGCCTGTACTTGAGAGGGTCGAATTTGCCATGGGACAATTGTAACTTCGCACTCATGCAGTTGAAAGAGTACTCCAAAGACTTAACATACACAAATCCGCTGGCACAGATGGTATCTCGACCACAGCTCTGAGGAAATGTTCTTCCACGCTGGCAAAACCTCTGCCTTAGCTTTTCTGTCTGTCATACTCTTCTGGGCCCTTTCCGACAAGATGGAAAACATCATTTGTCCAATCCGTCCCTAAAAGAGGCGAATCTTCATCCCCGTCCAATTACCGATCCATTGCACTCACGTCCTTTCTTTCCACGGTCTTGGAAACGCTTATAAATCAGCAGCTTATGAAATATCTTTATTCGCTTAAACTCCTCAATGTCGTATGGTTTTCGAAGCAACAGGTCCACTGGTGATTTGATGGCATATCTCACCGAGAAGCGGAACCAATCTCTCCATCATTTCGGCAAAACAAAGATGGTTGCGCTCGATATTTCTAAGGCATTTGGCAGAATTTGGCATCAGGCCCTTTAGTTGAAAATATGGCATCGACGAGTCTCTTCTTCAATGGATTAGAAATTACCTTTCAGACCATTCAGCACAAGTGCAAGTGAAATTCACCATATATGTATAAATGCTGATGTTCCTCAGGCTAACTTCGGCACGAGAATTCAATAGAAAATCGATATGAATTTGGATTGTCGGTCGAACGAGAGTATAAGAAGAAATCTGGCTCCGACTTTGTAGAGCTTCCTGATACTTGGGACTATACCTGGCTAATGGTGAGTGTAATTTTCGAACTTTCTAAGGACTCTAGGCCTATATGATTGATATAGTCTTTGCCTTAAGCTTCAATAGAATCTTAGGTATACGAGTAGTACTTTGCTAATCAAGGTACACCATACCTATCAGAGAAGAATATCCTTTAATGATAGTCCTAAGTACAATCATAGACACTATTGAAAGTCTTGGTCAAAGGAAGGTAACAACGAGAGCGTTGAAACTGAATCAATCTGTCGATGTCTCTTTTTTTTGGGATAGGAAACCCTCGACTGGAGCAGTCGGAACTGGTCCATTGTACTACCAGAGAGCAAAATCCTGATTTACCCGTTTTATTAAAAATTCTTTGTCTTGTCACTCGCGGAGAAAATATTCTACAATGACGCCACTCTCTCCACAAGCGTCACAGACTATAGTATCACTTAAGGCTGGCATATTAAAACCGTTCCACCTATTCTACAATACAGTTCATGACCAGTAAGATTGTATAAGTTTCCGCTTGGGAAACAGACGCATATTTGCCTAAAGGGAAGTGCAACATAGTTTTGTCGTCTTCCATGAAGACATCAGCATTAGACCCTTGACTGGTTTTGAAGCCTTCCATGAAAATGCGACTTCATTCCATTCCTGGCTTAGACTCTGCCCGAAGCCTGTCTTCAAAACAAGGAAATGACTTACTCAAGTCTTACATAAGCGAACTTATCTGCATTATAGGGCACACACTCAGTCAAGACTAGGAAGATCCATGCTTGCTTGGGAGGCAGCTCAAGCGCAAATGCTGATTTGCGCAGGCTGCAATCGACTTTGAAGATGCCCTGCAGTTCCCTTTGTTTAGCTAATACTCTGCATCAACCCCCCATACATAGCTTTCAAAGGTGTATATCTATACGCTGTAACTGAGAAGCGTATAACATTACCACCGTTCAACACAGAGCACTTACGAGTATGGTCCACAGTGCACTAGGAATTGGTTTTCTTTTATTCAAACAGTAACCACAGGTATAGGGGAACCGTCGGTTTATTGGACCTACTGCCCTTGAGTTAAAAAACGAAAAAGAATCGGAGAAGAAGGTATCTAATGGTATTCAATCTGCCTTCCAAGTTTCTTAGGTTAGGTTAGGTTAGGATCGGCCCTCGATGAGGATGTACTTAGACCAGAAAGTAGGTCCATTGTACTGCCGATGTGTAAGGGTGGATCACCCTCTTACTCTTGGAACTATTTGCTTCGTTGAATGAAGTCGAGAATTTTAGCCGTGCAGGCGTTGCCGAGATCATTAAGATCATTGTAGAAGTATTCACCCAGAGTGGCCTTCCTGATGTTGGCGAGCGCAGGACAGGCGCACAGGAGATGACTGATGGTCTCTCCTTCCTCTTCATCTCTGCAGCTTCTGCAGAAGTCATTATGAGGGATACCTAATCTTTGGGCATGTCTTCCCATGACGCAATGTCCAGTGAGGAGATTTGTTATTTTTGAGAGGGTTCCTCTCTTGTGCTTCAAGAGTCCGACGGACCTGGATTTATTGAGTGTCGGCCAGAGCTGTCTGGTGGTATGACATTGGTCTAGATGTTGCCATCGATGATTGGCTACTTTCTCGGCATCAATTTGAATAAGGGCACTAAACATAAGACGCTGGCGCTTCGATGTCGGTGATGCTTATGCTATCTGTACCAGAGGAGCCTTGTCGTGCTAGTTCGTCGGCTGCACAATTCGCCGGTATGTCACAGTGACCTGGTATCCAGCAAAGAGTGAGGTTGTACTGACCAGCTATCTCGTTAAGAGATATGCGACAGTCTTTCACTGCCTTAGATCTCGTAGTGCTGGATGCGAGGGATTTGATGGCTGCCGCCTGACTGTCGACGTAAATAACAATATCAGGTGTTGATAGTGTGCTAGCCGCCAGCCAGTCAGCAGCTTTGCGAACTGCGGTGATTTCGGCTTGAAAAACGCTGCAGTAGTCTAGAAGGTTAAAGGAGAGGTGTATGTCCAGATCTTCGGAGAAAATTCCGGCACCGACTCCGTCCTTGGTTTTGGACCCGTCCGTGAAGATTGACAGCGATTCGTTGTAAAGGACATTGCGTTGCGTCCACTCACTTCTGTCCGGTATCGAGTGCGTGTAGCCCTTGTCAAAATCATATTCAGTGAGCAGATGGTCAGTGGAATTGGGAAGATGACGCTGCATCGAAAGTATATTTGCATGTCCCGTGTGTTGCTCCTTCCACTGCCTGGAGCCTCTCAGTCTTATTGCCGAGCTGACAGCCAATTGCTTACTGACGATGTCAATCGGAAGCAGATGGAGCATGGTTTGGAGCGCCGCTATGGGAGAAGTTATCAGTGCACCGGTAATACTGAGACATGCAACTCGCTGAGTTTTTTCCATTATGGATAGGTTGGATTTCTTCTCCAAGGCGGGCCACCATACCAATACTCCATACATGAGAATCGGTTTAATGACCGACGTGTATAACCAGTGCATGATGCTTGGTTTAAGGCCCCAGGTGGAGCCTACTGCTTTCTTGCAGATGTATAGAGCGGCCAGCGATTTCCTGGCCCGTTCGACGATATTCTCTTTCCAAATTAGCTTGCGGTCAAGCTTTAGGCCTAAATAGCTAGCACTATTTGAAAGCTTGAGGGTGGATCCCCTTATCTTGGGCGGAGTGAAGTCAGGTAGCTTGTGTTTTCTTGTGAATAGAACTAGCTCGGTCTTCGTCGAGTTAACGGAGAGGCCGCATTTATCGGTCCATCTGAGCAGTTCATTAAGAGCAGACTGCATGACATCGGTCAGCGTCTGCGGGTATTTGCCCGTTGTTAGAATGGCGACATCATCTGCATAGGCAATAACATTGCATCCAGTTTTTTCGATGTTTAGAAGGGCCTCGTTGAGCACCAAATTCCACAATAGTGGAGACAGTACACCCCCTTGAGGGGTGCCTCGATGTGCATGTCGCTTGACAGTACTACTTCCGAAGGATGCTGTTATTACCCTGTTCTTTAGAATGTGTTCAATGAAACAACAGATGGGTTCGCAGATTTTTGGTAGGCGTGCTGTGACGTGGTTAGTAGGGTACTATCAATAGTGGCCTTGATGTGTAGGTCCAGGATTCTTTCCAGAATCTTGAGAAGGAAGGACGTTTGACTAATAGGTCTAAGGTCCTTTGGGAGGGTGTGCGATGTCTTAAAAAGTTTCTTAAAAATCTTATTTTGTAATCTTCCACTACACTCCAATGCCAGTGGGTTCTTAAGATTCACTTACTGGTGTCAATTCTGCACCAAGCTTCCAATCCTCATACACAAGTTTAGCTCCGTTTTGTCTCTGACTCTTTTTCTCATTTTTATAAATAACGTCTTGTCTGCTACTTCTAATCCAATACACTCCCTTGCTGATGACAGTACTCTCAGCTTCTCATATTCGTTCCCTAACTCACGTTCCTGTTCTTCGGCCATAGAAAAGGAAGGCCAATATGTTAAATACATTAAATTCTGACCTGGACACCATAACCAAATGAGGTTCAACCAATGGACTGGAATTTAATGCATCCAAAACACAATGGTGCCTTCTGTCTCTCAAGCGAAACCAAAATTCTCAACCATTATCCATGAATGGTACTTGCATCGCTGAATCCGAAAGACTCCATTCTCGGTATGTGCATTTATAGACATCTTCGATGGAACGATCACATGTTCGAGGTCGCCAAAAATGTTGCTTAATGTCTAGGATTCCTTAAGCGGTACGGAAAATAGTTTACCCCGTCTGATCCGGCCTCAATCTATAAGGCATTCATCCGCTCAAAGCTGGAACATAACGCTTACATTTGGTGTGGTGCACCCAAGGCTGTTCTGCACATTCAAGATAGGGTACAGAACCGCCTGTGCCCTGAGAACCAGTATAAGGGTATTAATAATCCCTTTGGCACGCGCAAATTATAAAAAAAAAAAAAGGTGATAGAGAAATTGTGAACTTTATAACATCGTAGAAATGTCTCTCTCGAAATAGCCAGTTGCATTCATCCCCTGCTAAATTTCACCCGCAATACGCGTCATGCTTCTAATGCACATCAGTTCACCCTCAAGCCCTACTTCGGACGTACTGTCAAATACAGGGATTTGTTTATAAGCCGAACAACACGTTTCTGGAAAGATCTACCTGGCTTTGTACTCGTATTTCCTAGTATTACAATTTTCAAACATTTAAAGCCATCGCAAACCGGCATCTCCTCTCCCCCCTTTTCCGCCCGTGCCCTGAGAACCAGTAAAAAGTTATTAATAATCCCTCTGGCGCGCGCAAATTAGAAATAAAAAAACTGATATTCCCCTAAAAGCTCTTCGAATACAAGCAGATACAACTCTTCCTCTCGCATCTTAATTAGATACATGATACTTAATTGACAATCGCCTGGCCGTTCACATTAAATATTGTATGCTCATAGTCTAACACTAACCGACAATTGAACTCTGCTTCCATAAATACTTTTTTTTTTGCCGTCATCGTCCAAATATTGACACTGGAGTTATTCCAAAAAGAATAAAGTATCTCTGCTGTGGATATGCTCGTACTCGTACGAGTATCTATACTCTTTCGTTCTGCCCAGAAGTGTATCTTCTGATTTTTTGCCTTCGTTATTTATACTTTATGTATCTTATGCCTTCTTAGTTATATGAGAAATTCTTTGAAGTAGGCGCTTCTATATAGAGAAGTGTAGCGCAGGACGGGACGAACTAAAGTGGAAGATTTTCTTTCTCGCCATTAAGCAAACATTTACAGTGGGCATTTTTATTTCATACCGAGTTGATGATGGAGATGCGCCTCCAGAGTTATATTCATACTCTCGGTTCTCTGAGTCTCTGGGAGGTATCTATAGATGTGTAGTCGGCTGTAGATAGATGTGAATGAATGAAACCGATCACAAATTCTTGGAATTTCATTTCAACAAGAATAAATTTGTGTGTGCCGCCGGGACGCATTTCTGTTTTTGGACGTTTTATATTTATTTCTTGTAATTTATTCACGACACGATTGGTTTTGGAATTTAAAATTACCAGTAAATGTATGTTGTTGTTGTTGGAAATTATATTAAATGACATAATTAGCATTTGCTACGACAAATGGAATTCGAAATCAGAAACGATTGAGACATATTATGAAACGTTTAGTGTAGATATTGTTACGGTGTGGACTTAAATCAGATAAAATTTAAAACAAAGGAAGTGAAACATATTTTTTTTTTGTTGTTTTCTAAATTTATTTACTTAGGCTAATCCGGACATGTGGCTCGAGGGGATATAAATTCAAAAATTAAATGGTTGATGACCAGGTTTTGGTCTTTTGTTCGTGGGATTAATTTTTCCTTAATTGCTTATGTATCTTGGATTCTTGTATTTTTGGAAGTGTGAAAAGGAATAATTTAAATCATAAAAGATTGGTTAAAATAATTAACTAATCCGATTAGCAGAATCGATATTTGAAATTCAAATTTAACATTTATTTCGAATCACAAAGAAAATGAAATGCAAATGAGATAGATAAGCAATGGATTGACAATGTATCTAATAAGATTTTGCATATTAGATACTCAATCTTATACGTTTTATGGAATTCTGATTCATAATCAAATCGTAAATATCTAGATGCAAAAGATGGCAGTTAAATTGTAGTTTAAACAAATTAATACGTTTGTTTTATAGGGCGTAAGTGATATATGTATATACATAAGCTGTTGTATATTTTATTACTGAAATCCATGGTCTTCTCAAATTTCATAAGATTCGTACTCTATTTATTCAAAGTCTTTAATAGACTATTTCAGAGCTGATGCTTTAGTCAAAAAATGTATTTCGAGGAGGATGTATTTAGACTTCATTTAGGTCTATAGATACTAGAGTTGGGCCAGGTAGGTAGGTAGGTAGAAGTGGTTGTGTCAGCAAACCAAGCCGACATTTAATTAGCACAGAAGCGCCGTTTTAATACCACAACTCAAGTGATCTATCGGATGTAAAAAGGACGTAAACTACTAGGGAAAAGGAAAAGAAAAAGGGGTAAGGATTATTCAAATCCACCCCGTTACATTGAGGAAACTGATAATATCCCCAATGCTAGCTCTATTAGGCTGTCGAAAAAGGGTTTACCTAAGCTGTGCTGTCTGGCCTTGCCTAAAGCCGGACACTTGCAGAGGAAGTGTAAGATTGTTTCTATCTCGTTAGCAGTATTACAGCTGCGACAGTGTGCATTAAATGTAATGCCTATTCTGGCCGCATGAACCTTGATGGGCCAGTGGCCAGTACTTACTGCCAGAACTCTTACGATATCTGCACGGTTTCTGTTTAGTAGACTATTTGGGCCACATCTGCCTGGAGATGACACAGTTCCACACCCCCTGCCATCTGCTATCAGCCTTTAGCAGATAGTGCGCGAAGATGCCTCCCTTAAGGACCCCCAACGGGACGTTCACCTCCTTTGCGAGGGAATTATCAAGGGCAGATCACTGCCTCGCAGTTCATCAGCTCGCTCATTCCCTTCAATGTTGCTGTGACCCGGAACCCAAGGAGACAGATCCTTAACCGATGAACAAGCGAGGCGAGCTCTTTTTGCACTGTTCTACTAGCATCGAGGATGTAGTGGCTGATACTATAGCCTTGATAGCCGCCTGGCTGTCAATGAGGATGGTAATGGTATTTAGGGGTGTAGAGGTTTGCTAAGTAGGCGGCAGGCCTCATGTACAGCAAAAACTTTCGCCTGGAAGACATAATATCGGGGGAATCAGATAATATCCCCGCCCCTACCCCGCAGTCCATTTTTGAACCGTCGCGTCGGTGAAGATTGTTGTTTCGAACACATTTGTCAGTACGCCAGTTTCACATTCCGCCCTGGTTGGGAATCTGACCGTGATATAGTTTCTAAAGTTCACTGTGGGAGTTATATAGTCGGTCAGATCAGCTATCAGATCCTGCGGTAGCAGATTCAGGATACTGTTGTGACCATACGGATTGGTGCACCAGCATCCTGTTTCCCTTAGCCTGACCGCACTACATGATGATAGATGCATAATGTGAAGATCGGTTGGACATGTCCTCATGGCACCCGTTGCACCTATAGCCGCAGTTCTTTGTACCCTGTTGATAAGTTTGATGTTATAATCTTTCCTTAACGCAGGCCATCAGACTAACGATCCATAGGAAGGAATAGGACGCACCACGGCATTGTACATCCACAAGACCATCTTCGGGCGAAGTCCCCACTTCTTACCAAAGGTCTTGCTGCAAAAAACGGACTACTCCCCGCCGAAACTGATATTTGACCGAAACTTCCGTACGAACATCCCTGATCGAGATGAATGGGACACTTCCCCCCCTGTCGATGGTAGTTCGGTTCACTTCTTTACAGATGACTCTAAGACCGAGGGTGGGGTGGGTTGTTGTGTTTTCTCCGAAAAGCTCAATTTGAGAATCTCTTTCCACCTCCCTGATCATTGTAGCATTTTCCAGGCGGAAATCATGGAGATTAAGGAAGCCCTGTCCTGGTTGAAATGTAATGTACTATCTGTCAGGGATATTAGCATTTTCACGACAGCCAAGCGGCAATCAAGTCCCTGAAATCGTACTCTTTCACTTCAAAGGCCGCCTTAAACTGTCATTTATCTCTTATGGAGATGACAGAGCAGTTCAACATTCACCTATGCTGGGTGCCGGGCCACAGGGACAGTCCAGGAAACTGCAGGGCTGACGAGCTCGCCAGACAGGGTACCACTCTAAGGATTCTGCCTGACAGGCAAGCCTTGGGTATGCCCCTCGCTTCATATAAGCATCTACTAAAGATGAACGCTGTTAGCATGAATAACCTCAGATAAGAAAACGGCTCAACGTGTCACATTTCGAGACAGATCTGGGCTAAGCAGGATCAAAAACGTAGTGCCGAACTGGTAAAGCTAAAGCGAACACAAATCAGCAGCGTTGTCGGTGTTCTCACTGGACACTGTCTTATAGGCTAACACGCCAAACGACTTGGCCTCTTCTCCAACGACTTCTGCAGAAGCTGTAGGGACGAGGAGGAGGAGGAAACTATCCTTCACCTCCTATGCACTTGTCCGGCACTTTCGCAAAAAAGAATGCTCCATCTAGGGTCCCCCTTCCTTGACGACCTCGGCGATCTGGCGTCCTTAGACGTTATGAGCATCCATCGCTTTATCCAAAGCTCCGATTGGTTTTGTTAGTCCCTGAGTGGCCTAATGGTTGATCCATGGTATCGCAAAGGAACTTCACTGGTCTAAGTGTGTCTGCATTCTCGTGTGGGCACCCAACCTAACCTAACCTAAACTAAATAGCGACTATAAAGTTCATACACACGCACATACGGACTTGTGGCACCGAATTTTTCGGATGTGTCGGATGTATCATATTTGTCGGATTACCCTTACATGGTACATCTGTCAGATTTGTCTGATCTATCGAATTTGTTTGATCTCTCCGATTTTTTGGATTTGTCTGACCTGTCGAATTTGTCGGATCTGCTAGATCTGTCAGAAGACTGAATTAACTAACTTTTTAGAAGCACCCAAGCAAATACTAACACCAGAGTCAATTGCATAGTGCTTTATACGATACAAAATTGGAAATTTTCGAAAATACTCTTCGTCAACCACGGTATCATGTCTTCTTTCTTTCGTAATTCGGCGAGGTTATGATCTGAACTCAAGGGATCATAACCCTCCCACTTCACTGCATTTCTACTGATCCGTCTGTGGGGTTCACCTGTTTGACCTTAGAAACCATCGGCTCGCCTCCCGATTTTCCATCACTTCGCTACTGAGGCAAACCAAATGCTGGTGTCGTTCTTCTTCTTCCTTTTATCAGCGAGGTAATGATCCGAAAATAAGGGATCACAACCCTCCCACTTCACCGCATTTCTACTGATCCGCCTGTGGGGTTCGCCTATTTGACATCAGAAAATATCGGCAGGCCCGCCGATTTTGGATCACTCGGTTACTGAGGCCAATGAAATGCCGATGTTGTCGCATTTGTCTGATCCAGGCGTTTATAGGCCTGTCTTTCCTACATCGCGATGTCTTTGGAACGTGCATTGATATTGCCCTTTTAACTAGGTTCAAATGATCTCTTCTTTGAACGTGGCAATACCAGCTGAGTCGGTCGCGCTCTATTTTTTGTACGAAGGTTTCCTTGATGTAAAGGCTTCCACGGATCTTCGAACTTCTTATTTGATCAAGCTTTGTCAGTCCTGCTGTCATGCTCATACTCTCATACATTTTGTACATCGTCCAACATTGTGAACCGTATGCGAGTGCTGGACGCACAACTGCAGTGTAGAGTCTTTCTTTCAGAAGATAGTTTTCCTGCCACTTCATTCACCCTACGCTTACGCGATAGTTGCTGTCGTCATCACAGGTGTCTTCGATCTTAATCACAGATCCCAGATATTCGAACTTTTAGCACTTGGAAAGCACTGCTCCATTTGAATAATAGGATAGGAATAGGCCTGAATGGTTCAGAGAACGGACAGCACAAGTACTTGGTAATGCGGTACCCATTTCCCTCCAAAACGTTCACCCATACGTCAAGTGCTCGTTGCAGGGATGTAACATCCTCACATATGATGGCTCCACCGTCACAAAGAATAAGTGATGTACTTTGGGGTCCATCACTTTGTCGTTAAGCTGAGAGCAAAGGACTTACGACGCTTCGCTGGTGCACCCCGACTTGAATTGGGAACTCTTCGGTTACTCCAGCGGGGCATCTTACTCTTTTCTTTGGTTCTTCGTACATGTCCATGATCATCTGTACACAGGTTTCAAGGACCTCTGGTCGTCTTAGCGCCACCCATATTAGATAATATCAGCCACGGTATCATGTATTAAGCTAAAGTCTAAAATGCTTCTTCGTCGACTGCACACCGGCTGAGGCACTATAAAGCGGATATACTCGTATCAAACTCTTGGTGTTGGTACTAAAGGAGGAAAGCTATCGAAAAGACAGAATTTTCTTCCAGGATAGATTGCAACCTCCAAGAACTGAGACCAACCAAAAATTCGTGAGATTGCTTACAGTTGCACATTAGGATCGATGGGTTCAAAATGAGGTGAAACCTTTCCAGTTGGACATCGCCACGAATGCTTAAATGACCCTCACCATCGCCTGGCTTAAAGTCCTAGGTTATATTGAACGTGATCATGTACCTATAGCTATTCAGTTATCTTTTTCCAACATAAATAGAACTCAATCAGGGTTATCGCGAATAAATTTTCCCTCGGAATTTTTCCTCCGAACAAAAATTAGGTATCCTCAAAAATAGGGAAAAAATTCATCGGGGAAAAATTAAGTATCGCGATTGCGTTGAAAATGCTCCTGAATTGTCATTCATGATACCTATTTCCTTTCCGCGGAATTAATTCCTCTTTTTTGAAGATACCTAATTTCTGTTCGGGGGAAAAATTCCGAGGGAAAATTTATTCACGATGACCCATAATATTAATTGTCAAATGCCTAGCTGAGTCTGAAATAGTAAGGTCTTATGCTAAAAAAAAATTCGGAAATTACCTTTTTGCTGTTGAGCAGCACGGCTTCGATATTTGAAGAGCTAACCACCCTGGCTCAATGTATGCACTAGCCCCAGTCCCTAACTGAATCTAGTACTTGTTACTGATAATATATCGCCACTGATGTCCCCTAGGTTCAAGTATATAACGAATGAGTTGAACATGAAGAGACCGTCACTGGTTTTCCACCTGACAACATAGTGTCTAACTCTAATTTGGAGAAATACTTTTGGAGTTCCTTAAGGAAGACGTTTAGAACCTGTGTTTCTTATTTAAATTCAATTTGACTTTATTTCTAAAGTATCTGGTTTCTTACTCTTACATTCACGACATGGATACCTACAATTTGTATGAATTATCACTTTGATTTTCAAACTGAATAATTTTCACCTCCTGTGAAAAGATTTCTATAGTATCTACACGCCTTCCGGACCATTTAATCAAACAAATGAACAGGCGATTTGAATCTCTTACCTGCTTTAATATCTTTATTCAAATTGATACATTGCAGCTGGGTGCTTGCTCATATTTCCCTTCTCATCACAATCTGAGTTAAACAAACTAATCTGCATTCCCATCTGGATACGGAGAGTCAAAGAGACGAACCAGAAACAATAACCATTTGCCAATGCAAGCATTCTTATCTGCTAGTTGATGTAAAGCCAAATCCCCATTATACCATTAGATGCCATTGTTTTCCAGCACTCGAGTGCCAGTTTCCTCATAGAGACCACTATCTGCTGCCCTGTGTTTGTAATGCAATTTGGCTTGGTTGGTTGGAAATCTTTTTGCTAAGTCCATTCACTCTATCGCCTTCTATAGTTGGTTTGGCCTCACAGCTAACCCCGTTTACACCTCGGAGTTAGTTTGTTTCTATCGGTCTGTACAACAGAGAAAGAGAGGTAATCCTTCTCACCCCGACTAACTGGCGAGTGTCGAATTATCGCTTTGAATATGTTATGCTAATATCAGCCACAGAATGAGAAAGAGAGATAGACGGATGTTGCTCTGCTAAACGACACACAAAGGTTCTATCTAAGTGCATAAGGCTTTTGGCCATAAGGCAAAGAACCGACAGACAATCGCAATGCATGCATAGAGGGGTTTCAAATTTCTCCCGGATTTATTTCTCACACGAATACAGTGTATCTACGTGTATGTATCTAACACAAAAGAAGGTGTTTTGTGTGTTTCGAATTTCAAGCCGGGGGCATTTCTCCATGTTGCTCATGTTCAGAAGGCATTCCTTTTGTGTTGTATCTTATGCTGGGGATTTTTTATACACAGCCCCATACCCTCTGTTGTTGTTGCCTAATGGCATTCTAATGCCAAGCTAATAGTGACATGAAAATTATCAGGTACGTGAATGTGCCTTGTAGTCTTCCCTAATCGCCTTACACTTCAGTGCGCGGCGCGTTGATTTTTCATCTTTTCCTTGCGTATTCGATTCGTAGATACATAGCCAACCTACGTATCTTTTGTTATTTTATTGATTTTTTATTTATTTTTTTCTTTTTCTTGTTCTGGCTTTTAACTTTGGGAATGTGGTTATGAAATCAACACGAAAAAGGAAGAAGAATATATTTTTCTTTGAGTAATCGCTTTTGAGAAATTATAACCGGCTTTGGGCAAATAGCTCGTATTTAACACTGGTGGATAGATAGGGCGGACTATAAGCAGTTTAAGGTGTTAAAAAATAATTTAAAACATGATGAACTATGAGCTATTGATTCGAGATTATACCCATCGTATTTGGATGATTGCGATGAGATTATGTCATTGTTTGGCAGCGAAAAAAAAAAAAAATTACAAAGTCAACTAATGCGAACAACAATAATCCGATTAATTGACTCTGATAGGAAATGTGCGGCTATTGGCTTACGGATTGTATTGATTTGCTTATTGAAATTAGAGTCAAGTTTAATCTGATGGATTTTTGACAAATGATTCCTTCATTAGTTGTCAGTTGAAAATGGATCTACGATGTGTAGTATAGTGAATCTGTAGGGTACCTAGTCATGGAGCTGTAGATAGCTGTGACGGGTTTAACACATCAATCACCACTATTGTGAATCACTACATATCTGTTCATTCTCTTTCTGAATTTCAATAGATTCGATAGCTTTGAACCGTCTGTCTGTACTGACCAGTGATATACATATTATGTACAGTATGAAGTTGATATTGACCTACTGGTAACCGGGCTCCCTGCGAAGCAGCATTCTAGCAGTGATTTATCCGATCAGTATGATCTACTGGATTGGGAAGTATTCAGTCATTGGAAAATGAATGGAGAGAGCGAGAGACGATTTCGGACCAGACCACCACGGAATTGGATCAGTGTCTATCCCTTCCTCTCTTTTTTGGCAGTGGTTGGTTAAAGAAACTTTATTTTCTTGTTTCTCCGAATACCCGAAACGGTGCCAGTATCTTGTGTCAGAAACATAGTATTTCCCCCGCATGTACTGAACCGACAGTCTTATATTAATGCTACCAACACACTATCTACGCTCAGTAAGTAACAAAATATTTTCTTTGGAGACCGTAGAAATACCACGTTCGTTCTAGGACAGGTTTAGCGCAGTAGTGGGTAAAAAGAGGACTATTTCTAAACCCATCTTTACTGCATCGGTCTCAATACTCCCAAACTGACGCACACTGACGGACCGCTGAGTTCTTCCGACTATATGTCAATGTTATCGGCGTAAGCGAATATTGGTACAGACTTGTAAAAGATTGTACCTCCGGTATTGGCTTGTGAGATCCATACAATTCTTTGAAGTATTATGTTAAAGAGATCGCATGATAGCGCGCCACCTTGTCTAAGTCCTTTCCTCCCATCGAACGGGTCGATGGTGTTCTTTCCGATTTTGATGGAGGAGCTAGAAGTCTCCATCGTCATTCTGCACAGACGGACAAGCTTGGCAGGGATGCCGAGACTAGACATGGCTCTGTATAACTCGTCTCTATACACGCAATCACAGGCAACTTTGAAATCGATGCGTATCGATTTTATATCAATGGGTTTTTTTTCAAGACATTGTGAATATTTCGTCAATGGTGGACTTTCCCGACCTGAAACCCCACTGATAATGACCTATCAGGATGTTGACGATCGGTTTTAGGTGTTCACATAATACGGGAGACAGGATTTTATATGCGATTTTGAGAAGACTTATTCCTCTGTAGTTGACGCAGTTCAGACAGTCTCCGTTCTTCAGGATCAGGCAAACGATGCTGAGGTTCCATTCATCGGGCATACTTTCGCCCGGCCAAATTTTACAGATGAGCTGTAAGCATGCCCCCCCCCCCAAAAAAAAAACCTTTTCGGCAAAAAAAAAACATTCAAATAGCATTTGATGGCTTCATTAGAATTCCAATTTTTTTTCATTCGAGGAGTTTTGTAAAGATCTAAACAAGTGGTAGTCTGATGGCGCAAGGTTTGGTGAATATTGTGGATGGGGTAGTGGTTCCCATCCAAGCTGCGACTACTTTTGACGAGTGACCAAAGATATGTGTCGTCTTGTGTTGTCATGGTAGAAAACAACACCTTTACGATTCACCAATTCTAGACGCTTCTGTTTGATTTCGTTATCCAATTTGTCATTTTGACGGCACTTCATATTCGAATCAATCTCCAGGTTACTTGAAAGCAGCTCGACAAACACAACATCCTTAAAGCCCATCAAATTGTCAGCATAACCTTCTTTTAATTAATATCTGCTTCTGAAGTTCCTAGTGCTGGTTCGTCACGCTTGACGGCTGATGAGTGAAGCGCAGATGCTTATGCGGTTAATGAGATGAATCTCATTGAGTACACGTGTCGAACTGATTAACGAAATCAAGTTGTTTTAAATGGTTTTCAGCCCTCTTAGGTGTAAAACGTCTGCAATCTCTTGAGTAGTGTAATGACGATTTTCTTCATCCACTTTGACTGGCCGTCCTGAACATGGTCCATCTTTAACATTAAAATCTCCAGAACGAAATTTAGCAAATCAGTTCCGCAACTGATACTCTTTAAGGCATCCTGGGCATACACATCGAACAACTTCTTATGAGCTTGCACGATGTTTACAAAAATCTTCGTTTTGAGTATCCATTTTCAACTCGATGCTGGCAGCCACTTCAACCTAACTTCAAAGAGTTCAATGACTACAATGACCTCACTGAACTTCAGTAAATGCAAAAAAAAAAAAAATAATAATGCATCCTTTGCCATCCTTTGATGTTGTCCAAAATATGGCGAAGCAATGCAATCAGTTTGAGCACCAAAATAAGACTGTTCCGCTCCAACGTTGAATGTGTGCTGTTATATGGTTGCAGCACGTGGAGAGTGACCACTACTATCACCAGAAAGCTGCAAACGTTTGTTAATAGGTGCCTGCGCAATATCTTAAGGATTTTCTGGCCCAATCGTATCTCTAACGAACACCTTTACGAGAGAACGGGTCAGGAACCAATAGGCACAACGATTTAACGACGAAAGTGGCAGTGGATTGGTCACACGTTCCGAAAGGGTGACAGTGCCATAGCAAACCATGCTATGCAGTGGAACCCTCTAACTCAGGATGACAGAAGACCTGGCGGTCCGAGGAGAACATGGCGCAGAACTGTCGAGAAGAAGGCACGGCAGTTAGGGAAAAGTTGGGGAGAACTCAGACACATTGCCAGAAGCCGTACACGACGACGCGTAGGCGTAGTAGAGGCCCTAGGACCCACAAGGTGATACAGGACATCATATTGTAATATAATATAAATGTATGCCGAAGAGTTTTAGTCTGCAACGGACAATGGCCGGGCAGTTTCTTGTTCTTCGAGGCAGAATCGGCGTGAGTCAACGTGGCTTTTGCCTATCTTTTCAAAATAATAGTTAAGATGGCAGTGGCCGATAAAGATTCAAGTTGCCTTTACTTAGGAGAGAAGTTCGTGGCTTGTGCTTTTGTCACGGAATTAGGCAAATACCTTAAGAGAAGCCCAATTGATACAGATGCTCTTGAAGCTCCCATGTGTTAAGCTGAATTCAGCTATGACCTCAAGGGACTGACCTTCTTCTTCTTATTTTGACGAAGTTGTGATCTGAAAACAAGGGATCATAATCCTCAAAGAACTGATAGTTCACGAAAAGTTTCAGGGCCAATGAAAACTTTCAACTTCCAAACTTTGTCTTTCAAGCTGATCCGCGATTTCATTGCCTTCGATACCCTTATGTCAGGATACCCAGGAGAGTAAGACTCTGTCTGACTGTCGTTGAAAGTTGCAAGCTGATTCAAGGAATTGAGACAGTTCCATGCTAATCTGGAATCGGCATAGTAGGAGATTAAAGCTTTTAGAGCTGCATGAGTTCTTCTTATTTCGGTCAGGTTATGATCTGAAAACAAGGGATCATAACCCTCCCACTTCACTGCATTTCTACTGTTCCGCCTGTGGGGTTCGCCTTTGCTGCCTGGAGGTGCTTGACTGTCTGAAAAAATATTGGTTTGCACTAAATTGCATATACATACCTTCTTCTTCTTCCCAATTTGGCGAGGTTATGATCTGAAAACAAGTGATAATTGCATATATGTATATACCTCTGCCGGGAAAATTGAAGTCAATTCCCGAAAAGGGTTTAGGTTTGGGCCGGCAATTTTTGGAATTGAAACATAATTCAATTTTATTTCCATTGACTGCAAGAAATGCAGTTCTTCTGTAGTTACGACGGCTTTCGCATGGAAAGCAATATCCTTGGATCTGTCCTGGATGCATTTGAATACGTTTTAGTAAAATATATACCCATCGCAGATACCACCTTTTCGGTCATCTCAGTGAACCAATTCAATTCTTTAATTATATATCTTTCCCACAAATTTATTCAAATTGATATCAATTCTAATTTTCCCAGGAGTAGTGGTGTAACCGAAAATATTATTAAAATGAGCCAAAGTATCTCGCATCGCATTTTCGCTTCTCAGATATAAAAGCAGATACAAACAAACAAAACCAAAAAACCCTACAAACAAAGATGAAGTTAAGAACTAAAAAAAGAAAAAAAAAATACGAGTAAGCCCAAACCACGAGGCGAATAATAAAAAGAAAAGAACTTGAGAACGAAAAAAATGAATAAAGAATGAGCAGTGAACATTGAATTAAAAAAAAAAAAAAATATGGTAACCAAACCATCCAACGAAACAAAAGAAACCGCGACGCGAAGCATTTTATTCTGCTGCTGCTGCCATATTATATAGCAATAACTAAAGAGTGTGAACTTTTGTAACATGATCACGTACCCATGTGTGTGCGTTGGCTGGTTGGATGGTTTGGTATCTTATAAAACAGCAGCAGCTACAGGAACAGGACTACCCAGCAAGCAAAAACCAGCTAAAAGAATTATTATTGAAGGCAGAAGCACGAAACTCGCTTTCGTTCCTCCTTTGCGGTGATACAGAGAAAGAGGCAGAGGATACCTGTGTGTGCAGCGACGACGATGTTCTCTGTACCCTCAACGACAACGTCCTGTTTTTATTAAGTTGGTTCTCTAACAAGCGCGGAGATGACATAGCAGAAACTCTTTTCATTTTTTTTTTTTAAGTATTATACTTATTGGATGGTTGTTCTGGAAGGAAAAGATACAAGAATCATCGTTTTATTATGCCCTTCCTTCCCGAGCCCCTGTCTACTTTATAATGTTCAATGCTTTGTGGTTTCTTCCCCCTTTTATATATCGAGTTTGAGTATTCATTAAGAGGTTCACTTATAATGATTATTGTGTTCTTTTTTTTTACCCCCTTGGTCTTTTAGATACTCGTTCAGTGAGAAGATGTCTTTAAAAAAAAATACCAAAGGACTTTCAATTCATCCTCCATTCACACCCCTTTCGATACACGAAGGACAAATAAATAGAAATCCCCTCTCAAGTTATGAGTACCAATCTGCTAGACACTTGTACTCCGATTTCAACTTCAATAGCATTCTTATAGATAAATTCGTATCTACAGTAAGAAGTTGCCTTGCCAGCATGTATCTTTTTCTGATACCCTCTGGTAGACGACCAAATCGCCACAGGGAGTAGTGTTAAAACTTCACTGAACGTCTATTTGCACGTAATTTATAGTTTGAAAGTCGACGTTTGTCGAGGTACTTGAAAATTTGTTATAATACTTGTACCGAACCATAAAAATTGTAGGAAACCGCAAAGAATGAAAGAGAAAAAAAAAAAAATTGAATGCTTCATAGTCATAATAAAATTCCAACAATGAACGTAATTGAGAGGTATACACACGTCGGGGGAAGAGGGAATTTGTGGTAATTTCAGATGAGGTAATGTATCTCTACTGATCTCTCTCACCATATTTTATGTGTGGGGTGTAAAAAAAAAAAAAGTCAAAATTTTTCATGCAGAATGACCGAGTTTTAAGTGTGTACTTGTTTTTTTTTATTACCAACTTGTACTGTTATGTGTATAGGCTATGAAATGTGTGTAATTAAAAATAAGTTATCTTCTGGAAGTATCTTGAGGTATTTGTTCTTTAGAATGTGAACAGAAACTGTGTTATAACGACTGTTGAACCTACACTTGAACTTCTGGAGGATTTGTCTTCTATTTTTATTTATTTATTATTATTTTTTTAGAAGAAAAATTAAAATGAAGTTGTAGGCTTTAGTTTCTAAAGCTGTGATGACGGAATTAGAGAACAAGTGGAAAAAATCCACTAAATATGGAAACTTTGGGTTTTCTTTTCTTAAATTGCATACATGTCAGAATACGCAATATGGACTTGTTCCAAATGTATCAATGAAAAAAAAATTCGGAAAATTAAAATTTAATGGAAAAAATCTATTAATTCCGCTCTGTTTTTTTTTCATCCTTGTGTCTCTAAGGGAGATGATTAAATACCTCCACATTTCCATTCATTTCGTTGAAGTTCTTTAACGTTTTTCAATTAAGGGCTAGTGGTAGAAGATTCTTTGCTGTCTGTCATTTAATCGGCAGACAAATTTTAAAAAAAATCACTTTCAGTCATGATCTGGGTAAAATTGGTTCTGATTAGCGTCAAGGTAAGGTATGTTCTTGTACACAAAGTCAGGTATGTTCGCCCAACGTCCAAATAGAGGAATCTAATACATTCCTTGGACTTGGTACCTTTACGTTGAAAACAACTTTTCTGGGCTAATTTACAGTCTATCTCTGCACACAATAGATCCGAGATACCTCAGCTGGAAACAGAAGTTTGTTTTGTGTACGTTACTAGTAAGATAAGTCTCTGTAGTCTAGTAGCCACAATCACTAATCCTTTAAATACTCATCCAAATAATCGAAGCTATTGCAGAGCCCAGACGGCATTGTCTACAATCGTCTACCTTGAACATCTGAACGAAAGTTGGACAAAAACAATTTTTAGGGACTGTTTCACAGCTCTAAGGTTAAGCTGCTAATAGTATGATATTATAGCTGCTGAGTTTACGAAACCAAAATTGGCCTGTAGCATATTAGTACATAACTAGATACGAGTATGTGGAAATTATGGCTTCGAATCATCAGTATTGAAGAAATATGACGTCCTAAATACGCCTACTTGACCAATACCACGTTGGGAATACTATCTGGAATCTTACGGCCAAAAGTAAGTGGAATAACAAAAAAGTACGCTCATACTGGTATATTTACTTTTGTTATTGATAACTTGCAAGAAAATGTTGTAAATGACTTCATGGATCACTTCCAAAGACGCCCCCAGATACCGACAAATGGTCAAAAATAATTTGATAAAAGTAAAATTATGTAAAATAGAGAAATATTAATATCAAAGTTTATCCTACAATTTTATTAAAACATATCTTTGCTGACAGGTTTTATGCGATGATATTATTCTTTAGAAAAGATTCGCGTTCCTTTGCTATGTCGAAAAAACCAACTGGGATTCATATTGATGGTAGTGTAGCGTCCAATAAAAATGACACATTTAATAGCTATTTCTCCTCTATAGCTGAAGCCCTTCAACCAAACCCTAACCTTGAAGGTTGTACGATCAATGTTGTTTATTTCCAAAGAAGCACCTTTTTCTTTGAGCCTATAACTCCTTGGAAGTTATTGAAATTGATCGGGTCCTTAGGTTAGGTTAGGTTGAAGTGGCTGCCAGCTAAGAATCGCCAACACACTTAGACCAATAATAGGTCCATTGTGATACCACATGGATCATGGGAGAAATTTCTCCTACCTACTGTTAAACCATTCTGAGCTTCTTATGAAGCGTAGGAGGCTTTTAATATCAATGTTTTTCAGGTCGTCTATGTCGTTGTAATAGGGGGCTCCTAGGTGAAGCTTCCTTCTATGGGAGAGCGCTGGGCAGTGACAAAGAAGGTGAGGAATATTTTCTTCCTCTTCCTCATCCATGCAGCTTCTAGAAAAGTCGTTCGCAAAAAGGCCTAGCCTTGTGGCATGCTTGCCTATTAGACAGTGTCCAGTGATGACACCTATTAAAGCGCCGATATGCAATCTGTTGAGAGTAATCAAATTCTTAGAACGTTTTAGATCCAGCTTCGGCCAAATTTGTTTTGTCGCTAGACATGTGGGTCCACTTGTCCACCTAAGGTTCGTACTCTCGATAGCATCCAGCTTAAATTTGAGTTTGCAGGTAGCGATTGGTATACCTAAGGAGCCTTTGTCCGGCAGGATGGGTATAGTTGTTCCTATTCTGACGAGTTCGTCGGCCTTACAATTCCCTGGAATGTCCCTATGCCCCGGCACCCAAAACAGGTGAATATTGAACTGCTCAGCCATCTCCACGAGAGACGAGCGGGAGTCTAGAGCTACTAAGGAATTTATAGAGGTCGATTCCAAGTATTTGATTGCTGCTTGGCTGTTTGAAAAGATGCGGATATTTTTAGCAGATATCACGTTTTTCTTAAGCCAAGACAAGACTTCTTTAATCGCCAAAATTTCCGCCTGGAACACGCTACAATGATTTGGAAGACGGAAGGAGAGCTTAAGATTAAGCCTGTCAGAGAAAACACCTCCACCAACCCCGTTCTTAGATTTAGAGCCGTCAGTGTAGAAGTGGATTGATCCATCTTCTAAAAATGTATCATCATTCCAGAGTGATCTGGAGGGGATGGTGACGAGGAAGTTCTAGTCAAAATTTAGACGTGGGATGGTGTAGTCCGTGTTTTCGGGAGAGATTTTGAGTTTATTCAAATTGGAAGCGTGGCCAAAGTCTCTCCTTGACCATTGTTGGGTAGCTTCAAGGCGAACGGCTGCATTCGCTGCCATTTGCTTGCTAAATATATCGAGGGGTACCAGGTGAAACAAAATGTCCAGTGCCGCAGAGGGGGTTGTACGTAGTGCTCCGCCTATGCACAGACAAGCTGTGCGCTGGACCTTACTTTGATAATCGCGATTTATAGATTTTTCTAAGGCCGTCCACCAGACAATGACCCCGTATGTGAGTATCGGTCTAATGACCGAGATATAGAGCCAGTGAGTGATTCGGGGTTCTAAACCCCATCTATTTCCAATAGCTTTTTACCCTTTCTTGAATATTAGGTTTCCAGCTTAGGATCCAGGATGAGACCCAAATATTTTGCTGTGTCAGAGAAAGTTAAGCTGATACCATTTAGAGACGGAGGGTCGACTAACGGAATTTTATATTTCCTGGAGAAGAGTACAAGTTCAGTTTTGTGGGGGTTTACACCCAAACCACACCGAACTGCCCATCTAGTGAGCTTGTTTAAAGCGTTTTGTAGAAGTTCTTTTAGAGTATTTAGGTGCTTTCCTGAGACAGCCAAAGCAGCATCATCTGCATAAGCGATCGCCGTGCATGATTAACAATAGTTCATTGATCACCAAGTTCCACAAAAGGGAGGATAGAACACCACCTTTCGGAATGCCTCTACTGACAGACCATCTGGTAGACATCCCACCCAGCTTAGAGTTGATAATCCGACCATTAAGCAGTAGATTAATCAGTTCGCAAAGTGAGCTGTCGACCTTCAGGTCTGAGAGTGCATCTGCTATCGCTGATGCATTGACGTTGTTGAAAGCGCCTTTTATATCCAGAAAGGCAACCATTGTATACTCCTTATGAAACAGGGAATATTCAATTTTACGCACCAGTGAGTGCAATGCCGTCTCCACTGATTTGCCTTTGCAATATGCATGTTGGGCCGCCGACAGTAGTTTCTTGTCAATACTGCTGCGTAAATAGATATCAATCAGTCGTTCTAATGCTTTTAAGAGGAATGGTGATAGACTTATCGGTCTGAAATCTTTTGGATTTATGTGAGAGCATTCGCCCGCTTTGGGTATGGAGACAACTTTGACTTCTCTCCATATCTTTGGGATATATATCAGATCTAGAGAACTTCTAAAAATTGTCTCAAGCATCGGCAGGATTATGTTCGATGATTTCTGCAACTCGGCAGGTATAATGCCGTCTGGTCCCGCGGATTTAAATGGTTTGAAGCTGTGCAGTGCCCACTGAAGCTTGCTCTGTGTAATCAGTTTTGAGGAGTTTGCTTTTTGTGCAGATGGTTTGCTGAAAACCATATTGCTAACAACTTGCGAACTGCCTGGGAAATGAGTGTCAAGCAGTAAATTTAGCGAATCTTCGCTTGAAGTCGTCCAAGACCCATCGGTTTTCTTAACTGGGTGTAATTGGATTTGAAGAGAGAATTTTCCTCAGCCTAGATGCCTCAGAGGCTTCTTCTATTTTACCACAGAAGAGTCTCCAAGAATTACGTTTGACTTTCCTTAATTCTTTTTTGTATATGTTTAGGGATGCCTTGTACAAGGCCCAATCTAACGCGTCTCTCGTACTTTTGGCATTATTAAAAAGTTTTCTGCAATTATTTCTTAACTGACCTAAACCGGCAATCCACCAATGCGGCTTCTTTTTGCCCCTGGGTTGTATCAAGGGGCATGAATAAGTCATCGCTATATTTAAGGCTGAGGTTAAGTCCTCAACCATGCGATCAAGTTCTTGGTGGTTGCAGGGGGGATTAAGGTGATCTGAGGTAACTAAGTTGCTTAAAGTTGACATCTACTTGAGCCAATCAGTTTTGCGGTAGTTCCTAAAAACTGGATGGCTAATAGAATCTATGTGTAGCGAGAATTGGAGATACCTGTGATCCGAGAAAGATGGTTCGCCTGACACCTTCCAATTCTTGATGCGGTGGACGATGGTATCGGAGACAAGGGTGATGTCCAATACTTCTTGCCTGTTTCTGGTGACGAAAGTGTGATCGTTACCTATGTTGCATCGGGTCCTTAAACAACCCTAATTCCTGCGGATATGATGGTATATCTAATCCAATTCTAAAAAAATATCTCATGATTTGTGGTCGACATTCTTGCTTCGATTTTTAACAAAAGCATACTTAGTGGAGAAGTTCCTGCTGCACTTAAAATCGCGAATGTTGGACCGCTCTATAAAAACGGCGATTCTAACAGTGTCACAAAATACAGACCCATTTCACTTCTTCCACAAAATATTTGGAAAATCAGTTAAAAAAAAAGTAGGGTTGTGAAGTTTTTAAATAAGACTCTTTGCTTTACTTTAGTCCAATTTGGTTTACATAAGGGGAAATCTACGGAAGATGCACCACTGCAGGCTATTTGTAGATATAACCAAAGTATTTGATATGGTCAATCATTCCGTACTCTTAAAGAGACTTCAAATGACAGGTTTTCGTAGCGATATGCTTGAGTGGTGTGGATCATACCTGGAAAAAAAGTTCACAAAGAGTTAAAGTAGATAAAATCAGGAGTGGAATTCTATGTATCAAAATGGGCGTGCCACAAGGATCGGTTCTAGGGCCCATTCTTTTCCTTATTTATACTAATTCCCTTATCCAGCTTAATTTTAAGGGTGCCCTAACGGCATTTGCCGACGATGTAGGTTGCTCATATGGATCTGCCTCTCCTCTGGACCTAGTTCTTCTTCGTCTTCCTTTTATCAGCGAGGTTATGATCCGAAAACAAGGGATCATAGCCCTCCCACTTCACCGCATTTCTACTGATCTGTGGGGTTCGCCTCTAGACCTAGTTGAGGATATAAATTGGGATTTGATTAGTTCCAAAACTAAAATTATGTTATTCAATCCTTCTTCACATCTCTCCGAGGTTAACTTTTACTTTCATGCATGTGAGGGCCAACAATTTAAATTAAATGTTTGTTCTTGTAATGGTTGGTTGGTTAAGATCGGCCATCGATGAGGATGCACTTAGACCAGAAGTAGGTCCATTGTACTGCAGATGTGTAAGGTGGATGGATCATCCTCTTACTCTAGGAACCATTTGCTTCGTTATATGAAGAAGTTGATTTTAGCTGTGCCGCCTGCACGGGATCACTTAGATCATTGAAAGAGTATTCACCCATAGTGGCTTTCGTAATGTTAGCGAGCGCAGGACAAGCGCATAGGAGATGACTGATGGTCTCTTCCTCCTCTTCGTTCGTACAGCTTTTGCAGAAGTCAGTTTAGGTCTAGTCTTTGCGTATGTCTCATATGACGCAGTGTCCGGTGGGAAAATTTTTTATTTTGGAGAGGGTTCCTCTCTTGTGTTTCAGTAGTCCGATGGACCTAGATTTGTTAAGTGTTGTCCAAAGTTGTCTGGCGGTGTTGCATTGGACTAGATGTTGCCATCGGTAATTGGCAACCTTCTCCGCGTCGGTTTGAATAAGGTACTTAAGATAAGACGTTAGAGCTTCGATATTGGTAATGTTTATAGTATTTGTACCAGAGCTCGTCAGCTGCACAATTCCCCGGTAGATCACAGTGACCTGGTACCTATCCAAGTGAGGTTGTACTGACCGGCTATCTTATTAAGAGATACGCCGCAGTCTTTCACTGCCTTCAATCTCGTAGTGCTCGATGCGAGGGATTTGATGGCTGCCTGACTGTCGTCTTACTTACTTACTTAGGTGGCGCTACAGTTCGGGGTGAACCTGGGCCTCAACCAACAAGCCTCTCCATTTAGCTCGGTCTTTAGCTAATTTCCTCCAGTTGCGCACTCCAAGTTGGTCGAGGTCCCCTTGAACTTGTGCGCGCCACCTACGGCGATGATTCCCTCTACTGCGTCGTCCCTCGGGGTTAGATTCGAAGACTCTGCGGACCGGAGCGTTGTCGACGTAAGTAACAATATCCGATGTTGACACTATTAGCAGCCACCCAGTCAGGAGCTTGGCGACCCGCAGTAACTTCGAGTTGAAAAACGGTGCAAAGGTTTGGAAGGTTAATAGAGAGATGTATATGCAGGTCTTCTGAGAAGATGCCGGCGCCGACTCCGTCCTTAGTTTTGAACCCGTCGGTGAAAATTGACAGCGATTCGTTGTATAAGATATCGCGTTTGCATCCACTTAGTTTTGTGTGGTATTGAGTGCATGTAGCCCCTCTTGAAGTCATATTCAACCGACAGGTGGTCAGCGAAATTGGGGAGATGACGGTGCATCGAAAGTATTTTGGCGTACCCGTGTGTGACTCTTTCCATTGCTTGGAGCCTCTCAGTGTTATTGCCGAGCTGATGGCTAATTGTTTACTGTCGTTTTCGATGTCAATCAGAAGTAGGTGGAGCATAGTTTGGAGCGCGCGCCGCTATGGAAGTTGAGTTTTTTCTATTATGAATAGGTTGGACTTCTTCTCCAAGGCTGACCACCATACCTGTAACCCATACATAAGCATTGTTCTTGTAATGCCTCGTCTATTTATTACAGCGAATTTGACTGTAGTGTAAAGTCATTTAAAATGGAAAAAGTTAATGAGTTTAAATATTTAGGGTTGGTGCTTGATTCCAAGATGAGCTTTTCAAACCATAACGAGATTTTGAGCTAAAAAAACAAATATTTGGGGCCAGGGCTCTTTAAAGTGCCAGGGCCTAGCTTCTCGCAACCACTCATGTTGTGTGCGTTATATTTTTCACACGAATGGAAGGGACCTACAGTTTAATGCTGACTCCGAACGGCGATTTGAGAAGCTTTTTCGTGACAACAATACTCTCGGATGTTTGTCAGACGCTCGCGAGAGGTGGGACCGTGAAAAAACTTTTTGGTGTTTTCTGGGATTCGAACTTGGAACCTCATGCGTAGTGATCGGACACACTAACCACTTACGCCACGGCGCGTACTTTGAAAAATGTCTTCTATCTGAGGAGAGTTTGCTCTTCCAAGTTTTTAAAACTATGTACATATATCTGTTTATTCCATTCTAGATTACAATATGGCGTCGCATGCTGGGGAAGTATCTATCTAAATAAAATACAGTCTCTACTAATCTTACAAAAATGCGCCTAGAATAATTTATAATAAACATCTTCTCTATCATTCCTTTCCTTTATTTCGTGATTTGAAAATTCTTCCCATTCGCCACTTGTACTTCTTTAAAGTACTAAGCATGTTCTTCTTTAGATCTGGCAATCTTAATTTTAGAATCCTGGGCAAACATAATTCATTGAGTCTGGAATATTGATGTGGGCGCTAATGTTCTCCCGCTAATGTTGTTAGCTCAATTGAGGAAGGTAGAATTCTATAGTTTCATCTTGCCTGTAAAACTACCTTGTTTGTCTTCTTTTCTAGTCCATGGGAACCCTTCTGAAATGATAGAAATTAACATAACAACACATCTTTTGTATCAACTTCATCTTCCAATTACGTTTTCCACCTATTTGCAGAGATAATCATCTCTTTATTACGTCTGCATAGTCGTAACTTATTTTAAAATTTCATTTCTCTTAATCTGCCCAAACAATCAGAAGGAGAAAAAGCCTGCTACATCCACAAAACATTACCATCAACTTTTATTAATACTTTATCTTGGCAATGGAATCTACTACACAGACGACGAGCAGCGAGTACGAGTATCTTATCTTCCTGACTACTGAGCCAAACAAAAGAATAAATTGGAAAGCAGATGTTTCTCCTTGTCTTCTTCAATGAAAAGGATCCTTTGAGCACTTCAAGTCCTTCAACCGGTAGTAAAACGAAAAAAAAAAAAAAATCCTTCTGTTATACTGAAATCGAATAATAAAAGAAGAAAGTTTCTGCCTTCGACAGGCCAGCCAGTTGGTGGGTAGGTAGGTAGCCTTGTTTCTCTAAGAAATAAATAATACGAATAGTAATTGCACAGTTTTTCGTTCGAATGAAATACCATCGTGTGCCCTTTTTATCCCAGTCGTCGTCATCGTCGTCGTAACAATGGCCATATAGGAAGGAAATTTCATACTTCGTTAAGTGAAGCGTTAGTCGGATAACTATCAGCAGGCAGGCCGACCTACGACGGACGGGACAAATTAGTGGTGTACACGGTACACTCACTTCCTTCTACGATTCATCAATAATAGTGGAGAAAATAATTGTATTGATGGATAATGGCTTGAACACAATGGGGTTTGACCCTGCTAGAGTCATTAGCAAGCGGTCTTTGTGAAACACATGTGGTGTCAAAGGGTTTTCATTCATGCTGAACGGAAGGGAGGAACGTAGTTATACATAGGTACATATGTATTTCTTGGTGTGGAAGTTGAGTGATTGTTATCACATTAGGGCCAATGAAAACGTACGCATTAGTGCGCATTGGATAGGGTTAATGAATGATATTGGAATGATTGAAGGGAAGTTGTAATCTTACACGACCTCTCATGGCTGCTTCGTATCGAATTTAATTTGAATCGATTGTTGTGGGAGTGGATGATTAAATGTATCTGCATTCAAATACACGTACTAATGTTTTTTTTCTTTCTTGTTTCAGGTAAATTAACAAAATTTGTACAACCGATAAGCTTGTAAGTAGAAATTAGTTTCTTAAGTTAGTTGTCCACAAGTCTCACAATTATTCAAGGACTCTGCTTTGAATATTTGCAATCTATTTCACTTTGCAACTTTACACCTTTTTACACAAATTGTACAAAGATTTTACAAAAAAAAAAGCAAAAAAACAAACAAAAAACGAATTTACTACGCGTAAAATGAAAAGTTGCAAAGTTTTTTGGTAGCACTGGGCCCTCTCCTGCTCATTTGCCGCAGAATGATTTCGAAAACTTTTGGATAATTAAATATTGCACGCATCTCAGGTATTTATTTATTTATTTACTTGAACAGCTTATACACATTAAGACATAGTATCTTATAACTAGTGATAAGCTATTAATTAACATTGTATGAAAGTTCAGATAGATCATTTATAATTATTATTTTCATATTCATTTCATTAACATAGTTCATTGTTCGGAAAAAAAAAGAACAGAAAATGTATTGACTTAACTTAAAGAAGAGGGAATACAATTATAATTTTTAATTATTGTGTAAAATGTATCTTTATTTTGCTTTTAAATGTTGTAGCATCATCTATTTCCCTTAAAGGGCGCGGTAGAGAATTCCACAAGCGCGTGGCATGAACAACAAATTGACGTACGGATGTAAGGGAAGCATAACGCGGGTGAATTAACATTCGAGACCTGTTTGAAGACGCCACTCTTAGTTCCTCATAGAGATAGGGAGGTTGGTGGTTAAGCAAAATGTTTGAGAGCAGAATTAGTGCACGATATTGAAGAAAATTGTCAAAGGTCATCCCTAGAAGGTTTTTAGAGAGATTAGATTCCCTATCATATCTTCGTAAGCCGAAAATGTATCGTATTAGGCTATTAAATGCAACATTGAGCCTACGTTTGCTTACGGACTCACAATTTGAATAAATTTCACATCCATAGATCAAGGTGGATATGACTAGTGTTTTCGCCAACATCATGCGCGTTCTTATTGGTGTGTAAGATTGAGTTACCCACATAGTCCGAAGGATGCCATATGTCTTTCCCACAACGATGTTTATGTGGTTGTTCCAAGTTAGTGTACGGTTAAAAACCATACCCAGATTTTTGGCTGTATCGACATATGTTTATTGGAGCGTTATTTAAGATGACGGGGGGGAAATACGAGAAGTCGACAACATTTTTTGAGACAACAAGAGACATAGACTTCTGAGGGTTCAATAAAAGACCGTTTTGCTGAGACCAACGTGCAATGTTGTCCATATCCTCATTGACACAGTGAACGCAATGATCGATTAGACCAAGTCGGCAGCTCAAATACATTTGGACATCATCGGCGTACATACCATATGTATTGAGCAGTGTTTTGCAACCGATGGCAGTGCATTCACGTACAGCGAGAATAAAAGAGGGCCCAAAATAGAGCCCTGGGGGACACCACGCGTTGTTGGTAAGAAATTAAATATTCTGTTGTTACATACAACTGCTTGCGTTCGATCGGTAAGATAGGAGTGCAGAAGCTTAACAGCGCATGTTGAAAAATTTAACGAATGGTGAAGCTTCTCACATAAAATGGAGTGGTTCACCGTATCGAATGCCTTCGAAAAGTCGAGAAGGATTAAAAATGTTACTTTATCCCCGTCCAGTGCTTGCCGTAGATCTTCGGTGACACTTACAAGGGCTGTAATACAACTATGATTTTTCCGAAAACCAGATTGCTTTGATGTGAGCAAGTTCGAACTACCAAGGTAAAAAGACATTTGTCGTTGCAAGATTCTTTCAAACACCTTAGATAAAAAAGGCAGAGGAGAAATTGGTCTAAATTCATCTCCCTTGGAATTTTTAGCAACAGGCAGTATTTTAGCCAACTTCCATTGTCCCGGAAATACACCTGTTGTTAGAATGGTGTTAAAAGTAAAAGTTAAGAAAGGAAGTAGGATAGGAAAAATCAATTTCAAAAACGATGGGTGCATCTCATCGAATGCAACCGCGTTTGACCTAATAGAGAGTATACTGGCAACGACCTCTGTACTGTCTACCGCTCTGAAGCTGAAGCTAGTACTAGAGAGCAGTCTATGAGGATTGCTAGTAGAAGCTTCTGTCGAACTAGTGTTCGGTACAGGGGGTGCTGGCTGTGAAACAAATTTACGATTAAGGTCATTGCAGTCGATATCATCTACACAGTTGGTTTTGCATTTGACAATTCCCATTTGGCGTAGGTTGTTCCACAGCAGCCGTCCGCTCAGGGATGAGTTAAATCGGTTGCAGTAAAACTGTGATTTTGCGGTACGAATCGCCATAACGACTTTGTTCCGAAGTGAGCGATACGAGCAGTGGTGTTCCTCTAACCGGAAGCGTTTCCAGCGATTGTAGGCTTAATCACGTCGAAGCATTAGTTCACGAATTTTCTGAGTGAACCATAGTTTGCTTTAAGGCGTGCAATCTTTTGTTCTTAAGGGAACGTGCCTATCATATAATTTTAGTATATTAGAGTTAAGGAAATCAATTTGCTCATTAGAGGATGGCATATAGTAAATTGTCTCCCAGTTTATGCTTCGAACATGTTCTTCTAATAAGGCATAGTCAATATGTGTTAAGTCTCTATACTGAATGGTTTTGACTGTGGGCGTAATATTAAAATCGAAGGAAAGATAAATCAAATCATGTTTAGAGAAAGCGGCTGCTGTGAGTTGAATCGGCATGGTGGTATTTACCGCTCGTAAGTTGAATGCACTCATAGCATCAATAAGGGAATGATATCTTAGAATATTAGAATTAAAGTCCCCGAACACTATCATATTAGAACTGCCTAAGGAAATTTCTTCCATTAATGTTGTAAAAGGGGAGATATCGATATTACTGTTCGGCCTGTAAACAGTACCAATAAGTATCTTACTCTCATCACAACCGAGTTAAAAAAAAACGTACTCAATCTCGCTGTAACTTTGGGACAGGCACTTCAGCTTGCATTTAATATCTTCCCTTACGTATATCGCAACACCGCCGCCCCCACGACCTCTTCTATCGGAACGGAAAACCCTGTATCCCCTCAAACAACACAACTCGTCCCTCAAGCCTTCTGCCAACCACGTTTCGGAAACACATATTACATGGACTCAGTCAATTTTGGGTATTATACTTTGAGCGTTTATGTGACATATCTTAAGACCATCGTTTTGGCAACTTAAAACCCTTACCATCGTATGCAATGCTCCACTACCATCCATCTTTGCAAATAGAATTGCTAAAAAGTACTCGAATTTATAAAAAGAA
Source organism: Brachypalpus laphriformis (assembly GCA_945910035.1). Classification (NCBI taxonomy): domain Eukaryota; kingdom Metazoa; phylum Arthropoda; class Insecta; order Diptera; family Syrphidae; genus Brachypalpus; species Brachypalpus laphriformis. Next base: position 310,597,156 of record OX246753.1, on the reverse strand, counting down.
GAAAGAAATGATGCGATAGAAGATGATCGAGAATAAATTTATAATTGTTTATGAAAAATATAACGAGAAAAAAATAAAAAATAAAAAAGAGAGAAGAAGATGAGAGGTCTAAGAACTGATATTACTGTGCTTAGACTAAAACTAAACAAATTCATATACTAATCTAATCTAAACTAATCTGGCAACTCCTTCCAATGTATCGATGCAGTCGATTAATACAGCTGACTCCGTATGGTGACGTTTTACATAAACACAACCACGTGCAGTGTATACTGATGCCAATTGTTTATGTTTTCTTAATTGGAGGGCATCTTGTAACAGCTGTTTGTTCTGCTGTGACAAACTTTCGCGCAGATAGATAAAGGCATCAGAAGAAAAACCAGCATCTCGTAAGCACAAATTTTTGTTCTTAAATAATCTGGAGAATTATGAACCACCCTGTATAAGATTTTTAAAGTCTCATGAAAATGTGAGTTCCTCGAATATTCAATAATCCCTTAAAAATCCTTACCCGCTCACGATTTCCAGCAAATTGACAAGCACTGATGGCTGGTTAATATTTAACGAGGGTCGATTGAGAGATCTACCTACTCGTTAAATATTCATTTAAAGTCAGACGTGATGCATGTTTGCAAAGTTACAGAGGGGTTGGTGGTATTAAAAATTTAAATGTAAATTTCACCCTTTCATTGGTGCTGTTGTATTGAATATGCACTTGAAAAATGTTTTATACAACATTACAACTAGGTTAGGTGTAAGTTCAAAGGCAAACACTTAGTGGTATTAAAAGAGGGCAAAGTTTACTGCAGGAAAGTCCGCATTTTGGTGAAGATTAAGGCCGTAGTAGAAGCGTTGCCAGTTTGAATTCTTATTAGATTCTTCTGGTTATCTGATGATGCAATATCCCTCCAAAACTCCTCACCCAGATTCAAGAGAAATTTACGAAGTACTGGCAACCCATGTTATGACCACTTATTGGTCCTTTTTGTAGACTCCTCTGGGAAGGCCTGCGTTTGGTGCCTAGTTTTTCTTTAGCCATTAGTATCCGAGAGCTACAGACTAATATTCGCTAATTTCAGCGTCTTCCTCTGTAGATTATAGTTTTCCCATGCATATGTCCTTTTACCTTACTTTGGAGCATAATCTCCTTATTTCCTGTTTCCCGTTGTAGGTCCTAGGGCCTCTATTACGCATACGCGCCATGGCGAACGGTTTCTGACAATACATGTGTCTAGATGTCTCCAACTCTTACCCAAGCGCTGTGATTCCTCTTTGATTGTTGTGCAGCATTTACTGCTTGGTCAATTCGCTCTTTCATTGCATCGCATAGTTAGCTATGGAACTGTCGTTTCTTCAAAATGTACGAATATAACCATCCTCTGTCACTTTCGTTCTTGTACTAGATGGTTGTTTCTATTGGTTCAGGACTCGTTCTCTGATAAATATATTCGTTAGAGAATGAGAAGCGCTCGATCGAGGAGATTGAGAGACTATTGCAGGAATGATGTTCGAAAATTTTACCAAAAGGTAAAAAGAACTTGCCAGGGTTTCAAAGCCAGAACAGAAGCCTGCAAATGACGAAAATGGTAATATAGTAGTAGAATCGCAGTCGGTGCTAAGGATATGGAAGGAACACTTCTGCAGACTGTTACACGGCGATGATGACCAATATTCCGCTATCAGGCAGAATGAGCCATTCAACAGTGACGATGACATTCAAGCTTCCCGTCAACCCGATCAGAATGAAGTGAGGATAGCGATATCTAAACTTAAATCCAGCAAAGCTGCTGGGGCCGACGGCCTTGCCGCTGAACTTTTCAAGACAGGAGGAGATGAGCTGGTAAGAAGCATGCATCAGCTCATCTGTAAAATCTGGTCGGACGAAAGTATGCCCGATGAATGGAACCTCAGCATCGTTTGCCCGATCCTGAGGAAAGAACACCCTCTGAACTGCGCCTTGCGCCTCTTGCGATTGTAGCCGCCCGACGTCAAATTTCCTCATAGTATTTCGTTGATTTCGCTTCGTTCTGGATATCCGCATCCGTACCTTGGCTATAACTAGGTAGTGATCCGAGTCCACGTTGGCTCCTCAGAAAGTCCGGACACCCAGAATACTGGAAGAGTGCCTTGCGTCGATCGCAATGTGATCGATTTGGTTGACGATTTTTCGATCAAAGGAGAGCCATGTTCCTTTTTGAATGTCGAGACGTGGGAACCGCGTACTAGCTACGACAAAGTTTCGCCCCGCCGCGCAAAGTCGATTAGCCTGAGTCCGTTGCCGGATGTGATGTCGTGCAGGCTGTGCTTTCCGACCGTGCTACTAAAGACGTCCTCTCTTCCTAGCTTTGCGTTAAAGTCGCCTAGGATAATTTTAACGTCGTGGCTAGGGCATTGCTCATACGTCTTGTCCAAGAGCTGGTAGAAGTCATCCTTTGACGCGTCGTCCTTCTCCTCGTGACGGGCGTGAACGCATATTAAGCTAATGTTGGCAAATTTAGCCTTGATACGGATAGTCATAAGGCGCTCGTTCACATGCCAGAAACTCAAGTCTGCCTCCAATGACAAATCCGCACCCGAATAAACGCTGTCCTTGTTGTCTGTAGCAATCGCCGTAGTAGATGTCACAGTTTTTCATCCTCCTTTTGCCCGGCCCATCCCATCGCCCTTCTTGGATGGCAGTAATGTCTGCTTTGAGATACTCCGCAAGTTGTTCGGCTGCATATGGTTTGTAGAGGGATCTAACATTCCATGTGCAGACACGAGGATCGTTGTCCTTTTTACGTTTGCATGGGTCGTCAACAGTAAGATCATCCGTATCCGAGGCTGTTGGTTGCTTCGTAACCAAAGGGTTTTTACGTGGTAGGGAAATTAAACCGACGGCATAACCCCCAACCTGGAGGGCCAGATCCTTTTTTTTTTTGTACCCATAGGACAAGAGGCCGGATACACCGATGTCAGTAACACACTTCGGGGATATGAGCGCTGCCGTTGGCCCATTAAGGGTTCATCCGCCACCATCTCTTTTTCAATACCCTGACGTAGTATTGAAAATCCTTACAGACCTCAGCTCCAAATATGTTGAAGTAGCTCCGGTAAGGTATCCGCTGGTCTGTAGACGTCACCGTTGATTCCATCGAGAGAATTCATCCGCCGCACGTCCTCCTTCTGAGGAGCTCTTGCTAGACTTCTGCGACGCATATTTCAGCAAATCAGGTCAACAAGAGATACCTCGTCCGGTTAGACATATGCGCGCTGAAGTTCACCCAGATGTGCTTACGCAGGTCTGAGTGTTCAGCTTCACATATATCGTCAGACTCAGCATACGCTCATCGTTAGTTTACTATCAGATAGCTATCCAGTGGGCACCGCGAGGAGGTGATGATGCGATTTTGCCCACCTACCACCTTTCGTAATCAGGTGAATAAAACTCATTGATGCATTTTTGAAAAACTCGAAGGTGGCCCTGTCCTCCCCTGGGACTTTGTTGTTTTTGCTCCTCGCTTTTTGTACTTCCACAAACGAGATTTCCAGATCCATTGATTCTGCCGATACCCATGGCAAAGCATACTGGAGCATAGTCGCGAGCTTATTTGCATTTAGCAAATTTTGGAAATGGGCTGCTAAAACATTATCAAATGTTTTAAAAAAATTCTAGTTCTGTTCGCGAATGTTCCGCGCGTTACGTGCGATTTACGGTAGTAATGAGCATCCTTCTGAACTCACCATTCGGCGAATTATGAAGAAATTCGAGGAAAGTTGTTCAGTGGTTGATCAAGCAGTCCACGTACGTCACCGAAACGCGCGGTTGGCCGAAAATATTGCTGCGGTGGCACAGAGTGTGCGCGAGAACCAAAACGTCTCAATTTCGCGTGGTCCTCAATAACTTGACCTTTTGCGAAAATACAGGCCTGAATCCGTACAAAATTCAATTTGTTCAAGAACTGAAGAGTATTCTGCTACCATCGTATAAACTTACCCTAACTCAGAACACCACTTGCCCTCACTTCGATTTGTCATAACCCGATTGTGTCCTCGAAATGCGAAATTACAATGTTAATTGGTCAATTTGATATGCCTATCCGTATTGAATTGCTATTTTGTATACTACCCTGAAATGAATAGCCAATTAAGGTCCACTGACACATAACAGCACACTCCAGTGGTCAACATACATGTCAAAATCCCCCGAATTCACCTCCCCATGTTCCTCCAAACAAATCCACTTCTTTATGCTCTGAAAAACGCCCACATGCACACGATACAGCACTTAAATTTAGTGCTTATCGTTTACGTTTTCATGTTTGTCCGTCATGCTATCGATGGTGGCGTCGTCGTCGGTCGTCATCGTCGTCGTAGTCGTTGATTTGCGGTAATAAAATAAAAACCACAAAAGGTCTATTGCCGCCACTGTTGCCATTGCCGCAACGCAATATTAGTTTCCAATTCACCACCATTCACCGATTCAATTCCGCACCATTTACGTATATAGGGTATCCAGCACAAAGGTACATCTGGGTGACATTTAACAGCTGCACACTGACAGCAGAGCCGACTTCCCTTGTCATTGTGTTAGAGATCAATTTTCGCCGCAAAAAGGGAGGGATACAAAAAAAAAAAAGTCGAAATTACCCCCGAAAATGAAAGCCATAGAATAACAGCCATCGTCGTCATCGTTTGTTCTAAAAATAAAGAACGGAACGTGAATTGAAACCCAAAAGTGGACACGAACCACGTATGCCACGCTACCCTACACAGATAATGGACACGAGGCACAAATTGGAAACAATAATGCACAGGGAAACGTAAAACCAGTCACCAACACGACCCCGAGGGCAATAGAATTGTTAGGCCAACGTGCAGGGGGATAACCGGGGAATCGGTCCGTCTAGCTATCAGAGGAGGAAACTAACCGAGAAAGGGACATTAGCCGGGCATATGGTGTGCTTATTACACTGACGGGCTCTCTGGCTGAAGAATTATTTCTGCATCGTTACACAGACTGCCGAACCGTGCCGAGACTGGCTGTGGACCCCTTCGGTACTCCATCTCATCGTCGTCGTCGTGGTCGTCATTATGACAGAGCAGGCTTCCTCTCACTGTCTCTGTTGGGATAATAAAAATCTTTAATCAGAAAGAATTTTTTTTTCGTCCTCTTTTGAGCCTCTACGATGTTCGCCATAAAACGACGACGGATGGGCATCATCAATTTCCATTTCTCTTCCTTGTTTTCCATAGAAACTCTGTGCCTGCCCTTCGTCTGTTTACGATGTTTTTAGCACGCACTAACGCGCTTATCCTCCACCCCCTGGTTTGCCTCGATTCACCCACGAAGCGGTGTCAGAGAAGAGGTTGTGCAATAAAAATAAAAAAGAAAGGCATGTTGTGTTGAGCACCCTTTAAAAATGCCGCCGGCGCTAGCGGGGTGAGAGACTGGCAGGGAGTGTATAAACTGAACCCTAAGGGTGGTTTCTTTTTTTTACCCAACACAGAGAGAGAATTTTCCGCCCGAAGGGTTGTGATAGAATGACTAATTTAAGAGATGGAAACGTCGTAACTCAATACGTTTAGACCAACTCTTTACTCAGGGCAAAGACAATCCTTGGAGTTCCAAGGATAGGGTAGCCCTTACGAGGTCGTAAAATGATTTTCTTTCTTTTTTCTTTTTTTTTTTCGAAACTGTTGGCCAAATTGTAAAAAAAAAAGACACAAAGTCACGAGCTAGGTTCGTTAGAAGGGTTGTACTCTGGTTTGGTGGTAGAGCCATAAACCGATGACCAATTTGAAGTCCTCGCGAAATAGTCCTCTTCTTCTGCGTTTTATGGTGAAAATATTGTATCTTGGATTCTTCTTCTTTTTTTTTTATTGGGCTGTAAAGATTTCATTACATTTAACAATTTGCTCATTAAAATTGCGCCGCGAGTGCTCACACAGAAGGTGGCCACTGATCGCTGAAAAGGGGTAGCGATATAAATCAAAGATAACTTGGGTTTGGTTAAACTGGTGCGAGTGCTAACTTTAATTGTTATAAGACGGTTAAAGCAAAAGTATCAGCATTAAATTCCAAAGGCAAGGTTAATGGGAGGACATAAATTTATTCAATTGACAGGATGGAGGGGCTGTAAAATAAAATTTCTCTCTCGCACACTGGAGTCAATAAAAAGTTGCAAGCAGAAGGGATATAAATTAGAAATTCGTGTCTTGACACCAAGAAATTGTTATTGGATGGGTGGATGGGGAAAAGTAATGATCGTCATTTGGTGTCCGGAGAGGAGTTTACTTTATTGGAGCACATTAAGGTCGAAGCTATTCGCTTTTATTAGGAAAAAGGCTTTAGGGTCATTTAAAGGATGGTCTGAATGCAGAGCGATTTTTCGGAATATCGCGAAGGCTGAGCTCTAGTTTGGCCTCAATTATAATCCGATGGGATATCTCGAAATATATCTCAGTCAAACCACCATGAAAGTGATAAATGAGTTGCAATCAATCTTGGTAAGATCCAAGCTCGTAAAGCTTGTGGACAGGGGCACGTGGATGTCTCAAGAAACGAAAAAGGGGGTGAACTAGCTAGAAGTGGGAAAAATAGCAAAAGGATTGATTGAAAAAGCTAATAAACACTGGTAACGATTAGATACATGCGCTACAGGTTCATCGATATGGCAATTCTTCCATAAAAAAAAAATCTATCAATCTAGTAGCTGTTACCGGCGTTCTGACTATGCACTGCGTGATGCCTTGGTAGCTCTATTTAGAACAAGCTTCAACCTGGGATACATTCCACTAACTTGGCGGGAGGTAAATGTGGTGTTTATCCCTAAGGTAACAAACCCAGCGAGCTACCCAAATCCTACCGTCCAATCAGCTTGACATCGTTTTTCTTGAAAACCATGGAAAGACTGCTAGACTTACACATTAGAGGCATTCTTGAAAAGACTATACCTCTGCACTTTAGTCAATTTGCATACAGGAAAGGTCGATCTACGGAAGGCGCCCTTCACTATCTCGTCACAGAGATTAAAGCTGCCTACCGCTCCAATGAAATCGCCCTTTGTGCATTCCTTGACATAGAAGGTGCTTTTGATAACACTGGTTATGAATCCATCACTAGTGCTATGAGACGCAGGGGAATAGACGAACCTACTACCAGATGGGGTAGGAACATGCTCGATAGCCGCATAATAACATCTTCGTCTGGAGAGGTCTCTGTGACGGTCTCCGCGGCCAAAGGCTGCCCCCAAGGCGGCGTCTCGTCTCGTCTCGCCTCTCTTATGGTCGCTCGTGGTGGATGACTTATTGAACACACTTAAAAGTTCAGGTTTCACAACCATAGGCTATGCAGATGATCTGGTGATCATCATTAAAGGCAAACATGAGACAATGTGTGTCAACTCATGCATAATGCACTCCGTGTAGTCTCGGACTGGTATGCTGGGGAGGGCCTATCGATTAACCCCAGGAAGGCAGTCGTTGTACCGTTTACAAGAAGAAGAACGCTGAATATTGGCTCAGTGACTCTAAACAGCACAACAATCAATTTTTCCGATGAGGTCAAATATCTAGGAATTGTCCTGGATAAGAAGCTTAACTGGAACTCCAATATTAAGTATAAAATTGCCAAGGCGACTACTGCCTTGTGGGCCTGGCGCCGTATGTACGGCAAGACCTGGGGCCTGTCTCCAAAGGTCATTTTCTGGTTATACATCACGGTTGTAAGACCCATTCTGACATACACGTCCGTAGTCTGGTGGACGAAAACCAAAGAGGTCACAACCATTAATAAACTCACAAAACTTCAAAGACTAGCTTGCCTCGGCATCACAGGTGCTATGCACACTTGTCCCACAACAGCCATTGAAGCCATAATCGAACTTACTCCGTTACATATATTTATAAAAAAAAAGTGGCAATCCGCAGTGCAGTTAGTCTTAGAAAATCAGATGCTAATAGTACACGGGATCACGTGGATCTCATGTCCGACTTCCCCGAGATAGACATGCTCAGCACGGTCTCCGACTTTACGCCTAAATCACTCTACTTTGGTAGAAGGTTTGAGATTGTGATCCCAAGCCGTGATATATGGAATAATGGCGGACCGTCGCTTAATCCAAAAGGTATAGTGTGGTACACCGATGGATCAAAAATGGATTCAGGAGTTGGCGCCGGTGTGTATGGACCCATCCATAAAATTTCGAAATCACTCGGAAAGAGTCCTAGGGTTTTCCAGGCCGAGCTTTACGCCATTGAAACTTGTGCTAACATTAACCTGCACTCAGGCATCAAAGGTGCCTCTATCCATATACTCACCGATAGCCAAGCGGCGCTCAAAGCACTGATCTCCCATTTGATCAGATCAAAATCAGTTCTAAGCTGCTTCGACAGCTTACAAAATCTGGCCCGACACAATAAAGTAAAATTGTGGTGGGTACCGAGTTATGTAGGCGTTGACGGCAATAAAACTGCAGACCTGCTAGCTAGGAAGGGCTCCTCTGAGTTGTTCACTGGACCTGAACCCTTCTGCGGGATACCCGATTCCGCCTTCAAACTTACCCCAAACATTTGGGAACGCAACATGTGTATTTCCCACAGGAATAACTCCCAAGGTCTCAGGCAGGCTAAAAGAGCTCTCCAACCCTTCCAAAGACAGGCAGTTGATATCCTAAAATACGGCAGAAATGACATAAGAAGGCTTGTGAGCTTCCTTACCGGTCACTGTCAACTTCTCTATCACCTTAACAAAATGAGAATTTCGGAGGATATCACCTGCCGCCTCTGTCTAGAAGAGGACGAAACCGCAGAACACATACTATGTGAGTGTGTAGCTCTGTGTAGCACTAGGAGAAGCTTTTTCCTTAAAGAGATCATATCTCCAAAAGATCTAAGGAACTCCTCCGCTGCCCTAAAAGTGGCCCATGGCACAATAGATCTCCTTGGTCGCAGTGCCTACACGCCATTTGGGCGTGGCCACACACCTGTTAAAAAAAAAAAAAAATGCACTGCGTGATAGACAATCATTCAGCACGGCTAGGTCTTTCTTACAGTGACTACTGCAGAAGCTCTAGGGACGACTAAGAAATCGAATCTATTCGCCACCTACTGTGTGACTGCCCTACACCGTGTAGGGTTACCTCTTTACCTCTTTCCAAAGTTGCGAATCATTAGCCAAACAAACTCCTGAAATTCATGTATTTATCTGAGTAGTTTAGTTGGCGAGTAAAAGCTTTAGGTTCCCAGGCTCTTTAGATAAATTGAGCATGGTAGACTCTGTCAACAAGGACACACATTTACCTAACCCAACCTAGCCTGACCTAAACAGATACGAAACTGAGAGTTTCTATTTTGCAGCCTGTTTTGTCTGTTGTATTGGCCATATATCCTTTGAGTACACCTTGGAGTACATCGCAATATAGTTGTCGGCGTTGCACGCAACTACAAGACCAACAATAACAAGTAAAATTAAATTAAATCCATTCCAAGCTTATAGATTTGATTATGACCTTGCGACATCGCCGCAGTAACCGTGAAACTTGAAAGAATGGGTGAATTGTATCGGAGGAAGAAAAGTTAGTTTGTCCCAAGCAAGACACAAAGCGGTCCATTGTACTTAGTCAGCAGCTATTCAAATTTGTGCAATGCTCTTGGCAAATCGCAAAATCTCAACCAGGAAGTTGGATTGAATCGATTCAGATAACATCGACACCCAACATGTGCAGTCTCGTTCTTGCAAAAGCGGAACGTTGGGAAAGAAAATGCTGTAAACTGTTTTATCCTCACTTTCAAGGTAGGGATTAGTAATGATTCGCATGCTAGTCATGTGATTACCATATGCATGGTGTCCAGTGACTAGCTCAACCATAGTTCTGCAGTCCTTCGAACTCAAATTGAGAAGGAATTTTGCAGTGCTACTATCCGGCCCTTTTCACAAAACACTTGGTACTTCTACAAGAATCCAAGCTAGACGCTATATACTCGTAAGAGTCAATCCAAGGATTTGTGGCAAATTAACGCAAATTATCAGCTCCGGAGGAAGAGTCTCGCTTTCGCAAGTGCGTCAGAGATTTCATTGTCTACAACTCCGCTATGATCCGATACACAACAAAGACAAGCTCTATTCCATTTGGAACTTTTTACTTATGTCCTGTATCCTCTCTAACATGCCTTCGCGGCATCGTGTACGGTTTCTGGCAATGTGTCTGAGCTCTCCCTAACTTTTCCCCAACTGCCGTGCCACCTTCTCGACTGTTCTGCGCCATGTTCTCCTCGGACCGCCAGGTCTTCTGCCATCCTAAGTTAAAGAGTTCCATTGCATACCATGGTTCGCTATGAATTGTCACCCTTTTCTTAACGTGTGACCAATCCACTGCCACTTTCGTCATTGGATGGTTGTGTCTATTGGTTCCTGACCCGTTCTCTGGTAAAGGTGTTTCTTAGAGATACGATCGAGCCAGAAAATTCTTAAGATATTACGCAGGCACCTATTCACGAACGTTTGCAGCTTTCTGGTAATAGTAAGAGGTCACTCTCCACGTTCTGCATCCATATAACAGCACTGAATTAGCATTGGAGCGGAACAGTCTTAGCTTGGTGTTCAAACTAATTGCATTGTTTCGCCATATTTTGGACAACATCCTGAACGCGGGCTTTGCTTTGGCCTTCCTGTTGGCTATATCCAGCTCGGTTCCACCATCGGTCGAGATAATACTCCCAAGGTGCTGGAAATCATCTACTCTCTCTACCGGTTGTCCGGCAATGCATATTCAAGCCGATGAGTTTTTTCCAAGGCTGATCACTTCTTTAGGTGGCTATACCTACTAGCCGCAGAATGATTCAGGGCCAATGAACGACGATTGAATGCCAATCTGACTAATTCGTCATCAATTTCTTTGTCGCTAGTGCATTTGTGACAAGGGACCCAGGGGTGAGATTATTGTTGGCAGCAAGATGCAAGAGGGCTTGCCGACAGTTCCAAACTAACTTGGACCGAAAATTGAAGGCTGATAGCTCTTTAGGTGGCCAATTCTCAGGGCGTTTTCTTGCCGCAGATTCATTTATAAAAACGTCTTAAGAAAGCAGATAGAGAGGGTTTCTGGTTCTCTCGTTTGCGTGGCTCTTAATGTGTGTATCTCCGAGATAGCCTTCAGATTGATAGTTTTGTAGATGGCTGACCACCATACCAGGCAACTTCAACATTTGAAGGGTACATTCGCAAGATAATTTTTAGATTTGGTCTCTTAGTTTTACTGAACATTCAACTGCAGAAGCAGAAAACTATTGTAGCCTTCTTCATTCTCCCATTGATACAAAAAAACAAATATTTGGCGCAACAGCTCTTTAAAGTGCCAGGGCCTAGCTTCTCGCAACCACTCATGTTGTGTGCGTTGTATTTTTCACACGAATGGAAGGGACCTACAGTTTAATGCCGAATCCGAACCGCGATTTGAGAAGCTTTTTCGTGACAACAATACTCTCGGATGTTTGTCAGACGCTCGCGAGAGGTGGGACCGTGAAAAAACTTTTTGGTGTTTTCTGGGATTCGAACTTGGAACCTCATGCGTAGTGATCCGACACACTAACCACTTACGCCACGGCGTCCACATTCTCCCATTGATGTCAGTCTCAAATTCACTGGAGAGGATGGTGTTCGAAATTATGGTATCTTTCTTCTGTCCAGCAGATAACTTTTGATTTTCAAATTGATTGAAAAGTGCTACCACAAAGTTGTATGGTGGAATTGAGATCACGTATCTGCATAAAAGCTGTACGGCTCCTGTTACCTGTTCATTAAGAGTTGCCTATCGCCAACACTACGACATCGCATCTTAAATTTTTCTAAATTCTATAATCATAGTACGGTCCTTGACTTTCACAGTTCTATCGATTGCCCCAACAACATTATGTAGCATTGTCTTGACACTATTCACGGTCAGGCTTAAGCGCTTTACACATACGCTCATTTCAAACCCAATTCGCAAGAACCAATCTGCTGGAAACTCTACAAATTAGCACATGAATAGGCAAATACACAATTCTCATCGGCCTACACACCACCCAATTCAGACCGAGCGCTGGTAGTCATGCAATCTGTCATTATCAGGCAAGTAGATGATCATTAGCGACTTCAGTTGGCTAGAGGCCTTTGTTCCATTTCTTACATTCATAGGTCATTCAGATTGGCATAGTCGCAGTGGATATTCCTGCGTTTGCCATAAACCCCACAAATGAACAAAAGTCAAGACCTCCAAGAAAAGATGGTTAATAGAGAAAGCTATTTCAGATTCCAATTAAAGAATTTTTAGAATAAAAACTCTTCACCACCCCATCGGACAAGTCTCTGTGCCATTGCCAGTGAACACGAACAAAGAATTGAAATAATTACCAAACACTTTTTTGATTTATTTCATCTCTCTCTCTCTCTCTGCATTTAATGACTTTTGCTAAGAAAAAGACTGAAGAAGAAGGAAAAAAAAAGACTAAAAACGTATTGCAATCAGCGTCAATTAGCAACCAAAGGTCATAGAAGAACAAAAAGAATCGCCACCAGAGCGCAGTTACAATCGAATACCCAATTTCTAAAAGACAGATACTTATTGGCAAATCACGCGATACCCCATAAACCGACGACGACGACGGCCCATCTTCAACCATTCATCCGTCCTTTCCAAAGTAATTACCTAATTTCCCATGGGTTTCCGTGAAGCAAAACTCCCAGCAATCATCATCCAAACACTGTTTTTCCATTGAGATTTTGTTTTTAGTTTCTGCTGCCTTATTGTGGCGTAAATTTCAATCCATTCTCTTGCTGACTGACTGCAAAAAAAAAACACGAAAAACCTCAAGAAGCCAAGCAACTTTTCCAGCGCTTCATCTTTCGCTTCCATCTCGAAACCATCAGTCATTCGGAGGAGATGCCTCTGTGTTCACCCGCCACCGCCATTCTTAAGTGCACTCCACACGACTCGTGAGTAGCTGACCTCAGAGATTGGCTTTTAATGACCGGAAATAGGAATTGTTGAAACTCGCGCATTTAGATACGTCTCAACCACATCAGATACAATGACCGAGCCCACTCTCTCTCTCGAGCACGCTCGCAACGATTATCGCAGACAATCAGCAGCGGCGTTCTCATGCGAATTAAATTGTGCACACAATTTCGGGGCCACTGTGTGTGGTAGAGTCGTTGCGTCCGTCGTTGTTGTCGGTCGCGTCAGTCGCTTTGCGTTGGCGTTTGATTTCAGAGAAAAAAAAAGTTCAGCTCTATGTCAACACCCACATAATGACGGCACATCGCATGCCCCCCGCTTCTGTCATTCTGTCACTTTGCGACAACGACAACTTGTGAACGAGAGTAATATGCCAAACGAATCGGTTTTTTACTAGTATTTGCCCTGTGGGCGTTCTGGAATCGGTAGGAATAGGTGTATTCAAGGGGTTGAACTATACAAAACTATTCTAAGCACCTAAGCACTGTCTCCCTATTGTTGTGCCGTCCATGCCATTAAGGTTGACATTGTGCTGTTGTTCCCATTGTGTGGCATAGTATCTGTGAAATTGATTTTCTACACCTAAATAGTTTCTTTCTTTAGTTTACAAGTTGTGGTTGAGTAATTTATTTAAAATGAAGCAATTAGTTGACAGTTGGAAACTATAACACGTGTTATGCGAAATGCTAATGAGTTGGCGGGTTTTTTTTTTTTCGTTTGTACTTGTAGTTTTGGACAGGTGACACATTTTGTTTACACGATCCGTGGGATTTTTTGTTGTGAATAATATTGATTAATCGATGTGTTCATTTGTGGTATTTGGAGCGAGCAATTTAAATTACATTAACCTCTTTGGCAAATTAGTGTTTCGGGTTGGACAACACATGCCGTGTTCTGTCAGCACTTATTTGCTAGGTTAAAAGAGGTTGAAGGGGGCAAAGATCCAAGGCACCTGTCAGTGTGAGTTTAATGTTTATAACAAGCACTTGTTAACATCTTTTGGCGGATGTTGAAAGAAGGCGTTTTCGGTTTGGGATGACATCTCAAATAGGATGAGTTAGAATGCCAATCTATCTCTTTCCATCTCCCAGGTCACTGTAGCGTATTTCAGGCGGAAATCATGGCCATCAATGAAGCCTTGTCCTGGTTGAAATGTAATGCAGCATCTGTCAGGGATATTAGCAGAAGTCTCTGAAAGCGTGCTCTTTCACTTCAAAGACAGCCTTAAACTGCCGTTTGTCTCTCACGGAGATGATGGAGCAGTTCAACATTCACCTATGCTGGTGTCGGGCCACAGAGATATTCCGGGTAACTGCAAAGCTGAAGAGCTCGCCAGACAGGGTACGACTTTAAGGATTCTGCCGAAATAGCAGACGCTGGGTATGCCCCTCGCTACATTTAAAAGTTTTCTAAGGCTGGACGCTATTAGCAGAACCAACCATAGATGGGAAGACGACTCAACGTGTCATATTTTAGCATAGGCTGGATCAGAGGCATAATGTCGAGTAGGTTATGGTAAAGCGATTACAGATCAACTACGTTATCGGTGTCCTCACTGGACACTATCTGATAGACCAACATACATGCATAGGTCTGTTTTCTGATAACATCTGCAGGAGCTGTAGAGATGAAGAGAAGGAGGTAACTATCGTTCTCTATCTCCATCAAGGCGCTTCTTTCTTCGATAACCTCAGGCGTCATGAGCCTACTGCGCTTTATTAAAAGGGACTTTTAATTAGTCCCTGGGTAACCAAATGGAAAGATCCATGACATTACAATGGATCTCTACTGGTCTAAGTGTGTCTGTACTCTTATACAAACAGCCAACCTAACTTAACTCAACCTAGACTACCAACCTGAACAGTTTGCTTACTTAATTATACAGGGTGTCCGCCGGGAACGTATACTACTTTGTTTTGCCGCCATTTTCGTAAACATTAGTCTTGACAGTTCATATTTGGCAGTCGTGAAGTAGACACGTGGCAAATTTATTATGGAAAAATATTCGATAAACCAACGTGTTTTAATCGTTAAAACATTTTATCAAAATCAATCATCGATTACTGTGACGATGAGAAAGTTACGTGAAATTTTTGGGAGAAACAACGTGCCAACAAAACGCACTATTTATCGTGTAGTGAATGATTTCGAAGAAAGAGGGTCTGTAGGTGATAGGCCCAAGCCCAAGTAACAGTCTGGTGTGCAATTTGGTCAGGAGGAATCATTGGACCTTACTTCTTTGAAAATGAAAACGGTGTAACGGTAACTGTGAATGGGGAGCGATATCGTGATATGATTGAAAACTTTTTAACGCCACAACTGCATGCTTTGGGCTTGATTAACATGTTGTATCAACAAGACGGTGCCACATCGCATACAGCCAGGATTACAATGGAATTACTGCGAGACCTCTTTCCACAACAAGTTATTTCAAAAAATGGTGATGTTGATTGGCCTCCACGGTCGCCTGATTTGACTGCTCCTGACTTCTTTTTGTGGGGATATCTGAAAAGCAAGGTTTATGCAAACAAACCAGAAACGCTTGAGCAACTCAAACAAAATATTCGTGATGAAATTAATGAAATACCGCGTGAAATGTGTGAGAATGTAATGAAAAATGTGCTCAAAAGGGCTCGCATTTGTGCGACTAGCAGAGGCGGACATTTACCTGATATTGTATTCCATACATAATTGCCGACATTAAATAAAACATTTATTAATATAAGATCCATTCTCTTTCATTTAATCAAAAATTATAAACAAACAAAGTAGTATACCTTCCCGGCGGACACCCGTTAGAAAAGGAATTAGTAGAAAGTTTGAGACTCATGACTAGTGGTGATTGTCAAAACTGTGATTAACATCCAACTTGCATCGTTCCGAGTAATTTAATGGATGAAGATATGACCGTTCAGAGGGCGATCAGATAGTTTTCATTCCAATCCATGCAGATTATCAAGCTGCTTACATAACCCGAGAGATTAAGGTTGTAAAAATATTGCCAAATAGGCTTGTTAGACAAGACAGTCTGAATAATTTACTAAACAAGTTTCGCAGTCAGAGCTCGATTCTTTTTCGATAAGAATGTAGCGTCAGCTGAGGAAGTGACATACGCCCTTGATGTGTGGCGCCAATAAAACGACGTTTAATTGATGCACGATGTTGGATGGCATGGTGTAGTGATAACGTTTTTGATTATTCGGTTGTAGCTTGTCGCTTCAAGATCCAACCATAACCATCAAGTTTTTCTAGTAGAAAAGTTAAATTTCGCCGTCAAATACCAGAAATGAAAACTGAATACAAAAATTTCAGCAAATTCTCCTCGACTAGTTCGGACACTATCCATGGAGTAAGTCTACACTAAAACCTACTATGTATTAGCTGAGCTTTTCTGTGCTTTCTCTTCATTTCCAACTTACTTCATGCATTTACCTTAAAAGGGTGCACAATTAGATATACATAAGTTAAAACATATAAAACAAAATTAAAGTGTTGAATCTAAATTTACTTAAGTATATATGTTAATCGAAATCTTAAAAAATTGAAAAAAAGGACATGTGGAATTGTAGATACGTACCACCAACACCATCTCCGGAGAAGAGTAGTATGCAAGGATACTCTGCTATTGGGTACCGTGTTAAGTATTGAGGCATCGTCTTGGACCCAAAACTCTCACCTTCACTGAACATATAGAGGCTGGAACCTCTGAGGTAACAAACATTCTTTTGCAATGACGCAGGATCTTCAGCAGAACTACTCGCACTTTTCCGTTGGTTAGACCGTATCCAACATATGGAGCGATTGTTTGGTAGCCGAATAGAATCCACTGTGTAAGCTTCTACACCTTACGTCTTTGTGCATTATAGGTGTGATGAGAGGAACCCCACTTTTGCCATTAAAATCTTGTTCTACATTCCCCTATTGAAATTCTTTCTTTATTCAAAATGAAACCAGATAGGCTGGGTCCATATACAGATAGATTAGATTTAGATTAAAAGATATTATTTATTCATATAATATTTTCTAATACAGTACAAAATCAAAATTTAGCATGGCTTTGCCGTCTGCCTAGTTGATTTATTAATATTCACAAGTAAAAATAAAATAGTACTACACAACATAGAAGGAATAGTTTGTTAAAAGCTTTCATTTATAATTTTCTGTCGATACGTTAGAGCAATTTTGCAATACCGGTAAAGTGTGCTTATATCCGCTTCATTAAGGAGGGAAACCACTTGCATCTCCGTCAAGACTTCATATCCAAATACATGCCTTCTTGTTTCTCGTAGGATTGGGCATCTTCCCATAAAATGGAATACATCTTCTCTCTCCACTAAGTTACACATGTTGCATAAAAAAAGGCAAGTTCTTCCTGATACCACGCAGTCTCAGTATCATAGTTATTTCTTCTAGCTTGTAATTATCATGGAAATAATTGTTACTCTGCAAGTTGTGGTTGAGCTTACTATAGATTGCCCTATGTAAAGATCCAGTTGCCTCTTCAGCATACCTCTCTCTAGCCTGCTCGTCTAACTTTATAATGAGCTCGTACAATTTAGTGTCCCTGTTTCGCATGTTGTCCACTCCCAGTTCGATCCCACATCCATCAGCCAGATCCAGCCATTCCCTGTACCAACCAGTTTTGGTTTGCACAGCATTCAGAACTAATTTTCTTGGGAGACGGTGGGCTGGTATGTTTAGAGCTTTTAGTATATAATCTACCTGTAGCTTGAATGTCTTAATAAATAAAGGCGATAAGCCTGTTTCGATCATAAGCATGTAGTTAGGTGTATTCGGTGGAATATTCTTTTCACATAAAATCTTAGTAGCTTCTCCACCGTTTCGTATTGCCTTCCGCCCCATACTTGCGCCGCATAGAACAGGATCGACTCGGACACCGCTGAAAACCCTGAATTTGCTGCTATGATTAATATATTTGTTGTTGAAACAATTTTTCCAAGCTACATTGATGGCCGTTTTAGATTTTATTAATTTTTCCTTGAGATGCCGTTCCATGCTCATATTTTTAGTTATGTAAACCCCGAGATACTTGTACTCCTTAACAATTTCGATTGCTCCCTCATCAAAGTGCCATTTTTCGTTGGAACAATTTCGACCACCACCTTCCTTGAAAATCATAATTTTGGACTTGTTAAGGTTGACCATTAGCTTCCATAATTTGGTATACTCATGCAAACGATTGATCATGAGTTGTAAGGAATCCGGGGAGTATGCCAACAGAACAACATCGTCCGCAAACAAAATGGCTTTGACGAGCACACCCGCGTATTCCACACCTCCTGGTAAACAGTCAGTCAGGTCATGAATGAGCACAGCAAATAAATTTGGGCTCAGCGCACATCCCTGTAGTACTCCTGAATGCGTTTGGAACCATGCCGATAGAACATCTCCATCCCAAACCGCAGCTTTAGTATCAGCATATAGATTTCCTATTAACCTTACAAATTTCAGCGACATTCCCAAAGAGTAGAGCTTATATAATAGGGCAGTTCTGTCCACCGAGTCGAAGGCTGCCTTAGAATCAGTAAAGAAGCTTCTTGCCTTGTGAAAAAAATTACTTTGCAATGCTGCTTAGTACAAATATATGGTCGATTGTAGAGTACCCTGATCTGAAACCCGCCTGGAACTCATTCAGTAGGTTATTGGCTCCTATCCATACATTTAATCGTTTTTGAAGTATCGCCGTAAAAATGTTGTAGGATGCATTCAGAAAGGAAATACCCCGATAATTCCCTGGATCCAATGTACAGCCCTTTTTAAGGATAGGAAAAATGAATGCCTCCTTAAATCACTGCGGGACACATCCGAACTCCAAAATTTTATTAATAAAGCCGGTTAGTCTACCGTGAAGCTCATTGGTGCCATACTTGTAAATATACATTTACTCAGATAGCCAAGCTGCTATCAAAGGCTGCTCTGCTGTACTCGTAATTATTACTTCTAAAATCGTGGAAATGGCTACTGTTAAGCTGAATCGGCTAGGGTAATGTAACTCTGTGACGTTGACCTGGGTACCTAGCCATGCTGGTATTCGGGGTAATGAAAGAGCTGGCGCCCTTGACACAGAAGTCTCAGCAACCGCCTTTGTTGGTCCGCAACCTGCTATATGCTGCTTCGTCTCCAGCACGGATACTGGTACAAACTGAGCTCATGCCGGCATTCGAAGAGACTGCTAGATGTACTAAAATAGGGAAAGGCTATATGTTGGTTTACTAGGCTCGGCTCTGTGTGAGTGCCGTCTTAAGGCGAACTTCTTACTTACTTAGGCGGCGCTACAGTTCGAGGTGAATCTGGGCCTCAACCAACAATCCTCTTCATTTAGCTAATTGCCTCTAGTTGCGCACTTCAAGTTGGTCGAAATTCCCTTGAACTTATGCGCGCCACCTACGGCGAGGAGGTCCTCTACTGCGTCGTCCCTCCGGGGTAGGTTCGAAGACTCTACGGGCCGGAGAGTTGGTGTCCATCCGCTCTACATATCCTACCTATCTCAAACGTCCAATACCCAGTTTTTTTGATTAGGTCGATGTCGCTGTACAGCTTTTTAGTTCGTCGTTGAATCTTCACCTCCAAAACCCGTCAACGCAAACGGGACCGAATATCTTACGAAGAATCTTTCTCTCGAAGCGACCGAAGATATCTTATTCCGCTTTCAATAAAGTCCATGTTTCAGCACCGTAAAGCCAGACTGGGATGATTTGTGTCTTATACAGAGTCTCCTTAGTTGTTCGCGATATGCCTCTCCTGTTGAATTGCCTTATTAGCCCGAAAAAACTGCGATTGGCAAGAGTTATTTTGTACTTGATGTCTGCGCTGGTATCATTGTCAGAATTAATAGCAAAGCTAAGGTAGACAAAGTCTCTCGCTACCTCAAAGTTATAGCTGCCCACTGTGACGTTCTGTCCAATTCGTCGGTGTTGATTGTCCCTTCTTGTTGACTTGATTTTGGCCTCGTTTGTCGCTAAACCCATTTTGGCCACTTCTGCTTCAATGCTTGCAAACGCATCGGTGACAGCCCGCTGAGTTCTTGCAATTAACACAGTGAATATCAATTAACATATATGAAAGCCGGACGGACTTGTGATAGACTGTGTCTCTGGTGTTGGCTTGTAAGTTCCGCACAATCAGTTCAAGTACAATATTAAAGAAGTCGCATGACAGTGTCTAAAACCTTTTTTGGCATCAAAGCTCTCAGTGAGGTCACTACCAACCTTGATGGAGCAGCGGACGTTCTCTATCGTCATCCTGCACAGACGGACAAGTTTGACAGGGATGTCAAAACTAGACATGGCTCTATCTAGCTTGAGGTGAACGAAATGGCCTTATATGTTGTCTGTAAATTTCAGGCCTTCGGTCGAATTAGGACCGCTGCCTTAGACAAACACTTACTTATCAGTCTCCTTCACTTTGCGAAAGCAATGGGCAGGTTAAGATCTTTCGGCTTGATGCGCAATCGATAGTGGGGAATGGGACGGATACGTGTTATTCGTCTTCGAAAAATGTCCCCAAAGAACAAAATAATTTTATCTTTAAGCATTCACTCAGAACCCAATTGATATGTATTGATCACACCTGCACATAACCGATTATTTTTAGTAAGACTTGACCAATAATTAAAAAATGATTAGGGCACCACCAGACTCTTCTCTTAGCACTTCACAAGATCTTTGTCATTTTTTGCACACAGTCTCTTCTTCACAGGTTAGAATTAATTTAATAAATAGAACATATTGTTCGCAATTGAATTGCAAGGATGTAAGTGAAAACTGCAAAGGATTTCGCTGGAATAGAGCCCAAGCTTAGAAATTTACTATCAATCCTCTTCAAGGCAACGTACTTGAAATACAGAATAACGAAACAAATCGCTCTTTGGTGCAAATGGGCATTGCGTCATAGCAATCACTGTAACGTTGTAAGCAATATTACAGCACAACAAAAATCGTATAGAAACGTAATCCACAATGATTTTGCAATCACGCAACACTCGAAGTGTATTGCAAATGGTTTTGCAAATGAACTGTCATTCAGTATGAAATATTTTTTACTCAGCGAATTGGGATTATGTAATTTGCCAAAACCTTGTCGCAAAATATCATAACATTTAGAAGCAGCATTGGCTATTTAAAATCTAACAGCATGAAAGCAAAACGACAAATATCTACAACGTGACACAACTTTTATTAATTTTACAATGTCTACAGCTACAGTGCTCGTTTACTCTTCATAGCAAAATAGTATAGCAGACGTACAAAATGGAAGAATTTGCACCAAAAAATGAATACCAATGTCTGATTATTTGTAAAAATTTGATGTTGAACTCTTAGAAACTACCCTCAATTGAATATATGCCAGCCGCAGAGTTATAGATAACCTCCTGTCACCTCGCATGGTTATTTTCAAAGCCTTACATGTGTTTTATTTTTATATTCTACTATCTATCAATTAATTGTAATCATTGTACGTTGACTGACCTATAGTCGAACCGGATTAAACGGAATTCAGTGGCTCTAGAAGCCATTTAATAATATTTCAAAGATCATTTGCGGTTGAAAAAATTTTCTACAATAAAGACTGCTGGGTTTGACCACACTGTTTGTTCTATTTCTTCGAAGGAAATAATCTTATGAATGGGCATTCCGTATTTTAAATTGACCAATGTTATGTAGTCTGTTCTGGAGACATTTGATTATAAAGAAATCTATTCAGCGATGCATAAGAATTTAGCAGATCTCCGAATCCATTTTGTGTTGACTTACTATCCATTCTAGAAGGATTATATAATTTCTTCTTTCGTTTATGCTCCTCTATGCATTGTTGCTAGCTATAGAATGTTATGTTATCCTTACTTAATTTGGTTCTCTGACCATTGACGCAAACTAATTGCATCAGAAAGAACTATGGCTCTGCGACCGTAGCAGCGATATGAATCTTCCAACCCTTAACTAGTTCCTTGTCTGTTTTAAGGTCCTTCTGGAGTTTTTAAATATTATATATTCATTCGAACATGTTTTCCTTAAGTGCATTTAAATCTGCAAATCATCAAGCCTATGGTTGGCGCATTTAGAGTAATCGAACAATGGTGTTCCATAGTGGTAAACTAAGTACTCTTCGAATTAGACAAGCTAAGGGAGTTTTTTCGTTTCGTTTCCTGCCTTGTATCAATGACATCTCTCTTCTTCTTCTTCCTTTTATCAGCGAGTTTATGATCCGAAAATAAGGGATCATAACCCTCCCACTTCACCGCATTTCTACTGATCCGCCTGTGGGGTTTGTCATGACACATGCATGCTCCTGTTTTAGTATTATTTGATCTTTCTTCTATGACACCGGTGATCTCCAGTCGTGTCAACCCACGGACTCGCATGCACACTTGTGGGAGGGTTTTTAAGGAGGTATATGTGTCGCTAGGCTCACTTGGGTGTTATATTGCCTAGATCTGGTTTGTTCCCTTAGTCGTCTTTTACGACAAGCGCTAGTTGTTGGGAGGCGCTGCAGTGATGTTCTTAACCCGTCCCTGCACGGGAATTTCAATGACATCTCTCGTTTCCTTGCAATTCAATGCAATCCAGTCACTAAGGTTTTTCTCCCGTAAGCGTCTTCCTTCTCCCCTATGACCTATTACTGCTTTCAATCAATTCAATTTTCTTCTTCTTCGTCCTGGCCTTAGTCCTGTTTTGGATCGGCTGTCCTTGTACGATATCGCCAGGCTGTTCTGTTCTGGGTTGCCCAAGCGTTCACATCTCTCTCCCGCATGGCCTTCTTTATGGTTTTGCTCCAGGTTTTGGATGGTTTTCCCAGACCTCTTCTCGTCTCTGGCAAATCCAATATTTACTGCATGGTCATCTGGTCCACGCATAACATGTCTGTACCATCGAAAGCGGTTCTCTTGGAGCTTTTCGCAGATAAATGTTACTTTGCTACTGCATCTACCTCTTATATGCTTGTTGTTGACTTTGTCAAGCTACGTCACTCCGGTGGCCCACCTCAGCATTCGCATTTTAGTGGCATGAAATTTTTGTACGAGTTTCTGAGGTGTCAGTCACACTGAATTCCATGGGTGACTTCCCTCTCTAGTGACCCATCGCCGTTGACATGTGAGCCTAGGTATTTAAAGCTGTCTGACTCTATAATGTTGCATCGCGCTTACAGCGCCTTTGTCAAAACGGAATTCAGCCATTTCAGTTTTCATACGGCTTATCTTTAGGCCATACGCCTCAAGAGCGTCCATCCTTAAGGAAAACATTTGTTGCAGGATCGCTTTATCGTCTCCTAGAAGGGCTATATTGTCAGCGTATAGCAGCGTCCACGGTAAGTTTCCCTGCAAGGCCTCGTACTTTATTAATTCATCGAAAGAAAATGCTTATAGTTAGTTTTCAGTTAACAAAAAATTGATAAGTTGAAAGTGATAAGTGAACGAAATTAGAATTTTGTTCGTGAATTTCCAAATCAATGAATAATAAGTGGCTGGAAATACGGCAGTCTTGTTGTGGTCTAATTTTTTGAGCTTAGATACGAGTACTTAACTTTAAACCTCAACGACAATTAGCTCGAGTGAATAACACTGTCAGTAGTTACTTGCAAACTCATTACCCATCAGGAATTTCTACTTCATTATCAATCTTTTTTCCAACTAATTGGTCGATGCAACAGTTTTTATTCTCGGATAAGCTAGAAAAATCTCCGCCAAATGTACCACAAGAAACCAGTCAGCGATAAATCTAAACTTATTTAAAATCCATAAACTATACATCGAGCAAACCCTAAAGGAATCGTCGCCTCCTTGGTGTCAGTGATTTGTGTGTGCATGTGCGCGGTAAAACCTGTCCTCAATCCAAGCGGAACCATTGAACTAGAATCATCATCCACATGCACGTCTGGTAGTCATTTGCAACTCAATTAAATAGATTTGCATTTGCAAATGAGCAACAACAACGGAATCAGCCATCTACAAAATTCCACTCATTACACAGCCTAGAGACGCATTTACATGACAAGCGTCGGCTTGGACATTAAGTGAATTATGTTGCGCGCCTTTTGTCGGAAACAAAAAAAAAAAAAAACCGAACACAACTCATCAGATAACATGAAAGATACGCACAGGGTACTAATGCGAAATTGCGTGCAGCCAATATTAATGCATAGATACATCATCCACATCCACATCTATCTATCTATCTAGCGAACCGAAATAACAGTTTGCCAGTGCCTTGTGCCTCTGTATGAGATGTGCAATTGCAATTCCTAATGCCAACCGTATGCACACACAAAACCAGGCCAACAGCACACAGGAATTGACCACAGAGAGTGCAAATTGTAGGGTATACCTACGCGCTCGCTGGCATACGGGAGATGACATAGCACACTCGCACTCGATATGGCCGAAACGATACACATTTGCATTTGGACTGCACATTCTGTCTAATGAATTTCTGTCTCGGCGAACTAGCATAGCTGTAGATACAACCCGCAACCGCATTAATTGAATGTGTGTGCCAGTTTGTGTACGAGTATCGTCCTCCCCTCAGATAACCTCCTACAGATACGAAATAAAATTGAGGCGAACCAATCCCCCAGGATATGTCACGCCGCCCGCCGCTATTGCCGTCAATACGTATGCAGACACCGTGCGCTACTATTATTATGGTGATTGGCTTGATTCGGGGGCACTTTGACAAATTATCGATCGGAGTCGCTCAGCAATGACGACGACGGACGTCTAGCGTGCGTATTCGTCCGTACTACGTACGTATCTGTGTATCTATTCATGTTTGCTTTCGTCTGACGATTGCACAAATTAATCGAATGCATTGTTGTAGTACATGCAGCAGGATAGTCTAGTTGCGGCTATCCGTTATTTTACGACTTATGCAATGCTTTTATGGCATGTCGACATAGCGCACTGTCACCAAAGTTGAATGCGGGGACTTTTCTATCTTTTTGTTTCGTTTTAATGTTCATTTTGCTTGTCGGTTTATTGGTCTGTTGGCTGCCGCTGCTGCTGCCGGTGGTTGGGTTGCACCTAGTATTTGCAAAATTGGTGAATGGCACAAAAACTCCACAAACAGAGAGTGACAATTTGCATAAAATTGAATGTTCTACGAATGTACGGTCTGTGATTTGGCTGCGGCAGCGGTGCGTCCGGCTGTTGTCTTTGTGAATGTACATTTGCTTCAAAAGAAAGGGTTTTTCATCGAAAATGTGAAGGGAAAAGGTATGCCTGCCAGGGCTAAGCCCTTTCACAGCCACTTTACCGGTATTTGTTTCGATTGATCATAGAGTACAATGTCCTTCTGATACAAATCGAGAAATGAATGGCACTTGTGTTCATACAACGAATAATACGGATGAAAATAACTCTGAGAGTAACGAAAAGAATTCGTAATTGATTGTGAGTTATCGCATATCCTAGCTATTCGGTGAGTGCACCTTTGTATGGTGAATGGTTCAACTATTAACTCATTTTAATGCCCCACTGCACTCGACTACAGATGGACCTCGATGGACAAGGAAAGACGAATGATGTGACGTTATTCCAATTCGTGTTGAAAACCAACCCAACGACGTATTTATAACATTTTACGGTGACAAGGTGTTTCGCTGACTTAGCATTAATTTATGCATCCTCAGAGGAGCTGTAAGGATTAACTGGGAAAAAGACGGGTGAGATAAAAGATATTTCACGACTGTCTCCAACAAACAAGTCAGGGCTACATCTCGAACCTAGTGCAATTCACAAAACGCATTTCCATTGATGGTTCCAAATGTAATGATACTACCTGTACGGGTGAATGCATATTCTCAACTTTTTGTTTCAATTGTCAGTCAAATCACTGAAACGCTTTTCTTTGAGAGGCCGTCACCATTTGAGTGAAACTTCTTATCACAATGTATTGTAATCATACATCCAAACTAACTCAAAATTTGAAGTTTGATCAAAATCTGCTAAGCCGAACAAGTACCGTTATTTATATGCTTGCCCAAAAGCCTGCTAAACCACTTTGTAGCATGCAACGAAACAATTTAAAATGCTAAATTTATGGAAAACATTTTAAGTCGTTTTCGAAAAAAGCGGTGTTTCGTATTTTCGTTACGCACTTCTGTTACGCATTTCCATAACGCATTCCGTTACATTCAAGCAAATTTACTCTACGATTGTTAAAGAGTTTTTCAATTCGATAACGAATTGTTGCAAGAGTCTATCACTTTGCTTTGACTTTATCTTTTTCGTGTACCACCAGACGTTCTAGTGTTCAATCCGATTTAGGAGTTAAGGTTCATTCGATTTTCATTCCAAAATACATTAGTAGCCTTGGCTAATCTAATAAATTAACAACGCCTGTGCGCAATCGTGTTCGAAGTTCTGCAACGCTTTTCAACTCTCTGCAGCTCATCCCTAAAGTCTGAGATTCCGTCTCATCTGTTCCGCGCCACGGGTCTCTTAGATGCCCCGCTGTTCTGCCTAATTGCGTAAGCAGATTCCATTACATTGGCATATTTGGCAGTGGAACTCTCTTCGCGTCACAAGGTGTGACCAATCAACTGCCATATTCTCCGTCGTATAGTGATGTCAATAGGTTCCAGGCCCGTTCTCATATGGATCTTGAGTTGTTTGAGATCCTAATGATGTTACGTAGACATCTATTAACGAAAGACTGCAGCTTACGAATCACAGTTGAGCACATCTTCCACGTACTACTCCCATACAGTAATACTGACTCGACATTTGAACGAAACAGTCGCAGCTTGGTTTTGGTGCTGTAAACATTCTTTCGTTAGATCTTAGATATCATTCCGAACGCAACCTTCGCTTTGCTGATTCTGTTCTCTACATCAAGTGGACGTGACAATACTTCCTACGTAAGTGGTCAACTTTGTGGACCTGCTGTTCAGCAGTGTTTAATTGAAAGCAATTAAATGTCGTCAGCAGTCTAGGTATTTAAGATGAGATTTCATTGTCCACTGTATTACGCTATGTTTGACGTTAGGACTACACCGAGAACATCACTGATCCCCACTAGAAACAGTAATGGTAAAAGAATACAGCCCTGTCGCACGTCACTTTGAACCTCAAAATTCCTAGACAACACGTAACATTTTGTACTCTCATAGGTTGCCTTTATAATAACTAAGAGCTTCGCGGTGATGCCTCTCCTTCGCAAGGCACACCAGATGAAATCCCAATTTATACCTTTTCGAAGTCAATGAATAGCAGATGAAGCAGAAATCTATACTTGATGCATTGCTCTATAATAATCCGTAAGGTGCTTATGTGGTCGACGCAGAAGGATCCCGAGCAGAAACCTGCTTGATCGACATCGAGGTGGTCTTTGATTCTATCCAGTATCACTTTTCCTATCATTTTGTTGACCCCTGAAAGAACGCAAATACATACCTCTCCATCTTCCGCACTTTCTTAAG
The DNA here is from genome assembly GCA_945910035.1 of Brachypalpus laphriformis. NCBI lineage: Eukaryota > Metazoa > Arthropoda > Insecta > Diptera > Syrphidae > Brachypalpus > Brachypalpus laphriformis. The sequence goes on along the minus strand of OX246753.1, from coordinate 310,569,746 downwards.
TTCCCTTTCTTTTGGAGCTTGACGATCATTCCCCTTTTCCATTCTTCTGGGACGCTTTCGCTTTCCCCAAGCCCTGCGAACAACTGGTAGTATTAGGGCCGCCTATATTCTTAGGAGAGCTCTGTGGGGATGCCATTTAGTCCCACCGCTTTATTTTTCTTGAGGGCTTTGATCGCGGCTATGATTTCTATCTTACTGGCTATGTTTAGAACCGCGGCGAAATGCTTCCTCCACTTTATAAGTTGATCCTCATCTGAAATCATTAGCGAACCGTTTATACTCTTCACCGAATGTTGTTTGGAGCTCTGGCCACCTATTAGCTTTTTTGTGATCCTATAAGAGTCCTACTGTCGCATCTACTTGCTGCTTCCTCAGTCCGTACTGCAAGGGCTTCAACGCGATTGCATTTGTCACGTTTCACACTACGCTGAACTTCCTTCCTCTTCATGCGGTATTGGGATTCTTCTCTACTTCGATCCATTTCCAGGTTTCTGTAAATAACCATGTGGTGTGGTGTTCCTGTCTTATGCCGACAAACTGTTCTGCTCCGGTTTTTTAAATTGGGAGTGGGGTGATGGGAGGAATGGACCCAACGAAGGTTGGTTGGTTGGTTGGTTTAGGATCGGCCCTCGATGAGGATGTACTTAGACCAGAGAGTAGGTCCATTGTACTACCGATGTGTAAGGCGGGTGGGTCACCCTCTTACTCTTGGAACCATTTGCTTCGTTGAATGAAGGCATGAATTTTAGCCGTGCAGGCGTTGCCGAGATCATTAAGATCATTGTAGGAGTATTCACCCAGAGTGGCCTTCATGATGTTGGCGAGCACAGGACAGGCGCACAGGAGATGACTGATGGTCTCTTCTTCCTCTTCATCTCTGCAGCTTCTGCAGAAGTCATTATGAGGAATACCTAATCTTTGGGCATGTCTTCCTATGACGCAGTGTCCAGTGAGGACATCTGTTATTTTTGAGAGGTTTCATATCTTGTGCTTCAAGAGTCCGATGGACCTGGATTTATTGAGTGTCGGCCAGAGCTGTCTGGCGGTATGACATTGGTCTAGATGTTGCCATCGATGATTGGCAATTTTTTCGGCATCAATTTGAATAAGGTACTTAACATAAAACGCTGGCGCTTCGATGTTGGTGATGCTTATGCTATCTGTACCAGAGGAGCCTTGTCGTGCTAGTTCGTCGGCTGCACAATTCCCCGGTGTGTCACAGTGACCTGGTACTCAGCAAAGGTTGAGGTTGTACTGACCAGCTATCTCGTTAAGAAATATGCGACAGTCTTTCACTGCCTTAGATCTCGTAGTGCTGGATGCGATGGATTTGATGGCTGGCTGACTGTCGACGTAAATAACAATTTCAGGTGTTGATAGTGTGCTAGCCGCTAGCCAGTCAGCGGCTTTGCGAACTGCGGTGATTTCGGCTTGAAAAATGCTGCAGTGGTTCGTAAAAATTGACAGCGATTCGTTGTAAAGGACATTGCGTTGCGTCCACTTACTTCTGTCCGGTATCGAGTGCGTGTAGCCCTTGTTAAAATCATATTCAGTGGGCAAATGGTCAGTGGAATTGGGAAGATGACAGTGCATCGAAAGTATATTGGCGTGTCCCATGTGCTGCTCCTTCCACTGCTTGGAGCCTCTCAGTCTTATTGCCGAGCTGACAGCCAATTGTTTACTGATGATGTCAGTCGGAAGCAGATGGAGCATGGTTTGGAGCGCCGCTGTGGGAGAAGTTCTCAGTGCACCGGTAATACTGAGACATGCAACTCGCTGAGTTTTTTCCATTATGGATAGGTTGGATTTCTTCTCCAAGGCGGGCCACCATACCAATACTCCATACATTAGAATCGGTTTTATGACCGACGTGTATAGCCAGTGCATGATGCTTGGTTTAAGGCCCCAAGTGGAGCCTACTGCTTTCTTGCAGATGTATAGAGCGGCCAGCGATTTCCTGGCCCATTCGACGACATTCTCTTTCCAAATTAGCTTGCGGTCAACACTCCGCCTAAGATAAGGGGATCCACCTTCAAGCTTTCAAATAGCGCTAGCTATTTAGGCCTAAGGCCCTTGTGTTTTTTTTTTTGTGAATAGAACTAGCTTGGTCTTCGTCGGGTTAGCGGAGAGGCCGCATTTATCGGTCCATCTGAGCAGTTCATTAAGAGCAGACTGCATAACATCGGCCAGCGTCTACGGGGTATTTGCCTGTTATTAGAATAGCGGCGTCGTCTGCATAGGCAATAACATTGCATCCAGTTTTTTTTCGATTTCTAGAAGGGCCTCGTTGAGGACCAAATTCCACAATAGTGGAGACAGTACACCCCCTTGAGGGGTGCCTCGATGTGCGTGTCGCTTGACAGTGCTACTTGCGAAGGATCCTGTTATTACCCTGTTCTTTAGAATGTGAACAACAGATGGGTTCGCAGATGTTGAGCCTGCGTAAGGCACTGGTAATCGAATTTGTTTCAACGTTGTTGAAGGCTCCCTCTATGTCTAGAAATGACACTAGGGTGAACTCTTTGATTGAGAGTGATTTTTCGATAGGGTGGATGATGGATCGCAAAGCCGTTTCGACCGATTTACCTTTTTGGTAGGCGTGCTGTGACGTGGATAGTAAGGTGCTATCAATAGTGGCCTTGATGTGTAGGTCCAGGATTCTTTCCAGAATCTTGAGAAGGAAGGACGTAAGACTAATAGGTCTAAGGTCCTTTGTGAGGGTGTGCGATATCTTGCCTGCTTTGGGTATAAAGACCACTCTTACCTCGGTCCAGGCAGTTGGTGTTGTTCCGAGCTCAAGACAAGCCTTTAGAATGCAGGAAAGGTACTGCCATACTATGTTGAAAGTCGTCTGAATCTGGGCCGGAAAAATACCGTCCGGTCCCGGGGATTTGAATAGTTCGAAACTGTTTACTGCCCATTTCAGCTTATCTTCGCTGATCAGATGAGGAGGTGCCTGTCGGCGTGCAACATTTACCAGGGCGCGATCATCGTTGGGGGTAGGCGTGCAGCCGGGGAAGTGAGTGTCCATGAGCAGGTTGAACGATGCTTCGTCCGATTCCGCCCAGGATCCATTGGGATTCATGAGGACACTAGTTATAGTTGGTGTTTTGGAGAGGACTTTTCGCATTCTAGAGGATTGAGACGTGTTGTCAATACTCTGACAAAAACCGCGCCAGGATCTGTGTCTAGCTTTCTGAACCTCTACTTTGAAGTTCTTTAGACTTTCTTTGTAGATTTCCTAGTCCAGTAGTAACCTTGTTCGTTTGGCTTTATTGAATTCTTCTTCTGCAGCGAAGACTGTTAAGCTCTGCATTCCACCATGGGGGACGATTGCCCACCTTTCTTCTTGTAATCGGACAGGATTCGATGAAAGTTGTATTAAGTGCAGAAGTTAGAACGGTGTTTAGCTTGTCTAATTCCAATTGTGAAGTTGGTGTAGTGTACACTTGATTGGATAGTTTAGCAGAGAGGGATTTATTGTGTAAGGACCAGTCGATTTTCCGTCGATTGCGGAAGACTAAAAGTGCGGTACTGTGACAAATTTTCAGTTTGTACTCCAGATAACGGTGGTCGGAAAACGAATGACTGTCAGACACAGTCCAGTTGGAAATTGCAGGATAGTTACATTGGGAAGCAAAGGTGACGTCAAGCACCTCTTGCCGGGTCTTAGTAATAAAAGTAGGACTATTTCCTCTGTTGCCTACTAAAGACTCGAAAATAGACTTACCTCGAGGGTTAGTGTCGGTACTACCCCATAGATCATGGTGCGCGTTGGTGTCGCATCCCAATATGATGGCTTCTCTTCTCCTCCTTGCTTCACCTACCGCTTCTTCCACTTCCTTGGATGGAGCAGACTCGGGGTCTTCATAAGGTAGATATCCTAACGCCAGCCAGATGGTGGTGTTTTTTGATTCAAGCAGTGATACTGCTAGGTCTCTTGTGCTATGGTGGGGAAGAAAAGTTAACTTCAAGGAGGTTTTAGCAAGAATGCAAGCTCGGGTTCTGCCTACATCCTTCGCGTGTTATAGCGTATATCCTGGGGCCATCAATCCTATGACGGTGTCATCTCTTATCCAAGGTTCTTGGATCAGGGCAATGTCAAAGCCTCGTTCACTGAGGTGAAGTAGCAGGTTAGCGGATGCTAAGGAAGAATGGTGGAGATTAATCTGTATCAGTTTGAGCATCATTATCAGCTGATACGGACCTCTCCACGACGGTAGCGTTTAGGTCATCGGGGGGGGAGAAGGATAAGAGAGACTAGGTAGGATGATTATCTTTTAGTTTTTGACCAAACGAAGGTACTTCGACCTACAAAGCGATCTTTTGTATTAACCTCTGGAGGAAAGCATGTTGCAATGGTATTCTGTTTGAAATCAAGCTCTCGAAGGAATCTTAGGATGGTTTGGACTGAGGAACAGATTATGTCAGATGGGGTGATAAGCTCTTTATAAAAATTTGTTTGTCTGATGCGAGCGATAATGTGCTCAGCAGTTTCAGTGTCGTCAGGACATAGTCTGCTAGTGTAGATTGACTAATGCCAATTTTCTTAAGGTGGCATTTGAGAGAGCAATGACCAGTAAGGAAGTCTGTTAAAACCTAGAATTTCTTTCGATCTTTTACTGGAGAGATCAATAAATCTTTCTGCGTGTCTTAGACCTCTTTGTGTGTCCTAGTATGAGCGCTTTTCGCGTTGTGAACGATCTTGACTTAAAGGCAGGCCGCAAAAGGTTCCGGACCAATGAATTTTGAGTTTGTATTTGTATTTGTATTTGAGAGCCAGATCTGGTTAGTTCATCAGCAGTCTCTTTGCCGGCGATGCTCTTGTGGCTAGGGACCGAAGTGAGTGAGAGGGTGTTGTGTGCAGCAAGCTGATTGAGGGTAATTTAGACTCAAAGCTGATGGATTTGAGAGCTTTTGAGTTGGTTGGCTATTTGACAGAATGTTTATGTGTGATCATCGGAGGCCTCTTCCAATGCTCTATAACATAGACCTCTGATTGGAAGAGGTATTTCGACCTAATTGTACAGCAGTCACTGACCCAATGTGCATTGCGAAAGATAGTCTTCAAGTGACTTAAGTTTCCATACCCAGAATTCTACAGTTAAAAACGAAGGAGCATTGTTTCGGTGGATTGTACAATAATTTGTTTGATTTGACAGATAAAAATGTGGGATTTGATGCCATTTCACCTAAACCATTGCACTATTTGAACAATACAAGTACAACAACTTTCCGATCGGATTGCCCTCTTTATCTCAAATTTTAAATCTCCCTACGAATCTCTAATCTTTAGAGTTAAAGACGCTTTTCCGTTTTGCTATACTCAATACGGGTCACAGCGTAGACATGACGTTCCCAGTATAACCTGTTTTTCGAAGCGGTTTCTGCTATTCCACTTAAATTCCTCTGAAATCCAATAAAACATTGCACCGGTGAATGAGAGAATCCAATAACAATCCGACAAGACTCATTAAAATTCATAACACGTCTAGATCATCACACCAGACGGGTGGACCATTTTAACGCCCTATTAATGTTCCTTTTATGATTATTACCACTCATTGTAAACACTGAATTATTATTAAAACAAGCTATAATGACAAAACAACATTCGAAAGGCAACCCACTCACAGCGCCTATTTTAAGACCTCGATAATTCAAGCAAATCACCTCTCTTCTCTTTAATTATCATAAAATAAAATATATACTATACATGTTCCTGCATTAAATTATTTATTCAATTTAAACAAAAAACAAATCCCATAGGTTATTGACAAAATACAAATTCAATATACGTTTGATCCCACCCGCTGATATCTTACAAATGAATGTGACCCCCCCCGGTATAAAAGCAAATAAAATAAAATTTTATCACCGTTTTTTATTTGCCACTTTTGCGTTAAAATATTTGAATTTCAATCTGAATTAATTGCAGAATAAAAAAAAAATAAAAAAAATAAAAAAATCACCAAAAGGGGAACAAGAACCAAATCATTTGTTAATTTAAAACAAAAAATCAAAAAACTATTAAACAAAACCAATTAGCATAGGAAAACAATGTCGAGAATGTCTTCTATTCTGTTCGACGTTCTGTATCTGTTTTTGTAGATTTTCTTTTTCACCAGAGAAGAAGAGAATGACCGCACCACACCAATAATGATGCCCCGGAGATGTGTTAATTGAATGAAAAGTATTTGCATTTTAGATTAATGTGAATAATTTGAACAAAAAATTAATGGATAGATAAATTTTGCTGTATTATCTGCGGGCGGAATGATGGTGTGGATATCTTTGTATCTCTTCTTTTTTTTTTTGTATTTATTTATTGCAGATGTGCGCAATACAGGAACGAGATATATGGCGCTACTTGAGTTTGGCTAATAATAGTTAATCACTGTGACATTTCATCAGATACATTAAATTTGCAAGAAACGAAGAGAAAAATAATACATAATTAATTTTGCAAACGAATTGCGGGATTATGAAGATTTGAGGGGTTATCTTTAGGTAGCTGAATAAATGCTTAAATGACGAACACAAAGACAAGCCATTGGAGCAATTTTGACCACTTAATACGACTTAAGGCCCAAGGCCACCACGGTGCATATGCCGCTATTTAACCAAACTGCTGACAACGTACAGATGCTTTCGTGAATACCTTCAAATGAAGACATTCGTATGCATATGGTATATGCGCCAGTAAACTCGGAGTATGACTTCGTTGCGTGCAGTTTATTAACAAAATAAGGCGAAACAGAAAATTCTGGGAAATATTAGGTCAGTCTCCCTCATCGGATAACATTCCAGAAGAGACAGATGCCACAAGAATTGAATCGGTGAATGGAAGAATAGTACATGTACAAAATATCGCTTTTGAGAAAAACAGAAAAAACTAAACGCATTTGTACTGCGCTTCCATACAATCAGCGAAAAGCGTATTCATTTTTGTATACATTTGGCTCTCCAATGTAGTATTATTTTGCTGATTGGTAGATTTACATATGTAGGATATTTTGGCTATTTAAGACCAAAATGCAATTTTTGGCGCTTATACTGTTCTTCCACTCACCGATTCAATTGTTTTCTAAACTACAGCGAATCTTTAAAACCACCCAAACGAAGGCAGAAATTAGTATTTTAAGGTTGCGTTATGAATGAAAGCAGATCCTCATAAAACTCTTGGCGAAATAACCGCAAGCCTAAGCTCTTAAATCATGTACGAAACCAGCTGTCAAGCTAAGGCTAGTTCATCTAATGGCGCAGAACAGTCGAGAAGGAGGCACGGCAGTTAGGGAATAGTTGGGGAGAACTCAGACACATTGCCAGAAACCGTACACGATGGCGCGTAGGTGAAGTAGAGGCCATAGGACCCACAAGGGGTTACAGGACATAAGTAGTTCATCTAACCATGATGTTCCCTGGTGGACGAATGAGCTTGAAAGTCTGAAACGTAAGGTTCAAAAGGCTCTCACTAAAAACTATAGCAATGGCATTGATCTCCTACAAAAACCTGATGGCAGTTACACTGAATGCAGACTTAGTTTCCAGACTCTCAGACCACCGACGCATCCGCATTACATGTCCATGAACCTTTTCTTCACCCTCCAAATAGACACACCAAGAGTCTCTCTAGACAACTCTTCTCTCCCAACTCTATCAGATAGACTATTCTTCTTCTTCTTCCTATTTCGGCGAGGTTATGATCCGAAAACAAGGGATCATAGCCCTCCCACTTCACCGCATTTCTACTAATCCGCCTGTGGGGTTCGCATATTTGATCGCAGAAAGTATCGGCAGGAATCCCGATTTTGGATCACTTGGTTACTGAGGCCAATCAAATGCCGGCGTCGTCGCATTTGTGTGATCCCGGCGTTTGTGTAAGGTGTTAGGCTTTATAAATATTCACAATACTAACAACTAATACCATGCTAAATGATGACTGTGACAAGCTGGATATTACTTAGTAACTGATTTAAGTTTTTCTCTCTAAGTTCAAAGTAATATTCATCACAAAATGCTTGCCCTTAAGCAGTACTGATAGCGTTTTTATATGCATGCCTCTTCTGCCGCGCGATGTCCTTGGAACGTTCATTAATATTGCCTTTTTAACAGGAACTTGGCAATACCAACTGAGCCGATCGCGCTTCTTCTTCTTCTTCCTTTTGTCAGCGAGGTTATGATCCGAAAACAAGGGATCACAACCCTCCCACTTCACCGCATTTCTACTGATCCGCCTGTGGGGTTCGCCTATTTTTAATAAGATGCTTTCACTGACGTGAAGGCTTCCACGGATCTTCGAACTTCTTATTCGATCAAGCTTTGTCACTCCTGCTGTCGGCTATGATAAGACCATTCCTCGCATAAGCGACGGTTGTTTGGTGGAAAGGGCACTCGCGTAAATATGGGGCCTTTGTGCCAATCTCCAAAGAGCGATTTGTCTCGGCTGTTCTAGGCGCTTTGCTGAACTTATCTCCACTTGATACTTTTATCTTGGGCTGCACTAACAAAGCCATCCATCGTCTTAGGCGGGGTGGTTTTTGGTATACTCCACACTGGAATTTTGGTAAACTTGTGCGACACTTATCTTAGAACTCCGGTCTGATGGATCTGTCTGATGCAATGGCACCAGAACTTCTGCTGATACACAAATTCAGAGTCGACTTTCCTTGTGTTCAGGACTGGATTCGGCCAGAGTCTGAACCAGGAGTGGAATGTAGTCGTAGTTTCACGGGCGCCTTCAAAACTAGTCAAGTGTCTGACGCTGGTGTCTTTTTGTAAGACGACAACATTAGACTTATTTTCTCGTTAGGCAATCTCGCCTCTGTTTTCCAAGTGGAAACTTATGCAATCCCAAGGCCTTGGTTAACCCTTTAACCATTTCCAAAATGGTTCGTGAAACCAAAAACACTTAACTCGGTCGCAAGGCTGAATTCCCTCTATCTTATCTGGGTTCCAGGTCACACTGGGATCGTGGGGAACGAGATCTCCGATGAGATTACTAAACAAGGCCAGAACCGGCGTTGGGTCTCGCTCCGTCCTCGGTTAGGGCTTCCTTTGACGATTGGGTCTCTCACGAAGATAATTGTGTGTGGCATGACTCTCCAGGATGTAGACTGACTAAACGAATGCTCCCGGTCGTCTGTAAAAAAATCAGTGGAATTCTTGCTGTCTCTCGCATGAAAAACCAAGACACTCTGCGAGTGTCCGGGCTTTGCTCGTATCAGGTGGTAAATCCTCAGTGCTGATGTGGTGAATGTGGTGAGTGCTGGTATTGTAAGCTTCTCATCACTAAAGTGCTTGCTTGGCTTTCTTAGAAAGATAAGGTAATTCCAATAAAATGGGTAAACCAGAGGTTGCTTGCTGGTAGTACCATGGATTTAAGGGACGTTTCTTTCAAAAAAAATTTTAGTTTATTTTAATTTCGAGTAAAGAGCATTATAGGCGTTGTTTACTCTCCCAACCGGAGCTGCTCTCCAGAACTTATGTTCTCCACACTCCAAGAGGTCTCCCCATATTATGAACACATCATTATATGCGGTGATTTTAATGCTGACCTATTCAAATGTGACAGTAGATCTCACCAGCTCTTAGATTTAGGTGCAACTTCCGCGCTGGCTATAGTTAACGCATATGCCACCCACTTCGCACCTAACTGCTCTCCGAGTCTTCTGGTCCTTCTGTTGGTGTCTGATCGGTCGAATGTGTTACTACAGGACCAGCTGTCATTGGATGGTGTCACAGACCACGATCTAATTTTCTGCACTTATAACATTGACTTATCTCATTCCTCTATACCAATTCAGACATTTCCCTTGGAGGCGAGCTTAATCCCTTGGCATAGTTGTTATTTTGTCTCAGGTGTGTGTGATAAAGTGGAGCTATTACAATCTCTTATACTTAATCTGTTCAATAACCATATGCCTTTAAAAACAGTGATGATGCGTAATAGAAATTTTCCATGGTTTACATCCGAGGTTCATAACGCCATTAAAGTTCGTAGGAAACTATATTCGAAGTGGAAGCGAAATCCAACTAGTCTGAATTGGGAAAATTTCTGTCGAGCACGTAATTTCTCAACTTCCATCACGAGACTATGTAAGAAAAGATATTTTTTATGTAAGCTGGGAACAGACCAAAGTGCCAAAAACTTTGGAGCAACTTACGGCTCGGTTGGTGTTCGTAAGAAAAATGTTATAAACACTATACCTGATCTTGATGATCTTAGTAATGCTTTTTTATCCAACTCAGTAGAAAATACACCTTCTCTGCCCAACCTTCAACATTCTTCTGAACCGCTAACAGTCTTTGAATTCGAAGTTGTATCGGAAGTTGATATCATTAACATCATTCGGTCTCTCAAGTCAGATGCCGTTGGTGAGGATGGAGTTCCTATCCGGTTTGCCAAAATGATCTTAACCCACATTCTTAGTGTGATTACGCACTTAATTCATTTTTGTATAACGTCATCGTCCTTTCCTTCTAATTGGAAGCTTGCTAAAGTCATTCCTGTTCCCAAAAAAACTCTACCCTCTTAAGCTGCAGACTTTCGCACCATAACTATCTTACCTTGCCTTTCAAAAGTTTTGGAAAAAGTCCTTGCTAATTAGATCTCGAGTCACCTTGATCAATATAACCTACTTGCTTCGGTCCAGTCTGGTTTTCGAGCCAACCATAGTTGTTCTACAGCTATGGCTAAAATTCTCGATGACATAAGGATCAGCTATGATTTGGACTTCATCACAATACTCTGCCTGCTTGACTTTTCAAAAGCTTTTGATACAGTCAACCAATCAATCCTTTTTGAAAAACTAAGAAGGTACTTTGGATTTAGTGAAAGTTCGGTGCGTCTTATTAGTAATCCTCTCGCGTCAGAAATATACTTGCAGGAGTACCGCAGGGCTCAATAATGGATCCTATTATATTTTGCATGTTTATTAATGACCTCCCTAAAGTTTGCTTAAATGCTAGCCTTCATTTCTATGCGGATGATGCGCAAATATACTTATCTAGACCTATAGGTCTAGTTGAGGATCTTGTTTGCAGGCTCAACGAGGATCTATCCTTAATCTTCCAATGGTCGCTACGTAATTGCTTGACCCTCAACCCAGCAAAGTCTCAGCTGATTTTAATATCTAGACGACTTTACAATACTGAACTACTGCCGCCAATTTACCTCAACGGCACACAATTACAGTTCGTGGAGACTGTGACCAACCTAGGTTTCAAGATTAACCGCTCTCTCTCCCCAGTAAGCCACATTAATTACACTGTGGGATGAGTTTACGGTGGTCTACGCAAACTTTGACACGCCTCTTCTTTTCAAAAAAATGTTGTTTTTTTTACATTTTTATTAGAAATAATAAAAGCTAGCGTCAAGAAAATATGTACATACGTACTAAGGCGTGGTTAAATCATAAAACATAGGATGATGAATTTTACCATTTTGTATGTTTTTAAAAAGACTCCTTAAAATTTCCGCTTGCATCGTTGGATATAGAGGCCTTGTTTCTTTTAGGTCCGCCTAAGTCTCCTCTGAGTGAACTTTTCGTTGGCAAAAGAAATTCCTTATTTTTTTGTGTAAAATCCTTCCCTCCAAATGGATAATCTGTTCAGGTCAATAATTTAAGTTTTAAAATTGAGAAACACTTATTATTAAACTACATTAACACATTTAGAATATGTTCCATTTCTAATAATTCAATTTTATCTTCTCATTGCAGGTAAGCGTCGCAGTTTAGTACCGTCAAAGTGGCAAGTATTCTTGAAATTTCCATTTAAAAACACAATTTCCAAGCAGGAAATACACTCCAATAACAAACAGCAAATAGTCATAAACATCTCGAGGCTGAAGTATCAAATATTTAACACGCCATAAAAAATCACATTCATCATCCGTTCGCTGTGCCGCCGCGTCCGCCAAAAGTATAATCTCTTACTTAACCTCATTTCAAGTGTGTAAATGGGGAAAAAAAAATTACAAAGTAAATGTTTATATTGCAAATTGAAATATTCTCGCTAAATCGAACGAGTAAATAATATTTTACCTCTACCAATTGACGCAAGAGTGTACAAGTATCTCATAGTCGTACATATGTATCTCAAATAGTATTCTCGGTGAAGATGGGATTTTTTTTATTGTTTGTGCCTTCTCCCTGACATTATACCCTAATGACACTTTAATTAAAAACCGCAATCGATGACACTTCAAATGTCAGCTGAATAGCACATGAGTGCATGAGTGCAAAACGAGGTTTTAATAGGATGAACGTGGATAGCTTGGCACCTGTCATGTGTTGGATATCACTAACATATAAATCATCGTTTTGCAACGACAGACTGATGATTGCATGTGCAAGTAAATTATTCAATTAAAATGAATAACTCCGAAACGGGGTCATCTTCTTCGCCCGTATAAGTGCAAGGGGTGGTATGCCAGGCTTTTATGACTATACTGGCACTTGGGAGAGTTGGCCACCCACTTTGACTGTTATGGAATAGCTCACGCTTTCTAGGTCATAAAGCTGCAGCATAGTCATGTGGTAATACTACTTCATATTTAAGGCGAAATGTTTATGAGTTTCATCTCATTACGAAGCGCGATGGCTTTGGCCTCCTGCCACTTTGCACAGTCGGAGTATCTATGCATTATCTAGGACCATTCGGGCTGTTGTTGTTATGCAGAAAATGCAGAGCACAATGTGTATCCATGCATCATCGACTTTTTATGGGGCATATTACTGCTGAGCTATGCGCACTATTGTTGTAGATACACTCGATTCTCCCCCGATATTTTCTTTCTTCCCTCACTCTGGCAAGGGTTGAGCACAAAGTCATTAAACGAAATTTATTGCCCACTTGGAAAATTGTTTCTAGTCTTGTATTCGAATTGGAAATTGGCTTTCCATTTGAAAGCCGCTTATTTATGCATTTTTCTTTTTTTTTTGGGAGAGGGCTGGAACGACGCGGCGGTAGGAATGTGCAAATATGTGCATAGTTTCGGTTTTGGTGTACAAGTAGATATGTGGATGTTATTGCTTGTATCTATGGCATGTAATACGATTGTATTTTGTACACCGCCTGTGCCTGTGCTTCTTGTTTTTTGTGCAAACAATGGGCCAGAACGTATTGTGAATTGTAAACGAATAATTAGAATTGAAATTGTTGTATTTTATAGGTTCCGGAGGTACCGGAGAAATTTGTGGATGGAACATGGAACGATTATATTCAATATTTACGAACTGGGATTTTCCGACTGAGGCAGGTTGTGGTATAGAAAGTCGTAGGAGGATGTTTATATTTAAATGGATTTATGGGGAAGGAAGTGCTATGATGTATCATGATTCAGAGCAATGAAGTAACATGATTCTATCAGAGAAGCTTGTTGTGAATGCAGTTAAATATTTTTACAAAATAGCAATTTGTAGTCACTCTTGCAATCATTATTACTACAACACATAGTTTCGTGCATCGCTAAGGACTATACTGCACTTCGAATACTATATTCTTGGCCCGTGCCTATTGTATTATTCAAGGGTATTTCGTAGCACAACGCGAAAAGTTTCCAGGTTGGGAACTTTTATTTAATGTCTCCGTAGAAGTAGAATTGCAAGATGTGATATGATTATGTTCGTAACAATAAGGATTAGCTCTCCATTCCGTTCTGGGCATTGCTAAGACTATTGACAATTCATCATACTCTACCATTGAGAGAACCGCCAACAAAATCGTCGTTGACTTCTGTACCAAAAAGTGAATTCAAAAGATGGCGCGTATCTGGCAGTAATTCTAGATTAAAACTTTCCTTTGAATCAGCACGTCAATTAAACCCTAAGTTTAGCAGTAGCGTCCATTTGGGACTTTTGAAGTCTAATGGAAGAAAGTAGCGCCTGGGGACATAAGCCCTTTACCCACATTTTAAGGAGAATAGCTGAAGCATAAACAACTGAGCTTCAAGAATCACTACATCAAAATCGTTCTCTATCTCTCTATCTATCCATTCTTTCCAACGCCTGCACTGTGTGTAAACATGTTAAAGGTATTCATAACCCTTTGAGTGCGCGTAAATTAAAAAAAAAAAAAAAAAAATTTAAGGATACCTCCGCAGAATACAAATATATTCTTGTGTCGACATCATGAGTATTACGCGTTCATGCAGAAACGCTACTCTGAGTCTTTTTCAACTGTCTTAGGCAACTAAATCAAGAGATCTAACTGGTTTTGGACCTTTATAATCCCAAACCTGATCCCATTACTCGTCGCCCACTACAGAGAAGGGCAGCACTACGCGTAGCAAGCTCATATCGCGCGGTGTCAGAGCCTGCAGTCCTCGTAATCGTATGAGTGATTCCCATAGATCTATTAGCAGTTGAAAGAATGCATATCCACCAAAAGAAATCTGAACTAGAAAAGATGCAGCGAAAGCTGAAGCTAAAGAGCTCACCAAAGAACGCTGGCAAGAACGTTGGAACTTCGAAACCAGAGGTAGATGACAGCAAGATTAATCAACAACGTTGCTGAATGGTCGGAGCGAAGCTATAGTGAAGTAAACTTCTGCCTAACTCAGTTTCTTACAGGGCACGGATATTTCAACGCGTACCTGCATAAGATGGGGAGAATGGGAAGCCCAGCTTGCTAGTACGATAACTATCCGCATGACACCGTAGAGTACACGATCTTTAGCTGCACACGATGGACGGCTGAGAAAAGCAGGCTGCAGCTCGAGATAGGTGACATAAGCCCAGAAAACGTAGTGGGAAAAATGCTATCCAGTAAAGACAAATATGCTCCTTTGTCCAGGCAGTATTAAAGGCAAAAAAGAGAGAGGAGGATCAAGTCATACCCTCACAAGATATATAAGCCTGATAAAAACCTCACCGGCACGAAAGAATAAACCCGTTAGTTATCAAACAAAAAGATTTTGGGAAACTAACGTTGGATCTGCACTTCACAACTCGGCTTAGTTAACGTCGGAGTTGTGTTTTTTATGTCTGTTTTTTATAATGCTAAGGAATTTTAGAGTAGATCTGAGCAACATTCGTGGGCTCAGATCGAATTTTTTTTCTGTGTACGTCCACGCCGCCAAATATAGACCAGCTGTTTTGGGTCTTTGTGAAACACAGGTGGGTCAAAATTCCGATCCTTCGGCATTCGATCTGCCTGGATTTAGTATTGAACCATCATTCTTCCACCATCACGGTCTCGTCGTATATATACGTAGTGATATAGCCTACCAAATTCTCCCACAATACGACCAATGTTCCAATTCGGAATTTAATTTCTTGTGGCTGAAACTCCATGTCCGTAGGCAGTTAATCCACTACTGTTTCATTTATAGAAATCCAAATATTGACAGCAATTCAACTTATAATGAGTTTGATGCGCTGTCAGATTCCATCCTAAGAATTGTATCCCTGTACCCACATTCTGAAATCGTCATTGCGGGCGATTTCAATGTCCACATTTCTAATTGGCTTCGCCACTTTGGACAGATAACACCCGAAGGAAGGTATGTTGAGATTTTTTCTGAGGTAAATAACCTAACCCAGCTTGTGAATGAGCCAACTCGTGTTCCGGACATAACTGGCCATACCGCCAATACTCTGGACTTGTTCCTTAGTTTCGATCCTAATAAATACACTGTAAATGTATTAACACCTCTAGGTTCATCAGACCACTGTGTCATATCGGCCAATTTCTCGTACTCCAACCACAAAGCTAAAGAACAAACTCCAAAAAGAACAGTTTGACTATACGAGAAAGCCAATTGGAATGAACTAAATAAGTTCTTTAGGAATTTTAACTGGTCGCTATGCTTCCTCGATAGCGATGTGGACGCCGCGGCTGATATGATTACTAATACAATTCTCCTAGGTATGAGAACTTACATCCCTCACAGGATAAAAGCTATTAGACCCAAGGAAAACGCGTGGTATGACTCGAGCTGTAAAGAAGCTATTAGGTTAAAGGAATTAAGTTTTCGGTCTTACAAGGCCAACCCAACTGAGGAAAACGGAAAAAAGTTTAAACGAGCCAGAAATGACTGCAATGCCCTCATTAACCGAGTTAAATTCTCCCACGACCAAAAGTTGAGGCAAAAAATACTACATTGTCCCAAGGGTAGTAAAAACTGTTGGTCGTTCGTAAAAAATATTAAGAATTCGGCCTCGTCATCTATACCGACGCTCATTCATAACGACGTACCAACTGTCAGCTCCTTAGACAAAGCTAATCTGTTCGCTGCTCACTTTGCAGCAAACTCCACACTGCCAGATAGTGCTTTGTCTCCACCTGTACTTTAGAGCGTCGAATTTTCCATGGGACAAGTCCACTTTCGCACTCGTACAGTAGCAGGAGTACTCAAAGGTCTTAACATGCACAAATCCGCTGGCCCAGATGGTATACCCCATATTGTTCTGAAGAGGTGTTCTTCTTCGCTGGCAAAACCACTGCGTAAGCTTTTCCACCGATCCTACTCTTCAGGTCTCTTTCCGAGTAAGTGGAAAACAGCATTTGTCCAGCCCGTGCCTAAAAAAGGCGATTCTTCTTCTCTCTCCAACTACCGACCCATTGCACTAACGTCCCTTCCTTCCAAGGTCATGGAAACGCTGATAAACCGTCAGCTAATGAAATATCTTGAATCACGAAAACTCCTCAATGACCGACAGTATGGCGTTCGTGGCAACAGGTCCACTGGTGATTTGATGTCATATCTCACCGATAAGTGGAACGAATCTCTGCACCACTCCGGTGAAAGTAAGATTATTGCGCTTGATATTTCAAAAGCATTTGACAGAGTTTGGCATCAAGCTCTTTTGTCGAAAATGCGTGCATTTGGGATCGATGATACTCTTCTTCTATGGATTAGAAACTACCTTTCGGGTCGTTCAATTCAAGTTGTTTTGGAGGGCTTCAAGTCCGAATCTCACCAAATAAATGCTGGTGTCCCCCAAGGCTCTATTTTGTCTCCGACTCTCTTTCTCATTTTCATAAATGATCTTCTGTCTGCAACTTCTAATCCAATCCATTCCTTCGCTGATGACAGCACCCTCAGTTTTTCATATTCGTTCCCAAACTCACGACCCTGCTCTTCGGCCGTGGATGAAGAACGACAACGTATGTTAAACACATTAAATACCGACCTCGACGGCATATTTAAATGGGGCTTAACCAATAGAGTGGAATTAATGCTTCCAAGACTCAATGCTGTGTTCTGTCATTAAAGCGAAACCCTACACATCAGCCATTATCCATAAATGGCACTTGCATTGTAGAAACCGAAAAACTTTCCATGCTCGGTATGTGTGTCAACAACAAACTCTGTTGGAACGACCATGTATTCGAAATCGCCAAGAATGCAGCGAAATGTTTAGGTTTCCTAAAGCGATGTAAGAAATATTTCACCCCTTCTGATTTGGCTTCAATTTATAAGGCGTACATTCGCCTTAAGTTAGAGTATAACGCTCACATCTGGTCTGGTGCAACGAAAACCATATTGCACTTGCTAGATAGGATTCAAAAACGCGCGTTAAGACTCATAGGAGACACGAATATTACAAGCAATTTTGCTTCGCTCGAACACCACCGTCGTAATGTCTCCTGTCTATCCCTGTTTTGTCGATATTTCCACAGAAATTGCTCAGTTGAAATAGCCAATAGCATTCCTCCCCTTCTTCGTTTTAACCGCAATACTCGCCATGCCTCGAATGCTCATCAGTTTACCCTTAAGTATATCTTCGGACGTACCGTGAAATATAGATTCTTTTATGAGCCGCACAACACGTTTGTGGAATGCTCTCCCCGAGTCTGCTTTCCCTCTCCATTATAACCTACAGTCATTTAAGACCAATATGCATCGGTGCCTCGTTTCCCCCTAACCCCTCTTCCTTAACGCTCATGCTATGTATAATGCATAAAAAGGGTAGTCATAACCCCTTTAGCGCGAGTAAATTATAAAAAAAAAAAAAAAAAAAAGTCACAATTTGTCTGGAACGGATCATGCATTATCCTATCCCTTATAACCCTCTTAACACTATTATACGTAGTATTGACATCGACGTGTGTACATATAGACAAAAATGAAGATAATTTTTTTTTTATTTTCAACACACGACACCCCTCACCTTACACTCTTCTACGTTCCTATGCACTTTAAAAACTTACAAAAGTCCTGACAGCGACTGATATGCAATGCATTTTGAACTATTCGACTTCGGTGGCATAATTCTAGGTGTTAGATATTGATACAGGTGTAGATCATAATGCCATAAAACATGAACTGAAACTCAACTCATTAACGTCCTGTGGCATATCTTATATAGAGTATGTACTAAATCCTCATATGAACGCAAACTAAAACACGATGGAATATAGGCATCAAAAGTATGCAATCAAAATCTCAGTAAACAGGATTCAAATTCAGCTTCTATGAAAAGATATTCACTTCTGGTATGTAGAGAGAAAGACTAAGTCTACACATGTACGAAAAACTTACACCACTATTATGAATAATTCCCATTCCTCTCTGAAAGATACGAATTACATGCACAAATCATGAATAATACCGAAACCATGAATAATATTTATATTTCCGCTTTCTGTTAACACCACATTCTACCCATCAAACGTTCCCGAAAAATCAATAAACTAAATTAGCAATTTTAATTATTGTTCTCGTTTTTCTTCCCAAGACCAATCCAATACAACCAATCAACCAACCGCTGGCTCTTGTAATTTGTAATCATGTCACGAATTATGAGAACAACTCGAAAGGAAAACGATTACTTTTATGATTACATTATTTTTCTTCTTTTCCTCTTGGTGGTTGGTGCCTTGGGCGAAAATTAAAAATTTCGTACGCGTTTTTATGATCGCATAACAAAGAAAAAAAAAAAAAAACAAAAATATTATATATACGTTAACGGTTGTGGCTTATATTTGATGGCGTCATAAATCATTGTCGTAAAGTATCTTTCTCGTGCATAATACCGTGTAGTTGGTTGGTTTTCTTAAATTTTTATTTTTTTTATTTCTTCTTTCGAGGAGCACCGACTTTGTTGAGGTTTTTACGACGGCTTATAATATATAGGGCGTTATTGTATTTAGTAATGGTTGTAATGGTTTTGTTTGACGCAGGGAATATAAGTCAAGGAAACGTATCATATAGTTTATATGACCGCAATGAAAGGGGATGTTAAATTTTTTTTATGATGGATTATGTTACAACAACAAAAAGCGGTATAAAAATATACAAATGGAATAAAAAGTAAGAGAAATGAGATCTTAATTGCACAATTTTTCACGAGGTTTACATGGAATTTTGTAGATGATGCTACAAGCATTAGTCCGTGCTTTGCAAATACGTAATTTATTTTTGCTAATCTGTTTAGTCTAATGGCGAACTTTAGTGGACATATAGGATGCACAGCTATATACGCAAAATTAAAAGCTTTAATAAACCAAGAAAAGGTTTATTAAATTTTATGAAATTTTAAATCCAGTCCAAAACGATGATGATGATACCAAGGTTGTTATGTGGCCAAGTAACAACCATAATTATTGAATTATCCAGTAATAACAAGACCCAAGATAATCTAGCAAGTACTCGAAAAAAATACAGTGAATCAAAAACGAATGCAAAAGATCTCTACTACCAATTCGGATGCCATCCATGGAGTATACAATAAAACCTGAGTTTTAAAACCACTACAGCTAAAAATATAGCCCATTTCTACCCGTTTTACATGTATCTCTTTAATTTATTTCCAACTTATCATTTACTTGCATGCGTTAAAAGAGCTGCACAGTTTCCCTTCTCCCCGTCCTATCTAGGTTAGGTTTAATTTGAATGCAATAGTAAAGCCCCGTCCTATCTAACATTTTTGAAAAATTATAGCGAGGCGAATTAGTTGGCTAATGGAAAAAAAAGACTAGACATCATTTTAGACTTAATATGGGGGTTTCAACGCTCAAACGTACACCTTTTTGAGCACAAACTCGCTGACAACCTACCAAAAACCAAATACAGCGTAGTCATGTGATTCGACTTCGAAAGGCATTTGATGGTACCGGTTATATAGCAGCTACATAAATAGGATGTGCCTAAAGCAATACGTAAAGTGATTATGTCTTTTACGAGTAATAGAACTTTCCGAGTTAATGTTGAGGGATATAATACATCAACAGTAAGTTTAGATAATGGGACGCCTCAAGGGTCTACTCTTTCAGTTGTTTTATACAATGCTTAGATTGTAGTCAAAGTCCCCTAACCGATACACAAACTCGATCTCGTTGGAATACGAGTGTACGCTGACAACACTTATGTTGTTACATTTGGTAATCCTATCCAGGTAAAGAACACTTTACTTATTTACTAAGGTATCCTTGGTCGCTTCGAGAAAAAAATTGTTCTTCCTACCAGCTCCCTTAGTACTCTTACTTACTTAGGTGGCGCTACAGTTCGGGTTGAACCTGGGCCTCAACTAACAAGCCTCTCCATTTAGCTCGGTCTTTAGCTAATTGCCTCCAGTTTGCGCACTGCAAGTTTGTCGAGCTCCCCTTGAACTTGTGCGCGACACCTACGGCGATGATTCCCTCTACTGCGTCGTCCCTCGGGATTAGATTCGAAGACTCTGCGGGCCGGAGCGTTGGTGTTCTACATGTCCTAGCCATCTCAGACGTCCAATACGCAGTTTTTTGACTAGGTCGATGTCGCTGTACAGCTCGAATAGTTCGTGATTGAATCTTCTCCTCCAAAACCCGTCAACGCAAACGGGACCGAATATCTTACGAAGAACTTTTCTCTCGTAGCGGACAAGAATATCTTCATCCTCTTTTAATAAAGTCCATGTTTCAGCGCCGTAAAGCAGGACTGGGATGATCAGCATCTTATACAGTGTCTCCTTAGTTGTTCGAGATAGGGCTTTACTATTGAAATGCCTTATAAGCCCAAAAAACAGCGATTGGCAAGAGTTATTCTTCGCTTGATTTCTGCGCTAATTTTGTTTTTCGAGTCTATAGCAGAGCCAAGGTAGACAAAGTCCCTTACTACTTCGAAGTTATAGCTGTCCGCTAGACGTTCTGTCCAATTCGTCGGTGTTAGTTTTCCCTTCTTGTTGACAGCATATACTTGGTTTTGCCCTCGTTTACCGCTAAACCCATTTTGGCCGCTTCCGTCTCAATGCTTGCAAACGCACCAGTGACAGCCCGCTGAATTCTTCCGATAATGTCTTTATCGCAGTTGTACAGACTTGTAATAGATTGTGCCTCCGGTGTTGGCTTGTGAGTTCCGCACAATCCGTTCAAGTACAATATTGAAGAAGTCACATGACAGCGCGTCAACTTGTCTAAAACCTTTTTTGATATCAAACGTCTCGGCGTGGTCATTACTGACCTTGATGGAGCAGCGAGCGTTCTCCATCGTGATCCTGCACAGACGAACAAGTTTGGCAGGGATGTGAAAATTAGACATGGCTCTATAAAGCTCTTCTCAATAGATGCAGTCATAGGCGGTCTTGAAATCGATAAAGAGGTGGTGAGTATCGATTTGGAATTCTTGGGTTTTCTCCAGAATCTGCCGAAGTGTGAAGATTGGATCCTGACTTAAAACTGAGCTGATAGGCGTCCATGAGGCTGTTCATAAAAGGTTTCAGGCGTTTACACAATATCGCAGAAAAGATCTTGTATGCGATGTTGAGGAGACTGATGCCTCTATAATTGGCGCAGTTGAGGGGGTCTCCTTTCTTGTCGATCGAGCAAACGATGCTGAGATTCCATTCATCAGGCATACACTCGTCTGACTAAATCTTAGAGATGAGTAGAGATACACTCTACCAGTTGATCACCAGCTGCCTTGAAAAGTTCGGCCAGTAATCTGTTAGGTCCAGCAGCCTTGTTGGATTTTAACTTGGATATTGCTATCCTCACTTCGTTTTGGTCAGGTGGACGGAAATATTAACTATCATCGTCCATGTTGAATGGTTCATTCTGCCTGACAGCGGGATGTTGGTCTTCGTCGCCGTTATACAGTCTGCAGAAGTAGTTTTTCCATATTCTCAGCACCGACTGTGATTCTACTACGATGTTTCCATTTTCATCTCTACAGGTTCCTGTGCGGGCATTGCTTCGCTGTCATGTTTTTTTTACCTTTTGGTAAAACTTCCGTACATTGTTCCTGGAGTATAAACTCGATATTCTCGAACGCGCGCTTCGCATGCTCCTTCTTGTTCTTTTGGAGAAGCCGATGTTCCTCCCCGTCTCTTCTGCTCGTAGAGCTCACGAGCAGCTCTCGTTTTTGCAGCACCGCTTTGTATGCCTCTTGTTTTGCTGCATGCACTCGCCGGCGTTCTTCATCAAACCAGGGGTTTCGCGATGGTGGGCGAGCTAGACCCAGCACATCAGTCGCGGCGTTTCTGATCGCATGTTGACAGCGTTCCCACTGGTCTTCGGCACTTAATGCTGACGGCATAGGGGTGATGGAGAGATTTCGGGATACGCGTTCAGCGAAGAGTCTGGTGGTCTTTTGCGATCGTAGCTTTTCGACATTAAATTTTCTCACAGCGATTCTTCTTTGTTGCTCAGTTTGGGATATCCACATTCGTACCTTGGCTACAACAAGGTAATGATCAGAGTCTATGTTGGCCGCTCGGAAGGTCCGGACATCCAGAATACTGGAGGCATGTCTTCCTTCGATCGCAATATGATCAACTTGGTTGATCGTTATATGATCATTGGACCACCATTTCTGCTTATGAATATTGAGATGAGAAAACCATGTGCTTGCTATGGTGACATTTCGCTCCATAGCGAAATCAGATGATATATCTTCTATATCTATCTTTTTAAAACACACTTACATCAGCTTATCCATCCGGGGAAACATTTCCTACTACTTTCTTTCTGTTTGAGGTTGATCTACACTTAGTAGGATTTCTGTCCTAAGCTTCAGTAATACTAAATCCACTTTATCCATTCAATAGACCCAATCTGATCCTAAGTATCGTTCTTCGTAAAGTGCAAAATCTTCCTCTCTTCATAGATGGTGCAAATTGCCGCTTATGCTAAAAAAAAAACAAATATTCGGCGCAACAGCTCTTTAAAGTGCCAGGGCCTAGCTTCTCGCAACCACTCATGTTGTGTGCGTTATATTTTTCGCACGAATGGAAGGGACCTACAGTTTAATGTCGACTCCGAACGGCGATTTGAGAAGCTTTTCGTGTCAGACGCTCGCGAGAGGTGGAACCGTGAAAAAACTGTTTGGTGTTTTCTGGGATTCGAACTTCGAACCTCATGCGTAGTGATCCGACACACTAACCACCTACGCCACGGCGCCCACCTCTAATGCTGCTAATGGCTTTTTGAATAAATCCAGACGGCTACACCTAGTGGATGCCTTTTTTTTCAAATCTGGGGAATCCATTTAAAAAACGATGAATGCTTAGGACTACTTTTCACTTATCATTTATAACTTATCAATTAAGATTTTTCTATAGCTGCCCAGTAAGGAAAATCAAATCTTAAATTCCTTACCAGTCGGAGAATTGGTTTGACTTGACTCGCCAATATTCTAAACGTTACTTATCACTTAAACCAATTGGTGTTATTCTGAATTGATAAGTTCGTTTATTGATATTTCTTTGTATGTACGTATATTTAGTGGGTTCTATTTTCTGAATTCTGTATTGGAAAAGATTGATATCTATTTACGAGTATTAGAAGCTGAATTCTTTGCCAACTTTTTTATTTTCTCCTAATAATTATCTTATGTGATCTTACTTATCACTTTCTGTTGCATAATGTAATGGTACTTAATTAAGGAACATTAATCCAATTGGTAAATACGTATATAAAAACAAAAAATGTTATCCAACTCCTGTTTCACCAAAGAGAAAACGAAAATTATTGGATTGAAAAGTGATAATTTGAACTGTTTTGATAACAAGATAAATACTCGTAATATCTGGACGGAGCCTTTTTGCCTGAAGGTTTACACTTTAAAATTTAAGGATTTCCTGTTTTTTTCCGTAGAATTTGCTTGTAATAAGCCCAGAAGTATGTCCAGCTTTTCAAGAGCAGAAGGAGCAATCTCGGAGTCGTCAGTATATTAGTCAGTGGATTCTATATCTTCTAAAATCCTATCAATTTAAGCACAACATATCAGTTTTCTGACCGGCTCAGCTGGAATTGCCACGTTCAAAGAAGAGATCATTTGAACCCTGTTAAAAAGGCAATATCAATGAACGTTCCAAAGACATCGCGAGGCAGGAGATGCTGGCCTATAAACGCCTGGATCACACAAATGCGACGACATCGGCATTTCATTAACCGAGTGATCCAAAATCGGGAGGCCTGCCGATATTTTCTGAGGTTAGGTTAGGTAAGTGGGCTGGTGTAGGGGGATAGGAAACCTCCACACCACACTCAGCTCAGTATAGACCCATTGTGATACCCATGGGGGGAAAGGAGATAGAAAAGAGAATCCCTTCCTCGTGGAAAAATACCGTCTTTGTAAATATCCTAAAGAAAGAACTTAGTACCTACTGTGCCCTAGATACAAACCATCCAGAGGATTTGATGAAGTTTGCGATGTCATTTATTGGTCTGTTGGACAACTCTTCTAGATCCTCAAAGAAGTGTTGTCCAATGATCTTATTTCTCAAATGATAGAGGCCTGGGCAATGGCAGAGAAAGTGGGCGGTGTCCTCCTGAGCCTTCTCGTCGCCGCAGCCTCTACAAAGGTCCTCGTTAGTCACACGTAGTTTTTTCATGTGGTACCGCATTGTATTATGCCCCGTAATGACTCCCATTACAGTAGAGAGGGATTTTCTATGCCCCTGTATGAGTCTAGTTCTTACTCTGTCAAATGCAGGCCACAGCCTCCTCGTGGTGACACAAGTATCTAAAGAGGTCCACCTATTGTTAGCCTCCGTTAGGGCTTTGGGATGTACACCGAAGCAAGGCGGGATGTACACCGAAGGGTCGGATTGGTCTGAGTTTAGTGCTGAGCCTCCTCTAGCCAGTTCATCGGTTTTCTCATTCCCTGGTATGCCTTCATGACCAGGGACCCAGCAGAGCTTTACCTTGTGCTGTGTTCCAAAAACCTTGAGCTCTTCTCTACAACACTTCACAAGCTTCGATTTTATTTCTGTAGCAGATATTGCTTTTATCGCCGCCTGGCTGTCGATGAAAAATGTGATATCCTCTCGTGGTATTGCCCTCATCGCAGTCTCACTAGCTGCTATTGTAACTGCTAGGACTAGGACCTCCGCCTGGAAAACGCTGCTGTAGTTCGGAAGCCGAGTTGACATGCAGAGACCAAGCGTTTCAGAGAAGATGCCTGCGCCTACACCTATTTCCATCGGTGTAAACAGCTAAGGATCGCTCGTTAGGCATTCTGTCATTTTTCCAGTCTTCCCTGCTCGGATAGGTGCTAGAAAATGGTCTTGTGAAGTCTAGGTATGGCGTTAAGTAGTCTGTATTAGATACACCTAGATATCACTGCAGGATCGTGGTGTGACCCATTGCATTTGGTCTCCAGCTATCTGTTTGGCTTAATCTTACTGCACTATGAGCCGCTGATACTTGTATAAAGATGTCTAGCGGAAGCAGATTGAGAATGGCCTCGAGTCCTGCTGTAGGTGTCGTTCTCATCGCACTGGTTGTGGCGATACACGCTAGTCTTGTACTTTTGTGATAGCAGCTAGGTTATTTATTTTGCTGGCTGCCATACGTTAGTATTGGCCTTACTATAGCTGTATACATCCATAGGATGATTTTGGGGCTCGGCCCCCAAGTCTTCCCAAATATTCTATTGCACGAGTAAAAAGCTATCGTGGCTTTTTTGACTCTTTCGTTGATGTTTAGTCTCCAGTTCAGTTTCCTATCGAGCACCAGGCCAAGGTATCTCGCCTACTGGAGATATTCAGGGGAGTACCCCTTACGGAAGGAGTTACGAATTGTGGAATTATTCTTTTGTTAGTGAATAGTACTAACTCTGTTTTCTGAGGATTAACCGCCAGCCCACATCTCTCCGTCCAGGAGTCAATGATTTCCAGCGCCCCTTCGATTTGTTCGCTCAGGGTCGGGAGAAATTTACCTGTTGCTAGCAGCACAACATCGTCCGCATATGCTATGGCCTTGACGCCGCTTTCTGACTTTTCTGAGGTTAGATAGGCGAAATCAGTAGAAATGCGGTGAAATGGGAGGGTTGTGATCCCTTATTGTCGGATCATAACCTCGCCGAAATAGGAAGAAGAAGAAGACATCAATTTTCTGATGAGTGATTAGTATTTAGTTCGTATTCATATTTTCCTATCAGATACACTTATCAAGAAAATAGATAAAAATTAATATTTGATGATTCATTCATACCATCGGCCGATTTGTAATAAATTCTCCATACTGTGTGTTAAGTGTAGAATGACCTAAATCAAAGCTTTTATAAAAACAGGTAAATTCGAAGTTTTGTTGCGACACCCAGCACCTAAGGATACGTCTTGTTGCACTGCTCACGACAGTTTACTTGGTCTTCTGGTTCAGACAGAACTTCTTCTAAAGTAAGTTACAGATCCTCAAAGATAGTAGGAATAGTTGGATACATCGTTGTAGATATGGCCAATGATTCTACGTCTTAACAACAATTGGTAATCACTTTCTGCGATAGCTACATTCCGTCATTTTACGCCTTCATGTTTTAAATTCACTAATAAAGTCTTGTGGTCGCCGTGGCGTAAGTGGTTAGTGTGTCGGATCACTGCGCATGAAATTCCAAGTTCGAATCCCAGAAAACACCCAAAAGTTTTTTCACGGTCCCACCTCTCGCGAGCGTCTGACAAACATCCGAGAGTATTGTTGTCACGAAAAAGCTTCTCAAATCGCCGTTCGGATACGGCACTAAACTGTAGGTCCCTTCCATTCGTGTGAAAAATATAACGCACACAACATGAGTGGTTGCGAGAAGCTAGGCCCTGGCACTTAAAGATCTGTTGAGCCAAATATATATATATATATATATATATATATAATAAAGCCTTTCCAATCTTGAAAATTATCATGTCAAACAATTGAGAATCGTCAATGAAAACCCCCTTTTAAATTGAATTCTAAAATAAATAAAAACATTAGACAAACCCAAGAACAAAAGAAAAATCACACCATAACTCTAGTCAATTCTTGTCAAGAAAAAAACCTAACAAAACCCCCTTTAAATGGTAAAATGATTAAAAAGAAAAAAAGAAATAATAAAACCATCAATCTCGTACGTTCATTACACCACCGAAAATGACCACTCGACCCGAAGCAACCCCCTGCTGTCGAGGCTGTCAACCACTTATCTTCTAAGTAGCTGACCGTAGAGCGACCAATTCTAACAAACCTACCGACACTCTCTGGCAGTCAATATAATTTGTGTGTCTGTGTGTATCTTCTCTTCCCAACAGCATGTGATCCAACTGGCAGTTAAACGGACAACAACCAAATAACACACTCGACATGAGTTGAGTATCATAAAGTAGATATCTAGATACTATATCTTTTTAGTTTTCAGCCCGCTTCTACTACACACAGATACACTATACTTGTACACTCTGGAGTTGGCAATTGGAAGCACTTGATGAACATTATTTCGCTTGTTTTTCTTTTTATGTTGACTGCGTTCGTATATAAGATGTGTCTTGTCTATGACAGCAATTCGAGGGTCTAAAAACATTGAAAACGAATAATTAGATACTATTAAAATCTCACACTAAATGCTGGAACATTCTACAACAATAACAGCAACAACAGCGCGACATAGAAACACTAGCGACAGCTAATTGGCTATCTATCATTGTCATCTTTGTGTGTCGCGCACGAGGAGTTAGGTACTACAGATACTACACATGCAGAATGTCAGATAGATATCTTTATATGTTACGTGTTAGGGGGAAGGAAGAATATAGTGATATACTAGATAGATACATGATGATGATGATGATGATGTGATGTGGTGATGTGTATCTTTGCAATGCATGCGCACGCGATGAGAGTCACTTTAAGTTAGCTTCAACTTCAACTAATACCAATCTAGGTGTTTCGTAGAAGCTCGGCGGGGAGACTCTTGAAGTGTATGCTTTTCGGGAGATTACCAGCAAAGTGTTGCGCGTATTTTGATTTATTACATTCGAAATATGTACACATTAGCCACAGCGATAGTTGTTTTTCGTATTTGTAAATTGTTATGATTACCATTTAGAGTCTGGGACACGTACTTCATAAAAAAACGACCGTCAGGTATTAAGACAAAGCTTTTGGCTGACTGCCAGTCAAGCTGAATTATGACGTTTTTTAGTTAATGCTATGTAATCGTAGGTTTTTGGTTGCAATCAAATAGTGAAGTCTAAATAAGGAGATATAAAGCTGTCAATTTGAGTTCCAAGGCAGTAAAGAGCAATCATTTTTGTCATAAATTACTGATGACTTTTTATATGTACTTTGGCATTAAGAGCCTTGCGGATTTTGTAGGTAATATTCTAATTTGAATGAAGTCGGGTCAGTCTTAAAAGTGGTGCTAGAGCTATCCTAGGAGTATTCTGCGAAAACTGATACGACGAACTACCAATCTATCGTTACTTTCGTCTACACCGTCAATAGGTTCAAAAATCGATCTGATAGAAAACCTTAAGAACATTTTCTTCCAGAACAATTTCTTTACACAATTCGTATTTGATTTATTTAAATGAAATGCAAAACTCTTTTAAATCGAGTCCTAAAAAATTGTGGCAATTCATAAATACTAAAAATAAAAGTGACGGTTACCCTGCCTCATTTTCATTTAATGGACAGGCAATGGATACACCTATTTCTATCTGCAACTCGTTTGCATCCTTTTTCCAGTCAGTCTAGTCAAAAGTGGACTCAAATATTGACAATTCATTTTTTAGTTACCTTGGGAATGCACCTCTTTCCGCGTTCCATAACATTGAGATTTCTCCCGATAGTACTTTAAAAAGCCTAGTCGAAATGGAACTCAACTTTAATCCTGGCCTTGATGGCCTGCCTTCTGGTTTCTTAAAAATGTGTGCTATCCCATTACATGGAATATTATGCCACATGTTCAATTTATCATTAAAATCAGGTATTTTCCCATCTGTATGGAAAAACTCTTTTATTATACCACTTTTTAAAAGTGGTAGGAAAAACAAAGTTGAGAACTACAGGGGTATATGTAAACAATCGTCAATCCCTAAATTGTTCGACAAATTAGTTTCTGAAAATTTTAATTTTTATTGCAAATCTTTATTGTCCAACAACCAGCATGGTTTTGTAAAGAAAAGATCCACAGTGACCAATTTGCTTGAGTTCACAAATTTCGTGATATCGGAAATTAGTAAAGGAAATCAAGTTGACGCAATCTACACTGATTTCAGTAAAGCGTTTGACCGTGTTGACCACAAAATTCTGCTTTATAAACTGGACAAACTAGGATTTCCATGTTCCTTTTTACGCTGGTTATCATCCTTTTTATCGGAAAGATGCCAATTTGTCAACTTTCGAAATCACATTTCTAGTAAAATTTGTGTGACATCTGGGGTTCCCCAAGGTAGTCACATTGGTCCTATTTTGTTTATCCTCTTTGTAAATGATGTAGTCTCATTTTTGCCGGAATGCAACATTCTAATGTTTGCTGATGATTTTAAAATTTATTTATCAGGCAATGAGTATCATACATTTCAACTCTTAAACGAGTATCTTTTTAAATTTCATCTATGGTGTTCAAAAAATTATCTCTCCCTTAATGTTGGCAAATGTTCAGTAATTACTTTCTCACGACGTATTTCGCCCATTTTATATAATTACTCACTTGGTGGTGAAGCCGTGTCTCGTGTTACCTTAATAAAAGATCTAGGTGTATTGTTAGATACTAAGTTATCATTTAACAATCATATAGACCACATTATAAATATGGCTAATCGATCTTGGGGAAGAATAAGGCGTTATGCCGGTGAATTCTCCGACCCTTATGTTATTAAATCACTATACCAAGCATTTGTTAGGTCTCTGTTGGAATATGCATCAGTTATTTGGTGTCCGTATTACAAGTTCCATATAACCAGAATCGAAGCTGTCCAGAAAAGATTCTTGAGATTTGCTTTACGTGGGCTTCCATGGTCTGACATTTACAACCTCCCGTCCTATCAATCAAGGCTAAAGTTAATTAACCTTGACTCGCTTGAGGATAGGAGGATGGTTGCTAAAGTGGTTTTTGTTCACAGAGTGCTTACAAATGATATTGATTCCTCCGGAATTTTGAACTGTATTAACATTAATGTCCCATCGACCAATCTACGTAATAATAGATTTTTTACTATTACACATTCGCGCACTAACTACGGTCGCTCATCCTCTATTAATGAATTATTGATAACTTACAACGCTAATGCTATTTTGATTGATTTTAATATATCTTTGGTATCTCTTAAAAAGAGATTGATAGGTAATATTCAGTCATGATTGCTAACTCTACGGATATGCTTCAAAATGTTCTTGTATTTATAACATATCTTATTTGATTCGTTTTGTATATCACTTTATTGTTTTTCTTTTTTTTTATTCATACTTTTGTAACTAAGTCTAAGAAAGAAATTGCTCTTTGTTGACAAAATAAATAAAAATAAATAAATAAATAGAACAAAATTTGGCTTTACAAATTCTGACTAGCTGAGTAAAACACAGGAATGGTAATCCGTTAGCTCTGAAAAATTGTTCCAATCACGTGGACTTTGACGACAAGTAGCCAAAGTAAGGTAGAAGTAGTAGCTATTGAGTACCTGATAAAAACTTTCGGAATTTCGTTTGTTCGGATACTTCAAATCTGCGGCTGTCGCCTTGGCAGATTCGCAAAACAAAGCACCATGCCCGCTGTCAGCTAAACTGTCAAAAATTTCTTAACAAAATATTTTTCTGTATCCTGATTTCTGGTAGAGCGACTCACCCTTGAGGAGAAACTGACACTACTGTCAAATAAGGAGTAAGGAAGACCCCAATGTCTTCTACGGATGCAGGAGAATTTTTGATAGAGCTGTTGAACACTGGTCTGGTATGGTTCCTTCTTCTTTTTCTTCCTTTTATCATCGAGATTATGATCCGAAAATAAGGGATCAGAACCCTCCGACTTCACCGCATTTCTACTGATCCGCCTGTGGGGTTCGCCTGATGAACACTGCTCTGGTATGGTTCCATGCCTTAAATAAAACCACAAGCCTCATGTACATGAAAAAGACAGGGTGCAGCTAGCCAATAGCAAGATTGGACTTTTTTTTTTTAGGTAGAAGGGGAGGAAGGCAGAGACTGACCCCTGGAGCACTGCGACCTAAAAAGATCTTTTGTGCCATCCCCTGGTTAATTGGTTTACAATTTGTCAACTAGCTGAACTCAAGTTCATTAATAAAGCTAAGAATAGTTCGAGCTGAGGAAGAGGTGACGTCAGAAGGTCACCTTTATTAAATTGCTTTAGCCTAAGTCTGGCTATGGCCGGGCAATCACAGAGTATGTGATGGGCTGTTTCGGTGTCTTCAAGACAAAGACGGCACGTATCCGATTGAACACGGCCCATTTTCTTGAGATGGTAGTTGAGAGATAGGAAGTCAGTAAAGATCTTAACATTCTGTTTGCTCTGTTCTATTTTTTAAGAAGTTAACAAATTTCTTGGAATGCCTTAGGCCGGGTTGAGCATTCCAGTGAGAGAGCGTTTGTTCGCGTTCCCACCGGAGTAGCTCTATTTTAATCTGGCTGGTGGGTAAACCGCAGAAAGTTTCAGGTCCAATATAAGGTGATTGGGCACCTAGTCTGGCAAGCTTATCAGCCGCTTCATTACCAGGGATACCTTTGTGACTGGGGACGCACATTCGTCTGATATTATTGTGTGCAGCAAGCTGCAAAAGCGTCTGGAGACAATTCCAAACCAGCTTAGACTTATAGTCAAAAGACGTGAGAGCCTTGAGTGCTGCTTGGCTATCTGACATTATATTAATATGTGATCTTCGGAGGTTTCGTCTAATGCATTCTCTGGCGCAGAGCTCGATGGCATAGACATCTGCTTGGAAGATAGTAGTGGATTGACCTAGTGGTGTAAAGAGTTTGTAGTTGGGGCCAAAGATACCAGCTCCAACCCCATTTGAAATTTTTGAACCATCAGTGTACCAATTGATTTGAGATACTGCTGGACAAGTAAGTAGCGGAATTTTCTCAAGGATCTTCATGTGGCCAACTAATTCGGAATTTGTATTGTTGCATAAGAGGTGAAGCTTTAGAGCACTGGCAGCTGCAGTCTTCATAATATTTATGTGTAGGGGTGCAAGATTTAAGAGAACTTCCAGCGCAGCTGTTGGGCAGGTAACGGTTTGATGAACTTTATCCCACCATACTAGCGAAGCATAAGTTATTATCGGAACGATGATTGTGGTATAGGTCCAGTGGATAATTTTTGGATTTAATCCCCATTTTTTGCCGAAAAACCTAGAACAGGTCCAGAAGGCTTTAGTCGCCTTCTCAGTGGTTCCGTTTATATGAAATTTCCAATTTAATTTGTGATCTAGAGTAGTCCCAAGATATTTTGTTTCTTTTGAGAACTCAATTTGAGTATTGTTTAGTGATAGTGCTTGAAGGCTTAAGTTTCTCCTTCTGGTGAAAGGAATGATTACGGTTTTTGCAGGGTTAACCGTTAGACCTTTTGATTGGCAGCAGTTATTTACTTTATTTAGGGCATGTTGTATTTGTTCAGAAATGCTGGATTCATCCTTGCCCTTAGCTATAACGACTACGTCGTCAGCGTAGCTCTGGGTGTGAAATCCAGAACTATTGCGGTCATTTATGATATTGTCCACTACAATGGACCATAAAAGAGGACATAGGACACCCCCTTGGGGACAACCCTTAGTAGTTCTAACGGAGATTGAGATTTGTCCAAGCTTGGCAGTGATAAGTCTGCTTCTGAGCATGGAGCATATCCATTTGGTAGTTTGCGGGTCAATGCCTTTGACATCAGCAGCAGACTTAATTGATTGAAACGATGTGTTATCGAAGACGCCAGAGATGTCCAGGAAGGAGCATAAGGCTATTTCCTTCTTTGACAAAGTTTCTTCAATAGTACTGATTAGATGGTGAAGGGCTGTGACCGTAGATTTACCAGATTGATATGCAAATTGAAGATTATTTAGGGGGTGATCTATAAGGGCGGAATTTCTTATGTGACGATCAAAGATTTTTTCCATTACCTTAAGAAACACAGAGGTGAGACTGATTGGCCTAAAGGCATTTGGGTCTGATTGTGATCTGGCGCCGGCTTTAGGAATGAACACTACATTAACTTTTCTCCATATTGATGGTATGTGGCTGAGTTCATAGCTGGATCTGAAGATGGGCACTAAGATTGGACGTTAGCCACACCTCTCGCCAAAATATGACAAAACCAGAACAGAACCTCCTGCTTGCATCTACGATTACGATATAATACAGATGCTGTTGTTACGTAAAAACGTAACGCTATATTAGGCATCTGTTACTTAAGAAACAAAACTTTATAGGAATGGATGGTTATGGAGACACTAGAGGTGAGGGTCTGAAACGAGCTAAAATAGAGCAGCGGTAGAATGCTTTAAAATCCCCGGTGTTCTGGCATTTACTATGCTAATGTAAAAGCTTTCACATCAAGGAAACCATCGTACAAAAAATAGAGCGCGACCGGCTCAGCTGGTATTGCCACGTTCAAAGAAGAGATAATTTGAACCCTGTTAAAAAGGCAATATCAATGCACGTTCCAAAGACATCGCTATGTAGGAAAGGCAGGCCTATAAACGCCTGGATCGGACAAATGCGACCACATCGGCATTTAATTGGCTTCAGTAACCGAGTGATCCAAAATCGGCAGGCCTGCCGATATTTTCTGAGGTCAAATAGGCGAACCCCACAGGCGGATCAGTAGAAATGCAGTGAAGTGGGAGGGTTATGATCCCTTATTTTCGGATCATAACCTCGCTGATAAAAGGAAGAAGAAAAATGTAAAATCTTTCCACTATCTTCTAGCCCAGCAATGGATGGTTGGTTTGTTGGTTGGCATTGCGGTTCAAAAAGAGACCCAATTAGCGCTATTGCTCCTTTTTGATACCACAAAACTCATGTAGACCTGGTTGTATGATGGAGTATTCGGTTAGAGAAGATGGATATGTTAGACCCAGCCTGTCGAGTTTAGGTAAAGGATGTGGAAGAAGGTTTACCTAGGGTATGCTAGTTCTCACTAGGGCCGGGCATTTGCAAAGAAAGTAAAAAAGAGATTCTCTCTCATTAGCATCTCTGCAGCTACGGCAAAAAGTATCATGAGGGATGCCAAGCTTGGCTGTATGGTCTCCTATCGTCCAATGGCCGGTACTGATGGCTACAATTCTGGCAATATCTGGTCTTGATATGCTAAGTAGCTCATTTGATGTCGGTTTGTTATAGTTGGGCCATGTCTTCAGGCGAACCCCGCAGGCGGATCAATAGAAATGCGGTTAAGTGGGAGGGTTATGAACCCCTATTTTCGGATCATAACCTCGCTGATAATAGGAAGAAGAAGAAGAAGAAGATAGTTCGGCCATGTCTTTCTTGACTTCTTCTAACGCAGCTAGAAAGTAATTTCCACCCGTGGTTAGCTAGCCTTAAGAAGTGGTTGTTAATGTTTGCCTTGACGACTCCCACCGGAATATTGAGTCTTTCTGCCAGAGAGTCGCTAAGCGCAGACCCTTTCTTGCCAGATCATCCGTTCGCGTGTTTCACTCGAGGTTACTGTGTTTCGCGACCCAGATAAGGGTGATTTTTGATTGAGCGCCTAGTTTTTTTTAGCTCTTTCTTGCATTGCTCTACCAGTTTTGAAGATGTAATAGCTGAATCAATGGCTATCTATGACATCGCCCACTGCTGCATGCCTGTTGGCTGCGGTCTCCACTAATGAAAAAATGTTTGCGATGATTTCATGAATTGTTTTGAGCATAGCTCAGCTTTAGGATAACGCAGAGAGATGATTTGTAGCTCAAATGAATCTTTGACGAAATTACTAAAAACGATATCTTTTGTTTTTAAATCCAATAAGCCATTGTTGAGTTAGGACCGTGTGAATTTGATTTTAACCCCCTTTCTGCTACTTAGACCTCGAATGCTCAGTTCCTATAACTAGTAGAGCAATTTTTAATACACAACAACCTTCCCCGGGAAATGAAGATCATAAGAGTGAAAACCGCATCCAAACTCCCTAATGGTTCTCGAGATTAGCGCATTCATACACGTTTTGGGGACTTCCTTTTATACGATGTAGTGATGATGAAGAACTGGATGTTACAACACAGACGTAGCGGAGAATGTTCCAAATTGACAAACTTGATGATAAGCTATCCGCTCTTCGCTGGTAATTTGATCACATTCCTGAGAGCAGCACTTCCCCGAACGGAACGATTTATGCCTCGATGGTTTTGTCATATAGTGCTCATGTTTTCAAATATATCCCCATCCAGCAAACGAGCTCTTGGTAGGCCTATGGTTTGATTAGATTCGACATCTCTCACGCTTTACTCTGCGGATTCCTCCTGATAAGTCGAAGTTGGTGGCGGAGGAATGAAAAGAGTTCACCCTCATGATCGATGAGCGGGTCATTGAAAATGTATGTAACAAAACGTTACCCGCCGCCTATGTATGTATCATTATACATATTTCGAAGAAAAATGTCGTACCATGAGGTTTTTCATTAAGATAGAGATAATTTATTTATTTATTGGAGCTTAATGCAAGCAAGCACTTAAATGTAACTTAAAACAACAAAGGGGCACTTAACCTAAATTAATCATTACTTTTTTTTTTTTTTTTGGCTCCCAAAGGGCGTTTAGGTTTTATAACTTAAACATAAAGAGTTGTTGGGTCAGTAGGAGGAATTAAAGGAATGAAGAACGTTTCTTAGGGGGCTCTGCTATTGTGAAAGTCAAAAGCAGTTTGCTCTGCGGAGCATTCTGGTCATGGATTCATGATATATTGTATATGAACCATAATTGGTGCGATGGGAAGTAAGACGAAAGAGGGATGAGAATCTGAGGTTACCTGGGTTGGTGTTAAAAGAGATCATATGTAGAAGCGCGGTGGAATCAATGTTTCCAGCTAATAACTGATGAATAAGCAAGATATCACCAGCTTCACCTCTTTTATCGAGATAAAGTAAATTGATTAGTTTCAAACGGTCCGTGTATGGGGGTAAGTTGTAGCTATCAGTCTAAGCAAGACCACGTAAGGCAAAGCGGATAAACCTACGCTGGACAGCTTCGATTCGCAAGATATGGATTTTGTAGTAGGGCGACCATACCTGGCAAGCATACTCAAGGAGGGGTCTGACGAATGTGATGTATAAGGATTTTGTGACGTAAAGGTTTGAGAATTTCTTAGACCATCGTTTAATGAAACCGAGCGCAGAGTTAGCTCTGTTGATAATGTTATCGATATGAGAACGGAAGTTGAGTTCTATCACAGATAACACCCAAATCGCGTAGTGAAGAGACAGAAGGGATAGGCTCACCGGAAATGGAGTAGACCCTAGCGGATGGTCGGATACGCTTACGAGAAAATGTAATAGCTTGGCAACTTGCTGACGTTGAGCTCTAAAAAATTGCTACGGCACCAGACTGAAAAACGGTTCAGATCATCTTGCAGTAAGAGAGATTCGGCAAGGGATGATATCGGCCTGAAGATTTTCATATCATCGGCGTATATAGAAAGGTTGGAATCATTGATGATACTGTCGACGTCGTTAGTTGTCAGAATGAAGATCATTGGACCAAGATGGCTGCCTTGAGGAACTCCCGATTTCGCTTTAATGGGATCAGAAATTGAAGATCTGAAAAGGACTTGATACTGGCATTTTTCCAAGTAAGATTTAATCCCCGATTGAAAACCAAAAGCTTTATGTTTAAGGAGAATGATTGCATGCGAAATTTTGTCGAAGGCTTTGCTAAAGTCGGTGGCAACTACGTCGACTTCGTGACCAAAACACATAGAGTGCTAGATACAAACACGGTAAGGTTAGTGGTTGTTGATCTGCCCTTAAAAAATCCATGCTGATTCGGTGAGATGAGAGTCTTACAATGGAAAAACATTGTGTCATAGACAATGACAATGAAAGCATCGAGCTTACCTAAGCTATTTGAAAGCATCGCTAAACTGTCCTTTCTGCAGGACAGTTTAGCGATGGGCCGGTAGTTGGGTATTTTACTTTTGCAACCTCTTTTGTGAGTGGGGATTATGTAGGAATTGTTCCAGATTTCGGGGAAAAATCCCTGCGAAATAGATATGTAGACGGAATAGAGTGGTAAGGGGTTGGACTAAAATACATTTTGTATTTTTAAATCAAACTGTTGGAGATATCAAAAAAGAATTTATTTTGAGTTAAAGTACCATCGATGGTAGTAAATTAGGAAACACAAGATCATTCAAATGCCCCACAAGGCGAACCCCACAGGCGGATCAGTAGAAATGCGGTGAAGTGGGTGGGTTATGATCCCTTATTTTCGGATCATTACCTCGCTGATAAAGGAAGAAGAATGTTCAAATGCCCCACAAAGAAACGTCTGCACACATGAATGCGCTGAATTTATGAATTTTCCATGTATTTTCCGTAGAAATCTGACGATACGCTGGCAATTTCGCATTCGATGTTGGTCCTAAGGTCGTCTTAAAGTCTTTGACTTATTGGCATAAACTATAGACTTGGTGCCAAAGAAAGAAGTGCAGAGGCTTCAAAACACGCAAGTGAAGCGGCCAAATGACTGGTCTATTTCTGAAGATAACACGGTCACCGAATTTCGGTCAACAACTCAATTGTTTGGCACGTGGCACCGTCTTGTTGAAACCACATATGTATGCTCCAAGTCTTTCTCCAATTTATCGCAAAAATAGTCAGTTAACATTTGACTTGCTCAAAAGCGACAATTTGGCTTATTACCGAAGCCGCTGAGTCAAAAATGGGCTTCATCGCTGAAAATGTTAGTAGGGCTTAAGTACGAGGGCAAGGTGAAAAGTTCTCGGCCTGACGCAGAGATAGCGTTCCAATCAGGAAAAATTTATGTTTCCTGCCTGGGTGCACTTGTCATTAGTTCATATGACAAGTTTCAACTTGTTCTCTCAAGTAGTTTGCTTACACGAATTTTTGCCGTAGACGTTTTGCGTGTTTTTCGTTAAAATGGATAAACTTGAATATCGTGCGGTCATAAAATTCTTCGTTTTGGATGGGTTAACCCCTAAGGAAATTCATCCAAAGTTGACAAAAGTTTACGGGGACTCTGCTCCTTCCATGTCAACCGTTAAAAAGTGGGCAGCTGAATTTAAACGTGGTCGCACGTCCCTCGAAGATAACCCACGTGAAGGATGGCCAAAAACCGCAACCACACCCGAAACCATCGAAAAAGTGCATGATATCGTGTTGGACGATAGGCGAATGAAGGTGAGTGAGATAGCTGAGGATATGTGTATATCGGAAGAGAGGGTGCGAAACATCTTACACAAAAACTTAGGGGTGCGAAAGCACTGCGCAAGATGGGGTGCCGCATTTGCTGAATGCCGATCAAAAGCAAATGCGCAAACGATTTTCGCGGCAATTTTTGGACCGATTTTGTGCGGCGATTTGTCACCATGGATGAGACATGGGTTCACCACTACACGCCAGAAACGAAGCAACAGTCGAAGCTGTGGGTGGAAGCCAGTGGTTCAGCGCCAAAGAAAGCGAAGTGGATCGCATCTGCCGGAAAGGTCATGACCAGTGTGTTTCGGGATGCCAAAGGGATCCTTTTAATTGATTATCTTGAGAAAGGCACAACAATTACAGGCGAATATTACTCCAACCTTCTTGACCAGCTGAATGCCAAAATTCGCGAGTAGAGGTCTGGCTTGAAGAAGAAAAAAATCATCTTTCACCAGGATAATGCACCTGTACAAAAGTGTGCGTTGGCGAAGGGAAAACTGCGGGATTTGGGGTACGATTTGCTCGGCCGTCCCCCCTAGTCACCTGATTTGGCACCTTCAGACTTCCATCTGTTCCCAAACTTGAAGAAATTTGTTTCTGGAAAGCGCTTCGCATCCAATGCAGAAGTTGAGAGGGCCGCAGATGAATATTTTCACAGCCTTCCAGACTCCCACTTCCGAGAAGGTATATTGATGTTGGAGAAACGATGGACTAAGTGTGCTGAAGTTAAGGGAGATTATGTAGAAAAATAAAATGAAAATCGCAGTCTTTCATTGTCTGGTCGAGAACTTTTCACCTTGCCCTCGTAAACTTCCCGCAACCGAACGCAAATTTTGACAAATAGTTTGAATGATATCGTCACCATGACTATCGCAATATCGTCCGCAAAGCCTACAATCGTAGTTTCTTCTGGTATAGGTAGATTGAGTATGAGGAAGTGAACCCAATACGGAACCATCATCTGTGTCATATATCAGGATCCTTTTTCTGAAGTAATCCGTTACTATCTTCGTGATGTACTCGTATGTGGGTACCCTCTTATTCTGAAGCGATTCCAAGATGTGCTTTCAGTTCACAGAGTTGAATGGGTTTTTTTTTATCTAACGTAATTACAACATAATACCGCTTAGCACCACCCCTCCATCTTTTGCCTTCTGTGGCTTTCTTCGCTAAGTAAACGACCACTCGGATTGCATCTATCGTTGACCGTAACTTCGTTAACCGTACTGATGTTCTGCTAGTCCTACGTTTAATTGTTGCGTCCAGCCTGTTGGTGATGATACGTTCCAGAATTTTCCCAGCCGTATCGAACATACAGAGAGGGCGAAACGAGGATGGATCCTCAGGAGCATTACTTCCTTCGGAGATAAGCACTAATTTCTGTTTTTTTTTTTTGCATCGCTCCGGGAATACTCCTTCACTCAGGCATGAGCTGTAAATATTCGCGCAAACATTTCCGGTCGGGCTCTAATTTCGGTTCTAAGAGCTATGTTGGGTATCTCACCTAGTCGAGGTGCTTTTTTGTCTCCGAATCTGTTAGTGGCTGCAACTACTTCCTCTACAGTACAGTGAATGCATTTTTTCTGTTTGCTGATCATCTAATGAGGTTTCCTGTTGCCCTGGGAACAGCCCACTGACAATGTTTTTCAACAACCTTGGGCAGGTAGGAGCTATTGACCGGAAGCTCTTCAGTTTCTTCATTACCACCTAGTACGCCATCCCCCATGGGTTTTGATCAACTTCATTGCACAATTCATTAAAACTTCGACGCACTTCAGTTCGAGTATTATAGGTACGTATTTACGAGTATCTAGGATCTCTCATTCAATTTCAAACAAGCTGCACTTCTGATATATCACATACACAGGTACTTTAAGCATTTCAATTTTATGCAGAACTCAAATTGAGAGTCATAAAATCTAGCTGGTGAGGAAATGAAGTAATAAAAACGGAAGCGGAAAACTCATCCCGGCTTGTAATAAACGTGCTATTAGAAAATGAAATTTTCAGTGAACTGTACGAAAACTTACGATAAAACGTCAGCTATACCTCATCAAATTCAAGGCACGTAAGACTTATACACATCTAATGTGTCTGTGGGTGCGCAGCAATTTCACATTATAAATTATAAAAGGTGCGAACTTTCAAACACTTCAAGAGAGACCCACAAACGAATCAACTCATCTGGTTTCTGTCTATTATTGGCAAGTCGACCACTCGTCGTCGATTCGGTGCCAACTGATTGCCAACAAAACATCCGATTAGCTTTAATTACCTTGATTCGATTAGTATCTCGCCTGAAACAGATTCTATAGATACGACTGGTGTGTGGGGCGCTTTATTTATAGCTTCTTGAAGTGGTAATACCACAATCTGTGGTTGGCCATTTGGAGATGTGAATAAATTCATTTTATCACCATCCGTCAATCAGTTGGCTGTGGTTGGTATCTTTGCAAAAAATAAAATAAAAAACTTTATAGATACGATTTTTTTTTCACTTGAAAATGCGACGTTTTATGGCTTTCCAAAGAAATAGGGTGAAGTTATCGCGAAGAAGATACTCTTTTTCTTCGGACGGAGAAGGTGTGTTAAATCTCAGTTTCATTTCATATTCTTCGAATTCAATTTTGAATATGTATCTATACTGCCTTAGCGTTGATTTTTTTTTTTTTTTTTTACTTATTTAAATTTACGACAAATCCCACACCCATGTGCGCCAAATGGTGGATGGAATTTTTTATTTTTTATTTTTTACTCAAAGATACACGAAAGAGGAAAAAATCTTTTTGGGTATTTGAAACTTTTGATGGTCCAATCGTTGTTGCTTCGGTATATTGGTGCCTCGCTTTCGTCTACGGTTGAGGGGATTCCATTTGACAAATTACGACAGTTTAACGATAACAAATATGCTTTTATTAATGTCTGGATGTTATGGTTGAGTGGTTGGCGGATCTTTTTCTTAGAAGTAATTTTCTGCGGTTTGAAAACGGATTACGTTTTGGCATTCAATTAGATTCGCATAAATTTTTTGGTTTTTTTTTTTTGCTAGATTTACAAACAAACTGACAGAGTGTGAAATCTTTATAGAAAGTGGAAGCATTTGATGAATTTTATATGGCTTGTGTTAAGCCTAGGGACAGAAACATGAGTTCGCTATTATAGTATAGTGAAAAAACTTTAGAAATACAGTAGATATATTTTTCTATGGGATGCCCCAGGATTGCGCATTTACAATTGTACTATT
The DNA here is from genome assembly GCA_945910035.1 of Brachypalpus laphriformis. NCBI lineage: Eukaryota > Metazoa > Arthropoda > Insecta > Diptera > Syrphidae > Brachypalpus > Brachypalpus laphriformis. The sequence goes on along the minus strand of OX246753.1, from coordinate 310,528,002 downwards.
TTTCTTCGGACTCCCTGTGGTGTCAGAGAAACGATTGTTCTATTGGCAAATTCTCTTAACGAGTATTACCAAAACAATCTATCTGTAAGTTAGTTTAGGTTAGGTGGGTTTCTGCCATTGCCTGGTGGCTCGCATAGGCCTACGCGGGCCCTAAGCGATACCCTTATACCTATTTGGAGGGAAAGAAAGAAAGAAATAAAAAGATTTTAATAATTGTACAATACTTAGACTTACCCGTTTGGTGTGGTTGAGCCCGTCTAGTCCAGCCGGATCTGTTACAAAACTTCACTAGTATGGAGATGGGCGTGTCAGCCAGTACCACTAATTCCTCAAAGAAAGGTTTGCCTGGCAGATTTCGATGGAGTCTGCTGCTGCCTGGACTAGACAGTGACATAAGAAGTGCCCGGTGTCCTCCTCACCGTCGGGGTCGTCATAATATCTGCAAACGTGCTGCAAGTTAAATAGCTTCATTCTTCTCTGAGTGTTTGTTAAGCATATGTTGTCCTATTATGACTCTTGTAGCTATTGTTATAGAAGGCCTGTTAAGGGATAATCGTTTTTTTTTTTGTAGATTTACTGATGTCTAACTTCGGCCACCGAGAGCCGATCCTGTTCGGACCAGCTCATCCGATTTTTCATTCGCACTAATGCCATTGTGGCCCGGTATCCAAATAATTCGGACGTTATTTTGCCTGCTTAGAACCTGAAGTTCTGAGGGACAGAGTCCGACTAATTTAGATAATATTTTAGTGGATGCCAGAGCATTAATGCCTATCAGGGTAAATGGGGATATCCTCCTGTGATATGTCCAATACTCTTACCCTTTGGGCTGCATCGTATATAGCTAAAATTTCAGCTTGAAAAACACTGCATGAATTCGGGAGTCTTATGCTACGAAAACACCATCTCCGGCACCATTGTCCATCTTTGTTCCGTCCGTATAAATTGCTATTTCAGAATCATATATGGAAGCTAGCCTTTCATTTCTACTAGTATCGCGTGTGGTCGAAATTCGACCGAGGGGAAATAAACAAACAGCGATAGAAACAACGCTTTGTCTTTGTTTACATAATTTTTTTTGTAATATTCTCCCGTACAGGGAAGGCAAAGGGATTTAAGTACTTACATCCATGAACGTGATCAAATTGATTTTATTTAATTGGTTAAAGCGTGTGTATGTTCACTTTATTCTACTTGACCCAGCGGTAACGTAGGCACATCTTTTTTTTTTTGTTCATCTATGGCACAATACCTTTCGAATGATATAAGTTTCATTTCCCTCCTTTTTTGATAAATACTAAAAAACGTATGATAAATTTCGTATTCACGAATTAATATATGAGATTGGGTAACCTCACCGAGTAATTTCGATTGAAATCCATATAAGGGATAACCTAATCATTTGCCTCATCGACATAAGAGATCGAGTGAAATATTGAGCTGTGGCCATGTGTTCTGTCCTAACAGCTGTTAGTAGTCTTAAGGCAAACAGCATTTTTCGCTACAGTGGCTTAAATAAATAGGTCTGTAGGAAGTACATGCAAAATTGTCTTTAGTCCCGCAATTGGGCTTGATCTTAGAGCTCCTATTGTGATTAGGCAGCTGCTCTTTGTACCTTTGTTAGTAACTGATAGTTTTTAAATTAACATAAGGCCGTCCACCATACAGTACAACCGTAAGTCAGTACATGTTTTTTGACGAGGGGACCCACCTTTCACCACATATCCTGTTGCAGATATACAGGGCTCCGGATGCTTTTTTTTAAACTTTCTTCTATATTTAGATTCCAGTTCATTTTACTATCAAGAATAATGCCCAGATACTTTGCGTTTTTTTCGAAAATTTAAGTGCAAAACTTTCCAGTGTTGGTAGTGTAGTAGTATAGTAAGGTACAATGCCGAGCTATACGGCATGTACAAGGACATCGACTTAGCCAGAAGAGTTCACATACAGCGACTAAGATGGCTGGGTCATTTAGAGCGGATGGATCCCAACGTTTCCGCTAAGAAAGTTTTCGAATCCATCCCGGATGGATGACGCAGTAGAGGACGACTTCGCGGTCGGTGGCGCAAACAAGTGGAGGGGGACCTCAACCAACTTGGCGTGCGCAACTGGAGGCTGGCTCGTAATCGTGCTAGCTGGAGAGGTTTGTTGGTTGAGGCCCAGGTCCACCCCGGACCGTAGCGCCATCTAAGTAAGTAAGTAAGTGTAGTAGTATTCTGAAATAGATCGTTTGTTAGTGAGTAAAACAAGTTTTGTTTCTAGATTACACAATTTTGCCCATTTGTTGAGCTCCTTCAGTCCAGATTGCATTAATTCGCTTAGGGTCGATGAAAATAAGCCACGGACCATAAGCACTACATCGTTGGCATAGGCGACAGCTTTCACTGCTGAATTCTCCAGTTTGACCAAGATTTCGTTTATAACTAGTAGCCAGAAAAGTGGCGAATATACCCCTCTCTGTGGAGTTCTTCTAGCCGTAGATACTTTGTTTATATTTATTTGTTTTTTTATTTATTATTAAATTGCTTTATTTCATATAAAAGGATACAATTTACAATGTAGAGGGTGACAAAAAATGATAATACAGTGGTAGACATTCGTTTATACGCATTTAATTTTTATTAGCAAATTGAGCAGTATAGGATTATTTTAAAAAATTGAAATTTTCTACATCCATGTTCACTATTCTAACCGACGTATTGCCGAAAGAATTGGTAGAAGCGAAGGCGTAATAAGAAATTTCTTAAAAAATGGCGAAGGCTACGGCGTCAAAGCTCCAACCAGAGGAAATACGAAGCTAACTTTGCGCCAAAAAGGTCAAATTCGTGACGAAGCAACCAAAAATCGCTTATCATCCAGGCAAATTAAGGACAAATTAAATCTTCCCATCACTGTTCGGCATGTTGCACGAGTTTTAAATGCTACACACAACATCAAATGGACGAAACTTAAAAGAAAACCGCGTTTAACTAAGTGCCACAAAATCAAAAGAATGGAGTTTGCCCGTACGTACATGTCCTGGACCCACGAATGGCGAAATGTAATTTTTTCTAACGAAAAAAATTTTAATTTGGACGGGCCTGACTGCTACAGCTATTATTGGCATAATTTAAATGAGCATAATGTGGTACGATCGAAACGCAATTTCGGGGGTGAAACTGCTATGGTATGGGGAGCCTTTTCTTACTACGAGACTTCACCAATTTGCTTTATTACTACAAAAATGAATTCAAGAATGTATACAGAGTTGTTGGAAGACGTTTTAGTGTCTTACTACGAACGCGACCCGGACAGAAACTATATTTTCCAGCAAGACAACGCTTCCATCCACGTTTCTAAGGAATCTAAAGAATGGTTTTCCTCGAAAAACATTGAACTCCTTCAATGGCCAGCATGTAGTCCCGATTGCAACCCTATCGAGAACCTTTGGGGCATACTTGCTGGTAAGGTATATTCAAACGGGAAGCAGTACAACAGTGTGTTGGAGCTGAAAAATGGAATTCGTCGTGCTTGGCTTGAAATCAGCTCCGATATTATACATAACTTAATCGAATTATTGCCAACTCGCATTTTTTCGGTCATAAACAAGGATGGGAGTCACACAAAATATTAAAAAAATTTCCAGATTTTTTTTTGCGAATTTTTTGATAACATTTGCTTAAGTGCTGCTTAAGGTTCATCCGCCACCATATCTTTTTCAATACCCTGACGTAGTATTGAAAATCCTTACAGACCTCAGCTCCAAATATGTTGAAGTAGCTCCAGTAAGGTATCCGCTGGCCTGTAGACGTCACCGTTGATTCCATCGAGAGAATTCGTCCGCCGCACGTCCTCCTTCTGAGGACCTCTTGCTAGACTTCTGAGACGCATATTTCAGCCGATCAGGTCAACAAGAGATGCCTCGTCCGGTTAGACATATGCGCGCTGAAGTTCACCCCGATGTGCTTATGCAGGTCTGAGTGTTCAGCTGCACATATATCGTCAGACTCAGCATACGCTCATCGTTAGTTCACTATCAGATAGCTATCCAGCGGGCACCGCGAGGAGGTGATGATGCGATTTTGCCCACCCACCCACTGACATCGGTGTATCCGGCCTCTTGTCCTAGGGGTACAAAAAAAAAGGATCTGGCCCTCCAGGTTGGGGGTTGTGCCGTCGGGTTAACTTCCCTACCACGTAAAAAACCTTTGGTTACGAAGCAACCAACAGCCTCGGATACGGATGATCTTACTGTTGACGACCCATGCAAACGTAAAAAGGACAACGATCTTCGTGTCTGCACATGGAATGTTAGGTCCCTCTACAAACCACGTGCAGCCGAACAACTTGCGGAGGCCCTAGAGTGTCTCAAAGCAGACATTACCGCCATCCAAGAAGTGCGATGGGATGGGCCGGGCAAAAGGAGTATGAAAAACTGCGACATCTACTACGGCGATTGCTACAGACAAAAAGGACAGCGTCTATTCGGGTGCGGATTTGTCATTGGAGACAGACTTAGGCAAGAAGTCTTGAGTTTCCGGCATGTGAACGAGCGCCTCATGACTATCCGTATCAAGGCTAAATTTGCCAACATTAGCCTAATATGCGTTCACGCCTCTCACGAGGAGAAGGACGACGCGACAAAGGATGACTTCTACCAGCTCTTGGACAAGACGTATGAGCAATGCCCTAGCCACGACGTTAAAATTATCCTAGGCGACTTTAACGCAAAGCTAGGAAGAGAGGAAGTCTTTAGTAGCGTGGTCGGAAAGCACAGCCTGCACGACACACTTCCGGCAACGGACTCAGGCTAATCGACTTTGCGGCAGGGCGAAACTTTGTTGTAGCTAGTACGCGGTTCCCACGTCTCGATATTCACAAAGGAACATGGCTCTCCTTTGATCGAGAAATCGTCAACCAAATCGATCACATTGCGATCGACGCAAGGCACTCTTCCAGTATTCTGGGTGTCCGGACTTTCCGAGGAGCCAACGTGGACTCGGATCACTACCCAGTTGTAGCCAAGGTACGGATGCGGATATCCACAACGGAGCGAAATCAACGAAATGCTGTGAGGAAATTTGACGTCGGGCGGCTACAATCTCAAGAGACCGCCAGAACCTTTGCCGATCGTGTTTCTTCTAATCTCAATCTTAGTCCTATGCCGCCAGCAGCAAATGCGGAAGACCAGTCGCAGCGTTGCCAAAAAGCCATCAGAGATGCCGCCTCTGATGTACTGGGTTTCTCTCGCCCACCACAACGAAACCCCTGGTTTGATGAGGAATGCCGGCAAGCACATGCAGCAAAACAAGAGGCGTACAAAGCGGCGCTGCATAGAAGGACTAGAGCTGCTTACGAGCTCTATGTGCGCAGGAGAACAGAGAAACATCGACTTCTTAGAAAGAAGAAAAAAGAGCATGAGAAGCGCTCGATCGAGGAGATTGAGAGACTTTATTGCAGGAATAATGTTCGAAAATTTTACCAAAGGGTATAAAGAACATGCCAGGGTTTCAAAGCCAGAACAGAAGCCTGCAGGGACGAAAATGGCAACTTAGTAGTAGAATCGCAGTCGGTGCTGAGGATATGGAAGGAACACTTCTGCAGACTGTTAAACGGCGATGATGATCAATATTCCGCTGTCAGGCAGAATGAGCCATTCAACAGTGACGATGGTAGTCAAAATTCCCGTCAACCCGATCATAATGAAGTGAGGATAGCGATATCTAAACTCAAATCCAACAAAGCCGCTGGAGCCGACGGCCTTGCCGCTGAACTTTTCAAGGCAGGAGGAGATGAGTTGGTAAGGAGCATGCACCAGCTCATCTGTAAAATCTGGTCGGACGAAAGTATGCCCGATGAATGGAACCTCAGCATCGTTTGCCCGATCCTGAAGAAATGAGACCCTCTGAACTGTGCCAATTACAGAGGTATAAGTCTCCTCAACATCGCATATAAGATCCTGTCTGCCGTATTATGTGAACGCCTAAAACCGATCGTCAACAACCTGATAGGTCGTTATCAGTGCGGTTTCAGGCCGGGAGAGTCCACCATTGACCAAATATTCACACTACGGCAGATCTTGGAAAAAACCCATGAATATAAAATCGATACGCACCACCTCTTCATCGATTTCAAAGTTGCCTATGATAGCGTGTATAGAGACGAGTTATACAGAGCCATGTCTAGTCTTGGCATCCCTGCCAAGGTCGTCCGTTTGTGCAGAATGACGATGGGGAACTCTCGCTGCTCCATTAAAGTCGGTAAGAACATCACCGAACCGTTCGATGTCAGGAAAGGTCTTAGACAAGGCGACGCGCTATCATGCGATCTCTTTAACATAGTACTTGAGAGAATTGTACGAAACTCACAAGCCAACCCCGGAGGTACAATCTTCTTCAAGTCTGTACATCTACTCGCTTATGCCGATGACATTGACATAATCGGAAGAACACAGTGGGCCGTCAATGGGGCATTTACGAGTATTGAGATCAAGGCAGCAAAGATGGGTCTAGCGGTCAATGAAAGCAAAACAAAATATATGCTGTCTACAAAAAAGGACACCTAACATCGGCGTCTTGGACAGAACGCCACAATAGAAAGATACAATTTTGAGGTAGTAAAGGATTTTGTCTACCTAGGCTCTATGGTCAGCTCCGCAAATGACATGAGTGGAGAGATCATACGGAGAATTACTCTTGCCAATCGTTGTTTCTATGGGCTAAAACGGCAATTGAGTAGCAAAGCCCTATCTCGAACTACTAAGGTAACTCTTTATAAGACATTAATCATCCCAGTCCTGCTGTATGGCGCATGGGCTTTGAAAAAACCGGATGAGGATGCCCTTGGTTATTTCGAGAGAAAAGTTCTTCGAGCGATCTTTGGTCCCGTCTGCATAGACGGTGAGTGGAGGAGAAGGTACAATGCCGAACTATACGGCCTGTACAACGACATCGACTTAGCCAGAAGAGTTCACATACAGCGACTAAGATGGCTGGGTCATTTAGAGCGGATGGAGCCCAACCTTCCCGCTAAGAAAGTCTTCGAATCCAACCCGGACGGACGGCGCAGTAGAGGACAGCCTCGCGGTAGGTGGCGCAAACAAGTGGAGGGGGACCTCAACCAACTTGGCGTGCGCAACTGGAGGCAGCTGGCTCGTAACCGTGCTGGCTGGAGAGGTTTGTTGGTTGAGGCCCAGGTCCACCCCGGACTGTAGCGCCATCTAAGTAAGTAAGTAAGTTTGCTTAAGTGCGTATAAACGAATGTCCAACCCAATTTCTATGTTTTTGTAAAAAAAAATTAATTTATTATTATCATTTAGGAACTAACATTTTTTTTTTTGATAATTGAAAAATAAATAAACAATTTGAAGTTACTTCAAGCAACAATTTTGTTTTTATTATAAAAATAATAGCAAAAATTGGTATGCGTATAAACGAATGTCTACCACTGTACTAGATATTCTTCATATGAAATAGTTTAGAGCATTCTTTTGTCAGAGGGACAAGAGTCGAATGCACTATCATGATAGAAAAAAAAAATAAATAAATTCAAATTTAATTAGTTGATGGGCATTTGTATTATTCACTTAAAAAGAAGTGTAAATGCAAATCTTTACAATAAAATTAAAACAAATAAACGTAAGTAATACAGAAAAATAGACATTAGAGTGGTGAATTAATAAGGTGTTCTATATTATGATGGTTAAAAGAGAAGAGCCATATTCGAACATGGTTTAAAAAGATTGATTCGTTCCGCTGACATCTGCGTATTTCTGGAAGTTTATAAAATAAACGGCAAGAAGTAACTTTATAAAATTTAGAAAAAAGTGCTTTAGTTATAATAGGTACAGAAACAATATTAAGGGTATTGACACGTAGATTGTGGCTGCCATATAATCCGGCAGCTGAATACCCAGATTTTTGAAAAAATATTTTAAGAACATTATAACAATATAGGTGCCTTAGCGGAAGAATTTTAAGAATTTGAATTTCTGAACAACTCAAAGCTAGGAGTTCTGCGATTAACTCTACAGATAATACGGACTGCATGTTTTTGTTTTAAAAGCAAAGGTTTTATTTTAACCAAGTGTGTACCACCCCAACATGGAATTCCGTACTGAAGTTTAGATTTGAACAGACCATTATACACCAATCTAAGAATTGCCGAATGGCAGTAAAGGCTAAGATGATAAATATGCCTAACTACTGCATTAAGATATCGTTTCAAGTGGGTCGTGTGATCTTTCCAACTCAGCTTGTTATCCAAAATAATGCCTAAGTACTTGAAACTCTCAACACGTTCAACAACAAAGCAATGATCTGAACAACGCGCCTTATCATCAAAAGTGGTAAAACACTGATCATGGCAACAGGTATAACTAAGACGAAATCTCAAGCAACTAGGTGAGTGATACTGCAAAAACATATCTTCACAATTTGCACCCATGGTGTTAAATAACATGAACTTCGTTTTAGAGCTAATAGATAGTTTGTGAAATCTGAACCATCTGCAAAGAGTTTCAAGGTCAAACTTGACATCACCATACAAATTGAGATGGTTGTTACTGGAGTAACAAAGCGCAGTATCATCGGCAAATGCTGTAATTTTGCCTTTAAAGGGTTGTATGAATAAGGAGTTCACGTAGACTAGGAATAATATAGGGCCTAAAACGGATCCTTGGGGGACATCTATATTAGTGGAGCACACAGAACTCAAACAAGATTTAATCTTTACCCTCTGCTTACGATTGTTTAAATAAGAAGCAAGCCAAGAATACGTAAATCCTTTTAAGCCTGAATTGTACAACTTATTGAGTAAAAGTGCATGATCAACCATTTCGAAAGCTTTAGTAATATCGATAAATAGAGCGGCAGGGGATTCATTTACATTTACACTGCTGTATATTTCGCCACGCAGTTTTAGCAAGGCGTCTTCCGTAGATTTACCTCGTCTAAATCCATACTGATAATCACTGAAAAAATGTTTTTTATCTAAGAACGATAACATCCTGGTTTTAAAACCTCGTTCCAAAACCTTAGAAAAAACGGACAGCAGAGATATGGGACGGTAATTATTTAAAAGTGTAGTATCCCCATGGAATTACGACTGCAGTCAGGAAAAATACCTTTTTGAATACTTAAGTTGAAAACATAGCATAGTATATCAGCAATAAGAAAAGATATATTTTTCAAAAGCCTACTCGAAATACAATCGCAGGAGGATGAATTCAACGTTTTCAGTGACATTATGATTTTATGTACTTCCAGTGAGGTAAACTGTTCAAAGAAAAAGCTCATTGTTTGTAGGTGCTCCCGCTTGAGTGTGTTATCGCATTGGCATGTGGAGTTAATATGCACCGGAAGATCATGAACGAAAGTGGTTAAGTTAGTAAAGAAATCATTGAAAAGGTTAGCAATATCTAAAGGTTCAGACACATTTACATTGCTCTGGATTATTGAAATATCAACGTTTGATTTCTTCCTATTCAAAAATTCCTTAACCACTTCCCATTCTTTTTTAGAGTTCCCGGTGTGTTGAACTAATTTTCTTTTCAAATAAGCATCTCTACAAAAAGGGATCTCGCTTCTTAGTTCATGACATAGCTTGTTGTAATACCTTTTGAGCCTAGTGTTGTTTGGATGTTTGGCAAGATGAACACGAAGTTGATTTTTCTTTAATATTTTTTTCAGCAAACGTAGACTCATCCAAGGCTTGAGCGATTTTAATTTGTGAACCCTTTTGCTGATTTTTTGACTACAATTAGCGATATGAAGTTGGAGCTTGGACAGGAATATATCGAAGGCAGCGGATGGGTCATCCGTATGTAAACATCATCCCAAGTCTCGAAAGTCAATGCTCTTCGTAAAGCCACAAAATCAACTTTCTGAAAATCAGAGATATTAAACTGCTCAGATTTCGGGACACTTAAATCAAACTGAATAGTTGTCAAAGAATGATCAGTTATCTTAAGATCATATACTGCAGATCTATAGGTAATGCGGTTGTTCCTATGCAGGCGAATAAATATATGATCCAAACATGAGGTAGAATTATGGGCAATTCGGGTAGATTGGGATAATAATGATTCGAATCCAAAAGATGTAAAGTTGATAGAAATGTATCTACACTTAGCGAATTCAATAGCAAATTTAAATTAAAATCACCTAGCAGAACCATGTTATTACAAGTTTGATTATTAAGAAATACAGAAAATTCATCCAGAAACACATTGAATGAACATTTATGCAATCTATAAATTCCAATAAAGCAAAAACCGAGTACCTGAGATTCCACAATCCACACTTATCACGTCAGCACTAACTAAATTAAAGTTACTTATATTACATCTCATATCACTTCGAAAAAAACCGCGATACCTCCCGAAGAATAAGAATCATTGCAGGTAGCTGCAAAAGTGTAGTTAGGTATACAAAAGTTAGGAATCTCTAAACTATAGATCCATATTTCGGAGAGAAAAATAAAATCTCTCAAATGAGCTAAAGTAGCAAGATGCTTGCATTCTCCCAAGTTTGATGTAATAATGCGATTTTTTTTAGCACTCCTATTATCCACTCCCATACTAGATTACAGGCGCCAGCTTTGACTAGCGCATCTTCTATCGCTTCCATTTCAACGATACTGAAAGCACCTTCGATGTCGAGGAATTGCCAAGACTTGTCAACACTTTAATAGATTACTGTCAACGTGTTTCCATACTAGACTTGGTGACACAGAGATCTATTATTCACATTGTGCTTAATGCTTTTGAAAACCCGACTTATTATTTTCTTCAGTCTACCATCATAGTTAAACCCGAGTATGTTATTCTAGTTCACAAGACTAGATGCTAACGCTTGTCTCTGCGACGATATTCTGGTCTTTCTTGTCGTCTATATCGACTATAAATCGAATTCACTCCTAGAGTTAATCAAAACTCAAAAAAATCTTAAGAATTGGATTTTTTTTTTATTTAAATCCTTGCACCACTCGAGAGGCAGAGGGCGTCAACAACGCCTGCCACCATCTTGTTCGGAGTTCTACAACGCGTTTGAGCTGCATCCAACTCATTCCCAAAGAGCTTGGCTCCTCCTCGACTGTCCTTAGCCACGTTTGCCTAGGGCGTCGAGCGGTTTTGCCTGCCTGCTTAAACAGATTCCACTATATGGCATTATTTCGCAATGGAGATGTCGTCACGCCATAGGGCGGGTCCAATCCGCTGCCACTTTTTCCTTCGCACAGTAATATCCATAGCTTCTTGGCTTGGAGATACGATTGGGCCAAAAGATCCTCAAGATGATTCTTAGACATCTGTTTACGAAGGTTTGCAGCTTGCGTGTGATAGTGAGATCCAACTTCCAAGTACCGCACCTAGCAGTACTGATTCTAAGTTGGAGCGGAACAGTCGCAGCTTGGTTCTTAAACTGAGAACATTGATTCTCCGGACTTTCGATAGCATTCGGAATGCATCTTTTGCTTTCCCGATTCTGCTGCACACATCCAGTTCGGTGCCACCACGGTCAGTCTAGACCACACTTCCTAAGTATAGAAAGTTGTCTACTTTCTCGACTACCGGTCCGGCAATGTTGAGCGAGGGTGTTAGAAGTGGTCAGGGCTTTTGTTTTGTCTGTGTTTATCTTAAGCCCCACTTTGTTTGCCTTAGTTTCTAGGTGAAGGTTCATTAGCCGATGTGGAAGCAGGCAAACATCGGCAGCGTAGTCGAGATGTTTAATATATGTAAGTTGTCATAGTCCATCGAATTCCATTGGAGTACATCGCTGATGACCACCAAGAACAACAGCATTGATAATATACACCCCTGACGTACTCCACTTTAGAATTTAAAATCCTCCGACACATTACCATTGTGTAAGACATGACACTTGCTTCCCTCGTATGTAGCCTTGATAATAGCTATGCGTTTTTCTGGGATGCCTCTCCTGCGCAAGGCCAACCAAATAGCATATCGATAGCTTCTCGAAGTCGATAAACAGTAGATGCAGCGGAGACCCTTTTTTTTTTTAGGTTGCGCCAGGGATGTGTAATCTTCATAGATACTAATAGCCCGAGTGCTACTAGCATGCACGATTCGCAATCCTGAGTAATCGATTCCAGGAATACGCCCACGTACTAAACACACACCCTACACACTTCAACCACTCTCCCCGCGGGACTGCCGTTAGGTATTACTTCGCGGGGCTGGTCAGCAATTTATGCTGTATTTTCTGCTTCTCGACGTATTCTTTCTTGAATTCGAAGCTGCAATTGCACGTGCGTAATAAAACGCGCAAATTTCCATCCATTTTTCCTCAGATTGTACCATATGATCTATGAGGAATGGAGGACTGGGAAGTTCGTTTCTCCAGTTTTCAAATCGCCTACAGTAGAAGACTGCATGCTCCGTATCTTCCTCCTGGTCTGGACATTCTGGACACAACGGAGAGCTATCGTGTCCTAACCGGTAAAGATATTTGCGATTACCTCCATGGCCAGACAGGAATTGCGTGAGGTGGTAGGTGCAGTTCCCATGTGCTCGGTTTATCCAAATTTCGATGGTTGGGATTCATTTATAGGTCCATCTGCCTTTAACCGCATTATCCCATCGATCTTGCCACACAGCTCTTGAAGCTGCTTTTTCTTCTTCTATAACCCTTCTTCTTTCGCTAGCCTATTGATGGCTCGAGCCTCTCCGATTGTAGATTCTCTGTATCTCGTTCGCGAGGATATCGTTCGGAACCATTCCTGCTATGACAAAGGCTGCTTCGTCAGAGATAGTTCTAAAACCACTGATGGTCCTTATAGCGCAGAGTCTGTAGGCTGATGTAAGTTTCCTCCTTGTTTCTTTGGTCGCGAGAGCCCCCGCCCATACCGGAGCCGCATAAAGAAGGACTGAGCTGACAACTCTAGATAGTAGGATCCTCCTAACGTATCCAGGTCCTCCAACGTTGGGTATTATCCTTGAGAGTGCTGCCTGAAATCGTGACGCTTTTTTGCTCGAATAATCACCATCATGCTGTTTAAACCGCAGTCTATTGTCGAGCATTACTCCTAGGTATTTGATTGCTTCTTTGGATCTAATGATTTGGGTTCCAACCTGGACATTCATGTATTCCACAGATTTCCGACTGGTTATTAGAACAGCTTCAGTTTTGTGGTCAGCTAATTCTAAACCGGCGGATCTTGACCAGCTTTTGATTTGACTGATTCCCACATTTGTAGCTGATTCTACTTCACTGATATGTTTTGCTACTGTAACAACAGCGATGTCGTCAACAAATCCAATTATATTCACTTTAGGTGGCAGTGGTAGTCGTAAAACTCTGTCGTACATTATGTTCCATAGTAATGGGCCCAGCACCGATTCTTGCGGGACCCCAGCTGTAACATCGTAGTACTTCACATCCTTCGTCGGTATCATACCTCAGTTTCCTGTTGGTAAAGTAGCTCGCCATTATCTGCAGCAAGTAAGATGGTGTATCCATCCTAGCAAGAGATCTTCTTATAGTGGGCCAGTCTGCCGAATTAAACGCGTTCTTGACATCTAGCGTCACTACTGCGCAGTATTCCTTGGTGATGTATCGCCATCTTTCACCTTCAATTGCTTCCGCTGCTATATTAACTACAGCTTAATGGCGTCAATTGTTGAGCGCGACTTTCGGAATCCGAATTGCTGGTTGGACAAAGCCCCTTGCTCCTCCGCTATTGTGAGCAATCTGTTGTAAACGATTCGCTCCAGGATCTTTCCTATTGTGTCCAGTAGGCAAATCGGGCGATACGACGATGCAGCGGAGACCTATACTTGACGCATTGCTCTATTATGATCCGTAAGGTGTTTATGTGGTCGAGGATCCATCACGAAAGCCTACCTGTTCAACGTCGAGAGTTGAACGTTCATGTCCCAGCATTGAACTTTCAGCTAGTCACATAAACTTGTCTTTTGCTCTTTTGTTTTGCCTTTTCTGGGACTTGAACCCCGAAAGTCTCGTTCATCGAATGCTCCAACCACTGATTTATTTTCCTCCGCATTGCTCGGTGCGACTCACCATGCTTGTAGACTCTTCATTTTCAGGATTTAGTTACATAAATACGTAGTATTTGGCAACATATTGAATGATTTTCGACTTTTCATTGTTTAGTTATCTACTCCATTTGGCATAGTTTTCTTTCCCCTATGCCGGCTATAAAGGCTATAAAGATCACAACTGCAAAAATCTTTTCAGCAGTTTCAAGAACAATCCCCAACATGCATACGTACGCATAAATGCATTTTATCTGCTTAAGCGAGAGACTACAAATTAAATGCATCATGTACTCGTAGTTCATAAGAAAATAAAAGGACCCGACAGCCTTCTACATTTGATTCAATAACAGCAAACTTGAACTAACTAACAAACAATCTAACAATCCAAAACCTCTCGCCTCTATCCAACCGTGTAGAAAGTCACGTTCTGAAAACTTGTAAGAGAACTTTATTTCATCCTCTTCTCGGTGAAATTGTCCTTTTTCGTGTGTATGCGTGTCTCTAAAAGTCTTGTTTAACTTTCCTTTTATTCCATACAACCGAGAAACAGCAGGCTAACTCGGTAAAATAAGGGTGAAACTAAAACTTAACACCCAACAGGACACAATCTACTAGAAACGTGACGTGTAGCTAAAATGTTACAATTTCTTTACACCCAGAAGCAAACACACATTCATATATGTATATGCATATGTACAGCATACAACCAAAAAAATCCGAGAGAGAATGTATAAGTAGAGAAGTGAAAAACTTTGGAAAACACTGAAAAGATGTTACATAAAAAGAAAATCTCGCTTCTTGACGCCATTTTTCTTTTCAAAAGAAAAAAATATATAACAGAAAAAAAAAAAAGGATAAAAGGGAGAAAATAAAGGACTACGAGAAATTTTTAATGTATTCTCTTCTTTCAACAGTTATTCTGGTATTTTGCCGCTTCACTGTCGCTTTTTCAATTCTCTTCGTGCAAACCTCTGTCCCTCCCTGTGACACAGGGATGTTGAGAGGGGTGTGAGTTAGAAGAATCTCTACAATCGAAAATGCTTAGAAAACTTTCTATTCTGGGTGCATCTGTATGTGAAGATAAATGCGAGGGGCGACAGCAGCGGCAAAATAAACTTCCACATGGGTTGAAAGGACTTAAGTGAGGCGTAAGGAGGGAGAGAACAGCAGCAGAATAAGGAGAAGAAAGTTTCTTTTTTTTTTTTCGCGTTATTTCGTTGATTTTCTTTTGTATCCTTTCTGTTTCTGCTTCTTTCCCATTTCACTTCACTGTTGCTGTTGTTTTTTCCTTTTTTTTTTGTTCGTTCCTTCCTTGTGCTGTTCAAATATAAATCCGGCTGACACACACAGGACACAGAGGCAAAAAAGAGATAGGATTTTCAGAATTTGTGGGCAAAAAGGGTGTTTTTGACAGTGTAGTATACTGGAAGGACGATTTGGTGCCTGGTGGTGGATTTAAGCAAACATACCATGGCTTTAGCTTTGCCAGGATTCCATTTTAATACTAAGGGATACTATCTGACGCGCGCACATAGCCACATAAGGATACATGCTCTCCTCCTTGCTGTTGATGTTGTGCGCGCTGGCTCTGTGTTTATAGCAGAGACCGAGCAAACGTTAGATTTATTACACAGATGGTATAAATGCTTAATGTAGATATATTTACAGCGAAAAGTGTCTTTAGAGATAAATGTCAGTGGAAGGTCAGTGAGCAGTGTTAGCGGGCGATGGTGGGTGGTCGATGGCCTGGGGTTAGGTATACTGTATATGGAATTTTTGAGCATTTCTTTAGAAATAAGGGACGGATGCTGGCTGTCGGACTATCCGACAGTGACAGTGTGTAATTGAGGGGTGGTACATTGTAAAACAAAGGAGATATTTATTTAGATTTTATGTTGGAACAATGGCAGTGACAGATTTTCCTTCATTTTAATTAACTTGGGTTTTGTTGGGGGATTAGTTTTCTTTAACTGAAATATAAGGGAGGGAGGAACGGACGGGACCAAGGGCAGCGATCTGATGATATATTTCAGGGAATTGAATATAAATGAATGTTTACATGTGGGCCAATGAGACGACTGAGTGACAGAGAGTTAATGTGGCCCAGGGGTGGCTATTGAGGGGATGGGAAATTATGCTCGTTAAACCATTTGAGTTTGATTGAAACTTCGTGACAATGATTTGACGCAGTTTAGGTTAGATAATAAATCAATAAATGAACAATAACCATAATCATTGACATTTCAATCGTATTCTGTGTATTGACGAGCTTGTTGTCTTCTTCTTCTTCCTTTTATCAGCGAGGTTATGATCCGAAAATAAGGGATCATAACCCTCCCACTTCACTGCATTTCTACTGATCCGCCTGCGGGGTTCGCCTATTGACGAGCTTGTTGGTTCAGGTAAAAAATCATGAAGCAATTTTTTTAGGAGAAATCAACGTGTTGCATTATCTCATATTTCAGGTGACTCAGCATACGAGAAACTACGTTTTCTGAGATGCGATTAGGGATGAGAAAGTTGACGCTTTTTCGTGGGTCGGCTCATCCCAACTAATTCACTTCACTGAGTCGGTTCAGAAGAGTGCTACAATCGAGTCAACATTTTTATTATTAGAACAATTGAAAGTCAACAGCTGAATGCATTACTACTAAACCATGAAACTCTCTGCCTTTGGTTGCCTTTATCTAAGAACGATTTTTTGAATACCGTTCTAGATTTTTCCCAGAATCCCTTTTTATTCATCAGCGGCTTAAAGTCGATTACGCCCTATCTATTGCACAGCGAGTGACAAAAACAGAGTTCATCGGATGGCTTGTTTGCCTTAGTCTAATGTATCAGGCGCTGCCCCTTCCATTCTTTCGGAAGAAGTATTTTTTCTATGAGAATAGTTTATCTTAATTTTCACATGAGCCTCTACTTTGAGTACTTGGTTTGGCACTGTATCAACTCCTGATGTCGTTTCCAAAACATCTACATGTCCCAAAAATTCTCCAAAAATTGACTGCTGAATAGGCCGTCGGTCTTAAGTGGTTATAAGTTGGATCGAAGGGTATTGGGTCCAGGCTGGTAAGCGATAAGAGACCTCCTGTTTGAATTTAAACTATTCCTTGGTCAGCCAGCTCATAGTTTTGCATAGCTTTCCTCAGCTCTTTACCCCTCTGATCGTATTTTTAATTTTTTTTTTATGAATAAATACCCTTAAAATATTTTATACAGTATGAGCGTCGGGAAAGACAGACAGAGAGAGAAATATGTAGGAGTGGTGGTTTGAAGCTAATATGACTGAGGAGATTTATTTTGTTATTTTGCTCCTGATTCACAGTATTTCTTTTCCGAACACCTGATGGAATATCAATCATCAAACAGAGCGATCAATTTTTCCAACCATATGACCAACCTAATGCCAGTGTTATGCCTTCGTAATAGTATTGACACAAACTTTCGGAATTGATCGTACTGACTCTTTATACTCATATATTTCATGAGAAATAGATAAATAAATGTTTGCTGACATCTGAATTTGAACCGTGGACCATTAGCCACATCTTCTTCTTCCTTTTATCAGCGAGGTTATGATCCGAAAATAAGGGATCATAACCCTCCCACTTCACCGCATTTTTACTGATCCGCCTGTGGGGTTCGCCTATTTCATCTCAGAAAATATCAGCAGGCCTGCCGATTTTAGATCACTCGGTTACTGAGACCAATGAAATGCCGATGTCGTCGCATTTGTTTGATCCAGGCCTTTATATGCCTGCCTTTCCTGCATCGCGATGTCTTTGGAACGTGCATTGATATTGCCTTTTTAACAGTGTTCAAATGATCTCGTCTTTGAACGTGGCAATACCAGCTAAGCCGGTCGCGCTCTATTTTTTGTACGATGGTTTCTTGATGTGAAAGCTTCCACGGATCTTCGAACTTCTTATTCGATCAAGCTTTGTCACTCCTGCTGTCATGCGAAGCATCTTAATCTCAGCTGCCGTTAAATTACTCTCATACGTTTTGTAAATCGTCCAACATTGTGAACCGTATGTGAGCGCTGGACGCACAACTGCGCTGTAGAGGCTTCCTTTCAACTTTCTGTCACAGAAGATAGCGAAATTTTCTCGCCACTTCATCCACCCTACGATTACGCAATGATTGATGTCATCATCACAAGTTGCTTTGCTATTGATCATAGTTCCCAGATATTTGAACTTTTCGCACTTGGGAAGCACTGTTCCATTCAAATAAATGTCTGGAATAGGCCTGAGTGGATCAGAGACCATTAGCCACATTCGCATAGATTGGCTGTTTTTTTTTAATGATTTGTCTATTTTGCTCATCTTCTCATTTTAAGACATCTATTCCGCAGTGCCCTTCCGTTTTCACTTTACCAGTGGGCAGGTGTACTACCATTTGAAGTGATTTTCTAGACATTGCGACGTTACATGCTTCAGGGATGTGAGTATTTACTTGATCTGCCATATGCGCTGCAATTTGAGCTATCATTTTGGCATCTTCGCAAACATTTTGATTGCTTCGAAGTCACATTAAAGTTGCAAGCATTTGTTCAAGTCATTTGAAGTCAATGAAGTGGGGCGTCAAACCAGCTGTGGTGTGTTGGGTATGCACGGTGCGCCGGTTGTAAGACACATCCTTGGGTTTTGTTGGGTTCACTAGTATGCCGGATGGTACTTGAGAAGCAATACCAGTTTGACCTCACCAAAATCCAGAATGCTGCGTGCATCGGAATCATGGAATCAATGAGAATAACACCAGAAACCATACTTAGTTTCATTCCGCTTGATATGCATATGTATACTCTAACAGTCTAGCGGCCAAAATCGCTGTAAGACTGAGAGAAAGTCGATTGTGGTCATCGAACCCTTACGGCCATGCCACCATTTTGCCCGATGGGGGACTACCAGCGAGTTGATGGAAACTGATCACATGACCACAATGCTAGCATTTGAAAGGAGATTTGCTACAAGAATGCCTAACAGGATGACTGGAAAAACTGAAGAACCACGAAGAAAAAGGGGCTGGCTTTCTATTTCGAGGTTCTTAGACGGGAGTTCGCACGTGGACCGAGATTTATTGTGAAGCCCTACGAATAAACCACTCGTTACAGGAAGGGACGGCTAGAGCGTCTATCTTTCAGGCCAAAGTCACAGCCATTATAAAAGCTGCTGAAATTATACACGAGAGTAATATCGTTGGTAAAACGATCACTGTCTATATAGATAGCCAGCCTTTAAGACTCTGGACTCTACTGTAATTTGTTCGAGGCTTCTGAGGATCTGCAAATCACTCTTAAGCGAGATATCTAGAGCCCTGCTGGGTACCAGGCCATATGGATATCGAGGAAAACGAAAGGGCTGACGAGTTTGTTAAAAAGGGGTCGGCGTCGTGTATCGCAGGCACTCCCCTTTGTAGTGATCCCAATTAGTTCCTTACGGAAGAAAATATAATAGTGGGCGCCGTGGCGTAAGTGGTTAGTGTGTCGGATCACTACGCATCAGGTTCCAAGTTCGAATCCCAGAAAACACCAAAAAGTTTGTTCACGGTCCCACCTCTCGCGAGCGTCTGACAAACATCCGAGATTATTGTTGTCACGAAAAAGCTTCTCAAATCGCCGTTCGGATACGCCACTAAACTGTAGGTCCTTTCTATTCGTGTGAAAAATATAACGCACACAACATGAGTGGTTGCGAGAAGCTAGGCCCTGGCACTTTAAAGAGCGGTTGCGCCAAATATTTGTTTTGTTTTGTTTGAAGAAAATATAAGATGAAGCAACTGGTCGATCAAACAGACGCTGGGTTTATATGGGCACATGTGCAACGGTCAGGACGCTATGACCGGCCTTTAGCAAGAAGAGTTCAACCTCTCAGATGAAACTTAGTCGTCATAACGCACGGCTCATTTCCGTCGTAAGTCACTGTGCCATTGACATTCATGCCGAACGACTCGATGTACTGCACAACGACTATTGCAGAAGTTTCAGGGACGAAGTAGAAATTGTATCTGTGTAATTGTGATGCCCTATCCGTCAGAAGAATGAGGAGGTAGGTAATGTTGATCTGATGGACCTCCTGAGATTCATATTACTGTTTGGGTAATTCTTACAGCGGACCATCTTTACAGTGTTTCCAGGGTTAAATAATTGGGCACAATGGACCTGAACTGTTGGTCTGAGTGGTTAGATTAGTTTAGATTGGCTGTCTGTACCACGATGCAGACACGCTTAGACCAGTAAAGGTCCATTGTGATGCCAAGGATCTACCATTAGACCACTCAATAATACTAATAAAACCAACCGGAGCTTTTGATGAAGCGATGGATGTTCATGACGTCTAAGGACGCCAAATCGCTGAGGTCGTCAAGGAAGGGAGCTCCTAGATGGAGCATTTCTTTGCGTGATAGAGCAGGACATGTGCATAGGAAGTGGAGAATGGTTTCCTCCTCCTCCTCGTCCCTACAGCTCCTGCAGAAGTCATTGGAAAAGAGGCCAAGTCTTTTGACATGTTGGCCGATTAGACAATTAGACAGTGTTCAGTGATGACACCGATAACGCAGCTGATCTGTAATCGCTTTAGGTTAACCAACTCGGCACTACGTTTCTGGTCCAGCTCTGCCTCGAAATGTGACACGTAGAGCTACTATCCCACCTAAGGTTGGTATTGCTAATAACGTTCAGCTTCAGTAGATGCTTACATGTAGCGAGGGGCATACCAAAGGCTTGCCTATCTGGCAGAATCCTTAGAGTAGTACCCTGTCTAGCGAGTTCGTCCGCCCTACAGTTTCCTGGAATGTCTCTGTGTCCTGGAATGTCTCTGTGACCTGGCACCCAGCATAGGTGAATGTTGAACTGCTCTGTCATCTCTGTAAGAGACAAACGGCAGTCTAAGACGGTCTTTGAAGTAAAGGACCACGATTCCAGGGACTTGATAGCCGCTTGACTGTCAGTGAAAATGCTAATATCGCTGACCGATAATACATTACATTTCAGCCAAGACAGGGCTTCCTTAATCGCCATGATTTCGGCCTGAAAAACCCTACAATGATCATGGAGGCGGAACGAGATGCTCAGGTTGAGCTTATCAGAGAAAACACCACAGCCCACCCCACCTTCGGTCTTAGAGCCATCTGTGTAGAAGTGCACCGAATTTCCATCACCAGGGGGAGAGCCATCCCACTCATCCCGGATACTCGTACGGAAGTGTCGGTCAAATCTCAGTTTCGCTGGAGTGTAGTCCGTGTTTTCATGTGTGAAGTTGAGAAGATCAAGGATCGAGGAGTGGCCAATGTGATAACTAGACCACTGAGAGGAGGCTTTAAGACGAATAGCCGCACTGGCAGCAGTCTGTCTGCCGAGGATATCCAGGGGTAACAGGTTGAACATAATGTTCAGTGCCGCAGAGGGGGTAGTTCTTAGTGCACCACTGATGCACATGCAAGCGGATCGTTGCACTTTAGCTACCTGAGAGAGGTGAACAGCCCTGTCAAGGGCAGGCCACCAAACGATCACGCCATAGAGTAGTATGGGCCTGACAACAGACACGTAAATCCAGCGAGTGATTTCAGGTTTCATATCCCAGCTCCTACCTATAGCCTTTTTACAGGAATAGAGAGCTACATTAGCTTTCCTTACACGTTCTAGTAGATTGACTTTCCAGTTCAGTTTTCTGTCCAGAATAAGACCCAGGTATTTTGCATTAACAGTGACGGTGAGACTGATGCCATTAATCATAGGGGGGGTCTACGTGGGGAACTTTATATTTCCTTGTGAAGAGAACAAGTTCTGTTTTATGAGGGTTAACCCCCAATCCACAATTGGAGGCCCACCTAGTGAGCCGAGAGAGAGCATATTGGAGGATTTCCTTGAGAGTGTCTGGGTGTTTGCCAGACGCAGCAATCCCAATGTCATCAGTATAGGCAATCACTCTACAGTCTGACCTGTCCAGCTCCACTAGTAGCTCTTTAACTACAAGATTCCACAGGAGGGGGGACAAAACTCCACCTTGGGGTGTTCCGCAACAGGCAAGTCTTCTGGCCGATGCTCCACCCAGCTGTGTGTTGATAATCCTGCGTGTTAGCAATTGATTGATCAACACTCCGAGCGAAGTATCCACTTTCAGATTTGCAAGTGCGTCTGTGATTGCCTTTGGTTTGACATTGTTAAAAGCTCCCTCAATGTCAAGGAAAGCCACCATGGTATATTCTTTAATGCTCAGAGATTTTTCAATGATGCGCACAAGCGAGTGTAAGGCTGTTTCAACGGATTTGCCTTTGCAGTACGCATGTTGGGACGGCGAGAGCAAAGACGGGCTAATGCTTTGACGGAGGTGAATATCAATCAGCCTTTCCAGCGTTTTCAGTAGAAAGGACGATAGACTGATAGGTCGGAGATCATTTGGTTCCACATGCGAGCTCTTACCTGCCTTAGGAAGGAAGACAACTTCACCCTCGGTCCACGTCTTGGGGATGTAGACCAGATTAAGACAGCTCGATAAAATGACCTTGAGCCATGGAAGCACAATGTCCTCACATTTTTTAAATTCAGCAGGAATAATGCCGTCACGTCCTGGGGACTTGAAGGGCTTGAAGCTGCCCATGGCCCAGCGGATCTTTTCTGTAGTTACTATAACCAGGGAGTTGCTGCACGGTAGAGAGGCACCCATCTACTTAACCCAAGTCAATGAGTTCATTGAAGTCGTAGTCATTGAAGACAATGAAGTTATTGAATTCATTCAATTCGTTTCTTCAATGGTTTAGATGATTTCAATGACTTCAATGATTACAATGACTACGGACTTCAGTAACTTCTATGACTTCAAAAATGTTAAGAACGTCAATGATTTTAAAGACTTAAAAGACTCCAAAGACTTCAAGGACTTCAATGACTTCAAAGACTTAAATGAATACTAATGAATGCTAAGTGACTTCAGAATGCAGAGTAACTAAAATGATTGGATTCTTCTGACCTGACCTCAAAGAATGATTGCTCCAGTCATGGCTTCAAAATGAGGAAAGATTATTTTTTAAGTTGAAGTTTTCCGTCACTTGCTGGTTCCATGACCACTAATGGTACACAGTATTTCCAATAAAATCAATTTTCAGTGCCGCCACTTATGTTGCATCCATGCCAGCTGAAAAGCATTCTGTTCTGTTTAATTTCTATAATTCTGACAACAATATGATCGCTAACCGGAAATCCATTAGAGTACATAAGTCGTAAAAGTTAAAATAAAACACAACGCAAACGATACATAAAATATGCCCCCATATCATTCAACAACTTAACCCAAATATGCACATCCATAAAATTATGCTTATTACGATAAATATTCCCATCAGCAGTGACACAACACACAATAAACTCTATTCGCTTGTTCGTGTCATTAAAAGGCCCAAAAATAAAAATCAATAAAAAAAGAATAATAATTTATATCCCCCTTAAATTAAAATATCATCGTTATAGTTCGTTCCATCCTCTTAACATTCACTTAATCCAACCGTAAAACTCTGAGCTGAATTCATTGAACTATAAAACAAATAAAAAAAAATAAAAATTGAAAATAAAAACTATAATACTCTACTATTAAATATTTTCCTCTCTGACCTACTGGCAATAACGCACCAAACTTTGTATGGAATAAAACGCACAGCTACCAGCATAAAATAAAAGCGAAAAACAAAAACTGTATACACACTCAAACACACTTAAAAGATCATTAAAAAAGAAAATTCCCATTTCATTTAAGAGGATTTTGTTCTCCACTAAATAAAAAAAAAATGAACCCGAACCACACCGTCGACAAATAAAAAGCGAAAACACTCAACAATAGAGGGCACAACCTAATGTCCTTAAACCACCAGAAAATACGTGTACATACAGGGGCGTAAATTCACCTCACAAGCCCCTAATTAAAATTCATCATTGTATACACCGAGGCAACAAAAAAAACGCCAAAGAAAAACCCAAGACGAACAACAAGAAGAAGAGCAGCAGAGTTCTAGGTGGAGAGTAGCAAATCATTCACCCTCCTCAAACACACGAAGGAGCAATATTTTACCCACCAAAGGGAAGCTACAATAAGAAAAAAAATACCACGCACAAGCACAATCCAAGAGGGGACGCTTATAAAAATGTATGTTCTATGTGCTAGAGTGTCCTTTATATGCATATCCTTACACAAAATGAGAAAATGAAAGCAAATTCATCGTGGAGCATAACATAAAAAAAGGATTTCATTAAATTTCAACCCCTTTCTTGCCTTCTACTCTATGCTTCTGAATATTAAGCTCCTTTACATAGGAAAAAGGGGGAAGGAAGGATATGCTAAAGTGATTGCACGAAACTATAAACTTTTACGGCAATAGGTATGCTCCAACACAACCCTCGTCACAATTTTTAAAACAGAGCTCGATGCGCATAGATTCGTCGAAAAGAAAAAAAATGTTCTCATTATTCGTTTGCCCTTTGTTACTGTAAAATGTCGTCCTTTGAACTACATACATACATATGACAAAACTACTGTGTCCCCTTGTTCCCATTTTTGTCATTAATAGCATCGGAATCATTCAAATTAATGTTTGCGCTAACATTGTCATTAGTTTAATGGGGCGGTTTCATTTTACAACACTTATCATACGTAAACACACACACACATACATTTTGTATCCTTTTGCATGAAGAGTATGAAGAAATTTTCATAAAATTGGATTATAGCCAAGACGAATGAGTAGACAACGACGACGACAGCGGCGCCTGTGACTATCTTTTTATGAGTGTCAGTTAATGACAAAATTATAATGCTTTCAAGGATTTGCAGGATACGCCAGTGATATACATAAAAACGAGTGGAAACCGGTAGAGCAGGCAAAGGATTTCATTAGCATGGCAACGTTTTCTAGCGTAAAAAAATGAAAATTAAAAACATGGCAGAGGGGTTTTTTTTTCTCTTTGAGTTTTTCTCTCGACCGGATAATTTCAGTTATTATCCGAAAGAGGGAAAAGGAGATAAAACAAATTAACATATTTTACATGGAATGGCAGAAGCCTGTGGGAATGTTTAAAGTTGGGATTGAACAAATCCCATAGAACTAACAACGGCTCGAGGGCATCAGGTGAATTTTCAAAATAATTGCAGAAGAATGTCCTGCAACTCAACTGAACTACAATTGAAAGAAGGAAATTAAGGACAAATGCCACAGAAAAAAGAAGAAATACAAGTACTTTGTACCTCTTCCTAGAAGTAGACAGAGAAATGTTATAATTAATTTTGCTGTCCTTTATGTCTGGTTAAGTGTTTGCTTTAGTTCATTATAATTTGCTTTCAATTATAAGACAAAACGTATGCTAATAACTTGTTTGGATTATGGAATCCAATGAATGTTTCTTGTTCTATCGGAATGTATCTACATACCTAGGCAATGATATTTCGAGCAGAGAAAACCAACTTAAATCATCACCAAAATAAAAATTAAAAATAAGCGGCCATACCAACCAAAACTTGGAGGACTGTAATATTTACGTGACTTTCTAGTCGACTTCTATGCTTTCTCGCATAGGTTTGAATTTCGTCTTCTATAGTTTTAATGCCAAGATTTCTATGGATATCGCTATTTCGGATATACCATGGCGTATTAACAATACCTCTTAGCACTTTGTTTTCAAAAGTTTGTAAGATTTTAATATTAGTTATTTTGGTACAACCCCAGAGTTGTATACCATATGTCCATACGGGCTTTAGCACTTGCTTATATAAAAGCAGTTTGTTATCTATATTAAGCTTGGAATATTTTCCAAGTAACCAATACATTTCTCTATATTTATTATCTAGTTCTTTGCGTTTTTTCTTAACGTGCGTTTTCCGTTTCAGCTTTGCATCAAGTGTCATTCCTAGATACTTAGCCTCGTTTGCAAACGGAATTCGAACCGAGTTTGAAAAGATCGGCAAATTATTTATTTTCTTATAAGTAAAATTTACATGAACAGATTTGGTCTCGTTGAGTGCGATTCGCCAAACTTTTGGCCATTCATTTACTCTATCCAAAGCTTCTTGCAGTTTTTCTGTAGTATCTTCGACCGTTTTACCTACTGCCAAGATAGCAGTGTCGTCGGCAAATGTAGCTAGCTCAGTGCCTTCTACTTGCGGTATATCACGGGTGTATAATAGATACAAGACTGGACCAACAACGCTTCCTTGCGGCACCCCAGCCATTATTTCCTTGAAATCTGGATATTCATTTCCACATTTGACGCGGAATAGTCTATTCGTAAGGTAGTTATTCAAAATATTATATATGGTAGGTGCTCTGGCAGAACTTGTCGTAATTTAAATTTTAAGCCTTCATGCCAGACCTTGTCAAAGGCTTGAGAGATGTCAAGGAATACGCTTGAACAAATCTTTTTTTCTTCAAGTGACTTTTCGATTATATGTGTTATTCGATGTACTTGTTCAACTGTAGAATGCTTACTTCTGAATCCGAATTGATGATCCGGAATGAGATGCCTTTCTTATTCTCAATCTAATCAATATTCTCTCGAACACCTTGGATATAATTGGAAGAAGCGAAATCGGTCTATACGACGTTTTTTCATTCGGCGGTTTTCCGGGCTTAAGGACCATTATGATTTCGGCGACTTTCCATTGACTGGGAACATATTCTAGTCTAAGTGCGGCGTTTATAATGAACAGAGGCTTAATTAGAGCTTTACTTGGTAGGGC
This sequence comes from Brachypalpus laphriformis, assembly GCA_945910035.1. NCBI lineage: Eukaryota > Metazoa > Arthropoda > Insecta > Diptera > Syrphidae > Brachypalpus > Brachypalpus laphriformis. Next base: position 310,501,284 of record OX246753.1, on the reverse strand, counting down.
TTTAAGAACCTCTCCCGTAATTAGGTCGTATCCAGGAGCCTTCTTAGGTCTAAGTTTCTTTATTTCTTCCTTAAGTTCGGTAAGTGTTGCATTTCTATTACGCTATTGGCTATATATGACGTATTTATATTTTCAATAAGAGCTTGTCCATCAAACGGTTTGAAAGTTTCTTCCAAGTGGGTGGCAAAAACTTGCGCTTTCTCTTTATCATGCCTGGCCCATTCGCCTTGATTTTTCCTAATTGGGGCGGAATTTGAGGTTTTTTAATACCTTTTATAGCCTTCCAAAGCGAGTAGTTAGAATCTTTTTCTGCCGTTAAGCTTTCTAGGTAAGTTTGCATTTCATTATTCTTAAGGTTCTTAATAGAACTTTTTAGTAAGTTGCACAAACGGTTAAGATGTGCTTTATGTTGCGGAGCCCGAGTTTGTTGCCATTTTTTGCGTGCTTTTCTCTTCTCCTTAATCATCTCTTTTATTTCCTGTGGATAAGTTTGAATGTAGCTTGCCGGCGTTTTCTTTTGTGTAGGAGTATTCTTCCACGCGGCATTCTGTAGGATTTCGATGAAGCGATCAACTTTAACTTCAAGTTCATATGGCGTTTTAAGTGATACGCTCAGCTCAGTATTTGCTTCAATAGCTTTTTTAAAGCCATCCCAATTAGTTTTTGCGCTGGTTAATCTGACCGGTCCTACTTTTTTAATCAGAGCATCGCTTATCGTCATAATGATTGGAGAATGATCAGAGGAAAGATCAAAGCTTTCTTTAACTTGTATACAGTTGCCAGATATTCCTTTAACAACAAAGAAATCGATCAGATCTGGTAACTTATTTCTATCAGTCGGCCAATATGTTGGTTTATCCGTCGAGTGAAAATCACAATTATATTGCATACCCGCATTATAAAGCTTTCTACCTTTCTGAGAGGCGTACTTTGAACCCCAGAAGGGGTGTTTCGCGTTGAAGTCGCCACCAATAATAAAATTTGGTTTAAGGAAGTCGAAGATGTTTGTGAAATCACTTTCTTCAAGTTTACATCGCAGTGGACAATATATAGACGAAATGTTGAAGGCAAAATGTCTATTTCTAACACGTACCGTGCTTACTTGCATTGCTTCTAATTCAATCTTTACTTCCGCTGAGTGTTCGATACATTCTTTTATAAACAAGGATGATCCGCCTCTTGCTCTTTCCGATGGGTGGAAGGCGTGATACACGCTATATCCTCTTATCTTAACATTCGTTTGTTTTGTCAGATGAGTTTCACAGACCAAGCATATATCAATATCTTTTTATCGTATAAATATGTCTAACTCGTTGAGTCTTTGTAAGAGCCCGTTAGCGTTCCAAGTAAGAATTTTAAGCGTTTCTTTCATATTCGGGTTGAAGTGCGCCTGTTATGAATGTTGCTTTCTAGTACAACTAGTCTCTCGAAAATAAGTTTGTTTGTTTTGCATTGCTCTTCAAGTTTCGCAAGTATTAAGGAGAAAACATTGGATACTGGATTTTGTGAGCTACCTCTATCACCGTTTTCCAATGTCGCAACTTGAGCAGGAGTCTTTACGTTAGAGTTTGGACGGTTTTTTGCCTTGATCTCCCGTGGGTTGACGGTCATATACTTGCCATTAGCTGCCATCGCCGCTTGAACATAAGACTGTGCGTCAGTATTCGAAGACTTTGCTTCTGTCACATTTTCTCTACTGCGTTTGGGTTTTTCTTCGTTACCCGATCTTAAGTCAATATTGACGGATTTCCTATCTTTCGCTGCTTTTTTTGTAGCTATTTTGGGTCTGTTCTTAATTGGTTTCGGATTAGGACGCATGGAATTTTGAAGCGTATCGCGCCTTTTTTGGAGCTCTTTCGCCACTTCGCAACCTCGATAGTTCGCAGGATATTTTCCTTTGCAGTTTATACAAGTGGCTGGGGTTTGCTTGTTTAGGTGACACTCTTCCGAGAGATGCTTACCTGCGCATTTGACGCATCGCGGCTCTTTCTGGCAGTAAGTCTGCGTATGATTGAAGCCTTGACAGCGCTTACACTGTGGAATCGATCTGGAGGTCTTACGCATGGGTTCGATTTTGACCACGATGTTTAGAATAGTCTTAATACCATATATAGCATCTTTATTTTCATCTTTATCGAAACTAAGCATGAATAGTGGAAGTCCACACTTTACCAATTTTTCGTGATCTCCCTCCGACTGTTCCTTCTCCTTCTTGATAATATTGACGGCATCAATAATTTTAAAGCCTTTATCTTGAAGGTCGTGCATTGCATCTTCTTTAGTACACGAGGGGTGGAGTCCCCTTGCTATAACACGCAGTGGTCTTTCTAACTTATTTTGGTAGGTATACCACTGAATCTTTTCGGCATTCAATTTTTGGGATAATGATCGGTAACCATCGGCATCACGACATTGATTTTCCACGTATTGTTTCGCAGAGATGTCACCTTAAACTTCGATGGCAGAGGTCCTTTAATGAGGCAATGCAACTTATTATAGTCCGTTATTGCAACGACGTTTATCGGTGGCGGAGGACGTAATTTTTGTTGTTGTTGCTTTTCTTGCAACTCCTTGCACTTTTCATGTTTTTGTGTTCTTAGAAGATTGCAGTTCTAAGTTTCCTGGCATCTTAATTACTCGTAAGTGTTATCATAACGAAATCTTTGGAATCGTTCTCGACAAATATTCTGCTTTCACCATTAGAAATACAAATTTCGATATTATTTGAAAGTGTGGCCAAATTTTCAGAGTGAGCTACCCGTATTATAAGTTTTTTTGACGAGATAAGAAATGCCGCTCAGACGTAACTGGTCAATTGTTATAGAAAGAAGCAAAACCTTGCTCACCGCATCAACACCGAAAATCTGCCACCTAGTGCGAGCAAAGGTAGGACAATTACAGAAGAAGTGTACCTTAATTTTGCCCTTAAGGCGAGCACATGAAGATGTTTAGCAAAAGCGTGAACACATATAAGTTGTCTGTAGTCTTTTCTGCTGAGACAGATAGCAAGAATGTCGTGGATTTCTTACAGACGTTCGAGAGCATCCGTTTAATCTGCCTACATACTGGTCAGGCCGCACACACTTGTATTCCAATCATTATTGGATTTCTCAGGTTGATGTCTTGAAAAATCCCCCTCTGAGCCTTACCTAACAACATCATCGGATTTCATTCTCCATGATCCTAGGGTGACCAGAGACCTAGATAAGAATCAAAGAGTTCGGTCTTGCGGCCAAATTCAGGTACAATACAATTCGACAAACAGACTCATATTGAGCTAATAAGAATTTAAGCTTAATGACGGAAATACCAGCACCAAACCCTTAACTGATTTTGAAGGAGATCTGTATTTTTGCAAACAACGTCAGTTTGTCAGTTCTCTAAACAGAACTTTGTCAGCATTCCACTGCTCTTCTACGCTCGCTAACTTGGCGCTACTGAGTGTTTATGTAGTCTGTTTCGTATAACCAAAGGCAATTGATGAATTGTCGACTATCAGGTCTATCGTCAATTTGGTTGAACCTTCGCGATACATATCCGATTGCTGAAAGGCTTTGTCAATAGGGGGCCTTTACCTGTGTCTGCGACCTATAAGTAGAAAAGTTCGAATAACAAATAAATTTTCTTATCAAACATTACATTGAATACAATGTCCTCTAATCACAATTTTCTTTTATATTTGCAGGTAATGAATTTTCTCATAGTTTTCAAATCGTAAGTTACACATTCTCCTTGTCACTATATAATTGAATTATGTCTTAATATTGTCACCTAACATTGGGGATCCACGTATCGAAAATAATAATCGATATACGAGTACATCGGAAAGCGTTATTTAAAATATCAACATCGGTGTTTGACATATTGGGTGTATCTGTTCGGACTACGAGTAAACCCTCATTCATTCATTCATTCATTTTCAATGGCCCGCTAATCCTTCATGAAGGTCGCGGGGGTAGGATGCCCAGGCGGACTCTCCATCCTTCTCGATCTTCCGCCATTGACTCCAATTCATCAGGAGTAATCCCTAAGCGGCTCCAGGAGAGATGTCGGACTTGATCCAACCATCTATTTCTAGGCCTTCCGCGAAGTCGCCTACCTGATGGCACGACAACCATGGCGCGTCTTGGAAGCCGGTCTGGGGGCATACGCACTACGTGACCAAGCCATCGAAGCATAGATCGTTCCGTTCGGAGAAGTAGCTGCTCAACATTCAGCGCCTCGCGTACTTTGGTGTTGCGCACTCGATCCCTACGAGTTATTCCAACGACACCGGGAAGGATCGCGATCTTATTCTTTCGGTCACTACCCAAATTTCATGACCATAGGTGAGAGTTGGAACATACACAGAGCTAAAAACCGATAGCTTAGCTTGAACACTAAGTTCGGCTTTCCTTATAACAGATCGACCAAGCTCTCTCAAAATTGATCCAGCCTGACCAATTCTACAGGATAACTCCTGCAGAACACTCCAGAGTTTGCCTCGAGGAACCCTATCATATGCTTTTTCCAAATCCACAAAACAAGTGTAGACAGGTTTGGCGTATTCCCAGGCCTTCTCAAGAACTATTCTGAGAGTGAGCAACTGGTCGGCTGTGCTTCTACCGGGACGAAAACCGCACTGCTCATCCCCCAAACTGTCCTCAACCACAGCTCTGGAACGCTTTTCTAGCACCTTAGCGAAGACTTTTCCAGGGAGACTTAAAAGAGATATACCCCTATAGTTGGCGCAATCTCTTTTGTCCCCCTTTTTTAAAAGAAGAACTATCACCCCCATTTGCCAATCACCAGGTGTTTCACCGCATTCCCAGGCCACTTTAATGACACGCGAGAGTCATTGCACTCCCTCTTTACCTAAAGCCTTTAGCATTTCTGGCCGAATTTCATCCACACCAGCAGATTTGCCATCCAAAGCGCTTTGATCGCCAAAGTTACTTCCTCTACCGTAGGACTACTTTCCGCCCAACTCTCGACAATAGGTCTGTCATCTTCGGTGCCCTGTTCGGGATTGAGCAATTCTGAAAAGTGCTCGCTCCATCTGCGTAAGATGTCCTCCTCATTGGAAAGAAGTCTACCGTCTTTGGATTTAACTCCTTCAACGATATGCAACTTTTTTCCTCTGAGTCGGCGGATGGTCTGCCAGAACATCTTATTTGCAGATCTGTGGTCACGTTCCAATTTCTCGCCAAACTCCTTCCAAGACTGTTCTTTCGCTGTTTTCACAGCTAATTTGCAAGTTCTTCGCGCCTCAGTGTACCGATTTCGAGAATCGGAGTTCCCCAAGTGAATCCACACCTTAAAGGCTCTCTTCTTCTCTCTGATGGCTTCTTGAACTCCCGGCGTTTAAAACCAAGCAGTTCTTTTCTCACCACCAGCCGCCACGCCAAGCCGCTTCACTCCACAAACATCTCCCGCAGAGGCAATAACCGCTGTTGAAAACAGTTGCCATTCTTCCTCTACATTTAATAGAACAGTTGGAATTCGTTCAAACCTCTCAGATATTTGCCGCGCAAATGTCTCCTGTATCTCATCGTCCTGTAACCTCTCCCATTGTATGCGTGTAACCATCCTTGATTGCTTTGGTAGGGGAGGCACTCTCTCGCTAAGATACAATTTGCACAGCACTAAGTGATGATCAGTTGACAGTTCGGCCCCTCTCAGTACGCGAACATCACAAACCATTCTCTTCAGACACGATGGTACCACAAAGAAATCGATCAGCGACTTCTGCTGAAGACTCTGACGGTACCACGTGTATTTGTGAATGTCTTTGTGCGGAAAGATAGTGTTCATGATGGATAAGCCATTTTCACAACAAAAATCCAACAACCTCTCTCCGTTCGCGTTTTGATCAGGATCAACGTTCCTCCCAATCACACTCCCCCATGTCATAACATCTACACCCACATGAGCATTGAAGTCACCCATCAGGACAAAAGAATCCATATCTGCAACCTTTTCAAGGGCAACATCAACTTCATCTAAGAAAGCTCCGTACTCTGACTGAAGGTTCGGTGCATACACCTGCACCAATGCCAGAGTTGATCTTTCAAGCTTGAGCTTTAAGATCGCAACTCTCCCTCCTAATGGTATCCACTCCAATACTCTGTCTGTCAACCTGGGACTTGTGAGTATCCCCACTCCCGCCCGAGCAGACATTGAGGGTGCGACTCCTGACAGGAAGAGCTTCCACCCACCCGAAAAGTCCACAGTTTTAGAACCTCTCTGCTTTGTTAAAGAGAGCTAGTCGGCTTTTAACAGCTTCCCCAACAAGCTCAAGATCCTTCCCTGTGAGCGATGAGACGTTCCATGTGCCTATCCTAAGTCGATGCCGTTGTCGAATCTCAGAGAGTCTATCTGTGCCCCTATCGGTGCACAGCGCGCTCACCCCTTGACCCCCGTAATGGTTCGCGAGACCATTGACAGGAAGCTCGTAGCCATTTCGGGTTTGACCCGGCCGGCTGTCGAGCGGGACAGGCCGACCACCAAACGCTCGCATACTGACACCCTTCAGGCCTGGCTCCAAAGGATGCCCTGGCTTACCAGGCTTGGCAATATCCGAGGCCGGTCGATTCCTTCTTGTCATCATGGGGTGTGCGCTTTGTTAGCCGTAACTGGATTGTATGGATGGGAATAAGTATTTAAGTTAACCCCATCCGCACATCCCAGTCACGTTGCCCGCCCCCCACCAGGAGGAGGTCAGCTGCCAGGGGGGCAGTAAACCCTCATTTTATCAGAAATCCTTCAGGACTACGAGTAGATACACTGGATTCATCAGATGATGGAAAATCCGGCCTATTGATGTTGTCGTGAACCATTTGACCATCGTACGGTTTAAAGGTTTCTTCCAGGTGGGCCGCAAAGACGTCCGCTTTTTATTTATCTTCCCTTGCCCATTCATTTTCATTTAATCATTTAAATCCCCAAAATCACACCTTTTTGGAGATCCGACGGAGAATAACCTTAACAAACCGCTGCTACTTCAGTTTGGCAAAACAACTGGGTTCAAAACTCCTAACTCGACGGACCAAATTAATGCTCTATAGAACGCTCATCTTACTAGTTTTGCTTTATGGCGACAAGTGCTGGATGATAAGTAAGAAAAATACTTCGTCGCATATGAGAGAAGAGCGAATGGAGGAGAAGATACGAGTATAACCATGAACTCTACAAGTTGTACCATGATGTGGATGTAGTCCAAAAAACGAAGACACGTCGACTACATTGGCTCGGCCACATCGAGCGAATGGACAACAACGCTCCAGCCAAGAGAATCTTCGAATCCCAGCCACCCGGTTTGAGACGGCAAAAAAGACCGAACCTCCGGTATAAAGACCAAGTTGTCTCGGATGCCAGAAAACTCAGTATTCACAACTGGAAGCAGCGTGCCCGGGACCGCAGAGGATGGAAGGTAGACAGTCGGGAGCCCTTTAAGTCAGTAGGTGAATGATTGAAATCTGAATAAGAATTTTTTTTTTCACATCACATTTCTGTATTCGCAACAAACGAGTCACAGCTAACGTCCTGAAATGCAATGCAGCGAATGATGAACAAAATCATGTATATAGGGACACTAGATGTGAATGTGAATAAGGGAGGAATTCTTTTTTCACATCGCATCTATGTATTCACAACATCTTTTAGTGCAAGGCAGCGAATAATAGAACAAAGTAAAACGTGGTGAACGAAATGCCTTGCCAATACGACTTAGCCCAACTCTAACTTCTTCGCCTCATCACGTTTCTCTCGCCTTAAATAGTACATGGTATCGCATCTGTTTTGAGTAACTGTGAAGTCAGTGAGTCGAAATGAGTCGACTCAATACAAAATGTTATATTTTACATCACTAATTGTAACAAATCTAAATTATTTTCAAATTTTTATCTACGGTATTTTTCAACTGACCCGAGAGATTTATTCTACGATGCCTTACATTTTCTCGGCTGATTTTGATAAACTTCAATTGGACTGGCAGCACTTCGTTAAAGTATTTGAAGTATTTACGTGCGACTATCGACGACAACTAAGGTCAGCTCCCTCAATATTTCCTCCACTTTAGGTTTGGTTAGGTTAAAGGGGTTAGCTGCAACGAATGAGCACAGCCTGCACTCGGATCTCAAAAGGATCCATTGTGCTCCCCTGACGCGGAGTTTCCTGGCTGAAGAACTGTAAAGAGGGGAAAAAAAAAACAAAATCGCTAGAGTTCTGTGCTAGTGGAACGGCCTCCTCTGAACCATCCTGAAGAAGTTATAAATTTCATGATGGTGGTTGGTGGCTTTTCAGACAGGTCGCCCAGATGGTTGAAGAAAAACTCTCCAAGGGCCGTCTTCCTGGTACTGCATAGACTAGGGCATTTGCAGAGTAAATGTTCCGTGTCCTCCTCTACGTCTGTATTGCCGCATCCTCTGCAGAGTTCATCTGTACTTAGCCGCATTCTCTTCCGGTAGGCCGCCAATAAGTTGTCGCCGGTAATGATACTTACGAGAAGCGCCAAGTTTTGTCTATTTTGAGAAAGGATGAGCTTGGTTTTCATCTTGTCATGTTTTGTCCAGATGCTTTTGGAGACACGGCATGAAGGGAGTGCTCTCCATCTTTCCTCTGCAATTTGTTGCACTTTTTTTTCAAGGGAGGGAGAATTAAACCGCGGGTCAGTTAAACTAAAGGTAGCCGACTTGCTACACTGACAAATATATAAAAAAAACGCAAAAGGAAAAAACACGACCGATCGCTTTTGCGATCGGAAAACGAAATGAAGGGCGAATACAAAAACTTATCTGTTCTTTTGTCCTCCTTGTCCTATTTTCCTCCTGTTAAATGCCTCGATCTGGCCACTACTCTGCTATCAGTAATCCTTCCAGCCTCTTCGTGTAACCCTTGTCCTAGTCACTTCCTTTTCTTCCTTTTTCTCCAAATTGTTTTTCACTCACTATTACAACAAAATCAACTTTGTTGATTCTCACTTTTGCTCCTTTCAAAAAAACTTCCAAATTATTCGATGGTCAACAAGTATTAGGGGAGGAAGGACTGAGCTTCGGACCATTGACATGTCTTGTTCTGATCCCTTTCTTTCCAATTCATCCGCCATCTCGTTCCCTTGAAAATTCATCCGCCATCTCGTTCCCCTGAATTCCTTTGTGTCGTGGGACTCACCAGAGTGTTACATGGTGGCTTTGGGTAAGCATGGTAACCTCCTCGCGGCAACGTTTTATTAGCTTTGATTTTATAAGATGCAGATGTGATTGCCTTAATAGCAGCTTGACTATCTATGTAGATACCAATCTCATTCCTAGTAACAAGTTTCGTAATACGAACACACTACTGTGGTTTGGAAGCCTTAGTGATATTGCAATATCAGGTTCCGCTGAGTAGATACCCGAACCCACTCCTTCGTTTGTTTTGGACCCGTCAGTGAAGACTGAAATACTATGCGAGTTAATGGCCCCACCGTCTTCCCAGTATTCCCTTGATGGGATGACCGTTTTGACGTTTAGGCTGAAATCGGGGGATTGCAGACGATAGTCTGTGGTGGTGTCTATGTGAGCCCATCTTGAGGTGTTACGGTGACCCGTGTGGCCCTTTCTCCATAGGTTGGATTCTTTTAGGCGTAGGGCACTCATCGCTGCTGATTTCTTGACAAATAAGTCTAGTGGAATCAGTGCGAGAATTGTTTCAAGTGCTGCGGTCGGGGTAGTTCTAATGGCGCCTGTGGTTGCTATGCAAACAAGTCTCTGGATATTAGTCAATTCCTTCACTTTGGTACTTATACATTTTCTAACAGGAATGGTAGGGTCTACAAAATATGCTCGAATGTAAATTTCTCTTGCGATTCATGGTCCCAAAAGCCAATCATATTGCTGAATAACAAAAAAAAGGCGGTGATCTTCAATCTATACACTGCCGGGTGTAGAAACACGGTTGAAATGTAAGCCTAGGGTATAAATCAAGGAGTCTCTAAAGGCTTTTATAACAATGCCTAAGCTTAATGAGTCTAAAATATTTTGTACAAGATACTCAATTGTGATAACGCTTCTATTACTCGTACAAACTACTTATGACTTAACAAGGCAAGTTCAATAATTACGTCTGCCATTGTTTGCCATGACAGTATTCCGTCTGCCGGTTAGGACGTTTTTTTTTGTTATTTCCCGCAACGTAAGCACTTAATTTGTTTGCGTTACTAATAATAATAAAAACAAACCAACACGTAACGTGAGTCCCTGCTGAATGCATTTCCATCGTATCCACGACCATCCTTTGAATTGTTCACAAGAAAAAAAAAAAAATACTTTCAGAACATAGCTCATTCTGTGTTTCAGACTCTACTGATCGCCACCGAAGCGATTTATGTCTGCTAACCACGCGACCTGTGCCAAAAGGACGACAACAGCGCGACAATGTCCCCAGAAGGAAGCTCAGCGGCCATGCCATTTTGCATTTCACCTAGGTCCCGGTCCCGGTCCCTCTGGAGCTGGTAGTACATTTTATTCGATGGTCATTTGCTTATTCTCATCCACTCATGGCTTTCCTGAACAAAATAATGATACAAAGAAAGAAAAAAGTTAATTTATGGGCATTTCCCACTACCCCGCCACCCTTCCTTGTACCAAAGTAGAAGGTACCACCATTACGCATACGACGGCTATATGTTATGTTAATGATGATGATGATGGCTGAACACAGGGAATACAAAAACACAACCAAAGGTGCACCAGGCAAACAGTAAAGTAACAAAAAATGATGAAGAAGCCCAGCCAAGCCGACCGAAGCAATAGGGCGCGGAGGATATTTAATTCCCTTCATGGCTGCCAACAGAGGAGGCGGCGGCGCGGCGCATTCAACACACACCACCTACTAAAGTGTGAGGGAAGGACACCCAAAGGCTACACGAGGGTAATTATGGGTCCACTGTAATGTGTATAATTTCCCAAAGTGGAAAATTTCTGATGAACACAAAGAGGCAGCAGGGGCAACACAACACAACATAACGAAACACACACACACACGGTACAATGATGTACAAGTGAAATTACACTTTTATCACCCAAAACTGGAAAAAAAAAGAACATGGATAGACGCTGGCGGGAGGATAAACATGGGATATGGCATGTCCGATGGCTGTTGACCATGGAACATGCAATCCTCGCATGATATCGAACAGCGGAATGTGTTAAGATAAATGGCTTAAATGAGCGAATGGAATAAAATGACACCTGAGTGTTGTTGTTGATCTGGTTTTCCTCTTCTTTTTGCCTGCGTCTCCCTGTCTCCTTATTTTAATACATGTGAGTGTGGTTGGTAAAATTAATTAGGAAACGATGGCATGAACCGGAAATTGCTAATTATCATTAATCTATCTATACACGGGTGGAAAATAGAGAAATTGATTTGTTTAGCCTGGTTAATGGGGGTTTGGTAGCTTAATCTGTTCCAGCAGAAGCGAAAAACAAAGGTGATAATTTGATGGCATTTTACACTTAAGTGGAATCTTATTATGGGTAATTATGAGGGGATTTGTAGATTGTAACAGCTTCTTGTGTCATTCAATTGACAGCAGATCTGACATTTCACAAACGGCTTTGGACATACAAATTGTTTCTATGCTAGAAGGTATATTCAATTTTACCCAGCTATTCCAAAACTGAATTTAAACTGCTTCTGCTTCCGGGCTTTGAATGTCCTATATTAATGTGAAACTTGACACCACTTATTCTAGGCGAAATGTAATGGGTTTTGACACGTAATCAATTAGAATTCAAAACTAATTGCATGATATTTGATTTTGACATACGAGTAAGTCACACAAGGTGTAGTAAATTTTGTTATTTGTTGTTTAAAATAATTTATAATTTAGGGGCTTTAAACGTCAAATGTAAATGACAAGTTTGGGTCCATGTCCTAGCCATCTCAGTCGCTGTATGCGTACTCTTCTGGCTAGGTCTATATCTCTGTACATTCCATACTGTTCTTCATTCCATATTCTCCTCCACTCGCCGCTACTCGAAGAACCTATCAAAGTATCCAAGGGCATCCGATTTCGATAGAGTGTATGCCTCTGCGTGTATGCCCCCGTATGCTGGACAGGAAACTAAATTGGAGACTTAACATACAGGAACGAGTCTGCAAAGCTTATAATGCTCTTTTCATCTGTAAGCGGACCGCGGGAAAAAAATGGGGCCTGAAGCCTGCAATGATGCATTTCCTATACATCATGATAGTCAGACCCATCTTTACGTATGGGGCTCTTGTGTGGTGGAAGGCAACGAATACGAAAACACACGGGATATGTTGGCCATGGTACAAAGAACAGCTTGTATTGCCATCACAGGTGCTCTACACACAACACCTACGGCTGCACTCGAGATCTTTCTGTATCTTTTACCATTAGACCTACAAATTAAATTTCAAGCGGGCAACAGTGCGCTTCGGCTCACTAACGTTGGTCTCTTTAGGACTAATAACATAGGACACAGCTCCATTCTCAAGGAATCTTTTCCCGGAATCCCTGACGAATCGGACGATATAGTTGACACCTTAGACTTCGACACACCATACGAAGTACTGTATCCTATTAGAGAGGACTGGCGAAGAAAGACAGTCTCTGTCCATAACGAGATTGCAATATACACAGATGGTTCTAAGACCAACGAGGGCACGGGGTCAGATATTTACTCGAGAGATACGAACCTACAGGTGGCCCTGAGACTTCCGGACACATGCAGTGTGTTCCAAGCAGAGGTTCTAGCTGTACTTAAAGCTGCGGAATTACTTGAGATGGGATCAATATCCGATAAGAATATCGCCATCTACATTGACAGTCAGGCTGCGCTAAAGGCGCTAGAGTCTTACGTCGCCAAATCTGAGTTAATCAGGAATTGCCGCACAATGCTTAGGGCATTATGTACGCAGAACCGAATCAGATTATGTTGGGTACCTGGACACTGCGATATCGAAGGCAACGAGCAAGCCGACGCACTGGCTAAAAGAGGAGCGGGGCTCCCACGTAGCGATATAATTGGTAGTATTAAACCACCAGGGTGCGTGGCTAAGGGAATTATTCGGGATAAAATCATTGACACGGCTAATCTAAGATGGTCAAACTTAGATGGTCACAGGTTGTCTAAGGCCTTGTGATCGCAGAAAATCTGAGGAGATAATTAAATTAGATAGATCGAGGCTAAGAACAGCGATAGGAATATACTCTCTGGCCACTGTCTGCTAAGGAGGCATGCCATGAAACTAGGGTTATCCGATACGGATGTTTGTAGGTACTGCGACGACCTACATGTCTCAGAGGATATAACTCATATACTCTGTGAATGTCAAGGAATTGCCAGGACAAGGCTAAAGCACCTTGGTAGAAACTTCTTCGATAACCTTGAAGAGGTGAGGTCCCTGAACCACAAGAAGGATCTTTTCAGATTCTGTAGGGAGATTAATTGCTTGGGAGAATGGGTTTAGGTCTTCTGCCGTGAAGGTTCCCTGGGGATCGCGATGGGCCCACTTTGGTGCCTAGTGTTTTATGATAACCTCATAATCCTACCTAACCTAACCTAACCATGCCTCTGCGCCGGTTGTTGAGATGTTGATGGACCTTTTTTTTCAATAAAAGTAAACTCAAATCCCAGAGCAGTCAGACTCACCCCGGTCCATTGTACTACCAGACAGAAACCTTTCTTCGAGTGGGGCTCGAACCTGTACATCCCGGGTTACAAGCAAACCCACTGTCCTCTGCACCGCTGCCACCCTCTAGATAGACTTTCCTGCCGTACTCGAATTCCGTGGATATTTGTTTACAATAGAAAGGTTAGAAGTAGGATTAGTTCAACTTGTTATTGGTCTTGAACCTTCACGAGTTCAAAATGAATTTCAGGATCACTTTCAATGATTTCATTCGCACTTCGCCTAGATCGTTTAAGAAAGAGCCGTGATTCTGATCCTCCTGTGACTTAGGCATTGTCAGCGAAGGTAAGCCATGCACGAACTTTTGTGGAGGTGGGTGCCATGGCGTAAGTGGTTAGTGTGTCGGATCACTATGCGTGAGGTTCCAGGCTCGAATCCCAGAAAACACCAAACAATTTTTTCACGGTCCCACCTCTCGCGAACGTCTGACAAATATACGAGAGTATTGTTGTCTCGGAAAAACTTCTCAAAACAAATTGCCCTGCGGACACGGCACTAAACTGTAGGTCTCTTCCATTAGTGTGAAAAAATATTTTTTTTTTTTTTTTTATTCCAAACAATAAGCTGCAAAGGATTAAAAATATTTGTTAACACTGCGACTAGTTATGAAACCAACGAGCAGTTTGCTTTTCAGGATATATAGTGAGAGAAAAGAAAATGGCTAACAGTTTACTATTTTTAAAGTACAATATAATTTTAATTTGTTGTATGTCATTCTTAACTTTTAATAAAAGTAACAAGAGCATAGATGGGATTTAATCCATCCAAAGCGTTGGAGGTTAAATTCACTCCGAGCGCCTCTTTTCGCTCGTTGTTGTCGCTCTGTCACTATATAGTAGAGGATGTGGTACGTCGTATGGTTTGCGGTTGCCTTGCAACATCTGACGGTCTTATACGTTGCAGTCGTCTCACGCCATATACGTTTAGAAGAATTGTTGCTTCCTCGTTAATATGTTCCTGGAGACACTTCTCGTGTGCTTTGGCCCTAGTGTTGATTTCTTCAAGAATAGTAGGAATCCCTAGGTCCCGATGTGGAGGTCGCTGTTTCGGATGTACCATGGAGCGTTCACAATACTTCGAAGGACTTTATTCTGGAATCGTTGGATGACTACAATATTAGTCTGGCTGGCGCATCACCAGAGTTGAGCGCCATATTTCCATACTGGTTTTAGGATCTGGTTATATAAAAGAATTTCATTATTAATTGATAGTCCTGACTTCCTGCCTATAAGCCATTCTAATTTTCGCCATTGAATATCTAATTCTTGTCTTTTCATTTTAATATGCTCTTTCCAACGAAGCTTGGCATCTAGAGTCATACCTAGATACTTCGCTGTATTAGCGTAAGGTATTGTCGTGCCTGATATTGCTATGGGGGAGTACTAGATAGACTTATTTGTGAAGTCAATATGTACAGATTTGCTCGAATTTAGTTTTATACGCCATCTTTGAGTCCACCTGATAATTTGGTCTGTAGCAGCTTGTAGCTTTTGCGTCGATTCTAGCGTTGTATCTCTCACTGCTAAGACTGCCGTGTCGTCGGCAAAAGTTGCAGTTTTGGTGTAGGGCGTCGTGGGTAGGTCTTTAGTATAAAGGAGGTATAACAGAGGTCCGAGGACGCTTCCTTGAGGAACTCCGGCTTCGATCTGCATTAGCTTAGAGTAGTAGTTTTCTTGTTTTATACGGAAGTAACGCGATGTTAAATAAGACTCCATTAGGTGGAAGTACTGTTCTGGCAGGTACACTTTTAGTTTATTGAGAAGACCTTCATGCCATACTTTATCGAAAGCCTGTGCTACGTCTAAAAAGATTGCAGAGCATACTTTTTTTTTCTTCTAGTGCTCTTTCGATTTCAGATGTTATTCTGTGGACTTGTTCTATCGTGGAGTGTTTGCTTCGAAAGCCAAACTGATGATTTGGGATTAAATTTCTTGATTCTACGATTGGTTTGAGACGCTTAAAAATCAATCTTTCAAACAACTTTGATGTTGACGGAAGTAGCGATATTGGTCTATATGAGGATACCTCGTGAGGGTCTTTGCCTGGTTTAGGGATCATTATCACGTCAGCTACTTTCCAGACGCTTGGTACATACTCAAGGCTAATTGTTTTATTCATTAACCGTAAGAGTTTCACTAGCCCTTTGTTTGGCAGTCGCTTCAGGACTTCCGCAGTGATCAGGTCAAAACCTGGAGCTTGTTTGTCTTTTAATCGCATTATCTCATATTTTAACTCGTGCGTTTTAATGGGAGCAATCATAGAACTAGTACTTTCATTGAGATTTAGAAGCTCATCACAGGAAGCATTATTAGGCTTAAAGGTATTCGCCAGGTGGTCGGCAAAAGCAATAGCTTTTTCCTCATTGCTTTTAGCCCATTGCCCATTACTGCATCTTATTGGAGGAATATGATTTGTTGGTCGCTTAAGATATTTTGCACTTTTCCAAAGTGAATATTCAGTGCTCTTGTCAGCAGTTAGCTCTGAGAGATATATTAGCCATATTTTATTATCACCCAAGATCCATATAGATCACACGACGAAAATAAAACGATCCGGATCTGGATCAACGAATATTTTTCCTTGTGCCGCCTTGTAGTGTGGTTGTGTAACCTATCAAGGATAAAAAAAAACAAAAATCTGCATCACGAAATTGATCCTGATAGAAAGCAAGATCTCGTATTGTTGTATTGCATAGAAATTAATGATCCATATCATGAGTGATAATAAAATACGGCTATTTTCATCGTCTCATTCCGGATTAACTTTATCTTAAGTTTAAGATCTTGTGTGGCCTTGTTTAGTCTCCTTTTGTCGGAGGGAGATCGAGTTTGTTGCCACCTACGCCGAAGTTTTCATTTGTTTATTATAAGCTCCTTAATTTCTTTTGGATAATTGCTACCGACGTTTTTCTCTTTGTTGGGGGAGTACAGCTACAAAAAAAACAAATATTTGGCGCAACAGCTCTTTAAAGTGCCAGGGCCTAGCTTCCCGCAACCACTCATGTTGTGTGCGTTATATTTTTCATACGAATGGAAGGAACCTACAGTTTAATGCCGAATCCGAACGGCGATTTTTGAGAAGCTTTTTCGTGACAACAATACTCTCGGATGTTTGTCAGACGCTCGCGAGATGTGGGACCGTGAAAAAAGCTTTTCTGGTATTTTCTGGGATTCGAACTTGGAACCTCATGCGTAGTGATCCGACACACTAACCACTTACGCCACGGCGCCCACGGGGAGTACAGCTCCAAGCTGCAAATTGGATTAGTTGGATGAAAGCATTTGCTTCGTTTTCCAGCTGGTTTGTCGTCTCAATAGGTGTACTAATATTGACTTTATCCTGAAGGATTTGTGTAAAACTAAGCCAATCTGTGAATTTATTTGAAAGGTATGGACTTTCTTCTTTAACTATAACAGTTTCACTGAGTGTCAGGTATATTGGTGAGTGGTCCGAGTCGAGATCCAAACCTTCTTGTACCCGGATAAAGTTCCTTGACAATTTATTTATGACAAAAAAGTCAACCAGATCTGGAATTTTGTTAACGTCCGTCGGCCAGTATGTAGGCTTACCAGTAGATACAAATTCACACCCTGTTTTTTTAGCTACATCTTAGAGTTCACGACCTTTTGTTGTAGTGAGTCGGGATCCCCAGTATGTGTGCTTAGGCCTGTGTACTAGGCCCTGGCACTTAAAGAGCTGTTGCGCCAAATATTTATTTATTTTTATCGCCATAGCCACTGTAGCTACCACAATGATCATTACTATCTGAGTGATGGTCTAGTTTTCCACCTATACCTGTACCTATACAATCAAGGGAAAGAATTGAGTTCATTTAGTTAGTTGAACCAAACATGAGCAACTTACGTCAAAATCTTCATTATTATCACTCAAACAATGGCACAGAGTTAGGTTACTCACTCAATAGCAGTATTTGCTATCAACGGCAAGAAGTTCAAGCTAATCTAGAACTCAAGCCTTACTTACAGAGACAATCTTAGTTTGCACTGCTTTGGTCCAATTGAATCACAAACACAAACCTCGTCAGAAATATTAGTAAGCCTTACTTAGGTGGCGCTACAGCCAACTACTACTGCCAACTGAAATTTATGCAACATCAACTGCTTCATGTATCGTTCCTAAGCCAAAGAAAATGTATCAACTTGAACTGTGTCATTCTTTCTCCCGTCTCCCGTCTGACATTGTGTTAGGAGTACGAATAATTTGAGAGCGTATGAAACAATGGTGGAACAGGTAGAGGAAACAAAAAACAAATTCGACCCGAATATGTTTAAAACACTGTCTAGCGAAGTATATTAGAATCGGCGATGGAACTACTACTTTTAATGCTTCGAATCGCGAGGTTTAAAAAAATATTTGGCAGGAAAATACACCCGAGTTACTCACTGAAGCTGGACGAAGAGGAAAACGCGTCTATTGGTTACTTCTTCTTCCTTTTTATCAGCCCGGTTATGATCCGAAAACAAGGGATCATAACCTTCCCACTTCACCGCATTTCTACTGATCCGCCTGTGGGGTTCGTCTATTCGTTACTATACTCCATTACTATGGAAAAATGGGAAAATTTAGTGCGATTTTTGCATTAGGTTCTGCTTTCATGTATAAGTGCTGAGGTGCATCATTTTATTTCATTACTAGAAAACTTGAATAGATATGGTTGATACTTGAACCGACAACCTACCACTTAAACGTATTGCCACTACACCATACCATCCACACTACTCCATCCAATTAAATATTCGTACTTGACTGTCATAATAAAGTGTAGTTGTGTCCAGATGTTGCACCACTACATTCCTTTTGTTGAATGAAAAACATTCGACGCTTAGCTTACCAATATTGAACCATACCATAGAATCCAACCTAAAACTCGTCTTACAACAATCCAATTACCACCTGCATTAGCTTAAACACACTTCAAATTATTCACCATATTTGTCCACTTGTCTAAATATCTAATCTCTTGTAATTAATACTTCCAAGTAGCTACTGCAACCACCGAAGCGTTAAAACACTCCAGCGACAGAGATGCAAAGCCAACTTGCGCGCCAATGCGTGTACGGCAATCTCTTGGCCAAACAACAGCCGTGTCGCACAATTAGAAGCAAAACAAAAAAAAAAAAACACATTCACCTACTCAGTAGCAAAACCACACAATGCGATGTAATCACAATAAAAAAAATTTCATTACATCATTTATCAAACGATATTAACTTGTTGTTGCTGCAATAAGCACCACCACAATGTGGTCCCTCTGAGCAGCTTCTGTTTGTATCTACATATCCATAGATACAATGTCGTGCGCTGTGTTTGCACACCGACCGACGACTTGATTTTGCTTTTTAAATGTGAAATTTGTTTGCATTTCAATTTCAATTGAATTCAATTCGTAACACTCTTGCCGAGAGTATCTCTACCTGCCAACAGCAGCAGTGGCAGCAGCCTGATGAACTTTGAAATGATGTTTGTATTGGATCTCTGCAATATACCGCAATAAGTTTTCTTCTAGAAGACAACTTTTGCACTAAAAGTATCTAGACACACACGTGTGTAAGTATATTTGCATCCATACCCGACAAAAGGTAATCTGATTGAAACGCTCTCCGTGCTCAGGAAACCAGCCGTATCCAGTAGTATGCAATTTCAATTGGTAAACATTAATTTAACACGATTTCTTCATGTTTACGTGCTGTAAGGGGTGCATTGGAGATGTAAAGATGGCATTCCCCATTGACATGTAAATTTAGCAAATGTATTTGGTTACGTACAGATGATAGGTGATGTGAATATAGATAGAATCTACTAAATCCATGCAAATTCTATCTATGGTCGCATGAGATTTTGTTAGGGATACTGTAATTCTGTTTTAGATACTTTCACCTAAATAGCATTTCAAGACGCATGCATATCTATGAATGAATTCAAACGATTTAGGGTAACTTGCAGAAATGCTGTAATTCATTTGAAATTGATAGTATGATGTCCTAGCTATATTTTCTAACCCAGGCAATTTAAAGTGTTTTAAGTGGGCATGCCTGATCAGAATGTTTTTAGAAATTATAGGAAAACCAACTGATCCCTTTACAGGAAACGTTTATTAACGCTTATTCCCTCCCACCTGCCTACTGAACCTTCTTGCACTGAGGACCTTGACAATCTAGTCAACACCCTAACATCGGCACTAAATGGTGCCATGACCGAGGCCTCCGCAAACCTCGAGGTAAAAAGAAACCACCCTGGTGGAATGCAAATCTCAGTACTCTTAGGAAAGACAGTAGGCTCCTTTTTAATATTGCTAAAAGCTCCGTGAGACGCCCGATTGGAACTCCTATAAACTGTCTCTCAGGAAATACAAAATCTCACTGAGGAAGGAGCAAGGACGATCCTGGAGAGTCTTCTGCGACAGCATTGAAGAGTCCTCGGAAGCTTCCAGGTTGCGAAAAATCCTCTCTAAAAGCCCTTCTATACTCAGGTACCTTTTGCATCCGGATGGTCACTGGACCTCCTCTGTTGAGGAATCCATTGACATCTTACTAGATACTAACTTTCCTGGTAGCTCCCCTGTTGCTGTATCGCAAGCGGGAAATTCCCCCCCTTGTAGCAACTCCTTAGTCTTGATAACTACAGAAAAGATCCGATGGGCCATGCGCAGTTTCAAACCCTTCAAGTCCCCAGGACCTGACGGTGTTAATCCAGCTGAAATTCAGCAATGCATTGTGCTTCCATGGCTCAAAGTCATCTTGTCGGGCTGTCTAAATCTGGCCTATATTCCCAAACTTTGGACCGAGATTGAAGTCATATTCATACCTAAGGCAGGAAAGAGCTCGCACGTGGAACCAAAGGATCTCCGACCTATCAGTCTGTCGTCCTTTCTGCTTAAAACTTTAGAAAGGTTAATTGGTATCCATCTTCGACAAAGTATTAGCCCAGCTTTACTCTCGCCGTCCCAACATGCGTACTGCAAAGGCAAATCGCATGTTGGGACGCATAGGCCTATACTACTATATGGCGTGATCGTATGGTGGCCTGCTCTTGACAGGGCGGTCCGCCTCACTCAACTAGCTAAGGTGCAAAGAGTAGGTAGTTCGCTTCACTTCTTTACAGACGGATCTAAGACGGAGGGTGGGGTGGGTTGTGATATTTTCTCCGAACAGCTCAATCTGAGCATCTCTTTCCGCCTCCCTGATCATTGTAGCGTCCTTGGACGTCATGAGCATCCATCGCTTTGTGAAAAGCTCCGGTTGGTTTTGTTAGTCCCTGAGTGGCCTAATGGTTTGATCCATGGTATCACAAAGGACCTTCACTGGTCTAAGTGTGTCTGCACTCTCGTGTGGACAGCCAACCTAGTCTAACCTAACCTAAGTGGGCGTGGCGTGTATGTTACTTACTTACTTACTTTTCTTATGTGGCGCTACAGTTTGGGGTGAGCCTGGGCCTCAACCAACAAGCCTCTTCATTTAGTTCAGTCTCTAGCTAATTACCTCCAGTTGCGCACTCCAAGTTGGTCGAGGTCCCCTTGAACTTGTGCGCGCCACCTACGGCGAGGAGGTCCTTTACTGCGTCGTCCCTCGGGGTTAGATTCGAAGACTGGTGGCGTGTATGTGGCCTCCCTAATTTTGGTCAACTTCTATTGAAATCCAGTTACTTTTTTAAGAAAATGCCCTAAAAAGTTGGCGTGATTTAGTTTAGTTTAGTTTATTTACTTAACCTACAATTTCAACAATCAACAGGTTTTTCAAAAATGAATACAATTCATTTAATTCAATTACATAAATTCAAGTAAAATTAATTATTGACCTAAGACTAACAATAGAGAGGCTTTGAAAGAGTTTCTGGGCACATAAATACCTAAGTTTGTGTAAAACAAATTAAATAACTTACAACACTGTGTGATAGGTTCACGAAAACCATAAGCGGTAGAATGAGGAGCTTCAAATAAAAGTGGCCTCTGTCTAAGAACTCTAGACGGAGCGTATAAATTTATACTGTTAAGTAAATTGCTGCTGTCGACAGTTGCACATAACAAATCACGAATGAAAATAACACTAAACGTTTCTCTTCTCGTTTCAAGAGTTTGCAGTCCTAACAATAGACATTTAGAGCGGTAAGAATGATGTACATTAGAATCATGGGCATTACAAAGAAGCCGACGCAAAGCAAAACGTAAGAAATTCTTTTGTACACGTTCGATTCTATCGATACTATTCGGAGCAGTAGAATTCCAAACAACACAACCATATTCTAAAATTGGACGAACAATGCTGCAAAATAGAGACTTAAAGGTATAAGGATCTTTAAAGTCGTAAGAATTTCTCTTAATGAAGCCCAAGATTGAATTTGATTTAGAAACCATTGAACTGATATGTAAATCAAAAGCAAGCTTTCCATCAAAAATAACGCCGAGGTCCTTAAAATCACTAACAATCTGAAGATTAGTATTTTCAAAAGCGTAGGAAGGGACGATGTGGTGTAGTGATCGATTATAAGACATTGATGCGCACTTAGTTAAATTTAATATTAAGTCATTCAACTTGCACCAACTAATAAAAATATCCATATCTTTTTGCATTAAAATGCAGTCACGGACGGATGAAATTATTGTAAAAAAATGTTACATCATCAGCATACATCAGGCAATGACAGTGTTTTAATATAGCGGGTAAATCATTAATGAAAAGAAGAAATAGTGAAGGACCCAAATGGCTACCTTCTGGAACTCCCGAAGTAGCATTTATTATTTTTGAGTACTGATCTCCAATGACGACAAATTGTGTCCGACCATATAAATAGGATCTAAACCAACTAAGCAAAGAACCAAAAATACCAAATGCTTTATGTTTACTAACAAGAATAAATAGATTAACCCTACTAAAGGCTTTAACGAAATCAGTGTATATAACATGAACTTGCTGATGATTTTCAAGCGCAGTAACACAGAAATTAGTAAATTCTACCAAATTAGTGGTAGTAGATCTCCCTTTCCAAAAACTATGTTGATATTTGCTGATATAAGCCAACATAAGCATTAAACTTGTCTTTTACAAGGCAATCAAGAATCTTGGGTATTATAGGTAGCTTAGTAACAGGCCTTTAGTTTGAGACGTTGTCCTTTTTTCCAGACTCAAAAATGGGAGTTATACTTGAAACTTTCCAGTCATCTAAGAAAACCCCGCTCGATAGAGATAGGTTAAATAATGCAGTAAGAGGAGAACAAAGTGAGGTAGCGCAATGGCGAAGAACAATTGGACAAATACCTAATAAATCAGGCTTGTTTTTGGGTTCTACCTGGTTAAGTAAGGTTAGCGCTTCCTCTTCATCGAAAGCAAAAAGGGAACAGACTGTCATGGATGGAAGGGATTTAAAGTAAACTTCATTAATATAAGTCCAATTTGTAGAATTATAAATACTTTGAAAGTATTCGGCAAACATATCTGCAACCTCTTTTGGTTTACTACTCTGTTTATTATTATGATGCATCATTGTAGGGAATCCTATGCTTTTCCGCTTAGAATTAACGAAGCTCCAAAAGAGTTTTGGACCAGATTTAAGTCTATACTCCAACATTTGAACATCATTTCTATACAGAAAACTCGACAAAAATACAAATTCTTTCCTAAGACGAGAGAAAACCACATGATTGGATTCTGACTTAGAACGTTTGAACTTTTTGTGAGCGGCATTTTTGGCATTTTTCAGTCTTATTAATCTGTGATTGTACCACACGGGACGAGAATTAACTTTCTTGTGGACTAAAGGCACATATTTATTTAAGACATCAATAAATACATTTTAGAAAGTAAGAAAGTTTTCAGATAAATTATTATTTTTAAATTTATGTGACAAGTTGACAGAAGCAAAAAGAGAATTCATGCTATTAAGATTATTTATGTCGAAACTGCGAACAAAGGAAATGGGGTTGTTAAACTTACAATAGTTATTGATGTCATGTAAAGTATGCACCAGAGAACTGCATGAATTCACACATTTGCAGTTGTGAATCATTTGCTAAAACACTAGACGTCCACAGTCTCACGCACAAAGAAAACAAGCAAGTATGAATCGACATTCATGAATATTTGAATGCGTAGTAAGCTGGCACTCAAAGTATTCACTCAATCAGAGTATTCACAAATTTATAAGTGATTCACGAGCCTTCGATTGGTTTCAAGTAGCTCGTTTTGAATAAGTGTATAATTTTCAGTATACCCACATGGTGGAAATAAAGTGTGAGGAAAGTTAATCATTTCTTGGAATGAATGTGAATGTATGTGAAGGTAGGGAATGTTTCGAGTGGGTCAAAAACGAGCTACTTGCTGCAGTTCTCTGGTATGCATGAATCATAAAAAAATTCGACAGATTAGATTAGATTCGATCAGTTTATTCCTTACATAAACGCAAAATTGTTCACTATTATAATTTTCGCCTCAGCTCGCGAGGAAACTCGAACCAAAAGTGTACCCAAACAAAATGCACGACGGCGAAGAAGTTAACCAAGAGTCATGCTTATTCTTTCACATAAAGCAATCGCTAAGCTCTTAAGGCGGTTTTCGACTTTGGAGAAAAAATGTACGTACATGAGGAAACTCGTTTTGTGCGAAATCAAGTAAAAAAAAAAGCCCTTGAACTGGGACTAAATATTTATAATCTGGTCAAAGTGATCGTAAAGGTACATGCGATCGTCTAGATCTGTTTCACTTCTATTCTTTCATCTTCTTCTTCTTCTTCCTTTTATCAGCGAGGTTATGATCCGAAAATAAGGGATCACAACCCTCCCACATCACCGCATTTCTACTTATCCGCCTGTGGGGTTCGCCATCTATTCTTTCATCGAAACGACAAATGGTTTTCTTTGAAGTGATCGAAGTCCGACAGAAATGGGTAAAACAGCCTGACTGCACAAAACAGATCCAACATTTTCTATCTTAGTTCTGACAAATTCCAAAAAAATCGAAATGCATTATTGATATAGGCGAACATAACTAAAGTCGTTTAACCGTTTATGGATCCAGTAAGCATTGCCAAACTCTGCGTAGGAAGCAACCAAATTTTAACTTCCTACGATCCCATTAGTAATGTATAACACCTCACTCTGGTCACACTGACTGTGATCTCTGATCGCTTAAAGTCAACGGATTTAACCGTGGGAATTTTATGGGAATTTCCATTTATTACACCAAAATTTATTACTGTCTCACGCAGCTTAGCCTTAATATCGAACAACTTGCATTCATACGTGTACACCATTTAGAGAAATTTCGACTTAAAAACAGACGATTAAAAAAAAGTAAAAATCACACTCAGAGCGACATTTCAACAAGATACAGATACTACGTAATATGCTTGCACTTTTTTAGTGTTTTTTTTTTTTTTTTATAAGTAGGTATGTACATGTATTTTGCATCAATTAAACGCAAATTAAGTCTATGGTTCAAGTTGTTAATTGATTTTAATTACTTCGGACATTTAACAGGGTATCCGATTAATTTTTATTTGCTGAGAAGAAATTTAAATGCTAATTTATTTGTATTTTACATTTCGCAAATGTACACTAATTTTGCGGAAATATTTTCAAATTTAATACACCGCAATCGCCACCCGTTGTCAGGTTTATGGGACTAGTGTGTAATTATCATGAATTTACATTTTTTTTTTTGTAAATTTTATTAAATTAGGAACCACAAATCAAGTATAACGTATAGCTGTTTACTAATTAAATTTAGTGGACATCGAGTTTTAAAAGTTGGTAATAAATTAATTAGAAAAATATTTTATGTAGATGAAGTGGGTTTAAGAATAATAATGAATGGCGATTGATCAATATTGCCATTAATACGATGTAGTTAAAGACGTTTGCGTTTAGTGTGGATAAATGGGAACTAAGGTAGGTGACCCAAATAGGGCCCACCTTATTGTTAATCTGTAACAACTTACAGATGCTGAGGAAAAACATATTGGATGGATTCAGAAATTGTTGTATGTTTATTTAGCTATACAAAAACCATAATTTCAATTGTTTAAAATAAAAACGGAAGTACTTTTTTCGTCAAACTGCAAAACATGTACCTTGAGCCTTATTAAGAGCATGCTCCTAATAAGGTCCACCCACATTTTTAATTAAGTATTTTCTTTAAATGCATTAGTTGGTGATATACCAAGCGGGAATGAGTAAAACAAGACAATTTAATATTCTTTAAACTTTATTGTAATAAAATCCACTGAGTACTTAAACTAAAAAACATGTTATGTGCTCTACAAAACGCATATGCCTGGAAACGTACCATTTTTGGCGGAAGAGGCATACCTACTTCTGCCAAACGAACAATCCTCCTAGTTAGATCTTCTTCTAGGTCAGCTGTGAATATTGTGGGCCGACCAAGTTTTCTCGCCGTAGAGCCGCTATTGAGATGGTTCCGCAGAGTTCGTCGTGGTATACCAAATCTAATCGAAGCCTTGTGCTGTGACAAAATACTGAACAGCCTTCACAGCACTTTCCATTTGCTCAGAAGTCCATTCTGCCCGTTTATTTGAATTTGAAGTACTTGCATTTGCCATGATTAGTCTGAAATCATTGTAAGAAGAAAACAGTTTTTTTTACATTCCTAATAAGGCCTAGACAGATTTCTGGCGGGCCTTATTAGGAACACGTAACACTTTTGTTTGCCGACTCGTAAACAAAAAACTCTGAAAAATATTAAGCCAAAACTGCAATGGTACTATAGCTTAATATATTTTGTATCATACTTAAGACAAAAAAAAAGAACTTACATGAATAGAAACAAGAAAAATGTAATCTTCTTCTTCCTTTTATCAGCGAGGTTATGATCCGAAAACAAGGGATCACAGCCCTCCCACTTCACCGCATTTCTACTGATCCACCTGTGGGGTTCGCCTATTTGACCTCAGAAAATATAGGCAGGCCTGTCGATGTCGTCGCATTTGTCTGATCCAGGCGTATATAGGCCTGCCTTTCCTACATCGCGATGTCTTTGGAACGTGCATTGATATTGCCTTTTTAACAGGGTTCAAATGATCTCTTCTTTGAACGTGGCAATACCAACTGAGCCGGTCACGCTCTATTTTTTGTACGATGGTTTCCTTGATGTGAAAGCTTCCACGGATCTTCGAACTTCTTATTCGATCAAGCTTTGTCACTCCTGCTGTCATCCGAAGCATCTTCATCTCAGCTGCCGTTAATTTACTCTCATACTTTTTGTACATCAACCAACATTGTGAACCGTATGTGAGCGCTGGACGCACAACTGCGGTGTAGAGCCTTCCTTTCAACTTAGGAGACATTTTTCGGTCACAGAAGATAGCGGAATTTTCTCGCCACTTCATCCACCCTACGCTTACACGATGATTGATGTCGTCATCACAAGTTGCTTTGCTATTGATCATAGATCCCAGATATTTGAACTTTTCGCACTTGGGAAGCACTGTTCCATTCAAATAAATGTCTGGAATAGGCCTGAGTGGATCAGAGAACGGGCAGCACAACTACTCTGTCTTTTTGAGTTAATTCGATACCCATTTCCCTCCAAAACGTCCACCCACACATCAAGTGCTCGTTGCAGGGATGTAGGATCCTCACTTATGATGGCTCCATCGTCAGCAAAGAATAACTGATGTACCTTGGGGTCCATCACTTTACCTTCAAGCAGATAATCAAGGACTGTAATAAAGAGCAAAGGACTTAAAACGCTTCCCTGGTGCACCCCGACTTTGATTGGAAACTCTTCGGTTACTCCAGCGGGGCATGTTACTCTTGTCTTTGCTCCCTCGTACATGTCCATGATCATCTGTACATAGGTTTCTGGAACCCCTCGATGTCTTAGCGCCACCCATATCAGATCTCGTGGTTGTCTTTCGAATGCCTTTTCAAAGTCAACCAATACAATATGCAAATCCCTTAAGGGGATGTTTTTCCATTATGATCCGTATACTTTGGATTGCATCTGTGGTTGATTGTCCCGAGACAAACCCGCACTGATCATCAGATAGCCGTATTATTTTTCGCAGTCGGCCACCTAATACCCGCTCAACGATCTTCATGGTGTGTGACATCAGCTTGATCGAACGGTAGTTATCACAGTTTCGCGTAAGAAAAATTTAATATCTCACAACACTTTATTTATAAAATGGAGCGTGTGTCCACCTTCACTAACTTTTTGCCACAGCAGGTGCTGACACGTTTGTGATAGAACACGTTTTGTACGGTTTTAGTTCCTCAGTTGTGTATCCGCAAACACATACAGTGTACAAAACCCATATTCGTACACCCCCATCATAATCAGAAAAACATTTATTGTTTCGTTATGAAAAGGAAATATCTAACAAAACCAATAATTTTCAATGAAAACACATAAATATAAGAAAATAAAATGAAACACACAAATTTTGATATGGTTGTTTAATAAAATTGACACCTTTTGTTATTTAACATAAGCAAAATCCGTATTCCTACACCTTAGTTATTCGACAGAACTAATGAAAAAAATGATTTTTAATATTTTGTAGGGTTTCCATTTCATTTCAAAACAGAGCTCAATCTTTTAGGCATGAATTCCACTTATTTGTTAGTTAAATTTTGTCGAATTTTTTCCCATTCCGTCCTCAAAGCCGTTTTCAAGTCGTTCATGTTTCTAATATCATGATATTTAAATTTTTTTTTTGTAAATTGACCATATATTTTCTATAGGATTTATGTCAGGGCTTTGAGGAGGAGTTTTTATGTAGTTTGGACAGTTATACACTATCCATAGCCGTGTATTCAGAGCTGTATGTTTCGGGTCGTTGTTTTGTTGAAAAACAAAGTCCCGTTCGCAACCTAAATTTGTCGCACTTTCATGTAAATTTGCTTTCAGGATATTAATATACTGCTTGGAATCCATGATGCTTTCGATAAAATGTAGTTTTCCGACACCTGCCACTCCAAAACATCCCCACACCATGAGTGAACCACCACCATGCTTAAACGTTGGCAGTAGATTGTGTCTCCTTAAGTTTGTATTAAGTTCACGCCAGATCTTTACACGTCAATCGGATATTTTTATATTAAATTTGCATTCATCGGACAAAATTACCTTTCTCCAGAACTGCATGTCCATTTTTAAATATTTTTTTGCAAACATAATGCGCTTTTGCCTGTTAACTGGGCTCACATATGGTTTCCTCACTGTGACTCTGCTCCTAAAACCAAGTTTTCGCGTAAAATTTCGAATAAATTGTGCGGTAATTTGGATCCCAAGATATCTGTGAAGTCGTGCAGCATGCTTAACACCACTTACGAATGGATTTCTGCCGATTCGACGAAGCAAAAAAGACTGATGTCTTCTGTCCTATAAGGATCTATTTTGATTTCGAATTTTTTTTTCGACGCGGCCACTCTTTCTATATATATTTACCACATATTGCATTGTAGACGGATTTCTTTTGACAATTTTTGCAATTTGTCGCAAAGATTTATCGCCTGCATGCAAACTTATTATCAATTTTCTTATAATATTTGAAAGTTCACTTGGCTTTCGACCAATCATTTAATTTTCGCGCAAACACCAGCAAATGCTATAAGAAATGATTACAAATGATGGTTACTCACACTCAGTGTATGATTGAGTGGAAAAAGTTGCAACATAACGATTTAATTCCTTGTTTCGTGAGTAGAAATGCAGTATTAGCCATCTGTACGAATACGGATTTTGCTCATCCCAAAATAAAAAAACAAATTTTTTGAACATTTTTATGAACACATGATTTTTATTTTTGTTTTTTATTACAAATTTACGAATTGCAAATATAACTATACGTATCTCATTCATTATTTTGCTTTCTTTTTGTTTTAGTAAACATTTTTTTTCTTCTAAGTAGGGGTATACGAACATGAATTTTGCACACTATACATATATAAACTTATTCCAATCGATTAACGTTTTCCAGGATTTTTGGAGACTGAGCCTTATTTGGGTCACCTACCTTATTCACAAAAGGAGAACTATTTTCAGATCACAGACACATTGCAAATCAGCCTACAATATTCAAGAGGTTAGCAAAAATTGTTCATGGTGGATTAGCGAATTTTTAAACAACTGCTAGCTAAGAAGTAGTCCAATTAAAAACAATTGTCTAGTTACCTAAAAAAGTCTTCTGTTCAAAAGATAGACAACAACATCACGTTTCATCTGATACCCCTAATATATGAAATTAAGCAAGCAAATGGTAGCGATTGCAGCTGTTCGCTTTGAAACTATATAACTGAAAAAAATCAAAATCTCTCCCGAAAACACGGACTACACCATCCCACCTCTAAATTTTGACAAGAACTTCCTCGTCGCCATTCCTTCCAGATCACTCTGGAACTATACTGATGGCGCAAAAACCAGGGACAGAGTTGGTGGTGGTGTCGTCTCTGATAGGCTTAGTCCTGAGCTCTCCTTCTAACTGCCAAATCATTGTAGCGTGTTCCAGGCGGAAATTATAAATAAATATTTGGCGCAACAGCTCTTCAAGTGCCAGGGCCTAGCTTCTCGCAACCACTCCGACGCATATGCGAGGAATGGTCTTATCATAGCTGTGTAGATCCAGAGAACCTTATTCGGTGACAAGCCCCATGTCTTGCCAAAAGCACCCTTGCACTGCAAGAAGAATGAGAGCGCCTTGAATGTTTTCGACTCGACGTGTTTAGACCAATGAAGTTTCTTATCTAAAATCACTCCCAGATATTTGGCTTCATTGGTAATGCGGATGGTGACGCATTTAGCACTAGCTGAGTCAGACTGGTCAAAATCTTCCTTCTCGTGAAAAGAACAACCTCAGCGCTTATTAGATTTTTTTTTAAGATTTAAATGTGAATTTATTTTACAACATTTTCTTAGTTTTACAAGTTTCACAATTTAAGCATTGGCTATTGCCGTCAGCCAGAAAGAGAGTTTTCAAGAAAATTTAACTATACCATATAATCAATTAGTTTTCTACTTAGTGTAATATTATTCAAAAAGCTTCCCGTAGGATTTGTTGCCTGTATTTTAGAGCTGATTTTATGTAGCCAATTAGTGCTGTCCAATTTTGATCTCCATTTAGCATTGCAATGACTTCACTTATCGGCGGAATATTTTTTCCCAGACGAAGTCTTCTTACCTCCGTTAATACCAGGCAGATTCCTATAAGGTGGAGGACATCGTCCTTCGCCCGTAGGTTGCAAAGCGAGCATTCCACATTGTGCACTGTTCTATGTGGCATGTAGTTTAGATGTAGGAGCTCTCCTCTAGCCTTAAATATAGTAGAGATTGCATCTAGACTATTGAGATCACTAAAATAATTCTTGTTTTCAAGGTCATATTGAAGTATTCGGTAGATGCTTCTGATTTCGCTTTGTCGCGCTTTTTCTATATATTTATCACGTATGGAGCCGTCGATCTTGACCAACAAAGCCTGTAGAGCGCTCTTCCAGTGTGAAGTGTTCTCTTCCAGTATTCGGACATCATGCTCGCCACTTAGCCTCGCCCATTCGTTAAAAAATTGCAGTTTTTGGCGGAGAAGGTACATTACAATGATTTTGGGAAGCCGATGGTTTGGTAATTCACAGACTTTGCAGATGTAATTGAAGTGCATCCTTAAGGTGAACATATATAGCGGAGGTAACCCAGTTTCAAGATGCAACATGTATGTTGGTGTGTTTACCGGTAGACGAACTATTTTCTTGATGAAGTATCTCAACAGCTTCTCAACATCCTCGTACTGTAAAAATCCATCACATCTTCTGGTGCATCATTATTCCACGAACTTTGTTTCAAAGTACTGGCAGTCGATAGTGTACCAAATTGGATCCTTCGTTTACAGGGGTTCCATACATAATGCACGGAGTGAAGAACATTCCACTCTTGCTCTGTCGTCCGTCCGTCTGTCTGTCTGTCTACACCACCTTCTAGTTCCTAAACCATACACGCTGCATGCATGATTTTTACACAGAGTATGCAGAATATTGGGATCTAGATATGCCATTATCCGAAGAACCACCAGGCGGTCATAAAAAAAACGTTTTATAGTGGTGAAGAACTTAATTTTCTTACGCTAAACAGAAATCCAAATCATATGCAAATTTGTAAAAAAATCTCTCCCCTATTAGTTCATACATCAACCATCGAGTAAAAAGAAACAACCAGTACCTGAGCCTACAACCTTCTTTTTGTAATGAAGTCATAATCCCTTGCACCGAAAGTCAATTAAACAAATTCCTGCGTATAAAAATAAAGGCAATATCCAAGGGTAAACAACTGGAAGTATGATGTAACAAAAGTCTACAGATACACGAATTAAATATTAAAAACAATTCCAACATCTCAATTACCTATTCTACACATTTTTTTCTACTTCACACACTCATAACTTATGCAGTGTAAAACGAGCAAAAATCCTTCAACTAATTGAACAACTTAAATGAAATGTTAAAAACAAAATTCGCCTTCTATACAAAATGTATAACAAAGCACACTCTCTACCCATTGAGCAGATGTAACAACCAATGTGCGCACCATTGTTGCATTGTTTCTACCCCCAACGACACAAAAAAAAAAAGAAAAAAACTCAACAACTTTACATTGTCCCAATAAAAATAAAAAGAAACACAAAACTGCAAGACCGTACAACACAAATACTAAAATTAGCATATTTTACATGCTCAGTTGAGCACTGCACAGGGTGCAATTGCCTCCGTTTTATGCTACATTTTGTACTCACACTCATTGTGTCTGACGCGGCTGACACTGCTTTTCTGTGTTGCAACCAAACAATAATAGCCACCGCCTTACACCGCCTGTATCTGAGTATCTCAGAGTATGTAGTGGGCTGGGTGGGAAATTTACGGGCACTCGAGGTACCAGCGAAAAAAAAAATTTGCTTTTTCTTTTAAATTAAGGCCAATTTGCATTGCGATCTACTATACTCACACTTGGGGTACACACACAATTTCTAATGCAATTTGCATTGTCGTCGGCTCTGTAGATTTGTATAGATACTTCTTCTTCTTGCTAAAAATGTGCATCACTTTGAAATACCTTTGACTGAGGAATGCCCGAAGACAGATGGACTGACAGTTGTGCGGTGATTTCATTTGCTTGCTGGCGCGTCTTGTTGATTGATTAAGTGGATTGATTGGGGGATTTTTGAGATTTTTTTTATAGAGTACATAAAACATTGTCAAAGTGATAAAAATTCACCTTACTTCCCATGGAAATGTTCCCACTATCATATATTCTGCACCAAGTATCTCGCAGATATGTTAATTACTGTCAGACAAAAGATTTAAAAAAAAATCCCATAAAATATAAATTTTTTTTTTGGAAGCCAAAGAAATAATAAAAACGAATAGGAACAATGAAACCAACAGCGAAGCCATTAATAATTTTTTACACGTGCCGGCGCTGCCCATAAATTCGGTGGTGCTGCAAAAACAGAAAACTTATCTTTTAATTCAAATTATGGTGATGGTGAAATTTTCCAGCAACACTATTGTTTCGAACCCTGGTCTGTCGTCTCCACCCAGTAGAAAAAATTGTTTCATGACATTCATCAAATTCATCGTTCGCCATTATCAAAACGAATTTATCTTTCGTTGAGTTAATTATTCATCGCCGCCGCACACACTTCGCTTGAGAAATTATTGTGTTCAGCAAAAACGTTTTTACGAATTTCTGACGATTTAATTTTAGTTCGGATATTTTTAGTATTTTTTGTTGCATGCGAGAAAAAAAACCCGCTGGGATATTTCTAATTTGTTCATTTCTATTATCTGGCAGGGTCCCAAGAGGGGAGGGTATCCTTCTTCTTTCTAGTGATGATCGATGAGCACTTTGACTAGCTGTACTATGTTGGAATAATCGAATGGGGTTTGTTCTAGCCGGATAGATACAAATTTAGATACGTACGGATACTGAGCACTTTGTATGTTGACAAATTGAAAAAATGCTGATGATTCGATTTGTTCATTGTCGTCGTTGGATTGTATTTTACTTATTTTTTGCTGACACCACATGGTTGTCATGTCAATTGTTTTTGTTGGAATTGTGATTGGGAAAATGTGTGTTGGGGCATTAGTGCTGATGATTTGTGGGGATTTTTATGGGCTTAATTTGAATCTCCCTATGATTGATGAGGTTTTTATTTGTGGTGTAGTTTATCAACAATTAAAATCAAATGGAGATAAATTGTTTTTCAAGTTTAACAAAATGTGATAATAACCTGGAGCGGTATTCACTTTGTACAGTGGTTAACTATTTAATTGAGTACATAGTGTGTTTGGGGTTTTTCGTGATTGCCCAATCATACGATATTCAACAAAAAAAAAAAAATATTATACCGCTCCAAGCAACGAAAAGTTGCTTTAATCGTACGCACGATCTTGAGCACCCCTTTGGATAGGGGTTAGAATATACCAGACGTAGGCATGCCTGTCGTTAGAGGCGACAAAAATCCACCCTCCGTATACTGAGCGCAGTGTATACCAAAATTGGAATGAACAAAACAAAACGATACCCCAGGTGGCAGTCCAGGTTCACTGGAAAATCCACCCTCATCGAAGGTCGGCTTTACGGGGCTTCTGGAGAGAGCCATTTGTTGCAACTAATAAATCCCCTTTTAAAAATTTCAAGGATATTTCGATCTCCAAAATCAAGATCTTACTTACTTACTTAGGTGGCGCTACAGTTCGGGGTGAACCTGGGCCTCAACCAATAAGCCTCTCCATTTAGCTCGGTCTTTAGCTAATTGCCTCCAGTTGCGCACTGGTCGAGGTCCCCTTGAACTTGTGCACGCCACCTACGGCGATGATTCCCTCTACTCCGTCGTCCCTCGGGGTTAGATTCGAAGACTCTGCGGGCCGGAGCGTTGGTGTCCATTCGCTCTACATGTCCCAGCCATCTCAGACGTCCAATACGCAGTTTTTTGACTAGGTCGATGTCGCTGTACAGCTCGTATAGATCGTGATTGAATCTTCTCCTCCAAAACCCGTCAACGCAAACGGGACCGAATATCTTACTAAGAATTTTTCTCTCGAAGCGACCAAGGATATCTTCATCCTCTTTTAATAAAGTCCATGTTTTAGAGCCATAAAGCAGGACTGGGATGATCAGGGTCTTATACTGAGTCTCCTTAGTTGTTCGAGATAGGGCTTTACTGTTGATTGCCGTATAAGCCCAAAAAAACAGCGATTAGCAGGAGTTGTTCTTCGCTTAATTTTTGCGCTGATGTTGTTCTCAGAGTTTATAGCAGAGCCAAGGTAGACAAAGTCCCTTACTACCTCGAAGTTATAGCTGCCCACGGTCACGTTTTGCCCAATTCTTCGGTGTTGGCTTTCCCTTCTTGTTGACAGCATATACTTGGTTTTGTCCTCGTTTATCGCTAAACCCATTTTGGCCGCTTCTGTTTCAATGCTTGCAAGCGCACCGGTGACCGCCCGCTGAGTTCTTCCGATAATGTCTATATCGTCGGCGTATGCAAGCAGTTGTACAGACTTGTAATCGATTGTGCCTCCGGTGTTGGCTTGTGAGTTCCGCACAATCCGTTCAAGTACAATGTTAAAGAAGTCACATGACAGCGCGTCACCTTGTCTAAAACCTTTTTTGACATGAAAGGTCTCGGTAAGGTCATTGCCGACTTTGATGGAGCAGCGAGCGTTCTCCATCGTCAGCCTGCACAGACGGACGAGTTTGGCAGGGATGTCAAAACTAGACATGGCTCTATAAAGCTCTTCTCTATAGATGCTGTCATAGGCGGCCTTGAAATCGATAATGAGGTGGTGAGTATCGATTTGGAATTCTTGGGATTTCTCCAGGATCTGCCGAAATGTGAAGATTTGATCGATGGTGGACTTTCCTGGCCTGAAAGCGCACTGATAGGGTCCAATCAGGCTGTTGATAAAAGGTTTCAGGCGTTCACACAATATCGCAGAAAAGATCTTATATGCGATGTTGAGTCGACTGATGCCTCTATAATTGGCGCAGTTGAGGGGGTCTCCTTTCTTGTGGATCGGGCAAACGATGCTGAGATTCCATTCATCAGGCATACACTCGTCTGACCAAATCTTGGAGATGAGTTGGTGTATGCACTCTACCAATTCATCCCTAGCTGCCTTGAAAAGATCGGCCAGTAAGCCGTCAGGTCCAGCAGCCTTGTTGGATTTTAGCTTGGATATTGGTATCCTCACTTCGTTTTGGTCAGGTGGGCGGAAATTTTGACTATCAAAATCAAGATCGAACGTGTCCGAAAAAAGAAGTCCACCGGAAGCGCCAGTGCGTGCAAAACATGACTCAGTGAAATCCAAAAGCTTTAAGGAGGAAAACAACGGGCTCCGTATCAAGCTTAACAAAATGGAGCTACTCTACCGCGAGCTTAAGAAAGAGGTAGATTTACTCCAAGAAGAGAATAATGCCTTAAAAAATGCTCTTCTCCAAAAAGAACCCATAGTTAGCCCTCAGCGCTCAGTTAGTCACAATACCAGACGGACGAAGAAGAGCTAATACGCGAAACGAATTAGATCGAAAAGAAAAAGCAAAGAACGTAAAGCTTCAGCTTCACCTAAAGTCGAGCCACAAAAAGAAAAAAAGTGCAAGGAGTTGCAAGAGAAACAACCTGAAGCAAAATTACGTCCTCCACCACCGATAAACGTCGTTGGAATTACGGACTATAATAAGTTGCATTACTTCCTCAAAGGAACGTTGGCATCGAAATTTATAGTCACGTGTATCAAAACAATACGTGGAAAATCAACGTCGGTGCTTCTGACGGCTACCGAGCTGTGTCCCAAAAATGAATACTTTCTGCCTACGAGCCTTCAGATATTCTGATGAAGCTTAGAACAGCGTTGTCTTTAGCCAGCATCTTGCTTTACTAGTATCCACGATGGACTTACAGAATTCCTTCCATGACTTTCTTTTAGATTGCCTGATTAAGTACTTAAACTCTCTTCTGCGTTCTATATATTCCCACAGACAGGCTGCAGTCAAAGCAACCAAACAAAACGACGGGCCACCCTCTGATCCGTTGAATGAAATTCCGAACTGCAACTACACTAAGTTCGAGAAACAATTTGAAATTAACAAACAGATTCTCGAACTTCTCAGTAACGTCGAAAGATTTTGTATGGCTAACCTTATATCTAAGTCTAAGTAGATATGGACTACTTACTTACTTAGATGGCGCTACGGTCCGGGGTGGACCTGGGCCTCAACCAACAAACCTCTCCAACTCTCTCAATCTGGTTGCGGTCCCCTCTACTGGTTTGCGCCACCTACCGCGAGGTCGTCCTCTACTGCGTCGTCCATCCGAAACTTTCTTAGCGGGAACGTTGAGCTCCATCCGCTCCAAATGACCCAGCCATTTTTTTTTTTTTTTAGGTTGCGCCAAGGATGTATAATCTTCATAGATACTAATAGCCCGAGTGCTACTAGCATGCACGATTCGCAAACCTGAGTAATCGATTCCAGGAATACGCCTACGTACTAAACACACACCCTACACACTTCAACCACTCTCCCCGCGGTACTGCCGTTAGGTATTTCTTCTTCTGACCCAGCCATCTTAGTCGCTGTATGTGAACTCTTCTGGCTAAGTCGATGTCCTTGTATAGGCCGTATAGTTCGGCATTGTACCTTCACCTCTACTCACCGTCTATTCAGACGGAACCAAAGATCGCTCGAAGAACTTTTCTCTCGAAATAACCAAGGGCATCCTCATCCGGTTTTGTCAAAGCCCATGCATCTACGCCATACAGCAGGACTGGGATGATTAGTGTCTTATAAAGAGTTAGTAGTTCGAGATAGGGCTTTGCTACTCAATTGCCTTCTTAGCCCATAGAAACAACGATTGGCAAGAGTAATTCTCCGTGTGATCTCCCTACTGATGTCATTTGCGGAGCGGACCATAGAGCCTAGGTAGACAAAATCCTTTACTACCTCAAAATTATATCTGCCTATTGTGGCGTTCTGTCCAAGACGCCGATGTTGGGTGTCCTTTTTTGTAGACAGCATATACATACAGCATTGACCGCTAGACCCATCTTGCTGCCTCGATCTCAATACTCGTAAATGCCCCATTGGCGGCCCGCTGAGTTCTTCCGATTATGTCAATGTCATCGGCATAAGCGAGTAGTTGTACCGACTTGAAGAAGATTGTACCTCCGGGGTTGGCTTGTGAGTTTCGTGCAATTCTTTCAAGTACTATGTTAAAGAGATCGCATGATAGCGCGTCGCCTTGTCTAAGACCTTTCCTGACATCGAACGGTTCGGTGATGTTCTTACCGACTTTGATGGAGCAGCGAGAGTTCCCCATCGTCATTCTGCACAAACGGACCAGCTTGGCAGGGATGCCAAGACTAGACATGGCTCTGTATAACTCGTCTCTATACACGCTATCATAAGCAACTTTGAAATCGATGAAGAGGTGGTGCGTATCGATTTTATATTCATGGGTTTTTCCAAGATCTGCCGTAGTGTGAATATTTGGTCAATGGTGATGGTGGACTTTTCCGACCTGAAACCGCACTGATAAGGACCTATCAGGTTGTTGACGATCGGTTTTAGGCGTTCACATAATACGGCAGACAGGATCTTATATGCGATGTTGAAAAGACTTATACCTCTGTAGTTGGCGCAGTTCTCCTTTCTTCAGGATCGGGCAAACGATGCTCAGGTTCCATTTATCGGACATACTTTCGTCCGACCAGATTTTACAGATGAGCTAATGCATGTTCCTTACCAACTTATCTCCTCCTGCCTTGAAAAGTTCAGCGGCAAAGACATCGGCTCCAGCAGCTTTGTTGGATTCGAGTTTAGATATCGCTATCCTCACTTCATTCTGATCGGGTTGACGGGAATCTTGACTGTCATCGTCACTGTTGAATGGCTCATTCTGCCTGACAGCGGAATATTGATCATCATCACCGTTTAACAGTCTGCAGAAGTGTTCCTTCCATATCCTCAGCACCGACTGCGATTCTACTCCTATGTTGCCATTTTCGTCCCTGCAGGCTTCTGTTCTGACTTTGAAACCCTGACATGTTCTTTTTACCTTTTGGTAAATTTTTTGAACATCATTCCTGCAATAAAGTCTCTCAATTTCCGCGATCGAGCGCTTCTCATGCTCTTTTTCTTCTTTCTGAGAAGTCGATGTTCCTCTTTTCTCCTGCGCAAGTAAAGCTCGTAAGCGGCTCTAGTCCTTTTATGCAGCGCCGCTTTGTACGCATGTGCTTGCCGGCATTCCTCATCAAACCAGGGGTTTTGTTGTGGTTGCCGAGAGAAGCCCAGTACATCAGAGGCGGCATTTCTGATAGATTGTTGGCAACGCTGCCATTGATCTTCCGCATTTGCTGCTGGCGGCATAGGGCTTAGATTGAGATTAGAAGAAACCCTATCGGCAAAGGTTCTGGCAGTCTCTTGCGATTGTAGCCGCCCGACGTCAAATTTCCTCACAGTATTTCGTTGATTTCGCTCCGTTGTGGATATCCGCATCCGTACCTTGGCTACAACTAGGTAGTGATCCGAGTCCACGTTGGCTCCTCGGAAGGTCCGGACACCAAGAATACTGGAAGAGTGCCTTGCGTCGATCGCAATGTGATCGATTTGGTTGACAGTTTTTCGATCAAAGGAGAGCCATGTTCCTTTGTGAATGTCGAGACGTGGGAGTTGCGTACTAGCTACGAAAAAGTTTCGCCCCGCCGCAAAGTCGATTAGCCAGAGTCCGTTGTCGGATGTGATGTCGTGCAGGCTGTGCTTTCCGACCACGCTACTAAAGACGTCCTCTCTTCCTAGCTTTGCGTTGAAATCACCTAGGATAATTTTAACGTCGTGGCTAGGGCATTGCTCATACGTCTTATCCGAGAGTTGGCAGAAGTTATCATTTGTCGCGTCGTCCTTCTTCTCGTGAGGGGCGTGAACGCATATAAGGCTTATGTTGGCAAATTTAGCCTTGATACGGATAGTCATAAGGCGCTCGTTCACATGCCGGAAACTCAAGAGTTCTTGCCTAAGTCTGCCTCCAATAACAAATCCGCACCCGAATAGACACTGTTCTTGTTGTCTGTAGCAATCGCCGTAGTAGATGTCGCAGGTTTTCATACTACTTTTGCCCGGCCCATCCCATCGCACTTCTTGGATGGCGGTAATGTCTGCTTTGAGACACTCTAGGGCCTCCGCAAGTTGTTCGGCTGTAAGTGGTTTGTAGAGGGACCTAACATTTCATGTGCAGACACGAAGATCGTTGTCCTTTTTACGTTTGCTTGGGTCGTCAACAGTAGAATCATCCGTATCCGAGGCTGTTGGTTGCTTCGTAACCGAAAGTTTTTTACGTAGTAGGGAAGTTAACCCGACGGCACAACCCCCAACCTGGAGGGCCAGATCCTTTTTTAGCAACCCCTAGGACGAGGGACCGGATACACCGATGTCAGTAACCCACTTCGAGGATATGAGCGCTGCCGTTGGCCCATTGAGGGTTCATCCGCCACCATCTCTTTTTCAATACCCTGACGTAGTATTGAAAATCCTTACAGACCTCAGCTCCAAATATGTTGAAGTAGCTCCAGTAAGGTATCCGCTGGTCTGTAGACGTCACCGTTGATTCCATCGAGAGAATTCATCCGCCGCACGTCCTCCTTCTGAGGAGCTCTTGCTAGACTTCTGAGACGCATATTTTAGCCGATCAGGTCAACAAGAGATGCCTCGTCCGGTTAAACATATGCGCGCTGAAGTTCACCCAGATATACTTACGCAGGTCTGAGCGTTCAGCTACACATATATCGTCAGAATCAACATACGCTCATTGTTAGTTCACTATCAGATAGCTATCCAGCGGTCACCGCGAGGAGGTGATGATGCGATTTTGCCACGCCTCTCTTAGCAATTTCTAACTTAAATAACTGCAATTGGAAATTTTTTTTGGAGGAAAACCTTAAGTTTTTTCCTTAAGTGCTAAGCAATTGATAAAAACTCAGCGAAACATTTGAGGTTTTAATTTATACAAATGGAAGCATTTGCTAGATTGCTTTATTTTAGGATAAAGCAATTGCCCAATGTCTAAATTTTGTTCATAAAACTTCTTAAAGATTGTGCTGATGATTTCCTTTTTGAAAATACCTCTCTTAAAAATCTGTATAGATGGATATGTCCTTAGTAGTTTTCTCAGATACCAAAATTCAATTGTATAAAGTTAATGAATATAGTCGTTATGTAATCAAATTTTAATTTATTTATTTTTATTTTTAGGTAAGCCCACAAATCTGATGCTCGAATGCCACAACCAATTCGGTAAGGTTTCAACTTTGAATAAATATTTGCAAAACCGCCAAAACCAATGCGCAATTAATTTATCTGTTTATCAAAAATGTATTTCAAAAATTTCCCACACACAAACAACTAAATTAAAATACTTTTCCCATCCCCCCCATAACCACACCCAGAATCGAAATTATTTCCACGAAAATCCCCAAAATCAAAATCACATAAACCAATCGCTGCCTTCGTTCAAAAGCGCGACAAACTTTTAATTACATTCTAATTCCGTTGTGCTTTCATCCATTAATCCTAAACAGTCCGCTGCCACCAACAAAATGGAAAAAAGATCCTTTCAAAATATAATATTTCCACGAGTGATAATTTCATTGCAATTAGGTTAAATAAACGACGACAATCGTCGTCAGTTATATTTTTTTTTTCTGATTTCCAAGGAATGGAAGAGTAAAAGAAAAAAAAATCAATCAAAACTTGTATCTTCTTCTTTTTTTTTTTTTTTTTAATTTACAAAGTAAAATGGGAGAAAAGAAAAGTATCTACACGATATCCTTGGTGTATCCATTGGCGAGGCTATACTACTCTATCATCATTCCCACCCTCTTTCGTTTTCATCGTTCGTTCGCTACAATGAATTTAATTTTAATTGGGGCAAACGCTTTGATGTTATTAATCTTCATTCAGGCCGGGATAGATGGATGGATTGGATGGATGGATGGTTGTGGATGTGGACTATGGGAAAGAAATATGATTTTTATTTTTAGATTTTTTTTTCCTGCTTTCCTCTATTCCGTCAGTCCGCTCTTAGTTTGTTTGCTTTTTAGTGTATTTCTCTCTGCCTATTTAAATACATATACTCGTGTACAAAAGAGGACTGTGCGGGGTAGAGGATATTTTTAAATTGAATTTTAAAAGCCCCCACGCGGTAGCCTCTAGAGAGAGAGAAGTCATTGAGGCCAG
Source organism: Brachypalpus laphriformis (assembly GCA_945910035.1). Lineage (NCBI taxonomy): Eukaryota > Metazoa > Arthropoda > Insecta > Diptera > Syrphidae > Brachypalpus > Brachypalpus laphriformis. The sequence continues at coordinate 310,459,357 of OX246753.1, read as the reverse complement.
CCAGCACCCACAATGTTGTATAGGGGATGGTGTTTTATTTATTTTTATTAATTCGAATGAAATCGTTAAAATTTGTAAAATGCAATGAAACAAACAAAGAGGTGAAATAATAAATAAATCATCATTTTGATTTGTTTATATATGTTTTCGCTGTACGTTTTTGTTTTAATTCATTTGGCCTTCCGTTTTTTTTTTAATTTATATCATTTTTAGCGAAGCGGAATATACACATGTACGAGTACATTTTCTACATGATATGTGTGTGGATATGAAAATATTTCCGCAGATGTTTTATTTTATATTTAAAATATATTTTATTTTTATTATTTCTGCTTTTATGACCTGAAACGGGAGAGGGAAAATATTTAAATATTCTTTTGAGTTTATTTTAGTAAAAATAAAAATAAAAAATTAAAATGATGTGTAGGTGGGAGGGCAAACAAAAAATAAATAAAAATTAAAATGATTAATGCAGTATATGTACATTTAACATAAAAACAATTGTTAATATCTGTCGTTTGATGGCTAATTAAAATTAATTTTATTATATTGGTTTTTGGCTGATTTGGTTGGATATATAAATTTTTTTTTTCGGCAGATTTAATGGTTTATTAGGTTTTGCCGGACGATTTAGTGAATTAGTCCGTGTGGAAATTATTAGTTCATTAAATTGAATTCGAGCAGACAGTGTTAAATTGAGGCGAAAGTTGTAAATTAAATTTTATGTGAATTTAGATTGAATTTTAAAAGAAATCGGGGGAAATATTTGGGGATTTTAATTGTACTTTCATAGGATGGCGGGAGGTACTGTGTCCCCATGTTTGAGCGGAGCAAAGATAATTTTTCAGCTGAACTATTAAATGCGGCAAAATTTTAAAATCATTCTGTAAGCCAAATGACAAGTAAGTGCATTTTGAACAATTTGAATACTTCTGTCATTGAATCAATTTCTTTGCATGCCTACCATAGCACAGTGCATATTTAATCCCACGGTATGATGAATGTGGTTAATAAAAACACAAGGGAAGATCTAAGTAGGGGCACCACGACCCTAATAGACCACATTCTGGTCAACATCACAGAAACCCCGATTTTCTCAGCTGTTATTGAAAGCGATATTTTGGATCATTATGCCACATTATATGGTACAAGTGTAGCAATCAAGAACGAAGTGTGTGTGTACAATTGGTCGTTCATTCGAAAGACTTCGGTGGATGAATTGATTAAGAACGCAGATTGGAGTGAACTGTACTTGGAAATAGATGTGGACGAATTGTATCGTAGAGTTTGTTTCCAAAATGCATGACATCTATGATAAATCTACAGTTAAAAGAAGTGTGTGTACGAAACGATAACAAAACCCATGGATGTCGCCTGAACTCTTTAGAAAATGTCGCAAAAGGGATGAGCTGTACAGAAAATGGAAAAGCAACCGGCTGAATAAGTCCTATGAACTTAAGTACAAAAGCTTCCGAAATAAAGTCAATAAAGAAATTAACTATCAAAAGGCATCGTTTTATAAAAATCAGTTCACTCAAGCGAGGCAAGATCCCAGGAAAACTTGGAAAATAATAAATGAAATTATGGGTCGTAAAAAACTTAGCCTAGATGAGGTAATAGTTAAAAATTTTCCAACTGGTAAATGCCTGACGACTCTATCGAATGAGTATGCTGACCATTTTTCCGAGCAAACCTTGCATATAGTCCACGATTGTGGTATATCCATGTCCAACCATAATACAAACATTGTGCGAAATTCTATTTTTGTTGAAGAAACAAATAACATCGAAGTATTTAACATCCTAAGAAGTATGAATACTAATAAATCACCAGGAGCTGACGGCATTAGGGCAATAGACTTAAAATCTCATGCCCTCATTTTTGCCCCTCTGATATCTAGAATTGTTGACCTAAGCCTAAGTCAATCCAAGATTCCTGAAATACTAAAGACTGCTGTTATACGTCCCATCTATAAAGGCGGAGCAAAGGGAATAGTTGAAAATTACAGGCGAATATCAATTCTGCCAGTAATTGAGAAGTGCCTGGAGGAGGTAGTAGTAAAGAGATTTCTGAAATTCATAGAAAAATATAATATTATACATACAAAGCAGTATGGCTTCCAGAAGAATAAAAGTACTGGTAAACTGCTCGCGGAATTCACGAATGTGGTTAACGAAAGTCTAAATAAAAATCATCATGTCTTGGTAGTTTTCATGGACTTCAGTAAGGCATTCGACACGCTTAACCATTCAAAGATGATATCGGCACTGGAAAGACTAGGAATTCGGAGGTTGTTAGCTGACTGGCTGAAGGACTACCTAAGAAATAGATCTTTTTGTGTTAAGGTGAAGGATAATTTCAGCGACGACAAATATGTTAAGTATGGCGTTCCACAAGGATCAAAGCTTGGACCAATACTTTTCATCTTGTACACAAATGAATTACTTAGGTGTTCGATTTGCGTATGCGGATGACACGGCTATAGTGATGGAGCATAGATGCCTCAATACTGCAATTAAATTTATGCACGAGCTTAATAAGGCAGTTGAGTGGTGCCACGACAACGGGCTGGTTATAAATTCGGCGAAAACGAAAATAATGCATATTCGTGGACCTCGTCACAAACCCACACAACTTCTTCTTCCTTTTATCAGCGAAGCTATGATCCGAAAACAAGGGATCACAACCCTCCCACTTCACCGCATTTCTACTGATCCGCATGTGGGGTTCGCCCACACACAAGCTATATATTTGAAGAAAAACAGCTGTAATAGAAGTCATCAGGATGATCTGGTTCAGAGAGAGTCGAAACCTATAAGTACTTAGGTGTAACCATCGACAGCCATTTTATATGGGATGAGCATATCGACAAACTCCGCTCTGACCTTAAAAAGGCTCTGTTCGCGCTGGCCTATCTAAAAAATTACTCAACCTTGCAGGTCCAGAAGCAAGTTTACCACGCGCTTGTTGAGTCGAAACTAAGATATGGTGTGCTTGCATGGGGCAATGCATCGAATACCCATCTGGAGAAGTTTTAAAAACTCCAAAATACCATCCTCAAAAAACTAAACGGCGAGACAGCGAGACGGAATCCATCTGGTAGAAACTGTTTTAAAGTTCTTGGTGTCAAGGAAATCTTCAAGATGACTCTAGCTCTGGAGTATTATGACGACGTGCGTTTCAAGAGGGCTATTGACAACGAGATCAACACAAGGAGGCGTGCTCAAGGTATGCTACAAGTACCAAGGTTTTCAAATACCTACGGCAGAAGGCAACTGAAATACTGTGTTCCAAAAACACTAAACGAATTTCCACAATCACTAAGAACAATTAATAATGAAAAAACTAGAAAAAAGAAGATCAAAGAATTTTTTTTATGAAGTACTGTTTTTTAATATCTTTTTCAATCATTTAATTGTAATTTTTCTTTAAAGCTCTAATCTTTTTTTTTTTATTTTTTCTCAATGATCTAAGATATTGAATGAATTTTTCCGATTTCAATTTTTGAATTAACTTTTATTCTTGCTCACTTCATTAAACCTAATCTGAAAACCAATCTTCTGCAGATAAACCCCTTAGGCTTCGCAGAAAAATTGTATGATTTATTTAATTTAGAAAAATAAAGAATAAATAAATAAATAAAAAAATAGACGCTTCTTTATCTGCGCTTTAGAAATCAGGTAAAGCTTCTGCAATTCAGTATTGACCACAGTAGCCTAGTGTAGCGAATTTCTACCCACTTAACCCACCTCCCCTTTTACCCCTGGTTCTTGCAGCATTGGTTTTTTTTTTCGAGGGTAGGTGAAAATCTTCAACAAGACACTATGAGGATCGACAGCGCGTGCTCATAGTAGTGTGGGATTCTTACCCACTAAAACACCTCCCTTCATAATAGACTTGTTTTTATTCTTACTACAAATAAGTATTCGACTTATCAAGTAGTTTCCATTTCACGAAATAATAACGTTTTGCAGGTATCTTCCCATTAGAAGTTCATGCTAGCTCCGCAGTTTAGACGCGGTTACTTATCGCGCTAAGTCTAAAGGTTTGGTTCTTTGTAGATGGAGTAGTAAATGTCTTTCGTCCAAAACTTGGAGGACTGTAATATTAACGTGACTTTCTAGTCGACTTTTATGCTTTCTCCCCAAGATATCTGCGAATATCACTGTTTCTGATATACCATGGTGTATTAACAATACCTCTTAGTACTTTGTTTTCAAAAGTTTGTAAAATTTTAATGTTACTTCTTTTGGTACAACCCCAGAGTTGTATACTATATGTCCATACAGGCTTTAGCACTTGCTTGTATAAAAGCAGTTTGTTCTCTATATTAAGCTTGGAATATTTTCCAAGTAACCAATACATTTCTCTATGTTTATTATCTAGTTCTTTGCGTTTTTTCTTTACGTGCGTTTTCCATTTCAGCTTTGTATCAAGTGTCATTCCAAGATACTTAGCCTCGTTTGCAAACGGAATTTGAACCGAGTTTGAAAAAATCGGCAAATTATTTATGTTCTTATAAGTAAAATTTACATGAACAGATTTGGTCTCGTTGAGTGCGATTCGCCAAACCTTGTCCATTCATTTACTCTATCCAAAGCTCCTTGCAGTTTTTCTGTAGTATCTTTGACCGTTTTACCTACTGCCAAGATAGCAGTGTCGTCGGCAAATGTAGCTAGCTCAGTGCCTTCTACTTGCGGTATATCACGAATCAAAGGCTTGAGAGACGACAAGGAATACGCTTGAACAAATCATTTTTTCTTCAAGAGATTTTTCGATTACATGTGTTATTCTATGCACTTCTACAGTTGAGAATGCTTGCTTCTGAATCCGAATTGATGATCCGGAAGGAGATGCCTTTCTTCTATAACCGGCTGTATTCGCCTAATCAATATTCTCTCGAACACTTTGGATATAATTGGAGGAGCGAAATTGGTGTATAAGAGTCTTTTTTATTAGGCGGTTTTCCGGGCTTGAGGACCATTATGACTTGGGCAACTGCTGTCAAGCATTTATCATGAGGGGGGACTTCAACATTGGCACTCGGCTCGTTCGTGTTGGCAGCTTCCTGCGCTGCGTTTCGTTGTCGCTCCTGTCTTCGCTGCCCCTTCATAATGTTTGTTACAGTGTCGCTAACTGCTTTCCAGACATCTTCCCTACTCATCATCTGTTTGATGATGTTGTCTGAGGTTAGGTTAGGTACCTAATTTATTCACCAGGAGGTGTCGTTCTTCATAGTATCGTAGACAATGGAACATGATGTGTTCCGCATCCTTGACTGCTTCCGTGCACGTTGGCCAATAAGGATTGTCGTCTAGTCCAAACCTGTGGAGGTAAGCTCTGAAACAATCGTGGCTAGTAAGCATCTGGGTCAACTAGAAACTCAGCTTCCCATGCTTCCTATTGATTCAAGCGTTTATATTGAGGATCAATCTCTGCGTCCACCTGACTTTATCACAGTGATCCCATCTCTCCCCCAATTCATCCAGACTTATCCGTGGTGTTGCCTCAGTGACACTTCGACTCGTCGCAATTAGTGTCGCTGTCCCGTTGACACGGTATTTCCATTGGGCTTCTTTAGCCAGAAGGTTCATTGATACCATGTCAGCCACTATAAATGCTGCATCATAGGAGGTTGTTCGGAAGACGCTGCATAGTCTCAACGCGTTGATTCTGTAAGCTGTCTCCATCTTTCTTCTGTATGACTTCATGTTCATGGTACAAATCCATGTCGTATAGCATTATCGATGCCGCAACTCTTGCTAAGAGCAGTCTCCTCTTTTGCTTTAATCCGCCGATATTTGGCATGATCCTGGCCAGGGCAGCCGTTGCTTTTGTTGCCTTCTAAACTGCATACTGTAGATGTTGCATAAAGGTTACCCTTACATCTATAGTAATTCCAAGGTTTTTCAAATCTGGTTTGGAAACTACCACATGGTCACCCACGGTTACTCTTACAGTCTCCAAGACTCACCTGCTGCTTTTGAGCACTACTTCTGTCTTTTTCTCTGCAAGTTGTAGGCCCATGTGTACTAGCCAGTCCTAAACCATCCTGATAGCTTCATTGCAGTCGTGCTCCAATTCTTTAAGGAGTTTGGTCACTACAAGAATTGCTATGTCGTCGGCGAAGCCCTTCCCTATACATCGGAATTATAAGTCTGGCGACGTCATCATACATTAGGTTCCACAGTAGCGGACCTAGTACGGAGCCTTGGGAGAAACCGCCTGTGACGTTATACTCGTACTTCCTCGTTCCATCGTCGGTGTCGTAGTGCAATATGCTATTTCTGGAATAGTCCGGCATTATCTTCTGCAAGTATTCTGGTACTCTCTTTGCTGTAAGTGCTCGCAGGATATTTCTTCAGTTTGCGGTGTTGAAGGCGTTCTTCACATCTAGCGTGATGATTGCGCAGTACTGTTTACTCCCGCCTTTCCATCGTCTTCCTTCGATGGCTTTTTCCGCCGTATTCACGACTTTGTCGATGGCGTCGACCGTAGAACGTGTCTTACGGAACCCATATCTGGTGATCTGCGGGGCCTCATCGATTGCACTCTCCAATCTATCACTTATTATGCGCTACAGTATTTTCCCCACGATGTCTAACATGCATGGAGGCCTTTACGATGAGGGATCCTGTGGTGGTTTATTACCTTTTGGTAGGAGGGCCGGTCTTTGTTTCTTTCATTGGTCGGGGAATAATCCTTCCACGAGGCAGATCTTCTGCGGTGACGAGGGGCACTGATCATTCCTCTGTCAAATTTCCCCTCTTCGTTTGTTCCTCTATTTCCTGTTGTTGTGGAAAAACTACCGCGACTACGTTTTCGAGAAACACTGTGGACGTGTTTCAACTTCATCATAACGACTTGATATGCTTTCCCCCATGGATTTTGATCAGCTTTGTTGCACAGTTCGACGAAGCTCCTCTTTTTACTGTTTTTAGGGTGGAGTTCTCCGTGGCTGCTGCCTTCCCTGAAGCTCTGGTAAAATCGGAACACCGACCTTAGGTGAGACCCCTCTCATGGCTTTAGACCAACTGGCATAGTTTTTCCGAAATCGTAGGAGAATTTGTATATGTATTCAATATGATTGCCAGGATGCCTTTTTACATTACCGATTGTGGAAGCAGTAGAGCCAAAATTTATCCGGATATGGTAAAGTGCAGCTTAAGTTAGAGACTTCTCAATTAGATGCACATGTCCGGACGGATACCTACCAGGCTTCCCTGAGTTCACGGCTGCTTAATGAAGTATAAATTAATTAGGCAACCTCCTGTGTGTGTTCGTCCTTAATATTATTGGAGTCTTACAAACACCTAAATCACTTTACAGCAGTCATTCCTTAAATCCGCAACCTTCTGGTTCTCGCCATGTAACGATATTTTAATATATTTTTAGAGCTGAACCCCGTGGCTCTAAGTTAGGAACAGAACCCTCGGGATGATCCAAATTCAGACGTAAAAGTCGCAACTTTGTCTTTAATATTGGCAAGTTCCACATGTGCCTCCCACGTGTTCCATATGTAAGTCACGACTGCTATAAATACCTCATCCTTGAATAACTTTCTAGTGTTTGATTTAGTTCACTTCAAATAACGTGCGCCAAATAAATCCCAAAGAAACGCACACAAATCGACCGTGTGGTGTATGGAAAAACAAACAACATTTCACTATAAACACGCACTGATATCCTCTTGTTCATAAAATTATGGGAAAACACAAATTAAATTCCATTCCAAACAAATAGCAAATCCTCACATTGCCACATCAAAACCCGCCTAAACAAATAACACACACAATATCCCCCCGCACTGTTTCTCCTGTGACAGCCGAGAGAAATATTTCCACACACAGTGTGTCAGTGCGGAGGTTAATCACAAAACAAATTATCCTTGAATAAATCCTATTACTGACGTTAATACGTTTTTCATCAATTGTGTTCGCATTTTGATATGATTACGTGCGAATAACCACATCCGCATACATCCACAGATACGGATAGATACAAATATTTCAAAAATTATTCCTACCCGCCATCAACTGGCGCGCTAACCCTAACCTCCTGTGCATGGTGTTCAAAATGTATCTACGTGTCGCGTGTTTGGTGTGTGATGTGTGGTCCTTTGGCTGGTTTTTACTGCTTTATCCTTGTTTAGCTCCAGCAAGAGGAGTAGGAGAACAGGATAACAATTTACGTGACAAAAACCAATTTGAATTAACTTTTTATGTTTGCTTCGCTCCATTTCCCAACAGAAAGTATAATAACGCAAAGTATCTACTATCTCTTTCTGGCGCTTTCATTTCATATCTACCACATCTCTGTTTCTCCTGGAAAAGGCTTTGTTTTGGTGTACAGATACAGACTCAGAGAAGCCAACCACCGACAGCAGAAAGCTTTTCAGCTTTTTTTTTTTTCATCAGAAAATCCTGAATATACGTCAAGCAATCCTTCTCTGTGTGGTGGAGTATGTAGCACACTTATACACGGACATATGGTATATTTCAGCGCCATATTGTAATTTTTGTTGTTGCTCTTGTTCCTACATCCGTTTATATCCTGTTTGTTGAACACCCACCATACCATTGATGTGTGTATCCTTTCCACCCCCACAATTGTTTTATTATCACAAGAAACGAGACCTTCACTGGCTGATTAAGGAGTGTGGAATTTTTTTTGTTAAATTAAATTCTCCACAGTTAAAAACAAAAAAAAAAAAAAAACGTGTAAATAAAAACAGAACTAAAAACAAATCCAACAAGAAGGAAGCAATAATAAAAATTCTTTTCTGGCTTTAATCCCCGGGTACAGTGGTTAAAGTTTTTATTATCTCGGCGAATTTATTTGTTTATATACGATCGACTATTTTATCACAAAATCTATACCCTGAGCTCTGAAATTAAAAGAATTTGGAATTTTCATTTGCACGAATTTATTACGTGGGATTAGTGGGTTTGGTCAGTAAAAAAAAAATTGAGTTTTAATAGGTCTATTCGCTTAAACCATTCGCATACGATTAGTAGGAATGAACATTTTATTTATGACGCTATTACGTAGGCTACGAAATTTAGTTAGATAATTCCATGACATTAAATCGCCCACCTAGAGGTTTTTCGAGTTCATAGATACATTCATACGGTCATAGATACGCACTAAATAAACCACAAAAATAGTTTTGTACCATTTAAAATAAAATCAAAATACTCCTCCAAAAATAGCCACACAAAAAGCGATTTCATTTGAGTAGGTAATATCTAAAATTAAACATTGACCACATAATCTGTATTAATTCCGAACAAATTTATCTATCAAATTATTAACAAAACAACTGTGCGTGAAATGTTTACATTTCACATGCTGTTCGTGGATTGAAAGAATCGATATCCAATCAGAGTGCAATTGGCGCCGATGTACGTACACCCCCACAGATGAAGAGGAAGAATAAATAAAATTCAAATATAATTGGCACGAAATTGTGATTAAAATGAAAGGGAAATTATATTCTAATTATGAAATTCGCTGTAGAAGAATTTGTAATGAAACGATTCAATTTAGTTGCAGAACCGATATGGTTCTACTTGAAACTTTGTTGCCCTTGAGTATGCGAATCTAATGGATTTGTTGCAATTAGTGATAGAACACAAGTAGCTGAAGATGAAGGGTAGGTGCATTTAATAAGTTAAAATTGTGTAACTTCATACTGTAAGAAGAATTTCCCGAAATTTTACACAAATTTCTTCAAAGGATGCATTTATTGATTTGCAATGAGTTCAGTCACCACTTCCCATCATATTATATAACTTAGAAATTTAGGTTGGGTTAGAGTGGCAAGCTGCAGAATGCATCACAGGCCAGAATGAGCACCAGAGTAGCTGCAGGGAGGGGGCATTGATAATCATAGACCAAGTACGCCGAAGTTAGCCAATATTTACAAGCTCCAACTTCCAGGCGAACAGTTTCCGTATCACGATCGCAGTAATTAGAGAGTAGAAATGTATTTAATGTGCTCTTCGCGAGAATGTAATCCCTAGGCTTACCATACCTTCATTCTTCACGTAGATAAGTTTATAGTTAGGAGTCTTGAGCCTACACACCAGATCTTTGACGACCCAAAGCTCCTGGATCAAGACAATGTCTTCCCCAATATTATTTAGCCGAAGAAGAAGGGCGGCCGAGGCCTCCACCGCAGTATTATTATTATTTATCCGAATCTGATTCCATCCACGGAATGGACGAAGCTGGGCTGATAGGACCAATGAAAAGATCCAGGTTCGAAAAAGCAAAGTAGTCCGGATCCATATCACCCCGGACCTTCGAAGGATGAGCGACCTGCTCGGAATCGGATTCCATCGCCTGCACAGCAAAGCAGATATGGTGGAACTTGATCCCTCAACTTCCACGTCCTTTTAGACCCGAAGATTTATCACCCCTATTATGGTTAGCGAATCGAACGTTCGACTCAAGTCGAACCTCCCGGCGAATTACTTCTGTCGCTTTATACACTTCACAGATGGCATTTAATTGTTTTTTCCTTTGTCAGCATTTATTCTTTATTCGAATGAAAATCTTTGCAAACAGCAATACCACAACAGAAGCAATTCGCTGACAGTTCGACTTGAGTCGAACGTTCGATTCGCTAACCATAATAGGGGGGTATGACTCCGAATCCATAGCTAATCTGCCCCTCGATTTAGCCAGAGGAGCCAAGGATTCCTTGTTGTTCACGATGACCGCGCTCCTGGAGTCTCCTTTCGCTTTGTCTAGCTTAGCGATCTTCCAATCACTCGTCCGCAGGTGGGGATTAGTGACCTGAATAATTTTCAGAGGGCTCAACCGGTAGCCAGGCACGAGTCCAGGGCCTATTAGGGATCTGATCCCTGCTAACGGCTTATTTATTTTTTATTTTTTTTTCCTCTTGTACAACCCATGCCCGCGTGGCAACGACACTGCGACCTAAAAGATCTATTGTATCGGAGGGTTGGAGTTAACCTAACAGACGTACTACCTCCCTTATGAAAGTGAGTATGTGTCTTTAGTAGTGGAGCATTTCAGTTCCACTGAAAATACGTTTCCTTAACCAGTGTAGTGCCGGGCATTCAGAAAAAATGAGTTCGGATGTTTCATCCTCCTCTAGGCATAGCCGACAGTCCTTCTCTAGCCACAGGTTCAACTTGTTAAGGTGGTATCTTAGTCCGCAATGGCCAGTTAGAAAGCTCACTAGCTTCCTAATGCTTTCCCTATCTCAGTTAAGGATTTCCTTATAGGAGTAAGGCTTGATTAAACGTTTGGATTGTCTTAAACCTGGCCCATTAGTCCAGTGATCTAGACGAAGTTTGTTCTCCCATTTGTTAATCAACGCTGTAGCTGTTGTCCAATTGACGCTACAATAAGGTTCAGGACCTATGAACACAGATTCTGAGCCAGCCCTCGCAAGCTCATCTGCAGATTCGTTGCCCACAATTCCCTGGTGTCCAGGGACACAACCGAGCATTGCTCTATTGTGTTTGGCAAGATCTTATAAAGCATCGTAGCAACATTTGACAGCTATAGACTCCATTTGGTTGGACGATAATGCCCTAAGTGCTGCCTGGCTATCTGAAAATATATGAATCCTAGCGGCCTTGATTCCCTTGCGGAGATTGTGTCTGGCGCAGATCTCAATGGCTTGAAACACAGTGGGAGTCGTACCCATAGGTACCGAAATTTTTGTGTTAGGTCCAAAGACCCCGGCTCCAACTCCACAATCCATTTTCGATCCGTCGGTGAACCAGACGAGACTTTTGGGGTCCAGTGTTGGAACACCATTGGACCAATTTCCGCGGTCCAATATTTCTACCTCGAATTACCTTCCGAAGAAGTGTTGCCTGACCATAATATCTGGTAAAGTGCAAAACATGTCTCTTTTAGGGATTGAGTTGAGTATCTTTAGATGCCCCACTAGGTCACCTGGGCTATACTCATAATCTAACTGCAGTTTGATGGCATATCTAGTAGCCATCTTCCTAATGAAGATTGGTAAGGGTGTTAGCCCGACAATAGCTTCAAGAGCTGTCGTGGGGCAGTACCTGTAATACCGAGACATGCAGTTCTTTGCAACTTCTGTAACTTGTTTGCCGTTGTCTGTTGGAGGGTGTTTTGGCCACCAGACGATAGCCGCATATGTGATAATGGGTCTTACCATCATTATGTACAACCGATATATCATTTTAGGAGAGAGACCCCAAGTTCTGCCGTATAGGCGTTTACTAGCCCAAAGTGCTCTCGTAGCACGTTCTGTGGCGGACTTGATATGTGAATTCCAGTTAAGTCGTTTGTCAAGAATTACACCAAGGTATTTGACCTCGCTGGAATAAACTATTGTGGTGCCTTTGATTGTGATGGGTTTAAGGTTGACCTGTGTCTTCCTTGTAAACGGCACCAGAACGGTTTTACTAGGATTGATGGATAGTCCTTCTTTGTTACACCATTCTACAACTTGTAAGAGTGCACTTTGCATGACATTAGAGATTGTCGTGCCGTGTTTACCATGAATACAAACCGCCAAGTCATCAGCATAACCGACGGTTGTGTAGCCTGATCTGTGAAGATCTGCTAACAGGTTGTCGATGAATATTGACCATAACAGGGGGGAGAGAACTCCTCCTTGAGGACAGCCTTTCGCTGCCGTTACAGACACCGACACTCCCCCGGAGGAGGAGGTAATGAATCGGCTTACCAGCATGGCCCTAATCCATTGCTTGGTCGATTCTTTGATACCTCTGCTACTAATCGCCCTTGCGATCGAGTCGTAACCAGTGTTATCGAATGCGCCCTCGATATCAAGAAATGCACACAAGGCTATTTCCTTAGAACTGAGTGTACCCTCTATCTTTTTGACAAGACAATGAAGGGCACCTACTGTGGATTTGCCTTTTCTGTATGTGTACTGATTCGAGTGCAGAGGGTTAGACACATCTAACCTGTCTCTGATGTGAATATCAATTAGTCTCTCCATTGTCTTGAGGACAAATGAAGTTAGACTTATAGGTCTATAGAATTTAGGCAGCTCGCTAGGCCTATTGCCTGGTTTGGGAATGAATACTACACTAACCTGTCTCCAGGTGGGTGGTATGTATCCCCAATTGTAGCTAGCTCTAAATAAAGCTGTCAAACCCAGCAGGATGAGGTCGATTGACTTTTGTAGAAGTGCTGGAAAGAGACCATCACCGCCGGGAGCTTTAAAAGGTTTGAAGGTGCCCACTGCCCATTCAACTTTATCTGGACTAAATATTTTACCTGATAAACTGTTAACTCTACTTTCCACAAAAACCCTGTGGTCAAATGTGTTCGAGTACACATGAGGTGTGTTTAGAGACGAACCTGGGAAATGTACCTGGAGCAGGGTTCTAAGTGTATCCGTACGGTCCGTCGTGTAGGTTCTGTCATTCTTCTTCAATAACCCTACACAGTTGACATAATCTTTAACAAGCGCTTTATGGATTCGTGCCGCTGTTGGCATAGCGGCAATGGTTTCGCAGTATTTTCTCCAAGCAGCTCGTTTAGATCGTCTCAATTCTAGATTGTATTCTATGAGAGCAAACCTATATTCGTCCCACCTCTTCGTTCGCTTTGCAGAGTCGAAGAGTTTTCTGACCTTCTTCCTAAGTTTCGCCAGTTGGTCCTTCCACCAGGGCACTTTACGTTTGCTAACATCGGTTTTGGGGACGCAGCTGTCGTGGTAGGAATTAAGCAGTATATTGTTAAGCTGGTAAGCAGCTTCATCCAGGTCCTCTATGGACTCGATAGATGTGAGGAGCATATCTTTTCTTGAGAACACTAGTTCACGATAGCGATGCCAATCCGTAGATTTGGGATCGTATCTGCTAGAGACATATGAGAGTTGACCGGGTATGTCAAACCTAATATGTTGATGGTCTGACAGTGAGGCCTCGTCTGATACGTGCCAATTTTCAATAAAATTAGAGATAAATGGGCTAGCGAGAGTGAGGTCAAGTACCTCTTCGCGAATCGCATTTATGAAGGTGGGTTTAGAGCCTTTATTCAAAATATCTACTTGACTACTGACAAAGTATTCTAAAAGACACTCACCCCTTCTGTTGAAGGGCTTGCCGGAGTAGTAGGCAGGGGGCATTGATAATCATGGACCATGTACGCTGAAGTTAGCCAGTATTTACAAGGTCCAACTTCCAAACTAACAGTTTCCGTATCACGATCGCAGTAATTAGAGAGTAAAAATGTATTTAATGCGCTCTTCGCGAGAATGCAATCCCAAGGCTTACCACACCATCATTCTTCATGTAGATAAGTTTATAGCTAGGAGTCTTGAGCCCACGCACCAGATCTTTGACGACCCAAGGTTCCTGGATCAAGACAATGTCTTTCCCGATATTATTTAGCCGAAGAAGAAGGGCGGCCGAGGCCTCCAGCGCAGTATTATTGGCTTTATCCGAATCTGATTCCATCCACGGAATGGACGAAGCTGGGCTGATAGGACTAGGACCACTGAAAAGATCCAGGTTCGAAAAAGCAAAGTAGTCCGGATCCATATCACCCCGGACCTTCGGATGATGAGCGACCTGCTCGGAATCGGATTCCATCGCCTACACAGCAAAGGCAGATATGGTAGAACTTGATTCCTCAACTTCCACCTCCTAATCATCCTTCTTGTAGACCCGAAGATTTATGACTCCGAATCCATAGCTAATCTGCCACCTCGATTTAGCCAGAAGAGCCAGGGACTCCTTGTTGTTCACGATGACCGCGCTCCTGGAGTCTGCTTTCTCTTCCTCTAGCTTACCGATCTTTCAATCACTCGTCCGCAAGTGGGGATTGCTGACCTGAATAATTTTCAGAGGGCTCAACCGGTAGCCAGGCACGAGTCCAGGGCCTATTAGGGATCTGATCCCTGCTAACGACTTCCAGTTGAGCCCCTTTCCAAACGTTGCCAACCCGTGATACGGCTATTTTGAAGAGATCCGCCGATTTCTGGTCAGTGAAGGCGACAGGCTTCACATAGCCCTGATGCCATCCGCCGTCATGACAAGTGGGTACAGGCCACGTATGGTCCTGTAGAACATGGAGAAAGAAAGTTTCAGTTTCTTCCACTTCTCAGGAGTAATTCTGTCTTCTATGTCGCATTTGTCTACGACCGGCAGCACCAGGCCACCCTTGAAGCTTTGAATGATTTCGCATAGCGTTTCTTCAAATTGCCCTCTTGCGACAATGACTATATTGCCGGTGTACCCCTCGCACGTAATGCCGGCATCTGTCAATTTGTGCAGTACTTCATCTGCTACTAGGCTCCACATCAATGGTGATAATACCCCTCCTTGTGGACAGACTCTAGTGGTGCTTGTTGTGATGGTGTTTTGTCCCACCTCTATCTCAGCAGTCCTAGTCCTTAGCATCTCACACATCCAATTACTTGTGGTGTGATTTACTCCTTTAATTTCGAGACCCTTCCTAATGGCCTCATGGGAGGTGTTATCGAAGGCTCCTTCGATGTCTAGAAATGCGCATACTGCCGTTTCCTTGCTCTCCAGCGTATCCTGAACCCAACTTGTCAGCTGGTAGAGCGCAGTTTCGGTGGATCTTCCTGCTCTGTAGGCATGTTGATTGTGGTGGAGAGGTATTCTTTCCAGCACAGACATTCTTAAGTGATTATCTATGACCTTTTCTAGCGTCTTTAGCATGAATGAGGTCAGGCTGATGGGTCTAAAGGATATTGGTGAAGTGGTGTCTCTTTTCCTCACTTACGGAATGAATATGACCTTTGCTCTTCTCCATATTCTTGGTATATGCCCTATTGCCATACTGCTTTTCAATACTCATAGGAAGTATGGCATAATGGATTCTTGACCTTGTTGTAGTAGGGCAGGGAATATACCATCCGCTCCCGGTGATTTAAATGGCTGGAAGGAGTTCAGAGCCCAACTTAGCCTTAGATTTGTGTAGATGTCACTTACCATCGCCCAGTCCACTCTCTTGGGCCTTTTATACCTGCCTAATACATCTGCGCTGCTGTAGATTGAGCTACCCGGGAAGTGTGTTTCTAATAGTAGAAGGACCCTCTGCTCTTCATCTTCGGTATAGCTGCCATCTTGCTTTTTCAGTGAGCCTGGCGCAATATATGTAATAATGCGTTTTATTGTAGAATGCTATAAGATACGTGTTTCCCTTTACACATGGAATAACTACAAAACGATAAGTATAATATAATAATATTTGGAGAAATAAAACGAAGAAAAGCTTATCACTTTCATGACAGAAAGTAAGTGGAGTACTAATCACTTATCAAAAATTCTTTGGATTCTATTCACAGGTGAAATGAATCCCCAAGCCGTCCCCATTCAGTATGCAGTACGCGTTTCACTGTATCAATTCTAAATATCGAGTATTGCAGCAGATGTCGAGATGTAGCCCTTAGTGCCCCTTAGGTGTCGAGCCTTTAGGCTTAAATACTGAGCGGGAAGCACTTGTATATTTGAATAGTGAAGTCCCAAGTCTTAGCCCCAGGTGAAAGCCGGGAAAATGTAATTTAATTACTTAGATGGCGCTACAGGCCGGGGTGGACCTGGGCCTCAACCAACAAACCTCTCCAGCCAGCGCGGCTACGAGCCAGCGGTCTTCAGTTGCGCACGCCAAGTTGGTTGACGCCCCCCTCCACTTGTTTTTCATTTTCATTTATTTCATTTATTTCAAACGGTTTATACAAGTAAGACATAAAGTCTTTTATAGTACAATAAAGGGATATTACACAAGTGGTTTGATTTAAATACTAACGAATTACAACTAAAAATTCAATAAAAAATAATAATAAAAATAAGATCATAGAAAGGACATAGGAAAATGTGGGAAGAAGGCGAAGAAACAGATAGAGAAAGAGAGATGAGAACTAGCGCTGATTAGAAAAATATTTAAATATATAATTTTTAAAACTTGTGAAACCTCTAATTTGTTTGATGTTTACTGGCAACGAATTCCAGAGGCGAATACTATTAACATAAAAGAGGCGCGATGAATTCAGATATTTGAAGTCAGGAGCTACTATGTTGAGTGTTCTCGTAGACTGGCAGAAGATAAGTTTGTTGTGCAAATAACTTGGTGACTTTGTATGGATAATTTTATGGAGAAAAATGCAATTTCTTGCACTGATGTACTGCGAGAGAGTACAACCTAGGATGTTGGTTTGGTAGGCTGATATGTGGTCATATCTCCGCAAGCCATAGACATACCGACTCATATCGTTGAACGCCACAAGCAGTTTGTGTTCAGAGGCAGAGTCCAATCTTGGATACACAATTTCCGAATAGGTAATTAGGGGCACGAGTAATGTTTTGACCAAGCGAAGCTTTGTTTCAGTTGGAGTAAAACTGCTAGAGATCCAGAGTTTCCTCAGAGCTCCATAAATGCGCCCAACAATCAAATTAACGTGGTCAGCACCAGACAGACGCATGTTCACTTTAAAACCTAAGCTTGTTACAGATTTTGAGAATGGTACTTTAAAGTCATTAATACAGATTGACGGAAATACGCCTGTATCGTATTCCGTATATGACAGCAATATAGCTTGTGTTTTACCTAGATTTAGGGAAAGACCATTCGTCTCCGACCAGTCATGGATTTCCTTGAGATCCTCATTGATTCTAGCAACAAGGTCTTCAATGAGGCCAATAGGCCTCGACAAGTAAATCTGTATGTCATCAGCATAAAGATGAGAAGAGACATTTTTGCAAAAGTTTGCGCCACCTACCGCGAGGTCGTCCTCTACTGCGTCGTCCATCCGGGGTCGATTCGAAGACTTTCTTAGCGGGAACGTTGGGCTCCATCCGCTCCAAATGACCCAGCCATCTTAGTCGCTGTATGTGAACTCTTCTGGCTAAGTCGATGTCCTTGTACAGGCCGTATATCTCGGCATTGTACCTTCTCCTCCACTCACCGTCTATGCAGACGGGACCAAAGATCGCTCGAAGAACTTTTCTCTTGAAATAACCAAGGGCATCCTCATCCGGTTTTGTCAAAGCCTATGCCTCTGCTCCATACAGCAGGACTGGGATGATTAATGTCTTATAGAGAGTTACCTTAGTAGTTCGAGATAGGGCTTTGCTACTCAATTGCCGTTTTAGCCCATAGAAACAACGATTGGCAAGAGTAATTCTTCGTGTGATCTCCCTACTGATGTCATTTGCGGAGTTCACCATAGAGCCTAGGTAGACAATATCCTTTACTACATCAAAATTATATCTGTCTATTGTGGCGTTCTGTCCAAGACGCCGATGTTGGGTGTCCTTTTTTGTAGACAGCATATATTTTGTTTTGCTTTTATTGACCGCTAGACCCATCTTTGCTACCTCGATCTCAATACTTGTAAATGCCCAATTCAATCAATTCATTCAATTCAATTCATTAAATTCTTTCAAGTACTATGTTAAAGAGATCGCACGATAGCGCGTCACCTTGTCTAAGACCTTTCCTGACATCGAACGGTTCGGTGATGTTCTTACCGACTTTAATGGAGCAGCGAGAGTTCTCCATCGTCATTCTGCATAAACGGACGAGCTTGGCAAGGATGCCAAGACTAGACATGGCTCTGTATAACTCTTCTCTATACACGCTATCATAGGTAACTTTGAAATCGATGAAGAGGTGGTGCGTATCGATTTTATATTCATGGGTTTTTCGAAGATCTGCCGTAGTGTGAATATTTGGTCAATGGTGGACTTTCTAGGCCTGAAACCGCACTGACAAGGACCTATCAGGTTGTTGACGATCGGTTTTAGGCGTTCGCATAGTATGGCAGAAAGGATCTTCTATGCGATGTTGAGGAGACTTATACCTCTGTAATTGGCGCAGTTCAGAGAGACTCCTTTCTTCAGGATCGGGCAAATGATGCTGAGGTTCCATTCATCGGGCATACCAGATTTTACAGATGGGCTGGTGCATGAACCTTACCAACTCATCTCCTCCTGCCTTGAAAAGTTCGGCGGCAAGGCCGTCGGCTCCAGCAGCTTTGTTGGATTCGAGTTTAGATATCGCTATCCTCACTTCATTCTGATCGGGTTGAGGGGAATCTTGACTGCCATCGTCACTGTTGAATGGCTCATTCTGCCTGACAGCGGAATATTGGTCATCATCGCCGTTTAACAGTCTGCAGAAGTGTTCCTTCCATATCCTCAGCACTGACTGCGATTCTACTACTATGTTGCCATTTTCGTCCTTGCAGGCTTCTGATCTGGGTTTGAAACCCTGGCATGTTCTTTTTACCTTTTGGTAAAATTTTCGAACATCATTCCTGCAATAAAGTCTCTTAATCTCCTCGATCGAGCGCTTCTCATGCTCTTTTTTCTTCTTTCCAAAAAGTCGATATTCCTCTTTTCTCCTGCTCACGTAGAGCTCGTAAGCAGCTCTGGTCCTTCTATGCCACGCCGTTTTATTCGCCTCTTGTTTAACTGCATGTGCTTGCCGGCATTCCTCATCAAACCAGGGGTTTCGTTGTGGTGGCCGAGAGAAACCCAGTACATCAGAGACGGCATCTCTGATGGCTTGTTTGCAACGCTGCCACTGGTCTTCCGCATTTGCTGCTGGCGGCATAGGACTTAGATCAAGATTAACAGAAACTCGAACGGCAAAGGCTCTGGCGGTCTCTTGCGATTGTAGCCGCCCGACGTCAAATTTCCTCACAGTATTTCGTTGATTTCGCTCCATTGTGGATATCCGCATCCGTACCTTGGCTACAACTAGGTAGTGATCCGAGTCCACGTTGGCTCCTCGGAAAGTCCGGACACCCAGAATACTGGAAGAGTGCCTTGCGTCGATCGCAATGTGATCGATTTGGTTAACAGTTTATCAATCAAAGGAGAGCCATGTTCCTTTGTGAATGTCGAGACGTGGGAACCGCGTACTAGCTACGACAAAGTTTCGCCCCGTCGCAAAGTCGATTAGCCTAAGTCCGTTGTCGGATGTGATGTCGTGCAGGCTGTGCTTTTCGACCACGCTACTAAAGACGTCCTCTCTTCCTAGCTTTGCGTTAAAATCACCTAGGATAATTTTAACGTCGTGGCTAGGGTATTGCTCATAAGTCTTGTCCAAGAGCTGATAGAAGTCATCCTTGGTCGCGTCGTCCTTCTCCTTGTGAGGGGCGTGCGCGCATATTAGGCTAATGTTGGCAAATTTAGCCTTGATATGGATAGTCATAAGGCGCTCGTTCACATGCCGGAAACTCAAGACTTCTTGCCTAAGTCTGCCTCCAATAACAAATCCGCACCCGAATAGACGCTGTCCTTGTTGTCTGTAGCAATCGCCGTAGTAGATGTCGCAGTTTTTCATACTACTTTTGCCCGGCCCATCCCATCGCACTTATTGGATGGCGGTAATGTCTGCTTTGAGACACTCTAGGGCCTCCGCAAGTTGTTCGGCTGCACGTGGTTTGTAGAGGGACCTAACATTTCATGTGCAGACACGAAGATCGTTGTCCTTTTTACGTTTGCTTGGGTCGTCAACAGTAAAATCATCCGTACCCGAGGCTGTTGGTTGCTTCGTAACGGAAAGTTTTTTACGTAGTAGGGAAGTTAACCCGACGGCACAACCCCCAACCTGGAGGACCAGATCCTTTTTTTGCAACCCCTAGGACGAGGTCAGTAACCCACTTCGGGGATATGAGCGCTGCCGTTGGCCCATTAAGGGTTCATCCGCCACCATCTCTTTTTCAATACCCTGACGTAGTATTGAAAATCCTTACAGACCTCAGCTCCAAATATGTCGAAGTAGCTCCGGTAAGGTATCCGCTGGTCTGTAGACGTCACCGTTGATTCCATCGAGAGAATTCATCCGCCGCACGTCCTCCTTCTGAGGAGCTCTTGCTAGACTTCTGAGACGCATATTTCAGCCGATCAGGTTAACAAGAGATGCCACGTCCGGTTAAACATATGCGCGCTAAAATTCACCCAGATGTGCTTACGCAGGTCTGAGTGTTCACCTACACTATGTGGTCAGACTCAGCATACGCTTATCGTTAGTTCACTATCAGATAGCTATCCAGCGAGCACCACGGGGGGGTGATGATGCGATTTTGCCACGTCCGGGAAAAAGTAAACCCTTCTACTAAAAATGTGCGATTGTCCTTGATCTACTCTATATCCAATTTGCAGTAGAAGAAATGAAGCCGTCTCTTTCGAGATCTACTCTTGAAAGGTACTGGCAGGCAGAGTTATACTCATCAAGAGACGTCCATATCATTCGATTTTATTTAAGAGTAAAATTTTTTTCAGGAAAAGATGATCTGAACCGACAGATCTGGTATATCGAAGTACGTTTCTGCGGAGCATGGGTGAGAGCTCATTGTCTTAAACCATCCGCCTTTCATCTTCCAATCGAATGCTCTGTTGACTGCTTATTCTTATCGCTACTGGAATAGAATCGATTATTATCTTTTAATTTTCAGATGATCTGTGTGACCTCTCATACAGTCACTTGAAATCATTGGACTTCATAGAACACTGGACCCAGTTACAGAAAATAAGAATAGAAGACAGTAGGTACTACAGGCTCATTTACAAAAAGATGGGTTGCCAAGTTTCACCTTAGTGTGCTGTGATGATGCAAAAAAATGGCAAACTTTGCAGGGTTCTTAGTAACAGGCACTAAACTTAAAAATGATTTATCAGTCGAATTTGGCTTGGAAGAACTTTCTATTCTCTACCTGAAAGATGCTCTTAATTTGGAATGAGTCTACTTTTTATTTTTATAGAGATTTCAACAACGAATATTTTGCTCGATGCTGCATATTGCCAACTCTTATAAACTCTCCCGCATTATAATTCACAATTCCATTCAATGAACATGACTTTCGCGAGTAAAAGATTACTTCAGTAGCATTTGACGTGTTGCTATAAAATTGTACCAAACAGTCCTATGATCTTCTTCGATTAGACTCTCAAAATGTATTACCATCCCATGCCCAGAGGATGTAAATTGCTTTGACGGATCTGTAGGTGGCGCCCCACAGGCGGATCAGTAGAAATGCGATGAAGTGGAGGGGTTATGATCCCTTGTTTTCGGATCATAACCTCGCTGATAAAAGGAAGAAGAAGAAGATAAGTGGCGCCCAACGAGAGATCCCCCGATGATTTTGATATGAAACATTTGAATTGACTAGCATGATTTAGGATAGATAGTTGTCTCTTTCATTAGCTATACTATGCTTGGGGGAAACACGCTTGAATCGATTGTTAAATGGCGCCCAACGAAGAGCCACCATTACCATCAAGCGGCCATGGATTGTGAGGGTATTTCTAAGTACAAACGACAAACAACCCCGGGCGTCATATAAACAAATTGTAAACAAAATAAATAAGTTTAATTTGTGCACCATTTTGTTTTTCTAGTTGACACCTAAATCTGGTCATCTTGTGAAATTAGAGACCCTTCGTTGGGCGCCATTTAACGTAAAGATGTAGTAAAACTTGCAATTTATTTCTGTAATTCCACATTACAAGCACATGACAAACTTTCAACAAATTCAACCAAAAATATGAACCTGCGACCAAACCGCGAGGCAATATGTCGTCCAATCTCAAATCAAACTGAACCTGCAAAGCATTGAATAATTAATTTATTTTATTTCCGAATTTGTTCAGTCTAGTTTAGCAATTCTGAGCACGTACCAAAAATATATAATTCCATGCATAAACGTGCATCGTGTCATGGATAATACAAATAGCAAAAAAGTCCCTGAATGTTTCCTGTTTGTTTTTATGGGACTCTTCGTTTCTTCAACCGACAGTACCGCCGCTTTTTTTTTTTTTTTTGTTGTACTGCCTGGTACTTTTTCATTCTTATAGAATGAAAGGCAAACGAACGAGAAAAGGGAGAGATTCATATTTGCATTTTGCCCTCTAGGAAGCACGTTCCTAATGTAGGATTGATAGAATTTCACGAAACTGAATAATAATGAAGACAAAAGGAAAATAAAAAAAATAAACCAAAAGGACACAAAAACAGAAAATTGAAATGGAAGTTCTCTACATCATAGACATCGATGGGAGGACATCGGAATACATATATAATACATCTCTTCATCGATCGATATTGTTTTGTCAAAGCTGGAAGTTCTACGAAAAGTGATACTTCATTTTGTTTTTATCCATATCCATGTATGTATGCACCGCATCTATAGATACTAGTTGTGTAACAGTTAACGGGAGAAGTGGAAAAAAATGTCCTTTTTGCGAGTTAGTTCTGACATTTGTTTGTTACTGATTCGACATGATGTATGTGTGTACATATACTTAATTCAGAATAAGAGGATTATTTATTGTGTCCCTTTGTATCTATAGATGATGGGGGAAATGGAATGTTTGTGCTTTGCTTGGTAAATCTGGTAATTTTCTGCGATAAAAGGTCGAAGGATTATATAAATGCCTAGTGAGATATTTATTACATGTAGATGGAGTTGAAAGTTTTCTCTTCTCTCTTGTTTTTTTCTGCGCCAAAAGTGGGATATGAGAATCCTTTAATCTCGTAGATATATGCATGGTTATTTTCAAGGAGGCAAATGACAAATGAGGAAGATTTGTTTGCCCTAAGCTTCAGCACGTGTTGATGATGAAACTTTGAAACGCACAGTTTTCCACTTCTATTTAACTGCTTTTAGCCAACAGATGTGACCTTGGCAATATTTTAACAAAATTAACATGATAAATCATAGTATTTTAAGGCTAATTTAGATGTGACTATATGTCAAGCATTCTACCACGCGCAATTCCTTTTTTCTCTTACATTTCCTCATGGTATAAGCTAACCTTTCTCTGGCAAAAAAAAAAAAAAAATTGGGTATTATTTTGGATACCAAATTAAGCCGGAAACCTAAAATTCAAGAAAAAGTCAAGAAAGCTACAGTTGCACATTTCTTTTGCAAAACAAGCTATCGGGAATAGAACAACCTCGCATAACTCACTGGCTCTACAGCTCGGTCATTAGATCGATACTCTTGTACGGGGTGAATGTCTGTTGGACTGCCTTAGAAAAGGTCATATGTCGCGATAATCCAACGATCAGCATGTTTGCACATAAGTGGAGCACTGTGTACAACTCCCTCTTCAGCACTAGACATTTTGTTTCATCTGTTACCCCTCGATACCATTAGCAGGCAAATGGCAGCTAGTGGACAAGAAAAGAATTTGGCCACGCCTTCATTCTGAATAATCTCAAAATCGCTTCGGAAGACATTGAATACACCACTGCCAAGTTCAATTTTGACAATAACTTGCAAGCAACCATACATTCAAGGTCATTCTCGGAGGAAAAGGTTTTTCTGGAAGACAAATCGGTTCAGACGGATCAAAACTAACGACGGGGTAGGTGGGGTGTTTCCTCTCATAGGCTTAATCTCGGTCTCTCCTTCCGTCTTCCATTCCATTGTAGCGTGTTCCAGGCAGAAATGATGGTGATTAAGGAGCCCTTGGCTAAAGAAAACATGATATCTCCTAAAGCTATCCGCATCTTTTCAGACAGCCAAGCAGCAACCAACTCCTCGGTTACGATCTATTTTTTAGTACAATACTTACTTACTTATGTGCTGTATCCCCTTGTGGGTCCTAGGGCCTCTACTACGCCTACGAGCCATCGTGTACGGTTTCTGGCA
This sequence comes from Brachypalpus laphriformis, assembly GCA_945910035.1. Classification (NCBI taxonomy): domain Eukaryota; kingdom Metazoa; phylum Arthropoda; class Insecta; order Diptera; family Syrphidae; genus Brachypalpus; species Brachypalpus laphriformis. Next base: position 310,434,723 of record OX246753.1, on the reverse strand, counting down.
ATGTGTCTGAGTTCTCCCCAACTTTTCCCCAATTGCAATGCCTCCTTCACGACTGCTCTGCGCCAAGTTCTCTTCGGACCGCCAGGTCTTCTCCCATTCTGAGTTAAAGGATTTCATTGCATGGTTCACTATGGGACTGTCACCCTTTCGGAACGTGTGACCAATCCACTGCCACTTCCGCCGTTGGATTGTTGTGCCTATTGGTTCCTGACCAGTTCTCTCGTAAAGGTGTTTGTTAGAGATACGACTGGGCCAAAAAAATCCGTAAGATATTGCGCAGGCACCTATTTACGAACGTTTGCAGCTTTCTGGTGATAGTAGTGGTCACTCTCCACGTGCTGCTGGAGCGGAACAGTCTTATCTTGGTGTTCAAACTGATTGCATTGCTTCGCCATATTTTGGACATCCCGAACGCGGACTTTGCTTTGGCGATCCTGTTGGCTATATCCAGTTCGGTTCCACCATCGGTCGAGACAATACTCCAATACTACTGGAAATCCTTTACTCTCTCTACCGGTTGTCCAGCAATGCATATTTGAGCCGATGAGTTTGTTCCAAGGCTGATAATTTTAGTTCTTGCCGTATTAATTTTCAGCCCGACGACGCCTGCCTCCCTCTCCACATCTGCTGTCATTTGGTGGAGGTCCATAATTCTGTGGGAGAGTAAGCATACATCGTCTGCGTAGTCAAGATGTTTCAGTTGAGATGTAAGAGTCCATCGAATTCCTCCGTTTCCCGTCGACAAAGCTGCATGAAGCACATCGCTAATCAACAATAGGAATAATATTGGTGAAAGGATACAGCTTTATCTTACCCCACTTTGGATCTCGAATTCCTCAGACTATCTTCCTCTGTGCAGAACGTGGCATTTGGAGCCTTCATATGTAGCTTTGATAATAGCAATTAGTTTATCGGGAATACCTCTCCTGCGTAAACAACACGTATCAAAATGCTCTTTCCATCTCTTGAGCTGGTCTTCATCCGAAATGAGCAAGAACCCGTCTAGGCTTTTCACTGGGTGTTGGCTGGAGCTGCGACGACCTGGCAGATCTTTCGTGATTCTGTAGACGGTCCTGCTGTCGCACCTCCGTGCAGCTTCTTCTGCTTCTGTAGCCAGCGTGTTGATGTAGTTGCGCTTGTCACGTCGCACGTTACGCTGAACTTCTCTCATCTTCATGCGCTATAGGGACTCTAGCTCGCTTATCCCTGCTGCTGGAGTAGCTGCAACGCGAGCTTTCAGCTGTTTTCGTTCGTCAATTCGTCTCGGATAATGGATCTTCATTTGATGGCCCAAAATCTAGAAGCTGAGGCAAACAAAGTGGGGCTAAAAATAAACACAGCCAAAACAAAAGCCCTGAGTACTTCCAATACCCGCGCTCAACTTAACATTGCCGGAAAGCAAGTCGAGAAAGTTGATAACTTTCTATATTTAGGAAGTGTCGTCTCGGCTAATCGCGGTGGCACCGAACTGGATGTGTGCAGCAGAATCGGGAAGGCTAAAGCTGCGTTCGGAATGCTGTCCAAAATCTGGAGAAGCAATGTTATTAGCTTAAGAACCAAGCTACGACTGTTCTGCTTCAACGTAGAATCAGTGCTGCTTTATGGGTGCAGTACCTGGAAGGTGGACACCATTAACACACGCAAGCTGCAAGTCTTCGTAAACAAATGCTTAAGAATCATCTTGAGGATTTTTTGGCCGAACCGCATCTCCAACGAACAACGTTATCTGAGAACGGGCCAAGAACCTATAAGCATTACTATACGAAGAAGAAAGTGGCAATGGATTGGACACACCCTACGGCGCGAAGACAACTCCATTGCGAAATACGCTATGCAGTGGAATCCGCTCACCCAGGCAGGCAGAATAGCGGGACGCCCTAGGCAAACGTGGCGCAGAAAAGTTGAGGAGGAATCGAGCTCTTTAGGAATGAGTTGGAGGCAGCTCAAACGCGTTGCAGAACTCCGAACACGATGGCGCGCAGGCGTGGTTGACGCCCTATGCCCCCCGAGGGGTTAAAGGACATAAGTAAGTGAAGTGAATTCGTCTCCAGGTATCATCGGAAAACCACGCCCTATGTGTTCCCTGCGATCGACCGACAATTCTTTCAGCACCAAATGTAAAAGCATTTTTCACGGCACACAAATGGTCTTGGATGGTTGTGGGCAGTGAGCTGCTGATTGCTCCCACACCTTGCGAAAAGTACTCCCTTAATTATAGGCGCACTGAGGGATCACTCATTCTATCGATGTTGCACCTGGGCATTCTTGTGCTGTCGTGGGATCTTCGAACTGCAGCAGTGTGTAGTTGGAGAGTAGCTATCATAAAATGGTGATCTCGTACTATCCCCACATCTGCCCCTCGCCTGTTTCGGACGTCCAGGAGACTACTTCTAAAGCGGCGGCTGATGGCAAAATGGTCAAATTGGTTGGAGGTTCCTTGCCTGTCGTTGGAAACCCAGCTGACTTTGTGGCAGGTCTTGTGTCCAAACATAATGCCACCTATCACAAGGCGGTTGCCATTGCAGAATTCCACAAACCTTTCGCCGTTGTCATTGCGGTTGCCTATTCCATGCTTCCCGATTACATGTTTGAGCCCTTCGTTGTCATTGCCTACCTTGGCATTCAAATCCCCCATCACTATGACAATGTCTCGATTTGGTGTTGTGTTGAAGACGGCACTTAAGAGGTTGTAGAAATTCTCCTTTTCGCCCTCAGACGAACCATTCGTTGGGGCGTAACACTGTATGATGGTGACGCGTCGTACTCTAGTCCGGAAACTGGCTATCATAATCCTATCACCATGAAGCTGCCAGGAAATTAGACCCTTGTGTGCTGTTGTTGTTAACAGTAGTCTGACTCCATATTCCCGCGGACTTCCGCATGGTCATCCAGAATAGATTACTACAGGGTTACGCATTGGGGACTGGTACTCGCCCACTTCTAACCATCTTATTTCACTTACCCACAAAATGTCCAGTTAATATCGCAGGAATTCGTTTTCCAATGGAAGGAATATGGCATTGTAAGGACCTTCGCTTCCCGAGTCGAGGAGCGTTCATTCTTTAGTAGCTCTAGATTGTCGATCGTTCCTCATAAAGATGACGGAACAGTTCAATATGTGTGTTGAGTGCCATGTCATAGGGACATTCCGGGGAATTTTAAGGATGATGAACTTGCCAGAATAGAAACAACTATACTTATCTTTCTAAATAAGGATGATCTAGATATTCCGATCGCTACTTGCAAACTCAAATTTAATCTGGAATGCTATCGAAAGAGGAAGTCTTAGGTGGACAAGTGGAACAACGTCTCAAACGATAAAAAAGATTTGACCCAAGCTGGATCTAAAATGCTCTAAGAATTTGATTTCTCTCAACAGATTGCTTATTAGCGCTACAATAGATGTCATCACTAGGCACACTGTCTAATGAGAACACATGCAACAAGGCTTGGCGCATTTTCAAACGATTTTTGTAGAAGCTGTAAGGGCAACGAAGAGGAAGAAACCTCACCGTCTTTGTAGATGCCCAGCTCTCTCCACAGAAGGAAGATTCACTTAGGAGCTCTCTGCTTCAACGATTTAAGAGATCTGATAAACATAGATATAAGAAGCCTCTTACGAAGCGTAGAAGTTAAAAATGGTTCTATCGAGAAGGTAGGGATTACTTAATCCATGTGGTATCATATAGGACCTATCTTCGGTCTAAGTGCGTTGGCGTAAGCTGGTAGTCACTTCAAACTAACCTAATCTACAATCCCTCATCTATTCCCCTTTCTGTAAAGAAGCCTTTCTCAAAAAAATGTGTGCTTCTTTCTATTGTCTCCCATTAACAGATGCAGGAACTCAAAAACAAACGGCCGACTCTGTGTCGGGCGCCATTTAACAGCTATACTTAGCGGGCTGGCAAAAGTCGGCTTTAAGCTTGAATTTACTTACTTGTGTGAAGAAAGACGACAAGAAAAATTTGAAATATTACAGTATCTTAGTACCAGGAAGACCATTACAATATCATGGGATTTTTAACCTATTCGGGACTATAATATACACAGCTCCATGCTAAAGGTCTTTCCGATTTTGCAGGGGTGGCCATGGTGTAGTAGTAAAGTCATCAAGTAGCTAATGGTTCATAGTTCAAATCTCGATGTCAGCAAGCATTTATTTATTGCTAATGAAATAAAGAGTCAGTCCGGCCAATTACGAAAGCTTGTGTGAAGGCTATTGCAAAGTCATAACACTAGCAGTAGCTGGGTCATATGACTGGTAAAATTGTTCGCTCTATTGGTTGATTGATATGCCTGTGACATCAGCAGCTCTTTTTAAAAAAAAATACTGTGAATCAGAAGCAAAGACAAAAATAGCAAAAATCTTCCCAGTTATCTAGATGCCACCCCCGGAGATTTTCTAAAACAACATCTGAATTTCAAAGCTCTATCTATACCAATCTTTCTATATCTCTACCTATCGTTTCCTACGCTCACACTATGTACAACATTTAAAAGGTATTCATAACCCCTTTAGTGTGCGCAAATTATAAAAAAAAAAACAATTCGCAACTTCTAAGTTGAAAGTTTCTTAATTTTAAAGTCATGACTCAAACACCCGCGTTCACAATATCTAACCGAAACTGTGTTTATTTTATAACTTCGTAATTTTTAAAATGCGCTTGTATTGAATTTATCGCAATAATTAAACAAATGTCTTCTCCTTTCTTTTCAGGTAAATTAACTGTTCCACATCGCAAAATACAGGTAACAGAATAGAATAGAAAAAGTTTTTCAATGTCAGATATTCCACGGCCATGAAATAAAGCGGTCTGCAAAAGTGTAATCTTCTTGTCCTTAAAAATGGTCACCATCGTTGGGCTCGGCTCCATTTAACAATTATTTTCAGTTTACTATCATGATATAGATTTATGCTCAGCTTTCAAAATCTAAGAAGCCTGAAGTTGAGCCGTTCTTCGTCCAAGAATTTTTTTTCTATAAAGATCGTTTGAAGTAGGTTAGAACTCAGATAGTTCAGGATAAGTGAAACTTGAATCTTATGCATCCTTGGTAGCTTTTCGCCGCATCTAGAGTGCTTGAAATAACTCCCAAAATAGTCCAATGGACAAGCCCCAAACTCAATCAACTGGTAAAGCACAGAAGGCACAGGCCTACAAATGATGAGTTCTCACTAGGGCAACAAGTAAGGGACGGCAACATAGTAAGGGACGGCAACATAGTCTTAAGACCAAACATGACATCAGTTTTAATAGACAGAAGAGTGCAGAATAGTAGCAACAGAACTCGCCTTGAGACGTAACAGTCATATAAATGCACCGTCTTCATCATAGTTGCCAAAGCTAATACAAAACAGATTTTTCGACTGCAGACAAGCCTTTTTCCTAGTCAATACTCGCAGTATTTGAAAGTGATTTGGCGATGAACTGGGCCTGGATCTCAATCAAGTTTTGATGCCATAGAATCTCTAATTTTGGAATAAATACAAAAAGCTTTTCATTCCATTCCATTTGTTCCTTTCGGATACTGAGTTATTGATGGCGAAAGGTGATTGAAAAGGCAGATACAAATGAGTTCAATTATTGCGTAGAAGGTTTTGATTTAAGTCTCTGACATAACTATTCAATTATTTCAGTTATGTAGAATAAACAGGCACGTGTTAGAATAAATGTACTGCAAGTAAAAAAATATGTGAAAAGAGTCGCAACAATTCTCCCTAATTAGCACGGACACCTAACATTATCTACCTAACATCCAAAAATATCTCTTTCCTATCTTGTTTCTTCATTTCCAACTAAGGTCTTGAATAACTATAATAAAAGAGTCAACTCTTAGGGGTATCAGAAAAATGGTCCATTGTACTGCCGATGTATAAGGTGGGTGAGTCACCCTCTTAGTCTAAGGGCCATTTGCTTCGTTGTATAAGAGAGTTGATTTTAGCCGTGCAGGCGTTGCCGAGATGATTTAGATAATTGAAAAAGTATTCACCCCGGCCTTCCTAATGTTGGCGAGCGCAGGACGAACGCATAGGAGGTGACTGGTGGTGTCTTCCTCCTCTTCATCCCTACAGCTTCTGAAAAAGTCATAGGGGATGCCTAGTCTTTGGGCATGTTTTCCTATGACCCACTGTCCGGTGAGAACGTTAGTTATTTTTGGAGAGAGTCTATTTCAGGGGTCCGATGGACCTAGATTTTTTAAGTGTTGGCCAAAGTTTTCTGTGCGGTATTGCATTGGCCTATATGTTGCCATCGGTGATTGGCCACTTTCTCCGCGTCGTCGCGTTGGTTTGGATAAGGTATTTAACATAAGACGTTGGAGCTTCGATATCGGTAATGTCTATACTATTTATACCAGAGGAGCCTTGTTGAACCAGCTCGTCAGCTGCATAATTCCCCGGTATGTCACAGTGACCTAGTACCCAGCAAAGGGTGATGTTGTATTGACCAACTATCTTGTTAAGAGATACGCGGCAGTCTTTCACTACCTTAGATCTCGTAGTGCTGGATGCGAGGGATTTGATGGCTGCCTGACTGTTGACGTAAATAACAATATCCGATGTTGATAGTGTATTAGCTGCCAGCCAGTAAGCGGCTTGGCGAACCGCAGTAACGCTGCAATGGTTTGGAAGGTTAAAAGAGAAGTGTATTTACAAGTCTTCTGAGAAGATTCCGGCAGCGACTCCGTCCTTGGTTTTGAACCCGTCGGTGAAAATTGACAGCGATTCGTTGTATATAACATCGCTTTGCATCCACTCAGTTTTGTGTGGTATTGAGTGCATCTAGCCCCTGTTGAAATCATATTCAGTGACCAGGTGGTCAGTCAAATTGGAGAGATGACGGTGCATCGAAAGTACTTTGGCATGCCCCGTCTGTTGCTCATTCCATTGTTTGGAGCCTCACAGTTTTATTGCCGAGCTATAAGCCAATTGTTTACTGACGATGTCAATCGGAAGTATGTGAAGCATGGATTGGAGCGCCGCTGTGGCAGAAGTTCTCAGTACACCGGTAATGTTGAGACATGCAACTCGTTGAATTTTTTCCATTATGGATAAGTTGAACTTCTTCTCTAAGGCAGGCCACCATACCAGTAGCCCATGCATAGGAACCTTTTTTATTACCGACGTTTATATCATGCCAGTGCATGATGTTTGGTTGTAGGTTCCAAGTGAAGCCTACTGCCTTCTTGCAGATGTATAGATGTATAATTGACTTGCGGTCAAGCTTTAGTGGAATGTTAAAGAGTTGATCCTCTCATTTTGGATGGAGTGAACTAGATATACATATATAGAACTAGCTCGGTCTTCGTCGGGTTAACGGAGAGGCCGCACTTGTCGGTCCATCTGAGCAGTTCGTTAAGAGCAGACTGCATGATATTAGCCAGCGTCTGCGGGTATTTGCCTGTTGTTAGGATAGCAACATTATCTGCGTAATCAATGTCATTGCATTGAATTTTTTTGCACTTGCAAAAGGACTTCGTCGAGCACCCTCAAGGTACTGATAAGCAAAAACTTGGTTAGCATAGCAAAGGCAATTGTTGATTGTAGCGTGCAGCACTATATTTTGAGGTAGCCGTAACATTACTGTTGCAAAAGACTCTACTCCACGTGAAGTTAATAGCCGTTTTTGCTCCCACACATTTCTCCTTAACTTTTTTTTCTTTTTTTTTATTATAATTTGCGCGCACTCAAAGGATTATGAATACCTTTAACATGTTTACACACAGTGCGGGCGTTGGAAAGGATGGATAGATTTTGGTGTAGTGGTTCTTGAAGCTCAGTCGTTTATGCTTCAGCTATTCTCCGGGGGTGGCGTCCAGATAACTGGGGAGATTTTTGTTATTATTGTCTTTGCTTCTGATTCACAGTCCTTTTTTCCCGATAACCGGTGTCATAGACAAATCATCATCAACAGGGCGAACAATTTTTCCACCCACATGACCAAGCTACTGCCAGTGTTATGCCTTCGCAGTAGTGTTCACAGAAGCTTTTGCAAATGATCGGACTGACTTTATATATTTCATGAGAAATAAATAAATGCTTGCTGACATCAGGAATTGAACCATGAACCATTAGCGTTGCAATTGACGACGTTACCACTACACCATTGCCACCCCAAATCGAGGTTGTATGAGATAAGAAACCCAAGATATTTAAATTGTTTGACAACGTCTATAGGGTCTCGACCCAATAACCAGTTCATTTGACCAGCCCTCCTGTGATGAGTAGGTTCAAAAATATAAAGCGATCTATGTTTCCTGAATTTCAAAAGTTGGCTCTAAAGTAAACTTACAAGTTTAATGTAAAGCCGCTTCTAGTAAATATCTACTTCTTACTTCTATTGTGAGTTATTTTGAAATGTTCACTATTGTGACTTTTGCCTGTTCAAATATGACAGTTGTGAAAAAAATTGTTAGTTGTCACTTTAAATTCGACTTCAACTGGTTAAAGTTGACTCACTTTTATTTATTTATTTTTTCTACAACTTTTGAATTTAGGTCAACCTTAAGTAATTCAAACCCTAAAGTTGTAGAAATAATCTTGAATAATTCCGTAAATGTCGGCTATATTCGAATCAAGTAAGGACTATCTCCATGATCAACAATAATGGCATATGCTATCCTACACAATGACTCACCCCAAACTACATGACCCCAAGCTTAAATCAGACAAAAACCTCACCAATTGTCATATTTATATTCGATTTACCCTTTGTAATATTTGCTCGAAATGAAAACAATGAATAAATTCAGTTGAATCCATCGGATTTTTATTTATTTATTTATATTTATTTATTTTTTTTCGAAATACACACATTGACCATTGATATTGAAAATATTTCACATCCTGGATGTAAATTTACATTTGTCCATCCATATGTGCGCAGACAGAGTCGCACACTTTGTGAACACAGCATGGATAGTCTCGTGTTTAGTAGAATGTGCGGGTGGGATAGTGCATACATGCCAAAGGTAAATATTCAATTATAAGTGGCAATGAAGAGAGCGAATGGATTTAGCATGGCTACTACCATCACCACTAACGCTGACGCGACGGTCATGTTGATAAATTTAATTTTTCCGAATTAATGCAAATATTTGCAGAAATATTTCGATTTTAATTGAAATTTATTCGGTTTATGGTTTCTTTTTTTCTTGTGCTGCACGCATATACAAATTTCAGACGGACTGCGGGAGGGAGGTATTCATTCAGCCTTTTGGTGGATAATAATGTTGGAGGATTTATCCATTATTTAGCTGTTATTTTATGTTTTCAAAACTAAGTATTTGTTTACTGTTGGAGAAAAAAATAAATTAGTTCTTCATTCAATCATATTCATGCATATTTACCAAAAAAATAAAAAATAGGCGCCCAACGCGGGACTATGTGGTCTGGGAAGTAAATAGCATACCAAAGGCGGAACGAAAGATAATAAACTCTTATGAATCGACTTACTTACTTACTTAGATGGCGCTACAGTCCGGGGTGGACCTGGGCCTCAACCAACAAATCTCTCCAGCCAGCGCGGTTACGAGCCAGCTGCCTCCAGCTATGAATCGACAGCCAGTCATTAAAGTCTTTTTGAAATAATATCACAAAAATTATTAATTGCAACCCAAGGTCCTGGGGAAAATATATGCTAATAGAAAATGAGACAGATTCTATTCAAAGAGTGTCCTGTTAAGGCTCCCCGACGTTTGCTGCCCGGAGTACGTATCTACTCAAGTTTATTCCAAACAAATAAATTTAAATTTTACAATGAAATAACAACTTTTATCTAATTGAAGCAAGATAGTTCTAATAGACAATATACATACATCACAGGATAGGTAAGGTAAGTGGGTTGGTGTAGGAGGTAGACATTTTCTATCCCTCTGCATAAGTCTATTGGTTATTGTTCTGTCGAATGTAGACCATAGCTTCATCGTGATGATACAAGTGTCTAGAGAGGTCCACCTACTGCTCGCCTCCGTTATCGCTTTGTTCCCTGCTTCGAGCTTGAGTGGATGCGCAAGGCGGGATGTACCCTGAGGATTCGGATTGGTCCGATATAAGTGCTGAGTCTTCTCTAGCCAATTCGACAGTTTTCTCATTCCCTAATATGCCCTCATGTCCAGCAGAACTTTACCGTGTGCTGTATTCCAAAAAAGTTGAGCTCTTCTCTACAACACTTCCCGAGCTTCAATTTTATTTCTGTAGCAGATATTGCTATGATGGGCCGGGCAAAAGGAAGATGAAAAACTGCGACATCTACTACGGCGACAGCTACAGACAACAAGGACAGCGTCTATTCGGGTGCGAATTTGTCATTGGAGGCAGATTTAGGCAAGCAGTCTTGAGTTTCCGGCATGTGTGCCTCATGACTATCCGTATCAAGGCTAAATTTGCCAACATTAGCCTAATATGCGCTCACGCCCCTCACGAGGAGAAGGACGACGTGTCAAAGCATGACTTCTACCACCTCTTGGACAAGACGTATGAGCAATGCCCTAGCCACGACGTTAAAATTATCCTAGGTGACTTTAACGCAAAGCTAGGAAGAGAGGAAGTCTTTAGTAGCGTGGTCGGAAAGCACAGCCTGCACGACAACACATCCGACAACGGACTCCGGCTAATCGACTTTGCGGCGGGGCGAAACTTTGTCGTAGCTAGTACGCGGTTCCCACGTCTCGATATTCACAAAGGAACATGGCTCTCCTTTGATCGAAAAATCGTCAACCAAATCGATCACATTGCGATCGACGCAAGGCACTCTTCCAGTATTCTGGGTGTCCGGACTTTCGGAGGAGCCAACGTGGACTCGGATCACTACCTAGTTGTAGCCAAGGTACGGATGCGGATATCCACAACGGAGCGAAATCAACGAAATACTGTGAGGAAATTTGACGTCGGGCGGCTACAATCGCAAGAGACCGCCAGAACCTTTGCCGATCGAGTTTCTTCTAATCTTATTCTAAGTCCTATGCCGCCAGCAGCAAATGCGGAAGACCAGTGGCAGCGTTGCCAACAAGCCATCAGAGATGCCGCCTCTGATGTACTGGGTTTTTCTCGGCCACCACAACGAAACCCCTGGTTTGATGAGGAATGCCGGCAGGCACATGCAGCTAAACAAGAGGCGTACAAAGCGGCGCTGCATAGAAGGACTAGAGCTGCTTACGAGCTCTACGTGAGCAGAAGAAATGAGGAACATCGACTTCTCAGAAAGAAGAAAAAGGAGCATGAGAAGCGCTCGATTGAGAGACCTTATTGCAGGAATGATGTTCGAAAATTTTACCAAAGGGTAAAAAGAACATGCCAGGGTTTCAAAGCCTGCAGGGACGAAAATGGCAACATAGTAGTAGAATCGCAGTCGGTGCTGAGAATATGGAAGGAACACTTCTGCAGACTGTTAAACGGTGATGATGACCAATATTCCGCTGTCAAGCAGAATGAGCCATTCAACAGTGACGATGACAGTCAAGATTCCCGTCAACCCGATCAGAATGAAGTGAGGATAGCGATATCTAAACTTAAAACCAACAAAGCTGCCGGAGCTGACGGCCTTGCCGCTGAACTTTTCATGGCAGGAGGAGATGAATTGGTAAGGGGCATGCGACGAAAGTATGTCCGATCTATGGAACCTCAGCATCGTTTGCACGATCCTGAAAAAAGGAGACCCTCTGAACTGCGCCAACTACAGAGGTACAAGTCTCCTCAACATCGCATATAAGATCCTGTCTGCCGTATTATGTGAACGCCTAAAACCGATCGTCAACAACCTGATAGGTCCTTATCAGTGCGGTTTCAGGTCGGAAAAGTCCACCATCACCATTGACCAAATATTCACACTACGGAAGATCTTGGAAAAAATCCATGAATATAAAATCGATACGCACCACCTCTTCATCGATTTCAAAGTTGCCTATGATAGCGTGTATAGAGACGAGTTGTACAGAGCCATGTCTAGTCTTGGCATCCCTGCCAAGCTGGTCCGTTTGTGCAGAATGACGATGGGGAACTCTCGCTGCTCCATCAAAGTCGGTAAGAACATCACCGAACCGTTCGATGTCAGGAAAGGTCTTAGACAAGGCGACGCGCTATCATGCGATCTCTATAACATAGTACTTGAGAGAATTGTACGAAACTCACAAGCCAACACCGGAGGTAAAATCTCTTACAAGTCTGCACAACCACTCGCTTATGCCGATGACATTGACATAATCGGAAGAACTCAGCGGGCCGTCAATGGGGCATTTACGAGTATTGAGAACGAGGCAGCAAAGATGGGTCTAGCGGTCAATGAAAGCAAAACAAAATATATGCGGTCTACAAAAATGGACATCCAACACCGGCGTCTTGGACAGAACGCCACAATAGACAGATACAATTTTGAGGTAGTAAAGGATTTTGTCTACCTAGGCTCTATGGTCAGCTCCGCAAATGACATCAGTGGAGAGGTCACACGGAGAATTACTCTTGCCAATCGTTGTTTCTATGGGCTAAAACGGCAATTGAGTAGCAAAGCCCTATCTCGAACTACTAAGGTAACTCTCTATAAGACATTAATCATCCCAGTCCTGCTGTATGGAGCAGAGACATGGGCTTTGACAAAACCGGATGAGGATGCCCTTGGTTATTTCGAGAGAAATAACGATCTTTGGTCCCGTCTGCAAAGACGGTGAGTGGAGGAGAAGGTACAATGCCGAGATATACGGCCTGTACAAGGACATCGACTTAGCCAGAAGAGTTCGCATACAGCGGCTTAGATGGCTCGGTCATTTCGAGCGGATGGAGCCCAACGTTCCCGCTAAGAAAGTCTTCGAATCCACCCCGGATGGACGGCGCAGTAGAGAACGACCTCACGGTAGGTGGCGCAAACAAGTGGAGGGCGACCGCAACCAACTTGGCGTGCGCAACTGGAAGCAGCTGGCTCGTAACCGTGCTGGCTGGAGAGGTTTGTTGGCTGAGGCCCAGGTAAGTAAGTAAGCAGATATTGCTTTTATCGCTGCCTGGCTGTCGATGAAAAAGGTAATATCCTCCCGTGGTATTGCGCTCATCGCAGTGTCACGTGGTGCTATTGTTACCACTAGAACATCTGGTACTGGGAATGCTGCTGTAGTTCGGAAGCCGAAATGACTATGAGATACCAAGCGGTTCAGAGAAAATACCTGTGCCTACACCTATTTCCAATTTGGATCATTGGTGTACACAGCTATGGATTGCTCGAATTTCTAGTAGGAAAGTCTAAACCCATAGCTTTTCGATAAAGAATGGTACAAAATGAGCACTTAAACTATGGAGGAAAAAAGCAAATAATGGCGCCCGACTCGGGGTCGTGAAATATTTGCTACGAGACTGTTTCAGCTAGACACTTCGAGTGCAACAATTCTCAGCCAAAACACTGTCTTTATACATGTTTATGTTTGATGATTATGGTTCATTCTTATGACGAAAAACCCCCAAAAATTGGTGTAATCATATGAAACCTCCGTTAAACGGACAAAGATGGAATTTAGAAATTTATCCATTCAAAAGTTGTGCACGTTTCAAGAATTCGTATACAAATTAGTAGTTAGTTGTAGATAATTTGTCCTCCTGACAACCCCAGTTTAATCTAACAATTGAATCTTTTTATTCTAAAAAGTCCGATAAACTGGTGTTAAACCCATAAGCAACCGAATTTATATTATGAGGCTATGTCTTCGAAAGAAAAACCTTCGTTTAGCCACTTCAAACAATTGTAACTCAAACCGCACGTGCCAAAGTTGACATCTAGTTGGGTCTAACTGGTAATGTTATTTAGCACCAAGGGTACCAGGCAACTTTTCACCTTATCATTTCGCGTTAGAAAATCCTTTCTTTTTTTTCAAAATCTTTGCACAACTTGGATTCTATTTAAAGCTTTTGTGGAGCATACAGTTTGTAAAAAATGCTATAAAGTTGTAAGTGAAAAGATGCTAAGCACGTCCACCGAAACTGTTTTTACTTAGCACTTTGCAAATTGTGCATTCCGCTAAAGTTTCAATCAGAAAATTGGATTGGGTATTGTACTAAGATTTTGCAGGAAAGGCTAAAAAAATTACAAAGTGCAACGTGAAAGGATGCAAAGCTATTTAATGAAATGAGAGTGTCAAAGAAATATCTTCATCTACCATAGTGTTGTGATATGATATAATCGTAAACTGTTGTCTGCCCCCTTGATCCACAAATTTTCTAAAATCTCCATCTTCATATAGAACCAAGTTGATGTGCTTAAAGCGAACTGCAACTTAATTTCCTGTTGTTTATTGTCACCTAAATACTATGTTGTTCAACTTGTGTACAACCATTTCGAGATTCCACTTTGGAAAGCACAATGCACTCAAATTGGATGCCCTCCTCCGCCTTCTTTCAAATTTATAATGCTCTAGTTGGTTCCTCTTTTCCAAGAGTTGGCAAACTATCCATACGCCTACCTTATCCGGAATATGACAGGGTCGCTTGCCAAAAGACTGCACGTTCCAAAATCCAAATTCTAAACGAGCACAAATAGAACAGAGCATTTCTAAAGACTCTATCTTCTCGGATAATTCATTATATACTCTCTTCATGACTATGGTATGTCCGTGTGTATGGGAAAAGGAGCAACATTTTGCAATGTTAATGTATAATTTGTCATGTTGCCCACAAACACACAGACAGACAGACACTCATGCCTGTCCTACTCCCAATGATAGATGATGGAAAATTGCTTTTGATGAAATTCTCTGCACCTAATGGATCGATGCCTGTGTATTTTCAGAGTCTACTGTACCGACCGCCCGACCGGATGGAGGAGCTGTTTTGGATGTCATGCACATACAACCTTAGCACTCCCTACCAACCCCACCAACCGACCGACCGTGCTGAACTGATGTAATTGAGTTTGCCTCGCCTCGCCTGCCGAATGCATACATAAACACATTATACATGACAGAGGTAGAATGGAGGTGGCGTGGAGGTTCTTACGAGGTCCTTGTCATCCTTTTCCCAGCAGAGTGCTGGTAGGTGGGTTGTATACACCATTTGCTATGCACAAAGCTGAGTTGACGAAATCGTTTGGGGCCGGCTGGGGACGGGGTTCGTTCACTCGTATTATGTGGCATGTTAAATATGTCTACCTGTGTAATTAATTTCATCAGCCTGAGAGAGGGAACGGTGTGTGTAGTTAGAGTGCAGTAGGAACTGTGGGGAATTGTTAGCTGGCAAGAATTATTGGATTAGAATTTAGATCAAAGTGTATTTATGTAGAACTTTGAGAATGCTTACCAGTTTTGTTGAATAATTAATTAAAATGTTAATTACTTGGAATTGAGCAAAGCGTCATCAGCAGACATGCAGAGCACACACGCAGGAGTATCATCATCATCATCATCAGCCTCGTTATGCAGTTGTCCTAAGTATGTTGTTGGTTTGGAAAATTATTTACTTCCTCTAGCTGCGTTTGACAGCACTATTTACGTTTATTGATTGGCCTGAGATTTCAGGTGAAATATATTGGAATTTAGAAGATATTTGCATAATTTGTCGCTCATTAATTTCAAGTGTTGGATGTAAATGGAGGAGACCTTGATGAGTAGTGACATTGAGCTGCTGCATGCAAGGTGAATGTGATGGGATTTACCTTTAAAGGGCTTGCACTTGAGATTGGACTCTAGTGCGGAAGAGGAAATGCTGGATATTCATTTTATGAAGGAGATTCATTACAAATAAGCAAACGAATTAAAATCTTTCAAAAATGTAACTACTTCCGTACAGCTGTCAAACAACCACGTCTAAGTGTTCTATATTGTTCGTGGTTGACTAATATCGCTCCGAATGAAACGAGTATAGAATTCACATAGACACAGTAAATTCACACAAAACACAGAAAAGAACTTTGAAGGTACATCACGGTTCTTGAAGTATCTTTTTGATGAGTGGCTCATTCTAGAAAAGAAAAATGATGCCGTCACATGCACAAAGCTCAGGTTTGATCTCCCAACGCGAGACCATGTGGCTTCTGTGGGCAGTAGAATACTGTAGGCGAAACGACACTGTTTCAAGTAAAAACTTAAATAAAGGCATACTAAGTAGAGAGTGCGAAATTGATAAAATACCATTTTTAACCCATAAACTATACGATAGGTGTCCCCCATCCACTTCTCTCGAGAAGTAGCTACGACCGCCAAAACTGTACTCCATCAGTCCTCCTTAAAGCCCTTACATCACCTTAGTTAGTGTATATGTCCACTAAAAAAAGAGAGAACATTGGCGCCCAATTCGAGACCGTAAGGTATGTGTTTAATATTTGCTACTACCAATATAGTGGTGGTCAACGAGAAGCTTTTTAAAAGAGGCACTCCAACGAAGGCACACCAAACTAAGAAAAATGACGCCTACCTGCTTAAAAAAAAGAATATGGCGCCCAACCTGAGACCATAAGGTATATAATATGTATACATGTGCTTGCTATTGGTCGAAACATACTAGAGATGAACTAAAGCCGCTTCAATTAGACAAATCTAATCTCGCCTCCCCGATCCTTGGTCTTCTCAAATATGAGAAATACGGACTACACCCCGCCGAATCTGAGGTTTGACCGAAACTCTCGTATGAGCATCCATGAATGGGAAACCTCTCCCCATGTTGATTGTAGTTCGGTTCACTTCCTTACAGATGGCTCTAAGGCTTAAGGTGGTGTGGGTTGTGGTGTTTTCTCCGAACCAACCTGAGCATCTCGTTCCGCCTTCCTGATCAGTGTTGCGTTTTTCAGGCGGAAATCATGGTCCTAGCTAAAATGTAATGTACTATCTAACGGGTGGGCCATCTAGTGATTTCTTTTTAAATCATAGGTTATTTTGACTCTGACAGCTGTTTCCCGCTCGAAATCTTGACAGAAAGTCAGCATCATACCTCCGCGGAACGAAATGAGTCGCTTTACGCTTGAACAACATTGGGAAATATTGAAGACTTATTTCCAAAGTGAGTGCTGTGTAGCCCAAACAGTTCGTTTTCTGAAAATAAGTTTTGGCCGAAATGAAGCACCCACCGCGTCTGCTGTACGCAAGTTTGTGCAAAAAGTTCGTGAGACTGGTGTGCTAGTGGACAGCACTCATGGTCCCCGTCGTCGTACGGTGCGCACAGACGAGAATGTGGCTGCTGTAGCCGAGAGTATGAGACTCAATTCACGAACATCAACTCGTCATCGATCTCAACAGCTCAACATTTCACGCACTAGCCTGAGGAGAATTCTGCACAAAGATCTGGGATTATTCGCTTACAAGGTCCAATTGATTCAGCAATTGAAAGCGCACGACCATCCGCTTCGTTATCGCTTCGCAGTTTGGGCCTTAGAGCAGCTTGAATTGGACAACGATTTTGGGCGAAAAATCATCTTTTCTGACGAGGCACATTTTCATCGCGGCGGCTACGTTAACAAACAAAATTGCCGCATCTGGGGCTCGGAAGACCCGCACGTTATTGTCGAGAAGCCAATGCATCCACAGAGAGTGACAGTTTGGTGCGGATTGTGGAGTGGTAGCATCATTGGACCATTTTTCTTCGAAAATGAGGCTGGGAACAAAGTTTCGGTTAACGGCGGGCGTTACAGAGCCATGTTAAGGACTTGTATTTTTTACTGAAATTGAAGACATGGATTTGGACGACCTCTGGTTCATGCAGGATGGCGCGCCATGCCACACAGCCCATGCCACAATCGGTCTTTTGCGCATCAAATTCCCAAATCGTGTTATCAGCCGTCTTGGCGATGTCAATTGGCCGCCTCGGAGCTGCGATTTGACCCCTTTGGACTTTTTTTTGTGGGGAACCGTGAAGAACTGATGTTATGCCAACAATCCGGAAACGATTCAAGCACTTAAGGCCAATATCATCCAAGCAATCCGTTAGCTACAGCCCGAAACCATCAACAAGGTCTTGGAAAATTGGAGTGATAGAATGCGCTACTGCGAGGCCAGCCGAGGCAGCCACTTGAATGACGTTGTGTTCCATAATTAAGGGGAATGTTTGCTCTTACTAATAAAGCCATAATACATGGACAAAATTTCATTTTGTTCATTTTATTGCATTTTTAAAAAGAAACTTGTAGTTGGCCCACCCTGTATAAGGGATATCAGCATTTTCACTGACAGTCGAGTGGGAATCAAGTCCCTGGAATCGTGCTCCTTCACTTCAAAGGCCACCTTATACTGTCGTTTATCTCTTATGGAGATGACAGAGCAGTTCAACATTCACCTATGCTGGGTACCGTGCCACAGAGACAATTCAGAAGACTGCAGGGCGGATGAGCTCGCCAAACAGGGTACAACTCTAAGGATTCTGCCTGATAGGCAGACCCTAGGTATTTCCCTCGAGTACAGATAAGCATCTATTTAAGCTGAACGCTATTAGCAAGACTAGCCACAAATAGGAAAACGGCCAAACGTATCACATTCCGAGACAGATCTGGCATGAGCTGGACCAGAAACGTAGCGCTGAGTTGGTTAAGCAAAAGCGATCACAGATCAGCTACGTTATCGGTGTCCTCACTGGACACTGTCTTATAAGACAACATGCCAAAAGACTTGGTCTCTTCTCCAACGACTTCTGCGGAACGTGTAGAGACGAGGAGGAGGAGGAAACCATTCTACACCTCCTATATATGTTACATGTCCAGCCCTATCGCGTAAAAGAATGCTCCATCTAGGGGCCGCCTTCCTTAATAATCTCGGCGATTTGGCGTCGTTAGGCATCTTGAGCATCCATCGCTTTATCAAAAGCTCCGGTTGGCTTTATTAGTCCCTGAGTGGTCTAATGGTAGATCCACGGCATCACAATGGAACTTTACCGGTCTAAGTGTGTCTGCACCTAACGTAACCGAACCTAATGTCTTCTTCTGGAATCAAGTGAACATTCCCCTTACAATTAAAATCCACCAAAGGTGAAAAAGTGCTTGATAAGCATGTTAAAGACAAACTGGGCAGAGTACGGAATAGATGTCTCATTCGATTGATGATGAGTAGACGTGGTCCTGTAAATGTTTGTTTTTAAAAGAGCTGCCTTTGGGGGTTTATTAACAGCACCAGTAGGTCTGTGGAGAGCATTCGGAAAGAGTTTCACAAAATGAATTGCCTGACGGATAAGGAAAACCTACCGATTTGTCTCAAAATTAAACTTTTTTTTTTTTTTTTTTAAAAAAAAGGAAACCCAAATCCCAGAGCACTCAGACTCTCCGGTCCATTGTACTACCAGGCAGGAACCTTTCTTTGGTGCAGTGGTTGGAAAAACTTCGATGTAATTCGTTTTTCCTTTATACTTGGGTGGCCCATGATTGCTGTTCCCCGCTGGGGCTTGAACCTGCACACATCGGTTAACGAGCAAACACACTACCCACTGCACCATTGCCACCCCCGAAAAAAATTAAACTTACATCAGTTCCTTAACCAGTGTCCACGTTAAAGTCCTTAAAATACAACCTCTTAAACCATAAAGCACTTTCAGTAAAATTTGTGATATCTCCACGAACAATTGACAAAAAAAATATGTCGCCCAAAACGAGACCATAAATGAGAAACGAGACATCATAAAACTCATAACGAAATAATAATTAATGTAAACATTTTCCACACCGCCTCTTGTCAGAGAAAATCTTCATTCAATCCCTTCCAACGATGTTTACCCTCACTCCTCCCGGGGAAAAGGCCCTACATAATCCAAATGGACACTTAGAAGTGGAAAAACAAAAAAGTTGAAAAGCCGCAACGAGTACCATCCACATATAACTGCATGACGCGACACCTTCAGCCAGAGGAGCCATTCCCTACCCAACTTCGTGCTAAGCATCAATCCAAATACCAACCACCAACATGCGCCCCGCATAGAGTGGCATACTTCTACTTTTGCTTCTGATGCCGCTGCTGCTGCTCTGCCTGTCCGATCTGCATAATTAATGAACAGCAGAGTCCACTGTATCTTCATCAATGCTCGTAAACTACTAGCTACAAGAAGTTGCAGCAGGAGATGCTGAGTGGAAGGATAAAGAGGATTACTTCTACTTTAGCTGCTATATGCTGATGCACCAACAACTATTCGTACAAAAGTTGTGCGTCTCATCTTGTTGGGAATATTACTTCTCCGGTTTGACTTTTCTACTTAAATATTGTAGCAATGTGTCGTCCTCGTGGAGGCTCCTGCTATAGCCAAGGTAGTGGTGGTGGCTGGTGATGGTTGGTAAGACATTGAAACTTGTACTTTGTATCTGGAATATCTACTCGAGAGCAGAGGCAAAGATGTATTTCTTTTTTGTCATGTTGAAATGGTAGCCGGGAAGAAACTTCGTTTCGCGCATAGGAATCCGTTTTATAGATACATCCCCCCTTACCACTATACTCCTTTCCAAGTTTGTTTTACTTGTAACTATACAGGGAGGAAGGAGGCAACAAGAAAAAACAGGACCACTTGAAGTTGCCTTTTGGCATTTACGAGGACTAACGAGTGCATCTGCGTCTACAGTATCTGTGTGGCTCTGTTTAGAATTTATTTACGATCAAACTCTCGTGAGGAATCAAAAGACGTCGACAACAGAATTGTGCCACACATACGTTCGTCTGACTGGATGGATGTTTGCTCCTGCTCCTGTTTGTTACTCTACCAACCACCACCCATCCATCCACCTCCTCCATTCCAAATGCTTAATAACCGGAAACTTAATCAAAGGAAACATCAAAGCCAAAACCACACTGAAAATGTTTAGGTGCTGAGGGTTTCGCTCAAGAGATTGCTCTGCCTTGATGCTGTTCGGGAAGAACTATTTTCATTTTGCGGTTTTGTTTGTTCAGAGGGGTGGCTGGCGGCAGGCGAGGTCTAAAGCTGGAAGATATGTTCGTTGGTAGGTAGGTAACTTTTGGGTTGTGCGCACGTCTGTAGATGTCTTTGTCCTTCTCGTCGTGTTTAATTTTCAAGTCAAGATCATTCGTTGAGTTTATTATTTAGTTTCTCCTTTTTTTTTTTCTTCGCTAGTTGGGACTCCGTGAGTGCGCTGGTTGGAATTATGAAGTTAAGTGAATCAGCTTGGGAGTTGAAACATTTTTCACTGAAGTGGATTTGGTTTCAAGTTTTGCGATGAAAGTGGCAGACACTGCTGTTGAAGTTTCTTTTTTGATAGGTTATTGGTGGTTAGAGATTTTTTTTTTTTGCCTCTAGATATTTTTATGAACTTTAATGAGACAGAGGTTAGTCCTTTTATCTTCAGATAGAACCGTTTGTGGAGTTGGATTGAGGTTGGAACTCCAAGTAGAACAATGTCATTTAAATAACAAATATTTGGCTGTACAAACAAACTACGAACCCTTTAAACAGAGATGAGTGCTTAGGCAGACCCTTCGAGGAAAGTGAGTTATGTGAGGTACTAATGAAAGCTAAACGGAACAAAGCCCCGGGGGAAGACCGAATCCCTTACGATTTTTTTCAAAACGCCTCGGGAGCTCTCCTGGAAAAACTGCTATCTTCCATTAATTCCATTTACAATAAAGGTACGGTGCCTAGTGAGTTTCAAAATTCAATAATATTCCCTATTTTCAAAAAGGGTGACTCAAATCTTGCTGCAAACTATAGAGGAATATCATTCATGAATACTATCGCCAAGATATTCACAGGTCTGTTGACAAATTGACTGACAAAATGGGTTAAGGATAATTCAAAGCTAAGTCAATTCCAAGTGGGTTTTCGAGAAGGTTACGCTACCATCGACCAAATATTCAATCTAACGTCTATTGCCCAATCGTATCTGGAAAGGCGAAAGAAATTGTATGCGTTTTTTTTATAGATTTTCGAACTGCTTTCGATACAATAAACAGAAGTTGTCTATTTTACAAATTGTCAAAGTTTGGAATATCGTTCAAATTGTTAACTATTTTAAAAGACCTGTACAACAACAATAAGTCAGCGGTATGGACTGGAAAATATATGTCTGAATGGTTTGATGTAAACATTGGTGTTAAGCAGGGTTGCCTTCTTAGCCCTTTTATATTTTCACTTTTTCTAGATGATATACTTGACATCTTGCCGGCTGGTGTAAAAGTAGAACAACTGTATGTTAAGGCACTTCTATACGCGGATGATATAGTGATATTAGCAGAATCCCCGAGCTCGCTGCAACTGATAAATATGATCGAAGAATATTGTAAACTTAATGGCCTAAGTATAAATACTGGAAAATCAAAAGTACTAGTTTTCAGAAAAGGAACCGGTCGGTTAGCGTGGAACGAGAAATGGAAGTATAGTGGGGAGGATCTGGAAGTAGTAATGTCATATGGTATAAGTACCTAGGAGTCACTATAAATCAAAACCTCTCAATGAAAAAACACCTCGAACTTAAGCTATCTGAAGCCAAGAAGACAATAAACTATACGTGGAGGAACCTACTTTCTAGCTCTAAAGTATCTATAACATCGAAAGTTAAAATATTTGAAGCTGTAATGCGCTCAGTAATGTGCTATGGAGCACAAGTATGGAGAAGCAAACCCTACGATGAAGTCGAGAAATTGTTAAGGTTCTTTCTGAAAAAGTTATATCATTTGCCCACAAACACTCCCAACTATATGCTTCATATTGAAAGTGGTATGTCACCACTCTTCACATACACGCTTAAGATAAACATGAAGTACATATTGAAGGTATTGAAAGGAGAAGATGACACGCGGCTTACGCAGATCCTGGCAAAGAAAGCGTTAAGAACAAATTCTCAATTTTACAAAGACTGGAAGGATATTGCTGAGAAGTACAGACTTCGTCTACGTATGGCTGAAACAAATCTTTCAGAATGGGAAAGCTACATGTACAGTTTTGTATCCGATGTTGACGGGGCTATGGAAAGAGACTTCATTAGTGAAGCAGAAAACTCAAATTCCCGCTTAATTTACAAACACTTGAAGCATCAGGACGTTAACTACTTGCATGCCAACAAGAGCATAGCACAGATTTCGCTTATTTTTCGCGCCAGAGGAGAACTCTTAAGACTTAATTGCATGCCCCACCGCAGTGACCTTCCACTACGATGCTGTTTGTGCAATACAGGGGAGAAAGAAGACATATTGCATTTTGTAGACACCCGCCCCATACTGAAGGAAATCATGCGAGCACATTTCGGAGTGGAGCATCTCACAATGCAGAAACTGATGAACCTGCTAAATAGCGAGAATTGGAATATACTAACAGCATACCTCCTTGTGGCATATAGGTATAGAACTAATATACTTGAGGAAAATTGTTAATCAAAAAATAAATGCATAAATTATCACTCAGCATCTTATCGTTAAAGAAAAATAAAGCCAATTCAAAGGCAGACGGCAAAGCCATTGCTTAAAACGTACTAATTTATATTTTTGTAAATATAATTGGAAAAATAAAGTACTACTATTTATTATTTATTTAACTTACAAATAACCATCGAAAAAAAAATAAGTTTTCGAACACATCCATCAATGCGACGGCTCACCACAAGTTGGCACTCTCTTGGTGCTCATAGAAATTGTCCTCTGGTTAAAATTACATGACGGCAATACAAAAAGTAGTGTGAAGAGTAAATTTATAGTGAAAATGAGCCATTTCATCGATTGGACAAAATTGTCGTAGTCGAAATTAAAGATTTTGCAATTGACACGGTCCTCATGTTAGAATCCATAAAACTTACTCCTTAAAACCTCTACATTATTCCAAATATTTCAACAAATTTTTAATCTCAAAGGGGAAGGAAATGGCGCCCAAGGCAAGGCCACAAAAACAAATCATCAACTCACACCTTAATCCTTTGACGCACTTTAAATCATTCAACGAATTTGTATACATATCTCCATGGACAATTAACAAAAAAAAAAAAAAAAAGTGGCGCCCAACGCAAGGCCATCAGGTACATATGTACATATGACCAGCGCTTCTTTTTTTTTTTTTACTTTTTGTCCCCACCCACAAAGCGAAATGTTTCAGAAAATTTGGTTGAGGACTGATGTGCTCAATTGCAAACGCATCGTTAGAGTTACAACTTGGCAATTGTGCATTCAAATAGATAATGTTTGGTCGCACTGCACATGATATTTTTTACATAAAAGTCGATGAAGATGGTCGAAAAACGTGCTGATAATGTAGTGTAGTTCATCATTTAATCTTCTCCAAAACCCGCCAACACAAACGGGACCGAATATCTTACGAAGAATTTTTCTCTCGAAGCGACCGCTTTCAATAAAGTATTTCCATTTTTTTTTTTTAACAGGTGTGTGGCCA
Source organism: Brachypalpus laphriformis (assembly GCA_945910035.1). NCBI lineage: Eukaryota > Metazoa > Arthropoda > Insecta > Diptera > Syrphidae > Brachypalpus > Brachypalpus laphriformis. Next base: position 310,410,476 of record OX246753.1, on the reverse strand, counting down.
CGCCCAAATGGTATGTAGGCACTGCAACCAAGGGGATCTATTGTGCCAAAGGCCACTTTTAGGCCAGCAGTACTTCTGCTCTACTTATGAAAGCTATAATTACGGCTGCGGTGGAGTTCCTTAAATCTATTGGAGATATGATCTCTTTAAGGAAAAAGCTTCTCCTAGTACTACACAGACAGAGGCGGCAGGTGATATCCGTCGTAATTCTCAGTTTGTTAAGGTGGTAAAGTAGTTTACAGTAACCGATAAGGAAGCTCACAAGCCTTCTTATGTCGTTTCTGCCGTATTTAAGGATATCAACTGCCTGTCTTTGGAAGGGTTGGACAGCTCTTTTAGATTGTCTGAGACCTTGGGAGTTATTCCAGTAGAAGATGCACATGTTGCGTTCCCAAATGTTAAGGGTCAGTTTAAAGGCGGAATCGGATATTCCGCAGAAGGGTTCAGGTCTAGTGAACAATTCAGAGGAGCCTTTCCCAACTAGCAGGTCTTCAGTTTCGTTGCCGTCAACGCCTACATGACCCAGTACCCACCACAATTTTACTTTATTGCGTCGGACCAGATTTTGTAAGCTGTCGAAGCAGCTTAGAACTGATTTTGAACTGATCAAATGGGAGATCAGTGCTTTGAGCGCCGCTTGGCTATCGGTGAGTATGTGGATAGAAGCACCTTTGATGCCTGAGTGCAGGTTAATATTAGCACAAGTTTCAATAGCGTAAAGCTCGGCCTGGAAAACACTAGGACTCTTTACGAGTGATTTAGAAATTTTATGGTTTCGTCCATACACACCGGCGCCAACTCCTGAATCCATTTTTGATCTTTTGGATCAAGCGATGGTCCGCCATTATTCCATATATCACGGCTTGGGATCACAATCTCAAACCTTCTACCAAAGTAGAATGATTTGAGCGTAAAGTCGGAGACCGTGCATATCTAGCTCGGGGAAGTTGCATAATAGATCCATGAGATCCGCGTGATCCGATGTACTATTAGCACCTGACTTTCGAAAAATAACTGCACTGCGAATATTTGGCGCAACAGCTCTTTAAAGTGCCAGCGCCTAGCTTCTCGCAACCACTCATGTTGTGTGCTTTATATTTTTCACACGAATGGAAGGGACCTACAGTTTAGTGCCGGATCCGAACGGCGATTTTGAGAAGCTTTTTCGTGACAACAATATTCTCGGATGTTTGTCAGATGCTGGGACCGTGAAAAAGCACTGCGAATTGCCACTTTTTTTTTTATAAATATATGTAACGGAGTAAGTCCGATTATGGCTTCAATGGCTGTTGTGGGACAAGTTTGCATAGCACCTGTGATACCGAGGCAAGCTAGTCTTTGAAGTTTTGTGAGTTTATTAATGTTTGTGACCTCTTTGGTTTTCGTCCTTCCAGTAGCAGCTCGTCTCCAAAAGGCTCTCTCAAAGGATCATTCCAAAGGGGTGGGATTGCTCATCAAACCTGATGGCACCTACGCCAGTCGAAGGGAAACCCTAGAAACTGCTCGAGGTTCACTTCCCTTGCTCAACAATTCTAAGTGATCACGCACTTGTTGCTCCTGAAGGCTCCACATATGGCACCTCCAGAAGAGTCAACAGCTTGTCTGGAAATCTGTTCAGTCAAGAAAAAATTAAAACCCTTTAAGGCACCTGGCAGTGATGGTATTTTTCCAGCTCTCATACAGAAAGGTTTGGATTACATCTTGCCTGCCTTGGTAGCTCTATTTAGAACAAGCCTCAACCTGGGATATATTCCACAAACTTGGCGACAGGTAAATGTGGTGTTTATCCCTAAGCTAGGTAACAAACCCAGCGTGCTATTCAAATCCTACCGTCCAATCAGCTTGACATTGTTTTTCTTGAAAACTATGGAAAGACTGCTAGACTTACACATTAAAGGCATTCTTGAAAAAACTATACCTCTGCACTCGAGTCAATATGCATAGAGGAAAGGTCGATCTACGGAAGGCGCCCTTCATTATCTCGTCACAGAGATCAAATCTGCCTACCGCTCCAAAGAAATTGCCCTTTGTGCATTTCTTGACATAGAAGGTGCTTTTTATAACACTGGTTATGAATCCATCACTAGTGCTATAAGACGCAGGAGAATAGTCGAACCTACTACCAGATGGGTTAGGAACATGCTCAATAACCGTATAATAACATCTTCGTCTGGAAACGTCTCTGTGACGGTCTCCGCGGCCAAAGGCTGCCCCCAATGCGGCGTCCTCTCGCCTGTCTTATGGTCACTCGTGGTGGATGACTTATTGAATAGACTTAATCACCCTGATTGTCGTTGGCGTTTGTCGTTTTTCGACGATTATCGTTTTATTCTTCAGATGTAGTACGAATCCATTTTCATAACTTTTTCAAACGACAATCGTCGAAAGGCGACAAACGCCAACGACAATCAGCGTGATTAGTTCAGGTTTCACAACTATAGGCTATGCAGATGATCTTGTGATCATCATCAAGGGCAAACATGAAGACAATGTGTGTCAACTCATGCAAAATGCACTCCTTGTAGTCTCGAAATGATGTGCAGGGGAGGGCCTATCGATTAACCCCAGCAAGGCAGTCGTTGTACCGTTTACAAGAAGAAGAACGCTGAACATTGGATCAGTGACTCTAACCGGCACAACCATCAATTTTTCCGGTGAGTTTAAATATCTAGGAATTGTGCTAAACAAGAAGCTTAACTGGAACTCCCATATTAAGCATAAAATTGCCAAGGCGACTACTGCCTTGCGGGCCTGTCGCCGAATGTACAGCAAGACCTGGGGCCTGTCCCCAAGGGGCATTTTCTGGTTATATACCACGGTTGTAAGACCCAAAGTATTTACATGTTTCAGGACCGTAAAGTAGGACTGGGATGGTCAGGATCTTATATAGATAGAGTTTCCTGAGTTGTTCGAGATAGGGCTTTACTGTTAGATTGCCTTATTAGCCGAAAAAAAACAGCGATTGGCAAGAGTTAGTTTTCGCCCTATTTCTGCGCTCGTCAGAATTAATAGCAAAGCTAAGGTAGACCAAGTCCCTTACTACCTCGAAGTTGTAGCTATCCACTTTGACGTTCTGTCCAATTCGTCGGTGTTAATTGGCCCTTCTTGTTGACAGCATATACTTGGTTTTGCCCTCGTTTATCGCTAAACCCATTTTGGCCGCTTCTGGTTCAATGCTTGCAAACGCACCGGTGACAGCCCGTTAGGTTAGGTTAGATTGGCTGTCTGCACCACGATACAGACACATTTAGACCAGTAAAGGTCCATTGTTATGCCAAGGATCTACCATTAGACCACTCAGGGACTAATAAAACCAACCGGAGCTTTTAATGAACCGATGGATGTTCGTGACGTCTAAGGACGCCAAATCGCTGAGGTCGTCAAGGAAGGGAGCTCCTAGATGGAGCATTCTTTTGCGTGATAGAGCAGGACATGTGCATAGGAATTGGAGAATGGTTTCCTCCTCCTCCTCGTCCCTACAGCTCCTGCAGAAGTCATTGGAAAAGAGGCCAAGTCTTTTGGCATGTTGGCCGATTAGACAGTGTCCGGTGATGACACCGATAACGCAGCTGATCTGTGATCGCTTTAGTTTAACCAACTCGGCACTACGTTTCTGGTCCAGCTTAGGCCAGATCTGCCTCGAAATATGACACGTAGAGCCACTATCCCACCTAAGGTTGGTCTTGCTAATAGCGTTCAGCTTCAGTAGATGCTTACATGTAGCGAGGGGCATACCTAGGGCTTGCCTATCTGGCAGAATCCTTAGAGTAGTACCCTGTCTAGCGAGTTCGTCCGCCCTACAGTTTCCTGGAATGTCTCTGTGACCTGGCACCCAGTATAGGTAAATGTTGAACTGCTCTGTCATCTCTGTAAGAGACAAACGGCAGTCTTCCAGGGACTTGATAGCCGCTTGACTGTCAGTGAAAATGCTAATATCGCTGACAGATAATACATTACATTTCAGCCAAGACAGGGCTTCCTTAATCGCCATGATTTCCGCCTGAAAAACGCTACAATGATCAGGGAGGCGGAACGAGATGCTCAGGTTGAGCTTATCGGAGAAAACACCACAGCCCACCCCACCTTCAGTCTTAGAGCCATCTGTGTAGAAGTGCACCGAATTTCCATCATCAGGGGGAGAGCCATCCCACTCATCCCGTTCAGGGATACTCGTACGGAGTGTCGGTCAAATCTCAGTTTCGGTGGGGTGTAGTCCGTGTTTTCATGTGTGAAGTTGAGAAGATCAAGGATCGAGGAGTGGCCAATGTGATAACTAGACCACTGAGAGGAGGCTTTAAGACGAATAGCCGCACTGGCAGCAGTCTGTCTGCCAAGGATATCCAGGGGTAACAGGTTGAACATAATGTTCAGTGCCGCAGAGGGGGTAGTTCTTAGTGCACCACTGATGCACATGCAAGCGGATCGTTGCACTTTAGCTACCTGAGAGAGGTGAACAGCCCTATCAAGAGCAGGCCACCTAACGATCACGCCATAAAGTAGTATGGGCCTGACAACAGACACGTAAAGCCAGCGAGTGATTTCAGGTTTCATACCACAGCTCCTACCTATAGCCTTTTTACAGGAATAGAGAGCTACATTAGCTTTCCTTACACGTTCTAGTAGATTGACTTTCCAGTTCAGTTTTCTGTCCAGAATAAGACTCAGGTATTTTGCATTAACAGTGAAGGTGAGACTGGTGCCATTAATCATAGGAGGGTCTACGTGGGGAGCTTTATATTTCCTTCTGAAGAGAACAAGTTCTGTTTTATGGTTAACCCCCAATCCACAATTGGAGACCCACCTAGTGAGCCGAGAGAGAGCATATTGGAGGATTTCCTTGAGAGTGTCTGGGTGCTTGCCAGACGCAGCAATCGCAATGTCATCAGCATAGGCAATCACTCTACAGCCTGACCTGTCTAGGTCCACTAGTAGCTCATTCACTACAAGATTCCATAGGAGGGGGGACAAAACACCACCTTGGGGGGTTCCGCAGCAGGCAAGTCTTCTGGCCGATGCTCCACCCAGCTGTGTGTTGATAATCCTGCGTGTTAGCAATTGATTGATCAACACTCCGAGCGAAACATCCACTTTCAGATTTACAAGTGCGTCCGTAATCGCCTTTGGTTTGACATTGTTAAAAGCTCCCTCAATGTCAAGGAAAGCCACCATGGTATATTCTTTAATGCTCAGAGATTTTTCAATGATGCTCACAAGCGAGTGTAAGGCTGTTTCAACGGATTTGCCTTTGCAGTACGCATGTTGGGACGGCGAGAGCAAAGACGGGCTAATGCTCTGACGGAGGTGACTATCAATCAGCCTTTCCAGCGTTTTCAGTAGAAAGGACGATAGACTGATAGGTCGGAGATCCTTTGGTTCCACATGCGAGCTCTTACTTGCCTTAGGAATGAAGACAACTTCAACCTCGGCCCACGCCTTGGGGATGTAGACCAGATTAAGACAGCTCGATAAGATGACCTTGAGCCATGGAAGCACAATGTCCTCACATTTTTGAAATTTAGCAGGAATAATGCCGTCAGGTCCTGGGGACTTGAAGGGTTTGAAGCTGCGCATGGCCCAGCGGATCTTTTCTGTAGTTACTATAACCAGGGAGCTGCTGCACGGTAGAGAGCAAGTACGGGTAATACCCGATAATGAAACAGCAACAGTGGAGCTACCAGGGAAGTGAGTATCCAGTAGGATGTCAATGGATTCCTTAGCAGAGGTGGTCCAGTGACCATCTGGATGTAAGAGGTAGCTAGGTGGTGAAGGGCTTTTTGAGAGGATTTTCCGCAACCTAGAGGCTTCCGAGGATTCTTCAATCCTGTCGCAGAAAAGTCTCCAGGAGCGTCGTTGCTCTTTCCTCAGGGAGATTTTATATTTCCTGAGAAACAGTTTGTAGGTGTCCCAGTCGGCCGTCTCGCGAGAGCTTTTAGCAATATTAAAGAGGAGTCTGCTGTCCTTCCTAAGAGTACTAAGATTTGCATTCCAGCCCGTTGAGTTCTTAAAAAAAAAAAAAATATAGTGTCGATATCGTCAGCATATGCAAGCGATTGTACCGAATTTTTAAAGATTGTGACTCTGGTGTTGGCTTGTGAGTTCCGCACAATCCGTTCACGTACAATATTAAAGAAGTCACATGACAATGCGTCGCCTTGTCTAAAAAATCTTTTTGACATCAAAGACCTCGGTGAGGTCATTACCGACCTTGATGAAGCAGCGAGAGTTCTCCATCGTCATCCTGCACAGACGGACAAGTTTGGCAGGGATGTCAAAATTAGACATGGCTCTATATAGCTCTTCGCTATAGATGCTGTCATAGGCGGCGACATTTTGAGTTTTCTCCAGGATCTGTCGAAGTATAAAGATTTGATCATTGTTGGACTTTCCTGTCCTGATACAGCACTGATAGGTGCCAATCAGATTGTTGATGTGAGGTTTCAGGCGTTTATACAATATCGCAGAAAAGATCTCTTGTATGCGATATTGAGGAGACAGTTACCTCGTTAATATTGGCGCAGGTGAAAGAGTGTATTTTCTTGTGATTCGGGCAAACGGTGCTGAGATTCCATACACTCGTCTGACCAAATCTTAGAGATGAGTTGGTGTATGCTCTCTACCAATTCATCACCAGCTGCCTTGAATATTTCGGCCAGTAAGCCATGAGGTCCAGCAACCTTGTTAGATTTCAGCTTGGATATTCCTATCCTCGTTTCGCTTTGGTCAGGTGGACGAAACTTTTGACTATCATCGTGTATGTTGAATGGTTCATCCTTCCTAACAGCTAGATGTTGATCTTTATCGCCGTAATATTCTTTCTGGTGTGTCGTTATTTGCAGGTTGTATGACTGATTAGGAATCACTTGTCTTTTATGTTTATTCACAGGTAGGTTATGTTAGGTTGAGTAGGGTTATGAGGTTTCCATAAAACACTAGGCACAAATGTGGACCCATCCGGATCATAACCTCGCTGAAAAAAGGAAGAAGAAGAAGATGTACCTCAATAACAATATCTTATACTAACTCAATAAGTTGACCCGGAATCAATAGTAAAAGCCATCATTGAAAGTACTTCCTTCTTCCATCACGGAAGTTCTAAATTGCATCATTTTATATTTCAGCAAAGAACACGTAAATCAAATTGATATCAATCACCATATAATCGCGCGAAAGTACCCCTCCACCCTCCAGCTCCATTTGAAATCCGTGTCGCACAAATTACTTTTGAAAACGTTTATCGAGATACAAAAATAGAAACGTTTTTTTTTTTTTTTTTTTTTCATTAGGTCATTCCTTATCGCGCGCATGCAACATAGTTTCTGTCGGGTAGTGTTATGTGTTCCTTATTTCGTCAGCCAAGCCCGCGTTGGCGGCGGCGCTGGTGGTGGGTAACAATTTTCTACAGATACTTTTGGTGTATAATAATTTGCCACAGTGGCGGCGGCAGTCATAATCTATCTAACCATTAAATGCTGACTGGTAGATACAGATAGGACAAAACGAATTTCAGCAAAAAGCAGTCGTCGTCAACGTTGTCGGCGAATTGTGTTATTAATCTTTTTTTTTTTCACTTTTTTTCTGCTTTCAATTCTCGCAATCTGGTGAAGTCTTTCTTTTTTCTCTACCATCTCGAATTCTTTTTTTTTTTTTGTTTATTATGTGGTTTTCTTTTGTAATGAATATAATCACATTAAAGCGCAAATCAGACAAGTCTGTGGTTTCGTTATTTTTTTATTTTTTTGCATCTGAGTATTTTTCATTTTATTTTTGCAAAACGACCGCAGATACATAGATATTTGTTCCCCCATTTTACGTATGATGGGGCAAAGGGAGCAGCAACATAAAGAAAAAAACCCAAATAATTCAGTCAGAGAATTATGTTCTGGCTGTGAAATGCTTTGGAATGTTTCCACATAAAAAAAAAAAAACCAACGAAATCGGATCGATGCTCGAGTCCACCGGAGTCGAGAGAGGGAGAAAAATCTGGTTTAGTCAGCAAAATAAATTCTACAACAGAAGGAGATACTTAACAGAGATACAGAACCTAAAAAGAGGGTAAAAATATATATATAAAAAAAATATACACAGAGGATGATGATGATGATGATTTTATGCTACCAAGCGAGTGCTGTGATCGTATCTTCCAGGTATTTAGATGAAACCACTTAGCGAGAATAAGAACAAAAATATCTATAGATACCAACAAGTGAGAATGAGGTTGGGAGTCATTATGTCTCATCGTTGAAATTCTTTTCTGTTTTTTTTTAGTTTTTTTTTTATTTTCTTGTTCACTTGGCACCGCGTTGTGTATAAATAACAAAATTAACAAGCGACAAGTTGTCGGAATAAATTTGAAATAAGTTATAGATATTTCCACTTGAGATCTGTTAAATATGATTATTTAAAAGCTACTGTAAAATTAGTGATGAGGATAGCGTGTTACGCGAATTATGAGGAGGTTGGTCTGGTTTTTATAATCCGCAAGGAGGAATTTGATTGTGGTTAGATATATAGATTTGGACGTCAGGAATAACCAGTCTAATATGAAAGGTAAGCATTGCAAAATGCTGTTATTAAGGCGGCTACGATTGTAGCCATTTTTTCTCATTAGAATTATACTTCTTGAAGGATGTAATCATGACTATAAAATAATAACGAATACAATTGATTCGTGGAATAGTGAACAGAAAACACAAAGTTGTAGGTGCACAACTGTTTGAATCAAGTCATCATTTCAACCACCCCTTCACAGTTGCCATCGCGGACTATCATCAAATTCCTTAAATAACACCTCAACTCAGTAGGTACACTGACGGTTCAAAAATGTCGAATGGGACAGGAGCTGGTATCTTTGGCCCCAACTACAAAATCTTTACATCACTAGACCAATCCACAACTATCTTTCAATCAAAGGTTTATGCTATCGAACTCTGTGCCAGAGAATGCATCAGAAGAAATATCCGAAGATCACATATAAATAACAATGTCAGATAGCAAAGCAGTACTCAAAGCTTCACGTCCTTCGATGTTGAGTCAAAGCCGGCTTGGAACTCTCTCCAAACTTTCTTGCAGCTTGCTGCACACAATAAACTCACGCTAATGTGGATCCCTGGGCACAAAGGCATCACTGGTAACGAAGCTGCTAATGAACTTTCTAGACTTAGTGCCCAATCTCCTCTCATTGGACCTGAACCTTTCTGTGGTTTACCTACCAGTTAGATAAAGAAAGAGCTTTATCATTGCGAACGCGAACAAATGGTCTCACATTGGAATGCGCAATCTGGTCTAAGGTATTCCAAGAAATTTATCTATATAAATAAAAATGAAATGCTGTTCGTTGGTCATCACATCACTTGAGAACGGCTGCACGGATTTGGCTCATTTTTTTTATTAAAATGTTTGTAATAGTCCGAATAAGGTTCTTACGGAAAGAAAAATTGGAAATGTTGCCCGAAAAATTGGAAAATTCGGGGAAAGTGCTTTTTTCCATGGGCACCTATGTTTGTATGCTATGGACTCCGGAACTACTTTTGTCGGTCGCAGCAAAGCACGTCGGGTACCATCGGTCCAGCAGTTTGCCCACTACGTTAGTATTATGGTACTTTACTACTAGTTTTTTTTTTTGATATACAGTCGAACCTCCGTAAGTAAAATATCCTTAAGTCGAATTTTCTATAACTCGAACGAATGTTTCAGAACTGAGTATGTGTAATCTGAGTTTTGGATGCTTCATCTTCTTCTTCTTTCTTCTTCCTTTTATCAGCGAGGTTATGATCCGAAAACAAGGGATCACAACCCTCCCACTTCACCGCATTTCTACTGATCCGCCTGTCGGGTTCACCTGGATACTTCATAACTCGAACATTCCATAAATCGAACACATTGTTTAATCCCGTGACGATTCGACTTACAGAGGTTCGATTGTTCATATTTAAGGTTAGACCACTCACCAACTATTGGCCGGCACAAAACTGTTCTCTAATAGACTTATCCCCAGGCGCCTGCCTGATAGTTGTTGCTCCAGGCGCCTGCCAGACAGTTGTTGCCCCAGGCGCCTGCCAGACAGTTGTTGCTCCAGTGGCCTGCCCGACAGTTTTTTCTTTTTTGTTAGGCGCAGCAACGCTGGCCGGGTACCCGCTAGTTTCTCAAAAAATAGAACCAAAGGCATTGTAACAAACACAATACATATCTTAACTGACTTCCAAACTACACATTGGTCTATCAATGAACATCTCAAGAAAAGGGGCGTGTTCAATCGGATACGTGCCGTCTCTGTCTTGAAGACACCGAAATAGCCCATCACATACTATGTGATCGCACGGCCATAGCCCGGCTTATGCTAAAGCGCTTTAACTAGACTTCAGCTAACTGACAGCTACTCATTGAACAACCAACCACGGGACTGCACAAAAGTTCCCTTTAGGTCGTAGTGTACTTACTTAGGTGGCGCTCCAGTTCGGGGTGAACCTGGGCCTCAATCAACAAGCCTCTCCATTTAGCGCGGGCTTTAGCTAATTGCCTCCAGTTGCGCACTCCAAGTTGGTCGAGGTCCCTCTGAATTTGTGCGCGCCACGTACGGCGAGGAGGTCCTCTACTGCGTCGTGCCTCGGGGTAAGATTCGAAGACTCTGCGGCCGGAGCGTTGGTGTCCATTCGCTCTACATGTCCTAGCCATCTCAGACGACCAATACGCAGTTGTTTGACTAGGTCGATGTCGCTGTACAGTTCGTATAGTTCGTGATTGAATCTTCTCCTCCAAAACCCGTCAACGTAAACGGGACCGAATATCTTACGAAGAATTTTTCTCTCGAAGCGACCAAGGATCTTCATCCTCTTTTAATATAGTCCATATTTTAGCGCCGTAAAGCAGGACTGGGATGTTCAGAGTCTTATACAGAGTCTCCTTAGTTGTTCGGGATGGGGCTTTACTGTTGAATTGCCTTATAAATCCAAAAAAACGGCGATTGGCAAGAGTTATTCTTTTCACCCCATCTCTCAAAAAAAAGTGTTTTAATTTTCTCCAAAATTTTCCAATTCAGCTTAGACTCCAATGATGAGACCATCGTTGCACCATGACTCCTTTAAAAATGCGATTCACTAGTTGCACGATGTTCTACGACAATAATTCGTTCAGTTTTTAAGCCAGGTCATCCGAATCTCAACCAGCTCTTTCAGGCGGTAATTCCAGCTAGCATAACTACCTTGGCTGACTGAGGTTCAACTTCCGGTTGGTTAGAGTCAGGAATGAAAGCTAGCGCATATTAGGCAAACCCTTTTTGACAACCCAACAGAAATATTGGAGAAGCAATCGGATTTTTTAATGTCACAGGGTGGATTCAAAGACGTCTACTGCAGTTTCGCTTATCTTCAAGTTGAACATCCGATAGGTCACGTGAGTGTGGTATTACAATGGCGCTAATTGTAGGGCGCCGTGGGACAGTAGTTAGTGTGTCGGACCACTGTACATGAGGTTCAAATGTCTGGAAAACATTTAACAATCTCTTGTCTTGAGAGTTGAGATGCATTCAGGGAACTGGTGCAAAATTTGTAAAGCTTATATTACACATAGTGCTAAGATTTGTGTTGCAGTTCCCTGATCAGTGGAAAAGAGCCACGGCCCCTCAGATTTCAAGCCCATTGGCCTTTTATGTTTTTTATGAAAAATTTTTGAAAAAAGTTATAGCTAAACAGGTACAAAGTTATCTGACTATGAATAATTTGATATCTGAATGGCAGTCCGGTTTTTGAATCAATCACAGCTGCGAATCAGCCGTAATGAAGCCAACTTCTGATTTACGTTCTGCGCTTGATGCTGTCAAGTTTGGGCCATTTTGTCATTTCAGACTTTACTAAAGCATTCGACTGCATTGATCGCTCAATTTTGTTGGTTAAACTTAGCAATAAGTTTAATTTTTCTTCTCCTGCGCTTATGTTACTAAGTGAATGCCTCAAAAATAGGGTGCAGATCGTAAAAACTGATAGTGGAACCTTCTGTTGTAAATTCCGGGTTGCCACTGGGCTCAGTTTTGGGACCCTTACTCTTTCAATATTTATTAAACGACCTTCCCGAAACAATTGCTAATTGCCTCCAGTTGCACACCCTAAGTTGGTCGAAGTCCCCTTGAACCTGTGCGCACCACCTACGGCGAGGAGGTCCTCTACTGCGTCGGCCCTCGGGGTTAGATTCGAAGACTCTGCGGGCCGGAGTTGAGTCTTATACAGAGTCTCCTTAGTTGTTCGAGATAGATCCTTACAGTTGAGTTGCCTTATAAGCCCAAAAAAACAGCGATTGGCCAGAGTTATTCTTCTCTTGATTTCTGCGCTGGTCCTGTTTTTAGAATTTATAGCACAGCCAAGGTAGACAAAGTCTCTTACTACCTCGAAGTTATAGCTGCCCATTGTGACGTTCTGTCCAATTCGTCGGTGTTGGTTGTCCCTTCTTGTTGACAGCATATACTTGGTTTTGCCCTCGTTTATCGCTAAACCCATTTTGGCCGCTTCCGCCTCAATGCTTGCAAACGCACCAGTGACAGCCCGCTGAGTTCTTCCAATAATGTCAATATCGTCGGCGTATGCAAGCGGTTGTACAGACTTATCCAGGAGCCTTGTTGGATTTCAGCTTAGATATTGCTATCCTCACTTCCTTTTGGTCAGGTGGATGGAAATTTTGACTATCATCGTCTATGTTGAATGGTTCATTCTGCCTGACAGCGGGATGTTGGTTTTCATCACCGTTATACAGTCTGCAGAAGTAGTTTTTCCATAATCTCAGCACCGACTGTGATTCTACTATGAGGTTTCCATTTTCATCTCTACAGGTTTCTGTATGGGCATTGCTTCTCTGACACGTTCTTTTTACCTTTTGGTAAAACTTCCGTACATTGTTCCTGGAGTATAGACTCTCGATATTCTCGAATGCGCGCTTCTCATGCTCTTTCTTCTTCTTTTGGAGAACTGATGTTCTTCCCGTCTCTTTTGCTCGTAGAGCTCACGAGCAGCTCTCATCTTCCTTTGCAGCACCGCTTTGAATGCCTCTTGTTTTGCTGTATGCACTCGCCGGCATTCTTCGTCAAACCAGATGTTTCGCGGTGGTCGGCAAGCGAGACCCAGCAGATCAGTCGCGGCTTTTCTGATGGCATGTTGGCAGCGTTGCCACTGGTCTTCGGCACTTGATTTTGCCGTCATAGGGGTGATTAAGAGATTTCGGGATATGCGTTCAGCGAAGAGTCTGGCGGTCTCTTGCGATTGTAGCTTTTCATCGTTAAATTTTCTCACAGTGATTCTTCTTTGTTGGTCAGCAGAAGACCTGGCGGTCCGAGGAGAACATGGCGCAGAACAGTCGAGAAGGATGCATGGCAGTTAGGGAAAAGTTGGGCAGAACTCAGACACATTGCCAGAAACCGTACACGATGGCGCGTTGGCGTAGTAGAGGCCCTAGGACCCACAAGAGGATACACGACATAAGTAAGTACCTTGGCTACAACTAGGTAATGATCCGAGTCTATGTTGGCCGCTCGGAAGGTCCGGACATCCAGAATACTGGAGGCATGCCTTGCGTCGATCGCAGTATAATCATAATAATAATAATAATACAATTGGTTGATCGTTGCATGATCATTGGACCGCCATGTCTGCTTATGAATATCGAGATGAGGAAACCATGTGCTTGCTATGGTGACATTTCCCTCCACAGCCAAAACAATTAGCCTTAGTCCGCTGTTAGACGTAGTGTCGTGTAGGCTATGCTTACCGACTTCTTCTTTTCCTTCTTCCTTTTATCAGCGAGGTTATGATCCGAAAACAAGGGATCATAATCCTCCCACTTCACCACATTTCTACTGATCCGCCTGTGGGGTTCGCCTATTTGACCTCAGAAAATATTGGCAGACCTACCGATTTTGGATCACTCGGTTACTGAGGCTAATCAAATGCCGATGTCGTCGCATTTGTCTGATCCAGGCGTTTATAGGCCTGCCTTTCCTACATCACGATGTCCTTGGAACGTGCATTGATATTGCCTTTTTAACCCGGTTCAAATGATCTCTCCTTTGAACGTGGCAATACCAGCTGAGCCGGTCGCGCTCTATTTTTTGTACGATGTTTCCTTGATGTGAAAGCTTCCACGGATCTTCGAACTTCTTATTCGATCAAGCTTTGTCACTCCTGCTGTCTTACCGACTGCCCTACCAAGGACGTACTCCTTTCCTATTTCGAGGTTAAAACCGCCCAATACGATTTTAACGTCGTATTTTGGACATTGCTCGTATGTTTTGTCGAAGAAGTCATAGAAACAATCTTTGGTGGCAGGGTCCTTTTCTTCCGTGGGGTCATGAACACATATTAGGCTTATGTTAGCGAATTTAGCCTTGATCCGGATAGTCATAATACGCTTGCTCACGTGTCGGAAGCTTAAGACTTCTTGCCTCAGTCTGCCGCGCATAACAAATCCCCATCCGAATAAGCGCTGCCCGTTGCCTTTGTAGCAATCACCGTAGTAGATGTCACAGTTTTTCATCCTATTTTTGCCCGGCCCAACCCATTGCACTTCCTGGATGGCGGTAATATCTGATTTATAGAAGTCTAGAGCCTCTGCTAGTTGTTCGGCTGCACGTGGTCTGTCAAGGGACAGAACATTCCACGTACAGGTCCGAAGGTCGTTGTCCTTATTTCGTTTGCTGGAGTCGTCATTAGTTAAGTCATCCTTATCCGAGGCTTTTGATTGTTTCGGAACCATCGATTTTTTTACGAGGTAGGGAAGTTCCCCCGACGGCACAACCCCCAACCTGGAGGGCCAGTTCCTTAATTATTCCCCTAGGACGAGGGGCCGGGTACACCGGTGCCAGTAGTCCACTACGGGAGTATGAGCGCTGCCGTTGGCCCTTAAGAGCTCCGCCACTATCTCTATTCCAAGGTCCTGACCACATTGGCAATTCCTTACCGACCTGTGATCCGAATACGTCGAAGCAGCTCGCGTAAGGTATTCACTAAGTTCAACCTAACTGGAACTATAGACGCCACCGTTGACTCCGTCTAGGGAATTCTAGTCCGCTATCGTCTGGAACAGGAAGAAGTGCTCTAGTGAGAAAGCACTGTTCCCCGATCTCTCATCTGCTGCCGCAAAGAATCCTCCAAACGGGGTTGGTTACCCATTTCTTGGATTTAGGTGGCACCCAGCTATCACCGCGTGGAGGTTGAGAGTAGGAATTGGTAGGCCTCAGCTAAGTGTTTTCATATGATCGCATGCACTACCGTTTGACCAGCCGTATGTCAGAAGGGTTAAATATTGGGGCTTCAGCATTAACTCATTCCTAAGTTACTGTGATGCAGTCTTTGATGCAATTAGAAATATTATCTCCAGTCTACGTTCCTTAAGATGTTTATCTCATCTGCTGATTCCCAGCATGAAATTGTGCCTAGTGAAAAGTCTGATTGTCCTGTTATTAACGTTCAATTCTAATGTGTATCATTCCATGAATTATGAATGTCATCGTAAACTAAATGTTGCGTTTAATGACTGTTCGCGTTTTATATACAATGTCAGTAGGTACACCAATGTTTCACGTTTAAATTATAATCTTCTGGGAATCAACTTGGATAGATACTACTCTCTCAGAAATCTTTTAAAGTTACATATGTAGTATTATTCAGAACAAATGTCCCGAATACTTAAGAGAAATGATACTATTTGCTCAGTCACGTAGAGGCGTAAGTTTGATATTTCCACGCTTTTCTCACACATAGCTCACACGTTCCTTCATCGTGTCAGCAATCCGACTCTGGAATTGTCTTCCTCTCGAATTGCAGACGATTACTTCACTACCCATGTTCAAGAGGAGGATATTTCGGCATTTATCAACTTAATCTGAATATCTGTATTTCAAAATCCGCTTTCTTTCCTTATAAAATAATTCATTTTAAAAAACTCAAAATTGTTTGTATATTATTAAATATTATAAAATACTTTTAAAAACTCTTTTCTCTTCTCAAAACTATTGGTTTATGACCGGATCCCTAATTTAATTTAATAAAAAATAATAATAATTGTATCTGCTAGATTCTGTCACCATTTTAGGCGAATTCCGCACCACCAGAGCTAAATTATCGGCTTCTCTGATAAAGGCTTTTTTCTGGTTATCTGTCCTGTGTTTCGGCACTAGTTTTATGAATATGGGAATTTTAGTTTTTTTTTTTGGTATTTGTGTTACGGGTTTGTTTGAAATATGCCAAATCTTGTTCATTGAATTTAAAGTCCTTAAATCTGAAAGACAATCCCTGATACTTCGAAGAAGTTCATAGGCATTTCCTCCTTTCTACTACCCTGCTTGGGAGTCAATTAACGCTGCATTAAAATCAAAGGCAATATTTTTTCCTCATATTAAGCTGATTAGCATAAATCCAGTTGCTGACAAATAGCATTACCAAGAACACATCGTTACGACGACAAAGAACACTGAGCCTGGACCACAACGCAGGCAGGAAAACGTAGCGCAGAAAGCAAAAGGACCATGATGCGGGAGACAAGGGGCTTCGCGCGCATACAACTCGTGTGCAAATTGAGCATCTTCAGCACCGACAATAGCCGACAACGACAATGACGATGACGATAGAGACCATGACGATAATAAAGACGAAGAAGAAGATGAAACTTGTTTTCATCTTCCAATGCTCATCACAATAATAATCACTTTCCTCCTCCGTGTGCACACTAAGGATGAGAGGCTGAGGTTATAAAAGTCTTTCAGCCCCTGATAGGAACGGTTGTCGGTGGTATGCACCTACTATTACCGTGGTAGGTCGTGAAAAATGATGTCGGGTTCTTCTGCTCCTCCTCCTCCTCCACCTCCTCCCCGCCTCCTGCCAGCAGCATAGCATAACTAAACATATGCAAAAGGAAACCAATAAAAAAAAAATGTTTATGCGCATGCATTTGCATGATGTACTTTGCGAGGAATATTTCCCATCGTCTTCCGTTTTTTGTTCGCATATTTTCTTGTAAATTGTTGATTCTTTTGTTGTAAGCATTCAGCTTCTTCCTTTTTTTTTCTCCACTTTTCATAAAAAAAAACATTTTCATAACGAAAAGCCATCAAAAGCAATTTGTTATGTGTGCTGTGCACTGTAGAGATGATGTAGGCACAGCTTAAGCTATTCATAAGCACAGTGTTACATGGCGTGGAAGAAGAAGAAGAAATATGGCGTTCAGTGGAGAGCTACATTCATTACATTAAACTTAAAGAGTGAATAAATTCTTTATTTGCCTTGGCAGCATTGAATTGCTGTGTTCCTGTGTTGTGCCTGGCCAAAGTCAGTGCACAGACCGGGGGATTTTTTTTTTGTATTTAAGTGGCTTATGCGGCTTTAATTGCAACTCCCATGGACACTAAAAGGCTAGAGGCGGCGAAATTTAACCTTTAGTGTGTATTTAAATATTCATTAGATGTAGAGTTTCTTTTAAATGATTTAGAAAAGAAAAAACGATGATGTTGGTATAGTATACAGAGAGAGTTAAGCGCCTTGATGTTTCTCTAAAACTGGATGAAAAAGTTCAGCCAAAGAGTGAATGCTCGGAAGTCAGACTGAGGTGCCGGAGCTGAGAAATACCCGAATACGCCCCCAGTATGGATGAGATCACTACCAGGATCAAAGCACTTACTATAAAACGAACAAGGACTTACAAACAGCGCAAACAATATCAGTTAAGCTAATGCTTCCACTTATAGAGAGAGCTTGGGAAGCTGAGAGCTTTCCTGACGAGTGGAAAAAGGGAATGATCGTCAAGCTTCCTAAGAAAGAAAATTTAATGCAGTGCGGAGGGCAGCGTGCGCCGTGGCGTAAGTGATTAGTGTGTCGGATCACTACGCATGAGGTTCCAACTTTCGAATCCCAGAAAACACCAAAAAGTTTTTTCACGGTCCCCCTCTCGCGAGCGTCTGACAAACATCCGAGAGTATTATTGTCACGAAAAAGCTTCTCAAATCGCCGTTCGGAGTCGGCATTAAACTGTAGGTCCCTTCCACTCGTATAAAAAATATAAAGCACACAACATGAGTGGTTGCGAGAAGCTAGGCCCTGGCACTTTAAAGAGCTGTTGCGCCAAATATTTGTATTTGTTTTTTTTTTTGGAGGGCAGCGTGCGGCCTGCTGAAACTAAGATAATAGCTGGAACGAATCAAACAACATCTCCAAGACATACTCGATGCCGACCACTCCTATGTTGAGCACATCAACGTCGAACAGTGCGCTAAATATCGATCGCTACGCTGCTGATTATCGACTTTGAGAAGGCGTTCGATAGTGTCAACAGGGAGTTTATTTGGCGTGCCTTACACAGGGCAGGTATTCCCGATAAATTAATTGCTATTATCAAAGCTAAATATGTAGAGTGCCCCCCTGGCAGCTGACCTCCTCGTGGTGGGGAGCGGGCAACGTGACTGGAATGTACAGATGGGGTAACTTAAATAGCTATTGCCATCCATACAATCCAGTTAAGGCTAACAAAGCGCACACCCCATGATGACAAGAAGGAAACGACCGCCCTCGGATATTGCCAAGCCTGGTAAGCCAGGGCATCCTTTGGAGCCAGGCCTGAAAGGTGTCAGTATGCGAGCGTCTGGTGGTCGGCCTGTCCCGCTCGGCAGCCGGCCGGGTCAAACCCGAAATGGCTACGAGCCTCCTGTCAATGGTCTCGCGAACCATTACGGGGGTCAAGGGGTGAGCGCGCTGTGATGGACTCTCTAAATTTCGACAACGGCATCGACTTAGGATAGGCACATGGAACGTCTCATCGCTCACAGGGAAGGACTTTGAGCTAGTTGGGGAGGCTGTTAAAAGTCGACTAGATATAGTTGGCGTCTCTTCAACAAAGCAGAGAGGTTCTAAAACTGTGGACCTTCCAAATGGGTGGAAGCTCTTTCTGTCAGGAGTCGCACCCTCAATGTCTGCTCAGGCGGGAGTGGGGATACTCAAAAGTCCCAGGTTGACAGACAGAGTATTGGAGTGGATACCATTAGGAGGGAGAGTTGCGATTTTAAAGCTCATGCTTGAAAGATCAACTCTAGCATGGGTGCAGGTGTATGCACCGAATCTTCAGTCAGAGTATGCAGCTTTCTTAGATGAAGTTGATGTTGCCCTTGAAAAGGTTGCAGATACGGATTCTTTTGTCCTGATGGGTGACTTCAATGCTCATGTGGATGTAGATGTTATGAAATGGGGGATTGTAATTGGGAGGAACGGTGATCCTGATCAAAACGCGAACGGAGAGAAGTTCTTATATTTTTGTTGTGAAAATGGCTTATCCATCACGAACACTAACTTTCCACACAAAGACATTCACAAATACACATGGTACCGTCCGAGTCTTCAGCAGAAGTCGCTGATCGATTTCTTTGTGGTACCATCGTGTCTGAAGAGAATGGTTTGTGATGTTCGCGTATTGAGAGGGGCCGAACTGTCAACTGATCATCACTTAGTGCTGTGCAAATTGTATCTTAGCGAGAGAGTGCCTCCCCTACCAAAGCGTAAACCAAGGATGGTGACACGCATACGATGGGAGAGGTTACAGGACGATGAGATACGGGAGACATTTGCGCGGCAAATATCTGAAAGGTTTGAACGAATTCCAACTGTTCCATCAAATGTAGAGGAAGAATGACAACTGTTTTCAACGGCGGTTATTGCCTCTGCGGGAGATGTTTGTGGAGTGAAGCGGCTTGGTGTGACGGCTGGTGGTGAGAAATGAACTGCTTGGTTTAAAACGCCCGAAGTTCAAGAAGCCATCAGAGAGAAGAAGAGAGCCTCTAATGTGTGGATTCACTTGGGGAACTCCGATTCTCGAAATCGGTACACTGAGGCGCGAAGAACTTGCAAATTAGCTGTGAAAACAGCGAAAGAACAGTCTTGGAAGGAGTTTGGCGAGAAATTGGAACGTGACCACAGATCTGCAAATAAGATGTTCTGGCAGACCGTCCGCCGACTCAGAGGAAAAAAGTTGCATATCGTTGAAGGAGTTAAATCCAAAGACGGTAGACTTCTTTCCAATGAGGAGGACATCTTACGCAGATGGAGCGAGAACTTTTCAGAATTGCTCAATCCCGAACAGGGCACCGAAGATGACAGACCTATGGTCGAGAGTTGGGGGGAAAGTAGTAGAGGAAGTAACTTTGGCGATCAAAGCGCCAAGGTTGGCAAATCTGCTGGTGTGGATGAAATTTGGCCAGAGATGCTCAAGGCTTTAGGTAAAGAGGGAGTGCAATGGCTCTCGCGTGTCATTAGAGTGGCCTGGGAATGCGGTGAATCACCTAGTGATTGGCAAATGGGGGTGATTGTTCCTCTTTTTAAAAAAGGGGACAAAAGAGATTGCACCAACTATAGGGGTATATCCCTTTTAAGTCTCCCTGGAAAAGTCTTCGCTAAGGTGCTAGAAAAGCGTTCCAGAGCTGTGGTTGAGAACAGTTTGGGGAATGAGCAGTGCGGTTTTCGTCCCGGTAGAAGCACAACCGACCAGTTATTCACTCTCAGAATGGTTCTTGAAAAGGCCTGGGAGTATGCCAAACCTGTCTACACTTGTTTTGTAGATTTGGAAAAAGCATATGATAGGGTTTCTCGAGGCAAACTCTGGAGTGTTCTGCAGGAGTATGGGATTGATGGTTCTCTGTTAAGAGCGATTCAGTCTTTATATACAAACTATAGAAGCTGTGTTCGGATAAACGGTGTTAAATCAATACCCTTCACTGTGGGCGTTGGACTCCGCCAGGGGTGGGTTTTATCACCTCTCCTCTTCATTGTGTATATGGATTGGATGTTGCAGCGCAGCCGTGACGGGGAATGTTTCGAAGTGGGAGACCTAAGGATTAGTCATCTGCTCTTTGTGGATGATTTGGTCAACCTTGGGTCCTCTCAAACCGAACTTCAGCGCGCACTCGAAAGGTTTGTAGCCGTTTGTGATGATGCTGGAATGAAGATCAACGTGAACAAATCGGAAGTAATGGTCGTTTCCAAAAAAACCCATTCAGTGCACTCTGCATGTTAGTGGAGTCCCACTGAAGCAGGTGGATAAGTTTAAGTACCTCGGGGTCTTATTCACGAGTGATGGGAAGAGCGATGCCGAGTTATCCTGTAGAATTGGTCAGGCTGGATCAATTTTGAGAGAGCTTGGCCAATCTGCTATAAGGAAAGCCGAACTTAGTGTTCAAGCTAAGCTATCGGTTTTTAACTCGGTGTATGTTCCAACTCTCACCTATGGTCATGAAATTTGGGTAGTGACCGAAAGAATAAGATCGCGGGTAGAAGCTGCCGAAATGAGGTACCTTCGCGGGGTTGCTGGAATAACTCGTAGGGACCGAGTGCGCAACACCAAAGTACGCGAGGCGCTGAATGTTGAGCAGCTACTTCTCCGAACGGAACGATCTATGCTTCGATGGCTTGGTCACGTAGTGCGTATGCCCCCAGACCGGCTTCCAAGACGCGCCATGGTGGCCGTGGCATCAGGCATCGAGATACAAAGTGGGATAGGACAAGGTTGTATTCTCTCACCAATTCTATTTTCAATTATGATTAGCGATGTGCTTCTTGCAGCTTTGTCGACGGGAAACGGAGGAATTCGATGGACTCTTACGATTACATCGCAACTGAAACATCTTGACTACACTGGCGATGTATGCTTATTCTCACACAGAACTATGGACCTCCACCAAATGACAGTAGATGTGGAGAGGGAGGCAGGCGTCGTAGGGTTGGAAATTAATACGCCAAAAACTAAAACTATCGGCCTTAGAACACACTCATCAGCTAAAATATGCATTGCCGGACAGCCGGTAGAGAGAGTAGAGGATTTCGAGTGCCTTGGGAGTATTGTCTCAACCGATGGTGGAACCGAACTAGCCAACATAATCGCCAAAGCAAAGCCCGCTTCGGTATATTGTCCAAAATATTATGAAGCAATGCAATCAATTTAAACATCGAGTGAATACTCTTCCGCTGAACAGCTGCACGTGAAGAGTGACCATTACTATCACCAGAAAGTTGCAAACGTTCGTTAATAGATGTCTGCCCAACATTTTAAAGATTTACTTGCCCAACCGTATCTCTAACGAACACCTCTATCAGAGAACGGGTCAGGAACCAATAGCCACAACCATTAAACGACGGAAGTGGCAGTGGATTGGTAATACGTTCTGAAAAGGTGAAAGTTTCATAGCTAACCATGCTATCCAATGGAACCCAGAATGACAGAATACCTGGTGGTCCGAGAAGAACATGGCGCAGAATAGTCGAGAAGGAGGTACAGCGTAAACGCAGTAGATGACATGGGACACACAAGTAGATAGAGGACATAGGTAAGTAGTAACCAAAGAACGCCCAACATTCTTTACTGTACTGTGGTTTCTACAGATTTATGAGTCGTTTTCCAGCTCAGGGTATTGCAGAGGCAGCCTTTGATAATTCAAAGTAAGCATCTTCATGGATCAAAAATATTCCAGCCGTCAGATCTCCTAATTAGTTTGGAAATCAGTACCTATACCACTCTCTTAAGTGAGAAGACGAAAAATCTGCAAGGCTTCTTCAAACAATGTATTAGAACTTTATTTAATCATGTTTCTTTACTAATATTTTATACCGCAATTTATTAGCTAATGCATCCCCGTGTAGAATATATCCCAGAGTTTGATTCATTCTCACAACATACATCAGCTCTCCGTCCTCCTGTTTGCCAGCAACAACAGCATAATCTGGTATATCTCCATCCTTTGCCGATACCCATTCATATTCGGCATCGTCCCCAACTAAGACTTGACAATATGAAGCCTTTATAGTTATTCCTTGATCTAATGCTGTTGCAATACCCAACTCGGGTATCACTTGCCCACTAATGACATCGCAACCATTCAACAATCGAGCAACGTAAATAGTGTTACCATCTTCTGATATTCCACCAGAAACTGATTTATTTGGTATATTCGCTGATGAACTGTCAACCCAGCTATTAGTGGTGTCACAGATTAACCAAAGTACTATTCCTTCCGTGTTTGGAAATTTTATTACTTGTTTTGTTGTCAAAAGAAATCTTACAATGTACATGTAGGAGTCTTTCGCTTGAATCTTTCCTATAAAAATCGGTTCACCATTAGCTGCAGTTCCTCCACGTACTACATTTTCAGGTACATCGTCTAGCGATTTAAATTCTTTCCATTCACAGTGTTCTGTAGCCACAAGAACTTCGAATTGTTGTTTTTTAAATATTTTCGAACAACTTGAAATGCGTGCATACGTGGTATTATGAACTTCGGCTGGTAACGCTAAATTATAGTGTCTTGCTCGTCCAACATATGTGGTTGCTTCTGCATCTAAAATGACAGCTTGTTCTGGTATTGGATCATCGGGTTTCAAAGTTATCCATTGATAGCTTGTAACTAAGGAAAGTTAAACTTTTTTTTTATATTTTTGAACCAGATACTTAAAGTAGAAAATAGACTTACCAGTTGAATGTTCTATTGCTAAAGCTATGGTTAAAGCGACGAATAAACGATACATCTCGTATAAATAAGTTGAATGATTTGGTTTGATATCTTGTTTCGCACTGAAGTCCGTTTCGAACAATCATCGACTTAAATAGCTCATGTCTTATCAATTTGTTTATCTGCTTAGCTTCATTTTTGTCATTAATTCAACGTCTTCCCGTCGCAGTTTGGCGCACTCGGAGTGCAATAAGCAATTGCAATCATTGCAGCTTATTTTGTATGATTCCCTATTGATTTTATTCTTACTTTGCATTGAGACATTATCGCGAACTACTCTCTTCGACTGCTAGTTAACAACTAGCTATTTATAGCACACAGTATTATGAAGAAACACCCCTTTATTGTGTCGTCTATTGTATCACCTTTACTGCGCCTTAAATTTTCAGCTAGGAAAATAAAGCTTTCTTAAAAACATAACAGTGTAAATCCGCTCACAGACACGACCACTTTTCGAGCAATACCCCCATTTCAATAACTTTACAAGAAACTGGAAAAAAGTTTGCTTAACAAAATATGCGGATGCTTACTTTCTCTACAATTCGTCCAACCACTATTCGTGAGCACACCCACTTTTTGTGGGCGTTTTCTTAAGAAAAGAAAACTGTTGTGATAAAACTTAAAAGGCCCTGCAAGGCCCACTTTGAAAGCGCAGGGTTGGGAAATAAGGGATAGGGTATTATACGAGTACCACCCGTTAAAGACGGAAGTTTTCTGTATGTTTTAATGTGCAATGATTTTTTTTTTTTTTTTTTTGATAACGTAAAATTTGGCCAAATAGTCCGACTCAAATTGTGTGGGCGTTTTGGTGTTAGGGTTTAAGAAAAAAAGGAGATATCGATGCACGCTGGGTTTGAATATCTGGACTGTGCTGAGAAGGAAAAATTGAGCTTAGTAAAGCGTTCCACATTCGTGTATGAAGTACGGTTCAGGAAGAATCTTTGTACTACAACATGTGTCCGAATATACGATTAAGGGTAAAGGGATGAGCGGACAATGAAGGTGAAGTATTATGACTGACATAAGACATTTCTACCGTGTGCAAGATGTCTCTTATTAATTTTAGCAGACGTTTTTGAATCTTATGTGCATGTATTCCACCAGACGAGAGATAATGCCAGTTGACACCATAGTATTTTGGGTTGCATTGAATTTCATTCTATTGATTTGTACCCCAAGCTGTTGATGTCGGAATTCAACTGACTTTCTGTACATGTAAATTCTTCTTCTTCCTTTTATCAGCGCGGTTATGATCCGAAAACAAGGGATCACAACCCTCCCACTTCACCGCATTTCTACTGATCCGCCTGTGGGGTTCGCCTATTTGACCTCAGAAAATATCGATTTTGGATCACTCGGTTACTGAGGCCAATAAAATGCCGATGTCGTCGCATTTGTCTGATCCAGGCGTTTATAAGCCTGTCTTTCCTACATCGCGATGTCTTTGGAACTTGCATTGATATTGCCTTTTTAACGGGGTTCAAATGATCTCTTCTTTGAACGTGGCAATACCAGCTGAGCCGGTCGCGCTCTATTTTTTGTACGATGATTTCCTTGATGTGAAAGCTTCCACGGATCTTCGAACTTCTTATTGGATCAAGCTTTGTCACTCCTGCTGTCATGCGAAGCATCTTCATCTCAGCTGCCGTTAATTTACTCTCATACGTTTTGTACATCGTCCAACATTGTGAACTGTATGTGAGCGCTGGACGCACAACTGTGGTGTAGAGCCTTCCTTTCAACTTAGGTGGCATTTTTCTGTCGCAGAAGATAGCGGAATTTTCTCGCCACTTCATCCACCCTACGCTTACGCGATGATTGATGTCGTCATCACAAGTTGCTTTGCTATTGATCATAGATCCCAGATATTTGAACTTTTCGCACTTGTTAAGCACTGTTCCATTCAAATAAATGTCTGGAATAGGCCTGAGTGGATCAGAGAACGGAGAGCACAAGTACTCTATCTTTTTTGAACTAATGCGATACCCATTTCCCTCCAAAACGTCCACCCACACCTCAAGTGCTCGTTGCAGGGATGTAGGATCCTCAATTAGGATGGCTCCATCGTCAGCAAAGAATAACTGATGTACCTTGGGGTCCATCACTTTACCTTCAAGCAGATAATCAAGGACTGTAATAAAGAGCAAAGGACTTAAAACGCTTCCCTGGTGCACCCCGACTTTGATTGGGAACTCTTCGGTTACTCCAGCGGGACATCTTACTCTTCTTTGCTCCTTCGTACATGTCCATGATCATCTGTACATAGGTTTCTGGAACCCCTCGATGTCTTAGCGCCACCCATATCAGATCTCGTGGTTGTCTGTCGAATGCCTTTTCGAAGTCAACCAATACAATATGCAAATCCTTTAAGGAATCACCATGTTTTTCCATTATGATCCTTATACTTTGGATTGCATCTATGGTTGATTTACCCGAGACAAACCCGCATTGATCATCAGATAGCCGTATTATTTCTTGCAGTCGCCACCCAATACCCGCTTAACGATCTTCATGGTGTGTGACATCAGCTTGATCGAACGGTAGTTATCACAGTTTCGCGTATCACCCTTCCCTTTGCATACAGGGAGAAGATAACTTTCCCTCCCTTGATTCGGCATTGAATCATCTCTCATACTCGTAAATTTGAAGAAAAGAATTCTGAGCCATCTGAACTCGATGCCTCTCATCTGTTTCCAGAACTCAGAGGGCATCTCGTCTGGCCCAACCGCTTTTCGTTTTTTGGAGTATTTGACCGCCTCACTAACTTCTTCGACTGTAATATCGGCTATTTCTTCACAGTTAGGGGTGGCTCTTGGAAAGTATAGCCGGGAAAACTGTTCATTTAAAAGCTGTTCAGAATACTGCCGCCACCTCTGCAGAATTTTGTCGTCATCCACAAGAAGGTGGCCATGACCTTTGTTAATGAACTTTGGCGAACGAATCTCCTGAGCATTCCTCCTTTTTTGGGCGGCTGTTTTGAAGATGGTTGCGCTCTTGTTCATATTGTGTCTTCGCAGCTCCTGGATAGCCAGGTTTGCATCAGCAACCGGGGAAGATATTTTCTCCAGCTCCCGATACGGGCCCTCCGTACTCTCTGCTTGAAGCTGGGAGCACTTCTTCTTCGCTTTTTTCTTGCAACATCTGTATTCCATTTCTAGGCGAACTTTTTCATCTCTATTATTAGAGGGGCACTTTGACCAAGCTTTGAAACCGCTTTCTTCTCATTTATCACTTCCTTATCTTCCTCACTCCACCACCATGTTTCTTTGGCGTGTTGATGGTGGCCTTTTGAAGCTCCTAGAAGTGATTTGGCCTTCTTTAAGCAAGTTCGCTGTAGGGAATCCTACATATTTTGTGCACTCTTCATCCTCAGCTCCCTTGATGGTGTGAGGGAGCTAATTTTTCATTACGAAAACAAAAGCCTCGCCTTTTTCTTTACCCAGATTGTACCATTTGATTTTCTCAGAGATCCTTGTTTGTTTGCTTTTCTTCGGTGTTTTCATACAAAATTTCTGTTAGCAGGAGACGGTAGTTCCGAGCGATTGCCTCTCCCAGGATCACTTTGCAATCTTTTACCCGAGGCTTCATGAAACTGCCTACCAAATGGTAGTCAATCTGAGTTTCATCTCCATCACTGCTGTAAGTGATCAGGTGTTGGCTTTGTTTGATGAACATGGTATTTAACACGATAAGACCGTGTGATTTGCACATGCTTAGGATGTCTTCACCAAGAAGATTCCTGGTGCCATATCCTAGTCCTCCATGGCAGTGCTCATAGTCTTTCTTTAACTTCCCGACATGTCCATTCAAATCTCCTCCAACAAACAGAAACTCTTCCTTTGGGATCTTCTTAATGAGATTGTGGAAATCTACCCAAAATGCATCTTTATCTCTCTGATTGCACCCATTTTGGGGAGCATATGCACTGACAATATTCCACACCTCTCCTTGTATTACTAGTTTGAGAGACATCAAACGGTCGCTGGACTTCGAAATGCTCAAGACGTTACCAAGTAGGTCTGCCGCAAGGATTATACCGATTCTGTTCTTAGTCTTTTCCGTTCCGTAGTAGAACATCTTGTAATCTTTTGTCCTAACGTTCAAGAAACGCGCCCGATTTCCGGTGTTTTTCCATTTCGTCTCTTGGACACATAAGATATCCACCCGCCTTCTATTCATCATCTCTTCCAGCTCGTAACTTCGACCGGTCATGCTTCCAACGTTCCAACTCGCGACCCTCAAATTCCTTCCAAACTGTTTCATTATTTTGCTAGCCCCCGGAATCCGTATCAGCACCATGCACAGCAGTGGTAGTGCCTGGCTGGGTAATGCCTTTCCTTTTAGCAAGTATTACCATAATGATACAGTTTTGCAATATTATCATATTGCGATGGTGTTTGTTGTTTGACACGTGCATGCTCCTGTTTTAATATATTTTGATCTTTCTTCTATGACACCGGTGATCTCCAGTCGTGTCAACCCACGGACTCGCATGCACACTTGTGGGAGGGTTTTTAAGGTGGTATATGTGTCGCTAGGCTCACTTGGGTGTTATATTGCCCAGATCTGATTTGTCCCCTTAGTCGCCTTTTACGACAAGCGCTAGTTGTTGGGGGGCGCTGCAGTGATATTCTTAACCCGTCCGTGCACGGGGGAAAAGAAGGCACTACA
The DNA here is from genome assembly GCA_945910035.1 of Brachypalpus laphriformis. Taxonomy (NCBI): domain Eukaryota; kingdom Metazoa; phylum Arthropoda; class Insecta; order Diptera; family Syrphidae; genus Brachypalpus; species Brachypalpus laphriformis. Next base: position 310,382,296 of record OX246753.1, on the reverse strand, counting down.
TTGTTTCCTAAAAATTGTGTTACGTACATAACCAAGGTGTATACATACCTATGCTAATTTTAAGGATTTGATCCTTTCACTTAAAAGCACAATGCGCTTCCGCCCTCTTCCCACAAACATAACTTTGCAGTGTTCGTTTCAACCCCTGTAATTCTGAATTTAATTCGCGATAACACTTCCTTCCCCTAAGCGGTCATAAATCCTCCAATCACTTGTTAAGTGATAACAAAGTGTACAAACACGTCATGACATTGTTGAGTCTACTGGTTTCACAAAAAAAATCAATACAGCTAAACATGCCTTTATATGCGAGTACTACATACATTCTGATTCATTTGATTTTATTATTATTTCCGTTGCATGATTTCCTATTTGTTTTATTTTGTATTTTTTTTACGATATTATGTCGGCATGTTCAGCTAGTCATAAATAATTAATTATTTATCAGCTTTAATATTTATCGCTGTTTAATGTTGTTTTTTTTTTTTCAATGCTGCTGCTGCCTACATACATACCTATGTATACGTTTGTAGTACCTACGTGAGGTGATTGAAACATTATGTTTGTGTGCTATTTATTTACTTTTAAATTTTTTATTTGTTCTCATGTGGTTTTTACCTCGACCTTAATCGAATATTCAGCAATTAAAATTATAGAGTAATCACAACAAAAAATAATAATAATAAAAATAAATAAATGGGTAAAATGTAAAACGTATACATGTATTTTTGTATAGCAATTAAAAATTAAATTATTTATTTTTATTATTTCTTTTGAAAACGAGAATGACAATATGACAATCGAATAGCAAATAAGTGACAAATTTTCAATTTGAATGACACTCGACAATTAATGTTAATTAAATCTAAAATGGAAAAAAAAAGGATTAAAGCAAAGAGATCAGAAAGCTACCAAACAACAATCTGTCAATAAAGAGTTTATGTGACAACGGACGTCACACTTTATCGAGCAAATAATTTGTCAATTCTTCATGCTGACATGCTAAACAAATTTGATTTGTGAATTTATTGTTGTTTTCCAATGATTTATCTTAAATTGATTTTCTCTCAATTGACATAGCAATTGGGAAGGAATATATGTATACGTGTTTTTAAATCATATATTTATAATAGCATAAATTTAGATGGAATACATTTGTGAGATGTGACAGTTTATTAAGATTTGACAAATAAATAAGATGCAACTTTACATTGGCAGTACTGATGACAGCGATGACAGCTGATTCGTGTTTTGACATACACGTGTTGGCAGTACGAGGGTTGGTTGGTACGTAAGTTTTGGGATATGGCAACACCAGTGCGAATATGACAAATCTGACATTGTCATCGTAAAGTTTGAGATTTTTAATAGTAATAGTACTGAGAATATTTTGTCATACGAATGCTATTTGCGTTGTGTACAGGTACTTGAAACAATCATCTTGGTCAAAAAATGCAATTAAATCGTGATTTTTTTATGACTTTCGACGTGGATTACCATAACAACAACAGTGTGCCGATCAACTCAGAGACTTTATTGCAGGCATGATGTTCGAAAATTTTACCAAAAGTTAAAAAGTACATGCCAGGGTCTCAAAGCCAGAACAGAAGCCTGCAGGGACGAAAATGGCAACATAGTAGTAGAATCGCAGTCGGTGCTGAGGTTATGGAAGGAACACTTCTGCAGACTGTTAAACGGTGATGTTGACCAATATTCCGCTGTCAGGCAGAACGAGCCAGTCAACAGTGACGATGGCAGTCAAGATTCCCGTCAACCCGATCAGAATGAAGCGATATCTAAACTCAAATCCAACAAAGCTGCTGCAGCCGACGGCCTTGCCACTGCACTTTTCAAGGCAGGAGGAGATGAGTTAGTAAGGAGCATGTACCAGCTCATCTGTAAAATCTGGTCGGAGGAAAGTATACCCGATGAATGGAACCTCGGCATCGTTTGCCCGATCCTGATGAAAGAGACCCTCTACGCCAATTACAGAGGTATAAGTCTCCTCAACATCGCATATAAGATCCTGTCTGCCGTATTATGTGAACGCCTAAAACCGATTGTCAACAACCTGATAGGTCCTTATCAGTGCGGTTTCAGACCGGGAAAGTCCACCATTGACCAAATATTCACACTACGGCTGATCTTGGAAAAAACCCATGAATATAAAATCGATACGCACCACCTCTTCATCGATTTCAAAGTTGCCTATGATAGCGCATATAGAGACGAGGTATACAGAGCCATGTGTAGTCTTGGCATCCCTGCCAAGCTCGTCCGTTTGTGCAGAATGACGATGGAGAACTCTCGCTGCTCCATCAAATTCGGTAAGAACATCACCAAACCATTCGATGTCAGGAAAGATCCTACACAAGGTGACGCGCTATCATGTGATCTCTTTAATATAGTACTTGAAAGAATTTTACGAAACTCGCAAGCCAACACCGGAGGTACAATCTTCTTCAAGTCGGTACAACTACTCGCTTATACCGATGACATTGACATAATCGGAAGAACTTAGCGGGCCGTCAATGGGGCATTTACGAGTATTGAGACCGAGGCAGCAAAGATAGGTCTAGCGGTCAATGAAAGCAAAACAAAATATATGTTGTCTACAAAAAAGGACACCCAACATCGGCGTCTTGCACAGAACGCCACAATAGACAGATATAATTTTGAGGTAGTAAAGGATTTTATCTACCTAGGCTCTATGGTGAACTCCGCAAATGACATCAGTAGGGAGATCACACGAAGAATTACTATTGCTAATCGTTGTTTCTATGGGCTAAAACGGCAATTGAGTAGGAAAGCCCTATCTCGAACTACTAAGGTAACTCTTTATAAGACGTTAATCATCCCAGTCCTGTTGTATGGCGCAGAGGCATGGGCTTTGACAAAACCGGATGAGGATACTTACTTACTTAGGTGGCGCTACAGTTCGGGGATGAGGATGCCCTTGGTTATTTCGAGAGAAAAGTTCTTCGAGCGATCTTTGGTCCCGTCTGCATAGACGGTGAGTGGAGGAGAAGGTACAATGCCGAACTATACGGCATGTACAAGGACATCGACTTAGCCAGAAGAGTTCACATACAGCTACTAAGATGGCTGGGTCATTTAGAGCGGATGGAGCCTAACCTTCCCGCTAAGAAAGTTTTCGAATCCACTTCGGATGGACGACGCAGTAGAGGATGACCTCGCGGTGGGTGGCGCAAACAAGTGGAGGGGGACCTCAACCAACTTGGCGTGCGCAACTGGAGGCACCTGGCTCGTAACCGTGCTGGCTGGAGAGGTTTGTTGGTAGAGGCGCAGGTCCACCCCGGACTGTAGCGTCATCTAAGTAAGTAAGTAAGAATAATTTTTTTTTTTTTAGAATTGATAAAAAAGAAAACATTTGGTCCAGGGGCAGGAGACAAACCTGCCATAGTTATAGTTTTAGCCACCAACCCTCTACCACTAAGCTATCCCTGCTGTTTTCTTTTGCGGTTAGTTTTCCATCATCACCATTTGTTGTCGCATGTGTTCTCTGCTATGGGTTGTAGCTGAAAGAGTTCAGTATGTCATATTATAGACAATGGAGCTGTAAGGGAACAGAGCAACTAAATGATAAAAGGGTTTATATTGCTGCTAGAGTCTTATCTGCTATTTTTTTTATAATTTACGCGCACTCAAAGGGTTATGAATACCTTTAACATGTTGACACACAGTGCGGGCGTTGGAAAGGATAGATAGAGAGAATTTTGGTGTAGTGGCTATTGAAGCTCAGTTGTTTATGCTTCAGAGATTCTCCGGGGGTGCTATTTTTCATAATTGCTCTCTCTAATCATGTCATAACGTATTTTGTACATGTCATGAGTCCAAATCAGAACCAATGCAAACCCTCATATTTATCAACATCATATCGAACAAAGCAAATGTGACTTAACTAACGGTGTGAATACCCTACCAATCTCAAAGTCTATTTCCAGCTTTTCAAACTCGGCGTAACAAAGGAGATAGAAAACAAATTCAATTTTCCAAAGTCATCAGTCTATCAACACTCAGCAGCATTTACACCGCCACCACCTACCTACCTAGTACCTACACCACTCCTCGCTCTTATCCACTCACTTATACGAGTAATCTCTATCATGATCGTCGAAAACCATTGACTCGAAAGGCGTATTAAATTACTACCCCAGGCTATTTTATTGCCGCCGGCAATTATCCATATCGTAAATTACTTCAAAAAAACACACAGAGACAACATGAAAACAAAAAAAAAACGAACCCTCCACCTAATAGTTGCTAATACACTTCATACCCGTACGGATACATGACGTGCTGTGCAGAGCACACAAAACAGCAGCATAATCAACTAACAAAGTTATTATAAAACTTCAATCATAGATAAATTTATACACACGAAGTGTGTAACCAGTACGCGTTTTGTATAGTCTGCTACCGTCGCGTCGTTGTGGTTCAATTGAATTTTTTTTTTTTTTTTCGAATCGAGGTGGAGTGATATTTTACAAACGGCAACGGTCGTTCGATTAAATGAAACTCATTCAGGTAACCAGTTTAGATTGGACAGACCAAATGAACTCCACCACTAACTAGGGTCCATAGCGTAGTTCTCATTTTCACGCTTTTTTTTTCAAATTAGATTCAGAAAAACTGACTTCGTAGAGAGAATTCTTGGAAAATCTGTGTTTTCAACTGTCCGCTTGAGGATAATGGGTCATGCCATGTTATAGACAGCCCCTCTCATCGTACAGCAACTGCTACTGACGTTTGGGTGTGCACGCTTGCGCGGCCAATTAAACTCAATTTTGTCTTAATTGAATTTGATTTGCTAGAGCGCGAGTTTGTTTCGATATCTCTATAAAGTTCGACTCATATTCTATTGTTTAAAAATAAAAATAAAAAAAACTTCAAGACATGATATATTACGGCGGCGGCAACAAGAATTCCCAAGGCAATATTTATGTCAGTTGTAAAAGTTTATTATATGAATAATTCATTAATCAATGTATACAACGATAAGAGAGGTGTTGTCGTTATTGATATATAAAGAGGTTGGTTTTACATTTTTTATTTTTATTTTTTTGCTAATGTCTAAATGATTTGATCATGGGAAATGAATAATATTAGTATCAATAACAATTATGTTCAGTTGAATTGCGCTTGTTTTTCTAATTAATACTAATTTGTTCTGTTTTATTTCTTTGCAGGTTAGTGTTGGGGAATAATTTAAAAAAAATCTGTAAGTAGTAATTATTTATTATTGTGTTACTTTTGATCACGAATGGAAATCGACCAAAGTTTTTATTTATTTACTTATTTAGATCCTTTAACCCTTCAGGGGCATATGGCGTCATTCACGCCTGTGCGCCATCTTGTTCGGAGTTCTGCAACGCGTTTGAGCTGCCTCCAACACATACCTAAAGAGCTGGATTCCACCTCAACTGTTCTGCGCCACGTTTGCCTAGGGCGTCCCGCTATTTTGCCTGCCTGGGTGAATGGATTCTACTGCATTGCGTATTTCGCAATGATTGTGGACCATCAATTGAAGGTCTATTATCCGATGTGAAAGTAGACAAACATCGTCAGCGTAATCTATGTGTTTAAGGTAAGATGTCATAGTCCAACGAATTCCATAATTAGCTTCCGTCAATGCTGCACGGAGTACATCGCTGATAACCACCAAGAACAGTAGTGGGGACAGTATGCACCCTTGACGTACTCCACTTTGGACTTCAAAGTCCTCCGACACCTTACCATTGTGCACGACGTGGCACTTGCCGCCCTCATATGTAGCCTTGATAATAGCTATAAGCTTTTCTGGAATGCCTCTCCTGCGCAAGGCCAACCAGATAGCATCTCGATTCAAGCTGTCTAAAGCCTTCACGAAATCGATTAACAGCAAATGTAGGACCTTTTTTTCTTTTTTTGGTTGCGCCAAAGATGTATAATCTTCATAGATACTAATAGCCCGAGTGCTACTAGCATGCACGATTCGCAAACCTGGGTAATCGATTCCAGGAATACGCCTACGTACTAAACACACACCCTACACACTTCAACCACTCTCCCCGCGGTGCTGCCGTTAGGTATTTCTTCGCGGGGCTGGTTAGCAATTATGCTCTAGTCTCCGAGGCCGCCTCTGGGCTCTTCTTAGGGCTTCTGCTCTTCGCAGCGCATTCTGCAAACATACTATGAATGAGCAGATCTCCATCCACTCGCCCTCTGATCGTGTCATGTGACTAACAAGATTTTCTGGACTTGGCAGGTTTGCTCTGTCTTCTGCAAAGCGTCTGCAGTAGAACACTGCATGCTCCGCGTCCTCCTCTTCGTTTGGACATATTGGACACAGGGGGGAACTATCGTGTCCAAATCTATGGAAATATTTCCGGTAGCCACAGTGTCCGGACAGGAACTGTGTGAGGTGGTAGTTACAGTTCCCCCTCGCTCTCTCTGTCCATGATTTTATAGTGGGAATGAGCTTGTGGGTCCACCTGCCTTTGGTAGAGCTGTCACACCTGGTTTGCCACAACGTTGCTGATGCTGCCCTTTCCTCCTCCTTAATCCTTTTTGCCTCTTGCCGGTTCGAGGGACGTCTAAGGTATACCCTCTGCATCTCTTCAGCGAGGATGTCGATTGGGACCATCCCAGCTAAAACGCAGGCTGCATCGTCGGAGATAGTTCGGAAGCCGCTGATCACTCTGATTGCGCAGAGCCTGTGAGCTGATGATAACTTCTTCCTGCACTCATTTGTCGCCAGTGCACCTGGCCATATCGGGGCAGCGTATAGAAGTACCGAGCTGACCACTCTGGACAGCAGGATCCTGCGGGCGTATCCGGGCCCGCCGATGTTCGGGAGCATTCGGGAGAGTGCTGCCTGCATCAGCGATGCTTTCTTACTAGAATACTCGACGTGGGCTTTGAAGCGCAGCCTGTTGTCGAGCATGACTCCAAGGTACCTCAAGGATTCTTTGGACCTGATTGTCTGGTTTCCGACCCGGAAGCTGGCGTATTCCACCTTTTTGCGGCTGGTTATTAGGACAGCTTCGATCTTGTGGGCAGCTAGTTCCAAACCGGTAGACTCCAGCCATTCCCTTATTCTTATAACTGCCTCATCCGTGGCAGACTCCACCTCGTGTACGTGCTTGGCTACTGTTACCACTGCGATATCGTCAGCGAAGCCAATTACTTTGACTCCCTCGGGCAGTGTTAGTCGTAGAACTCCGTCGTATAAATGTTCCATAGGAGAGGTCAAGAACCAACCCTTGCGGGACTCCCGCGGAAACACTGTAGTGCTCAACGCCATCGTCAGTATGGTATCTTAGCTTCCTATTGCTGAAGAAGTCCGGACTATCCTCAGCAGGTAGTATGGTGTATCCATCCTGGCCAGGGATCTCCTAATGAATGACCAGCTTGCCGAGTTGAACGCATTTTTGACGTCGAGCGTTACTACTGCGCAGTATTTCTTCGTCCCTTATTTCCACCTTTTCCCTTGTATTGCTTCAGTTGCTATATCTACTACCGCCTTTATGGCATCGACGGTAGAGCGTGATTTTCTGAAGCCGTACTGACAGTCTGACAAGGCTCCGTTTTCCTCCGCCACCGCAAGCAGTCTGTTATAGATGATACGCTCTAGGATCTTTTCCAGCGTATCGAGCAGGCATATTGGGCGATACGATGACGGTTGTCCGGGCGGCTTATTGCCCTTTGGAAGCAGCACTAAATGTTGCAATTTCCATGGTGTAGGGAATACCCCCTCCTCTATGCACCTTTGCATCGTTGTTAGAAAAATGTCCGGTCTCGTCTTAACAGCCGCCTTGATTGCCCTATTCGGGATGCCATCCGGTCCAGGTGCTTTGCTGTCTCCGATTTTTCTGCATGCCCCAAAGAGTTCTTCTGACGTGATTGCCGGGATATGCTCCATGCTGATCTCCCTCGTGATGGAGACCATAGTAGTTGGTCTATGGGGGAATAGGTGCTCTACTATAGTCTTTAGTATTGCCGGGCATGTAAGTTGTGGAGACCTGCTGCTTTTAAGCTTCTTCATCACCACTCTATACGCCATGCCCCAGGGGTCTAATTCGGCCTCATCACAGAGCCGCCTAAAGCTCCTTGACTTACTCTCCTTAGTGGCCCTTTCCAGTTCTCGCTTCGCCAATTTAAATGTGGTTAGCCGCTCTTGGAAATCTTGTCTGCCTCTGGATCTCTGAGATCTGCGTCGTGTTTGTTGGCACTTCGCTCTGAGCCGTTTAATCTCGTCGGTCCACCAGTAGCAGGGTTCGCCTCTTTTACTGACAGACCTTCTGGACATTGCTGCGTCGCACGCTGTGGTTATGACCTGGATCAGCTGATGCGAAAGTGCCTCAGCCGATCCATTATTTGTTGTGGCGCTGGTGTTTAACATTTCTTCGAACATGTCTTTGTCGAAGAACGTGTCCTTCCACTTTGGTCCTGTTAGGGTGGGACACCGTCTACTTTTCTCCTCGCCGACATTAAATATAATTGCCTGGTGGTCACTGTGGGTATAGTTTTCGCTGACCCGCCATTTGGTTTTCCGCAGGAGTGAGTTGCTCATGAATGTGATGTCTGCCTTTCGAAACGTTTCCGCTGTACCGTCGTTGGCCAGACTAATGTCCAGTGCTGTGAAGCACTCGAGGAGAGCTCTTCCCCTTGCGTCTGTGGTTCTACTGCCCCAATCAGTAGCCCAGGCGTTGAAATCTCCAGCAGTAATCACTGGGTGTTTCCCCCGCGTGTCAGCTACGATGTCGTCCAGCAGCTTTAGATAGTCCGCCAGTGTTATACTGGGGGGCGCATAGCAACTATAGAAGTGCACACCATTTATCCTTGCATATACGAAAAGGTCAGCCTGGTGGCCGACTGACTGCAGAGCATAGCTCCCGCAGGTCCATATCGCGGCTTTTTTCGTGGTATCGTCTATCCAGCTACTTCCATTTATGGGCGGAGACCTGTACTCAACGCATTGCTCGATTATGAGCCGTAAAGTGTTTATTTGGTCGATGCAGGAATATTCAGCGCGAAAGCCTGCCTATTCGACATCGAGAGTTGAATCTAAATGCTCTTTAATTCGTTCTAGAATTATTCTAGCTCTTATTTTGGGTACGGGTAGAAGAATGCATACACCTCTACAGTTTCAGCACTCCATCAAGTTTCCCTTTTTTGGAAGCTTAGATCATCCCCCTTTTCCACTCCTGTGGAAATTGTTCACTATCCTAAGCTCTCCGTATTAGCGGATGCAGCAAATCTGCCGATGTATTTGGCGCCGCTTGGAATAGTACGGCAGGGATGCCATCAATACCCACCGCCTTGTTCTTCTTGAGGGACTTGATTGATGTTATTATTTCGGTTTTACTGGGAGGTACGGTGCGAAATTCGGAAATTTGTTGCTTCGAACTGCTCATTCGAATTCGATGTCATACCGCCATCGTCTAAGTGGTTTAGCACTGTAGCAAAATGTTCTCTCCATCTAATGAGCTGGTCCTCATCCGAAATCAGAACGTCACCGTACTCTTCACTTCGTGTTGTTTGGAATTCCGAAATAAGCTCCGTTAGTGATGCTGTAAACAGCCCTACTGTCGCACCTACTCGCTGCCTCTTCAGCCCTTGCGGCCGGAGAGTTGATATGCTGACGTTTGTCACGTCTCACACTGCGCTGCACTTCCTCCTTCTTGGCACGATATTAGGCTTCTAGCTCGGTTCTCTCTACTGCTGAGGCCGGTCCAATCCGAGCCATGATTGTTGTACGCACGTAGATCCGTCATGATCAACCAAAGTTGTTCCTGTTCCTAAAACACCCAAGGGTGACGAGTAACCGATCTCTATCCTGTCATTTATGTCAAAAGTGTTTGAAGAGATCTTACTAAAACAAATTGGACAGTATATCTCCACTCATAATATTTTGTCTCCAAAATAATCTGGTTTTCGATAGACGTGTAAAATTCTTATATGACCAAAAATTGAGGCAAAAAATTCTACAATGTCCTAAAAGTAGTAAACATTTTTGGTCAATCGTCAAAAATATTAAAAATTATGCCTCGCCCGCCATCCCAACGCTCATTTATAATGACATTCCAGCTGTCAGCTCCTTAGACAAAGCCAATCTGCTTGCTGCTCACTTCGCAGTGAACTCCACCATGCCAGATAGTACTTTGTCTCCACCTGTACTTGAGAGCGTCGAATTTTCCATGGGACAAGTCTACTTTCGCACTCGTACAGTTGCAGGAGTACTCAAAGGTCTCAACATACACAAATCCGCTGGTCCAGATGGAATCTCCCCCATAGTTCTGAAGAGGTGTTCTTCCACGCTGGCAAAACCTCTGCGTAAGCTTTTCTGTCTGTCCTACTCTTCTGGGCTCTTTCCGAGAAGATGGAAAACAGCATTTGTCCAGCCCGTCCCTAAAAAAGGCGATTCTTCTTCCCCTTCTAATTACCGACCCATTGCACTAACGTCCCTTCTTTCCAAGGTCATGGAAACGCTGATAAATCGTCAGCTTATGAAATATCTTGATTCACGAAAACTCCTCAATGACCGGCAGTATGGTTTTCGTAGCAACAGGTCCACTGGTGATTTGATGGCATATCTCACCGAGAAGTGGAACCAATCTCTACATCACTTCGGCGAAACAAAGATGGTTGCGCTCGATATTTCTAAGGCATTTGACAGAGTTTGGCATCAGGCTCTTTTGTCGCAAATGCGTGCATATGGCATCGATGAGTCTCTTCTTCAATGGATTAGAAATTACCTTTCGCACCGTTCAATACAAGTTGTCTTGGACGGCTTCAAGTCTGCAATTCACCATATAAATGCTCGTGTTCCCCAGGGCTCCGTTTTGTCTCCGACTCTCTTTCTCATTTTTATCAATGACCTCTTGTCTGCAACTTCTAATCCAATCCATTCCTTCGCTGATGACAGTTTTTCATATTCGTTCCCTAACTCACGTCCCTGCTCTTCGGCCGTAGAAGAAGAACGACAACGTATGTTAAACACATTAAATTCCGACCTGGACAGCATAACCAAATGGCGTTCAATCAATAGAGTGGAATTTAATGCATCCAAAACTCAATGCTGTATTCTGTCTCTCAAGCGAAACCAAAACCCTCAACCATTATCCATGAATGGTACTTGTATCGCTAAATCCGAAAGACTTGCCATTCTCGGTATGTGCATCAATAACCGTCTTCGATGGAACGATCACATATTCGAGGTCGCCAAAAATGCTGCAAAATGTCTAGGATTCCTTAAGCGGTGCAAAAAATATTTTACCCCTTCTGATCTGGCCTCCATCTATAAGGCATTCATCCGCCCAAAGCTGGAATATAACGCCCACATCTGGTCTGGTGCACCCAAGATTAATAATTCCACTTTAATAGTTGATTCTAAGGTCCCTCTAGATTTTTGTAGAAGTTAAAAGAAGTTAGTAGACCTCAGATCTAAAAAGAAAAGAAACTGTCTTTTCATTACTATTGTGAGTTATTTTTTTTGTACTTTTTCGCTATTGTGAACTTTACCTAAATGTTTTAATATGAGAGATGCCACTTTTTGACGTAATAGCACTTAAATTTCAAAAAGTTGGTTCTAGGTATGTGGGCTGGCATGGCAGGGAGGGAAGCTTTCTGCCATACTCAGGTCAGCGTTGACCCATTGTGATAGAACTTGAATTTAACTATGATTAAAATTGATATTTACAAAATTTGTATAATCTATTTCTACATCCGTAGAGATAAGTCAACTTTTAGTCAATACCCATATCTAATTATTTAATTTCTGGGGACCAATATGGCGAGCTAATTAAGACTGTACATTTCAAAACCACTTCCAACGAGTCGGAAAACGATACCTGTCATACATTGCATCGGCTACCGTATTTAAATCGTCAAATTAATGTTCCCTTTCATTTTGTGTGTCAATGCAACGCCAAAGACTACCTAATACATTGCTCGTTTACTCGTTACAACTGTCATAAAAAATTCAAATTAACTACCTAGTCATAACGTTAAACCACATAAAACCTATCTACGTACATTCGTAACGCTAGAAGCTCAAAATAGTATTAAATTACAAAATCCGATAGTCTGTCTCGACCCGACCAACGCAAAATACAAAACTCACCGCACCGCGCAAATCATAAACCAAACGAAACAAATCAAATTCAATTACGACCAGCCGTCAGCCGACAGTCGTGGTTGGTACAGCAAAACAGCACGAAAAAAAAAATCGAAAAAGTCAGCAACACTTTAATGGCGCACAAGCAAGGCAACAACAGAAAAAGGTGAAGAATTGTAATTAATCGCTTCATTCACACCACGTTTCTCTCTATTAAGTCGCAAAATCTTGTATTTCTATCATTTCGTCGACAACGACTACAAGACGATTTGCCTTTAGTGCGCACTACAAGCCACACACACACATGCCGCCCTCATAAAACCAACCAACAAAAAAACTCCATAAAAACCGACCCAAGTAAAAGAAAAACCAAAAATGAAAAATAAAAAGTATCTGAACATCGTAAAAAATGAAATTCGCGCAGTTCAAGCAACCGCGGGCGAGGTAAGGTATGATAGAGACAGACCTGACACAATGGCCTGACATTTAATGTACGTTGTCTTCAATTTGAAATACGGTCGGTCGATTGGTCTTTTTTACTTCAATTTTAAAGGCAAATTTATTTCAATAAACTTCATCCAAACATAGTGGTGGAACACCGCTAATTGACAAAAACACTGTCAACAATGACAGCGACATTAAATTAGCAAAACGCTAATTTTTACAGGTCCAATTGAAGATTGGTATTTCACATAGAAAGTCTAATCAATCGAATTTTGTTTATTGTACAAAAGACAATAACACCTTTTGACAGCTGACAGATGGAAGTGGGGAAATAAAAGAAATATTTCTCACATTAGAACAAGAACTATTACCTGTCAGAATGACAGAATGACGAATGACAGAAGAAGCTTCATAATTAAAAAAAAAAAAAAAAAAAAACTGGCGGAAGCTAATTAACCTGAGGCGGATTAGAATTGATTTAACTGGAGGTAGCTTATTTGATTCTCTAACATCTGTCTGATTTTAAATAAGTGTAATGATTGAGTAATGCGGCGGCATATACATGAATTTTATTGGTACAGATGCTATCTAGCTGTCAGTTGGATTTAATACAACTTCTTTAAATGTCAAGGAAGATGCACCTGAGATATGGCTTCATAAATTTACGATTTTTATGGGAATAATAATTCAACGTAGTTGTGGTTAATGTGACAGAATAAGCTATGACAGTATTTAATTTGAATAAATTAAAAGCAGAAATGTAAATATTGAACTGAAATGTGGTTAACAGGCGCACAGCTTCTTGGGCGGTTGTTAGCTTTGGCATTTTATTGAAAAAGTCATTTAAATAATGTCGAATGCAAGTGTAACGATGCTATCTGAGCCAAACATTTTATTCTGTTCGCATAGGAGTTTCGCGTTGTCTGTCTATCTAATGTGGAGTTTGAGAATAAGGATTTTAAGGTTTGGATTTTTGAGAAGATGAGCACCAATTTGGAAATAATAGAAATGCACATCGTTAGGCAGTGATACTATACTATACTATACTATACTATACTCGTGCTACTTGGGCGGTGGAGTACTCGCACCTAGCGGGTTGCCCACAACCCTCAATTGTGGAGTCCTCTGTAAGTGCCTTGAAAGGAAGCGCTTACATATTTACGTCTCCATAAACAAATTGATTTACTATAGTATACTATACCATACTATATGGAAAGGAGTTTATAGTGAACACACTCTTCCCAACGCATCGTGCTCGGCGTCCCGACACTTCTCCGGCCCAACGACCAGAAAACCCGATGTTCAGTGAAGCAGAGTTGATCATCGCGTCGAAAACACTACAAAACCGAAAGGCACCGGGACCCGACGGAATACCAGTAGAGGTGCTCAAGACGATTGCCCAGGCATGCCCTCAGCTGCTGCTGAACATGTACAATAGCTGTCTCCAGGATGGGGTTTTCCCTAGGAGCTGGAAGTTACAGCGCTTGGTAGTGATCCACACGGGAAAAGAAGATCCGGTTTCCCCATCAGCGTACAGGCCTTTGTGTATGCTGGACGCCGCAGGGAAACTCCTAGAAAAGTTGCTAAAACCAAGGCTTACATCAGCCGTGCAGAGAGCAGGAGATTTGTCCGAAAGACAGCACGGATTCAAAAAGGGCCACTCTACGATTGGAGCAATTGAAGAAGTGGTAAGGACCGTCCAATTGGCTCGACAGGGCAACCACTATTGCTAGCTGCTCTGGGCGTGCGAAATGCCTTCAATTCAGCCAGATGGAGCGATATACTGAACGCCCTCGAAAGCATTTTTGATATTCCCGAATATCTTTTGCGGATGGTGAAGGACTTTCTCAAGGACCGGAAGCTGTTATACAACACCACAGAAGGACTACGAATAAAGGATATTACTGCTGGAGCAGCTCAGGGATCAATCCTGGGACCCGATCTCTGGAACATCTCCTACGACGGCATTCTTCATATGGAAATGCCCGAAAACACCTTCCTGATAGAGTACGCAGATGATATTGCCGCGGTGATTACGGCAAGAGACACCGAGAGCGCGCAAAGAAAACTCAACCAGGTGATGAGGCGGGTGCACCTCTGGATGGAAGAACATGGCTTAGGTTTGGCCACAGAAAAGACGGAGATAGTCCTTTTGACAAAGAAGAGGATTCCAACTATTGTCGACTTCCAAGTCGGGTCTGAGGTAATAACCAGCAAGGAAGCGGTGAAGTACCTAGGGATGGCCCTAAACACGAAGCTTACTTTCTGCCACCAAATAAGATCTGCTTCGGAACGAGCTACGAAGGTCACAATGTCACTAAGCAGATTAATGGCAAACGTTGGAGGCCCAACAGCCAGCAAGGGAAAACTCCTGATGACAGTCACCCACGCCATTCTCCTGTATGGGTGCGAGATATGCGACGCACTAAGACAAGAGAAATACAGGAAGCAAATGGCTGCAGTACGAAGGCGCGCGGCACTACGGATTGCAAGTTCGTTCCGAACGATGTCGGAACCAGCCGTCTTCATAGTCTCGGGAGTGACCCCTATTGACCTCCTTGCGACAGAGAGGAAGTACGTCTACGACAAAAAGGCGGAAATTGGAGTGGAAGCGGCAACCGAGGAGGCGAAGGAGCTCACCAAACAGAAATGGCAGGAGAGATGGAGCTCAGAAAGCAGATGACGATGGACCGCGAGGCTGATCAGCAACATCGCTGAATGGAAGGGACGGAAACACGGAGAAGTAAATTTCCAGTCACCCAATTTCTTACCGGACACGGTTATTTCAACGCCTACCTCGAAAGGGAAAGAAAACTACACCACTCTGAAGTAATGCAAAAGCGGTTCCGCAGTGGATGGTGGTTTTTTTTTAGTGAGTAGAAAGTCCCACACTACTTGAAACAGAGCGGGCCTTGTACGCACTGCGACCTCAAAGATCTATTGTGTTAAAACAGTGATGAATCCTAGTGTTTTCAATCAGCAGATTGAAGAATTACCGGCGGCAGTCGAATGACCAGATGGTGGTCGGCACAGCATACCTATAGAGTTATTCAAATTTGTCATCGAACTTTGTCAGCTTCAGATTCATCAACTTTCTAACTTATGCTTGTCTGTATGCAACAAATGGACTAAAGTTTCGACACTAGTCAGTTAGCCTGAACAGAACAGGTTAGCAACACCAGTGCAGTGGCTTCAATGACTTCAGTGACTTCAATGACTTCAGTAACTTCAATGTCTTCAAATGACTTCTCAGCGAATTCAAAAGAATCACATGCGGAAATGGTTCGATTCGTTAACAGTTCTTTCCTGAGACTCACTACCTTAAAACGACTTTCTTAAGCATTGACATGCCCTAGAGGGACTCACAAGACTCCATGATGTAATACGTTAAAGTTTCCTCTTAATCTTGTTCACATGTAAATTCGCCTGCGTGGTAACTCGAATAAAGTGCAATTGCCCAAGTTTCGGTGATTTTAAATGAATGGTCTGGGACGATTGCTATTTTGCTTCCAGCAGATGGAACAGTGAAACCTAGGACATCAGCCTGCCTTGCGTACTCATGCCATCATTGCGGGACCTAGGGACATACGATTGAAAAGAAGCAGCAGTTTTAAGTTTATATGTGCAATTTCTTTTAATGCTTAACCAGTTCAGCCAGTTAATGGCCCGACTTGATTTTAACAATTTGAATTGTTCAAACACGTAGTTTACTGGACGATTGCCTTTTCGTCGATCGTAAAAAGCGGATCAATAGACTGGATCCGGTGATATCCAATAAAGGGGCATCGTATGGCAACCATATGTATTCCTGCTCCGTATCCAACTTTGAGATTTATTTAAGGTTCTTAAGAAGATATGGCGTGTGCGCCGTGGCGTAAGTGGTTAGTGGTTCGGATAACTACGCATGAGGTTCCAAGTTCGAATCCTAGAAAACGCCAAAAAGTTTTTTCACAGTCCCACCTCTCGCGAGCGTCTGACAAACATCCGAGAGTATTGTTGTCACGAAAAAGCTTCTCAAATCGCCGTTTGGATACCGCACTAAAATGTAGGTCCCTTCCATTCGTGTGAAAAATATAACGCACACAACATCAGTGGTTGCGAGAAGCTAGGCTCTGGCACTTAAAGAGCTGTTGCGCCAAATATTTATTTATTTTAAGAAGATATGGTACTTTTTTTGAAGTGGACGCATCTTTTCTACTAAAAATAGGGCATACAAGAAGGAAGATTGATATTCTTAGCACATTTAAGGCAACAATTTCACAAGTCCAAACCCTATAGCATTCGGAATGGCATAGAAGGTTATAGATAAATCATTCGGTACATGCCTAGCAAACTTTAATATGTCTGCATGGTTTTTTTTTTTTTTTTTTTGAGATGGCGTTAAATCAAAACCTTTCACTGTGGGCGTTGGACTCCACCAAGGGTCCATTTTGTCACCTCTCCTCGTCATTGTATTCGTGGACTGGATGTTGCAGCGCAGCCGTGGCGGAGATTTTTTCAAAGTGGGTGACTTAAGGATTGGTCATCTGTTCTTTGCGGATGATTTGGTCATCCTTGGGTCCTCTCAAACCAAACTTCAGCGTGCATTCGAAAGGTTTGTAGCCGTTTGTGATGATGCTGGAATGAAGGTAAACGTGAACAAATCGGAAGTAATGGTCGTTTTCGGAACGCTCATTCAGTGCACTCTGCAGTGCATTCTCTCTCTATTAGTGGAGTCCCACTGAAGCAGATGGATAAGTTTAGGTACTTCGGGGTTTTATTTAGTGATAGAAAGAACAATGCCGAGTTATCCTGTAGAATTAGTCAGGCTGGATCAATTTTGAGAGAGCTTGGTCAATCTGTTATATGGAAGGCCGAACTTAGTGTTCAAGCTAAGCTATCGGTTTTTAACTCGATATATGCTCCAACTCTCACCTATGCTCATGAAATTTGGGTAGTAACCGAGAGAACAATCTGCTGAAATGAGCTTCCTTCGAGGAGTTGTTAGAGTAACTCGTAGGGATCGGGTGCACAAGACCAGAGTACGCGAGGCACTCAATGTTGACCAGCTACTTCTCCGGACAGAACGATCTATGCTTCGATGGTTTGGTCGCATAGTGTGTATGCCCACAGATCGGCTTCCAAGACGTGCCATAATTGCTGTGGCATCAAGTAGGCAACCCCTCGGAAGGGCTGGAAAAAGATGATTGGATCAAGTCCGACATCTGTAGTGACAGTCAAGCTGCGCTTAAGGCCTTGCTTAACCCTTTAACCATTTCCAAAATAGTTCGTGAAACCAAAAACTCTGAACTCGGTCGCAAGGCTAGGTAGGTAGAAGTGGCGGTTCTGTAAAAATAGAGACCCAATTAGCACAGTTGTGCCGTTTTGACACCACGCCTGATGCGACCTTGGATGTTGATGTGTGTTGGTGAGGACAATCTAGAGCCAGCCTGTGGAGTTTAAGAAGAGTGTAAGCTCATTTATGTTCTTACCCGAGATTTCCTCAAGTGAATTGTAGAAGGGTTTGCCTAATGCTTGATGTCTAGCCCTAGCTAGTGCTGGACAATTGCACATGTAGTGGATAATTGTTTCTTTTTCGGTGGCTATGTTGCAACTACGGCAGTGTGTATTATATGGTATACCTAGTTTGGCTGCATGCTCTCCTACCGGCCAGTGTCCCGTGATTATCGCGATTGTACGAGCAATGTCTTTGCGCGTTCTGTTCAATAGGTCGGTTGTTTTGGTCTTGTTGTAGTTAGGCCACATCTTTCTGGATATGACGCAGTTCGTTAACCTGGACCATTTAAGGTTAGCTTTTCTAAGAAAGATTGAGGAGATGTTTGCCTTAATTGCTCTGAGCGGGGTGTGAACAAGTTCAGCAAGTGAGCATTGAAGGGCTGAGCCTCGCCTGGCCAGTTCGTCGGCATGTTCGTTGCCATCAACGTTGCTGTGGCGTGGAACCCAGACTAGGGTCACCATGCATTGGCCATCTAGCGAGGCCAGCTCCTGTCGGCATTCTAGTACTAATTTCGAGGAAATAGTTTCCGAGGCAATGGCTTTGATAGCAGCTTGGCTATCGATTAAAATAGCGATTCTTTGCCTTGGTAGTGTATTTGTGTGTGACTTGATTTGGCGACAGGCTTCGCGAATGGCGAGTACTTTTGCTTGAAAGATGCTGGCAGCGTCCGGGTGTCGGTACGATCTTGCGATGTTCAGGGACTCCGAGAAAACACCCGCACCAACCCCACAGTCCATTTTTGACCCATCGGTGTAGACTGTTAGATCGAAACCACTGGTCGCCTGTCCATCTTGCCAATCTTTTCTTGTAGGGAATTGTACATCGAAACGCTTTGTGAAGTTCAATGTGGGGATGATGTAGTCTGTTGGAGTCGATATGAGTTCTCCTGGTAGAGAATCTAGGATATTGCTGTGTCCATAGGGTTTCGCAGTCCAACACTTGGACTCTCTGAGTCTGATTGCGCTGTGCGCTGAGATGTTTGTGATATGTAGATCTAGGGGTAAAATGTGTAGCAGGACTGTTAGAGCGTCTGACGGAGTAGACCGTAGGGCGCCTGTGGTGCCTATGCATGCTGCTCTTTGCACTTTATTTAATTTGTTTATGTTATAGGCTTTTTTAAGGGCCGGCCACCATACTATCGACTCGTAGGTAAAAATTGGGCGTACTACGGCTGTGTACATCCGCAGGGTTAATTTTGGTTGCAGGCCCCATCTTTTGCCGAAGGTTCTGTTGCAGGCATAGAAGGCTATACATGCTTTCTTTACTCGTTCGTCTATGTTTGGTTTCCAGTTAAGTTTAGGGTCTACAATAACTCCTAGGTACTTAGCGCTGGAAGATAAGGAGAGTATCTGACCGTTTAATCGAGGAAGATTGAAGTCGGGTATTTTGGTTTTTGTGGTGAAAAGCATCAGTTCAGTTTTATTTGGGTTGACTCCAAGTCCACACTTTCTGGCCCATGCGGTGACTTTACTTAGAGCACTCTCCATGATCTCACTTATCACGGGAGGGAAAAGTCCTGACACTAAAATCACCATGTCGTCCGCATACCCAACTACTCGCAAGGCTGAATTCTCTGTCTCTTATCTGGGTCCCAGGTCACACTGGGATCTTGGGGAACGAGATCTCCGATGAGATTGCTAGGCAAGGCTCAGAGGAGGCTTTCTCAGGTCTCGAACCCGCGTTGGGTCTTCCAGCGTCCTCGGTTAGGGCTTCCATTGACGGTTGGGTCTCTGACGAGCACAATTGTGTGTGGCATGACTCTCGAGGTTGCAGGTTGACTAAACGCATGCTCCCGGACGTCTGTAAGAAATCAGCGGCATTCTTGCTGTCTCTCAGCAGAAAAGACTGTAGACAACTTATCGGCGTCTTGACAGGCCACTTCGCTTTTGCCAAGCACCTTAACGTGTTAGGCTTAAGTGGCACTACAATCTGCGACGCTTGTGGAGAGAGCGACACCGCGGAACATTATCTCTGTGAGTGTCCGGCCTTTGCTCGTATCAGGTGGCAGATCTTCGGTGCGGATGTGGTGAGTGCTGGTACTGTAAGCTCCTCATCACTGAAGTGCTTGCTTGGCTTTCTTCGAAAGTCAAGGAAATTCCAATAAAATGGGTAAATCAGGGTTTGCTCTCTGGCAGAACAATGGATCAGTTGTGTCTGAGTACTCCAGTCGAGGGTTTTCTATCCCGACAAAAAAAAAAAAAAAAAGTCCGACATCTCTCCTGGAGCCGTCTAGGGATTCTTCCTGATGAGTTGAAGGCAATGGTGGAGAATCTAAGGGTGGGGTGTCCACCTCTGAAGGATTAGCGGACAATTAAAAATGTATTGAAAACGTACGCTTTGAATCATTATAGCGACCTTAAGAGCGTTGTGTGATCTAGACTTAGAAGCCTACGAAATACACTACCAGATGTCGTATACACTTCAAGTGACACTACAAGAGTTTGTGATTTATGTCCGTGAAAATGTAAAGCGACCAGTTCATTGAGGTTCTCTCCTACACATATATACTTAGGTATCCTGTGCTAAGTTGTATTTCTCTATATAGGAAGCACACTCTTGAAACGCCATAAACCTCTACTGCTCACCATCAAGTAATAATAAAACGAAAGCCCCCACCATCACCTCCACCCCATTTCAAACAATCTAATTTACTTAATTTGTCGGCACGCTAAAACCCAATCAACAAATAAATATAAAATTTATCACCTCAACTTGTAATCACCCGTCGTAACCATCTACTACTACTTCACTACGCCAGCCGCGCCATGCCAGTGTGTACACATTGTACAAGTATACCTAGAGTAAGCCTTCAATGCCAATTATTAAGATTTATTAGGCTCGCCTACTTGTCTCAAATATGGTAGCAATTAAACCAGATGAAAATAAAGTCATAAATATTTTTCTTCCTCTATAAATACACATACACAGTGTGTGTAATATATTCTATACCCGCATTAAGTATAAATGTGTGCAAAACAGAAGAGGGGGGTAAAAAGCAATTCCATCTCCATGCCATTGAATTGGAAGTACAAATAAATCTGATTAAATCGTGTCTTCTTCGGTAACAACAAAACATAACAAGCTTTTATTACGGTTGAACTGTATCTATTAGTTTAATTTATTGATTTGTGTCTCTAGACGATGTCCAACAAATCGCCGAACCACAAACCGATTAGGTATTCGAATTTATGCGATACTACAAAGCCGGTTAAGACAAATTCTTAAAAAAAAAAACAACAACTATTTAAAGTGCGTATAAAATTAATATAACGAATACCAGCAACAGAAAGAAAAGTATCTCGAACCAATTTTACTGGTGGTACGTATAATTTGCTTGCAGCACAAAAAATTATCGATTCCAATTTTGGAGTCAATTCAAAAGCATTGATTCATCATCATCACATTGGCCATAAACAATCTATAAATTTGATATAATCGAATCATGTAATCGCATTAAAATGAAAAACCAAAAACCCCCACAGCACCAGAGTGTCAGTCTTATAAGGCACTCGATATGTAGTGCTGCTAAAAACAACAACTGTTTGAATGGAACTACTACTGCTGCTGTTGGTGCTGATGAAGCAGCATGTGGTGTAGACACATGGTGTATGGTCATTGGTATAACATGTAGCATGTATCTTTTATCGTTTAGTTCCAGATACTTTCATGCTCTCCATTTTTAGTGTCCAACTAACACGTACATGTTGTGAATTACTGCCCCAATGTGTATATGCTGGTATCTGCACTCGCTTTTGGCTATCATCACCATCTCGTGATGCATTTTTATAGCATTGGCATGGCCAACATGGGCCGGCAATGTTGTTGATGATGAGGATGACGATGAAACGCTGAGCTGCTGGTATATACCGTGTTTTCGGGTCGGACGAAGGAGGATTGCTTCGTTTTTTATTTTTATTTTTTATATTCGTTTGGATCGCGTTGAATTGCATATCGGTACAACATTCAATATGTTATGGTCAATCAGAAAAGTTCTCGGGTTCTTTTTATATTTATAGGTGTTGTTCCTTTTAATAGCGACACGGTAGGACAGTGTGGTCAGCAAAAGAGTAGAGGAAGACATTAACGTCTTAAGCAGATACACCGGCTCTTATTACTCAATTCAATTCACCAATGACCATGTCATCCTTTGGGTCAATGTTTCTCGCTTTAAAATATCAATTTCGAGAATTAATGTCCACCCATTTCTTGTACATTCACTAACCGCTGGAGTAGAGAAACTTTCAATCCTGTAGGACTTATTATAATAATGGGCGCCGTGGCGTAAGTGGTTAGTGTGTCGGATCACTACGCATGAGGTTCCAAGTTCGAATCCCAGAAAATACCAAAAAGTTTTTTCACGGTCCCACCTCTCGCGAGCGTCTGACAAACATCCGAGAGTATTGTTGTCACGAAGAAGCTTCTCAAATCGCCGTTCGGAGTCGGCATTAAACTGTAGGTCCCTTCCATTTGTGTGAAAAATATAACGTACACAACATGAGTGGTTACGAGAAGCTAGGCCCTGGCACTTTAAAGAGCTATTGCGCCAAATATTTGTATTTGTACTAATTACAATATAATAATTCGCCCTAAACCACGCCTACTTTTGTGTCATTGCCTTGAAATCAAAGATCTTTGGTCCTGTAGGTAGGTAGGTAAAGTGGCGGTCCAAAAGAACCCAATTAGCGCTTAGGGTGCACCGTTTTGTTACCACGGACTCGTGTATACCTATTGTAGTGGTTAGTTAAAAAGGGATGTTAAGTTTAAACCCAGCCCGTTAAGTTCAGGAAGAGGATTAGTTCTCCAATCCTCTTGTCCGCCATCTCTCCCAGCTCCTCGAAGAAGGGTTTGTCAAGAGTTTGTTGTCTGATCCTCGCCAGGACCGGACATAGAGATTCCTTCTCATTAATATCCTTGCAGCTCCTACAAATGGTGTTGTGGGGGATACCAAGCTTGGCCGCATGGTCTCCAACTGGCCAGTGACCTGTGATAATTGCTACGATTTTGGCAATAACTGGTCTTGGTTTGCCTAGGTTAGGTTAGGTATGTGGGCTGGTCAGCGTTGACCCACTGTGGTACCCATGGGGGAAAAAGTAATCCCTTACCCAATGAAACTAAAAACTACTAACTCAGTCACTTACTTCATTTCTGCATACAAACCACCCTGGTGATTTGATGAAGTTCAACATCTTTTCCGTTGAAACGCCGGAGAGTTCCTCGAGATCTACCAAGATTTACCAAGGAACTTTTTCCTGGAGTGTTGAAGACTCGGGCAGTGGCACAGGAAGTGGGTTGTGTCCTCAAAAACTTCCTCGTCAACACAGCCTCTGCAGAGTTCCTCCTCCGTCAGGCGTAGTTTCTTCAAGTGGTACCGCAGAGTGTTGTGCCCCGTGATGATGCCCACGAGGGTGGAAAGGGATTTCCTATCTTTATGGATGATTCTCTCGGTCTTTGCTTTGTCGAAAGATGGCCATAGCTTCCTAGTGATGGCGCAAGTTTCCATGGAGTTCCATCTTGTGTTCGCCTCCTCAGTGGCTTTATTCCCTGCAGCGAGCTTGAGTGTGCAAGGCGGGATACACACCGGGGGGTCAACTTGTTCTGTTGGGGCTGCTGAGCCGATTCTCGCCAGCTCGTCGGCTTTCTCATTGCCTGGGATACCCTCGTGTCCAGGGACCCAACAGAGCGATACCTTGTGCTGTGTTCCAAGAACCCTGAGCTCTTCTCGACAACACTTCACAAGCTTCGATTTAATTTCTATGGCAGTAATAGCTTTTATAGCTGCCTGACTGTCGATAAAGATGGTGATACCTTCTGCCGGTATTGCCCTTATCGCAGACTCACGGGCGGCTGTTGCCACTGCTAAGACCTCTGCTTGGAAAACACTGCTGTGGTCTGGAAGTCGTATGGATTTTGATACACCTAGAGGGTCGGAGAAGATACCTGATTCTACACCAGTGCTCATTTTTGAACCATCCGTGTAGATGGCTATAGATTCGGCATTCGGTATATGACCGCTTTTCCAATCTTCCCTGCTAGGGTAGGCGGTAGAGAAAGGCCTTGTAAAGTCTAAATATGGCGTCATGTAATCCGTTACGGGCATGAGGCCAAAGTAATCGAGTAGGATCATCGAGTGACCTGTTCTGCTTGGTTTCCAGTTTGCTGACTGACTTATTCTCATAGCATTAATGGCTGCTGATGTTCGTATAAAGATGTCTAGCGGTAGCAGTTTGAGGATAGCCTCGAGTTCTGCGGTTGGGGTTGTCCTCATCGCACTGGTGATGCCAATGCAAGCTAGTCTTTGAACTTTGGTGATTGCCTTTAGACTTGCCTAGTTTGGTTTGCCTAGTAACTCTTTTGACCTGGGTTTGTTGAAACTGGGGCACGTCTTTCTAGATATGACACAGCTTGTGAGGCTGTTCCACCCGCGATTGGCTAGCTGGAGGAAGTGAAGGTGAATATAGCCCTTAACGGCACCAAGCTGAATGTCGACTCTTACTGCTAGAGAGCTGTTAAGGGCCGACCCTCGCCTGGCCAGCCCATCAGCACGCTCATTACCCTCATGGTTGCTGTGCCCTGGGACCCAGATGAGAGTGATTCTCGAGTGAGTGCTTTGTTGATTCAATTCGAACCAGCATTGCTCTACCAGTTTTGAAAAGATGCAAACCGCATCAATGGCCTTGATGGCAGCCTGGCTATCCGAAAAAATAGCGATATTGTGGTGGTGATGTTAGGCGAACCCCACAGGCGGATCAGTAGAAATGCGGTGAAGTGGAAGGGGTGGCCTCGCTGATAAAAGGAAGAAGAATTGTGGTTAGATATTGGAAGATTGTTTACCAGGCGGCAGGCTTCTCGAATCGCAAGAAGCTCCGCTTGGAAAACACTAGCAGAGTCTGGGAGACGGAAAGTATATTCAGCTGGTCAGAGAAGATGCCTGCGCCAACTTCGCAGTCCATCTTCGAACCGTCCGTGTATATCCCTATATCATAGTTGCAGGTAACGCTTCCGTTCTTCCATTCTTCTCTGGAAGGGAATTTTGTTAAGAAGGATTTTCTGAAGTTGAGTTTGGGTATCGTGTATTCGGTCGAGGACGCAACCAGTTCACTTGGTATCGTCTCCAGGACCCTGTCGTGACCATACCATATGGCCTTGTGGTCCATCATCCATATTCCCTGAGCCGGACTGCGCTGCATATAGCTGTGTCTTTGATGTGTAGTTCGAGGGGGATCAGATGCAAGATCACACTGAGAGCATCTGTTGGACAAGACCTCATTACTCCTGTGATACCCACGCACGCCGATATCTGTACTTTTTTGATTCTGTCGATATGTACTTTTTGCTCAAAGCTGGCCACCAAACGATAGCGCCGTAGGTTAGAATTCGACGCACAACGGCTGTGTACATCCAAAGGGTCATCTATGGCTGGAGTCCCCATTTCTTACCGAATGTTTTATTGAAAGCTACGCTTGCCTTCTTAATTTGCTGTTCTATATTGAGTTTCCAACTAAGTTTCGGGTCTAGAACCGTGCCTAGGTATTTTGCACTGGTGCAAAGCGAGAGAGGCTGACCGTCTAGTTTGGGGGGTGTGAATGCCGGTACCTTGGTTTTAGTGGTAAACAGCGTCATTTCAGTCTTCTCCGGATTTACTCCGAGGCCACAGCTCGTAGCCCATGAGTGTACCTTGTCCAGACCCCTCCAGACTTATCGTGGAGAGGAACTTTCCTGATACTAGTATAACCACATCATCCGCGTACGCAACCACCTTAAAACCCTCCCTATCAAGTCGCACCAAGATTTTATTTATCGCCATTAACCAGAGCATGGGGGAGATGACTCCGCCTTGTGGAGTTCCTCTCTTTACCGTCTTAGTTGTACTGCTGTTGCCTAGTGTTGCATGGATTATACGAGTACTGAGCATAGAAACTATCCATTGACTAATAAAGCCTTCTACACCTAACTCGGTGAGATATTCCTGAATAGATTCAGTGAAAATGTTGTTGAAGGCTCCTTCTATATGAAGAAATGTGGCGAGAGTATATTCTTTGTAGTGAAGAGTTTTTTCCACTGTACGCACGACCTCATGAAGAGCAGTTTCTGTGGACCGCCCTTTTGAGATACGCATGCTGGGATTTCGACAGTGGAGAACTCAGGTTATCGCGGATATGGAAGTCTAGGATACGTTCTAAAGTTTTCAAAACAAAGGAGGACAGGCTTATGGGTCTAAAATCCTTCGCGGATTCATGTCCTCGCCGGCCCGCCTTGGGGATGAAAACCACTTTGACACGTCTCCAGGTTTGGGGAACATGGTTTAGGTTTAAGCAACTCCTATAAATCGGTAATAGCCAGGGAAATGCTATGTCCTGCAGTTTCTGCAGCATAATAGGCATGATGCTGTCAGGGCCAGGTGACTTATAGGGAGAGAAGCTATTTATAGCCCAGGAGACTTTACTTACTTACTTACTTATATGGCGCTACAGTCCGGGTTGGACCTGGGCCTCAACCAACAAACCTCTCCAGCCAGCGCGGTTACGAGCCAGCTGCCTCCAGTTGCGCACGCCAAGTTGGTTGAGGTCCCCCTCCACTTGTTTGCACCACCTACCGCGAGGTCGTCCTCTACTGCGCCGTCCGTCCGGGGTGGATTCGAAGACTTTCTTAGCGGGAAGGTTGGGCTCCATCCGCTCTAAATGACCCAGCCATCTTAGTCGCTGTATGTGAACTCTTCTGGCTAAGTCGATGTCCTTGTACAGGCCGTATAGTTCGGCATTGTACCTTCTCCTCCACTCACCGTCTATGCAGATGGGACCAAAGATTGCTCGAAGAACTTTTCTCTCAAAATAACCAAGGGCATCCTCATCCGGTTTTGTTAAAGCCCATGCCTCTGCGCCATACAGCAGGACTGGGATGATTAATGTCTTATAAAGAGTTACCTTAGTAGTTCGAGATAGGGCTTTGCTACTCAATTGCCGTTTTAGCCCATAGAAACAACGATTGGCAAGAGTAATTCTCCGCGTGATCTCTCCACTGATGTCATTTGCGGAGCTGACCATAGAGCCTAGGTAGACAAAATCCTATACTACCTCAAAATTGTATCTGTCTATTGTGCCGTTCTGTCCAAGACGCCGATGTTGGGTGTCCTTTTTTGTAGACAGCATATATTTTGTTTTGCTTTCATTGACCGCTAGACCCATCTTTGCTGCCTGCAGGAGACTATCCTCCGTAATAATGTTTGTGATGCTATCCCAAGCTGCCAGTGGCGTACAGGTGGAACTAGCTTGTTCTACTCTAATCTCACTGCAGCCTGGGAAGTGTGTACTCATTAGGAGTTCCAGAGATGCCGCAGAAGAATCCGTCCAGCTTCCATCCGTCTTTTTTAGAAAAGACGGGTTGCTATGCCCTTTGGACAAAATTTTGCTGAGCCTTGCGGATTCTTTGAGGGACTCGATAGACTGGCAGTAATCTTTCCATTCCTGTTTTTTGGCCATTCTGATGGGCTCCTTATATATTTTTAGGCAGTCCTTGTAGGGCTGCCAGAAGTTGTGATTGTAGCAGATATTGAAGATCGCTCTGGTCATCTTCCTAAGCTTTGGTAGATCTTCATTCCACCATGTTGGGACGTTCTTTTTACCAAAACTGATTGGACACGAGACTTTAAAGGCAACGTTAATTGCTTTCTCAAAGATTTCAACCTTTCAAACCGGTTCCGTGGTCGAGTCGATTTTATACGTTGATGTGCTACCCAGTTTTGACTTAACTATACGATTAAACTTTGTCCAGTTTATGCGCTTTGGGTTTCTATACGGTTTAGGAGGGGTCTCAATCTCGAGACAGACGTTGAAGAGTATCTTTGGTCCTGTTCTCAGTGGATATATTAAATTGTGTTACTCCATCAATAAAATTAAGAATTTGGAACGCTTCAACACTTGAAAGTTCCTTGAATTCGCTCTAAGCCTTAAGAGCGGGTTTCACATGTAAGTAGTACTTCTGTTTTTGTCTAAAACCGGAAAGTTGAGTTAATATCTCTGAAGACCTTCGATGCAAGATTAATGACTTCATTATTACCTTGAAAACTCCTATGAGCTCGTTTAATGTTAAACCTTTCTGATACAAACCATTTTTTACTAATGTTCTCTTTTAATGACGAAGTTTACATCTGCCTTATAAAATTAGGAACTCTAAACACCGATAACACAAAAGAAATTCATTTAACAGTCTTTTGTCAATGTTAACTTACATCAATCCCTTAAATACAATTACTTGATTGCACGACCTAAATTGGAAATATAAGCAGAGAGAGAAAAATTGGCATAGTGATTTGAAACTCGAGTAATATTAGGTTTCAGAATTATTCCGGAGATGGTGGCTAGATAACTGGGGAGAATTGTGTTGTTATTTTGTCATTGCTTATGATTCACAGTATCTTTTTTTCGTATAAAAACTTTCAAGGTAGGTTAGGTTAGGTTAGGTAGGGTTATGAGGTTGTCATAAAACACTAGGCACCAAAGTGGCCCCATCGCGATCCCTAGGAAACCTTCACGGCAAAAGACCTAAACCCAATCCTCCAAGCAATAAATCTCCCTACAAAATCTGAAGAGATCCTTGTTATGGTTCAAGGACCTCACCTCCTCCAAGTTATCGAAGAAGTATCTACCCAGGTACTTTAGCCTTATCCTGGCAATTCCTTGACATTCACAGAGTATATGAGTTATATCCTCTGAGACATGTAGATCATCGCAGTACCTACAAACATCCGTATCGGATAACCCTAGTCTCATGGCATGCCTCCTTAGGAGACAGTGGCCAGAGAGTATATTCCTATCGGTGTTCTTAGCCTCGATCTATCTAATTTAATTATCTCCTCAGATTTTCTGCGATCTAACACAGACCACAAGGCCTTAGACAACCTGTGACCATCTAAGTTTGACCATCTTAGATTAGCCGTGTCAATGATTTTATCCCGAATAATTCCCTTAACCACGCACCCTGGTGGTTTAATACTACCAATTATATCGCTACGTGGGAGCCCCGCTCCTCTTTTAGCCAGCGCGTCGGCTTGCTCGTTACCTTCGACATCGCAGTGTCCAGGTACCCAACATAATCTGACTCGGTTCTGCGTACATAATGCCCTAAACATTGTGCGGCAATTCCTGATTAACTCAGATTTGGTGACGTAAGACTCTAGCGCCTTTAGCGCAGCCTGACTGTAAATGTAGATGGCGATATTCTTATCGGATATTGATCCCATCTCAAGTAATTCCGCAGCTTTAAGTACAGCTAGAACCTCTGCTTGGAACACACTGCATGTGTCCGGAAGTCTCAGGGCCACCTGTAGGTTCGTATCTCTCGAGTAAATACTTGACCCCGTGCCCTCACTGGTCTTAGAACCATCTGTGTATATTGCAATCTCGTTATGGACAGAGACTGTCTTCCTTTGCCAGTCCTCTCTAATAGGATACAGTACTTCGTATGGTGTGTCGAAGTCTAAGGTGCCAAGTATATCGTCCGATTCGTCAGGGATTCCGGGAAAAGATTCCTTGAGAATGCAGCTGTGTCCTATGTTATTAGTCCTGAAGAGACCAACGTTAGTGAGCCGAAGCGCACTATTGCCGCCTGAAATTTGATTTGTAGGTCTAATGGTAAGAGATACGGGAAGATCTTGAGTGCAGCCGTAGGTGTTGTGCGTAGAGCACCTGTGATGGCAATGCAGGCTGATCTTTGTACCATGGCCAACATATCCCGTGTGTTTTTCGTATTCGTTGCCTTCCACCACACAAGAGCCCCATACGTAAGGATGGGTCTGACTACCATGATGTATAGCCAGTGCATCATTGCGGGCTTCAGGCCCCATTTTTTCCCCGCGGTCCGCTTACAGATGAAGAGAGCATTATATGCTTTGTGGACTCGTTCCTGTATGTTAAGTTTCCAATTTAGTTTCCTATCCAGCATTATACCAAGATATCTAGCGCGATCCGAAAGGGAAAGCTCAACCCCTGCTAGCTTAGGCAGTTTGAAGAGTGGTATCTTGTATTTTCTACTGAAGAGTACCAATTCAGTTCTATCCGGGTTGACGTTTAGTCCACACCCTCTAGCCCATTTTCGAGACTGCTTTGAAGGTAGGACTCCCACATTATTGAATTTCTGGTGACTGACCAAGTTGTGACCTGCAGATCCGTTGAGATTTCCCTTCGATCACCTTTTGGTTCGAGAAATCTCTTTTGATGTGGAAAAAACAGTGCTGGTCTTTCTTGAGCCTTAGGGGCATTAATACTTCAAATATGGGAATACCTCGGAAAGCATTATCTTAAAACCAGAATGGCAAAAGAAATAAATCACAAGGAGGTGTGTTATTCCCACTGCTAATTGGGCTCTATATAATTCTCAATGTTACTCCTATGACAGTATTTTGCTCCTTATTAGACAGATAGACTAAGACTGAGCTCAGAAATTGCATCCTTTTGTATAATTTAAAATTCTGTGTCCAAATTAGTTCACAGTGACGAAAATGCAAAAAAGCTTCACAATAGCCATACCAAAACTAACTATTGACAAACCGACAGTACTACTAAACCATTCTCACTAAAAGTGAGTTTAGGACTGGCTTTTAAAATTACCACTTAAAACCGAATAGCCTTGAATTAAAATTCATAGTCAAGATTTTAAGATTTTTACAGCTCTGTACGTATACATTTGTGAACAAATTCTGAGAACTGTAACCCTGAAATGACAAATAAAAGTGAATTGTTGATCTTCTCATTGATGCATATTATAATCACGGTCTTGATTTGTCTCTTAATCGAGTATTTATTCATGTCACCAGTATAATCAATAACTCAAGAGAGACTAGAATCTTACTGAATACTAATCAAATGCTAATTCAAATTGACTAATTACATCTGTCAGAATCATTCAGTAGTTGATAAGGCTACATAACACATGACAGTGACATTGACATTGAATGTGAATCAAAATGGGTTGTCAATTATGCCTTTGTGAATATTGAAAAGGGGCTCGACCTGTCAAAGCAACACGTATGCAATGAAGAATTTATCTGACATTTTGACAGATATCGCTTTGATTTGACAGCTGATTGTGGCAACTTTATTTTGCATAAGTATTTGTTAACTTTCATTTATCAGGATGTTCAATGTTATACTGAACTTTGCAGGTACTGCACGTTTAACATTTGGTTGTATTCTATGTATGACGTTCATCAATGCTCTAAACGATGTCAATTTATGTTCTTTAACGGAATCGGTATCATCCTTGCGGTAGAGCTACTTGGTAACATCTTGAGCAGTACGAAGTCCAGCGACCGTTTGATGTCTCTCAAACTAGTAATACAAGGAGAGGTGTGGAATATTGTCACTGCATATGCTCCCCAAACTGGGTGCGTTCAGAGGGATATTGATGCATTTGGGCAAGATTTCCAAAATCTCCTTAAGAACATCCCAAAGGAAGAGTTTCTGTTTGTTGGAGGAGATTTGAATGGAAATGTCGGGAAGTCAAACGAAGACTATGAAGAATGCCATGGAGGACTGGGAAACGGCACCAGGAACCTTCCTGGTGAAGACATCCTAAGCATGTGGAAATCACACGGTCTTATCGTGTTAAATACCATGTTCATCAAACAAAGCCGACACCTGATCACTTTCAGGAGTGGTGGAAATGAAACCCAGATTGACTACCATTTGGTAGCCAGTTTCATAAAGCCTCAGGTAAAAGATTGCAAAGTGAGCCTGGGAGGGACGATCGCTCGTCAACACCGTCTCCTGCTAACACAGAAATTTTTATGAAAAGACAAAAGAAAAGCAGACAAACAAGGGTCTCTGAGAAAATTAAGTGGTACAAACTGGACAAAGAAAAAGGCGAGGCTTTTGTTGTGTCTCTCTCACACCATCAACGGAGCTGAGGATGAAGAGTGCAAAGCACAAAATACGTGGGATTCCCTACAGCAAACTTGCTTAAAGAAGGTCAAATCACTGCTGGGATCTTCAAGAGGCCATCACCAACACGACAAAGAAACATGGTGGTGGAGTGATGAAGCTAAGGAAGTGATAAATGAGAAGAAAGCGGCTTTCAAAGCTTGGTCGAAGTGCCCCTCTAATAATAGTGACGAAAAAGCTCGCCTCGAAATGGAATACAGATGCTGCAAGAAAAAAGCGAAGAAGAAATGCGCCCAGCTTCAAGCAGAGAGTACGGATGGCCTATATCGGAACCTGGAGAATATATCTTTCCCGCTTGCTGATGCAAATCAGGCTATCCAGGAGCTGCGACGACACAATATGAATAAGACCGCAACCATTTTCCTAATAGTCGCCCAAAGAAGGAGGAATGCTCAGGAGATTCGTTCGCCAAAGTTCATTAATAATGCTCATGGCCAGCTTCTTGTGGATGACGACAAAATTCTGCAGAGGTGGCGGCAGTATTGTGAAGAACTTTTGAATGAACAGTTTCTGTGGCTATACTTTCCAAGAGCCACCCCTAACTGTGAAGAAATACCCGACATTACAGTCGAAGACGTTAGTGAGGGCCAGACGAGATGCCCTCTCAGTTCTGGAAAAAGATGGGAGACATCGGGTTCAGATGGCTCAGAATTCTCATCTCCAAATTCGTGAGAGATGATCCAATGCCGAATCAATGGAGGGAAAGTTACCTTCTCTCTGTATACAAGGGGAAGGGTGATACGCGAAACTGTGATAACTACCGCTCGATCAAGCTGATGTCACACACCATGAAGATCGTTGAGCGGGTATTAGGTGGCCGACTGCGAAAAATAATACGGCTATCTGATGATCAGTGCGGGTTTGTCTCGGGTAAATCAACCACAGATGCAATCCAAAGTATAAGGATCATAATGGAAAAACATCGTGATTCCTTAAGGGATTTGCATATTGTATTGGTTGACTTTGAAAAGTCATTCAACAGACAACCACGAGTGGCGCTATGACATCGAGGGGTTCCAGAAACCTATGTACAGGACATGTACGAAGGCGCAAAGACAAGAGTAGGATGCCCTGCTGGAGTAACCGAAGAGTTCCCAATCAAAGCCGGGGTGCACCAGGGAAGCGTCTTAAGTCCTTTGCTCTTTATTACAGTCCTTGATTATCTGCTTGAAGGTAAAGTGATGGACCCCAAGGTACATCAGTTATTCTTTGCTGACGATGGAGCCATCATAAGTGAGGAACCTACATCCCTGCAACGAGCACTTGATGTGTGGGTGGACGGTTTGAAGGGAAATGGATAGCACATTAGTTCAAAAAGACAGAGTACCTGTGCTGCCCGTTCTCTGATTGGGCTATTCCAGACATTTATTTGAATGGAACAGTGCTTCCCAAGTGCGAAAAGTTCAAATATCTGGGATCTATGATCAATAGCAAAGCAACCTGTGATGACGAAATCAATCATCGCGTAAGCGTAGGGTGGATAAAGTGGCAAGAAAACTCCACTATCTTCTGTGGC
Source organism: Brachypalpus laphriformis (assembly GCA_945910035.1). Lineage (NCBI taxonomy): Eukaryota > Metazoa > Arthropoda > Insecta > Diptera > Syrphidae > Brachypalpus > Brachypalpus laphriformis. The sequence continues at coordinate 310,348,784 of OX246753.1, read as the reverse complement.
GGAAAAATGCCCCCTAAGTTAAAAGGAAGGCTCTACACAGCAGTTGAGCGTTCAGCGCTCACATACGGTTCACAATGTTGGACGATGTACAAAAAGTATGAGAGTAAATTAAAAGCAGCTAAGATGAAGATGCTTCGCATGACAGTAGGAGTGACAAAGATTGATCGAATAAAAAGTTCGAAGATCCAGAATCCTTCCCGTCAAGGAAACCATAACGAAAGATAAAGCACGACGGGCTCAGCTGGTATTGTCACGTTCAAAGAAGAGATCATTTGAACCGTGTTAAGTAGATTCTTGATTTTGCAAGAATTTGCAGAATGATAAGTGAAAAGTTACAAAGTTGTTTGGTGAAATGCGGTCTGGGTGACAGATTACGCAAACAAATGTTGATAGATGAGAAGTGTTCCAAGTACGCGGTTAGTCTTAAATATGTCGTTGGTTGCAGGTCGTACAATAAATTAGATGTTCCCTTTCTTTCACCATACACTATACCCATCTACTCCCAGCATTAATGCCCAGAAAAAGAAACATAAGAGATGGTCACTGACGATGACTAGTGATTAATTGCCTCTGGGTTCCTAATAATATTCCATATAGAGAGTACGTTTGCTGTATCGTCAGTCATCGCCATCGTTATATGTAGTTGGTCGTTTTGGTCCGTCAATTCTCCCCCAACCGTTGGTTCACTGAGGTGAATCAAGCATTGCTTCAACTTCAGCTGCCATTGCCGGTGCAGTGGATAGTGGATATTTGCTGCTTCTTCAACTGCTGGGATTGCTGCCATTGTTGGAGTTATTGTGAGTACCTCAGTTGTTATTGATAATGCTTCGTCGTTCACCGCTGTAGAGTACGTACTCTCTGTTGTTATTAAAGGTGGTTTCAGTTCAATGAAGATAATACCTACTTGGGCAACAAAGAGGAAAACCTACCCACCGCCATCACAAGTCTTTTTTTCTTTCTTTCTTATTTTTATTTTTTATCGACAAAAAAAGAAGATGAATACCACCTCCCTCACTTCTTCGTGCGCAGAGACGACTATGTTTCCAGAAGAAAAACACTGCAATTGATTTTTGTGTAATGCTATCGAGTCGTGCGGTACTGGTAGTCTGTATTCAGCATTCGATATTCAATTGAATATCTCTTAGAGTTTTTTTTTTTTTTTTTTTCATCTTATGTGGACAATATGCTGCTGAGCTCCTCCTGCTGCTGCTGTTGCTTTGAATCCGCCTTTGTTCCTCATCCCCATCATCTCTGAAGAAGACTCTAGAGATGGTGGTGGTACTTTACAGATATGAGATCTAAGAAATCACGTATTTGCTTATTTTTCTCGAATTTCTTTTTATTTTTTATTTGGGTGCATTAAAAAGAATATCAAGTAGGATTATTACGGTGCTGTGGATAAAGAATGAAAAAATTCACAAATGGAAAATCAATTTTAATTAAACCGATACCGATGGGAGGAAGGGTGCAGTCTACTGATGCTTGCTGCTGTGTTGTTTCTTCCCCTCTTCGTCGTCGTCGTTGAGACTGAATTTTCGATTAGTTCTTGTGTTGGTTCTTTGGAATTACGGGCCGGAATAAGATGTGGAATAGACTGTAATCAGTCGATGGGGTGACTCTATACATAAAGACAATCTATAGAGGGAAAGAGGGAATCTCCTTTAGCCAGGGATTAGTGTACAACTGGAATTCATTTCACTGTGCTTTTCTTTGGGATATGCTTTCGAAATTCAATTTCGATTGTGAAAGAGGATGTGAGATTGTTATCTAACAACTTGTTATGAGATAATTAATGGGAAACTTTTGAGTTTGGGCGGGTTTTTTATAAATTGTTGTTGATTGTGCGCAATTAGAGTTCTGAATAAACATTGATATTACTCGTATGATATATAGAACTGATATTTGTATGTATATATGTATGTATGAATGGAAATTTGACTATGTTACCTTCGAAAAGAGAAATAAAAACTTTTGTGGTCACAAGGCATAGTCGCTCGATTAGCAGAACTTATTAGAAAACGTATTGGACTTTCAATTTCGGTTACCACTGTAGACAATAAAGTAAACAATGGAGGTCATAAGGTTCGAATATCGGATCTTCTCCTGGTATCCTAAACTCGACTTAGGCGAGCATTCCTTATGATCACAGACTTACAAGAAAAGATGTATCTATTATCTCATAATATACATAAGTATCTCAGCTTGTTAGTCTCTATAATGTAACACAATAACGTAGCCATTACTCGGATTGGGGTCATAATACTATTTGGTACATACTTTTCCAAATTTTTTGCACATTCTTGGAATACCGAATTTTTACCCGCTCTCAATTTGTAAGTGCAACATTTTTGCTTGATTTATAGATGTGTGACTTTGATTGCAATCCTGTCATCACTCTGTTTTTCTCACTGAGTGGAAAATATCTGTGATTGTTCCGTCATATAACTGCTCGGCTGATCACTGTGATTTACTGCTTCACACATCACACAGTTGTGATTGCTCTCTGTAGATACATGTAGATACATAGCGAATCACAAGGAATAGTTGTGATTGCTATTTTGATTACTTTATGTGATTGTCAATCAATTGTTGATCAACTGTCAATTAGCATCAATCGTCGATTGTGAATGGAAAAATCGGTATTGTGAGTGTTAATTGGCATCGACTTTCTTGTTATTTGTCAAAATTTCTATCAATTACAATTCACATTTTTGAAAAAATACATTCTTCCACAGAGTTGTGTTGTGGGTGTTATATATTTCGCACGAATGGAATGAACCTACTATAATTTTGTGCCGTGCCCGAAGGGTAATTTTAATTTTAATTTTTTATTTTTTTTTTAGAAGATCCAAAAAAAAACTATTTTTGAGTGCTGCCTGGGATTCGAACATTGAACCTCCCGACATCTAGTCGACACCCTAACCAGTGCGCCACGGCACCAACTAAAATGGGAATTCTAATCGAAAATATATAAAAAAGGGTGTTTAATTCACAGCTGTCAATTCACAATGATCAAAACCTTTATCAATTGAGTTACACGATACAAAAATTTCGATTGATTGATAAATTTTATCAATTGTCAATTGGTTGTTAATTGACAATCGCAATAGGGGTGACTATCTCGTTTTATATTCTTGATGCCAGCTTAAAACTATCACCATTTATTTTTCAACGAAGATGTCAGCCTAGACTCACTCACGCAAAGCGTACTCTACGAACGCGCCCAATGTTAATAAAATATCCGACAATCTGCCACGTAACTACGAGTATATCACAGCCAGTAGACCTGTTCGTTTGTAAAATTGTTTTACACAAAAGCGTAAGAATAAAAATCTCCCATTTGCAATTTACATAATCGTATAATTGTCCATGCACGCGCAGAGTATAGCTATTATTTCAGAACAAAGAGAGAATATAATTCTAAATACCCCATCAACAATCACGTAAATGAAATTCTAATTGCCGCAGCTTATTATTGCCCCATCACGTTACTTAACTACCATAATAAATGGGAAAAACATAAAAAAAGATACTTTTAAACAACATAAACTTTATTATTCACTTTTTTTTTTAAATAATTCATGCAAAACGACATCAATTTTACCTCCTTTCACATGCATATTCACAAAGTGCTAAAGAAAAAGATTAAAAAAAAAAAAAGTTCATCAAAAAACGCGAAATAAAAGACAATAACTACTGTGTGTCGGTCGACAGTGGTTAAGTCTGCCGTGTAGAGCCATTTTGAGGTCGTGCACAATTTCCATTTCATTGCAACTGAATGCGCACCGAGGAGAAGAGCGCCAGGCCAGAGTAGCAGCACCCGGATGGATGAACATTCCTATAATGATGATGATGATTCGAAATGAAATAAAAAAGCGAAGAAGCCATCTTCCTCTCGTCGACCTACCGACGACGATGGTTGGTTCCGTGACAGTCCAGAAGTGCTATTGTGAAAATTTACGGCAATTGAATGCTTCTGTCGGTTGTTTTGTGGTACTCTCGGGGGGATACTGAGTTTTTTTTTTTCTTTTTTTGTAATTCTTCTTGTACCACCGTGTATAATGTGCTTACATACTCGTATTCGTTCACATGTTTTAAAAGGTGTACTCTAGTACTACTTATGGGCATACCTGTACCTGTAGCCAACTCTATGCACTAACCATTCTATCCTTCCTACAGTCCTGCATTCGACCAACGAGAATTCGCATAAAAATAACTCAGAGTGTTGCACGAAAGGCAGCGAAAAATAATTGCGTAAACATATTTTTTTTTTAGCTTTTTAGTCGTTTTGTTTGGACGATTCCGACGACTGTCGGAACAAGAACCAACCACACACCGATCGAGGGAGTCCTTGTGCAGCGATATGTGGTGCAGTTCTCTCGTCGTGTTGTCCTTATGGCGGAATATGCAGTCATTTATTCAGTGTTGGGGCGTTCTTTTTTGGCCCTGACTTGTGTCTGTGTGTGTTGGGTCAGATATTAAAAACGTTTTTCGTTGTTTTTATATCTTTTTAAATTTACGAATAAAACTTTATTACAACCGGTTGGCCAGAGAGGACTGTGTTCGGTTCTTGTGTACTGTGCACAGTGTTCTGTTCTGTTTGATTTTTTTTTCATCTGGATTTGAGGTTTTGTAAATGGACATGCCATTTTCAATTTCGATTCGAATTATTTAAATGGAGGTTAATGTTTTTTTATTTTATGGGATGTAGGTAGGTAGGATTGGTTATGGTAATTTAATAAGAGTAGGATGCAGAGGTTTGGTGAGCGAAATGGATTTATTCTTGTTGACTGTCACATTAGTAGAATTTAAGTAAATTTATGGTTCACAGAAGTTTCAACAGTTGTCGGGATGAATTGTTGGACCTTTACCTGCAGAATCTGGCGTTTACACTTTTATGTAAAACAAGTAAGCCAGTTATCCTAAAATGGGTGTACAAGACATAAAGCATTGTAACAGAACTTGTCTAACTGCGTTTAATTTTTTTTTTATTCCCTCTTTTAAGCAATACAAATTTAGATCCAGGAGCTCAAAAGATAGGCAAACTTCTACTTTTCTTTTCTCTTAGTTAACTTGGATGCTTTAATATTTAGAACTTCCGCACTGAAGTAGTTTGAGACTATTTAGATTAACTTTGGCGAAGGTAATGTGTTTAGTGTTTTCAGAAATGTATAGGTACAATTACTTCACTAAATATTTGAACATATTTTCATATAGTGATCACCGATGATACATTTGTGTTTAAAACAAAAATGTTCCCTTTTTTTGCGCACATTTTCACTGGCAGGCAACGTGTTAAGCATGGAAGACTTCTGAAGGAGGAACTTCTTGAGGTTAAATGCGTTTTTAGCGCCACACGGAAACGATGTTTTGCCAATAAAAACATTGCTTACAGCAGCAAGTCCAAAGTTTTTGGAGCAGCGTCTGCGGCCATTTTGGCTTAACGGGCGCACTATGGGATTGCAGACATTATGAAACAGTCGGAAACAGTCGACTTGTGTTGTACCGACATCAGCCCATCTGTTGTATGCAGCATACACATTATACAATCTGTGTACGATTCACGTACAACCAGACATTTTATTCAGTCATTTTACACATACACAATATATAATTTCCATACAATCTGTGGATGTGACAGTGGTTGTACAGTCAAGACCATGTGACCATACGATATCGGTACAACGGTCGGTTGTGATACAATTATCGTATACAACACCGAAGCTGTCAAACCGTGGGTATAACAGTTGTATCGTGTATTTCCCGCTTTGCATAATTATGTTGGAAACGGGATCGTTTCCACTGTTTATCAAAACACTCAATGTACAAGTAGACTACATCTTCAAAGTCCTTAACACGAATAGAGTGGAGTGGTTTGAATCTAAATAAATGTGGTATTGATCTAAATCTAAATAGCTCAGATTTCGGCACCTGCAAAGCTGTATTTTATCAATTAATCTCAACGGTAGACATAAAGTACAGAGTGACATTTCTAGAGGAGGCGATGGCATTCCTCCATAGGATGATCTACTCGTACAGCCGTTTATGTCACAACCTTCGGCTGACAAAACTATTTTCGGAATTAACACAGCGTGGACGAAATATCAATGATGTTTAAATTACGAGGGGAGTTTCTTCGCCTGAATTATATACCGCATCGTGAGGACCTTCTTTATTATACAACTTATGCAACCTTGGGAAAAGGCCGTCACGTTCTGGATTTTGTTGGCAGTTGCCCAACCGTGAAGGAAACAAGGAGGCACTTCCTCGGAAAGGACATCCTAACCTGACAGACGGCAATGCCATGCTACAAGATTTTTTTTTTTATTAATGGTTACTGAACTAAAATCGAGTAATCGAATGTACGTATATCTAATCTAAAGGTACAATTAAAGGAACTATAAATCTACTGTATCTATATGTTGGTCGAATATGTCGACTCAGGAAAAACGAGGTTTAGCACTCGGAGCAATGTAGCTAATGTAAATAATATGAGCCTTGTAGCCATGTTCGGCAGAAGATACGAATTGTATTTCCTCAAGAGGGCAAAATAGAAAAATCCGAATGAACTTCTTTCCTGGCTTTATGAACGTATGCTACGCTGACGACTCCAGTACCACTTACGGTATTGGAACTGATTGGTTTTTGGAGAAAAAGACGAAATTCTTCAGTGGTAAGGGCCAAAACGATGACAGTCGGAAATTTTTCCCTTAATGGAAGATGGGTTAAAGTGTGATTTGCAGTAAGCAGTGATCACCGAGAGCTGATAATAGTAAAGATTTAATCACATTTAAGATCGCAGTAAAGAAGGCACAAATTAAAATAAAACAAACAAGTGCGAGAGACAATCAGTAAATAAAAAAAAAAACGAAGCCGAAACGAAATGAAATACATCTTTTTTCCCTCGCTAAAATCATACATACGTAGGGGTTAACAAAAGTTCGCTTAGTTGATTGAATAATAAAACACAAAAATAATTTTAACTTTAGATATTTAATCTTCATCTTTTTTTTAATTTCTTCACATAATTCCCATTTATATCAATACATTTCTTCAGTCGATAGATCCATCTTTCAAAATCCTCTTTTTGGAGCTTTTCGATTTCGACATTAACTGCATTAATAATCTCCTAAATAGATGTGCAGATTTTTCCCTTCAAATCTTTTTTCATTTTCGGAAACAGCCAAAAGTTACACGGCTCTAGATCCGGAGAATAAGGTGCTGGGCGAATTTCATTGATGCCCGAGAGCGCAAGAAAGTTGTTGGTTTTTTTGCAGCAGAGTGCGCAGACGCATTTTTGTGGTGCAAAAAGTACCGGCGCAGCTCCTCTTTTTGTCGGTGTCCTAGTAAATTTTGGAAAACTTCCTCCACAGAAAAATGGCCAGTCTGGAACCTTCGAAACCACGTTGACGTCGAAATCCGAAAAGAATGGCAAAACAAATTTCTTCTTGTGTTGGCTGTGGAAATTCAACCGAGCTTACGTCACTAATTTTTCATTCTCTCTTCTCCATTTTTACCTTCTTCTTCTTCTTCTTCCTTTTATCAGCGAGGTTATGATCCGAAAACAAGGGATCATAACCCTCCCACTTCACCGCATTTCTACTGATCCGCCTGTGGGGTTCGCCTTCTCTCGTCTCCATTTTTACCTATTGTTCTGAAATTTGGAAATAAATATTCACCCCTATTGCGATTGTCAATTAACAACCAATTGACAATTGATAAAATTTATCAATCAATCGAAATTTTTGTATTGTGTAACTCAATAATTGATAAAGGTTTGATCATTGTGAATTGACAGCTGTGAATTGAACACACTTTTTTATATATTTTCGATTAGAATTTACATTTTAGTTGGTGCCGTGGCGCACTGGTTAGGGTGTCGACTAGATGTCGGGAGGTTCAATGTTCAAGCCCCAGGTAGCACCCGAAAATAGTTTTTTTTTACGGTTCCACTTCTCGCGAGGTTTGACAAAAATCAGAGAGTATTTTGGATCTTCTCAAAAAAAAAAAAAAATTTAAATTAAAACTACCCTTCGGACACGGAACAAAATTGTAGTAGGTTCATTCCATTCGTGCGAAAAATATAACATTCACGACACAACTCTGTGGAAGAATGTATTTTTTCAAAATGTGAAAATAAATTTGCGTTATAGTCCCGCCAATATACTTTTCAACAAGCTTTTTGTAATTGATAGAAATCTTGACAAATAACAAGAAAGTCGATGACAATTGACACTCACAATACCGATTTTTCCATTCACAATCGACGATTGATGCAAATTGACAGTTGATCAACAATTGATTGATAATTGACAATCACAATTCCGCTTAGAGAAATTGGTTGATAAATACCAACTATCAATTGATAAGTGACAATCGCAATAAGGGTGAGTTTATCATCGGTGTATGACTTATTAACACTGGTGGTGAGAGCGTGCTTCATAATGCCATTCTAAAAAAATTAAACATAAATATTTGGCGCAACAGCACTTCAAGTGCCTCGGTCTAGCTTCTCGCAACCACTCGTGTTGTGTGCGTTATATTTCTTCACACAAATGGAAGGGATCTATAGTTTTGTACCGTATCCGAAGGGCGATTTTGAGAAGATTTTTCGTGACAATAATACTCTCGGATATTTGTCAGACGCTCGCGAATTGGCGTTCTAGAGCGATCAATAATGCCAAACCATTTTTCATGGTGTTTTTAATTTTAGAGGAACTTCAGCGAATTCGGTATTTATTTCAGCCGACGCAAGATGCAGCTCCTAGTTTATGATAATGAGACGCCCAATATTAGCAGTTAGTTATCTTAATGTATAGAATGAAGCATTGACCGAAAATTGCACAAAAAAGAACAGTGCAACAATGTTTTGTCGTTATCACATAAAAATTACTCATTTTAAACATGTTTTATGACATTAAAAAATAATAATGAAGGATATCGTTAACAATCGTTTGCGACTGACACTTGAACTCAGAGCATATGTTTGAGTAGTTAATATGACTTTTTGGGGAATTCGGGGTTAGTGCTACATCTGACAATGGCAAAGCAAGTGACTTTGTATCCAGAGCACTTTGTATTGAAGGTTTTGTTTAGCTTAACCAAGGATCAAAAATCTAACTTAATCGACCGGCCTTGATTCAGTACCCTATTGGCATATTCTCGTAGAAAAACTTCCTGTATCCATTGAGCAACGCTTGAGTTTAGTTTATTTACGAAGGACTGCAGGCCGGTTTAATCATAGATGTGCATTTAACTTATACAGGGTTCTTGAATAGCCTGCCTGAAGTTTGATAGTCGATTGTGGTTATGTTTGAAATGACACCGCTGTCATTCGATGACGATTGTGCTCTGTCAAAGCTGCTATTTAATCATGAAAACTAGACGCTTTGAAATCGTGAAAATTTATTATAAAAATGCCTGTTCTGTACCACAAGAAAGGAGACCATCTGAACTGCGCCAATTACAGAGGTATAAGTCTCCTCAACATCACATATAAGATCCTGCCTGCCGTATTATGTGAACGCCTAAAACCGATCGTCAACAACCTGATAGGTCCTTATCAGTGCGGTTTAAGGCCGGGAAAGTCCACCATTGACCAAATATTCACACTACGGCAGATCTTGGAAAAAACCCATGAATATAAAATCGATACGCACCACCTTTTCATCGATTTCAAAGTTGCCTATGATAGCGTGTATAGAGACGAGTTATACAGAGCCATATCTAGTCTTGGCATCCTTGCCAAGCTCGTCCGACGATGGAGAACTGTCGCTGCTCCATCAAAGTCGGTAAGAACATCACCGAACCATTCGGTGTCAGGAAAGGTCTTAGACAAAGTGACGCGCTATGATGCGATCTCTTTAACATAGTACTTGAGAGAATTGTACGAAACTCACAAGCTAAAGCCGGAGGTACAATCTTTTACAAGTCTGTACAAGTACTCGCTTATGCCGATGACATTGACATAATCGGAAGAACTCAGCGGGCCGTCAATGGGACGTTTACGAGTATTGAGATCGAGGCAGCAAAGATGGGTCTAGCGGTCAATGAAAGCAAAACAAAATATATGCTGTCTAAAAAAAGGACACCCAACATCGGCGTCTTGGACAGAACGCCACAATAGACAGATACAATTTTGAGGTAGTAAAGGATTTTGTCTACCTAGGCTCTATGGTCAGCTCCGCAAATGACATTAGTAGGGAGATCACACGGAGAATTACTCTTGCCAATCGTTGTTTCTATGGGCTAAAACGGCAATTGAGTAGTAAAGCCCTATCTCGAACTACTAAGGTAACTCTCTATAAGACTCTAATCATCCCAGTCCTGCTGTATGGCGCAGAGGCATGGGCTTTGACAAAACCGGATGAGGATGCCCTTGGTTATTTCGAGAGAAAAGTTCTTCGAGCGGTCTTTGGTCCTGTCTGCATAGACGGTGAGTGGATTAGAAGGTACAATGCCGAACTGTACGGCCTGTACAAGGACATCGACTTAGCCAGAAGAGTTCACATACAGCGACTAAGATGGCTGGGTCATTTAGAGTCAATGGAGCCCAACGTTCCCGCCAAGAAAGTCTTCGAATCCACCCGGATGGACGACGCAGTAGAGGACGACCTCGCGGTAGGTGGCGCAAACAAGTGGAGGGGGACCTCAACCAACTTGGCGTGCGCAACTGGAAGCAGCTGGCTCGTAACCGTGCTAGCTGGAGAGGTTTGTTGGTTGAGGCCCAGGTCCACCGCGGACCGTAGCGCCATCGAAGTAAGTAAGTAAGTAAGTTCTGTACCACAAACGATTCGAAAGCTACGTGGGAAAAATCATCTTCAGAGACGAAGCGAATTTTTGCCTAAATATATGTAAGTATGTGTATAAATATTTGGTGCAGCAGCTCATTAAGTGCCTAGGCCTAGCTTCTCGTAACCACTTGTGTTGTGTGCGATATATTTTCCGCGCGAATGGAAGGGGCCTACGATTTTGCGCTGTATTCAAAGAACATTTTATGTTTTTTTTAGAAGCTTTCTCATGGCAACAGTACTCTCGGATGTTTGTCAAAGGTTCGCGAGAGGTGGGGCCGTGAAAGAACTTTTTGGTGTTTTCTGAGATTCGAACATTGAACCTCACGCACAGTGGTCCAACACAGTAACCGCTCCGCCACGGCGTACCGTAGTTTAAATAGTTTCGTACACAATCAAAATTATTGGATTTGGGAGGATGCCAATCAACAGCAGTTGCAAGGGCTTCTCTTGCATCCCAAGAAACTCACTGTTTGGTGTGGATTTTGGTCAGGTGGCGTCATCGGTAAACGTTAACGGTGACAGGTATCGAGAGATGACAACCGACTTTTTTTTTAGACCGAATTAGATGATATGGCCTATGCCAATGAACCAGCAACAATTCATGACTTGGAGAACAATGTCATTCAAGTTATTGCTGAAATCCGACCGATTTATATGGAAAGTCATCCAAAATATAGTCTCTCGGATCCCCTCCTGCAAATGAAGCTGAATGATGTTATTTTTAAGACATATTGGCATTGTATGTACTTTTACCCGTAATAAAGTTTTATGTATTCAGTTTAAAAAAAATTCCCTTTCTCCTTATTTTTCGTTTGCGAGATCGCCATGATTTAGTCAAAGGAACCTAAGCTCATCTAAACTTTGAGTGGAGCTAGTACAACATGACCTTATTATGCATTTTTTTTTTTTTTTTTTTGTCGGGATAGGTAACACTCGACTGGAGCACTCAGACACAACTGGTCCATTGTACTGCCAGAGAGTAAACCCTGATTTACCCATTTTATTGGAATTTCCTTGACTTTCGAAGAAAGCCAAGCAAGCACTTCAGTGATGAGGAGCTTATAGTACCAGCACTCACCACATCCGCACCGAAGATCTGCCACCTAATACGAGCAAAGGCCGGTCACTCACAGAGATAATGTTCTGCGGTGTCGTCGCTCTCTCCACAAGCGTCGCAGATTGTAGTGTCACTTAAGCCTAACACGTTAAGGTGCTTGGCAAAAGCGAAGTGGCCTGTCAAGACGCCGATAAGTTGTCTACAGTCTTTTCTGCTGAGAGACAGCAAGAATGCCGCTGATTTCTTACAGACGTCCGGAAGCATGCGTTTAGTCAACCTGCAACCTGCAACCTGGAGAGTCATGCCACACACAAAGTTCCAGTGTGCAGTATACCAAAAACCGCCTCGCCTAAGACGATGGATGGCTTTGATAGTGCAACCCATGATATAAGTATCAAGGGCAGGTAAGTTCAGCAAAGCGTCTAGAGAGAGCCAGGCGTACTCGGGAAAGCTCCCGAGCAGCATATTATGCATTAATTGATCACTTTAATAAGCTGCGGATTCCTATACCTATACCTTTCATGTATTTTACCTGACCGTCCGATTTTGAAGGGTCAGTAATAAGAACCCAACAGGTCTACTCTTTGGAATCGGTCCTGGAGATCCTGTACGTTTAGGATGAATCCCGGGAAATACTACAACTAGAATTTGCGGTTTCAGCAATTTCATTTCATGCGCGAGAAGTGTGTTGTTTTTAGAATGTAGTATTTTGTAAATTGATGCCCAACGTAGAACCACTAGATGAACATCAATACCAGTGACCAACGACTTACAACGTTGTCTTTGGATAGCAGTCTGCTATGCTTTTGTGTGATGCCATCTCGGGCCATGTAGATTACGGACTTGTATACATCCATTTTAGCTCGAAATACTCATGGCAGGATTCGGAATAATTTTAAGAGCAAGGCCCAGAGGGAGGTCTTTGTTTCTCACGAGCCTGACCAGAGTAGTTAGCATTATGTTTTAAGGATTTGGAAAGTAGTCAGATATTAAACGTATCTGCACCTGCGATCAAGTCTCTCGTAATGCCAAAAATGCTGTAATCAACATTTTAATTATATTTTTTTTTTGTTTAATGATAGTGTACACAATAAAATTTATCTCTTTTCTCATTACTTTCAGGTAAACCCATCAACTTATTACTCAAATATCATAAATCACTCGGTAAGATTTTTATTTAACTTTAAGAAAAAAAAAAACAATAAACATGTACTGCCGTGTGTTTTAATAATAAGAGAAACTTAGAACATGTGTACAAATATGTATGTGTATGGACTTGGTGTATTTTTAAGTATTTTACTTACGTCTAGGAAAGACTTATGTGGGAATAAGTAAGCTGGCTATCGCTCTTTGGGATAATAACAAATGTTATTGATAACTTGCAAGGAAATGACGATAGCGAAAGTGTCATTGAGATGTGTGTGCTGTCTGTGATTGTTTTTTTTTTTTTTGGGACTCAGTTAAGCTTATATGTATATGATACTCGAAAAAAGTACACCTATTGTACAAGTTATTCAAACCCAATTCGCCCAACTACAGGGGACTATCAAAAGTTCACGATTCCACTTAGTCAACAATTACGCCCAGTTGATTAGTTGTTAAAACTAAACACAAACTTCATACTGATTACATATAATTTTCCTACCTACTCATTATTCTAAAAGTTCAATGGGGAAGCTTACAACCATTTATTACAACCATTCATCAATGCAACGACAGCAGAAACCGCGCACATATGCATAACAGAAATCCCTTTATTATTATTATTTTTTTTTTTTCTCCCAATGACAGTCGTTAAACAAAATAGCAGTAAACTGCCGCAATTTACCATTATAATTTATTTATCATTGAGTAACAACAGCTCGTTTACATTTTCAATTGAAATGCAAATGCGATCCGAATAATTCCATTAGAGGAGCCAATTAACATGGCTTCTGGCTGTTTTCCCTCTTTTTTTTTTTTTTTTTTTATTTATTCCCCCCGCCCGACAATCCGTTGCGAACAATTTTAAGTTTTTTGTTGTTGTTAAAGCCCCAATGATAATCGTGGCTTATTTTTCTGAATCATAAAATAAATTATTTTCGCAGCGCTTAATACTATACGCGAGTATAGGTATCTCTCTGTGGATAATAATGTGAACGTGGTCTTAATTAAATTATTTACCGCTTATAGCTTTTCATTATCTCGGCAATTGTTGTTGGGTTCTTTTTTTTTTTTAAATAAATTTTTACGATTGTATTTTCTGTTATCGTGGTTATTAACACTTTAGAATTTGCGGAATTAATTAAATAAGTTAACGTTTTATGCAGATATCATATACATATATTCAATGAACATCGTAAACCGAACAAAGTAGATCATCGGAATTAGAAGATTTGTATAATTAAAAAAGTTAGAAGCGTTCATAATAATTATTATGACCATTAGAAATACAAATATTTCAAAACTTCTTGTCATACAGTTAGTGTAAAAAGTGTGCGTAGATAATATAGAAAATTGTTAGATGCAGAAAAAATAATCTCTTAAATCAAAAAACTCATTTCTTTTTTTATTGGGTGGCACGATAACAATAAACAAATATACCGGATGTAGTTTTAATAAAACAATGAATTTATTTAATACACGATTATGTCTTGTATCCCCTTGTGGGTCCTAGGGCCTCTACTACGCCTACGCGCCATCGTGTACGGTTTCTGGCAATGTGTCTGAGTTCTCCCCAACTGCCGTGCCTCCTTCTCGACTGTTCTACGCCAAGTTTTCCTTGGATCGCCAGGTCTTCTGCCATCCTGAGTTAAAGGGTTCCATTGCATAGCATGGTTCGCTATGGAACGGTCACCCTTACGGAACGTGTGACCAATCCACTGCCACTTCTGTCGTTGGATGGATATTGGTTCCTGACCCGTTCTCTCGTAAAGGTGTTCGTTAGAGATACGATTGGGCCAGAAAAACCGTAAAATATTGCGCAGGCACCTATCAACAAACGTTTGCAGCTTTCTGGTGATAGTAGTGGTCACTCTCCACGTGCTGCAACCATATAACAGCACAGATTCAACGTTGGAGCGGAACAGTCTTCTCTTGGTGTTCAAACTGATTGTATTGCTTCGCCATATTTTGGACAACATCCCGAACGCGGACTTTGCTTTGGCGATCCTGTTGGCTATATCCAGTTCGGTTCCACCGTCACAATACTCTCAAGATACTGGAAATCATCTACTCTCTCTACCGGTTGTCCAGCAATGCATATTTGAGCCGATGAGTTTGTTCCAAGGCTGATAATTTTAGTTTTTGCCGTATTAATTTTTAGCCCGACGACGCCTGCCTCCCTCTCCACATTTGCACATCCACTGTTGGTGGAGGTCCATAAGTCTGTGGGAGAGTAAGCATACATCGTCAGCGTAGTCAAGATGTTTCAGTTCAGATGTAAAAGTCCATCGAATTCCTCCGTTTCTGGTCGACAAAGCTAGAAGATTAGATTAGATTAGAATGTATTTATTTCTTATAAATTCATGAAACATTCAAATAAAACAATTCAAGTTCTTAGAAACATAATATAATATTGGTGAAAGGATACAGCCTTGTCTTACCCCACTTTGGATCGCAAATTCCTCAAACAACCTCCCCCTGTGCAGGACGTGACATTTAGAGCCTTCATATGTAGCTTTGATATGGACATGTACGAAGGAGCAAAGACAAAAGTAAGATGACCCGCTGGAGTAACCGAAGAGTTCCGAATCAAAGTCGGGGTGCACCAGGGAAGCGTTTTAAGTCCTTTGCTCTTTATTACAGTCCTTGATTATCTGCTTGAAGGTAAAGTGATGGACCCCAAGGTACATCAGTTATTCTTTGCTGACGATGGAGCCATCATAAGTGAGGATCCTACATCCCTGCAACGAGCACTTGATGTGTGGGTGGACGTTTTGGAGGGAAATGGATATCGCATTAGTTCAAAAAAGACAGAGTACTTGTGCTGCCCGTTCTCTGATCCACTCAGGCCTATTCCAGACATTTATTTGAATGGAACAGTGCTTCCCAAGTGCGAAAAGTTCAAATATCTGGGATCTATGATCAATAGCAAAGCAACTTGTGATGACGACATCAATCATCGTGTAAGCGTAGGGTGGATGAAGTGGCGAGAAAATTCCGCTATCTTCTGTGACAGAGGAATGCCACCTAAGTTGAAAGGAAGGCTCTACACCGCAGTTGTACGTCCAGCGCTCACATACGGTTCACAATGTTGGACGATGTACAAAAAGTATGAGAGTAAATTAACGGCAGCTGAGATGAAGATGCTTCGCATGACAGCAGGAGTGACCAAGCTTGATCGAATAAGAAGTTCGAAGATCCGTGGAAGCTTTCACATCAAGGAAACCATCGTACGAAAATTAGAGCGCGACCGGCTCAGCTGGTATTG
Source organism: Brachypalpus laphriformis (assembly GCA_945910035.1). Taxonomy (NCBI): domain Eukaryota; kingdom Metazoa; phylum Arthropoda; class Insecta; order Diptera; family Syrphidae; genus Brachypalpus; species Brachypalpus laphriformis. The sequence continues at coordinate 310,332,523 of OX246753.1, read as the reverse complement.
CCACGTTCAAAGAAGAGATCATTTGAACCCTGTTAAAAAGGCAATATCTATGCACGTTCCAAAGACATCGCGATGTAGGAAAGGCAGGCCTATAAACGCCTGGATCAGACAAATGCGACGACATCGGCATTTCATTGGCCTCAGTAACCGAGTGATCCAAAATCGGCAGGCCTGCCGATATTTTCTGAGGTCAAATAGGCGAACCCCACAGGCGGATTAGTAGAAATGCGGTGAAGTGGGAGGGTTGTGATCCCTAGTTTTCGGATCATAACCTCGCTGATAAAAGGAAAAAGAATATGTAGCTTTGATAATAGCAATTAGTTTATCGGGGATACCTCTCCTGCGTAAGGCACGCCAATTAAACTCCCTGTTGACACTATCGAACGTCTTCTCAAAATCATTGAACAGCAGGTAGAGTGGCGATCGATATTCAACGCACTGTTCGATGATAATCCGCAGGGTGTTGATGTGGTCGGCACAGGAGGATCCAGAGCGGAAACCTGTTTGTTCGGCATCGAGTGTGTCTTCGAGATGTTGTTTGATTCGCTCAAGGATGATTTTAGCTATTATCTTAGCTACAGCAGGCAGCACGCATATACCCCTCCAGTTTCCGCACTCCATCAAATTTCCTTTCTTCGGAAGCTTGACGATCATTCCCTTTTTCAACTCGTTAGGAAAGCTCTCAGCTTCTCAAGCTCTATCTGTAAGTGGAAGCAAAAGCTCAGTCGATGTTGTTGGCGCTGCTCGTAAGAGCTCTGCTGGAATACCGTCGAGTCCTACCGCCTTGTTGGTTTTGAGTGCCTTGATCGCGGTAGTGATCTCATCATTACTGGGAGTCATGGTGCGTATTCGGGACCTTTTTAAGCATATTTTTGGACGTTATGCTGTGCTGACGGACATGTTCGTACGTTCCTACAACTCCCATACATTTTCTATGGGATTAAGATCAGGTGAAGAGGTGAATCGCTTTTTGAATTTGTATGTACTAACAACATGGTGGTGGTAAATAGGGGAAACATTCCTACTTTTACTAACATCATCCGCCAAGAGGTACTAGATCTCACTCTGGCAAGCCCTTTTATATACAATTTCATCACAAACTGGCACGTGTCTGATGAAGTCTCTATGTCGGACCATAACCACATCAGATTCGATAGAGGGATCTCCATGAGTGACACGCTAAATTACAGGAACCCTAGGCACACAAATTGGGATTCCTATCGGTTTATCCTCGAGGCAAAACTTAATCGTGCTTCGAATCCTATACATACCATTTTAGAGTTAGAATTCGAGGCAGAACACCTTCGAAAAACCATTTCCGTCACTTATGAAGGCAGTTGTGCCGAAACACAGAAAAGGACCAACCGCGATGCGCCCTGGTGGAATAAGCGTCTTGAGTCACTTAGGCGTGAAACTAGGAAGCTATTCAATAGAGCTAAAATCAATGGCGATTGGTGCCTTTACAAAGAAACTCTTACAAGTTATAACAAAGAACTTAGAAAATCTAAACGCGAATCTTGGAGAACTCACTGCGAACGTATCGAAAGCTTCCCCACTGCGGCTCGCCTTCAAAAGGCCCTAGCCCAGAGTCACTCCAAGCATCTTGGCTCCCTAAAGAAACAAGATGGGGAATTCACCAGCAGTCCGGAGGAAACCTGTCAAGCCTTATTTGATACCCACTTTCTAGGCTGTATATCCGTTTGTGCTGTCTCTCCAGAACACCTGAGGAACGACGTTCTCATTGCTTCTACACGAGACTATAGCCTATCTGGCAAAAACTTTACTGCCAACCATATTAGATGGGCTCTATCTACCTTTAGCCCATTTAAATCACCAGGTATAGATGGCATATTTCCCTGCCTACTACAACAAGGAGCAATCGTCTAAATCCTTTCGACCCATTAGTCTCAGTTCCTTTCTCCTAAAAACGATGGAGAAAATTGTCGATCATCATATAAGGGAAAAGTTCCTTATACATGATCCTCTGCATGCAAACCAATTTGCATATCAACCTGGGAAATCTACGGAAACAGCCATTCATAGCTTAACATTATTGATTGAAAAAGCATTAGCTGCCAAAGAAACAGCCCTATGTGCCTTCATGAAATACAGGGAGCATTCGACAACACTTCCTATGTGGCTATCAAAAAGGCGATGATCAGGAAAAATATCGTTCCTCTGATCATAAACTGGATCCTAACCATTCTATGCAGCAGGAAGATAAGAATCGAGTGCGGAGGCTCGCATAAAACTATAACAGCTACCAGAGGTTGCCCGCAGGGAGGAGTCCTCTCTCCCCTACTCTGGACCTAAGTTATTGACGAACTCCTAGAGCTACTTGAAAAATCGGGTTACAAAGTACAAGGATACGCAGACGACATTGTCATCAGCGTCAGAGGCAAATTTGAGGACATAATTTCTCAACTAATGCAAGGTGCCCTCAATTTAACTTCCGATTGGTGCAGGACAAAGGGATTTACCATCAACCCCGGAAAAACTATACTTATACCCTTTTCCAGGAAAAGAAACCACACTCTCAAAGAAATTAGACTGGAAAACGTCCCAATCGACATATCCAAGGAAGCGAAATACCTAGGTGTTATACTTGACAAGACGCTCACCTGGAATTCACACCTGAACAAGGTTACAGAGAAAGCGACAAGAACAATGTTTGTGTGCCAGCGCCTACATGGTAAAACTTGAGGGCTAAAACCCAAGATAATATATTGGACGTACAGCGCCATTATCAAACCCATGGTCACCTATGCATCGTTTGCTTGGTGGCCAAAAACCTTACAGGCCAAGACTCAGGAGCAGTTGAATAAAATACATAGTCTAGCCTGTCTGAGTATCACAAGAGCAATGAGAACGTGCCCTACGGCAGCAATGGGAGCAATATTTAGCCTCACACCGTTGCACCTTGCAGCACAAAAAGAAGCTATGCTGAGTGCTCTTAGGCTACCCAAGATCTCGGACCTTAAAATCGGCAACTTTACAGGCCATTTGAAGATTCTAAGTTATATTCAAAATGACCCTATTCTCAAAATCCCAGATACTATGATCAATAAATACCGGTTCTCCAGGAAATTCAATGTAGTCATAGGTGACCGCCACACATGGAGGAATGAAGGACTTGTAGTCTTACCAAACTCTCAAACTTGGTACACAGATGGTTCCAAATTGGAAAATGGTAGCACTGGCGCAGGGATTTATGGACCCAGGTTCCAACGTGCGGCTGCGCTTGGGAAATCACCAACAATATTTCAGGCGGAAGTCCATGCGATCGAGCTCTGTGTACGAGAATGTCTGCGAAGAAGAGTCGAAGGTACTCGTATCTATATCCTCTCAGACAGCCAGGCAGCACTTATGGCTCTGAAATCGTACACGGTAGGATCAAAACTTGTACGGGACTGTCTAAACCTACTCGAAGATCTCGCATCGAAAAACACAGTCACTGTGGCCTGGATACCAGAACACAAAGGCTTCGAGGGCAACGAACGGGCGGACTGCTTAGCGAGAAGAGGCGCTAGTCGCCCACTAGTCGGTCCTGAACCCTATTTTGGAGTCGCACGGAATAGCGTTAACATAAAAATAAAGAATGGGAAGATGATCATCATGCAGAGTACTGGGCCAAACTCAAGGGCCTAAGACAGGCAAAGAAGTTCATTAATCTCAACCGCTGCAAGGCTAAAAAGCTACTCGAGCTTAGGAAAGCAGACCTAAGAACCTTAACAGGCTACTTGACTGGTCATTGCCCACTCAGGTACCATCTGCACAAGATAGAAGTAGCAGATACAGACGAATGCCGGCTATGTCGAGAGCAAAAAGAGACGGCAGAACATATTCTTTGTGAATGCCCCATGGCCGCAAGAAAAAGACTTCTCCATATCAGAAGGACTTTATTGAGTCCCTCTGACTTCTGGAATATTGAGCCTGGAACTTTGTTGAGGTTTATCAAGAGCCTTAACCAAGTTCTCAGCTAAACACCGGGCTGGAACAATAGATCTTACAGGCCGCAGTGCGTACAAGGCCCTAATAAAGTAAAGTAAAGTAAAGTAAGGTCAGATAATTGCGCAGGAATATGCAACTGCTTCGAGCATTATATATATATAGTAGCCAGAGCCTAACAATATAAGCGGCATGGTTGGGATCATTATCTTCTTGAAACACGAAATGATTACCCAATCTGAGTTTATTAGCACTTTCAGAGATGTATATATTTTTTTTATTATATTCAAATATTGAAATTTATCCATTGTACTTTCGATAAATTCCAAGTTCCCGACCCCATTTGCCGCCATTCCCCCCCTCAAACCATGGCCCCTCCCCCACCGTGCTTCACTGTTCGCAATAGGTTTTCTTTATTCCATTCAGTGGCTGATTTTCTCCACAAAATACCGCGGCCGTTCAGTCCGAATATAGGAAATTTGCTTTCGTCTGAAAAAAGCACATTATTCCAAAAACTCTCGGCTTGCCAATATCTCATCGCTGGCAAATGCAATACCTGTTCTTTTGTTGCATTTTGAAATAAATTGTTTTTTTTTTTCCACAGCGTCCATGATACCCTTCTTTTCTCAGAACATTTCTAATGGTACCACTTCTTATTGACTTGTTAAACTTTTCCTCACCTGCCTGAGTTATTTTCGGGGCACTAATTCGTGGATTCGCCTTTATTTCCGATAAGATAGAATGTTTTTTTCTTGCCGTAAGCAGTTGGGGCCTGCCAGATCTGTAGTTTGAGGCAAGATGTCCGGTCGCTGCGTGGATTTCCAAAACTCTTTGAACCGAAGATTGTGGCTTATCAACTATTTGCCCTATTGCCCTTAAGGTTTGTCCGTTTGAACGCAGTTTCACGATGAGATTTCGATTTGCTTGAATTTCAGTGGCACTTTCAGATAAATGGCGTCAGTAGATTTTATAAATGTGCAAGATCAGATTAAAGTTATATATAACAAATAAGGAAATCCTGACGACATTTCTACATGAAAATATCTTTTTTTTTTAATATGAGCGTTCTATAAATTTTTCTAAAAGAAGATGTAATGTACACAGACCTTTTACACTGACTGTATAGTTGGAATAAATTTGACATTTGCGGAGTTATCAGATTTGATAACTGATAGTTTTTTTTGACGTTTCGCGAGTTGGTGACAGCTAGTTTTGACATTTACTCAGAATATTTAACCGTGGGCGAGTTTTTCACACTCTCCTGACAATTTTCAATTAAAGAAAGGTCAATGAATGAAATAGATGTATTGAACTTCAGTAAGAAAAGAAAAAGCGAATAAATAATATCAAAAACCCATGAAGTTTTTTAAGCAACAAAAGAAACTCTTCTAGAGTGGGTTGGTACTTTGTATCTGATCATCGTGACAGCAATGGTGATGATAAAGGAAATGTTACTGTTTACGATGAACGTGATTTGATTATTGTTAGCAATCGTTCTTTACCCTTCTATTTTTCGACAAAGAAAGAAAAAAATATAACGGAAACATTGACAGAAAGGAAAGGAAATTGGTCCCAAAAGATGACACTAGTGATGAAGAAGTTCACGAAGAAAACTCAAGGTTTCGTGAGTTTGCATATTTCGAGTTTACAATCGTGATTGTGAGGAAAAAGAATAAAGGAATCAGAAATATACCTGTGATTCTTATTTTTATATTTTAATTGACGGGCATGACCATCGATTTTTTTTATCTAATCGCTATGAAGTGTACATGGGTACTAGTACTACTGTACTGCCGTTCCGAATAAATTTATTTAGTGGGAGCAAAATAGTATAAACGTTTTTCGTTTTCTTGCATTCAGCATGTATAGAGACAATGTTCTATTGGCATGGTTCAGAAATAACATTGAAACATCACAAAGGATTGAAGAGCGTCTTATATATTCCCACCTTACGAGAGTGGAACTTAACTTAGAAGTTAAAAAATTTGATTTCTAGTCCCATCACCAAATAGAACTGCATTGTATTACCGGTTTCATGGTTCACGTGTTGTTAAAACAGAAAATATGTAGGTGCTATCAAGGAAGAGCTTAGGCAGTGAAGGAAAAGTGTAACAAGTCAACAAGTATTACTACTGTTAGAAATGTTCTGAGAAAAGAAGGCTGTCATGGACGCTATGGAAGAAAAAAAAAACCATTTATTCCAAAAAGCAACGAAAGAACACGTATTGCATTTGCCAGGGATGGTATTGGCAAGCTGCAGAGTTTTTGGAATAATGTGCTTTTTTAGACGAAAGTCAATTTTCCATTTTCGGACTGAACGGACGCGGTATTGTGTGGAGAAAACCAGCTACTGAATGGAATAAAGAAAACCTATTGCCAACAGTGAAGCACGGTGGGGGGGGGGGGGTCATGGTTTGGGGGTGAATGGCGGCAAATGGGGTCGGAAACTTGAGAGGTTATCATAACTTATTGCCTAGAAATACCTTTTGTGGTTTCCTTTAAACCCTGTTAGACTTGATTTGAGTTCATACAATTAACTTTTGCACGACGGTTTGCTTGACAATGTTTTGAACTTTAGAGCAGAATTTAATTTTTTTGATAAGTTCAACTGCGATCCGATGTCCAGCAACCCATATAATTTTGACAGTGTTATGATCAGCAAGCTGATTTAGTGTATTGACACAGTTCTACATGACTGTGTACTTAAATGGATAAGAGACGAATTTAGAGCTTTAGCGTGGCCTGAAATCCAGAACTATTGTTACACGTAGCACCCACAACATACGCGTGTAGCCACTTCTTCAAACCCTATGCAGGGTGTCCCACCACATTTCAAGTTATAGCCCATCAAAGTGGGTAACCTCTTATTTGGAGGTGTAACCACTTTAAACGGTATAACTTCTAGACTGTTATAGATACAAAAATAGTTTTATACATTTTGGAAAGACAATTCAGTAGCGCATACAAGTTTCAAACACATTAGGTACAGCTGTGCAGCTACAAAAAAGTTATGGCTCATTAAACTCAAAATAATGAAAATTTGTTGTTCCATTTTTTCACTTAAAATGCATTTTTCTCAAAATGTTTACATAAATTTATTTTCATTCCTAAAAAATTTCCTTAAAATTATGTTAAGCAACTTTTTTACGTACGATCAACAGAAGTTGTAGTTAAAGCCATTTTTTGTCAGACACAAATGGTCAAAAGAGTTTGGAGAGAGTTTGGATATAAGAGTTATCTTTTTTTTTTGTAGAAGGGAGGAAATGACTGTCATCTGTGCATAGCAATTGGCTTTGAAGTTGGATGTGTTGGGTGTATACGTAAAAGAAAGTTCTGTCTTTTTTTTTAGAAAAAATCGTATTATCTTCTGATTCACATCTTTTCCCACGTTTCTTACAGCATTTTTGTTAACTCTCCACTTATCATGACCAGTAACCAGGTAGTCAAAAAATGGCTGACGAGCAAAGTTTGGCGCACATACGGAAACCCAAACTGAAATTTTTAACACCAAAATACGCCTTCTGATATGATCCAACGCAGTTGTCTGATGAAATCCACACTTGAAGCCCACACCTACGGTAAATGTAGTCGTTGTCCGGATCATTTTTTTTTTTTTTTTTTTTTTTTTTTTTTTTTTTTAAAGGAAACCCAAATCCCAGAGCACTCAGACTCTCCGGTCCATTGTACTACCAGGCAGGAACCTTTCTTTGGTGCAGTGGTTGGAAAAACTTCGATGTAATTCGTTTTTCCTTTACACTTGGGTGGCCCATGATTGCTGTTCCCCGCTGGGGCTTGAACCTGCACACATCGGTTAACGAGTAAACATACTACCCACTGCACCATTGCCACCCCCTTGTCCGTATCATACTGCGTAGCATTAAATCATTAACATATGATGACCTTCCTGATTGGTGTTCATTTTTCAAAGAAAAGTCACCCTAACGAAATTCAGCTTTGACGTGTTCGAGCTGTTACTGCAGCCTCTCCAAACAGCTCACGTATACAGGGTGGGCCAACTACAAGCTTCTTTTTAAAAATGCAATAAAATGAACAAAATGAAATTTTTTCCATGTATTATGGCTTTATTAGTAAGAGCAAACATTCCCAATTATTATGGAACACAAAGTCGTTCAAGCGGCTGCCTCGGCTGGCCTCGCAGTAGCGCATTCTATCACTCCAATTTTCCAAGATCTTGTTGATGGTTTCGGGCTGTAGCTCACGGATTGCTTGGATGATATTGGCCATAAGTGCTTGAATTGTTTCCGGATTGTTGGCATAACATCGGTCCTTCACGGTTCCCCACAAAAAAAAGTCCAAAGGGGTCAAATCGCAGCTCCGAGGCGGCCAATTGACATCGCCAAGACGGCTGATAACACGATTTGGGAATTTGATGCGCAAAAGACCGATTGTGGCATGGCACGCCATCCTGCATGAACCAGAGGTCGTCCAAATCCATGTCTTCAATTTCAGTAAAAAAAAAAAAAAAGTCCTTAACATGGCTCTGTAACGCCCACCGTTGACCGAAACGTTGTTCCCAGCCTCATTTTCGAAGAAAAATGGTCCAATGATGCCACCACTCCACAATCCGCACCAAACTGTCACTCTCTGTGGATGCATTGGCTTCTCGACAATAACGTGCGGGTTTCCCGAGCCCCAGATGCTCCTGTTTGTTAACGTAGCCGCCGAGATGAAAATGTGCCTCGTCAGAAAAGATGATTTTTCGCCCAAAATCGTTGTCCAATTCAAGCTGCTCTAAGGCCCAAACTGCGAAGCGATAACGAAGCGGATGGTCGTGCGCTTTCAATTGCTGAATCAATTGGACCTTGTAAGCGAATAATCCCAGATCTTTGTGCAGAATTCTCCTCAGGTTAGTGCGTGAAATGTTGAGCTGTTGAGATCGATGACGAGTTGATGTTCGTGAATTGAGTCTCACACTCTTGGCTACAGCAGCCACATTCTCGTCTGTGCGCACCGTACGACGACCGGGACCATGAGTGTTGTCCACTAGCATACCAGTCTCATGAACTTTTTGCACAAACTTGCGTACAGCAGGCGCGGTGGGTGCTTCATTTCGGCCAAAACCGCTGCCTGCGATACGTGCAGCGCCGACCTTTTCCTAGTAAGCTCGTCCGTATCGCCTAATACCCAGCAGAGGGTCACCGCATTGGCTCTAGATATCTCGTTTAAAAGTGATTTGTAGATCTTCACAAGCCTCGACTTAATTACAGCAGAGCCTTGGAACTCATAGAGTATCGTGCAATGTCTCCAGTGCACTTTTTCTTAAGCCATTTTAATGCCTTCAAAAAATATTTGGCGCAACAGCTCTTTAAGTACCAGAGGCCTAGCTTCTCGCAACCACTCATGTTGTGTGCGTTATATTTTTCACATGAATGGAAGGGACCTACAATTTAGTGCCGTATCCGATGCCGGCGATTTGAGAAGCTTTTTCGTGACAACAATACTCTCGGATGTTTGTCAGACGCTCGCGAGAAGTGGGACCGGAAAAAAACTTTTTTTGTGTTTTCTGGGATTCGAACTTGAAACCTCATGCGCAGTGATCCGACACACTAACCACTTACGCCACGGCACCAATGGCTTAAAATCAAAAAAGCAAAAGTCTAATATTTACGTTGTTTGGCAGCCGATCCATGACAGCGACCGAAAACTAATCGAAGTGAATATTATCCCTTTGGCGACAGCCCTCAATATCCTTAATACTTGTGGTAGGGTACCCTACCTTATATGCCTCAGTAATATCTGGATAAGAGCAGCGTGCTGTTCCCTTAAGCTTCCAGGGAAATTTAAAATTTTCTTACGACATATTGCAGGGGTTTTAGAAGACTTACCCGCTTTATAAGCAAATATGTTTCTGTTTAGCGCGTTTCCTAGGAGTCTCTAATTACGAATATGATGTTCGATACTTTTTCCACTGCATTTAGAGATAAGTGAGACTTTAAGTCAGTCTGCCGGGAATTACACTGCCATAAAAATAAATATTCTATCTCCCATAATTATCTAAAGTTAGGACTAGCTGCTGTAAAAAGTGCACCCATATCATTTTTTTCTTTCTGTTATGAAAAACTTGCAGAGGAATGTCACAAACGATTTCATCCTTCATTTTTAAGGACGCCATTAAACAATGACAAGAGGCCAAAAATAATGGCTCAATATTTCAGTGTGCATAAACTCCCGAAGATTTTCATTTTATTACTTTTTTATTTTATTTTAATAATCATTGAGTCCATGCTGCCAAGTTTGTATTACTATGCATATTCTTTAGCAGGAACGTGCTTATTTTTAGGAATTACCAAAGAGGCGCACCTATTGTTTTGCGTGTGCTTTTTAAGTATCTTATACACGCTTAAACAAAAACTATAACTTATTTGAGCTATGATAGACAAAAGCAGCCAATTGCAGGCAAATATAACAAATGTCTAAATGGCCGACGCCATTATCGTCAGGGAGACCAAAATAATGACTGTACATGATTCTATTGAAATAAAGCTATTTACATACCATATGTTTGTATACTTTAGTTGTTTAGCCACGCTTTTCTATTTTAATCTTTATTCTCCATTTCAACAAACAGCTGACTGGTCAAGTGTCAGTGAGATGTATGTGCTATGTGTTGCCAAGTTTTTATACCGAAGTTTGTTAGCGGTGATAAGCGCTTTTTTAGTAGTTCTTCTTAACACGTATTATAGTATACTAAAACAACACCCCTAATGTAATTGCTATTTAAAATTTATCTCTAATTGTATTTCGCAAATTATTCTGCCAGTAGTAGTCTTACATGTTGTTTAACACCCCTGGCTTAGAAAGAGTTCCTTATTATTTCGCATGCTTGTTCCATTTCCTGTTGCCAATACTTTCGATCCATTCGTGCTCACCATTTTCACTGTCAACAATCATGCAAACATTTACCAAATCGACTTCACCACAACTAACGAGTTTCGTTTTATTTCACCAGCCATCGGCGCGTGTCCGCATACTACTCGCCCCACCACCATCTCATAAAAGGAAGAAACAAAAAAAAAAGAAAAAAGCCAACCACTTTGTCGCCTCGAGTCAAGTAGCCGTGCGATTTACCATTTCAGCTAAAATGTAAACGTACGCGTGTTAATTGATTTGCACGTCAGGTGAAAATTATTAATGAACACAACATGCAAGGAGTGTATACAGTAGAGGGACTCTGTCCGCCATTACTACAATACCTCCCCAGCGACAGTAGCCCAGTAATAGAGAAGAAAAAAAAAAACGGGGCGACATCGACGAATGACCATAACTCATTTCTTAATTCGATAGCCACTATTTCCCTGGCGTATTGCTACTGCATTAATGCAGTACCCAACAATAGAGGTTCATCGATTGCAGTGCAATCGATTTTCCGCTCAGTAGAGCTGTGTGCACTGTGCGCGATATCACGCAATCGGGCGTGTGTATCAACTGCGATCATCATAAAAACAAAAGCAGAGTGAAGCCAGTGAAAAAATAATGTTTTAACGCTCTGGTCGAGTGATGTCTACATAATTGAGAATAATTGCTATGCAGCAATCGACGAATGGCCGAAAGGTATGTCAGCCAGGCTAATTGAAGTCTCGGTTGGAATGGTAGTTGCTTCTCAAATAACATGTTAAAAAAAGTTCACGCTGGAAGTTGACTTTACGACCATTTGCCTGTATTTATTCACAGCCTTCTTGTTTTTATGGGAATTTAATTAGAAAAATGTTTATTAGGTACCATACAGAGTTTAGCATATTTTACAACATCTTATGGTTTAATTAGCGGTAAAGGTTGTTGCGCAATTAATATGGCTCTATGGTTGAAGTGCATTTTATTTTTCACTTATTTCTGTCAGTTGAAGTGGCAAAAGTGGGTTGAGAGTTATTAAACGTTGAAAATGGCGATAAAAATGGGAATGTTGTTTGAGTATTTCAAGTTATAACGAATTTGGAGACATATTTGTCATTGATGGCTGAATTCTTTATGTTCGGCGCCATATTGGATATTTAATTGATCGTTTTTTTTTTTGTCATAAATGTTATTTGCAGATATGATCGGAATGTTATAATTTCTCAAAACTCATTTTTCTTTTACACGTTAGATGTTAAGGAGGGCTAACTGAAACTGTCAAATTGCACAGAACTATGACAATTTACAAAACTATGCCCGTTCTGGTTCTTTCGTGGCGCTACAGGCTGGGGTGGACCTGGGCCTTAAACAAATGAAGGGGACGCCAATTTGTTTGAAATCCCCCTCTACTTGTTTGCGCCACTTACCGCGAGGTCGTCCACTACTGCGCCGTCCTTTCGGGTGTATTCGAAGATTTTCCGGACTGGAACATAGGGCTCCATCCGCTCAACATGACCCAGCCATCTTTGTCGCCGTATGTGAAGTCTTCTGGCTAAGTCGATGTCGAGTGTATATAGGCCGTATAGTTCGGCATTTTACCTTCTCCTCCACTCGCCATCTATACAGATGGGACCAAAGATCACTCGAAGAACCTTTCACTGAAAGTAACCAAGAACGACCTCATCCGATTTTTAGAAAGTCCGTACCTCTGCGCCATACAGCACCACTGGGATGATAAGTGTCGTATACAGAGTTGCCTTAGTAGTTCGAGACAGGGCTTTGTGAGTCAATTGCCTTCTTAGCCCATCAAAACAGCGATTGGCAAGAGTAATTCTTCGTTTGATCTCCCAACTGGTGTTATTGGCGGAGTTCACACATAGAGCCTAGATAGGCAAAGTCCTTTACTACCTCAAAATTTTATCTTGCTATTGTTGCGTTCTGCCCAAGACGCCAATGTTGGGTGTCCTTTTTTGTAGACAGCATATACGAGTATATTGTTTTGCTTTCATTGACCGCTAAACCCATTTTTACTGCATCGATCTCAATACTCGCAAACGCCCTCCTGGCGGCCAGCTAAATTCTTCCGACTATGTCAATGCCATTGGCGTAAGTAAGCGAGTAGTTGTACAGACTTGTAAAAGAATTTACCCCAGGTGTTGGCTTGTGAGTTCCGTACAATTCTTTCAAGGACTATAGTAAATAGATCACATGATAGCGCGTGAAAGAGAATCAAATTATTCGCTTTGGAAAGCGCTAAGAGGCATCCGGAAACCTCAAATGGAAACTGGGCCAAGAGCGACAAAGAAAGGGCAGAACTTTTTGCTTTCCACTTAGAAGAAACGCTTAAGCCGTTCGACGGCCCTTTGTTAACGTCCGACTCCCCAGTCATGACATCTGATAACTTTAAAGTAAGAAAAGTTGCACTGATTGAACTGGGGGAAGTGATTAAAAATTTAAAGACGAAAAAAGCTCCGGGTTACGACTTGCTAACGGCGTAGGTGGTCAAGGATTTGCCGAATAAAGATCTTATCAAACTGCTGTATTTGATCAACGCTTCGTTCAGATTGCTCTATGTTCCGAGTCAATGGAAAGTCGCCGAGATTATAATGGTCCCGAAACCAGGAAAACCTCTGAATGAGAAGAAATCATATCGGCCTATTTCCCTATTGCCGGTTATCTCAAGAATATTCGAAAAACTACTTTCAAAACGTCTACAACCCGTAATCGACGAAAGACATCTCATTCCTGACCATCAGTTTGGATTTTGAATCAAGCATTCTACAATCGACCATCGAAGTCCACAAAATAACTGATTGAGAAAACTCTCGAAGAATAAAGGATTTGTTGTGGTGTATTTCTTGACGTCTCACAAGCTTTTGATAAGGTTTGCCACGAAGGCTTGGAGTATAAATTGCAACGACTACTGCCACGGCAACTCTTTCTAATCTTACGATCGTACCTCACTGAGAGAATCTTTCGTGTTAAGCACGGAAATGATTACTCTAACTTCAAGGAGATTGCAGCCGGAGTCCCGCAGTCAAGTGTCCTTGGCCCACTTCTATATGTACTCTACACGCGTGATATGCCGCAGGAAAGAAACTGCGTCGTCGCCACGTTTGCGGACGATACGGCGATATTGACAACGGACGATACTATTGAAGCAGCAACTGGAAAGCTTCAACATGCTATTAAAGAAGTCCACGCTTGGACGAATTCTTGGCGTATTGTGCTGAACGAAAGCAAATCTACTCACGTCAACTTTACGTACAAAAAGTGGATAGATTGCCTGTATATCTAAACTCGGCTCAAATACCGTACGCGAACGAAGCAAAATATCTAGGAATGACTCCAGATGTTAAGCTTGAATGGAAATCGCACGTAAAAAAGAAACCCGACGAGCTTCAAAACAAATACCGCCAAATGTACTGGCTACTCGGAAAATATTCGAAGTTGAGCCTATATAACAAACTGCTTATCTATAAGCAAGTGCTAAAGCCAGTGTGGACGTATGGTATGCAACTATGGGGTTGTACCAGGAAAAGCAATAGAAACATCATACAAACTTTTGAAAATAAAGTTCATAGAGCGATCGTTAATGCACCGTAGTATGTACGTAACGAAGATATTCATCGGGGTCTGGGAATTCCCAGCGTCGTCGAAGAGATAACAAAATTTGCGTGTAAACGCAAAGATCGTGTCCACGGCCATTGTAACCGTACCGTCATTCAACTACTTGACGCGAACAATTCAATTCGTCGTCTGCAAAGGACAAAACCTTCTGACCTCACGTCATAGTATATGTATGCTGGTTGTGAAAAACGCAGGAACTTTTATTGGAATTTAACCTGTCTAAAGTGCTACATTTATTTTTAATCTCATACGAACATCTTTTTCCAAAATCACAATTCTCGTAAGCGAAAATAAAACTTCTGGATAAGCGTCGGCTTCGTTGTAGTATTAATCTTGAAGAGAGGTATTTTTTTAGTGAGTAAAAATCTTACACTACCATAAGCACGCGCGGTCTAACAATATACTGCTTGATTCCTACCACGACAGCTGTGTCCCAAAGACACATGTTAGCAAACGCAAAGGGCCTTGGTGGAATGACCAACTGGCGGAACTTAGGAAGAAAGTCAGAAAACTCTTCAACTCTGCAAAGCGAACGAAGAGGTGGGACGAATACAGGTTTGCTCTCACAGAATACAATCTAGTATTGAGACGATCTAAGCGATCTGCTTGGAGGAAATGCTGCGAAACAATCGCTGACATGCCTACAGCGGCGCGAATCCATAAATCACTCGCAAACGATCATGTCAACTGTGTAGGGTTACTGAAGAAAAATGACGGAACCTGCACGACGGACTGTGTGGATACACTTAGAACCTTACTTCAGGTACATTTCCCAGGCTCGTCTCTTAACACATCTTATGTGTACTCGAACACAGTTAACCACAGGGTTTATGTGGACAGGCGAGTTAATAGTTTATCTGGAAAAATATTCAGTCTAGAGGAAGTTGAATGGGCGGTAGGCACATTCAAACCTTTTAAAGCCCCCGGCGGTGACGGTCTGTTTCCAGCACTTCTCCAAAAGTCAATTGACCTCATCCTGCCGGGGTTGACAGCTTTATTTAGAGCCAGCTACAATTGGGGATACATACCACCCACCTGGAGGCAGGTTAATGTGGTTTTCATCCCCAAGCCGGGCAATAGGCCTAGCGAGCTGCCTAAATCATACAGACCTATACCATAAGTCTAACATCATTCGTCCTTAAGACAATGGAGAGATAGATATCCGTATTAGAGACCGGTTAGATCTGTCTAACCCTCTAAAACTCGAATCAGTACGCATAGAGGAAAGGCAAATCTACAGTAGGTGCCCTTCACTATCTCGTCAAAAAGATAGAGGGAACACTCAGTTCAAGGGAGATAGCCATTTATTGATATCGAGGGCGCATTCGATAACACTGGTTACGACTCGATCGCAAGGGCGATCAGTAGCAGAGGTATCGAAGAATCGACCAACCAATGGATCAGGGCCATGCTGGTAAGTCGATTCATTACTTCCTCCTCTGGGGGAGTGTCGGTGTCCATAACTGCAGCCAAAGGCTGTCCTCAAGGAGGAGTTCTTTCCCCCCTGTTATGGTCTATAGTCATCGACAACTTGTTAGTAGATCTTCACAGATCAGGCTACACCACCGTCGGTTATGCTGATGACTTGGCGGTTTTTATCAGAGGTAAACACAGCACGACAATTTCCAACGTCATGCAAAGTGCAATATCTCAATTTGTAGAATGGTGTAACAAAGAAGGACTATCCATAAATCCTAGTAAAACCGTTCTGGTGCCTTTTACAAGGAAGACACAGGTCAACCTTGAACCTATCACAATCAAAGGCACCGCACTAGTTTATTCCAACGAGGTCAAATATCTTGGTGTAATTCTTGACAAACGACTTAATTGGAATTCACATATCAAGTCCGCCACTGAGCGCGTTACTAGAGCACTGAGGGCCAGTAAAGGCCTATACGGCAGAACTTGGGGTCTCTCTCCTAAGATGATACATTGGTTGTACATAATGATGGTTAGACCCATTATCACATACGCGGCCATTGTCTGGTGGCCAAAAACTCTCCAGCGGACAACGGCAAACAAGTTGCAGAAGTTGCAAAGAATTGTCTGTCTTGGCATTACAGGTGCGATGCGCACCTGCCCTACGACAGCTCTGGAAGCTATTGTTGGGCTTACACCCTTACCAATCCTCATTAGGAAGATGGCTGCTAGATATGCCATCACGCTGCAGCTAGATCACAAGTATAACCCAGGTGACCTTGTGGGACATTTAAAGATACTCAACTCAATCCCTAAAAGAGACATGTTTTGCACTTTACCAGATATTATGGTCAGGCAACACTGCTCTGGTAGGCTATTCGAGGTTGAAATATTGGACCGTGAAAACTGGTCCAATGGTGCTCCAACAGTGGACCCTAGGAAGTCTGGTCTGGTTCATCGACGGTTCGAAGATGGATTCTGGAGTTGGAGCTGGGTTTCGGTACCTATGGGTACGACTCCTACTGTGGCTGAAATCCATGCCATTGAGATTTGCGCCAGACAAAATCTCCGCAAGGGGATCAAAGGCGCTAGAATACATATCTTCTCAGATAGCCAAGCAGCACTTATGGCACTGTCGTCCAACCAAATGGACTCCAGAACCGTGAAATGCTGCTACGATGCATTACAAGACCTTGCCAAATACAACAGGGTAAAACTCGGTTGGGTACCCGGACACCAAGGGATTGTGGGCAACGAATCTGCAGATGAGCTTGCTAGGGCTGGCTCAGAATCTGTGTTCATAGATCCTGAACCTTATTGTGGCGTCAATTGGGCGACAGCTACAACGCTGATTAACGAATGGGAAAACAAACTTCGTCTAGACCACTGGACTAGTGGGCCAGGTCTAAGACAATCCAAACGATTAATCAAGCCTTACTTCTATAAGGCAATCCTTAACTTAGATAGGGAAAGCATTAAGAAGCTTGTGAGCTTTCTTACTGGCCATTGCGGCTTGAGATACCACCTTAACAAGATGAACCTGTGCCAAGAGAAGGACTATCGGTTCTGTTTAGAGGAGGATGAAACCTCCGAACATATTCTTTGTGAATGCCCGGCACTACACTGGTTAAGGAAACGTATTCTCCACAAGGAGATACTTACTTCAGTGGAACTGAAATGCTCCGCTGCTAAGGACATACTCACTTTCATAAGGGAGGTAGTACGTCTGTAAGATTAACTCCAACCCTCCAATACAATAGATCTTTCAGGTCGCAGTGAGGAAAAAAAAAAAAAAGCACGCGCGGTCGGGCCTTATGGTGTCTTTGGAAGATTTTTCACCTGCTCTCGGCATAAAAAAAAAAAAAAATTATAGCGCGTCACTTTGTCTAATACCTTAGCTGACATCAAACGGTTCAGTGGCGTTCTTTCCGGAGCAGCAAGAGTTCTCCATCGTCATCCTGCACAAACGGACCAGCTTGGCAGGAATGCCGAGACTAGACATGGCTCTGTATAACTTGTCTCTACACGCTAACATAGGCCACTTTAAAATCGATGAAGAGGTGGTGCGTATTGATAGTGTGATTATTTGGTCAATGGTGGGCTTTCCCGGGCTGAAACCGCACTGATAAGGAACTATCAGGTTGTTAACGATCCATTTTAGGCATTCACATACTACGGCAAAAAGGATCTTATATGCGATGTTGAGAACACTTATACCTGCATATATGGTATGGTTGGCGCAGTTCAGATAGTTTCCATTCTTTAGGAACTTTCTTTTTCGGTCTGTCAAGAGGCGATTAATTCTAGACGGTTTAAAGCCCAAAATATTGCATTTCATTTGACGTGAGATTGAGAAGACGGTAGAAAAAAACGTACATATAAACCTATGTGCGTGTATTAACTCACCATTTTCCAATCTGGTAGAATCAGTTCATTAAGGAATTTAAAAAAATAAAAATATGGCATTCTAAATACTATTTACGGCCTAATAAAATAAATCCTACCATGCAATATTTTATAATTGTTTGCCATGATAAATGCAAAAAAATAGTCAAAATTTAATTAATATGTCACTAGCTAAAACCACTGGAAAATTTATTTCTCTTTTAATTAACATATAGAAGAGTGAAATATAAACATCATCAAAACCACTGAATGGTGCTCGTATTATGCATATTCTAATTAAATGTTTCAATCACTATAAATTTGCAGCACATACGAGTACTCTCCTAACCACAGAGATGATGATAAAATCAAAATTATATTATTAATTGTCAACTAGATAGTAATCATATATTTTTTTTATTATTAGCCTTCCATTTCAAATAAAATAAAGAACATAACGTGCAAACGTCACACATAGTAACCTTTGGATCCTTGAGAGAATTTTTATTGCAAAATAGAATGTTTCACACTTACGAGTTAAACAATTAAATATGTTTAGTTTCCAAGTTGACAGATTTAGACAGCCACTTTGCTGATTTGTTGTTGTTAAATGCGAATGGTATTTAGGATTTCAAATGAAATTGCCACTCATTATAAAAAATTGATGTCAGCAGTAAAATAATTACACTCAATATGTTAAAATGTATTAACTAAAAACGAATTGAAAATGTTCTAACTAAACAACAAAAAATATATAAAAAATACTCACTCACTTATAGCGGACAAATCAATTATTTTAATAATAGATGGGAAATGATATAGATTTTTTGTAGTTTATAATAATAAAATATACGACAGACATTATTGATTAATTGTTTAAAATTTTGCATTTTCCCGTCCAGACATTAAAAAACTTTTTTCTCTGTTAATTAATTCATAGTCTTACAACCATTTGACATGCTATTTTCGAATGCCATTACTCCCTCGTCAACATGTAATTAGAATCATTTTTCAAAAATTGCTTTCATCGCACACGTAATGCGGAGAAAGAAAGATTATTTTATTATTATTTACTCAAAGTGAGGAGACGGGGAATTTGGCATTCCTAAAATATTTTTCCTATAGAGGAAAAAACAATGAGTGGACAAAGAGGGGTTCACATGACAGTATTTTGTATATTTTTGACAGAGTAGATGAGTAATGAAAATTGTTGGCAGAGAAATACACTTTTCGCAAATATCAACCTAAATTAACAAGAACGCTTGATATTTATTTAGGTAAAGTGAAAAGAATCTGTGTTGTATTCTGACATATAAAGATTAGTTAATTGGAAAAATCACCTAAAAGTGGTGAACTGAACAATTTGACGGAAAAGTATTTGTGTAATCTAGAAAATAATACTTGAACATATCCTTTGAATATATACATTTGACAGTTGTGGCTTTTACCGCTGACACTTATATTAAATTTTCACATTCTATGACATCCGTACGTTTGTGCTACAGCAATCGAAAAATTGTCGAATGTGAGAAAATGAGAGAATTGTCTCAGACCAAAGATTAGTATGCGAACGCTGTTTGAAATGATGCAAACATCAGTGACAGCAATTTGATTTATAATATATTTTATAGGTAATTTGCTTGGTGAATCTTCCGTTATGTTCGAAAAATAAAATATATTTTGTATTTTTGATATTTTGCATGTACCAAGGTGAAAATTGTCGAAAGACATCGCATGCGAGCTTTGCGATAGTGTGGGACTTTAATCCACTGAAAACAGCTGGAGAAGGTATGATTTATGTCATCCTTCCAATTATCGCACCTAGTCGTCAAACTTACTTACTTACTTAGATGGCGCTACAGTCCGGGGTGAATCTGGGCCTCAACCAACAAACCTCTCCAGCCAGCACGGTTACGAGCCAGCTGCCTCCAGTTGCGCACGCCAAGTTGGTTGAGGTCCCCCTCCACTTGTTTGCGCCACCTACCGGGAGGTCGTCCTTTACTGCGCCGTCCGTCCGGGGTGGATTCGAAGACTTTCTTAGCGGGAAGGTTGGGCTCCATCCGCTTTAAATGACCCAGCCATCTTAGTCGCTGTATGTGAACTCTTCTGGCTAAGTCGATGTCGTTGTACAGGCCGTATAGTTCGGCATTGTACCTTCTCCTCCACTCACCGTCTATGCAGACGGAACCAAAGATCACTCGAAGAACTTTTCTCTCGAAATAACCAAGGGCATCCTCATCCGGTTTTTTCAAAGCCCATGCCTCTGCGCCATACAGCAGGATTGGGATGATTAATGTCTTATAAAGAGTTACCTTAGTAGTTCGAGATAGGGCTTTGCTACTCAATTGCCGTTTTAGCCCATAGAAACAACGATTGGCAAGAGTAATTCTCCGTGTGATCTCTCCACTGATGTCATTTGCGGAGCTGACCATAGAGCCTAAGTAGACAAAATCCTTTACTACCTCAAAATTATATCTGTCTATTGTGGCGTTCTGTCCAAGACGCCGATGTTGGGTATCCTTTTTTGTAGACAGCATATATTTTGTTTTGCTTTCATTGACCGCTAGACCCATCTTTGCTGCCTCGTTCTCAATACTCGTAAATGCCCCATTGACGGCCCGCTGAGTTCTTCCGATTATGTCAATGTCATAGGCATAAGCGAGTAGTTGTACAGACTTGAAGAAGATTGTATCTCCGGGGTTGGCTTGTGAGTTTCGTACAATTCTCTCAAGTACTATGTTAAAGAGATCGCATGGCAGCGCGTCGCCTTGTCTAAGACCTTTCCTGACAGCGAACGGTTCGGTGATGTTCTTACCGACTTTGATGGAGCAGCGAGAGTTCTCCATCGTCATTCTGCACAAACGGACGAGCTTGGCAGGGATGCCAAGACTAGACATGGCTCTGTATAACTCGTCTCTATACACGCTACCATAGGCAACTTTGAAATCGATGAAAAGGTGGTGCGTATCGATTTTATATTTATGGGTTTTTTCCAAGATCTGCCGTAGTGTGAATATTTGGTCAATGGTGGACTTTCCCGGCCTGAAACCGCACTGATAAGGACCTATCAGGTTGTTGACGATCGGTTTTAGGCGTTCACATAATACGGCAGACAGGATCTTATATGCGATGTTGAGGAGACTTATACCTCTGTAATTGGCGCAGTTCAGAGGGTCTCCTTTCTTCAGCATCGGACAAACGATGCTGAGGTTCCATTCATCGGGCATACTTTCCTCCGACCAGATTTTACAGATGAGCTGGTGCATGCTCCTTACCAACTCATCTCCTCCTGCCTTGAAAGTTCAGCGGCAAGGCCGTCGGCTCCAGCAACTTTGTTGGATTTGAGTTTAGATATCGCTATCCTCACTTCATTCTGATCGGGTTGACGGGAATTTTGACTGCCATCATCACTGTTGAATGGCTCATTCTGCCTGACAGCGGAATATTGATCATCATCGCCGTTTAACAGTCTGCAGAAGTGTTCCTTCCATATCCTCAGCACCGACTGCGATTCTACTACTATGTTGCCATTTTCGTCCCTGCAGGCTTCTGTTCTGGCTTTGAAACCCTGGCATGTTCTTTTTACCCTTTGGTAAAATTTTCGAACATTATTCCTGCAATAAAGTCTCTCAATCTCCTCGATCGAGCGCTTCTCATACTCTTTTTTCTTCTTTCTGAGAAGTCGATGTTCCTCTTTTCTCCTGCGCACGTAGAGCTCGTAAGCAGCTCTGGTTCTTCTATGCAGCGCCGCTTTGTACGCCTCTTGTTTTGCTGCATGTGCTTGCCGGCATTCCTCATCAAACCAGGTGTTTCGTTGTGGTGGGCGAGAGAAACCCAGTACATCAGAGGCGGCATCTCTAATGGCTTGTTGGCAACGCTGCCATTGGTCTTCCGCATTTGCTGCTGGCGGCATAGGACTTAGATTGAGATTAGAAGAAACACGATCGGCAAAGGTTCTGGCGGTCTCTTGCGATTGTAGGTTTTCGACGTCAAATTTCCTCACAGCATTTCGTTGATTTCGCTCCGTTGTGGATATCCGCATCCGTACCTTGGCTACAACTAGGTAGTGATCCGAGTCCACGTTGGCTCCTCGGAAAGTCCGGACACCCAGAATACTGGAAGAGTGCCTTGCGTCGATCGCAATGTGATAAATTTGGTTAACAGTTTTTCGATCAAAGGAGAGCCATGTTCCTTTGTGAATGTCGAGACGTGGGAACCGCGTACTAGCTACGACAAAGTTTCACCCCGCCGCAAAGTCGATTAGCCTGAGTCCGTTGCCGGATGTGTTGTCGTGCAGGCTGTGCTTTCCGACCACACTACTAAAGACCTCCTCTCTTCCTAGCTTTGCGTTAAAGTCGCCTAGGATAATTTTAACGTCGTGGCTAGGGCATTGCTCATACGTCTTGTCCAAGAGCTGGTAGAAGTCATCCTTTGTCGCGTCGTCCTTCTCCTCGTGAGGGGCGTGAACGCATATTAGGCTAATGTTGGCAAATTTAGCCTTGATACGGATAGTCATGAGGCACTCGTTCACATGCCGGAAACTCAAGACTTCTTGCCTAAGTCTGCCTCCAATGACAAATCCGCACCCGAATAGACGCTGTCCTTTTTGTCTGTAGCAATCGCCGTAGTAGATGTCGCAGTTTTTCATACTTCTTTTGCCCGGCCCATCCCATCGCACTTCTTGGATGGCGGTAATGTCTGCTTTGAGACACTCTAGGGCCTCCGCAAGTTGTTCGGCTGCACGTGGTTTGTAGAGGGACCTAACATTCCATGTGCAGACACGAAGATCGTTGTCCTTTTTACGTTTGCATCATGGTCGTCAACAGTAAGATCATCCGTATCCGAGGCTGTTGCTTCGTAACCAAAGGCTTTTTACGTGGTAGGGAAGTTAACTCGACGGCACAACCCCCAACCTGGAGGACCAGATCCTTTTTTTGCAACCCCTAGGACGAGGGGCCGGATACACCTATGTCAGTAACCCACTTCGGGGATATGAGCGCTGCCGTTGGCCCATTAAGGGTTTATCCGCCATCATCTCTTTTTCAATACCCTGACGTAGTATTGAAAATCCTTACAGACCTCAGCTCCAAATATGTTGAAGTAGCTCCGGTAAGGTATCCGCTGGTCTGTAGACGTCACCGTTGATTCCATCGAGAGAATTCATCCGCCGCACGTCCTCCTTCTGAGGACCTCTTGCTAGACTTCTGAGACGCATATTTCAGCCGATCAGGTCAACAAGAGATGCCTCGTCCGGTTAGACATATGCGCGCTGAAGTTCACCCAGATGTGCTTACGCAGGTCTGAGTGTTCAGCTGCACATATATCGTCGGACTCAGCATACGCTTATCGATTTGAAGCTTATGTATGTATTAATCCCTTGGTCCGGTCCACACTTTATCAAAAACTTGTGTGACATCAGAAAGATGGTAGATCATATTTTGTTATCTTCTAATGCTTTTTTTTATTTTATCAATTATTCTGTGTACCTGATATATTAATGAATACCTATTTCTAAAACTGAATTGATGGTTTGGTATCAATGTATTTTCTTCTATGATCGGATGAAGAAGTTTCAGAAGATTTTTTTCGAATAGCTTAGACAGTATTATAGATATATTTCAAATCATTTTACCAATCTAATCAGCTGTTTCGCATTGGACCGTTCTCATTTGTTTGCTTGCTGACATTGGGTGCATTCAAGTTTCCAGATATCTGGATTTTGCGCGTTCGTAATTGAGCAATCGTCGCAGAAATCTAGATGACATTTAATCAGCTGACTCAGGCGAACTTGGAGGAAAAAATTTGTATGGATTGTATGAACGAATGCAAACAAGCTGATGAAAAAAGTTCCGGTTGCTGAAAGTCTTTAAATTTCCGTAAAACCTTAGTTTCTATTTCAAATTATTTTGACCATATTTTTCCGGGTTAATTTTGCATTTAAAGTGTTGTATTTTGTCTTCGAAAAATGCGAGGGAAAAACTTAACACTGAATGATTGTCCAGACAGATTTCGCATTCTCGGTAATCTGACGTGCCTAAACAGCCAGAATCTGGAAACCTGATAAAAAAAAAAAAAATTGATGAGGTGGAGAAATACTTATCTCACAATTTTGCAAGTCATTTCAGTGAGCTTTAGTACAATTTCACAATTTCAGTACAATTTCAGTACATAATGTAGGCATGGTTTGCAAACGTTACTCAAAGAACTAATCATTATGAATGCGGGGCTTAGCCAAAAGCATTCAATTGTTATTAGTTTCATTTAACTAAATTGTAAATACTTTGAGTACCGTTTCTACTCTACCGGTTCTGCAAACCACAACCTTTTCCATTCTTAAAAACGATATAAAACCCACAAAGATTAACATTTTATAATGTATGAAATATTCATCCGAAAACGACTTCAGAAGGCGTACACCACCGTTAATTTTTTTCATTTTTGTCGGTCGAATGGCGCTTGAATACATCATCATAAAATATTTAAATCAATCGATACGAGTTAATCGTTAAAAACCAATAAATTAACTCGATTAATTTTTATAAATAAAAAAAAAGTCGAACAACTACAGACAATCTTGGTTTTGGTATACCTATTGCCTTCAAAAGGAAATCAATCGTATGCGCATACATTATGAGATACATTTTTCGTAACTAATTTATTAAATACCTACCTACACGATACTTCATGCTGCTGTATTAGATTAGTTTTTCTATACTTACATATGTATATTATTATGGACTTTTGTATTTTTATTTAAACTTCGCCCATAACTTTTGAAGTGTTTTTTTTTATTGATTCAACACATTAGATCATTAGTAGTTTTCAATTGACATTGAGAATGAATATGATAATTTTGACGATCGGCGATTAGGCGTTAAACGTTGTATATACATGTCACTAAAACGTCACATCCTTATTCAATTTAATTCAATTCAATTCATTTATTAACAAGTATAAGAATAGTACAATAAAACCTGGTCTTTTAAAAGTACAAAACATAATATTAGTTTAAACATAGAAATCGATTAAAATAATATAATATAAAAATATATGGTAATTCAATATTATATAATTACAGAATAAATAAGAAAAAAGATAGAAAAAATTAAAAAGAAATATATAGTTAACTAGATATAGAAAAGAGAGAAAAAAAGAGAGAGGGGTTATTGCTGCATTGAGAAGTGGCTATAAATGGCTTTTTTGAAATTATGTGCATTTTTTTAATCCTTTTATATGTATTGGTAAAGAGTTCCACAGCCTAACAGAGTGAATAAAAAATAACCGGGAAGAATTCAAATAATTATAAGAAGGCCAAATTGATTTTAAGGGTTCTTCGAGAATGCGAGAAGGACAGCTTTTTGTAAAGGTAATCGGGTTTTTTCAGGTTAATGATTTTATGAAGAAAAATACAATTCCGAACTCTAAAGTATTGTTCCATAGCACAACCAAGTAGATTGGTAGAAAGATGTGAAATTCGAGAATATCTTTTTAATCCATAAATGTACCTTACTGAATTGTTAAAACAAACTTGGAGCTTATGCTGTGACAAGGAATCCAGGTTACTATAAACTACCTCTGCGTAAGATAGTATGGGAACGATCATTGCTAAAACCAGTCTGCGATGGGTTTCCATAGGTGTAAAACTCGCAGTCAACCACAGTTTTCTGAGACAGCCATAAATTCGACCAATGGCAAAGCTAATGTGATCATAGCAGGATAAACTACGGTTTATTTTATAGCCCAAACTAGTAACCGAATTAACGTAAGTCAGTTTTGAACTAGAAATATATATCTCAGGTAAAAGATTAGAGTCTAATGATCTATGGCATATGGGTATAATTTGGGATTTAAGTGGATTTAAAACAAGACCATTAGATACAGACCAACGGTGAATTGCAGACAAATCTTCGTTAAATTTCGAACACAGTTGGTGTATGTTAGAGAGGGGACCAGATAAACAGAGTTGTACGTCATCCGCATACAAATGAGTAGATGCAAACTTACAAACAGATGGTAAATCATTGACAAACATACAGAACAGAATAGGACCAAGAATAGAACCCTGCGGTACACCCTGTTTTATAGATTTATACCCCGAGCACTTATCAGCAACCACAACTCTCTGCTGCCTGTTGCTAAGAACACTAAGAATCAAACTTGACGCCAGTGAGCTAAAGTTAAAAAATCGCCGCAGTTTCAAGCAAAGAAGCTCATGGTTAACCGTATCAAAGGCCTTTGAGAAGTCGAGCAAGCAAAGAAAAGAAAGATGTCCTTTATCAAAATGTATCCTAATATCGTCCATTATATTGACCATAGCCGAAGCACAACTATGGCCCTCTCTGAAGCCTGACTGTAAGGGATAAAGTAATGAGTGTTGGTCAAGATGACTACGAATTTGCAGTGCTATCACTTTCTCAAGGACCTTAGAAAGGCATGGTAGTATGCTTATTGGCCTAAAGTCATTAGCTGAATTTGCTTTTGACTTCTTAGCAACAGGCACAACTTTAGCGAGTTTCCAACTTTGAGGAAAGATAGAGGACATCAAACAAGAATTCAGTATGTGCGTAAAATGGTTGATTATAAATGGAGAAATCATTTTAATAAAGCGAATTTGAATTCCATTCTCACCAGTGGCGTTCGACTTTATGCTCATAATAATTTGGTGGACATCTAAACTAGTCACTCTATTAAAGGAAAGTTCAGGCAGATTTGCATTTTGAATGGCTAAAGTTAAATGAGCATTAAACGACTGTACATCATTGGAAAGAAAGGTGTCATTCAATACGTCAGGATCAATTGCGCAGGTCCCACTACCTTTACCGCTAATACCAACCTCACAAAGATTACGCCAGAGTATTTTAGATGGAAGCGCTGTATTTAATTTTGAGCTATTAAAGCTTCTTTTTGAATCTCGAGTAGTGCGAGTTGCAGTATTACGAGCTATTTTGTACAAAGCCCAATTAATGGAATTAGGCGTATGCTTCCACCTGCTGTAAAGTCTATTTCTGTTCCTTATTGCATTAACCACATCAGTAGTAAACCATGGGCAACTCTTATTACGGATGGACACAGTTTTCAAAGGAACATAATTATGAAATAAATTGCAAACAAACGACTGAAAATTTTTTATTTTGTCATTAGGATCAGTTGGTACCAAACAATGATTCCAAGGAACCAAACCTGCCGCCGTTTGAAGCAGACTTAGGTTAATCGAACTAAAATCTCTGAAAGAAAACTGTAAAGGTGAACTAATATGCGAAAAATGAATGTCATAAGTTATGAAAAGCAAATCATGATCAGATATACCATCGAGAGATAACTGATCTAAAAGAAGAACAGATGACGTGTCAGCAACTATGAACAGATCTAAGAGACTTGGTACAGAAACGGGGGAGAAATGTGTTGGATTAGAGTTAACTACAGATAGGCCTAAGGATAAACAATTATCAAGAATTTGGTTACTACGATAACTATTTTTAAATAAATCAGCATTGAAATCACCACTAATTATTATGTGCTCAAATAAAGGAGAGAAATCAGAGAGAATCGAAAAAAATGGTACAGGAGAAGAACTACGGTCAGGGTTATACACACAGGAAACTAAACATTTAGTATTATTATCAGATACTTCTATTATTATATATTCAACACTGGTTCCTTCAGATTTTGTGACCAGTTTACAGTTGAGGGTGGATTTTCAGTAAATGGCAACACCACCACCGATAGTTAAAGTTACCCTATCATTCCGAAATAATTTATAATTCGGTAAACTATAAAATTTATCTTCGGCATCAACCTTAAACCAAGTCTCAGATACACAGACGATGTCAACAGACGAATTTTCAAAAATGTATCGAAAATAATCAAGTTTGGAGACATTTAAGCTTCTTGCATTAAAATAGCAAACTCGAAAGCCTTCTTCACAATTTGATAAGATATTTAACATAGCCCGATTTGAGTTATTACTCACTCTGTGGCTGTAGCTACACACACAAAATAATCACAAAATAAATATGTCATCGTCATCTCATGACATATTGTAATAAATTTGCTCAAGCAATAATCAAGAAAGGTGTAAGGCCAGTAAATTGCTTAATTGTCTTCATTTTCGTTTTATTTTCACCATGCAAAGGTACAATATTTATATTTATACTGACAACCATAAACATAAAAGAATTTTTACAAAATCTCTTAGCGCTGTCAACAATGAACTCGTACACATCGAATGTCGGTTGCATTGCATTCACGCCTTATAAATTCCCACATCAACGTTAAATAAATAGTACATACACAATTCAGTGAATGTTTTCTCACTGACAGTAGCACCTTGTAATCACTTTCATCGCACTTCCTCACGTTAATTTATTTTAATATTCCATAGCATCTGAACATTCTGTTATCTAAATGGAAAAAAAATCTCTGCTCGTAACAAAATACAAAATAAAATAAATGAATTTTTTTTTTGCCTCCACTACACACCTTATTTCCCACACCTTTTTTTCTGTCTACTTTGTCATCGTAGTGCAACGATTAAAATTATCTCTCATGCTTGCAAAATTTACATAATAAAAAATATGAGAAGTAGCATGGGAAAAGAGATACGAAATAAAAAGCAGAAGCGAATTTCATTTTGAAAAAAAGAAAATTAATGTAAGAAACAAAACCGAGAGAATAATTTCAACATCATGACGTGACACCATCGTGCTACTTCTGTTTCACCTTGTCGTGGTTTAATTATGCACACCTTTTCAGGTGAAATTGTTTATATCTCTCTAGGGCTCTTCGTGCCCATAAATTATTTATGCAAATAACAAGTGCAGCGATAAATATATTAAGAGGAGCAATCAAGAAAAAAATAAACAACATAATTGGAGTTATGGGTATAGCGCTCGATGTACAATATATGGGAGGAGACAAATTGAACTGACATGTGTAGATAAAGTGACAGTTTGACACATTTTTATACTTTTTATATGTAAAAGGAAAAGAAAAAGAAGTATTTGTCTTGTTATTTTAAATCATGACTGATTGATTGGGTGCTGATCCTGGAAAGACTAGTTTGGAAACGTGTTCTTTAACAACTTTATTCACAGCGTTTTGATGCCTGAACTGCTAATGTGTCAGTGTACTGAACTCAAAATATTTTGGGCTACTTTGAGTCATGTCTAAACGTCATATTCTGAAGAGTTTTCAACATTTTACAATAGGTTAGGTAAGGTTAGATTAAAGTGGCTGCCAGCTGATAATCGCCAACACACTTAGGCCATAGATCCATTGTGATATCACGTGGATCATGGGAGAAAGTTTCTCTCTTCATACTCGTTAAACCATTTTAAGCTCCTTATGAAGCGTAGGGGGCTCTTAATGTCGATGTCTATCAGGTCGCCTGTAATAGGAGGCTCCTAGGTAAAGCTTCCTTCTACAGGAAAGAACTGGGCAGAAACAAAGAAGGTGAGGAATAGTTTCTTTCTCTTCTTCATCCATGCAGCTTCTACAAACGTCGTTCGCAAAAGGCCCAGCCTTGTAGCATGCCCAGTGATGACACCTATTGTAGCGCCGATATGCACGATTTATCGTTAGACATGTAGGTAAAGCTCTGCTGGGTCCCTGGTCATGAAGGCATACCAGGGAATGAGAAAGCCGATGAACTGGCTAGAGGAGGCTCAGCACTAAGCTCGGACCAATCCGACCCCTCGGTGTACATCCCGCCTTGCGCCCTTAAGCTCGAAGCAGGAAACAAAGCCATACCGGAGGCTAACAATGGGTGGACCTCTTTAGATACTTGTGTCACCACGAGGAAGCTGTGGCCCGCTTTTGACAGAGTAAGAACCAATAGACTCATACAGAGGCATAGAAAATCCCTCTCTACTCTAATAGGAGTCATTACGGGGCATAATACCATGCGGTACCACATGAAAAAACTACGTGTGACTAACGAAGACCTTTGTAGAGGCTGCGGCGACGAGGAGGCTCAGGAGGACACCGCCCACTTTCTCTGTCATTGCCCAGGCCTCTTTCATTTGAGAAATAAGATCCTTGGACAACACTTCTTTGAGGATCTAGAAGAGTTGTCCAACAGACCAATAAATGAAATCGCAAACTTCATCAAATCCTCTGGATGGTTTGTATCTAGGGCACAGTGAGTACTAAGTTCTTTCTTTAGGATATTTACAAAGACGGTATTTTTCCACGAGGAAGGGATTCCCTTTTCTATCTCCTTTCCCCCCATGGGTATCACAATGGGTCTATACTGACCTGAGTGTGGTGTGGAGGTTTTCTATCCCTCTACACCTGCCCACTTACCTAACCTAACCTAGACATGTAGGTCCACAAAAAAAGTTCGAAGGCACTGGAAGTTTCCATTGTACGATCTGAAAGGAGTTACCTTGCGAGGTAGAAATGAAAAGTGTTAAAAATCCGAGTCTAGAAAATTAGGAACTCTACTGCACCCTAATTGTTGTCAGTTGTCTAATTAATATACGACTTTACTTTGGTCCTTACGATTTATCATTCTCACACACTTTTGTTTCTTAATAAACGCGCAACTCGCAACGTCAAACTCTTTTTGATTGTGTTTGCCGAAATGATGACTCACCATTTTGAATGACATAAAACTAACTATTTAGCTTAATTTCAAACAAACACATTATTTATAGACTCGTCTAATTTTAAAAGCTTTAGAATCTGTACATAATCTGATAGTATTATACTCGTATTTTCTAAGAATTAAGATAAGATTCGGCGCTCACAAGTGGAACAATAAAATGTCACTGATAACGTGCCAATGCAATTAAGTTTCGGTATACGAAATAAAATATAACGAGGATAAGATTTTATTCGAACAGAAGCCAACTATTTATTCAGTTTACACCGACTGCTTTACACTGTTAATTATTTGCTCAACGTTCAGGCAACTAGTCAGTGGTTACAGTCCAGTAGTAATACTATTGAGTCACGACTGTTGTCAGTTGTCAGTGTCTACTTATACCTTTTCTAATGAAGGTTAGGTTAGGTTATGTTGAGTAGAGTTATGAGGTTATTATAAAAACACTAGGCACCAAGGTGGGCCAATCGCGATCCCAAGGGAACCTTCACGACAAAAAGACCTAAACCAATTCTCCCATACTCTTAATTTCCCTACGGAATTTGAAAAAGTCATTGTTGTGGTTCAAGGACCTTACCTTTTCTAGGTTATCGAAGAAGTTCTAGTAATGCCGTGGCATTCACAGAGTATATGTGGTATGTCCTCTGAGACATGTAGGTCATTGCAGTACCTGCAAACATCCTTACCTTACCTTAGTTCCTTTAACCCCTCGGGGGGCA
This sequence comes from Brachypalpus laphriformis, assembly GCA_945910035.1. Taxonomy (NCBI): domain Eukaryota; kingdom Metazoa; phylum Arthropoda; class Insecta; order Diptera; family Syrphidae; genus Brachypalpus; species Brachypalpus laphriformis. Next base: position 310,300,966 of record OX246753.1, on the reverse strand, counting down.
TAGGGCGTCAACCACACCTGCGCGCCATCGTGTTCGAAGTTCTGCAACGCGTTTGAGCTGCCTCCAGCTCATTCCTAATGAGCTCGATTCCTCCTCAACTGTTCTACGTCACGTTTGCCTAGGGCGCCCCGCTGTTCTGCCTGCCTGGGTGAGCGGATTCCACTGCATGGCGTATTTCGCAATGGAGTTGTCTTCGCGCCGTAGGGTGTGTCCAATCCATTCCCACTTTCTTCTTCGTATAGTAATGCTTATAGGTTCTTGGTCCGTTCTCAGATAAAGTTGTTCGTTGGAGATGCGGTTCGGCCAAAAAATCCTCAAGATGATTCTTAAGCATTTGTTTAAGAAGACTTGCAGCTTGCGTGTGTTAATGGTGTCCACCTTCCAAGTACTGCACCCATAAAGCAGCACTGATTCTACGTTGGAGCGGAACAGTCGTAGCTTGGTTCTTAAGCTGATAACATTGCTTCTCCAGATTTTGGATAGCATTCCGAATGCAGCTTTAGCCTTCCCGATTCTTCTGCACACATCCAGTTCGGTGCCACCGCGATTAGCCGAGACGACACTTCCTAAATATAGAAAGTTAAAAACTTTCTCGATTTCCTGTCCGGCAATGTTAAGTTGATCGCGGGTATTAGAAGTGCTCAGGGCTTTTGTTTTGGCTGTGTTTATTTTTAGCCCCACTTTGTTTGCCTCAGCTTCTAGATTTTGGGCCATCAAATGAAGATCCATTATCCGATGTGAAAGTAGACAAACATCGTCAGCGTAATCCAGGTGTTTGAGGTAAGATGTCATAGTCCAACGAATTCCATAATTAGCTTCCGTCAATGCTGCACGGAGTACATCGCCTATAACCACCAAGAACAATAGTGGGGACAGTATGCACCCTTGACGTACTCCACTTTGGACTTAAAAATCCTCCGACACCTTACCATTGTGCACGACGTGACACTTACGGCCCCCGTTGATAATAGCTATAAGTTTTTCTGGAATGCCTGTCCTGCGCAAGGCCAACCAGATAGCAGCTCGATTCAAGCTGTCGAAAGCCTTCTCGAAGTCGATAAACAGTAAATGTAGCGGAGACCTATACTCAACGCATTGCTCGATTATGATACGTAAGGTGTTTATGTGATCGATGCAGGAGGATCCAGCGCGAAAGCCTGCCTGTTCGACATCGAGAGTTGAATCTAAATGTTCTTTAATTCGTTCTAGAATTATTCTACTCTCTACTCATTCGAATTCAAGATCATACCGCCATCGTCTAAGTGATTTAGCACTGTAGCAAAATGTTCTCTACTTCTCTCCATCTAGTGAGCTGATCCTCATCCGAAATCAGAAGGTTACCGTTCAGACTCTTCACTGGGTGTTGTTTGGAGTTCCGACCCCCCAATGAGCTCCTTAGTGATGTTGTAAACTGTCGCATCTACTCGCTGCTTCTTCAGTCTTTGAGGCCAGTGAGTTGACATATTGACGATTATCACGTCTCACACTACGCTGCACTTCTTTCTTCTTCGCACGGTATTGGGCTTCAAGCTCGGTTCTCTCTACTGCTGAGGCCGCTGCAATCCGAACCTTAATTGCTGTATGCTCATCGATCCGTCTCCAGGTGCCTGTAGAAAGCCATGTGCGGTGGTGTTTCTGCTTTTTACCGACATACGTGCGTGCCCCAGTCGCAAAAGCATTTTTCACAGCACTCCAGTGGTCATCCATGTTCTCTATGCTGCTGATTGCTTCTGTTTCTAAGGAAAGATGATCCCTGAACTGTTGGTGCACTTGAGGAACCTTGAGCCTGTCGAAATTAAACCTGGTGATGTTAAGTAGGTTTGAGCGATTGCTGTTGACGGATGCAGTGCGAAGGCGTAAATGAGCTACCATAAGATGGTGATCTCGTTCTTGCCCGACGTCAGCTCCACGTCTGTTTCAGACATCCGGGAGACAATTTCTAAAGCGACGACTGATCGCAATGTGGTCGATCGGGTTGGATGTTCGTTGCCTATCAGTGGAGACCCAACTGATCTTGTAACAGGTGTTATGCTTAAACAGCGTACCTCCGATGACTAGGTGGTTGGTATTGCAGAAGTCCACAAACCGCTCACCGTTGTCATTACGGTCTCCCACGCCGTGAACTCCCATCACGTGCTTAAGCATGGTGTCGTCGCTACCCACCTTGGCATTGAGATCTGCCATCACCATTACGATGTCCCCATTAGGCGTTTGGTTGTAAGCGGCGCCTAAGTGGCTATAAAAATCATCCTTTCATCCTCAGTCGCGTCTAGAGTCGGAGCATAACACTGTATGATGGTAATTTTTCTAACTCTACTCTGGAACCTAGCTGTCAATATCCGGTCACAATGGGGTTTCCAGGATATGAGGCTACTACGTGCTGCTGGAGTTAGCATAAGTTCTACGCCGGAACTCCGTGCACTTCCAGCTGGTTTACCAGAGTAGAGCATGACAGTGCTTTTTGTTGGGGTGATGTATTCCCCAACATCGTACCATCTTATCTCGCTCAGCCCTAGGATGTCGATTTTATACCTTGCGAATTCGCGCTCCAATTGGAGGAATCTGGCGTTATAAGGCCCTACCTTGAGTGAGTCCAGGAGGGTCTTAACGTTCCAGAATCCGATCGTTGTCCGTGTTCGATAGCCAAAGGTCGTCAACAAATTATCAGTCCATATCCGAGGCGTTTGTTTCCGTTTCGCAGCAATTCGTCTTTTTACGGTTGCGGCTCGCTGGGCCACAGACCAACCGACACTTATCCTGTTTTTTGGCGCAGGAAGCTCGCCATTCGTCCTCTCCCGTTAGCAATTTCCGAAGAAATTCCCAGATGGTACCACGAGGAGGTGGGAGTAGGGCTTACTAACAGAGCTGCTAGGTTTTCGGCTGCAGTGGCTCCTTCTCGTTACTTAGCGGACCAGCACCTATCGGGAGATGCTGCCCCTACGAGGCCTTTGTTAGTCGTTTGCCATCCAAACCTACAAACATCAGTATTTGATAATCCTAGTCTCATAGCATGCTTCCTTAGAAGACAATGGCCAGAGAGTATTCCTATCGATGGTTCCTAGCCGTGATTTTTCTAATTTTAGGACGTCCTCAGATTTTCTGTGGTCTTACACAGGCCACGAGGCCTGTGACACATATGACCATCTAAGTTGGATCATCTAAGATTAGCCATGTTGATGATTCTGTGATAAATAATACCCTTAGCCACGCACCTTGGTGGCTTAGTGCCACCAATTATGTCAATATGCGTATTTAGCCAGCGCGTCGGCTTTCTCGTTGCCTTCTATGTATATATCGCAATGTCTAGGTTCCCAACATAATCTGACTCGGTTCTGCGTATATAATGCCTTAAGCATTTTGCGGCAATTCCTGACTATCTCAGATTTTGTGACGTAAGACTCTAGTGCCCTTAGCGCAGCCTGACTGTCAATGTAAATGACGATATTCTTATCGGATATTGATCCAATCTAAAGCAATTCCGCAGCTTTAAGTCAAGCTAGAACCTCAGTTTGGAACACACTGCATGTATCCGGAAGTCTCAGAGCTACCTGTAGGTTCATATCTCTCGAGTATATACCTGAACCTGTGCCGTCTCTGGTCTTAGAACCATCTGTATATATTGCAATCTCGTTGTGGGCAGAGACTGTTTTTCTTTGCCAATCCTCTCTAACAGGATACATTACTTCGTATAGTGTGACGGAGTCTAAAGTACCAAAGATGTCGTCCGATTCGTCAGTGATATCGGAAAATGATTCCCTAAGAATGGAGCTATGCCCCACATTACTAGTTCAGACCTACGTTAATGACCCGAAGCGCACTGTTCCTCGCTTGAAATTTGATTTGTAGGTCTAGTGGTAAACGTTACCCTTGGTCTCCACTGGCAATAATTCATTTCAAGAAATATGTCAAGCAACCGAAATTTCCAATGGAGACCGCAAATTTCTTGAAATCATTCATTTTATGAAATAGATTTCTGCTTTTATTTCTTGCCATCTCTGTGGACATAAACCCTGAAATAATTTTGACAGGGACTGTCAGTTTGAGCTTTACTACAAAGGAAACATGGGAACATGTTTTTCGTATTCGTTACCTTCCACCACACAAGAGCCCCATATGTAAGAATGGGTAAGAATATGTAAGAAAATATTGTCAAATTTGTCAGAACTTTTAGTACAACAATAATTATCGAAAATAAAAAGGGATTGCAATATCAACACATCAATCAAAACCACCCCTTGTGTTTGAAGGAATTTATGGGCACCCAATATAATGACAGCTGCAGGGACGTTAAATTAATAGCTAACGAGTTTATTACACTGCAATCAATAAAGTTTATAAATCATTTATACGTGTGTAGTGTGCACACGATTAAATCACTAGCTGCAGTGTTGAAAGTCTTCACCGATAAATTTGTGGTTTCTTATGACTGTGGAAACCTCCTATTTGCCCCACATACGCTTTTGTGGTTTATCCCCTATTCAATACACAGCACACTTTTGGTTGTATTCAACCTTCTGTTTCTTGTGTTATTTTTATTATTGTTGTCGCTTATTATAATCGCATAAATTTTCATGCTAGAACAGAGTTTACAATTTGTTGCCATATTTTTTTTTCTGTTGTGATATTTACTCATTTCCTTCTCGTTTATTTTTCCTTTTCAATGAGCACAACATTTTATAAACTTGGTTAGGCGCCAGAATTGTTTTTTTTTTTTTTGTATTATTATTTTATTTTTCATAGTTTTTTGTACGTTTTGCGTATTCGCCTCGATACAGATTAGTTTGTTGCTCTCTTCAGTTTTTATTTTTGTATATTTTGAATGATTTATTATTACATATGGCATTATGTGAGAAACTAGCGCGCTACTTAGTTTAGATTGACTAAAAGCAAATTTTGTTGAATTTTCACTTCCCTCGAACATCTTTAACTTTATATTCCATTTGAAGGACTGGTTAAGTTCAACATTATTCGAATTCATCCAAACGAAGTGGTTTGCAGACTATTTACATACATACCACCTACAATATGACGTTTAAAATGCATGTCAGGATTTTCGACGGTAAATTATCTATACGTATAATAAAACTGTAAGGTTTTTCCTTTGTTACCTAATGGCGTGAGAACCGCTGGACAGATTTTGATGAAACTTTTTTTGAAATGTTTCTTAAGTCTCCAAGAAGGACATAGGCTATGTCGTTTTTTGCCCAGCCTACTTCTTAGAAGCGTTTTTTTAGTTGTTTTTTTTTTTTTGTTTTTACTGACTTTACTGCATTTAACTTCCTATTGCTCGGGTAATTCATAATCAATACAAAAAGAAAGAATACGTAATGGGGTCAACACTTCCATAAACATTTTAAGCTATCCATCAGCTTTCTGCTTCATCTAGAAGTTGAGCTACAGATCAAAATCTAACATGATCAAATTAAATTTACTTTCTCAAATCTAAAGAAATTAACAACGATTGTTCCTGATCGTTGTTCTGCTTTGGGGTGGTGGGCGCACATCGAAAGCACATTCACTTCAATAAATACTGTGTGTCGCTTTTTCTGTTGGATCGGAACGAAATAGAAGTATGCGTACGTGTGTTGGTGTAAGTACAAATTGAGTACAAGTGTATTCCCAGTTTTTTTTTTTTAAGAAACACTCCATTGAGTGTGAGTAAAAATTGTTTTCGTCAAGTTTAATGAAAATCTGTTACTCACTCATATAATATTGAAACTTTATAGTTGGTGTTTCCCCTTAGTGAGTGTACATATGTATATATCTTCTTGCACCGTCCTCAATAGCATTTACGTGGAATGTTATTTTTTTCTCAAACCACCACCACAATTTTGCAGTTTCTTTTCTTATAGGTGAGTTGTTATTCTTTATTTATTGCTTGATACAGAACTTACCGTTTTGTTTTAAGTAACGCCGTTTATTTTATAAAATATGCCTTTGAGGAAAAAATCTAATCGTTCTCGAAGCTCAAAACGTGCTAGGACAATTCGTCAAGTTCAATCACATCAAACACATGAAGAACGTCACAGTAGGTCAGGTACTGGAGATGAACATCTTGCTCATCTTTGAACATCATGCAGCTTTGCAGTTTTTTTTTTTTAAGAAACACTCCATTGAGTGTGAGTAAAAATTGTTTTCGTCAAGTTTAATGAAAATCTGTTACTCACTCATATAATATTGAAACTTTATAGTTGGTGTTTCCCCTTAGTGAGTGTACATATGTATTGTTACGACCGAGCCTTTTAAATAAAACAATTAAACCACGATTACTTCGCAATTTGTCGATTACTTTTTATTTCTATAGACAAAGGTCTATACTGGTGAAAGATCTCTTTCGTTCTTCTCTTTTCTGACAGCTCAGTCCTGACAACTGTCAAAAACAAACGAAAAACTAGTTCAAGTGAACAATATAACAAAGAGTGTAGGCGGGCTCGTGTAACCTGCGCGTTCGATCTGCCAAATTGTTACACTACTCCCTTCTTTGAAGAGTGATTGTCCCAGTCACTGAGAGGACTGATATAGCGCCAAACGATCCCGGTGTACCACCAGTGGACGCCTTCCACCCTCCTTGGTTAAACGATAGAGAACCTCTCCCATTCTCCCGACTATCTCGTAGGGACCCTGCCAGTCGTTCTGCAGCTTGGGACAGAATCCTTTTCTCCTCTTAGGTGCATACAACCAAACCTTGTCTCCTGTCTTAAATGCTGCTGCCTTGACACGGAGGTCATAGCGATCCTTCATACGCCTGCTATACTGCAACAGTTGATCTCGATTGAAAGAGTACGCCGTGTCCAATCTTTTCGCCAAATGATCAATGTAATTCGAAACTCCCGTGGGTCGGTCCGGGGCGAGACCAGTCCAAAGCTCTGAGGGTAAACGAAGTTCTCGTCCAAAAGTCAAAAAGGCAGGGGTCTGTTTTGTAGCTTCGTGGACTGCAGTCCTATAGGCCAGTAAAAGAAACGGCAAATGTTCATCCCAGTCTCGTTGGTTTTCATCAATGTACTTCGCAAGATAGTTGAGAAGCGTGCGATTAAAGCGTTCGACCATCCCGTCGGATTGTGGATGCAAGGCTGTTGTGCGCGTTTTGTCTACTCCAAACCTCTTCAACACGTTGGCGAACACAGCGGACTCAAAATTTCTCCCCTGGTCTGAGTGAAGCTGGATAGGGACGCCAAATCGAGAGAAAACGTGAGTAATAAGCGCCTCCGAAACGCTTTCCGCGGTCTGGTCCACCAATGGCATGGCCTCGGGCCACTTCGTGAAGTAATCACAGCAGACCAAGATGTATCTGTTGCTCCGGCTGGTGATTGGCAAGGGACCCAAAATGTCGATAGCTATACGCTCAAAAGGTGCAGCAACGTAGACCGGCTGTAAGGGTGCCCGAGCTCTTGGTAGAGCACCTTTCCGTCTTTGACATGTAACACAGGCTTTGCAGTACTGTTCAACATCTTGCGAGCACCCTACCCAATAATAGCGTTGTTTGACCTTCGCCAGAGTTTTACGCACACCGAAATGACCACCAGCTGGGCTATCATGCATTGCCTTCATGATCTCCACCTGCAACGAAATGGGAATTATAACTTGAGTAAACTCACCAGTGGCCGCACTCTGCCGTCGACATAAAGTTTCGTCCCGACATTCCAACATGTCGAACATGGCCCAATATGCCTTAAGTCTGGGGCTCAGGCCACGGATATTCTCGAATGCTGGTCGTTGTTTCTGTTGTACCCACTGCTTGACGACAAACAACTCACTATCGGTCGATTGCTGCTCTGCCATGTCCCCTACAAAGGTCGTTGTCCGCACTAAAATGCATTCCTGTTCATCCAGTCGTGAACAATGATGACACTGGGATTCCTCGCAAGGGCGGCGAGAAAGGGCGTCCGCATTTGTGTGATTCCTTCCTGATCGGTGTTCTACAGTAAAATCGAACTCTTGTAAACGCTCTAGCCAACGAGCCATTTGGCCTTCCGGTTCCCGGAAGTTTATGAGCCAACGCAGAGAGCTGTGGTCCGTCCTCAACAGAAAGTGCCGCCCAAGCAAATACGGCCGAAAGTGGTTTGTTGCTTTGACTACGGCAAGAAGTTCTTTTCTTGTTACACAATAGTTTCTTTCTGGTTTGGTGAACGTTTTACTAAAATACTCGACTACTTTCTCATGGCCGTCCTTTACTTGTGACAAAACAGCCCCGCAAGCGAACTGGCTCGCATCAGTGTCCAGGATAAATTCATCTTCCTCTGTCGGTTGTACCAAGATAGGCGTGGAGACCAGTTTCTGCTTCAATTGAATGAACGCTTCTTCACAGGCAGCGGTCCACTGGAAGTGGCTTCTTTTTTCAGTCAAAGCGATCAATGGTCTCGCGATGGCAGAAAAATCTTTAATGAACCGCCGATAATAGGCACAGAGTCCTAGAAATGACTGAATTTGTGTTTTATTGACCGGTGGAGGCCAATCTTGCACCACGGAAACTTTCTTTGGATCGACAGCGATCCCTGCACCGGAGACAATGTGCCCTAAAAAACGCACCTCTCGCTGTCCCAAACAGCATTTCTTTGGAGATAATCGAAGACCAGCATCCTGTAGGCGGCGAAACACGATTTCCAGGTGATTTAAAAGTTCGTCGAAGGTTTTACCGTGAACAATAACGTCATCCAAGTACACTAGGCAAACGGTGTGCGAGAGTCCTTCTAATACCACATCCATCAGTCGCTGGAAGGTGGCAGGCGCGTTGGTCAGACCAAACGGCATGACATTGAACTCATAAAGGCCAGTGCCGAGGGAAAACGCCGTCTTCTCCCTATCCTTGGCGTCCATTTCCACCTGCCAGTAGCCAGAACGGAGATCTAAGGTGGCAAACCACGACGATCCACCCAACGCCTCCAGAGTGAGATCGATTCGTGGTAACGGGTAGGAGTCTTTTTTGGTAATGCTATTCAACCTACGATAATCGATGCAGAAGCGCAGCGACTCATCTTTTTTTCGCACTAGGACAACCGGCGAACACCAAGGGCTTTTAGATGGCTGCACGACGTCTTGGGCTTTCATGTCCTCCAAAATTCGGTCAGCTTCTCCTCTTCGGCTGAAAGGCAATTTTCGAGGCGGCTGTTTGATTGGGGTCGTGTCGCCTGTCTCTATCTGGTGCCGAATAACTGCGGTCCGTCCCTGGGGGCCTGAAAATAGACGATAATTTCGAGAAACTAAAGAAATTAACCTTTCCTGTTCCGCTTCCGCTTGATAGGGAGCGGTTCTTGCAATCATTTCTTGCAGGTCCGTAGGCAGATCAGGCATGACAGCGCCTTCGATACTCTCGATACGTCGGCAGCAGAATAAATTGGGTTCTGTTTCGATCTGGATAATCAGGTCGTCTTCCTTTACCATAATTTCTTGTTGCGATGTATGGGTTATTCGGACTTCAATCTCACCGTGAGACACTTGACAAATGGCGTCCGCCATCGAAAACTGCCCATTTGTTGATAGCACATTAACATGCACAGTTTCTTCATCAGGGACAGATGTTGGTAGGCGCAGCCATTGGTCCGAGAGTGCAGCGATATAGATGTCGCGTGGGCCGCTAGAGTTTTTTAACGAAATAATCTCGTCGTCCAAATGTAGGGTTCTACTTTTAAGATCGATCTTTGCAGAAAACTGATGCAAAACATCTAAACCTACAATGCAGTCATCGGAGATGGTAGCGACGAATACGGGTTGGCAAAGTTGGTGCTTGCCTATTTGAATTGTGGCATGTAGAACTCCTGTAACTGGTGTCATCTCGCCGGTTGCGGTCTGGATAATTGCATGCGATGTTAGCATCGTCGGGCTGGTGACCATTTTCGGGATAAGACGAGGATGAATGATAGTGCGGGTGGCACCCGTGTCGAGGATGCCTAAACAGGAGACGTGGTTAATTTTTACTGGAGTGACTAAATTCTGGAAAATGTTGGTCGAGCGGATAAACAACATTTCTGGCTGGAGGGCTGCAATTTCTTCCCCTAACTCTGCCCCTAATGAGCTAGGGGCTGCTGGTTTCCCGGCAGCTCGGTAGGATGGGTGTTTAATGGCTCTGATGTATAGATCCGCAGGTTAATCGCACGTGGGCCCAAACGCGCAGTTTCGACATCAAAAATTACGGCCAAGCCCTGGTGTCGTAGGCTAGGAGTGCGTCTCAGCTCACTGCGAGGTATGTACACCACTTCGTCATTGTCGTCACGTCTCACGAACCCATACCCAGTCCGATGAATAAATTTAATTTTTCCGGCAACATCCTTCTTTCTGGTTGACATTAATTCGGTGGGAGCATGAGAGGTTTTTGTTGACAGCTTACGCTCCTTTAAACTGCCTTTGCCCCGTTTCCCGACAAACCAACATCATCCTCATTTTTCAAGTCAACGACGTCCACTTCAGCAACACGTACTTGTCTCCGGTTTTGTCGCGTGGCGACAAGGTTTGCTTCTGCGCGTACTGCGAGAGACAATGCTAGTTCCAACGATTCGGGAGCGGAGTCACGCACACGCTGCTGGATGTCGATGTCAAATATTCCGTCGATGAATTGTCCGAGTGCAATTCGATTTTTTGCATGTTCCGGACAGTCTGGGAAAGCCAAATCAACTAAACGTTGGAGATCAGTTGCTAATTCGCAAAAGGTTTCTCTCGGCTTTTGAAGTCGCCCACGAAATTGAGAGTGTGCCGTCGCTTGCTCGAACTCGTTCCCAAACCTCCGTCGGAGAGCCGCTTCCAAGCGCGTGAAATCGTCTCGAACGGCCGGGGGTAGTGTTTCGAAAAACATCAGAGCAGTTCCTCGTAAGTAAGGGGCCAAGTAAAGCGCCTTAACATCATTTGTCCACCTGTTTACTTTAGCCACGGTCTGAAAATGTAAATGGTAAGTGCGCCACGGAGTTTTGCCGTCGAATTCTCGGGGTGCTACAATCACCCGAGGGGACTGCTCAGTCATATCGACTTGGGTGGAACACTCCCTTCCTGGTGATGAAGATTTCGCATCGGATTTCTGATTAGCGTTAATATGTGTCGAGTCCAAGGCTGATTTGGCTGGTGGATCGCTTTCTAAGTCTGTCCTGGCTTGCTTATCTACGGGAGAAGAGAGGTTAGAAAAATCTCCTAGGCGGGTGTGAAAGAATTCGTGTTGGGAAGTCTCGACTTTTTTCATCCGGTGTGTAATATCGGTGACCGATTGTTGTAAAGTTTCCATCATCGTTAATTGGTCAGCCAGCAATTTGGACTGGGCGTCCAACTTGTCTAGCCACGACTGAAGTTTTTCTTCGTCCATGTGGAGGGGTTAGCGTGGAAAATAATTAAACTCTGTTGCGGAGTCGATCGCAACCCCACATCTGACACCAAATTGTTACGACCGAGCCTTTTAAATAAAACAATTAAACCACGATTACTTCGCAATTTGTCGATTACTTTTTATTTCTATAGACAAAGGTCTATACTGGTGAAAGATCTCTTTCGTTCTTCTCTTTTCTGACAGCTCAGTCCTGACAACTGTCAAAAACAAACGAAAAACTAGTTCAAGTGAACAATATAACAAAGAGTGTAGGCGGGCTCGTGTAACCTGCGCGTTCGATCTGCCAAATTGTTACAGTATATATCTTCTTGCACCGTCCTCAATAGCATTTACGTGGAATGTTATTTTTTTCTCAAACCACCACCACAATTTTGCAGTTTCTTTTCTTATAGGTGAGTTGTTATTCTTTATTTATTGCTTGATACAGAACTTACCGTTTTGTTTTAAGTAACGCCGTTTATTTTATAAAATATGCCTTTGAGGAAAAAATCTAATCGTTCTCGAAGCTCAAAACGTGCTAGGACAATTCGTCAAGTTCAATCACATCAAACACATGAAGAACGTCACAGTAGGTCAGGTACTGGAGATGAACATCTTGCTACAACTCGCGCGTCACAAACAAACAACCTCAAACATTGTTTACAAAGAAGCTTTGTAAAATTTGTTTGCCATAATAAAATACAATTGTCCATTGTTTAAAGAATTGTACTTTTTATTACGTTTGATAATATTTTAGAGAATGTTGGTCTTTGAGAACTATGAAATCTGCACCTAGGGGCTGAAATTTATTGTACACAACAATTTTATGGACTTAGACAAATACTTTGATGTTTCTTCACTCGCTCTGATATTACATATTTGTTCGCATGAGGAGGCCTTTAGAGGGCGAAGCAAGGCGAGCACGGGTTCAGCTAGTTTGAAATAAATGCTGACTGTGTGAATCGATCCGAATCGAGAGTCAAAATAAAGGGTGATTATAGAACTAACAACTTTTTTTATTTCAGTTTTTAGGGAAACGTATGTCAAAAGAAACCTGTTATTCCCTTAGTGTATATGTTAAAATTACCCAGGTACACGGGTTGAAATGCTTCTGTATAAACAAATGAATAGGTATGCTCCCTATGAATAAAAAAGAGGGTTACGGGTGACATCAGACAAGGGTTATTAAATTTTTTTTTTTTTCACAAACTATACATTTGATATTCAGCACTATTCATTTCAAAGGTGTAACCTAGAATTCAGGTAGTTTTATGTTAGTGTTGTACAATTAGAAGTATTAAATCTATATTTCAATAAAGTACAATATTTTAATGAATATTCCTCACATCAAAGCGAAATGAATATGACAGTCGAAGTCATTGGCCCGAGTTCGAGGGAAGGTTTTCTTAATTCTAAAAATCGAGCGCTCAAGCGAATTTAATTGTACATCCTCGCAGTGCGAAGAAATTTGATATACATGGTTATGTACTTGTATTTTTTTTTTAGAATAAAGTGGGTAAAATCGAAAAAGTAAATACTTAGTAGCTCGAAAAGTGTAGACAAAATATCGGCGCACAAAAACCACACGAGCAAAAAAAAAATCTCCCTGAAGAGGTAACAAGCAAAAAACACCAATAGCAAAAGAAAAGTGTATAGACGTTCCCTTTTATTTTAGGATTCCACTACAATTTCCTCGTACCGAAAACCTGGTGAAGGAAATTTGCTTCTCTTGCACGCTCCTTATTTTTTTTTTCCTGAGTTTCCTCGTGAGGCGAAGCGTAAAGGAAATTATGAAAATCTTCCTTCGTTTTTTTTTTTTAAATTCAATTAGTATAGGTATGAGAAGTTGTTGGATTTTTGTTGTGAAAATGGCTTATCCATCATGAACACTTTCTTTACACACAAAGCCATTCACAAATACACGTGGTACCGTCAAAGTCTTCAGCAGAAGTCGCTGATAGATCTCTTTGTGGTACCATCGTGTCTGAAGAGAATGGTTTGTGATGTCCGCGTATTGAGAGGGGCCGAACTGTCAACTGATCATCAATTAGCGCTGTGCAAATTGTATCTTAGCGAGAGAGTGCCTCCCCTATCAAAGCGCAAACCATGGACGGTTACACGCATACGATGGGAGAGGCTACATGACAATGAGATACGGGAGATATTTGCGCTGCAAATATCTGAACGGTTTGAACAAATTCCAACTGTTATATCAAATGTAGAGGAAGAATGACAACGGTTTTCAACAGCGGTTATTGCCTCTGCGGGAGATGTTTGTGGAGTGAAGCGGCTTGATGTGGCGGCTGGTGGTGAGAAAAGAACTGCTTGGTTTAAAACGCCCGGAGTTCAAGAAGCCATCAGAGAGAAGAAGAGAACCTTTAAGGTGTGGATTCACTTGGGGAACTCCGATTCTCGAAATCGGTACACTGAGGCGCGAACAACTTACAAATTCTTCTTCTTCTTCTTCCTTTTATCAGCGAGGCTATGATCCGAAAACAAGGGATCAGAACCCTCCCACTTCACCGCATTTCTACTGATCCGCCTGTGGGGTTCGCGCGAACAACTTACAAATTAGCTGTGAAAACAGCGAAAGAACAGTCTTGAAAGGAGTTTGGCGAGAAATTGGAACGTGATCACAGATCTGCAAATAAGATGTTCTCGCAGACCATCCGTCGACTCAGAGGAAAAAAGTTGAATATCGTTGAAGGAATCAAATCCAAAGACGGTACACTTCTTTCCAATGAGGAGGACATCTTACGCAGATGGAGCGAGCACTTCTCAGAATTGCTCAATCCCGAACAGGTCACAGGTGGGCGCCGTGGCGTAAGTGGTTAGTGTGTCGGATCACTACGCATGAGGTTCCAAGTTCGAATCCCAGAAAATACCAAAAAGTTTTTTCACGGTCCCACCTCTCGCGAGCGTCTGACAAACATCCGAGAGTATTGTTGTCACGAAAGAAGCTTCTCAAATCGCCGTTCGGATTCGGCATTAAACTGTAGGTCCATTCCATTCGTGTGAAAAATATAACGCACACAACATGAATGGTTGCGAGAAGCTAGGCCCTGGCACTTTAAAGAGCTGTTGCGCCAAATATTTGTATTATTGTATTTTTTGAACAGGTCACCGAAAATGACAGACCTATTGTCCAGTGTTGGGCGGAAAGTAGTCCTGCGGTAGAGGAAGTAACTTTGGCGATCAAAACGCTATAAGTTGGCTAATCTGCTGGTGTGGATGACATTCGGCCGGAAATGCTCAAGGCTTTAGGTAAAGAGGGAGTGCAAGGGCTCTCGCGTGTCATTAAAGTGGCCTGGGAATGCGGTGAATCACCTGGTGATTGGCAAATGGGGGTGATTGTTCCTCTTTTTAAAAAACGGGACAAAAGAGATTGTGCCAACTATAGGGGTATATCTCTTTTAAGTCTCCCTGGAAAAGTCTTCGCTAAGGTGCTAGAAAAGCGTTCCAGAGCTGTGGTTGAGAACAGTTTGGGAGATGAGCACTGCGATTTTCGTCCCGGTAGAAGCACAACCGACCAGTTGTTCACTCTCAGAATGATTCTTGAGAAGGCCTGGGAGTATGCCAAACCTGTCTACACTTGTTTTGTGGATTTAGACAAAGCATATGATAGGGTTCCTCGAGGCAAACTCTGGAGTGTTCTGCAGGAGTATGAGGTTGATGGTTCCCTGTTAAGGGCGATTCAGTCTTTATATACAAACTGTAGAAGCTGTGTTCTGGTAAACGGTGTTAAATCAATACCCTTCACTGTGGGCGTTGGACTCCACCAAGGGTGCGTTTTGTCACCTTTCCTCTTCATTGTATGTATGGATTGGATGTTACAGCGCAGCCATGGCGGGGAATGTTTCAAAGTGGGAGACCTTAGGATTAGTCATCTGCTCTTTGCGGATGATTTGGTCATCCTTGGATCCTCTCAAACTGAACTTCAGCGAGCACTCGAAAGATTTGTAGCCGTTTGTGATGATGCTGAAATGAGGATCAACGTGAACAAATATCGGAAGTAATGGTTGTTTCCAGAAAGCCCATTCAGTGCACTCTGCATGTTAGTGGAGTACAACTGAAGCAGGTGGATAAGTTTAAGTACCTCGGGATCTTATTTACGAGTGATGGGAAGAGCAATACCGAGTTATCCTGTAGAATTGGTCAGGCTGGATCAATTTTGAGAGAGCTCGGTCAATCTGTTATAAGGAAGGCCGAACTTAATGTTCAAGCTAAGCTATCGGTTTTTAACTCGGTGTATGTTCCAACTCTCATCTATGGTCATGAAATTTGGGTAGTGACCGAAAGAATAAGGTCTCGGATACAAGCTGCCGAAATAAGGTTCCTTCGTGGTATTGTTGGAATATTTCGTAGGGATCGAGTGCGCAACACCAGAGTACGCGAGGCGCTCAATGTTGAGCAGCTAGTTCTCTGAACGGAACGATCTATGCTTCGATGGTTTGGTCACGTAGTGCGTATGCCCACAGCCCGGCTTCAGAGACGTGCCATCAGGTAGGCGACTTCGCGGTAGGCCTAGAAAAAGATGGTTGGACCAAGTCCGACATCTGTCCTGGAGTTGTCTAGGGATTCCTCCTGATGAGTTGGAGTCAATGGCGGAGGATCGAGAAGGATGGAGGGTCCATCTGAGCATCCTACCCCCGCGACCCTCATGAAGGATTAGCGGGCCATTGAAAATGTATGTATATATGTATAGTATATGAGCGTATGTGCAAAGTCGCAGAAGCCCCGCTAGATTTGAAATTATTCCAAGTTCATCGGCAAATCATAGCCTCATTGAAGAATTTCGGTGTGTTTATCATATTCTCTACTGAATCGAGTCGCTTAAGGATATACGGAGTATGTATGTATGTATGTCAAAGATGCCACCGTGTGTCAAGGATACGACTACTACTTATCTGTTTACAGAATGCGAGCCTGAAAGACAGATTATATTGCCTAACAACATTGTAGAGTCCAGGTCGCACGATTTTGTGATTTAGTTTAGTTTAAATGACTCTTATTTCAATCTAGTATACAATTTCATTGGGTGTTATATTGCCTGAATCTGATTTGTCCCCTTAGTCAACTTTTACGACAAACGTCACTTCTGTAACTTCTAGTACGTGCGATCCAAAAAATCGTAAGTTCTTTAAAAACTGAACATATCGCAATGAATGTGGGCGCCGTGGCGTAAGTGGTTAGTGTGTCGGATCACTACGCATGAGGTTCCAAGTTCGAATCCCAGAAAACACCAAAAAGTTTTTTTCACGGTCCCACCTCTCGCGAGCGTCTGACAAACATCCGAGAGTATTGTTGTCACGAAAAAGCTTCTCAAATCGCCGTTCGAAGTCGGCATTAAACTGTAGGTCCCTTCCATTCGTGTGAAAAATATAACGCACACAACATGAGTGGTTGCGAGAAGCTAGGCCCTGGCACTTTAAAATATTTGTATATCGCAATGAAGTACACCACGTCTTCTTTCTCTTGCAAGTTACATAGATCACATAAAATTGGGAGGTTTGATCGATGCGGTATGTAATTTAAATCAGTTAATTCCCCTCGTAATTTAAAGATATTGCTTCTCATGTCAGCTGGGTAGCAGTTTAGAAGATGTCCTCTCATTAAGCATGTGGTTCATTCTGCTACAGTGCATTCTATTTTGAGATTCTTGGGCTTCACATCTATAAATGAAACATGGTACTCCCTATTTTCTCCAGTAGCACGCTGAACTTTCTTCTTAATGTTATTGGATCTCCATTGGACGTGATGAATAGGTTATGGCCGCAGTTAGAAGATAATCTCTTCCACTTCCCGACAAAGTTGCCTCTTGTTGATAGAATATGCAAAAGCACTAATTTAG
Source organism: Brachypalpus laphriformis (assembly GCA_945910035.1). Classification (NCBI taxonomy): domain Eukaryota; kingdom Metazoa; phylum Arthropoda; class Insecta; order Diptera; family Syrphidae; genus Brachypalpus; species Brachypalpus laphriformis. Next base: position 310,283,834 of record OX246753.1, on the reverse strand, counting down.
ACAGTTTTTCCCTTTCCAGTGACATAACTTTAACTATATGATCAGATGCAGTTTTAGAGTACCGCAGAGTTGAACATCGCGTCTCTAAATGCAGCATATAGTTTGGTGTACTGCTCTGCAGATACATACACCAACTCATTTCTAATATTTGGTCAGAGGAGTGTATGCCTGATGAATGGAATCTCAGCATCGTTTGCCCGATCCACAAGAAAGGAGACCCCCTCAACTGCGCCAATTATAGAGGCATCAGTCTCCTCAACATCGCATACAAGATCTTTTCTGCGATATTGTGTGAACGCCTGAAACCTTTTATCAACAGCCTGATTGGACCCTATCAGTGCGGTTTCAGGCCAGGAAAGTCCACCATCGATCAAATCTTCACACTTCGGCAGATCCTGGAGAAAACCCAAGAATTCCAAATCGATACTCACCACCTCTTTATCGATTTCAAGGCCGCCTATGACAGCATCTATAGAGAAGAGCTTTATAGAGCCATGTCTAGTTTTGACATCCCTGCCAAACTTGTCCGCCTGTGCAGGCTGACGATGGAGAACGCTCGCTGCTCCATCAAGGTCGGTAATGACCTCACCGAGACCTTTGATGTCAAAAAAGGCTTTAGACAAGGTGACGCGCTGTCATGTGACTTCTTCAATATTGTACTTGAACGGATTGTGCGGAACTCACAAGCCAACACCGGAGGCACAATCTATTACAAGTCTGTACAACTGCTTGCATACGCCGACGATATAGACATTATCGGAAGATCTCAGCGGGCTGTCACCGGTGCTTTTGCAAGCATTGAGGCGGAAGCGGCCAAAATGGGTTTGGCGATAAACGAGGGCAAAACCAAGTATATGCTGTCAACTAGAAGGGAAAACCAACATCGACGAATTGGACAAAACGTCACCGTGGGCAGCTATAACTTCGAGGTAGTAAGGGACTTTGTCTACCTTGGCTCTGCTATAAATTCAGCAAACAAAATCAGCGCAGAAATCAATCGAAGAATAACTCTTGCCAATCTCTGTTTTTTTGGGCTTATAAGGCAATTCAACAGTAAAGCCCTCTCTCGAACAACTAAGGAGACTCTATATAAGACCTTGATCATCCCAGTCCTGCTTTACGGCGCTGAAACATGGACTTTATTAAAAGAGGATGAAGATATCCTTGGTCGCTTCGAGAGAAAAATTCTTCGTAAGATTTTCGGTCCCGTTTGCGTTGACGGGTTTTGGAGGAGAAGATTCAATCACGAACTATACGAGCTGTACAACGACATCGACCTAGTCAAAAAACTGCGTATTGGACGTCTGAGATGGCTAGGACATGTAGAGCGAATGGACACCAACGCTCCGGCCCGCAGAGTCTTCGAATCTAACCCCGAGGGACGACGCAGTAGAGGGAATTATCGCCGTAGGTGGCGCGCACAAGTTCAAGGGGACCTCGACCAACTTGGAGTGCGCAACTGGAGGCAATTAGCTAAAGACCGAGCTAAATGGAGAGGCTTGTTGGTTGAGGCCCAGGTTCACCCCGAACTGTAGCGCCACCTAAGTAAGTAAGTCTGCAGATAAAATATCCTTTTTAGAAAATATCGCAGAAATCTTTCTACAACTTCAAAAGAGGAGTAACCCCGCACTTGGGCACCGTAGAAAAGTATAGAGGGTGCAATTGTACGAAATATGTTCAGCTTTGAGGTATGGTTTCCATGTTTGTTTATATGCAGCGGTCCCAAACTAACGAAATTGCACGTTTAGCTTCACATAATTTGGCTTAAAGGTGTTAAGACATATTTAGATTCAACGAAATCAAGAATTCAAGATATTTACACTCTCGCACTACTTCTATACGATCTCCTTGTTAAACCCACTTTTCATTACGAGAATATCTTTCGCCGCCACTGCGAAATATCATTATCTTTGATTTCTCCAAATTGACGAACAAGTTCTAGATTTTACAGTACTCTTCAAGTTTATTAATCATCAACTGCATTCCATCTATTGTATCGGCTAGGAAGACGATGTCATACGCATACATGAGCGCAGGGATCTTCGTACGGCTAAACGTAATTCCGCCCCCTACGGATTCTATCAGGTTAGGTTAGGTTAGATTGGCTGTCTGCACCACGATGCAGACACACTTAGACCAGTAAAGGTCCATTGTGATGCCAAGGATCTACCATTAGACCACTCAGGGACTAATAAAACCAGCCGGAGCTTTCGATGAAGCGATGGATGTTCATGACGTCTAAGGACGCCAAATCGCTGAGGTCGTCAAGGAAGGTAGCTCCTAGATGGAGCATTCTTTTGCGTGATAGAGCAGGACATGTGCATAGGAAGTGAAGAATGGTTTCCTCCTCCTCCTCGTCCCTACAGCTCCTGCAGAAGTCATTGGAAAAGAGGCCAAGTCTTTTGCCACTGTCCCACCTAAGGTTGGTCTTGCTAATAGCGTTCAGCTTCAGTAGATGCTTACATGTAGCGAGGGGCATACCAAGGGCTTGCCTATCTGGCAGAATCCTTAGAGTAGTGCCCTGTCTAGCGAGTTCGTCCGCCCTACAGTTTCCTGGAATGTCTCTGTGACCTGGCACCCAGCATAGGTGAATGTTGAACTGCTCTGTCATCTCTGTAAGAGACAAACGACAGTCTAAGACGGTCTTTGAAGTAAAGAAGCACGATTCCAGTGAAGCCGCTTGACTGTCAGCGAAAATGCTAATATCGCTGACGGATAATACATTACATTTCAGCCAAGACAGGGCTTCCTTAATCGCCATGATTTCCGCCTGAAAAACGCTACAATGATCAGGGAGGCGGAACGAAATGCTCAGGTTGAGCTTATCGGAGAAAACACCACAGCCCACCCCACCTTCGGTCTTAGAGCCATCTGTGTAGAAGTGCACCGAATTTCCATCATCAGGGGGAGAGCCATCCCACTCAGCCCGTTCAGGGATACTCGTACGGAAGTGTCGGTCAAATCTCAGTTTCGGTGGGGTGTAGTCCGTGTTTTCATGTGTGAAGTTGAAAAGATCAAGGATCGAGGGGTGGCCAATGTGATAACTAGACCACTGAGAGGCGGCTTTAAGACGAATAGCCGCACTGGCAGCAGTCTGTCTGCCAAGGATATCCAGGGGTATAGTTCGTTTCAAATCACTATGCAATTGGAAAACTGCGTAGAGAGAGCATGGGAATATTTGCCACGCCTTTGCTGCCTGGAAAATGATATTTACAAATCGGCTGAACTTTCTCCATTTTTATTGATATTTTATCATACCGATTTTTACTTACAGTACTTAATGGGTAAGCGTGGGTTTTACCTGCGCATTATCTAGTTGACAAAATTTAATTGCATCCTGCAATAAATGTATGGATAATAAAATTAACCCTTTTTTAAGTTTTACCCAGTTATTGCAGGAAGTAATTAAGCTGAAATATCCCTTTTTTATGTATGTACATATGTATGTGGGTTAGGTAAAAATAATATTTTCTAACTATTTTTGGCTTATATAAAAACGCGAACATGTACATAATTTATGATTTAGTTTTTAAAAACCTATTGCATTGCATTAAAAAAAAACATCTAATAAATAAATACCTATACATATTTAATTAAAAAAACACTCGCTTTAATTTTTTCAAATTTTCCATACCCATATTTTCAAGCCAAATTCATATTAGCAAAACATTCTTTCTTCTCCTTAAAACAATAACTGAGAGCTAACCATTCTTCCATCAAATTGTCATTACCCACTTCACAAAAAAAAATAATAAATGCATACTCCGCACATTCTCTTTACACTCATTTTTCACATTTGGCAACGGCGGCTTCTCATTTTCTCTATCCTCCTGAGACCCCCGGTATCACCAGTGATACGTTTAGTTTAGAATTTTTTTCCACGCCATCTTTTGGAATTCGGTAGAACCTTTTGGAGGGACAGTTTGGAGAACCATTATCTTGTTTTTGAGCTACGTGGCATTTCTCTAATTGTTAAATTACGTCAATTGCAATCAGTTGAAGTTTAATTTTTTTTTGCGTTGCCACCATGTCGACTTTGCGCAAGGGTAAGCATTCGTTTATGAAGTTATTTGCTATGTTTTGTTTTAAATATTTAGTTTAAACTATATTTTTAACATTACTATTCATGTTTTACGTGGGCGCCGTGGCGTAAGTGGTTAGTGTGTCGGATCACTACGCGTGAGGTTCCAAGTTCGAATCCTACAAAACACCAAAAAGTTTTTTTCACGGTCCCACCTCTCGCGAGCGTCTAACAAACATCCGAGAGTATTGTTGTCTCGAAAAAGCTTCTCAAATCGCCGTTCGGATACGGCATTAAACTGTAGGTCCCTTCCATTCGTGTGAAAAATATAACGCACACAACATGAGTGGTTGCGAGAAGCTAGGCCCTGGCACTTAAAGAGCTGTTGCGCCAAATATTTTTTTTTTATTTTTTTTTTTTTTTTTTTATTCATGTTTTACTCAAAGTTTCAAGTTTAATAAGTCAATTTGAAGCTTTTGAAGCTATTTAAAACCCAAAGTATCACTGATGATACTTACTTACTTACTTAGGTGGCGCTACAGTTCGGGGTGAACCTTGGCCTCAACCAACAAGCCTCTCCATTTAGCTCGGTCTTTAGCTAATTGCCTCCAGTTGCGCACTCCAAGTTGGTCGAGGTCCCCTTGAACTTGTGCGCGCCACCTACGGCGATAATTCCCTCTACTGCGTCGTCCCTCGGGGTTAGATTCGAAGACTCTGCGGGCCGGAGCGTTGGTGTCCATTCGCTCTACATGTCCTAGCCATCTCAGACGTCCAATACGCAGTTTTTTGACTAGGTCGATGTCGTTGTACAGCTCGTATAGTTCGTGATTGAATCTTCTCCTCCAAAACCCGTCAACGCAAACGGGACCGAAAATCTTACGAAGAATTTTTCTCTCGAAGCGACCAAGGATATCTTCATCCTCTTTTAATAAAGTCCATGTTTCAGCGCCGTAAAGCAGGACTGGGATGATCAGGGTCTTGTACAGAGTCTCCTTAGTTGTTCGAGATAGGGCTTTACTGTTGAATTGCCTTATAAGCCCAAAAAAACAGCGATTGGCAAGAGTTATTCTTCGCTTGATTTCTGCGCTGATGTTGTTCTCAGAGTTTATAGCAGAGCCAAGGTAGACAAAGTCCCTAACTACCTTGAAGTTATAGCTGCCCACTGTGACGTTTTGTCCAATTCGTCGGTGTTGACTTTCCCTTCTTGTTGACAGCATATACTTGGTTTTGCCCTTGTTTATCGCTAAACCAAAGAGTTTGGCAGAGGTATTTAACCCTAGAAAGATAATCATATTTTTTATGACGTAAAAGATAATCATACGTCTCAGAGACGTATGGCACTTTTTTAATGTATTAATGGAAACCCATGAGCTTTTTATAAAATATTAATGTTTTATTTATTAATGAAATTCATATTAAGAGAAATGAAGTTATGGTTCAGTAAAAATAAAAATTAATTTAAACAATAAAAACAAGAAACTTAAACTCCATTGCCAAAGGATATTACATTTTTTTGCGCGCTATACGTCTGGCAGACGTAGATTATCTTTCTAGGGTTAAAAATGATATAAGTACCTCTGTAAATGGATGGATTGCTGTATTCTCCTTTTTTATGTAAAGGAAAGATTGTCGCCTTTCAGCTCACTGGGATATATGAGGTTTCGAACATTCGATTAAATTCTTCTGTAATCGTTAATATGAACTCTACAAATCAGTTTTTATACAGTTTTTTGTAATAAAAAAAATTAAATTAACTACGAACTTGAGAAATCAAGACAAGATTCTTTCAGATCAAAGAAAAGTATGCGAACGCTTTTCTTACAAATGGAATGAAAAACGTCAATTTGAGGTGATGACGAATTATTGAACACATCCATTAATTCAAGACCATATGTTAATCTGAAATTTATTGGGCAGCAAATGTCATGAAAAGGCATGTCAACGTTTTAAGAGCACTTTCAGATGTAAAATATTATGTGGTGCATACTCCTATGCAAAGGAATAAACTATTTCATATCAAATATGTATACTCGTACATAAAGCTTTGTGTCAAATGACATCAGTTCCACAATAATTTGTCGCGCTACGCATACTCATTTCGATAATACCCACATAATTTCCTAAACGCTTCGAATACGATTATAAGTTGTTCGCTAACAAATTAACAAAACAAATATGTACGAGTATAACAACGCCATATTTAGCTTATCATTAATCGAACTGGTTTACCATATCGTTTCGGTATTAGGGTTATTAATTCTTATTTACTTCTATGACGTTTAATACCTTAAAAAATACCGCTATATGTTTCAAATCCAATTAAATTTCCATTTCATTTACAAATTTTCTTTTCTATTTTTCTCCGCGCATAAAGTTCCCATTATTATTATTCACGTTCGCTTGTTTCTTTTTTTTTTTTTTTGTCGACCATGCTGTCAAACGCATTAAAATTGATTGACTAGATAATTATGACAAGTAAAAGCTATGCAGGGGAGTCTGATAAATGGTCTTAATGAGGTTTTCGATTTTTACTCGAATTTAACATTAGATACTCGTAGTACATCATGCGATCGACTTTGTTTTTTTTTTTTTTTTTGTATGCGCTTAAGGCGAGGCGAATTCAATTAGTGGTACGTTGAAAAAAAGCACATGCAATTGAAGTAGTGGCGCCGTCATTTCTCGCCAGACTAAAGTCCGTGGCCTAAATCGAAAGACCACTAAAAGGGTGGAAAGACGACGATTAGGGGCATATTCCTTATCTACGTCAAACAACTACAGCTAGTAGTAAAGAAAATCTGTTATACATTCAAGTCTACGTCAAAAACATGTTTGTTCGTTTGTTTTTTTTTTTATCTTGATGTAAAATCGTGAATTCAACAAAAAGGTACAAAATGTAGGTATTTATCTTTTTTCCTCGGGGTCTATGGGTAGAAAAATAAATTAAAAACAAATTATACCAATCAAACATACTCGAGTCAATTTAATAACTTGATATACGATCGTTTACCAGTGCTAATTCAACAACTCGCTGATTGTGTGTTTCTTGTTACTGATTGCGCGTCGCGCTATCGATATTATGTAAACACACGTTTTTAGTTTTTCATGCTTACAAAAAAAAAAAAGGAAAAGAAACATTACTAGAATTGTTGGATAATAAATGGAATTTCGCTACCTCATACTATTTGGCGTCAATTGATCGATTATGAGAGTTGTACAATTCCGAGAGTAAATAGGAATGGGCTGGGGGAAAGTAATGATATTTGATTGTTTCGAAATGATTGACACATTTGGCGGATAAAGTTTTTCGTCGTTAAAATGCAAAATTTTATAAGCAGATATCTCTTTTGTAGATGGGGAACTTTTAATTGGAAATTCCCTAACATCGTCATTTGTGACGGATGGACGTCGATTGCAATATAAATATAATCAAAAATCTTACACGGGTTTGCTGACAGTTTATCATTGTCAAATAAGTAACAAAACGATTTGATTGTGTAAAACATGAGGACTTTCTTTATTAGATTTGGTGACAGTAAAACAGTGAGCTGTTGCAAGTAAGAAGGTCAATATGCCAATAAAAATCGGAATGTGTACAGTGGACGTCCAGTATAACGAACGATGTAATCTGACATTACGAAATTATTCGTTATATTGAGAATTTTTTGTTTACCCGTTTAGTTCATAATATGCCAAAATATCAAGTTATTAGGTCTCTTGTGGGCGCCGTGGCGTAAGTGGTTAGTGAGTCGGATCACTACGCATGAGGTTCCAAGTTCGAATCCCAGAAAACACCAAAAAGTTGTTTCACGGTCCCACCTCTAGCGAGCGTCTGACAAACATCCGAGAGTATTGTTGTCACGAAAAAGCTTCTCAAATCGCCGTTCAGACTCGGCATTAAACTGTAGGTCCCTTCCATTCGTGTAAAAAATATAACGCACACAACGTTGCGAGAAGCTAGGCCCTGGCACTTTAAAGAGCTGTTGCGCCAAATATTTGTTTTGTTTATTAGGTCTCGCCGTGCAGGGGCGGGTTAAGAATATCACTGCAGCACCCCCCAACAACTAGCGCTTGTCGTAAAATGCGACTAAGGAGACAAATCAGATCTAGGCAATATAACACCCAATGTTAACCTAGCGACACATACAATACCTAAAAAACTCTCCCACAAGTGTGCATGCGACTCCGTGGGTTAACACGGCTGGAGTTGACCGTTGTCATAGAAGAAAGATCTAACGAACAATAATATGTTAAAACAGGAGCATGCACGTGTCAAACAACAAACACCATCGCAATATGGTAATACTTGCTAAAAGGAAAGGCACTACCCCGCCAGGCACTACCACTGCTGTGCATGGTACTGATCCTGGACCGAGCAGAAATGTTCGGGTCAGAGCTATACGGATTCCGGGGGCTAGCAAAATAATGAAACAGTTTCGACGAAATTTGAGGGTCGCGAGTTGGAACGTTTGAGCTGGTATTGCCACGTTCAAAGAAGAGATCATTTGAACCCTTTTAAAAAGGCAATATCAATGAACGTTCCAAAGACATAGTGAGGCAGGAAATGCAGGCCTATAAACGCCTGGATCACACAAATACGGCGACATCGGCATTTCATTGGTCTTAGTAACCGAGTGATTCAAAATCGGCAGGCCTGCCGATATTTTCTGAGGTCAACTAGGCGAACCCCCCAGGCGGATCAGTAGAAATGCAGTGAAGTGGGAGGGTTATAATCCCTTATATTCGGATCATAACCTCGCTGAAAAAGGAAGAAGAAGAAGAAGATCAAGTTATTAGGTCCGTTCGCGTACTTTCCGAGCCAAAAACTAATCAATTGTCAAATATGACACGATGAGAGTAGAAACTCTCAGAAAGCGGAAAATCTAAACAAAACTACGCGAATGAAAAGCGAGCCAGTTCGAGCCATGTCGAGCCAACTGTCATTAAAAAAAATTATGACGAACGAATTAACTTACTTACTTACTTAGATGGCGCTACAGTCCGGGGTGGGCCTGGGCCTCAACCAACAAACCTCTCCAGCCAGCACGGTTACGAGCCAGCTGCCTCCAGTTGCGCACGCCAAGTTGTTTGAGGTCCCCCTCCACTTGTTTGCGCCACCTACCGGGAGGTCGTCCTTTACTGCGCCGTCCGTCCGGGGTGGATTCGAAGACTTTCTTAGCGGGAAGGTTGGGCTCCATCCGCTCTAAATGACCCAGCCATCTTAGTCGCTGTATGTGAACTCTTCTGGCTAAGTCGATGTCCTTGTACAGGTCGTATAGTTCGGCATTATACCTTCTCCTCCACTCACCGTCTATGCACACGGGACCAAAGATCGCTCGAAGAACTTTTCTCTCGAAATAACCAAGGGCATCCTCATCCGGTTTTGTCAAAGCCCATGCCTCTGCGCCATACAGCAGGACTGGGATGATAAGAGTCTTATAAAGAGTTACCTTAGTAGTTCGAGATAGGGCTTTGCTACTCAATTGCCGTTTTAGCCCATAGAAACAACGATTGGCAAGAGTAATTCTCCGTGTGACCTCTCCACTGATGTCATTTGCGGAGCTGACCATAGAGCCTAGGTAGACAAAATCCTTTACTACCTCAAAATTGTATCTGTCTATTGTGGCGTTCTGTCCAAGACGCCGATGTTGGGTGTCCTTTTCTGTAGACAGCATATATTTTGTTTTGCTTTCATTGACCGCTAGACCCATTTTTGCTGCCTCGTTCTCAATACTCGTAAATGCGCCATTGACGGCCCGCTGAGTTCTTCCGATTATGTCAATGTCATCGGCATAAGCGAGTAGTTGTACAGACTTGAAGAAGATTGTACCTCCGGGGTTGGCTTGTGAGTTTCGTATAATTTTCTCAAGTACTATGTTAAAGAGATCGCATGATAGTGCGTCGCCTTGTCTAAGACCTTTCCTGACATCGAACGGTTCGGTGATGTTCTTACCGACTTTGATGGAGCAGCGAGAGTTCTCCATCGTCATTCTGCACAAACGGACGAGCTTGGCAGGGATGCCAAGACTAGACATGGCTCTGTATAACTCATCTCTATACACGCTATCATAGGCAACTTTGAAATCGATGAAGAGGTGGTGCGTATCGATTTTATATTCATGGGTTTTTTTTCCAAGATCTGCCGTAGTGTGAATATTTGGTCAATGGTGGACTTTCCAGGCCTGAAACCGCACTGATAAGGACCTATCAGGTTGTTGGCGATCGGTTTTAGGCGTTCACATAGTACGACAGACAGGATCTTATATGCGATATTTAGGAGACTTATACCTCTGTAGTTGGCGCAAATCAGAGGGTCTCCTTTCTTCAGGATCGGGCAAACGATGCTGAGGTTCCATTCATCGGGAATACTTTCGTCCGACCAGATTTTACAGATGAGCTGGTGCATGCTCCTTACCAACTCATCTCCTCCTGCCTTGAAAAGTTCAGCGGCAAGGCCGTCGGCTCCAGCAGCTTTGTTGGATTTGAGTTTAGATATCGCTATCCTCACTTCATTCTGATCGAGTTGACGGGAGTCTTGACTGCCATCGTCACTGTTGAATGGCTCATTCTGCCTGACAGCGGAATATTGGTCATCATCGCCGTTTAACAGTCTGCAGAAGTGTTCCTTCCATATCCTCAGCACCGACTGCGATTCCACTACTATGTTGCCATTTTTGTCCCTGCAGGCTTCTGTTCTGGCTTTGAAACCCTGGCATGTTCTTTTTACCCTTTGGTAAAATTTTCGAACATTATTCCTGCAATAGAGTCTCTCAATCTCCTCGATCGAGCGCTTCTCATGCTCCTTTTTCTTCTTTCTGAGAAGTCGATGTTCCTCTTTTCTCCTGCGCACGTAGAGCTCGTAAGCAGCTCTAGTCCTTCTATGCAGCGCCGCTTTGTACGCCTCTTGTTTAGCTGCATGTGCTTGCCGGCATTCCTCATCAAACCAGGGGTTGCGTTGTGGTGGGCGAGAGAAACCCAGTACATCAGAGGCGGCATCTCTGATGGCTTGTTGGCAACGCTGCCATTGGTCTTCCGCATTTGCTGCTGGCGGCATAGGACTTAGATTGAGATTAGAAGAAACACGATCGGCAAAGGTTCTGGTGGTCTCTTGCGATTGTAGCTTTTCGACGTCAAATTTTCTCACAGTATTTCGTTGATTTCACTCCGTTCTGGATATCCGCATCCGTACCTTGGCTACAACTAGGTAGTGATCCGAGTCCACGTTGGCTCCTCGGAAAGTCCGGACACCCAGAATACTGGAAGAGTGCCTTGCGTCGATCGCAATGTGATCGTTTTGGTTGACGATTTTTCGATCAAAGGAGAGCCATGTTCCTTTGTGAATATCGAGACGTGGGAACCGCGTACTAGCTACGACAAAGTTTCGCCCCGCTGCAAAGTCGATTAGCCTGAGTCCGTTGTCGGATGTGTTGTCGTGCAGGCTGTGCTTTCCGACCACGCTACTGGAGACTTCCTCTCTTCCTAGCTTTGCGTTAAAGTCGCCTAGGATAATTTTAACGTTGTGGCTAGGGCATTGCTCATACGTCTTGTCCAAGAGCTGGTAGAAGTTGTCCTTTGTCGCGTAGTTCTTCTCCTCATGCGGGGCGTGAACGCATATTAGGCTAATGTTGGCAAATTTAGCCTTGATACGGATAGTCATAAGGCGCTCGTTCACATGCCGGAAACTCAAGACTTCTTGCCTAAGTCTGCCTCCAATAACAAATCCGCACCCGAATAGACGCTGTCCTTTTTGTCTGTAGCAATCGCCGTAGTAGATGTCGCGGTTTTTCATACTCCTTTTGCCCGGCCCATCCCATCGCACTTCTTGGATGGCGGTAATGTCTACTTTGAGACACTCTAGGGCCTCCGCAAGTTGTTCGGCTGCACGTGGTTTGTAGAGGGACCTAACATTCCACGTGCAGACACGAAGATCGTTGTCCTTTTTACGTTTGCTTGGGTCGTCAACATTACTGTTCATCCGTAATATCGAATTTATGAAGTTCCAAAAAAATTTGCTATTCGATTTTAATTTATCTTCACACGACAATATGTAACCTCTGTACAAAAATTTGCTTTGAACATCAAATTCATTTTGGCAAAGCAGGTACCAAGATTTTAGTTCTATATTAGATCTGTCATTCCTTAAACGCTTGTAGGCCTTATTCTTTTTATTATTAAGATTTCTTTGGTTTTTCCCACACCGATAGCTCGCACAAAGTTTAAGGTGAAATGTATTAGTTTGGCATGCATTTTTTATTTATCAAAATACCACTCCATTTCGCAGCAATGAAAATTCACCCTTAATTTATTCTATTCAATTTCGTTTTATATTTATTTAACAACCATCCCCGTCTAAATACTCTTCCGTCGGACATTTAATTTTATTGCCCAATTAAACAGAAAAGAAAAAAAAACTTAAAATCAATATTTGCTTTGATTTTACAAACCAAACAATTTGTCGAGTGTTTAATCTATTTTTATTTTTATTGTACCTCCAACCCAGATAAGGTCGAGAAACGAATACAAAACAACAGCGACAACAACGACGACAGAGAATTTCTAAACCCCGCGATCGTAAATAAAACAAATGCAAAGAGAAAATTGTATATAAATAAATATGTATAATTAATTACTCGAGGTGCTACTTGTGTCAATTTGTGCGGATCGCGTTTTGATTACCCTCCATTGATAAATTAACTAAGTAAAGTGGTTGACTGGCTGGCTTTACTTGACTTGAATATCTTGTTTAGATAGTGTGCAGTTTTAAAATTAATCGCGATAGCTACAAGTGGTTGTGCCACTTCAAAGATAAATCGAAGATAATTATATTTTAAATTTTTATCAAAAAAAAAAAAAAAGCAGAAAATCAAGACTAAATTTGTTTTTATTTCTTTCTCATTACAGTTTTAAAATGAACGGTTTGGCCCAAGGGCCGGGGCCCTGTGTCTCCCGCCAACTGTTAGGATCTAGCTACAAGAACGTCCTCACTATTTCAAATAAATTCATCATTTGTCGTCGTATTTTATCGAAATTATTCAACAATTTGTCATCGTTTTGTATATTAATCGAGAAGAACAAATTTTCGGCATTTTTATTCAGCTCTATATCGTTGTTGTTGTTTCGTTTGATAGAGAATAATACAAATTTGTTGGATTATTTCACTGAGCAACAATTAGTAGTCAACGACGACGAAGTGTTGAGTTTTGTGGGCCCGCATTGTGCGGCAGCCCCATCTTTTTCATCTGCATGGAGTCAATGAGACGTAGTGAGGCGAATAGTAGCCACCACCCGAATAAGGTTAGTAAAAGAGACGTTTCTTTTCTTTTTTTTTTAAATAAATAAGTTCATATGCATACATGTGTTTGTTGTTTTTTTTTTTATGTGTTCAAAGTTTTATATTTGAATTGTAAGAGGTTGGTAGATTTATTGAATCGATGATTGTTGGTATTCTTGTGGAAAGTGATTTCGAACAAATGTACTGCTGTTCTTTTGTGCTGGCTTACCTGTCATTTCAGTAAGCGATTGCGAAAAATTGAATCATTCTAGCTGATAAGGCCGCCTTCTGGTATGTACATACATAGGTACCTATATACAATCTGAAAATAAGAAATTTCTATTTGCGTTTATAAAAGTGAGTTCATCAACCGCATTTCGCAGTGTCTACTAAAATTTGACAGTGGTAACATAATAAAGAGTGTAGAAACATCTAGTATACGATGTAATTAAGCCGTATGTAAATAAGGCCATATGATTCGATTGAAGACTATAATTTCATGTGAAACAGAATTAGGTTTCATTATCTCTTGCATCTGAAATTGTATGGATTGTTCTAAGTAGCAGTTGTAAGCAGGTGAGTCCTTGTTTTGTTGTAGGTATCGTCTAACGACGAACGTAACTTTACATTGGAAAAGATCTACATGTTGCACCTTATGATAGGCTGTTCTCAGGTTTTCATACAAATTAATTTAGACCTCATAGAGTAGGCATATACATACATACACATGTAGTCAGTACCATTGACATACTATATATGGACTGCTAGTGAAATATCAGTTTCATACAATCTCTGCCCAAAAAATGACGCCAACATAACTAGTCCTCTTGGTTCGGAGCAGAAAAATGCGAAAACGATTGACGTATTAATGTATGGACTGCTAGTGCCCAACTTCACGCATGTTCCAACATCTCAAGCTCCGTTGTTTCACGGCGGGAACAATTGGAAACTGATACTTTGTTTGACAGTTCGCGAGCCAATGGAAAAAAAATAAGTTGTGTTTTTGATTGTGGAAAAAAAAGCTGCCAACATTTAATTGTGGAATGAGTAATAACTCTAACTAAAAAGAGGAGAAGAGAGATAAAATGAAGTGCTATGTGGTTGACTGTGATTCACAATACAGATTGAGAACTGAACGTTATTATTACATTTTCCGCAGAATACAGATTGTGTTGCAACGAAATTCAAATTCATAATATTGTAACTGTAGAGAACAAGCAAATATTTGCAGTGACATCTATGGCAACGAATATTGAAACAATCTAAATATAAACAGTTTTTTTTACAGTCAGTACACTTGAACAGACACAGATTGCAAGTTTCTATGGCGAATATCTATGATGACGGATATTTTGTTTCTGTTTACACCGCTTTGAAACAAAGGAGCTGGGGATGTTGGAACACATTTTTTTCTGCAGACTTGGTATGAAAGTGACATTTCTAGCAGTCCATATATAATACGTCAATGATGAAAACAAATTGCCAACCAACTTAAAATTCTCCATAAAGACACCTCTTAGGTTTGTGTGGATTTGCTAAGTAAAGCGGTTTAAATTCAAATTGTTGAGGCATTGTTTGCAACAGATGTCACCTGCAAATTTCTCTCTGAATTCTCAGGGGAAAGCCTTTTCGTATCCCTAGCTGATCTTGCTTCAGCTGGTGCATGGGGTAAGTTGAGATTGAGATATGGGTCTATTATGTTCCGCGAACAGACTTAGCACTAACCTATTACATTTGTGTCGCTTTCTTAAGCTATCTTGAGTGCAAGATGAATTTTTAGTTTGTTTTCGATGACTGCGTTCACAGTTTTTCTTGATGCTTAAATTAGTCGTCGAGAAACTTTTTTCAGGTTAAGTATATTCTTTTAAATCTGCCGCCAGTAAGTTGTGACACGTTAGATGTGTTATGGTACGTCCATAGGGATCACAAACCAGCTTCTCGCTTTCCAGCCGCTGCTTCAAGCTGGTTAAAAATAAAGCCGGCGATGAATGAACGCGTCCATAGTGAGCCCACTTCCTAGGTAGGTAGGTAATGTGGCGGTCCAAAAAAAGAACCCAATTAGCGCTTAAAGTGTGCCGTTTTGTTACCACGGACTCGTGTCTACCTGTTGTAGTGGCTAGTTAAAGATGATGTTAAGTTTAAACCCAGCCCGTGGAGTTCAGAAAGAGGATTAGTTCTCCAATCGTCTTGTCCGCTATCTCTCTCAGATCCTCGAAGAAGGGTTTGCCAAGAGTTTGTTGTCTGATCCTCGCCAGGGCCGGACATCTGCAAAGGAAATGACATAGAGATTCTTTCTCATAAATATCCTTGCAGCTCCTACAAAAGGTGTTGTGGGGGATACCAAGCTTGGCCGCATGGTCTCCAACTGGCCAGTGGCCTGTGATAATAGCTACGATTTTGGCAATAACTGGTCTTGGTTTGCCTAGTAACTCTTTTGACCTGGGTTTGTTGAAACTGGGCCCGCTTCCTACTTGAACAAGTTTTAACTAACTTTACTAGCTTTTTTAATTTTTGTTGACGCCGGTTATCAGCTTTCAAGTGTGTTCTGTATGCTTTCTTTGGAAAGAATTCTATTCTGATGGAGGTTACACCAAATCTTCTATATACGATGTTCTGTTTTATTCATAATGTAGTCAAACGTTTGTTTTGGAAGTAAGGTGTAGCATTCACCTTCTTTTCCACGAGACTTGTTAATTCCATGAACTTTTGACCGTAGTGGTTACGTAGTTATACTACGTATCAGCCTCGAAAAAAACGCAAAGTAGTTCCTCACGTAAAAACTCCATGATCTCGACTGAAGAAAAAACCGCTGGCACCGGCGCAATGTTCACTATGACCATCATCTACTAGAATCACGCTGGCTTTAAGTACCGACGTGAATTTCACCGCAAAGCTGGTAAGCGAGAAGCTGGTTCATTACGCACGTAGCCTTATTAGCGCAAAAAGGTCTTTTGTTGTGTGTTCTTGATTCTGTTTTCCGGAACAAAGTATGGCACGAATTGAGAGCTCGTCGGGATAACGTTTTATCTATTTCGATTTTATTATCCTAGAAAGATAGTTAGATAGTTTGTTTATTTCGAGATAAAATACAATATTGGTTGTTACCGCACATTTTACATACAGAGATCTGACACTTTTGTTCTTACTACTGAAATGCAATACTCAAATGAATAAAATAATTGAAAAACAAAAAATGTTGAAGGAAAACTGGATAAAAACCTTCATTTAAAGAAGCATTTTATTATCATTGTGCCGATATCTTTACTTAGACGTTATGCGTTACGACAGTTCTCTTATTGTACGAGCAAAGTAGTTTCTTCCGAATTAATTCTAGGCTGGTTCTCTTCCAAGTTTAGAGAGACATGTTGTCCGGATTTATTAACTTCGTGTTCAACGTTCTTTTGAAAGAAATTTTATCTTGAGATTTAGTCGAAGTCAGCATTTGACAACAATTTGTTCCCATTTAAGGGCTGCATTATCTATAAATACTTACCTATATAATTATGGAAGACGCAGGGTTTTTATCGAAACATTACTACAGTCATACTCGTAAAGAGTCAAGGATCCATTCCGTTAGCCACTTACTTTACACTTGAAAAACAATGCAATTATGAGTCGGAATACTAAAAATATTCATCCATAACGAACTAAGAATTTTTTTCAAATTTATCACCTGAAAGTCATATGCTGAGCCTCTAGAAAATGCTAGTTAATCTGCTCCCATCTCAAATGAGCTTGGCGTATAAATTATGTTCACTTTAATTTTCACGAACAGGCCGAGAATGCTCTGAAGCACACCAGAAATGTCAGCGAACAGATCTACTGCAACAGCGAACAGATCTATTGTATGTTCAAATTTGTCGGGTTCTGTTCATAAACTATACACCGAAACTAATTATCAAAATTCCATAGATAGTGCAAGTCACCTTATCATAAATGTTGTGATTCCCACTTTTCAGCAGTAAGTACTGCTGGAAACAGTTTTTTTTTTTTTTTTTTGGGTTAAAATGACAAATATCCGGTTTTTCATTGGGGAAAGTGGGATTACACTTTTATTGCTTTTCGCGCTAAGTAGAAAAATAAAGACACACCCTTTATTTTGTATTCGGTTCAATTACCAAACGTGACAATTGTTGACGTAGAATTTACCCAAAGTCCACTGAATCCCTTTACCCTGTATACCTTTGTACTGAATTCCCTTTTAGTTTCCAAGGGAACCGTATATGTTGCCGAACACTTTCCTACAAAAGGTTTCTTTTTTTTTGTCTCGTATCCATAAAGTGGTTTAAATACCCAAATCGCAAATGGGGTGTAAAACAAGGGAAGCAGAATCTGAAATCGCTTGAATAAAACGAGGACAACGATTTTTCTGAATAGAGTCTTACGATAAGAAGGGATGATTGAAATCAGAGGGGTCTCATTATAAAGTTAGTTGTTGTTGGATGTGTTGAAAGTAAAAAAAAAAAAGTATTGTGTAAAATGGAAACGAGTTATTTTTTATGATTTTTCGAGGGGAAATTAAATGGCTTATTCAGTTAAGTAAATGTTTTTATTTTTCCTTATAGAAAAATAAATTCCAAACTACGCCACGAAAGTATTGACAATGACGCATGAAATTTATCTTGTGCTTCTGTTTCCACTTTGATTTTATTTCCGGAAACTTAACAATTTTTCCCAGAACCCGATTAATAACCATAAAAATATCTGCGTAAGAATTCTAATTATCTGTTAAGTATCTTAATTACCATAGATAAGGCAATCTTTTTTCTTGTATTTTCTTTTCTTGTTATTGATGTTAAGTATTTAATGGGATCAGCTTTAGGTACCTGTGTACGAATTGATACAAAAAGGTAGAAGTGGGAGTATAATTATGTGGAGATTATTATTCTTTTGAGATTGAAACTTGTGAATGTGGGACGAAATGAATAAATCATACTTGTTCTGGAGTATGGATACGGTTTCTAAAACAAAAGTGTTGAGCCTTAAATGAATTTATAATGAAAATAATATTAAAACTAGGCAGCAAGGAAGCTGGGATAGCCATAATAAAGGTGTTTGTCATTTTCAAGTGTGCATAGTGCAATCAGTCAGTCGGTGCTCAGTGACAGCGACGTATTTATATCTTAAGATGCGTCGTTTCAGTATCATTCATTGTATGAATTACCTGCGAGACAATTTAAGATCTTAATGCTAAAGGCAGATCTTTAAAACATACGTTTTTGTAACGTTTGTTTTTAGCGCCGAAGCTAGGTATTATTTTTTTTTTAGTGAAAAGAAATCAATGGCCTTACGTATTTTACGTTAATTGTTACAAGAGACATAAGAATATCTTCATGGTTAAAAAAAAATATATCTGAGAAAAACTCATGCAAATAGTTGTGGTGTAGTTAATAGATATCTTTAGATTCGGTTCCTCTTTCTTTCCCTTTCGAATCGAAAAACCAAGATTTTGACGAATTTATTAAAAATCAATTTATACTAGTTACAGTCTTTCATCCGGAGCTTCTCCGTTCCTTATGTAAGTTAAATACGCGTAATGTGTTTTTATGTTTAGACAAGGCGTATTCTGCTCAGCTGTATCCGGTCGAATATATATGCGTGGAATTCACTAGCTGGTCTGAATTTGCGCATGCCGGGCTGATCAAATGTCTTGTTATTATGACAATGTATGGATTACATTTAATTTTGATGACAACATAGACTACTTTATGTAAGCACTTACAGTACTCTTTTGAACAATAGATCAATAATAGATCAGGACCAACCCCACAGGCGGATCAGTAAAAATGCATTTAAGTGGGAGTGTTATGGTCGCCTGTTTTTAGATCATAACCTCGCCGAAATAGGAAGAAAGAGAAGATCACTTTTGAAACTGCGTCCGGTTCTGTCCAGCAAAACATCCTGAATGCCCAGAGCAATAAAGAATAAAAAAGAAAAGATCCGACTATTGAACTTATATAAAAAGTATCAACAAAATATGTAGCTGTTGAAATACAACAAAGCGGGTGGGTGTTTTCTACTTAAAATTTAGTTTCAGTAAAAAACAAAAAAGCTTATTGAAATTCGAAAACTGGACTAGACTGGACTGAACTATTGTAGATGACTTTTAGTATTTATAATCACAAAAAAAAAAAAAATTTTTTCTGCCTAATACAAATTTGAGGAACATTTTTTCCAGATTTGGGGAGCTTTAGTTTCTATCGTCTGTCAGCACGGTTTTGACGTATGAATAAGAAAAAAACAACTTCTAATTACAACTAAGCGCGACAGCTCTCTTTTGGAGATCATTTTAAGTCGAACACGCCCAACGTCAAAAGAAAATATTAAATTGTATGTCATTGTGCACAACTTATACCTTCGAAATGACATGGAAAGACATATGCCAAATAATACCGTCGCCAATGAAAGGGTACATTCCCCGTTCATTTCGAAGGCAGAGCTCCAAGCGATCTTCGAATCACTGAGAAGAATTAAATGAAGAATTAATTTGATGGCATACCCAACATTGCTCTTCGACCAGAATCGGTGGACATTTATACCACCCTGTTTAATAATGCAATGAATAATGGCCATTATTCTGCGCATTGGAAAACGGTGATGGTGCAACACATTCCAAAAAATATATAAAGACAGCTTCATTCCGGGGAGTCTCCGGTCGACAAGTCTCCTTCCGATCATCAGCAAAGTATTCGAAAAAGTGATCCATATAGCCCTAAATAAATGGGTTTACCACATGCACATAATTCCGTACAACCAATTCGGTTTCAAGGCGGAGCATGATGCTATACATGTCTTAACTGGTATCGGATATCCAATGGAACAAAAGTAAGAAGCAATGCATGGGTGCCTGTCTGTTTGACTGGCATAAGGCTTTCAATACTGTATGGTAAGAGGGACTATTCTACAAGTTGAGCAGGCTAGGCATAAGTACACCACTGCTCATGCTCACCAGTTAAAGGTCCATTGCGAAAAATTGCAATGTGACTTTGCTGGAACATTTTAAATAAAAAATGGTTTGCAACAGGGTGTGGTTAATTTCTCGATCCTTTTCACCATTAACACGAGCGACCTCATAGGTTCATTTCACCATGCCATAGCGTGATTGAGGTCATTGCAATACTCTTGCAGCGTCATCAAGAGATCCATCCTGTTCAGAACGCCGTTAGAGCCACCAGAAAGAATTGGCGAAAGTTCTCTATCGTGGGATATCATGCGCATCTACTTGCATGTCGAAGTGAAGTCAGGTACCTTGGGGTATGGCTAGATCAATATCTATATTTAAAAAAAGTCTAGATGCTGCTCTAGCCAGGGCTTGCCTTCGTTTGTATAGAACACCAGAGTCGTATTAGATAAAATTCTATCCTAATGATGTCGTGTACAACAGGCGAATCTCATGAGAGTGGATAATTTCTTGATCAATATGATTCGAAGGCGCATTGTAAGAGCAATGATATCGATGAATAGCCTGATCTTTGGGGCGTACTACCCCAATATCCTCTACCACGAGAGTTTGCGCCTTAACAGCTTTGTGCCCACAGGAACATCCTTCTATTTCGACCAAAGAGGTGTGATCCAGGCCAGATAAACCGTGTCGCTAATCTTCCACTTCTCCGGAACAGCTATGGTAAGGCGACTTAACTACGACCGAGACGTCGCACAGAACAAGGTAAAGCGTCTCCGATTCAGCAGGGCGGTCTTAGGCCGCGTTCTCGAAGATGTCAAGAAGCAGCCAGTTTTTGGTGGCTTGTTGCACGAGAGGGAAAGCCGTCGTCGTTTCCCCCCCCCCAATCCAGGATAGCGTCCAAAGGCAAACCGGGCCTTACTGTTTTTTGATGGTAGTCATGTCATGGCCGGCTTTCTTTTTTTTTTTAGCTAGTCTTAAGCTATATATATGTATATAAAAAAGCACGGCTTTAAAAGAAGAAAAATTAAAAAAAAGAAACATCACTTTGCTACAAAGAAGAAGTGCGTATTTAACCCTATTAATATATATTAATATATACAAAAATACAAAAGTCTATGTACTAAGTATTTTTAAATAAACCACTTTTCCTAGTTTACAATTACAATTGATAAGTTAAAATAGGTAATAAATAATTTAAGTTAGATTAGGTCGAAAGACGTAGTTTAAGCGTAAAGATTAGCTTAGAGCGGTGGTATTGGGCCAGTATGTTAGACTTAGATAGTTAAGTTAATTAATCTAGTTTTAAGAGTTTTTGTTAGCATGTAGGAATTAATTAATTACCCCCATATTAAAAAACATTGAATAACCAGTAGTTAGCCTTAACTAAGGTTTATCTACTAATTATTCCTATTAATAATCATTTTCAGTGGTTAAACTACGTTTTGTAATATGCTTTTAATTATTAAAAAATGTATCTGGTGGATAATTGCACTAACTACGAGTTAGTTATCACTTAAAAAAGGAATGGGGAGTTGTGTGTGAGTTGCTCAATAAAAGTGTTCATTCCGCTCTTCCTACTGTGTTATCTTACAATAACAGAGACTATACAAGCACTACTGAAAAAGCAAATATTTTCAACAAATACTATACAAGTGTTGCTCTAAATACCATTAGTGATGCTGGTATCAATTCCACTATTGTAAATTGCCCAGTAGGCTGTTGTAATCGTGAAAGTAGCACTGCTCGTAGCTTCTTCGATCCAATCACAGGTACTGAATTATACAGAATTATTAATACAATGGAAAGTTCCAACTCCTCAACCCTCAATAGTTATTCGAGTTCTTTTGTAAAAAAAATTTCACTTAATATTGTTCATGTCCTTGCCCATATTTTCAATAATAGTATCTACAGTGGAAAGTTTCCGGATAGTTTTAAATTTGCTAAGGTTATTCCTATTTTTAAAAAAGGCAACAGCAATGATTTGATTAACTTCAGACCGATTTCTCTGCTTCCAGTTTTCTCAAAAATGTTTGAAAAGGCTGTAAAAGCTAGGATTGTTGCTTTCTTGGATGGCACTTCTTTCTTTAGCTCAAAGCAATTTGGTTTTAGAGCTGGAAAATCTACTGAAGATGCACTTCTGAAGTTTTGCATTCGAATTTATGAGAGCCTTAATATGAAAAAAGTGTCTGCTTCACTTTTTATAGATATTACCAAGGCATTCGATACTGTAGACCATTCGATTTTGCTTCAAAAATTGGATCGAATTGGTTTCAGAGGTTTTATGCTCAATTGGTTCTCCTCGTACTTAATGGGCAGAAAACAAATGGTCAAGCTAGGCGTTGAATTTAGTCAGATCCAAGAAATTAATATTGGTGTTCCTCAGGGCTCGGTGCTTGGTCCTATTTTGTTTTTGATTTTTATCAATTCCATTTTTAACCTTGACCTCAGAGGAATCCAGACTGGATTTGCAGATGATATAGCATGCACTTATTCTAATGCATCTAGTTTTGATCTAATGGCTGATATCAACTATGATTTGGAAGAAATTAGACACTGGTTTAGCTCACACAAGCTGGTGATTAGTGGCAAAACGAAAATTATGCTATTCAATCTCTGAGGTTGAATTTCCTTCTTTATCATATCATTGCGCTAGTTGCAAGCATATGTTAGTGAGCTCTGATACATGTAGGAATGTCAGCACTGCCGTGACTTTTAATGCAAACATTGGATGCCTATCTACATATGTGCTTCGAAATTGAAAGGGTTACAGTTTTTAAGTATTTAGGGCTCGTATTTGACTGTAAAATGAATTGGAGTGCTCACACGTCATTGCTTAAGAAATACTTATTGACGATGACATGCGCGATGTATCGAATAAGGATGTATTGCTCTCGAAAACTTCTTGAAACAATATATTTTGGGCTAGTACAGTCAAAGTTACAGTACGGTATAGTTTGTTGGGGAGGCACACATACAAATAAATTCCAGCCTTTACTAATTGTGCAAAAACACTTACTGAGAATAATGTGGAAAAAGCGCAAAAGGGAGCATAGTTTCTTACTTTTCTTAAGTTCAAAAATACTTCCGATAAAGCACCTTTACTTTTTTAAAGTTCTCAAAATATTTTTTTTGGGGAGTGGTTATTCACTTAATCGAAGTCCAACTGCCTATGGTCTTCGTAGTAACGAACGCTGTTTGGCTTTAGTACCACCGCATAACACCACTCACTTTTTAAACTTTTATACTTCACTAGCACCTAGACTTTACAACATACTTCCATCTGAACTACGATGCATTTCTAATCCATTTTTGTTTCAGCGGGAGATTAAGATATGGCTTTTTGAATTCGAATTCGATGAAATAAATAACTTAATAAATATACAACTTTAAATAATGTTAAAGTAATCATTTGATACTTTCTTCCTTTGGGGTATAATAGAATCAATTGCTTAAAATGGTTCTTTTACCATTCATGTCTTATTATTTCCAAGCTAAATTGTCTATTTCTTATACTCGTATGTAAATTTCAATAGATACATGATTTTGTTATTATTATAATTGTATCTTAAGTTTAAAGAATAAAAAATGAAAATGAAAAAATTTGTTATCCGAATGTTTGCTATTTTTATTAGTAAAAGATTTATGAAAAAGAAAAAATGAACCTTAAGTCTTTCAAACACATTTTCGTCAATCATATAGTTCGTTTTTTTTTTTAGTTTTGAAGACTTATTTCGTTATAAAAAATTTCTATACAAGAATAATAATTAATTTAGTAAAATGTACAATACATATGAAGTTGCAATGCAAATTAGAATACTCGTCAATCATATTGGAGTCTTATTTTGCTGATTTCTGTATGTATGA
This sequence comes from Brachypalpus laphriformis, assembly GCA_945910035.1. Taxonomy (NCBI): domain Eukaryota; kingdom Metazoa; phylum Arthropoda; class Insecta; order Diptera; family Syrphidae; genus Brachypalpus; species Brachypalpus laphriformis. The sequence goes on along the minus strand of OX246753.1, from coordinate 310,259,777 downwards.
CGCTGTTTTGTGCTTTTTACAACTAATTTCTGTGGCATGATTCATCAGGTGATATGTCAGATGTAGTTAACCCTAGAAAGATAATCATATTTTTTATGACGTAAAAGATAATCATACGTCTCAGAGACGTATGGCACTTTTTTAATGTATTAATGGAAACCCATGAGCTTTTTATAAAATATTAATGTTTTATTTATTAATGAAATTCATATTAAGAGAAATGAAGTTATGGTTCAGTAAAAATAAAAATTAATTTAAACAATAAAAACAAGAAACTTAAACTCCATTGCCAAAGGATATTACATTTTTTTGCGCGCTATACGTCTGGCAGACGTAGATTATCTTTCTAGGGTTAAGTTGAAACATCCAAGACTCATATAATCTCACTTTCAACGCGGCAGTCGTTTAGAAACGTGAAATCACTTTTCACGATAAATTCTCCATTCCCCGAACACATCCGCTTGAATATGAAGAAAAAAAAAATCAAGGATTCTCTCAACTCTCAACCACCACCACACCACCAGAACGACTCGTCGTCGTCACAAACAAACAGTAGAGTGGTAGTGTGTAAAGCAGCTGACAAACGAAACAAACCCGTCGTGTATCGCCGACGAATGAGCGACGCATCTGTCAAAAAATGCGTCATTTTGAAAAAAAAATTTACCACCGTGAATAGTTTTGTGTGTTCCCCGTGTGGAACGCCATCTCGCTATGCATTATGAATTGCAATTAACCTCTCATATCGTGTCGGAGTGCTGTGTTTTTATTTAATTTAAATGTTTTTCAATTCTTTTTATGTTTGCGAACAACTTAAAGCGAATAAAACTTAAATTCTGATATATTCTACGACTGGAAATGCATTTTTTCCACTGATAACCGGCCATAGCCGGGGGACATGGTGCAAAGAATCGCGTAAATGTGAACACACACGCACACTATCACTGAGTACGCTCAAATAGTGAAACAAACAATGGGGATTTCCTTTTACGAGAAATAAAAGTAGTTTTCTGCTGCTGGGATTCTAAATGAAAAAAAAAAAATAAATAAAATTCGTGAAAAATTAAATGTTCTCAGATGCTTCGGCTTCAAATAAACAATTTAATGCGGTTGTTTATTCCGGATGGAAAATAGCAAGGTAAATACTGTGGAAATCAACGTGAACCACGGCCATGGGCGAGTGGTTTTTGTTTGGATAGTGGTTCGCCGGAGTCTCGTGTAGCTCGTAGCATTTTCCTGCGGTCAACAACTCTGGAATCACTTTTGTTACATTTCCCTACATTTTTTAAGCGTTTTGCCTTTCAAATTGATTTACTATTTATAAATGTTTTGTTTGTCCAATCAACGTTCATTGAGAAAGTAGGAAGGATGTGTAAGTTATGATTTTTGTTGGTGGAAAAAACAATATGTGGCTGGGGGATTGCGGATTGAAGGGTTATTTTTTCAGGTTTCGGCACAAGATCCTGTTCAAATACTAATAAAGAACTGCATACTGTTTCATCTCATCTCCCATTGCGCTCTGTAAAAACCAAAGGCTGAGTGTGATCACTTTGCAATTGCAACGATGATGGCCGTCTATACATTTGTGGTCTATTGTACCAATAGCTTATCACTTAGCAAATAAACAAATATTTGTTTGCTAAAAGTAAATGATAAGCACAACAGTACAGTGCGCGAAATAATTATACCAGACACAAGGAATTATTTCGAAACATTTAAAATAAAATGTAAACATATTTTTGATTGCTGTTATAAACTCAAATTAAAAACAGAATTTCATTAGATTATTTCAATTTGAACTTTGTTGGTTGGTTATGATCGGCCCTCTGTGAGGATGCACTTAGACTAGAAATAAGTCCATTGTACGGCCGATGTGAATGAATGAAGGAGTTGATTTTAGCCATGCAGGCGTTGCCGAGATCATTTAGATAATTGAAAGAGTATATACCCAGGGTGACCATCCTAATGCTGGCGAGCGTAGGGCAAGCGCATACGAGTTGACTGATGGTCTCTTCTTCCTCTTCGTCCGTACAGCTTCTGCAGAAGTCAGTTTAGGGGATGCCTAGTTTTAGGGCATATCTCCTATGACGCATTGTCCGGTGAGAATATTTGTTATTTTGGAGAGGGTTTCTCTCTTGTGTTTCGGGACTTATATTTGTTAAGTGTTGGCCAAAGTTGTGTGGTGGTGTTGCATTGGACTAGATGTTGCCATCGGTGATTGGCCACCTTCACCGCGTCAGTTTGGATAATGTATTTAACATAAGACGTTGGCGCCTCGTTGTCGGTAATGCTTATGCTATTTGCCTCAGAAGAGCCTTGTCAAGCCAGCTCGTCAGCTGCACAATTCCCCGGTATGTCGTAGTTACCTGGTACCCAGCAAAGAGTGAGGTTGTACTGACCAGCTATCTCGTTAAGAGATACGCTGCAGTCTTTCACTGCCTTAGATCTCGTAGTGCTGGATGCGAGGGCGTTGATGGCTGCCTGACTTTCGACGTAAATAACAATATCCGATGTTGATAGTGTATTAGCCGCTAGCCAGTCAGCGGCTTGGCGAAACGCAATAACTTCGACTTAAAAGCTGCAATTGTTTTGAAGGTTAAAATAGATGAGTATATCCAGGTCTTCTGAGAAGATTCCGGCACCGAATCCGTCCTTGGTTTTGGGCCCATCCGTGAAAATTGACAGCGATTCGTTGTACAGAACATCGCGTTGCGTCCACTCAGTTCTGCCCGGTATTGAGTTCATGTAGCCCCTGTTGAAGTCATATTCAGTCGGCAGGTGTATTTTGGCGTGCCCCGTGTGTTGCTCCTTCCACTGCTTGGAGCCTCAGAGTCTTATTGCCAAGCTGATAGCCAATTGTTTACTGACGATGTCAATCGGAAGTAAGTGGAACATGATTTGGAGCGCCGCTGTGGGAGAAGTTCTCAGTGCACCGGTAATGCTGAGACATGCAATTCGCTGAGTTTTTTCCATTATGGATAGGTTGCACTTTTTCTCCAGGGCGGGCCACCATACCAGTACTCCATACATAAGAATGGGTCGGATTCAATATCCCGCATTTGAAATACTGATTTTATAATTCCGTTTCTTACAGTCCCCTTTTTTTAAATCCCGCTTTTCCAATCAAAACTAGTAGATCCCACAAATAGTGAGGTATGTAGGGGGGCATGCTGCCCCCGTGCAACCCCCATGCTTGGGGTCACTGTTGAGTTTGGAGTGGGTGTGATTTTGGGTATATGCAAAGTTTCATTAAATCAAATTCAAGTAGAAAGCGGCTTCTAGAAAGCCAGTTTTTAAGAAATCGGGACTTAGACGACGGGATTTTAAAACTTTTTTTTTTGGATTTTGATAAACGGGATTATAAAAAGTGGGATATCCATACGCTCCTCATAAGAATCGGTTTTAGGCCTAAATAGCTGGCGCTATTTGAAAGTTTGTGGGCGCCGTGGCGCAAGTGGTTAGTGTGTCGGACCACTGCGCGTGAGGGTTCCGTTCGAATCCCAAAAAACAAAAAGTTTTTTCACGGTCCCACCTCTCGCGAACATCTGCCAAACATCCGAGAGTATTGCTGTCACGAGAAAGCTTCTCACAGCAAATTACCCTTCGGATACGGCACTAAACTGTAAGTCCCTTTCATTCGCGTAAAGAAATAGATAGATAGATAATTATTTATTTTTCATATAGTATTACAAAGTATTATTCAAATCGAATTCACAAAATAGTATTTTAAGTTTAAGGTACATATGTAAATTATATGAAAAAGTTGGGACATTCTGTATTTTGCTTACAAAAGTAATAAAATAGTTTTGAATGGCACTTCAATGAGTTAATGAATTTCAATTAAGTTTAAGATTAAGATGGGGTGGCCAAATAAAAACAAATTATGGTAATTCATAAATAAAAAATGCAATTAATGAAAAAGTAAAATTACAAAATGGAGAGAAAAATCAAATAGATTCACAAATAAAAATCAAAGAAAAGAAAGAAAACATCAACGAGAGTTAAACCAGAATGCCGAAAGTAATTTATTCTACTTTTGACTGTCCTTAAAAACATTCCAGGTGTTGAAATTGTCCTGATCGGCAGCGGAAGTTTATTAAATAGACGAAATGACGAAAAAGAATAAAAATTACGGTATGCAGTAGTAGGAGAAAAAGGAACAGATACCATGTACGCAAAGTTTCAAATATAAGATAGGTACACAACACGAGTGGTTGCGAGAAGCTAGGTCCAGCCACTCAAAGAGCTGTTGCGGCTGTTTAAAAGTGGATCCTCTTATTTTGAGTGGAGTTTAGTAAGGGAGCTTATATTTTCTTGTAAATAGAACTCCGTGAGTTTTCGTCGGGTTAACGGAGAGGCCGCATTTGTCGGTCCAAATATATTTTTCTGGTAGTTTTTAGTAAATTTTACAAAATTTAATATGTAACCCCTGGTCTCCACTGGCAATAATTCATTGCAAGAAATATTTTATGCAATCGAAATTTCCAATGGAGACCGCAAATTTCTTGAAATGACTCATTTCAAGAAATCGATTTCTGCTTTCATTTCTTGCCATCTCTGTGGAAATAAACCCTGAAATAAATTTGACAGGGAGTGTCAATATGAGTTTTACTACGAAGAAAACATGGCTGATTGTTGCCTGACATGAAGTCTGAAATAAATATGTCTCGTGGAGACTCGGTGCCAAGCAAGGATTGGTCGTTGCTTGCTCTTACGTGATATAGTTGAAAATGAAATTTCTTGACATAATTTGCCCACCGTATAAAAATATAAAAATTTCTAACATGATGTCTGACATAATGTTTGAAATAAATATGTCTCATGGAGACGGCGTAATAAATAATTTAAAGCAATAATTTCTTACGAATCTGGAGAGGAAGCGGAATAAATAACAATAAAATATCAAATGACATTTGCATCACATCAGTTCACGATGCACTGTTTGCTTTTATTTGCGCAGTAGATATATTCACAATGCATTTTGAACGTTAGACGTTAGACATTCCATCACCGCAAACTATTGACGTTTGGGAACGCTTGACTTCGCAGTACTGCGGCAGTACTGCATTTCGGAATTCAGCCTGCAGTCTTTGAAAACAATGAACGAAATATTGAGTGAAAAACGAATTTATTTCGAATAAAAATAATAAGAATGAAAGTTTTTTCCTACCTGTCTTAAACTTAATATTCTGAATCTTCGTGGTCACTCTCATTTCGACAAGGTTCCGGCAATTGTCATCTTGATCCTTTCCATCGATTCTTTATTGCTAAAGAAGGTAGTTTTTTGCAGATCATAAGGCCGTGTATGTGTATCCACGAGCAATATTTCATAGCTTGCCATCTGTCACTTTTCATAGAAAGAAAGAAAGATAGTATGCCATGAAATTTAGGGTGGGCATTTCATAGCCTACTATTTAAGTCGTGCAAATGTCAATACAACTAAAATGTTAAAATGACAGCCCATAGAATACTATCCATAGCAAGCTATGAGCTGAGCAATACATAGAAAGCAATTTTTCATAAAATGCATTCTATGAAAATTGCTCGTGGAGACAGCGGGTAAAAATCAATGGATTTTAGATGAAGAACTTCGTATGGCTTTTTGATTTAATTTTTTCCTTTGGTATGGGTAGAACGCAATATCTCGATCCAGTCAGACATTTGGAAGCAGTTCTATTTTTCTGTCCATTGCTGAATGCATAGAATCGCACTCCATTTGCGAATGCCCATATCCTATCTATCCTATCCTATCTCTATCTTTTGAAAATGAGCTGCTTTCAACTGCATAGAGTAATAAGAAGAAGAAAATTAAGTGCCTGCACTTACCAGTATTGAGTTCAAAAATTATGTATTATAATTCCTGTAAAAGTGACAATTATGCCTCACTAATTTTTTTTTCAGTTTTAAAACGTGAAAAATTGTAACTATTTTCCTTAAAAATTCATTTTCATAAAATTTATACTTCATGACTTTTACCACGATATGTTGTGACATATAACTAGAAATAAGTTACTTTAATAATTTTTTCCTCTGCCTCTGTTGTTTATGAGTCTAATCAAACGTTGAGGCATTCAATTCGCCAACGATTGAAGCATAGATGTTAGTTAGTTTCAGTTTATTTAGCTAGAGAGCCATTTTTGGATACATTAATAGGTATATACAAACTTAAATAGTGAACAATTTTTTTTTTTACGTTTCTATACGTTTCTCATTGTGGCCACAAACAAACGTTGATTTATACTGAGCCATCTCAAAGTATCTAACATGTGGGTTTCACTAGCATATCTATTCAATTTTAAAATTATACGCATTGCTTTGTTTTGCAAAATTTGCATTCTCGTTTTTTGGGACAGATTACAAAAGTATAGTACACTAGAACAGTATTCAAAATGGGGCTTAATGATCACGTTATACACTTTAATTGCACTGGACATAGAAGTGTCAATACGCAATAGCGTATCAAACTGTCGACCACCCGCATAAACTCGCTATGCCAAGATATACCATTAGGTTCTAAATCGTGTTAAAGTCGGGAATTATAGCAGGCCATTTCAGCTTTCATTCAAATATTTCTCGACACAAAGAACTCTTGTATTCTAAGTGCGATATATAGCTAGATAGTTATTCTGCTGGAATGTGCAATTGCCTCCCCATAAATCTTCTCCAAATTCAATTAGTACAATGTCAAATAGGTTTACGTAGTTTTCGGAGGTCATCTTGTGCGTTACAAAACAGATTGGACTTTTTCCTTGATGTCCAATTGCAGTCCATATCATCAGGGATCGTCCTTGAAAATGTCTCGAATGGCTAGTTTCAAGTTTTTGCCAGATATCTCTCCATTACTTTTGGCAGGCATCAGGCCCAACATCATCATCACTGAATATAACAGAACGCCATTCCTTTTCCCAAAATGTATGGTGTTCCGCGAATTCAAGCCTTAGATTTGTGACGTCGTAAAAGCTTAGGTTTCGGTAATCGATTTTGATATGGTATGTTGTAATATGCTTTCAAAATTTGTTGAACTCTTCTTGTAGTTACACGAAGAGACAATTAAAGTCGTATTGGCTTTTGGGGTAATCTTTTTATTAACCACTATGTGTTTTATTTCTCTTTTAGCTCTGTTGCTGACTTTCGGTGCTCGTCTAAGTCTCTTCGTTTTCGCATACTTTTCAAGATCCTTCCTGCAAATTGTTAACCGTGGTCTTTTCCCTGCTCAGTTTCTTTGCTATTTCGTGAATAGTTGTCCCACATTCCTATAAAATAGAAGCAGTTAAAGTTGCTCCTCTTGGCATTTTAATAAAGTTTTCCTAAAAATGCGACTCATGACTTTTCGAAAAAATTAAAAACCCTAAATAAATAAAGTACTTACTCGTTTACAACTGCTTATAGAAATTCGTTCTGTTTTACTTATTTCGATCTACTAATGGGAATGATCAGTGAAAATGACAGAAACCCAACGCAATTACAAGAGAAAACCAAAGTACCGTTAGTGTTGTTCTAAGCTATGGATCACCGCCTAACGGATCACATACTCAGAAACGGGGAAACTGTCGAAAAACATACTCGTACAACTGTTATAATTATTTCGCCCACTTTATTTTAGATTTTACTCAATCATCATTTTTTCAAATTACCACTTGTCTACTTAGTGATAATGATAACTGTTTCCCCAAAAAAAACATAACTTTGCAGTATTGTTGTCACTTAAGTAGCAGCAAACCGATAAGTTCATGAAAGACAAAACAATTCGCTTTGAGTCTTGTTAACACCTTAGCTGCTGAAAGCGATTCATAAATAAATAATAAATAAATTCAGTTTTATTTTAATTAAGTTCTGGTACAACAGAAATTAATCAAAAATTATTATAAGCTGCTAAGTGATAAGTGATAAGTTGTTGGTGCAAAAGGGCCTAGGTCATCCTATAAATAATGCGGGTCTTATAATATTTTTCATTTGGTTATTATAAAATTTTCCGTCGCGCTCCTAATGAAGGCATCCCAACTATGCCACATTTATAAAACTGCTCCGGTTTAGAAGTGAAAAACTTGGTCTGATTTCTCATTCTCCGATTGATTAGATAATTTTGCAAACTCCTGAAAAGATGGTAATTCCAAGGTGCCTGACATTGCTGAAAAGTACGCTGGATGATCCATACTTTCCCAATCAAAGCTGTGAATTTTCTTCAGCTTGTCTCTTGCGACATGTGGCCTGGCATTGTCTTAATGGAAGAGTATTCCTCGGCGATGATGGGCTTTTTTTCTTCAAGAGCTGCATTTAATCGGTTTATTTGTTGATGTTGACAGTAATGCTCTTATGTGATGGTTTGTCCAGGAAGGAACATTTTAAAATGGACAACACGACGCATATCCCACCAGGCAAAGAAATTCTTCTTCTTCCTTTTTCAGCGAGGTTATAATCCGAAAATAAGGGATCACGACCCTCCAACTTCACCGCATTTCTACTAATCCGCCTGTGGGGTTCGCCTATTTGACCTCAGAAAATATCGGCAAGCCTGCCGATTCAGGATCACTCGGTTACTGAGGCCAATGAAATGCCGATGTCGTCGCATTTGTCTGATCCAGGCGTTTATAAGCCTGCCTTTCCTACATCGCGATGTCTTTGGAACGTGCATTGATATTGCCTTTTTAACAAGGTTCAAATGATCTCTTCTTTGAACGTGGCAATACCAGCTGAGCCGATCGCGCTCTATCTTTTGTACGATGGTTTCCTTGACGTGAAAGCTTCCACGGATCTTCGAACTTCTTATTCGTTCAAGCTTTGTCACTCCTGCTGTCATGCGAAGCATCTTCATCTCAGCTGCCGTTAATTTACTCTCATACTTGTTGTACATCGTCCAACATTGTAAACCGTATGTGAGCGCTGGACGCACAACTGCGGTGTAGAGCCTTTCTTTCAACTTACATAGGTGGTATTTTTCTGTCACCGAAGATAGCGGAATTTTCTCGCTACTTCATCCACCCTACGCTTACGCGATAATTGATGTCGTCATCACAGGTTGCTTTGATATTGTTCATGGATCCCAGATATTTGAACTTTTCGCACTTGGGAAGCACTCTTCCATTCAAATAAATGTCTGGAATAGGCCTGAGTGGATCAGAGAATGGGCAGCACAAGTATTCTGTCTTTTTTGAACTAATGCGATACCCATTTCCCTCCAGAACGTCCACACACACATCAAGAGATCGTTGCAGGGATGTAGCATCCTCACTTATGATGGCTCCATCGTCAGCAAAGGATAACTGATGTACCTTGGGGTCCATCACCTTACCTTCAAGCAGATAATCAAGGACTGCAATAAAGAGCAAAGGACTTAAAACGCTTCCCTGGTGCACCCTGACTTTGATTGGGAACTCTTCGGTTACTCCAGCGGGGCATCTTACTCTTGTCTTTGCTCCTTCGTACATGTCCATGATCATCTGTACATAGGTTTCTGGAACCCCTCGATGTCTTAGCGCCACCCATATCAGATCTTGTCGTTGTCTGTCCAATGCCTTTTCAAAGTGAACCTATACAATATGCAAATCCTTTAAGAAACCACGATGTTTTTCCATTATGGTCCTTATACTTTGGATTGCATCTGTGGTTGATTTACCCGCGACAAACCCGCACTGATCATCAGATAGCCGTATTATTTTTCGCAGTCGGCCACCTAATACCCGCTCAAAGATCTTAGTGGTGTGTGACATCAGGCAAAGAACATTATCTTTTTTTGCGTGAAGAATTGCCTTAGTCACTTGCTGCGGTTTATCTGAAGAACTCAGCCTAATGCTCTCATAGTTTTCGATCTTTTGATTTCAATCTGAATATACTATAACTATCAACCTAGTCAGATTGTAAAAAAACTGTTTTTTACTTCCACTCAAGCTCTCAGTATTCATTCGTTAACATATTTCTTTGTTTTGTCTAATTCCAGGTGGCCGTTAACAGCTTAGCAACGGAAAGCAATAAACAATCGAGTGGTAGTGGTTCAACACAATTGAACAATAATAATAAATTGAACTATAATTTGCAAAATCCTGCAACGGCAGCAGTGACCACAGCGAATTTAAAACAAGTTAACAGTACTACGAGTAGTAAGCAAAGCAATAATATAATAACACCAACAACACCAATAAATCAACAACAACAACAGGGGGGCGCAGGAGCACACATAGCATCGCTGTCCTCCCAATCGTCGACAACAACGTCCTCGTCATCATCGTCAGCCTCATCGTCATCATCGACGTCATCATCGTCAGCCTCATCGTCGACATCTTCGACATCATCGGGTGCATCCTCATCCGCATCGAGCAGTGAATCAAAGGATACCAATTTCGAGTACGAAGACGAGTGGGACGTTTGTGGAATTCCAGAATTAATAATCGACTTGGACGCTGATATTGAAAAGTCCTCGTCAACAGCGGCAGCCGCAGCAGCAGCAGCTGCTAATACTTCTTCTAATTCTTCGGGTGGTGGTGGTGGTAGTAGTGGAGTAACCACTGCTTCCGCATTACCAAACAATCTAGCATCAACAACGGTGGTACAAACAGCAGCACTAGCAGCAGCAGCAGGTAATTTAAATGCGACAACGAAGGCGCCAAGTGCTGCTCTGTCGTCGACCTCGTCTTCATTATCAACCACATCGTCGTCCAGCGCAACATTGTCTGCATCATCGTCATCCCCGTCATCGTCGGTGTTTCCACCGCAATTTGGAAAACACAACAATACCCTGTCGCAGTTGCGGAATACACTCATCAGTGGATCGGGCAAGGAGAAGAAATCCAATAGTGGTAGCAAAAGTCTGAAGCTGCAGCAACCATCGCTGGTGGCACAGCTAAATAGTAAGTCACTCAGCGGCGGCGGTAGTGGTAGCTCGTCCTCGCTAGCGACCTCGACATTTGCCGGATTCTCCAAGGGAGGGAATCTGGTGAATCAGTCAGTCGGAGGAGCGACGAATACATTTGGTGGCGCCGGTAGCAATAAGCTATTGACGTCGTCATCGATTGTTCAATCGCAATCCCAACAGCCACAAGCGAACAGCATGTCATCACAGCCGAGCGCTGGACAAGGGGCTGGAAAATCAGCCACAAAAATGTCAATTGACCATCAGGCAACATTGGACAAAGGATTAAAAATGAAAATCAAACGAACAAAACCCGGTACAAAAACCTCAGAGGCTAAACACGAGATTGTTAAGGCCGAACAGAACGGCAACTCATCGAGTCTGGAAGACGCCTCGCCAGGCAACAACTCCACATCGCAGTCATCCTCATCATCATCGTCGTCATCCTCATCGTCTTCCTCTTCGTCATCGTCCGGCAAGAAGCACAGCGGCGGTGGCAATAATCAAAACAGTAGCAGCGGTAGTGGTAGCGGAAGCGGAGGCGCTGGCGGTAGTGCTGGTGTTGGTGCTAGTGCTAGTGGTGGGAGTGGATCCCAAAATCCGAGCAATCAACCACCAGCAGTGCAACTAGTGCCTGCACAGCAGGGTACAAAGCGCGGCAGCAGTGGTCATCGTCGCGAGAAGACGAAAGACAAAACGCCACACTCTCGGGATAAGTCCGATCATGGTGCTGGCAATATTGGTGGAAGCAGCACCAACAACAGTGCCAACAGTTCCTCAAACTCTCATGGCAACGGTAATAACTCATCGAATGATCGATCCTCCAACTCCACATCGGCATCGTCGCTGTCCTCAGCGATGAACTCATCTTCAGCGGCAGTAGGAGGAGGATCCACTAGTAGTGGTACCTCAGCGACGTCCTGTAATTGTAGCCATGAGATGGGTACTCTTCAAGGTCCATGCACAAATCTCTCCTGCATTCGTAATAGAACAGGTGGCGGTTGCTTGGACACAATACCTCTGGCGCAGAGGATGAGCACGAACAGTGGCAGCAGTTGTAACTCTCTGACTCCCAGCGGTGGTGGCTCAGCGGCCAATCCAAATTCAAATATGCCCGCGGGAGTGTTCACGCCCTCGTCGAATAGTGGCGCTGGCAATGCGCAGACTTCGAGTAGTGGAGCGCCGAATGCCCCTGGACCCCCGAAAGACGGAGGAAAGATTTCAGGCAATGCTCTAATGGGTGGCAGCACTTCACAACTGTCGAACTCCACCTCAGCGGCGGTAGGGTCGTCATCCTATAGCAATTCAGCTGCACAAACTAATTCCAGTGGAAACTGTGGCAGCAACTCCACTGGCAATCCAAGCGCCAACGCAAAGTCTACGTCAGCAACGGCGCCTGGCATGATCTCAGCCACAGTTCATCATACTATTTCGGTGTCAGCGAATTCGGCAGCAGCAGCGGCAGCCTCTGATGATGGAACCAAGAGTCCACCGGCGAAGCGTGCAAAGTGCGACGTCAAAGAGATGGTGGACATCTGCGTGGGCACATCGGTGGGTACGATCACCGAACCCGATTGTCTAGGTCCCTGTGAGCCCGGCACATCGGTCACACTCGAAGGCATAGTATGGCACGAGACGGAAGGCGGTGTGCTTGTGGTTAACGTGACGTGGCGTGGCAAAACGTACGTCGGCACTCTGCTGGACTGCACCAGACACGATTGGGCTCCTCCAAGGTGAGTTAACGGGGGTTTTGGACGAAGATTTATAAAAACTAACTATTTCCCTTTGCAGATTCTGTGATTCACCAACTGAAGAGCTTGACTCGCGTACTCCCAAAGGACGCGGCAAGCGCGGACGCAGTGCCGCCCTTACGCCGGATCTCAGCAACTTCACCGAGACCCGAAGCTCTGTGAGTCTTGAGTAACATCTGCTTCTCACAACAATTCTCCCTAATTAACCAGTTATTTGTAATTCCTTCGCAGGTTCATTCCAAACTTCGCAATGGCGGTACAAAAGGACGTGGCGGTCGTACAGTCACCACAGCAGGTGCAGCGACAACCACGAATACGGCGACCAATAGCACGGCATCCTCATCGTCGTCTTCATCGTCGACG